>JBBMOL010000068.1:1311241-2596342 GCA_037954665.1 Laguncularia racemosa
TTACATATTACTCTTGAATAATATTGTCTTATCTAGTGTATTTCTAAATATTTTAGCTATTTTTCAAGCTAAATCCTATTATTATACACATCAAAATTGTATTTAAATTCTAAAAATAATTTTTTTTTTCTGCATGAGACTAGTCTAGTTTTATAGTTCTCACCTCAAGGATCACATAGGTGGTCTAAGTTTGCAATTTAGATGTTGTATGTGCAAGTTACATCAATTTTTCTTCTCTTTTTTCTTTTTCCCTTTCTTCCTCTATTCTCTCTCTGTGTCTCATCTTCTATCCCTCTCTCTCGCTTTCTCCCTCTCTTTCTCTCTCTCTCTCTTTTTCTATCGTGGATTTTGAAAGCTAAGGTAGGTAAAGATATATGAATAACTTTATGATTTTTCAAGTAAATTTGTCGCACATGGTAATTTACGTAAATTTAGTATTTTAATACGAAATTTTATGACTAAGCTAAGTGAATTATTCCGAACGTACATATTCACTCACAATTTTCATTTGTTTACCTTATAATTTAAATTTATTTTATCATTTATTCTAATTTTTTTTTTATTCACTTTCCAAATGCTTATTTCTTTTAATTTAAATTTACATGGGGTGTAATTAAGGCTTTTAATACAGTCTTTTAACTAATCTAGTATTATTTTATACTAAATTCACTGGTTTTATAGGGATGACAAATGTGAAGTAAGCTTCATAGCATTGGATGAGAGTTTGATTTCTACACTAGTATTTTCCTTACCTGTTAGTGGTGAAAAATTTGTGATGTATAGTGATGCATCTATCTAAGGGCTTAGGTTTTGTATTGCTGCAAAATATGAGGGTGATAGCATATGCATCTAAGTAGTTGAAGCCTTATGAGAAGAACTACTTGACTCATGATTTGAAATTAGTAGTTGTTATTTTTACACTTAAATTATGGAAGCACTATTTATATGGGGAGAAGTGCAAGATAATCACATATCATAAGAGCCTTAAGTATCTCTTCACCTAGAAAGGATTGAACACGAGATAGAGATGCTAGCTAGAGTTAATTAAAGGCTATGATATGGAGATTCAATACCATCTTAAGAAGGCGAATGTGGTTAATGATGCACTGAGCAGAAAGTGGTATGGTAATTTAGTGACTTTGATTAGAACTCAGAGGAAAATATTGGAAGATATGTAGAAAGTTGATTTGCTTTAATACCAAAATACGATATGCTTAAGGGATCTCAATACCAATCAACAAGAACACACACAATTAATTCTATTCCAATTATAATAGGCGTAAACCAAATATGAAAATTGGAACCCTAAATGTGTGAACAAGAACAAATAAATTAACCAATTATAACTAGATATGACATACTAGAATTAATTGGAAGCAACTTAAGAAATATTGATATAACTTACAATAATTCTTAAGCCCACTCACTACAATTTCAATAAGGAAATTGATAAGAGTAAAAGTTTGCATGAGGAAGTGCTCTCCATGGCAATGAAATGACAGATTTCTAATTTAGCAAAAGTCCCCTCTAAAACCTACTTAGCAAGTATTTATGTTTGCTCTAATTAGGGTAAAAATAACAAAACCAAATTACAAATAAAACCAACAAGTGACTGGTTCTTAAGCAACAAAAGACAATTACAAATAAACCCTCAAAATGGTTAGTTCTTCACTTCCATGGAGTAATTGTTGGACTAGTACTTCTTTGATTGATGTAGGTGCATGAATAACCCACAAATTGAGCTTTAACGAATTTATCCACCATCCTGTAAAAACCAACAAATGTACTTACTAGAATGCATAACAAATATGTAATAGAATAGAAGATACTAAACAAATATTATCGAGGTTTGATTGTTCAAAGAGGACTTTCATCGCCAAATTTTGTAACCCTTTGGCTCTTGCCCTGGTGATAGGTCCTATAAGCATATGATTCCTATCATCTCCTTGGGCCTTAGGGAGATTTGCCCTCAAATCTGATAGGTCTTCATGAACATCATCGGGTAAATAGAGTGACAGGTCTATAATATTAAATGTAGTAGAGACATCGTATCCTCCTAGCAATTTATCTGTAAAAATATCAACATAGACATCTAGTACTTGAGATACCATAGGGGGTAGATGCTCTTACCCCTCCATCTCTAGGACATACCTCATCTGCAACAAATATAATGGTCTATCATTTGCTATGGCCTTCCCTAACTCAAATTGTCCCACTAATAAGGTCTTCTTCTTCCCAGTTTTGCTTATATGTGTCTAAACTTCTTGGTCCTCTGAAGGTTGACTCATTTACCTTTGAACTTCTTAGACCTCTAAAGGTTTATTTATCTGTCTCTGAACCTCTTAGTCCTCTAAAGGTTGTTTCATCTACCTCTGAACCTCTTGGTCCTCTAAAGGTTGACTCATCTGCCTTTAAACCTCTTAGACCTCTTATGGTGACATTGGGTTCAACACTATACGTTTACCCTCTTGCTGGAACATATAAGCATTTCTATAGCCATCATGCAAAACCTTCCTATGATACAACCAAGACCTACCAAGCAATATATAGGATGCACACATAGGAAGGATATCATATACAATCTCATCATGATATTTATCCCTTATACTGAAAGGTACCCTAACCTTCTAGGTAACATGCAAACTACCCTGTTCACTCAACCAATGCAATTTATAGGGTTTTGGATGTGGGGTAGTTACAAGTTTCAATTTCGATACTAATGATGCAGCCACTGCATTATTACAACTACCACCATCAATAATAATAGCACATAGATTACTTTGTACTCTACTGGAGGTATGGAACAAATTTTCCCTCTGTTCATCATCAATGGTAGGAAACAAAGTCAAAATTCAGTGCAGTACATTAATAAATAAATACAAATCACCTTCCTCTTGACTATTGGCCTTATTGTCAAGTCCCCCATTCATAATATCATTCGACATGGCTAATGAATTCATCTTTTGACACACTAAACAAACTAATACAACTACAATACACTTTATGTCAAAATACAACACACATAACACCCCTTTTCAATAACTATACACTTCCATGCCAACAACAACTATCACAACACTACACCATGGTACACACATACCCACAGTGTAACGCACACTTCCACACCTTAATACACAACCAATACAACACCTCAATGCTTAACACTCAACTTTATGGTACAAGCTTCAATCACAACATACACTTACACTCATGGTGCAACACTTCTTCAAATCACAATACACACACTTCTACACCACTCACACACTCCTAATCATGGCAACAAATAACAATGGAAACAATTAATGAGGCTTCTCTAAATGGTAAGTAAATAATTCAAAATAGTCAAAGTGTATTAAGATTAACAATACAAAATAACTCCTTTAACTTGATGTTTACTTTTGAAATTCAAATTGTTTCCAAATCCTCTATGGCAAGAAGAGCAAATATGAAAAATACACTCCCAATTCCGAAAATTTGCAAGAAAACAATAAGGCAACAATCAACACTACTTCAAATTATGGAATTCAAATTCAAAGAACTTCCCCTTCTTCCACTCACAACAAAGGATGCAAGCTGATTTCTACACGTCACAATACTTCAATTATAGATCACATAAGCAATTCAAGGAACAATTCAACACAAGATTTCAAATTTCTCTTCACATAATTCAATTTCGGAATGAAGTATCAAGAACCCTAAATCCCAATTGTGAATCACGAAATTTACCCTTCTCTAAACCTTAATCTGATACCAAAATATGATGTGCTCAAGGGATCTCAATATCAATTAACAAGAACACACAGAATTGATTCTATTCTAATTATAATAGGCTTGAACCAAATTTCAAAATTAGAACCCTAAATGCGTGAATAAGAACAAATAAATTAACTAATTACAACTAGATATGACACACTAGAAATAATTGGAAGCAACTTAAGAAATATTGATATGACTCACAATAATTCTTAAGCCCACTTGCCACAATTTCAACAAGGAAATTGATAAGAGTAAAAGTTTGTGTGAGGAATTACTCTCCACTGCAAAGAAATGGCAGATTTCTAATTCAACAAAAGTCCCCTCTAAAACCTGCTTAGCAACTATATATACTTACTCTAATTAAGTTAAAAACAACAAAACCAAATTACAAATAAAACCAACAAGTGACCGGTTCTTAAGCAACAAAAGATAATTACAAATAAACCCTCAAAATGGCCGGTTCATCACTTCTATGGAGCAATTGTTGGAATGGTACTTCTTTGATTTATGTAGATCCATGAATAACCTACAAATTGAGCTTTAGCAAATTTATCTACCGTCCTATAAAAATCGACAAATGTATCTACTGGAATGCACAACAAATATGTAATAGAAAAGAAGATACTAAACAAATATTCTCAGGGTCTGATTATTCAAAGATAACCTCATAACCAAATTTTGTAATCCTTTAGCTCATGCCCTAGTAATAGGTCTTGAAGGTATATGATTCCTACCAAGTTATGCATATAGCTAGTACTAAGAGATAAAATAAAAGCTGCACAAGCTGATGATGTTGGGGAACAAGAGATTAAGAAAAGAGTGAAGGATGGAAAGATGATAGAATTTAATGAAGATGAAGAAGGAGTGTTGAGGTATGATCGTAGATTATTTGTGTTAAGTAGAGATGAAATAAAGAATGTGATACTCAAGGAGGTACATTATTCTGAGTACTCCATTCACCTTTGGAGTATCAAAATGTATAAGGATTTGAATTGTCATTATTAGTGGAAAACATGAAAAGGGAAAGTGTAGATTATATATTAAAGTGCCTGGTATGCCAACGAATAAATAAAACATCAAAGACTTGCCGGCATGTCACAACTTCTACCAGTACTAAAGTGCAAATGGGAGCATGTGACCATAGACTTTGCCACAACATTACCTAACTCTATGACTAAGTTGAGCATTGTATGGTTGATTGTGGACCGATTTACAAAATCTGTTCATTTTATACTTATAGGCACTCAAATTAAACTTGAGAAAGTGGCTCAAATATATATTAAAGAGATTGTGAGGTTACATGCAGTACCAATCTCAATAGTATTAGATAGGGATACTAGATTTATGGGGAGATTTTGGAACAGTTTGTATAAGGCACTAGGAAAAAAGTTACAATTTAGTAAGACTTTTCACTCACAATGGGATAGCTAGTTAGAGCGAACTATTTGGATATTAGAGGACATGTTGAAGGCATGTACATTGGATCTTGGTGGAAATTAGGATGAACATCTATCCTTAGTAGAGTTTGCCTACAACAATAACTTTTGAGCTACCATTTAAGTAGCATCATATGAAGCATTATATGGGAGAAAGTGTCGATCGCCTTTACATTAGGATGGGGTGGGTGAGGAACAAGTGTTTAGACCTAATATAGTATAAGATACAGTGGAAAAGGTCAAGTTGATCAAGTAGAGGATGTAGTCAGGCAAAAGCCAATAGAAGTCCTATGCAGATAAGAGACGATGCCTAGTGGAGTTCCAAGTGGGAGACTGTGTTTTGCTAAAGGTCTCACCTATAAAAGGAGTGGTAAGATTTATGCTAAAAAGGAAACTAAACCTTATATATGTGGAACCATTTGAAGTCTTAGAAAGAATTGGACTAGTGGCATATATACTAATGTTACCACTAAATTTGGCTAGGGTACATGATGTATTCTACATCTCTATACTAAGAAAGTATATATCTAACCCAAACTAGATCATTGCATTAGAACCTCTACAAGTGTAGCCAAACCTCACTGTAATGGATAAGCCTGTGAAGATAGTAGATACTAAGGAACAAATTTTAAGAAGACGGGTTATCAAATATGTCAAGGTGTAACGAAGCAACCATACAAAGATGGAGGAAACTTGGAAGTTGGAAAAAGAAATGAAAAGAGATATCTCGAACTCTTCCACTATCTAGGTTGTTTTTTAGGATGAAAATTTTTGTAAAGGGGGGAGAATATAAATACTCCAGTATTTATATATATAAATATATAGATATATGTAATTAACATTAGTAAAATTTAGCTATGGTTAATGTAGCAAATAACTTCAAGAAAATGGGGGTTATTCATTAATTTGACAAGGAGATATAAATAGGCTAATATACCACATGTTAACCCTTTTGCCTCATTTACACCATCCAAAACCTTAAACACTCTTTTTAGAAATCTAAGAGAGAAGGAGTCAACCACGTTCCATAAGTTGCATAGTGGATCAAGGTGAGTAAACTAATCAACACTAATTGATCATCACTCATGTACGTATAGCATGAATCAGTGATTAACCCTTTCAAATTCCTTGCAAAGAAAATTGTGCAACGAAAGGCTCAAGATAAGAATTCAAGCATTATAATGATTCAAACAAGTAAGTCATTAGACTAACCCTAATTAATATTTTCTATGAAAAATAATGCACAATTAAGTTTGGAAGTATTAGACTTAGTTTAAGGCTAGAAAGATTTAGGATTTTTTGCGAATTGGAAAAGGAATTTGAGATGAACAGTGACCTACACGACTAAGTACATGCCTGTGCACCTACCTATGCTGAAATGCAAAAGTGTATAGAAAGGTACATGTTCACCAACACGTCTGTATACTTGGGCATATCAAAATACAAAAACACATAGAAAGGTACACGACCTCTAGCACAAGTGTTCTACCCTATGTCCCTCTATATGGCCTCTTACATGGCTGTGTTGATTTAGAAAATTTCCCATTTCATTTTACTTCATTCAAATGGAATCCTAAGGATATATAATTAGGAATGTGTATAGGTTTAGAGGATCTTTAAGACTGTAAGTGTAAGGAGATCAACTACTTGATATTAGGTATATATATACCATGATTGTTGTTTATAGTTGTGATGTGCTTAAAATGGGGTTTAAGCACATGCAAATGAACCAAATTACAATCCCTAAAGGACAAGATCAATTTCAATCCCAAAGGACAACAAATCAATTTTGGTCCTAAAGGACAACAAATTGTGTGAACCCTAGTTGATGTAATATGATTCGAATAATAAAATCAAGGAGATGAAAACCACAAAGATGATAATCTCTAATTGAATCACTTAATCAATTGAAGTTCCAAGAGAATTCCAATCAACAACACATAAATATAAAACTATGATCTTCATCATAACAAGACCAATCCACACCACAAAATATAAAGAAAAATTAATGGTAACAACGAGTGCTAAAACCAATCAATCTTATATCATTACAAAGAGGATAGAGTTGATACCAAATTCAGATCAAAGAGCTCACCTAATCAACCCTAGCTATGACATACTAATGATGAAAAGGAAAAAAAAAAAAAACAAAGGGGAATTGATATTACTCACAATTCTCTTTGTTGCAACTCGCCACAATTCCAATTTTTGGATTGAAATTGATAAGAGCTAATGGATTTAGGATGAACTCTAAACCTTACATGAATTTTTTTTTTTTTTTTGCAAATTTCAAAAGCTCTCCAAAACCCTACTTAAGTAAGTATTTATACTTGCTCCCTTTAGGGTTAAAACGTCCACAAAATTACAATTATGCCACTTTAGGGTAGCTGGTCCTAAAAGCACCTATTACAACTGATGTGCCTAAAACCAAGTTTAAGCACACAAAAACCAAGATTGAAAGACACTTAGACAATCTCATTTAAACTAGCTTCAATCTCATGAACATTGGCATCAAATCTCAATGCCTTTGAACCAATTCGACAACAATGATGTGTTCAATCTTAAATCCAAATAAGATATAGCTCTAATACCAAAACGACGATGTGCTCAAAACCAAGTTCAAGAACAATCAAATGACTTAAGAAAAACAAACTCAAGTCAACAACAAAACAGGTTCCAAAAAGGGGAAAATTGTGTGAACCTAGTGAAGGTGCAAAGAAATCCAAATACTCAATGATGCAATTGTGATACCACAATAATAATCTCTTCTAACATCACACTAATCACATATAATCCCATGTGAATAATCCACAAATTCAAAATAAATCTTCAATTCTAAGAACCATTTTCCACAAGTGATAATCACGTTTCAAGAAGTAATCTTCAAGGAAGAACCGAATTCAAATGCAAAGGATCTTAATTAAACACAAGAATTCGAAAAAAAATAGGAAGAAAATCTATCCAAGAACTATCTCAATTCACCCCTAGATATGACACACTAGAGAAGAAAAGAAATCACAACAAAATGAAATTGATACTACTCACAATTTCACGGTGTTGCACTCGCCACAATTTCAACTCTTGGGATTGAAATTGATAAGAGTCTAATGACAATTAGGAAACCCTAATCCTCACATGAAATGAACTCTCAATTCTGCAAAATATCACCTCCTTAAACCCTCTCTTAAGCAAGTATTTATACTTGCTACTTCAAGGGTTAAAAAAAGCTCAAAATTACAAGTTTGCCACTTTTAAGGTGGCTAACCCTAAATGAAAATTACAAGGAAATAAAAGTGTTCCAAAATGATTACAACATAAATTTTCCATGCGAATGAAAAATATATAAAAGAAATTGGTCTTCAAGACGTCGATCTTCTATAGGATTCATCGACCCAACTCATCACTAGTTCAGGTTGGTCCATGGATCACCCACAAGTTGAGTACAAGGGAGTTTGTCCATTGCCCTATAAAATATGATAAGTGTGCCTGTTGGAAAACACAATATAAGAATAATAGAAAAGAGGTTAATTTATTAATAATTCCGGGGTTGATCTGCTCAAAATGGGCCTTCATCGTTAACATTCAAATTCCTTTAGTTCTTGCCCTAATGATAGGTCTTGTCGGATTTTTATTCCGATCATCTCCTCGGGCCTCAAAAAGATTTGTCCTCAAATCTAGCAGGTCAAATGAAATAGAGACTTTGTTTTCTCTTAGTAATCCATCTAAAGAAGTATCTCTGCAGAATCACAATATCTGAAATACTACAAGAGGTGATTGCTTTCTCTCCTCCATTTCTAGGATGTATCTCATTTGCAACATAAATAATGCTCCATTATCCAATAAAGTCGCCCCCGTATCAACCTGTTCCACTGAAACTGTTTCCTCCTTTTCTAACTCATCTGTGTGTTGCTGATCCTCATGGTCTTCTAATGGTTGGCACAACTGCTCATTACCTTGTAAAAGCTCTAAAGGTAAACATAATTGTCTCTGAACAGTCTGGCCTCTAGTGGTCTGCTCGTCTGACTATGATCATCAGGATCCTCTGAAGGTTGGCACATCGGTGTCTGGCAAATTTTATGCTCTAAGGGATGGCTCGTGCCACTAGAGCTCTCAAGAACCTTTGAAGGTTAGCATACCTACGTCTGCACAGTTTGGTCCTCTGATGGTTTGATCATGTGGCTATGATCCTCAAGATTCTGTGATGGTTGTTTTATCTATCTTTGCATCTCCTGGACCTCTGATGATGACATAGGGTTCAATACTATACGTTTACCATCCTTTTTAAACATATAAGTATTTCTATACCCATCATGTAATACCATCCTGTCATACAACCATGGTCTACCAAGTAATATATGGGATACACAAAGAGGAAGAATATCACATTCAAGCTCATCATAGTACTTGTCCCCTATATTGAAGGGTACCCTAGCCCTTTGGGTTACACAAAGACTATCCTGATCATTCAACCAATGTAATGTATAGGGTTTGGGATGTGGGATAGTTTCAAGTTTCAATTTTCAACTTCGATACTAATGATGCAGCTATAACATTAATATAACTACCACCATCAATAATAATTGCGCGCAAGTTTCCTTGTACCCTACAAGAAGTATGGAACAAGTTTTCTCTTTGTACCCCATCAATGGTTTGAAAGGAAGTCAAGTCCCGATGCAATATGTTAGTAGACAAATACAACTCACTTGACATTGTTGCTTACTGATTTCAATAACCTCAATACACTTCACCACACCACGACAACACACCCTTATATGCCCCTACACACCCACGATGCTCACAATCAACCAATACAAGAAATGTTTATTGGTACTTCAAGTAAAGTTAAATAAATGAAGTGCACACAATTATTTCTAAGTAGTTAAGAATTAAATTCAAGTAGCAAGTGTTTAAGTAATAAGTTTCAATTACTTTCACACTTTAATGCTTGTTTTTGAATTCAAACTTCACCACTCAACTTTCCTTTCTTGCTAAAGTTTTACACCCACAATGAGTCTTAATGTGCAGCACCTTACACTACACAAAACTCCACAAATTTGCACCACCACAAACACCTCAATCACGGTGCACTCACTTCACCAATAACTCCCATGGCAACAACAACAAATTGCACTCCACTTCCACGGCAATGATAACAAATGGCTACAATAACAAATATACTCCACTTCCACGGCAATAATAACAAAATATACTTCACTCCCCACAAGTTCTAACCACAACTCACAACAAAATAAGTAGCAACTTCAATTTGAAATTCAAACCACTTCACTAATTGCAAGCCTCCTTCAATTGGTAAGTAATGAATTCAAATTCAAATAGCACTCATTAACTCCCACAACTTAATGGAATGTGTTTGAATTCAAATAGATTCCTTACTAATAAAAACTCAATGCAAATATGTAAATTGTACTTCTCTAATTCACAATTACACAATGGAAGTCACAACAACAACCTACCCATCCTCCTCACACCACAAGCTAATCACAGCAAGGATTGGTGAGTTTTTTTCAAGTTCAAAAGTTGTTAAATTAAACAACACTTCTATGCTTCTACCCTTCCACGAAAATTATTGATCATAAGAAGATACAACAACCTTCCCAATCCAACTCCAACAATCAGCAAAATAAATTCCAAACCAAGGTAATTTCGCAAGCTCAAAACCACAACAACAACACAATTTGCGGTTTTCACTTGATCAACCCTAATTGATGATTAATTCCACGAAATCAAATACAACCAATCCCTTCTCTTAACATGTGCTCTGATACCAAAAAGATGATGTGCCTAAAACCAAGTTTAAGCACACAAAAACCAAGATTGAAGGACACTTAGACAATGTCATTCAAACTAGCTTCAATCTCATGAACATTAGCATCAAATCTCAATGCTTTTGAACCAATTCGACAACAATGATGTGTTCAATCTTAAATCCAAATATGATATAGCTCTAATACCAAAAATATGATGTGCTCAAAACCAAGTTCAAGCACAATCAAATGACTCAAGTCAACAACAAAACCGATTCCAAAAAGGGGAAAATTACGTGAACCTAGTGAAGGTGCAATGAAATCCAAATACTCAATAATGCAATTGTGATACCACAATAATAATCTCTTCTAAAATCAAACCAATCACATATAATCCCATGTGAATAATCCACAAATTCAAAATAAATCTTCAATTCTAAGAACCCTTTTCCACAAGTGATAATCACGTTTCAAGAAATAATCTTCAAGGAAGAACCGAATTCAAATGCAAAGATCTTAATTAAACACAAGAATTCGAAAATAGTAGGAAGCAAATCTGTCCAAGAACTATCTCAATTCACCCCTAGATATGACACACTAGAGAAGAAAAGAAATCACAATAAAATGAAATTGATACTACTCACAATTTCACGGTGTTGCACTCGCCGCCATTTCAACTCTTGGGATTGAAATTGATAAGAGTTTAATGACAATTAGGAAACCCTAATCCTCACGTGAAATGAACTCTTAATTCTGCAAAATATCGCCTCCTCAAACCCTCTCTTAAGCAAGTATTTATACTTGCTACTCCTAGGGTTAAAAAGTTCTCAAAATTACAAGTTTACCACTTTTAAGGTGACTAACCCTGAATGAAAATTACAAGGAAATAAAAGTGTTCCAAAATGATTACAACATAAATTTTCCAAGCAAATGAAAAATATATAAAAGAAATTGTTCTTCAAGACGCTGGTCTTCCATAGGATTCATCGGCCGAACTCATCGCCGGTTCAGGTCGGTCCATGGATAACCCACAAGCTGAGTCTGAGGGAGTTTGTCCATTGCCCTATAAAATATGATAAGTGTACCTGTTGAAAAAAAAAATACAAGAACAATAGAAAAGAGGTTAATTTATAAATAATTCTGGGGTCGATCTACTCAAAATGAGTCCTCATCGCCAAAATTCGAATTCCATTAGTTTTTGCCCTAATGATAGGTCTTGTCGGATTTTTATTCCTATCAACATCCAAATAAAAATTTCCCAAAAACATACAACATAAATTATTCAAATAAATAAATTATAAGTGAAAATAGTCTTCAACATGCCAATTCTTCAATAGGATTCGTCGGCTCAGCTCATCGCCGATTCAAGTCGGTCCATGAATAACCTACAAGCTGAGTCTTAGTGAGTTTGTCCATCGCCCTGTAAAACCTAATAAGTGCGCCTATTGTAATATACAATACATAAGTAATAGAAAAGAGGTTAGTAAACAAATAATTTTAGGGTCGATTTGCTCAAAATGGGCCTTTATTGCCAAGATTTGAAATCCTTTAGCTCTTGCCTTAATGATGGGTCTTGTTAGATTTTGATTCCTATCATCTCCTCGGGCCTTAAAAAGATTTGTCCTCAAATCTAACAAATCAAATGTAGTAGAGACTCTATTTTCTCCTAGCAAACTACCTAAAGAAGTATCACCGCAGAATCCCAATATATGAAAAACCATAGGGGGCGATTGCTTTCTCTCCTCCATTTCTAAGATGTATCTCATTTGCAACATAAATAATGCCCCATTATCTACTAAAGTTTCCCCTATCTCAACTCGCTCCACTGATATTGTTTCCTCCTTTTCTAACTCTTCTGTATGTCGTTGACCCTCATGGCCCTCTAATGGTTGGCTCAACCGCTCATGGCCCTTTGAAACCTCTGAAGGTGGACGCAAATGTCTCTAAACAGTTTGGCCCTTTCGTGATTTTCTCATATCACTATGACCCTCAATATCCCTGAAGGTTTACTCAACTGCTCATGAGCCTTTAGTACCTTTGAAGGTGAGCACAACTGCCCCTGAACAGTTTGGTCCTCTAGTGGTCTATTCATTTAACTTTGACCATCAGGATCCTCTGAAGGTTGGCACATCTGTGTCTAACAAATTTTATGCTCTATGGGTTAGCTCATGTAACTAGAAACCTCGAGAACCTCTGAAGATTTGATCATGTGGCTATGATTCTTAAGAATCGGTGATGGTTGTCTTATCTATCTTTACATCTTCTAGACCTCTGATGGTGACATAAGGTTTAATACTATACATTTACCATCTTATTGGAACATATAAGTATTTCTACACCCATCATGTAATACCATCCTACCATATAACCATGGCCCACCAAGTAATATATGGGATATACACATAGGAATAATATCACATTCAAGTTCATCATAGTACTTGTCCCCTATACTGAAGGGTACCCTAGCCCTTTGGGTCACATAAAGACTCTCATAATCATTCAACCAATGTAATGTATAGGGTTTCGGATGCGGGGTAGTTTCAAGTTCCAATTTTGATACTAATGATACAGCTACAACATTAGTACAACTACCACCATCAACAATAATTACACACAAGTTTCCTTGTACCCTACAAGAAGTATGGAACAAGTTTTCCCTTTGTCCATCATCAATGGTTGGAGAGGAAGTCAATACTTGATGTACCAAAGTAGTAGAAGTATGCACATCATTTGACATGGTTATTAATTAACTTCAACAAGTTAACAACACACTTCACTACAAACACCACAACAACACACCCTTACACACCTACAGTGCTCACACTTCAACCAATACAAGAAATGCTTACTGTTACTTCAAGTAAAGTCAAGTGAAATAATTGAAGCACAAATGAATAATTCTTGGTACTTCAAGCAAAGTTAAGTAAATGAAGTACACAAAATTATTTCTAAGTAGTTAAGAATTAAATTCAACTACAAGTGTTAAGTAATGAGTTTAATTACTTTCACACTTTAATTATTTTGTTTGAATTTCAAATTTTACTACTCAACTTTTCTTTTCTTGCTTTGGTTTCACACCAATTACTTCACAATGGGCAGCACCTTAACACATACAAAAATACACAACTTCACCACCACATTACTTCCCCTTGCTTCATGGTTCCACACCATTTACGCCACTAATCAACACTTCTCTAAACAACACACACAAAACCCACGCCAAAGGCTCACAAACCCTTTACTAACTTTACAAAATACAACACCACACACACACCTCTTTAAGCTATGGTGCACTTCCAACTTCCACACAATTATCAAACTGCAACTACAACAAAGGCAGCTCAAATTTCAAATTCAAAATGAGTTCAATAATTTCAAGATTCCGCATATGGTAAGGAGCTATTTCAAATTCAAATGAACACACAATTAAACATTCACTTAATGTATGTTTTGAAATTTAAATTGCTTCCTTAACTCACACCTCAATTCTAAAAATCACAATTACTGCTCTTCAATTTCCGAAAATGTGCTACAATAATTCACTCTTCTCCAATTGATCAAAAAAGATCAACAATCCTTACTCCTTACGATCTACTTCAAGAACACTTCACACTCACGGCCAATTCTCAAGGAAGCTAAGAGTATTACAAGTACACCAAGTTTACAACAACTAACAACAATGATAGCACTTCAACAATACAATGAAATAACTCAACTCCACTTCATAATTCAGATCAAGGTGCTAACTCAACAACCCCAAATTTCCAAATTCAAAATCAATGAACCCCTTCTCAAAACCTCAAGCTTTGATACCAAAAGATGATGTGCTTAAAATGGGGTTTAAGCACGTCTAAATGAACCAAATTACAATCCCTAAAGGACAAGATCAATTTTAGTCCCAAAGGACAATAAATTGCGTAAACCCTAGTTGATATAATATGATCCAAATAATAAAATCAAGGAGATGAAAACCACAAAGATGATAAGCCTCAATTGAATCACTCAAACAACTTATATTCTAAGAGAATTCCAATCAACAACACATAAAGATAAAACCGTGATCCTCCTCACAACAAGACCAATTCATGCCACAAAATATAAAGCAAAATTGATGGTAATAATGAGTGCTAAAACCAATCAATCTTATATCATTACAAAGAGGATACAGTTGATACCAAATTCAGATTAAAGAACTAACCTAATCAACCCTAGATATGACTCACTAGTAATGAAAAGGAAAAAACACAACAAAAGGGAATTGATATTACTCACAATTCTCTTTGTTGCAACTCACCACAATTCCAATATTTGGATTAAAATTGATAAGAGCTAATGGATTTAGGATGAACCCTAACCCTCACATGAAAATGTGTTTTGCTGCAAATTTCAAAAGCTCTCCAAAACCCTACTTAAGCAAGTATTTATACTTGCTCCTTTTAGGGTTAAAAAGTCTAAAAAATTACAACTATGCCACTTTAGGGTGGCCAATCCTAAAGCACCTATTACAACCAAATAAAAGTTTCCCAAAAACTTACAACATAAATGATTCAAATAAATAAATTACAAGTAAAAATAGTCTTCAACATGCAAGTTCTTCAATAGGATTCGTCGGCCCAGCTCATCACCGATCCAGGTCGGTCTATGAATAACCCATAAGCTGAGTATTAGTGAATTTGTCCATCGCCCTGTAAAGCCTGATAAGTGTGCCTATTGGAATATACAATACATGAATAATAGAAAAGAGGCTAGTAAACAAATAATTCCGAGGTTGATTTGGTCAAAATGATCCCCCATCGCTAAGATTTGAAATCCTTTAGCTCTTGCTTTAATAATAGGTCTTGTCGAATTTTGATTCTTATCAAGTTGTTAGTTTAGAAATGTGTGTAGACTAAATAATATTGAATAATGAATGAGATTGGTTACATGTGTGATTGTACTTGGTTAAGTTTAAGAAATTAAGTGCGGGTCGGTGTTCTTAGGGTGGCACTTCGATGATCAGTATGTGATGCCATCCCTAGTGGGGTCATGTACTTAAATAAGTTAGGTAGAATTAAGACTATTTGGTGTGGAAGGACTCTTGTATGTGTCAAAGGATGTTGCATGTGTTATAAAAGGATTTTGTACAAGTTGTGAAAGGACTCATGGACTCCCAAACAGTGGGGAGTATCCACTATCGTGTATATATTATTATTATGTATGGAATAGACTCATGGAGAAAGAAGTGTACCTTTTATCATATATATATTTATATATATGTGTTTGTGGAGGGATTGTATGATGTTTAAAATTATGAGATTATGTGTGGGCTTAAGTGATTGTGAAAGAAAATAAATTATGTATGAATAATATGTTGCATTATGCATGTGATGAGGCTTCTAACATGATATATGTATGTGTGTAGGAATACACTATGCTGAGTATTAGCTCACCCTTCATGGGACCCACTTTTCTTAATTGTAGGTATCATAGGAGAAGTGATAGGATATGATGAGACCATTGTAGAGATGGATCAAAATATTGAAGATAACGTAAAATATGTCTACTATCATGAGTAGTATTTCAATGAGGAGAAAGGATAAATATTAGATATTCCTATTAAGTTAATTTTACATTGTTATTGTATTTAAGTTGTTAAACACTTTCATTGTAATAACTTGAAGAGACTATTTATGATATATGTTTAAGGAGAGATACTCTTTCAAACCTTTTGTATGTGGAGAATGATTTATTAATCAGTATGAATATTTGAATATTAATGTTAGAGATTTGTAATGTCTAAGCATTTTTCTGTCTTCACTTAGTGGGGACACATAGCGGGCTATATTAGTCTCAAATTCTGGGTCGTTACAATATTATGGGAAATATAGCCAATCCCTTGTTCCTTGGAGTAACGATTCCTTCCCCCAAAAGTATATTTTTGTGTTTCGATTCCAAAATATTATATTCAATAGACAACTTAAGGTCATACCCCTTTCGTAATTATTAATAATATCATTATAAGCTTATAAATAATTTAAAATTATGAAAAAATAGCTAAAACCTAATTACATTGTTAGATATAAAAAATATTTAGATATTTAATTCTAACGTAATCAATTAATTTAATAATTATAAGTCAATAGAAATTGATAATAGAAAGAAGTTCCTAATAATAATAACCACATATTTAATTATATCAATTGATATGGAAAAAAATGAATAAACAATAAATTGTTGTTAATAATAATAATCACTAAATAATAATAAAATTATTAGAAAAGAGTATTTCTATTACATTAAAAAATAGAAAAAATATAATAAATAAATACTTTTATTGTAATGATATTACTACAAAAGATTGTTTATTAATTGATAATAATTTTATTCACAAAGGAATAGTAGGTTCCTATGTTATTTTAATTAATTAAAAAATTACTAATAATAATTAATAATGAAACAGAATATTCCTTAACAATTACTTGCCTATGAATTTTTTATTAGATATAGGTAATTGATTAATTAATTTAAATTGTTACTTAGAAAATTAATTAATAATTATATTTTGAGCCATGCTATTCGAAATTGATTAAATGGATATTTTAAATGATATAAGCTTTTTTTTTTTTTTCAAAAAACATATTAAGTAAGCTAGGTAATATGAAGACTCTATCTTCTATTACATATTACTATCTAATCTATTTAGATATTATCTTGCATGGTTGAAGTTAATATATCACACCTCGAGGAAATATATAACTAATGTCATCTTCCGTTATATCATGTTGGGTACGCAAGAATAGTTTGAAAAGAAATAGTCTATAATGGAATCATGTTCCCCCTTTTATGTTCAAGAATGCAAAACCCTGCTTAAAGTTGGAATTGTAACTCCCTATAATTTCAATTAACAAAATTTTATCAAATAGACCTCGGATAAGAAGATACAAAATTTTATTCTTAGTTAAGCTTAAGAATAAAGGAAATTAAGCATAGGAAAATTAGGAGTAAAAGAAATAGGGTTCGTGGAGATTGCTGAGGATAGCATGGCCTATCAACAAGGTCGTATTTTGACCATATTGAAATGGAAAGGGCCACTAAGAGATACATGGCCTCCTTACATAGTCTTGTTTTGATTGTGTTAAGTTAAGGGTAACACGGTCGTGTTTTGATCGTGTTGAAATGAAAAGGTGCACCGAGAGATATACAACCCCCCAATACGGTTGTGTTTAGACTGTGTTGAAACCAAATTTTGCACCAAGAGATACATGACCCTTAACACAGTCGTGCTTTAGCCCGTGTTAAGCAACACTGTCCTTAACATGACCGTGTTAAGTAAAGTATAACATAACTATATATTTGTTTAACTTCAAATTAAACTAATTTCCATGCAACCTACAAAACCAGTAAGGCCTTAAAGAAATTAAATGAATAGGATTAAAAATAATGAAGGATGATATTAATCTTAGATTGAATACTAATAAGAGCATGTTAGGGTATACACATTTCCGATTAGATTAAGTCTAAGACTGGGAAGTGCTTAAGCTAGGATTCAAGGTATGTATAACTTATATGCTGTTTTATGTTTGCTTAAGTTAGTACATATGTTGGAATTGATTAAGTTAAACAATTTAGCTTAAGTGTTTAAGTGGTATGTTGTATATGCTTTGCTCGGCCTAGGGGCCTATAGTGGTAGATCCCTAGAGAGCATCCCAATGAACCTTGCATGACGTCGTCCCTAGTGGAGTCGTGCTTGAAAATGATCTAGGTTGAATGTTGATTAAGTGGTTAAGTGTACATAGGTGTGGGGCTCATACTGGCAGTTCCCATCACCAAGTTTAAGGTTTAAGTAGATATGAGAATAGGGCTCGTAGTGGCAGTTCCCATCACCAGGTTTAAGATTTAAGTGTACATGAGTGTGGGGTCTATAGTGGTAGTTCCCATCACCAGGTTTAAGGATTAAGAGATCACGAGTGTGGGGCTCATAGTGGCAGTTCCCATCACCAACTCATACTCCAATGTGTTAAGTGCCCTTATTGTTTGCTTGTGAACATAAACTATATTATGAAATGGTTGTCTGTGTTTAAGTTCTGCATGATATGTGTGACACAGGTTTACATTTTTTCATGCGTATGTGTTTGTGTTATACGTACCAAGCATTAGCTTACCTTTCAGGGAATCATTTTTAGATGCAGATGTTGAGGGAGATGAGAGCGCAGAAGATAACTTGGGTTTGGGTGAGCTATAGAGAGAGGAAGCTGAAGATTACCATTACTATTATGGTGATTAAGTTTTAGGAGAATTATTGTTATTGGACTATGGTAGATTTTGTCTTTTGAAAATGTTATTTTGGTGTTTAAAAACTTCAATCACTTTAGATAATCGATATGGTTTAAGTTATCAATGGAACCTTGAGGATGTATAAAATATTTTTATATAGGAGTTATAAGCCAAAAGGTATCAAAGTTATTTCAGAGACTTAACATGTTCTTGTGAGATAAAGACACGTGGCGGGCAGTAGCGTAGCTTGGGTTTCGAGGCATTATAGCTTAGCTGGTATCAAAGCCCTAGGTTTTATGATTTTTAGAGGCTTAAGTTTGAATCTATAGAGAATAGGTTCATGATCCCTATGAATTATGTTTTGATTTATAGAGCATAGGTTGTTGATCCTAGAGAGCTCATGTAATGATCCTTAGTACTAAGCGATGATTAATAAACATAAGTTTTAAACAATAGAGATTAAGAAATGATCTTTAAAGGAGTTAGCACTGGATCTGTAAGATAGTGAGACATAAAGAGTGTCGGTAAAATATGAGACATTTACTTAATTATTTAATTATTTTCTTGTATTATTACTTTACTTTTGTTCTTTTAACTGTTAAGCTTTATATATGAATAAACCCATGCGTAATGGTATATGTGTATATACTTACACACTATGAAATTGATCATGACTGATACTAGCACAAGTAGATCCGGTTGTCTCTTCTTAAACAAATGCCTCTAAGAAGATAACCCCAATGAGGAGGAAACTCAGAACCCACAGCCATAAGGGGAAAGCGGTCAAATGGCTAAAGAAACAGTGCAACTACTGTATACTATGAACCACCTTGTAGGACTACTAGCACAATAACACCAAGTACCCAATGTCCCATAGCATAGGAATACCGATGAACCCATTAGCTTTGATAGGTTCATAAGAGTAGTTAAGGAGTTTAACCTTAAAGTGGATGACCTAATCAAGGTTGAAGATTGGGTACTGGAAATTGAGAATACCTTGGCTACTTCTAGATACCAGAAGATAGGAAAGTGAATTATGTTGCATTCATGCTGAAGAGAATTGTAGCAAAATGGTGGGCTTTAGTCCCTAAACTTGCAGGGGAGTGCATGAACTAGGCGGTGTTTAAGGAGCTATTTTATCTAAGATACTTCCCCAACAGCTCTAAAGATAGAATAGGCAATGATTACTATAACTGTGAACAAGGGAATCGAACTATTGAAGAGTTTGAGGTAGACTTGAATCGCCTCATTCAATTCCTTCCCAAAAATGTACATAATGATGATAGGTCCCGAGCCAGAAGGTTCCTGAGAGGATTGAAATTAAACCTATAACTTGTAGTAGGGGCTTTTCAACTAAATACATATGCTGAAATGGTAGACAAAGTGGAGTGCCTTCAATAGAATAAGAAGATCATAGAAGAACAGAGGAGCCATAGAGTAGTAATAGCTTTAGGAAAAAAACTTGCGTCTAGTGGAATGGGGTAAGACAGGAGTAAAAGATGTCACTTGCTGCAAAGCAGAACACCTAGAGCTATAGACTCTCCTCTCCAGATCAAGCAAGTGCCTTTGGCACTCATTGCAACAGACACAAATGTTAAATGTCCCAAATGATATAGATGTCATGAGTTAAGAGAGTGTAGATAGCTAGACGGGGCATGTTTCTCTTGTGGGAAGGTAAGGCACATTAGCAGACATTTCCTTAAAAGGTCAATTCCCCTAACCTTCTATCATGTGTGTAACCAAAGGGGGTATAAGGTAGTCAATTGTCCCCAAAGATAGATTAGAAACCAAGCAGGGCCAGTTCAACATGTAGCTAGACCTCTAGTGAAAGGAGAGAGAGGTAGACCACAGGTAGGAGGTCCTAGACAAAGAGTTCCTACCAGGGTGTTTACCATTCATCAATAGTAGTAATAGAATATCCTAGATGTGGACAACATTGCAGGTATGCTTCTAGTACACTCCTGTAATGCATATATACTATTCGATACTGGTGCGTTTGTGTCCTGTGTGTTTGAAAATTTTGTCTGTGCATGTGCTTTGGATGTTGAAAATATGAGTGACTGCTTAGCTATTAATACTCCATTAGGAGTAGGAAGAAGAATAAGTAGGATATGAAAATGAGTGAAAATAGAAATACATGGGAGGGTAATGCTAGTAAACCTCCTAGTATTGGAGATGATAGAGTTCGACATTATTTTAGGTGTCAACTGGCTATCAAAATATCATGGCACCATTGACTACCACAACATGGTGGTATAGTTTAATACAACTGGGGATAGATGTTTCGAATACAAACTTGAAGTGCAGAGACCCACTAAATCGCCTACCCATGAGATGTAAGGAAAAAGTGTACTAGCAACCATATTTGTTGAAGCCAGTGAAGAAATTAGGAAGGAAGAAATACAAATAGTGAGGGAATTTCTTGATGTGTTTCTAGAAAATCGTCCTAGTTTACCCCTAGCTAGGGAAATAAAATTCAACATCGACTTGGCATAAAGTATAGTACCCATATCAAAACTAGTCTACAAGATTGCATTAGTGGAATTAGAAGAATTAAGGAAACAATTATAAGGGTTACAAGATAATGGTTTTATAAGACCTAGTGTCTCTCCTTAGGGTGCATTAATCCTGTTTGTAAAGAAGAAAGATGAAAATATGAGGCTCTATATACACTACAGGGAGTTAAACAAGGTCACCATAAAGAACAAATATCCTCTTCCTAAGATAGATGACTTGTTTGATCAGTTGCAAGGAGCTTAGGTGTTCTCTAAAGTAGACTTGAGATCATTTTATCATCAACTCATAATCAGAGAAGAGTATGTCTAGAAAATAGCATTCAGGACTAGATATGGGCATTACGAATTTATAGTGATGCCCTTTGGACTAACAAATGCACCAGCTGCATTCATAGATTTAATGAACAGAGTATTCGGGGATTTTCTAGATAAGTTTATAATCATCTTTATAGACAATATCCTAATATACTCTAAAAGTATTGAAGAGCATGAAGAGCACTTGAGACTAATATTGGGCAAGCTACAAGATGAGAAGTTATGTGTGAAATTCAATAAATGTGAATTCTGGCTGGAACAGGTAATCTTCTTAAGTCATGTAGTTAACAAGGATGGTATATCTATAGACCTAGAAAAGGTGAGAGCAATAGTAGATTGGCATAAACTAAAAACAATTACAAAGATAAGAAGCTTCCTAGGTTTAGCAGACTACTATAGAAGATTTGTAGAAAGGTTTTCCAAAATAGCAACTCTTCTCACCAGATTGACAAAGAAAAGTGTGAAATTCGAATGGGATGACATATATGAAGTCAGTTTTCAAGTGGTCAAAGAGAAACCGGTGTCGGCACCAGTTTTGACTTTGCCCAAGAGTAAAGAAGAGTTTACAGTGTATAGCGATGCCTTGGTTTAAGGGTTAAGGTATGTATTGATGTAAGGTGATTAGGTAATAACATATGCATCTTGACAATTGAAGTCGTATAAGAAGAACTACCTAACTCATGACTTAGAATTGGTAGTTGTAGTATTAGCTTTGAAGCTAAGGAGGCATTACTTGAGAAAGGTGCAAAAAGTTCACTGACCATAGAAACTTGAAGCACATATTTATGTAGAAAGAGTTGAACATGAGACAGAGGAGATGGTTGGAGTTAATAAAAGATTATGATCTAGAAATTCAATACCATCCAGGAAAAACCAATGTGGTAGCAAATGCCTTTGGCAAAAAGAAACAGGGCAATGTAGCCACTCTTGTCACTTCACAGAAAGAGTTATTAGAAGACATGAGCAAATTAGAGCTAAAAGTCTTAACATAAGAGGTGGGAGCAAAAATGGCTACCTTAAGGATTCAACTAACCATAATGGATAGAATTAAATTGAGTCAAAAGGAAGATATGGAGATTCACGAGATCAAAAACAAAATGGGACAAGGTAAGGCACAGGAATTCAACTTAGACACAAAAGGGACCTTGAGGTACAAAACAAGACTATGTGTGTCGAGGGATGCAAAATTGAAGAGAAAGATAATGAAAGAGGCGCATCACTCCACCTACATAATACATCCTGGAAGTACCAAAATGTATAAGGATGTGAAGGGCTGTTATTAGTGGAGAAACATAAAGAGAGGGATAGTAGAATATGTACCTAATGCCTTACATGCCAACAAATCAGAATAGAACACCAAAGACCAGTTAGAGAATTACAACTTCTTCTAATACCAGAGTGGAAATGGGAGCATATGACAATGGATTTTGTTACAGCACTCTTAAATACTAGGGAGAAGTACGATGTAGTTTGGGTCATAATAGATAGATTGGCCAGTTTGCTCATTTCATACTTATTAGAGTAGGATAAAAATTAGAGAAACCGGCTCACATATACATAAAGGAGATAGTCAGACTACATGAGTACCAATGACAATCACATCTGATAGAGACACAAAGTTTGTGAGTAGATTTTAGAGTAGCCTACACAAGGTGTTAGGCACCAATCTACAGTTTAGTACGACATTTCACCTATAGATAAATGATCAATCTGAAAGGACTATATAAATACTAGAAGATTTTCTCAGGCCATGTACACTAGACTTTAAAGGGAACTGCAATGAGCATATACCTCTAGTAGAGTTTACCTATAATAATAGTTACCAAACAACCATCTAGTTGGCACTATATGAAGCTCTTTATCAAAGAAGGTGCAGATCCCCACTACATTAAGATGAAGTGGGAGAAAGACAGATGATGGGGGTAGAGTTAGTACAAGAAGCAGTTGACTAGGTGAAAATAATCAAGCAGAGAATACAAACAGCCTAATCTCGACAAAAGAGCTATGTAGATAAGAGAAGGCGTCCTTTGAAATTCCAAGTGGGAGATAAAGTATTATTAAGGATTTCTCCAATAAAAGGAATGATTAAATTCGGGTTGAGGGGAAAGTTAAACCCATGGTATATAGGTCCATTTGAAATCTTAGAGAAAATAGGCATAATGGCTTACAGATTAGCCCTTCCACCGAATTTGGTTGGGGTACATGATGTATTCCATAGATTTATGCTGAGGAAGTATGTAACCAACCTGGATCAAATAGTAGCCTTAGAACCACTGAATGTGTAGCTAAATCTGACATCTTTGGAAAGGCCAATCAGGATTATGGACACTAAAGAACGATTGCTAAGACAAAAAACAATCCCTTATGTTAAAGTGCAATGGACAAATCAAACGAAAAGGGAAGCGATGTGGGAGTCAGAGGAAGAAATGAAGGGAAAGTACCTAGAACTCTTCTAGAATTAGGTT
This sequence comes from Laguncularia racemosa, assembly GCA_037954665.1. NCBI lineage: Eukaryota > Viridiplantae > Streptophyta > Magnoliopsida > Myrtales > Combretaceae > Laguncularia > Laguncularia racemosa. Next base: position 1,335,748 of record JBBMOL010000068.1, read on the forward strand.
CTTTTAAGGACAAAAGTTTTTATAAGGGTGAGAGAATGTAATACCTGAAACATTTTAATTATTTATTTATTTATGTAACCTAGGTATTATAAAAAAGAGCTAAGGATGGGGATAGAACTTTAAAAAATTTTGAGGGGAAATTTGGTCATTTCACATGGAGAAAATAAATACTCTAAGTAAACCTAAAGAGCCTCATTTGTCATATTAAGCAGTGAAATAGAGCCATAGAAGACAAACACTCCATATGAAAAACCCTAAGATGATAATAGAAAAAAAAACAGCGAATCAATTCCAAGAACTCAAGGTAAGGATTCTATAAGAATTTCAAATTAGGATTAATGAAATTCAGAATTTATGCTCATTGCTTGTTCATACAGAACACGAAGTTTAAGTAAGGACGATAGGAGAATGAGAATCAATGACTCAAGACTTACGATTTGTTGAAATTGAAGTAAGCATGCAAATCTATGTAATTTAAAGATGCAATCACGTATTTTAGAGACTTATTTAAGCTTAAGAATAAAGGGAATCAAGTGTAGGAAATTTTGGAGTAAAAGAAACAGGTTTCATGGAGATTGTCGAGGATAGCATGGCCTATTAACACAGTTGTATTTTGACCATATTGAAATGGAAAGGTGCATTGAGAGATATACGACCTCCCAATGAGGTCGTGTTAGGGGAAACATGGTCGTGTTTTGACCGTATTGAAATGGAAAGGTGCAACAAGAGATACACCGACTCCTAACATGGTTATGTTTTGACCGTGTTGAGTTAAGGGTAACACGGCCTCCTAATACGGTCATGTTTAAATCTTGTTGAAACCAAGTTTTGCGCTAAAAGATACACGACCCTTAACACGAACGTACTTTAGCTCGTGTTGAGAAACAGAGTCCTCAATATGACCGTGTTGAATAAAGTATAACATGATTATATATTCATTTAACTTTAAATTAAACTAATTTCCATGTAACCTAAGTAACCAGTAAGGCCTTAGAGAAATTAAATGAATAGGATTAAGAAAATTGAAAATGATATTGATCTTAGATTGAATATTAAGAAGAGCATGTTAATGTGTACAGATTTCCAATTAGATGAAGTCCAAGACCGGGAAGTGCTTAAGGCTAAGATTCAAAGTATGTATAACTTATATGTTGTTCTATGTTTGCTTAAGTTGGTACATGTGTTGGAATTGATTAAGTTGAACGATTTAGCTTAAGTGTTTAAGTGGTATGCTACATGTGCTTGCCTCGACCTAAGGGCCCATGGTGGTAGATCCTTAAGGAGCACCCCAATGATCCTTGTGTGACATTGTCCCTAGTGGAGTCATGCTTTGAAATGATCTGGGTTGAATGTTGATTATGTGGTTAAGTGTAGATAGGTATGGGGCTTGTACTAATAGTTCCCATCACCAAGTTTAAGGTTTAAGTGAACATGGGTGTGGGGCCTATAGTAGTAGTTCCCATCACCAAGTTTAAAGATTAAGAGATCATGGGTGTAGGGCCTGTAGTGGTAGTTTCAGATGTGCCTAATTCCACTAACAAGCATAATCAAAAGACTTAAGAAAAGCAATCTCAAGTCAAGGCAAAACTAGATCCAAAAAAGGGCAAAATGGCGTGAACCCTAAAGAAGATATGTTGAAATCCAAATTTCCAATTATATAATAATACCACAATGATTATATCTTCTAACAACACTCTAATCTCATATAATCCACGCAAATAAACCACAAATTCAAAGAAAAACCTCAATTACAAGAATTCCTTTCCAATAGAGAAGAACACATTTTCAAGTGTAATCTTCAATGATGATTCGAATCCAATTGCTAAGTACTTCAAATAAACACAAGAATTCGTAAATAATAATATGTATTTCTGACCAAGAAATATCTCAATTCAACCCTAGATATGACACACTAGAGAAGAAAAGAAATCACAACAAAATGAAATTGATATAACTCACAATTTCAAGATGTTGCACTCGCCACAATTTCAACTCTTGGGATTGAAATTGATAAGATTTTGGAACCAAGGTAAGAACCCTAATTCTCACGTGAAATGTAGTGTTTAATCTGTAAAAATAAGCCTCCTCAAACCCTCTCTTAAGCAAGTATTTATACTTGCTACTCTTAGGGTTAAAAAGTGCTCAAAATTATAAGTTTGCCACTTTTAAGGTGGCTAACCCTAAATGAAAATTACAAGGAAATAAAAGTGTCCCAAAACTAAAATACAACCAAAATAGCTCATAAAAGAAGAAATATAAAAAAGAAATGGTTTTCAAGATGTCGGTATTCTATAGGATCTATCGGCCCAGCTCATCGCCGCTTCAGGTCGGTCCATGGATAACCCATAAGCTGAGTTTGAGGGAGTTTGTTCATTGCCCTATAAAATATGATAAATGTGCCTGTTGGAAAACACAATACAAGAATAATAAAAAAGAGGTTAATATATAAATAATCCCGGGGTCGATCTGCTAAAAATGGGCCCTCATCACCAAAATTTGAATTCCTTTAGTTTTTGCCCTAATGATAGGTCTTGTTGGATTTTGATTCCTATCATCTCCTCGGGCCTCAAAAAGATTTGTCCTCAAATCTGGTATATCAAATGCAGTAGAGACTTTGTTTCCTCTTAGCAAGTCACCTGAAGAAATATCTCTGCAGAATCCTAATATCTGAAATACTACAAGTGGTGATTGTTTTCTCTCCTCCATTTCTAGGATGTATCTCATCTGCAACACAAATAATGACCCATTATCCACTGAGGTGTCCCCTATCTCAACCCATTTTACTAATATTGTATCCTTCTTTTCTAACTCATTTGTATGTCGCTGATCCTTATGGTCTTCTAATGGTTGGCTCAACTGCTCATTACCCTCTAAAACCTTTGAAGGTGAACATAACTGTCTTTGAATAGTCTGGCTCTCTAGTGGTCTGCTTGTCTAACCATGATCAAGTTTGATCATGTGCCTATGATCCTTACGAACCTATGATGGTTGTTTTATTTGTCTTTGCATCTCCTGGACCTCTGATGGTGACATAGGGTTCAATACTATACGTTTACCATCCTTTTTAAACATATAAGTATTTCTATACCCATCATGTAATACCATCCTATCATATAACCATGGTCTACCAAGTAATATATATGATGCACAAAGAGGAAGAATATTACATTCAAGCTCATCATAGTACTTGTCCCCTATACTGAAGGCTACCTTAGCCCTTTGGGTTACACAAAGACTATCCTGATCATTCAACCAATGTAATGTATAGGGTTTGGGATGTGGGATAGTTTCAAGTTTCAACTTCGATACTAATGATGCAGCTACAACATTAGTACAACTACCACCATCAATAATAATTGCGTACAAGTTTCCTTGTACCCTACAAGAAGTATGGAATAAGTTTTCTCTTTGTCCCTCATCAATAGTTTGAAAGGAAGTCAAGTCCCGATGCAATATGATAGTAGATAAATACAACTCACTTGACATTTTTTTGCTTACTAATTTCAACAACCTCAATACACTTCACCACACTATGGCAACACACCCTTACACGCCCCTACACACCCACGGTGCTCACCATCAACCAATACAAGAAATGCTTATTGTTACTTCAAGTAAAGTTAAGTGAAATAAGCGAAGCACAATGAAATAATTCTTAGTACTTCAAGTAAAGTTAAATAAATGAAGTACACACACAATTACTTTCAAGTAGATAGAATTAAATTCAACTACTAGTGTTTAAGTGATTAGTTCAATTACTTTCACACTTTAATGACTTGTTTGAATTTTAAATTTCACTACTCAACCTTCCTTTTCTTGCCTTGATTTCACACTTCAAATAACCACAATGTGCAGCACCCTACACTACACAAAACTCCACAAATTTGCACCACCACACACACCTCAATCACGGTGCACTCAATTCACTACAACACTACTACACGTAACTTTTTTTTTATAAACACTCTTACATAAAATACTTCAAGGCGTACACGTCCTTGACGCTACGCAACTCCCATTCACACCATAAACCACAAGCAATGGCAGCAACAAAATTCAAATTTGAAATCACTCCACTAAATGCAACCTTCTACACAAATGGTGAAAAACAATTCAAATTCAAATAACACTTATTCAATGCTACTCAATGAATTGCTTTCAAACTTAAAGAAGGTATTTGAATTTCAAATGGATGCTTATCCTTCCACACACTTCAAATATGGAAATTGCAAATGCTCCAATTCCGAATTGCACAAGGATTCACATAACACACTCCACAAGCTTCTTCAATTGGTAAACAATGAATTCAAATTCAAATAGCTATCATTAACTCCCACAACTTAATTGCATATGTTTTGAATTCAAATAATTCCTTACTAATCAAAACCAATGCAATCTGCAAATTATACTTCACCAATTCAAAATTACACAATGGAAATCAAAAACAACAAACTACACATCCTCTTCACGCCACAAGCTAGTCACGGCAAGAATTGGTAAGTTTTGCAAGTTCCAAAAAATTGCTAAAGTAAACTACGCTTTATACTTCTGCTCTTCCACGTAAATTAGTGACCACAAAATGATGAAATAACCTTCCCAAACCAAATCCAACAATCAGCAAATCAAATCCCAATCAAGGTAATTTCTCAATCTCAATACAACAACAACAACACAATTTGCGGTTTTCACTTGATCAACCCTAATTGATGATCAATTCCACGAAATCAAATACAACCAATCCATTCTCTCAACAAGAGATCTGATACCAAAAAGATGATGTGCCTAATTCCACTAAGAAGCACAATCAAAAGACTTAAGAAAACCAATCTCAAGTCAAGGCAAAATCGGATCCAAAAAAAGGCAAAACGGCGTGAACCCTAAAGAAGATATGTTGAAATCCAAATGTCCAATGATATAATAATAATACGAAAATGATTATATCTTCTAAAAACACTCTAATCTCATATAATCCACGCAAATAAACCACAAATTCGAAGAAAAACCTCAATTACAAGAATTCCTTTCCAATAGAGAAGAACACGTTTTCAAGTGTAATCTTCAATGATGATCCGAATCTAATTGCTAAGTACTTCAAATAAACACAAGAATTCGTGAATAATAATATGTATTTTTGACCAAGAAATATCTCAATTCAACCCTAGATATGACACACTAGAGAAGAAAAGAAATCACAACAAAATAAAATTGATATAACTCACAATTTCAAGATGTTGCACTCGCCACAATTTCAACTCTTGGGATTGAAATTGATAAGAGTTTGGAACCATGGTAAGAACCCTAATTCTCACGTGAAATGTAGTGTTTAATCTTCAAAAATAAGCCTCCTCAAACCCTCTCTTAAGCAAGTATTTATACTTGCTACTCCTAGGGTTAAAAAGTGCTCAAAATTACAAGTTTGCCACTTTTATGGTAGTTAACCCTAAATGAAAATTACAAGGAAATAAAAGTTTCCCAAAACTAAAATACAACCAAAATAGCTCATAAAAGAAGAAATATATAAAAGAAATGGTTTTCAAGATGTCGGTCTTCTATAGGATCCATCGGCCTAGCTCATCGCCGGTTCAGGTCGGTCCATGGATAACCTATAAGCTGAGTTTGAGGGAGTTTGTCCATTGCCCTATAAAATATGATAAATGTGCCTATTGGAAAACACAATACAAGAATAATAGAAAAGAGGTTAATATATAAATAATTCCGGGGTCGATCTGCTCAAAATGGGCCCTCATTGCCAAAATTTGAATCCTTTAGTTTTTGCCCTAATGATAGGTCTTGTTGAATTTTGATTCCTATCAGTTTCCATTACCAAGTCATGCTCTAATGTGTTAAGTGTATTAAGGGGGTTATGAGTACCCAGTTGTTTGCTTGTAGACATAAACTATATTAAGAAATGGTTATTTATGTTTAAGTTCTACATGATATGTGTCACACCGGTTTATGTTTGTTCATGCGTATGTGTTTATGTTATATGTATTAGGTCTTAGCTCACCCTTCAAGGATTCATTTTTAGATGCAGGTGTCGAAGGAGATGAGAGCCTAAAAGATAACTTGGGTTTAGGTGAACCATAGAGAGAGGAGATGAAGACTACCATTACCATTAAGGTGATTAGGTTTTGAGAGAATTATTGTTATTAAACTATAGTAGACTTTGTCTTTTAAAAATGTTGTTTTAGTGTTTAAAGACTTCTGTTGCTTTAGATAATTGATATGGTTTAAGTTATCATTGGAACCTTGAGGATGTATGAAATGTTTTTATATAGGAGTTACAAGCCACAAGGTATCAGACTTGTTTCAAAGCCTTAATGTATTCTTGTGAGATAAGGACACATGGCGAGCAGTAGCGCAGCCCGGGTTTCGAGGTGTTACAAACTCCAAGTTGATTAATAGGAATCTCTTCCTAATTAAAACCTATAGAATTGCCTTACATTCAATCTTTAAACTCCACTATTAGGTTTGACCCTAATTTAGAAGGTTTACGTCATCCTATCTTTAAGATTATGTGCAACTCCTTCCATTTATGCTAGATCTGTTCTAATATAGGATCTCTCGTGCTTTATATACAAATCAAAACTTCAATTAATGTGCTAGCAATATTAAATTGAAAACAATAAAGAACACATAATTGGATTCACAAAAATAACAATAATTTCATTGAATAATAAACTAGAAAATCACATGTTCATTCTAAGGTTCATCATCCTCGAGTATAAAAGAAAATTTAAGCTAACAATATGTTGAATTTAAAAGCAACAATATAAAAAGTGTGTATAAAGAAGAACATTGATAAAATAATAATACTAAAAATCTATTACTATACTACTATCAATCTCAAACTCTCTCCCGTCTATTGAAAATTCATACTTATATAGCCATCAGTCACTGCTCAACTAGATTTTAGGAAACTTAACTACTCTTGAAAGGAAATCTAATCTTCAAGATAAATTATGCATTTCGAAAGTAAAATTGAGCTTGGGAATCAAATTTGGAAAGTTGAATTTTAGATTAGCACAGTCATAGCACGATAGTGCTATTGCCTATATACCATTCTGTTTCAAAGATATCCAAAAATTTTCTTCAACATGCCCTTTACCATGAGCATGTTCTTGCTTGTGTACTTCTACATACTTGCCTACACGGCCACTTCAAAATGCTCTATCATGTTTTATTCTGCACTACCTTAGACACAGTTGTGCTCTTCATCATTTTATGCTTCCTAATCTTCTAAAATTGATATTTTTTGTTCAAATTTCATGTAATTCTTCTATTAAATCATAAATTACATTTCAAAGCTCTGAAATCAACATAAAGAGTCATTAAGTGCAATGTCTATCCAAAATATAAGAAAATTAAACAAAAGGCTATTACTAATGTTACAAATAATAAGTATTTTATAACACTTATCATTTATCCTAAGGCAAAATTACCCTAGCTTATCCTATAATATCCTAAGCTATTAATGAACTTAAAATTTTCTAAGTATTGTCCTCTTAGGTGTGGAAAAATAGGCTTCTCATGATGAACAAACTAACAAAATTTAATCACTATAAAAAGAGGTAAAAACAAAAACTAACCTAAGTAACTATTTACTACATTTCTCTTCCCCTTTCCATGCCACTTTTGACCCCTTTCCACCTAACTTTCCCCCCTTAACATTCCATCAAAACAAAAGAAAGTAACACCCTCAATTAGCCCTACACATAACTCCAAAACTAATAAAGGTTTTAGGACCACCATTTCAGAGTATTAAGGTGAGAAACTTCTAACAAGTCTAAATAATTTCTAACTTTTTAAAGGAAGTTATTAATCTTACCTATTTTCTATATTTTAAGACCTTTATTGTAGGTTTTTAAAGGGTTTCCATCCAATTAAGGTAATCTCAATTAAGCTTAGTTATCTTCATAGTATACTCTTTGAATAAGTAAACTAACATCCCCTATTTATAAAAGTTGTAGGTTCCATTGATTATTCCACTACAAGAAACCCAACCTTTGTAAGATTATTCCATTTCTCTTTCCTTTAGAATGTTTTTGGATGGTTAGATATATTTTGAACCCTTAATAATTACAAATGGTTAATGAAAGGATATTAAGGCCATTTTCCCAAACATTGAACCTAATACTAAAACACTTTAAGAGACTTTATTAAGATATGGGGTTAGCACTGGGATATCAGAATAGTTTATCTTGATAATATTTGTTTTTATATTTATTTCTCTATGTTTAATTAGGTTTTTCAAAAGATCTTCGGTTTTTAGCTAATGATTACTACGGTCCTTGAAAACAATGGCAAGGTAAGTACTAATGATGATTGCCACTTGATTTCCACTAGTAATATTAGTAGCACTTAAAGATGAATACTAACAAACCCATATATGTTCTTAATTTGATTGATTAATCTATTTGATAAGACCAAAAGAAAAGGAAGTAAAATTTCTTATATTCATGATTATTCTTTTAGTTAGATGAATGTCTACTAATTGATTAGTTACCCTTCAATTTATGCTAAGTATATCACAAATCCTAACTTGAAATGAATCATACATAGCAACTTTTGCATATTCTTGTTCTACTAGGTGATGGAAAGATGTCTTGAGGCTGTATCCTATTATAAAAATATAGAAATGACTTGAGGATAGTCATGTATTGGTATGACTCCATGTTCCTTATTTTGTTTTGAGCACAAATATGTGGAGGTGTGCGAGTAAGGAAAACATTATTTTCTTTTGGTTTATCATGCGTCCTTACTTAGAAGATCCTTCCTCTAGCATAATTTTGATATATGTAAAGTGTAGCTTTGAGTTTTGTGTAGCCATTTATGCAAGTGTAGTGAAATTAGTAGCCCAAACTCTAATGGAATTTAAAAAAAAAAAAAAAAAAAAAAAGAACCTCAACCTAAGGTTAAAGGATGTGATATGCTTAAAAGGGGATCTAAGCATATGTAAATAATCCAATTGAAGAACTCCAACACATAAGATCAAAACAACTTCAAAATTAGAACAAATTGTGTGAACCCTAAAAATTCTTTATGCTCTGATTTGTGGTTAAAATCAATCTTACACCAAAAGATATAATGGTCAATGGAATTAAGCTCTCCATATAAGATGAACAAGAATCCAAATCACCAACAACACTAATAAGGCCGTGAACTCCTCTTCAACAATTCGAAAATGCACGCAAACAATGGAAGATAAAATTGAAGGCAATATCAAGATATAAATCCAATCAATTTGATAACAATATATGAATGGATTTTGATCTATGATTGATGCTAAAATCAGAACAAGAACCACCATAATCAACACTAAATATAACACACTAGTTATGAAAAGGAAATCAACTTAGGGAATTGATAATACTCACAATTCGCTAGGTTGCAAACTCGCCACAATTCCAATTAGATTGAAATTGATGAGTCCCATGAAATCTTAGGACAAACCCTAATATCTCAAGAAATTTTTTTACAGCAAATGTCAAGTGTATTCTCCTCTCAAAACCCTACTTAACCAATTATTTATACTTTCTCTCTTTAGGGTTAAAATGTCCACAAAATTACAACTATGCCACTTTAGGGTGGCCAATCCTAAAACACAAATGACAACCAAATAAAATGTCCCAAAAACTTATAAAATAAATAGTCTAAAGAAATAAATTACAAGTACAAAAGTTAATAATCTTCAAAGAGCCGATGCATTGTGGTAATGTTGATCACAACGGGCCATTGGATGAGAATCTAATGATGTCCCTAATTGACCAATAGTGAAGTTCATTTGGCATCCTATGAAGAGATATCGTTGTACCTGTTAGATTATCATTCAAATATTTATTAGATAAAGAAAATAAGTAAGCATATAAGTGATTTAGATCATCACCCAAATCAAGTTCCCTGTCCATCAAGATCATCGGGAAGATTCCCATCATCTACTCGAGCCTTTGAAAGATTTGGCCTTAAATCTAGAGGGTCACTTCTTTGACTAAACTTGGATGCCTCTACTGTCCTGTTTTCCCAATTACTAGATGAAACTGAAGTAGTCTTGACTTACTCTTGGAATTTGTGCACTTCAGATGGAGACATAGGTACCAATACTATTTGAGACCCTCCCTTTTGAAACATATAGGTGTTTCTAAAGCCATCATGCAATACCTTTTGATCAAACATCTAGGGCCTGCCTAATAGTAAATGAAATGCACACATGGGGATCACATCACACAAGATCTCACCATGATATTTCTTCCCAACACTCACTGGCACCTTTGCCCTTTGTGTAACATGCATACTATCCCGATTATTGAACCAATGCAAGTTATAAGGGCTAGGACATGGACTTGTAGATAATTATAATTTATCTACCAGTGCAGCAAATATAACATTCGTGCAACTACCACTATCTATGATGAGTACATAAAGGTTACCTCCGATCCTGCAAGAAGTGTGGAATATTGATTTTCCCAAAACCAAGATTAAGCACATACAAAAAAACAATTTAAAAGACAAAGAAACAATGTCAATCAAAATAGTCTCAATCACATGAACAATGGTGTCAAATCTCAATGTTTATAACCAATTCTTTCAATGAGGATGTGATAAATCTTAAGCATCCAAATTAGATTGCTCTGATACCAAAAGAAGATGTGCCTAAATCTACTTGGAAGCACAATCAAAAGACTTAAGAAAACAATCTCAAATCTAATACAAAACCGGTCCACCTAGTAAGCAATTCTCATGACACCTTTGAAGATTTTGATGGAAAATGTTGTTCAAATGATTTAATTGTAATCCCTATTGGTAACATTAACCAAATAACCACAATAAGGATTGAAATATCATGTGGAAATCAGATCAAAGAAAGCAACAAACCAATGAAATCCACTTTCCCTTTCAATCACTAGTTCACACCAACAATAACAATGAAGTATGTAATTCAAGTGCTCAAAGAAACAATCAATCTTACAAGATCGATGTTCTCAAAAAAAAAGAACCACAAATATGTCTAAGAAAGGTCTAAACCTACCCTAGATATGACTCACTAGAGAAGAAATGAACATACAACAAAATTGAATTGATATGACTCACAATTCGCCTTCGTCGCACTCGCCACAATTCCAATTCTTGGGTTGAAATTGTTAAGAGTTTGGAACTAAGGAAAGAACCTTAATTCACACATGAAATGTGTCTCTCAAATCTGTAAAAATTGACCTCCTCAAACCCTCTCTTAAGCAAGTATTTATACTTGCTACTCCTAGGGTTAAAAAGTGGTCAAAATTACAAGTTTGTCACTTTTAAGGTGGCTAGCCCTAAATGAAAATTACATGTAAATAAAAGTGTCCCAAAACCAAAATACAAGCAAAAGAGTTCATAAAAGAATAAATATATAAAAGAAATGGTCTTCAAGATGCCGGTCTTCTATAGGATCCATCGGCCTAGCTCATTGCCGGTTCAGGTCGGTCCATGGATAACCCATAAGCTGAGTCTGAGGGAGTTTGTCCATTGCCCTATAAAATATGATAAGTGTGCCTGTTGGAAAACACAATACAAGAATAATAGAAAAGAGGTTAATTTATAAATAATTCCGGGGTCGATCTACTCAAAATGGCCCCTTATCGCCAAAATTCGAAATCCTTTAGTTCTTGCCCTAATGATAGGTCTTGTCGGATTTTGATTCCTATCAAATATGTTCCCTCTCTATTTTTCCCTGGCATCAAGAGATAAAGTCTAAGCCCTACGTAGCACATTAATGGGTATATATTGTTCACCTGTGCCCTCCTCATGTGTTTCTGCAGTCTGATCATCATAATATTCTTGTAGTGCTATAGATAAATCTATAGGCTCAATTGGTTCCTTCTCATCCTCATCCTCCTCTCTAGCACCCCCCATAACAGTTATGACCCTCTTATTAGGACACTGTACCGCCTTATGCCCAAATCACAAGCATTTAAAGCATTTAATTTAACGCACTTTCCCACTATCAGTTCCCAGTACAGTCTGCCTAACGTCTGGTGCTATTACCTCTTTACCCTTTCTTGTGGTCATGTCCTCCCTATCTGTGCTGGGGGTAGCTCTGTCCACTACCCTCACTAACTTACCTACTACATTTGGTCCTCCTAATCGACCCTTAACTCCCATGGGCTTAGTATTAGTATTAGGCTTGCTATTTAGAACCTTGAATAAGTTGGATCGCCTTTGCCTCTCCACTTTCAAGGCTAACTTAATAGCCACATCAAGTATACTATACTTCTGTAGCTCAACTACACATGCTATCTCATATTTTAGTCTTGAGACGAAGTATGCTAGGGTTTACTTTAGAGGCTCAATTGACCTATATGTAATCATTAGGGTTTCAAACTCCTGCACATAGTCATTGACTGTCTTGCCTCCCTACCTCAAGGTCTGAAGACCCATAAACAGTTCATGCCTATAGTGCTTAGGAATAAATCTCTTTCTCAAAACCCTTTTCATATCCCTCCATGTCTGTATTTTGAGTATTGTCATCAATCTCATAGTATTTAAAGAGACCCTCAACCTTACCCTTCTAGTCTAGATAATCATCAGCTGAACCCCTGCCATCAAAGGAAGGCATTTGTAGCTTCACGTATTCCAATCCCTAGGTGGCCTGAAATCTTTATTTGGGTAAGGATTAACCCTAAAGTTATCGTCCCTCTTTTCCCTATAGGGGTGATGATCTCCCTCCATCCTTTTGCCTAAGTTTCCTCCTCCCACTACTCCTTCTCTGTGGAGGTTCTATGGAGCTACCCAAGGTGGTACCTGAAGGTTTACTACTGGTGGTTATGGTAATACCATCTTATCAATCCCGGTTGCTAAAATAGCCACAATAGTAGTAAGATCCTGGAGTTGTTCTTCTAAAGTCCTTCTCCCTATAGTGTTATGACCCTAACCTCCACCAACCTGACTATTGGCCTCATTGACAATTCCACCATTCACACTGTCATTTAACATGTTTGTGATTTGATGACATAAACTTCTTCAAATTATAGCACAATCCTTCAACAACACCAATTCATAAGAAGATGTTTAACAACTATACCAATATAATAAACCCACATTCTAAGAACTTAAAACACAAGGAGATAATTCTTAGTACTTCAAGTAAAGTTAAATAAATGAAGTACACACAATCACTTCTAAGTAATTAAGAATTAAATTTAACCACAAGTGTTTAAGTAATGAGTTCAATTACTTTCACACTTTAATTGTTTTGTTTGAATTCAAATTCTACTACTCAACTTTCCTTTTCTTGCCTTGGTTTTACACTACTTGAATTCATAAAATGCAGCACCATAACACAATCACAAATGCATAATTTCATTGCCACACAACTTCCCCTTGCTCACTGTTCCAACACCACTCAAGCTACTAGCAACACTTTTCTATACAACACATACAAAAACCATGCCAAATACATACACCCTTTGGTAACTTTACAAAATATAACACCACAAACATACACCTTTAAGTTACGGTGTACTTTTCTACTTCCACACAAGATATCAAACCGCAATTTTCAACAATCAAGGCAACTCAAATTCAAATTCAAATTGAGTTTAATAATTGCAATATCCTACAAATGGTAAGGAGCTATTTCAAATTCAAATGAACACAAAATTACTCAATCACTTAATGTGTGTTTTGAAATTCAAATTAATTCCTTAACTCACACCTCAATTCTGAAAATAAAAATCTGAAAATTACAATTGCTACTCCTCAATTTCGGAAATGCAATACAATAATTCACTCTTCCCTACTCGATCACAAAGAATGAACAATCCTTAGTCCTCACGGTCCACTTCAAGAACACTACACACTCACGGTCAATTCTTAAGGAAGCCAAGAATGTTACAAGTACTTCAAGTTTACAACAACTAACAACAATGATAGCACTTCAACAACACAATGAAATAACACAACTCCACTTCACAATTCAAATCAAGGTGCTAACTCAACAACCCCTAATTTTTGAATTCAAAATCAATCAACCCCTTCTCAAAACCTTAAGCTTTGATACCAAAAGATGATGTGCTTAAAAGGGGATCTAAGCATATCCAAATAATCTAATTGAATAACTCCAAAACACAAGATCAAAACCGGTTCAAAATTGGAACAAATTATGTGAACTTGAAAAATTGTTTACGTTCCGATTTGTGGTTAAAATCAATCTTATACCAAAAGATATAATGTTCAATGGAATTAAGCTCTCCACAGAAGATGAACAAGAATCCAAATCACCAACAACACAAATAAGGCCATGAACTCCTCTTCAACAATTCGACAATGCATGTAAACAATGGAAGATAAAATTGAAGGTAATATCAAGATATAAATCCAATCAATTTGATAAGAATATATGAATGGATTTTGATCTATGATTGACGCCAAAATCAGAACAAGAACCACCCTAACCAACACTGGATATAACACACTAGCTATGAAAAAGAAATCAACTTAGGGAATTGATATTACTCACAATTTACTAAGTTGCAAACTCGCCACAATCCCAATTGGATTGAAATTGATAAGATTCCAATGAAATCTTAGGTCAAACCCTAATATCTCATGGAATTGTTTTGTAGCAAATGTCAAGTGTATTCTCCTTTCAAAACCCTACTAAAGCAAGTATTTATACTTGCTCCCTTTAGGGTTAAAATGTCCATAAAATTACTACTATACCACTTTAGGGTGGCCAGTCCTAAAACACAAATTACAACCAAACAAAATGTCCAAAAAACTTACAAAATAAATAGTCTAAAGAAATAAATTACAAGTACAAACATTAATAATCTTCGAATAGCCGATGCATCGAGGCAATGTTAATCACAGCAGGCCATTGGATGAGAATCCAATAATATCCCTAATTGACTAATAGTGAAGTTCATTTAGCATCTCGTGAAGAGATATCGTTGTACCTGTTAGATTATCATTCAAATATTTGTTAGATAAAGAAAACAAGTATGCATATAAGTGATTTAGATCATCACCCAAATCAAGTTCCCTATCCATCAATTTGGAAATCGGAAATTAGGGGTTGTTAAATTAGCACATTGATCCAAATTGTAAAATCCAAAAGATGATGTGCTTAAAAGTGAGTCTAAGCACACAAAATCCAATTGAAAGACGAATTACACAATTGTAATACAACTAGTCCTCCAATTGCATAAATCTTCAATGCTTATAAACCAAATCCACAAATGTTGACGTGATTAAATTGAATATCCAAGTATGGTAAGCTCTGATAGCAAATTATGATATGCCTTAAATTGAATTAAAGCATATGCAATCAAACCATATAAACAACTCCTAATCAAATCTGGATCAACATTCAATTATGGCATGAGCCCTGATCCCTTTAATAACAATTTGTTGATTAATTAATCTCAACACCAAATTAGGATGTGCTCAATGGGATTAAGTACACAACATAAGATCAAATGAAATAACAATTACCAATCAACACAAAAAATGGGCATGAACTTCTTACAACAATGGAACGTCCATGTAATTGAAGAAAGCCAATGAACAATATAATATATAGGATACAATTCCACTAAATTCATAACAATAATAGGATCGAAATTGAACCTACAATTGATGTAAAATTAGAACCAAGAACTAATCCTAATCAACATTAGATATTACACATTAGTTATGAAAAGAAAAAAAAAACTTAGGAATTGATATTACTCACAATTTCCTAGGTTGCAACTCGCCACAATTCTAAGGATGAAATTGATAAGAGTCCTACGAAAACTTAGGATGAACCTTAATTTCTCACGAAATTGCAGCAAAGATAACTGTATTCTCTCCCCTCTAAACCCTATCATCTCCTCAGGCCTTAAAAAGATTTGTCCTCAAATCTGATAGATCAAATGCAATAGAGACACTGTATCCACCTAGCCAGTTACCCGAAGAAGTATCACTGTAGAATCCCAATATCTAAAATACCATAGGGGGTGATTGCTTTCTCTGCTCCATTTCTAGGATATATCTCATCTACAACACATATAATGGTCCATTATCCACTAAGACCTCTTTTGTCTCAACCTGTTCCACTAATATTGTTGCCTCCTTTCCTAATTCACTTGTATGTTTTTTACCCTCTTGGCCCTCTAATGGTTTGTCCAACTACTCATGGCCCTTTGAAACCTTTGAAGGTAGATACAACTGTCTCTGAACAGTCATGCCCTATGGTGATAGGCTCATTTGACTCTGACCCTAGGATCCTCTAAAGGTTGACACATCTGTGTCTGACAAGTTTTGTGCTCTATACGTTGGCTCATGTAATTAGGAACCTCAGAAACCTCTGAAGGTTGGCATATTAGCTTCTGCACAATTTGATCCTTTGAAGGTTTGATCATGTGGATATGATCTTCAGGAATCTTTGATGGTTGTCTTCTCTATCTTTACATCTTCTGGACCTCTGATAGCGACATTGGGTTCAATACTATACGTTTACCATCCTATTGGAACATATAAGTATTTCTATAGCCATCATGTAATACTATCCTATCATAGAACCATAGCCTGCTAAGTAATAAATGGGATATACATATGGGTAGAATATCACATTCAAGTTCATCACATTACTTATCCCCTATACTGAAAGGTACCCTAGATCTTTGGTTCACATGAAGACTCTCTTGAACCAACCAATGTAATGTATAAGGCTTAGGGTGTGGGGTAATTACAAGTTCAACTTCGATACTAATGATACAATTGCTACATAAGTACAACTACCACCATTAACAATAATTACACATAAGTTTCCTTGTACCCTACAAGAAGTATGGAACAAATTTTCTCTTTGTCCATCATCAATGGTTAGAAAGGAAGTCAATACTTGATGTACCAAAGTATTAGAAGTATACACATCATTTGACATGGTTGCTAACTAACTTCAACAAGTTAACAACACACTTCACTACACATACCATAACACACACCTATGGCTCACACACAACCAATACAAGAAATACTTATTGTCACTTCAAGTAAAGTCAAGTAAAATAATTGAAACACAAATAAATACTTCCAAGTAGTTAAGAAATTAAATTCAACCACAAGTGTTTAAGTAATGAGTTTAATTACTTTCACACTTTAATGTTTTTTTTTAAATTCAAATTCTACTACTCAAAACTTCCTTTCTTGCCACGGTTTCACACTACAATAAATCACAATGTGCAACACCTCACCACACACATATGTACAATTCCACACCGCCACTCACTTCCCTTAATTATGGTGCAAACACTCACCACCAATTCATACATCACTTCCAATCCCCTTCACTCAACACATATAAACACAACGCCACACACACACCCTTCACTAAATACATAAACACAACATCACACACACACACCTTCTACTCACAGTGCAGCACACAAATGCACATGCACACACACACTTCCAAACGTTGCACTCCTCTACCTCAACACAATTTTCCAAACTGCAACTTAATAAACAAGGCAGCAACAAATTCAAATGATCTCACTTATTGCAATCTTTCCACAAATGGTAAGGAGCCACTTTCAAATTTCAAATGAACACACAATTACTTCCATTACTTAATGTGTGTTTTGAAAATCAAATAGTTTCCATATAATCCACACAATTCAAATCTGAAAAATTGTACACTAAACCCCCTTATGTCTGAAGCAATACAAGCAAAATATATCTCAACTTCTTAATAATTGAGGCAATTACAAGTTATGAATTTTGAATCACAAGATATGCTACTACTCCTCTTCTTTTTACACGAAATTATCAACCAAATGGAGCTTCAACAAGACTTCAAAATTCACTTCAAAAATCAGCAAGTTCAACTCCTCAAGCAACATAATTACGCCAATTCAAGTAACAACATCAAAAAATTCAATTTTTCACTTTTCAATTTTGGATCAAGATGTTCAGAACCCTAAAATTTCCGAAATCAAAATCAAACAATCCCTTCTCACAACCACAAGCTCTGATACCAAAAGATAATGTGCTTAAAAGTGAGTCTAAGCACACAAAATCCAATTAAAAGACCGATTACACAATGGCAATACAATTAGTCCTCCAATTGCATAAATCCTCAATGCTTATAAACCAAATCCACAATTGTTGACGTGATTAAATTGAATATCCAAGTATGATAAGCTCTGATATCAAATTATGATATGCCTTAAAATTGAATTAAAGCAAATGCAATCAAACCATACAAACAACTCCTAATCAAATCCGGATCAACCTTCAATTATGGCATGAACCCTAATCCCTTTAATAATCCAATTTGTTGATCAATTAATCTCAACACCAAATGAGGATGTGCTCAATGGGATTAAGCATACAACATAAGATCAAATGAAATTCCAATTACCAATCAACACAAAAAATAGGCGTGAACCTCTTACAACAAAGGAACTTCCATGCAATTAAAGAAAAGCAATCAACAATATAATATATAGGATACAATTCCACTAAATTGATAATAATAATAGGATGGAAATTGAACCTACAATTTAAGTAAAATTAGAACCAAAAACCAATCCTAATCAACACTAGATATTACACACTAGTTATGAAAAGGAAGAATCAACTTAGGAATTGATATTACTCACAATTTCCTAGGTTACAACTTGCCACAATTTCAAGGATGAAATTGATAAGAGTCCTTATGAAAACTTAGGATGAACCCTAATGTCTCATGAAATTTGCAGCAAAGATACGTATATTCTCTCCCTTCTAAACCCTACTTAAGCAAGTATTTATACTTTCTCCCTTTAGGGTTAAAATGACTAAAAAATTACAACTATACCACTAATGGGTGGTCAGTCCTAAAACACAAAATACAACTAAATAAAATGTCCCAAAAACTTACAAAATAAATAGTTTAAAGAAAAATAACAAAATATAAAAATAGTCTTCTCAAGCCAATTCTTCAAATCAATTGGTTGGTCTAGCTCATGATCGGTTTTAGGTTGGTTCATGGATAACCTAGAAGCTGAGTCTTAGTGAGTTTTTCCATCGCCCTGTAAAGCCTAACAAGTATGCTTATTAGAATACATAATACATAACTAATAGAAAATATGTTAGTATATAAATAATTCTGGGGCTAACTTGTTCAAAGAGGACCCTCATCACCAAGATTCGAAATCCTTTGGCTCTTGCCCTAATGATAGCTCTTGTTGGATTTTGATTCCTATCATCTCAAATTACTTCCTTAACTTGCACCTCAATTATGTAAATGCAAATCTGAAATCACAAACGTTACTCCTCAATTTTCGAAAACAACACACGACAATTCACTCTTCTCCACTTGATCACAAAGGATCAACACTCCCTACTCCTCACGATCCACTTCAAGGACACTACACACACACAACCAATGATCAATGGACTCCAAGAATGTTACAAGTCTCCATGTGTACAACAACTAAACAACAAGATAGCACTTTAACAACATCCATTAACTTGAAGTAGTTATTGAGTAGCATTAAAGATTTTTATTTGAATTTGAATTGTCTTACCTTTTATGAAGAAGCTTGCATTTAGTGGAGTTATTTGAATTGTTACTTGTTGCCATTGTTTTTGAAGTTTTGGTGTAAGGGAGTTCCAACACAAAGTATTGTGTGTGTTAAGGCAAAGAAGTGATTCACTTAAAGTATTATTGTTGTTGTTTGAAGGAGTGCACCACGTGTGTGTGTAGTGTCCTTGAAGTGGACCGTGAGGAGTAAGGAGTGTTGATTCTTTGTGATCAAGTGGAGAAGAGTGAATTGTTGTGTGTTGTTTTCGGAAATTGAGGAGTGACATTTGTGATTTTCAAACTTGAATTTTTAGAATTGACGTGTGAGTTAAGGAAGCAATTTGAATTTCAAAACACACATTAAGTGATTGAGTAATTGTGTGTTCATTTGAATTTGAAAGTGGCTCCTTACCATCTGTGGAAGAAAGAAATTATTGAACTCAATTTGAATTTGAATTTGAGCTACCTTGTTGTTGTAAGTTGCGGTTTGAAA
Organism: Laguncularia racemosa; assembly: GCA_037954665.1. Lineage (NCBI taxonomy): Eukaryota > Viridiplantae > Streptophyta > Magnoliopsida > Myrtales > Combretaceae > Laguncularia > Laguncularia racemosa. The sequence goes on from JBBMOL010000068.1 coordinate 1,355,772, forward strand.
CTTATATAGAAGTGGAGAAGTTCAAGTGCGGAAGAGTGTGTATGTGTGTGCTGCAATGTGTATAAAAGGTGTGTGTGTGGTGTTGTGTTTTGTAAATTTAGTGAAGGGTGTGTGTGTATTTGGCATGGTTTTGTGTGTGTTATTTGGAGAAGTATTGTTGGTGGTGTGAGTAGTGGTGGAGAGCTCTTGACTGTGAGCAAGGGAAGTGTGTGTGGCGATGTGAAGTTATGCATTTTTGTGTGTGTTGAGGTGCTGCACATTGTGAATTAAAGTAGTGCGAAGCTAAGGCAAGAAAAGGAAAGTTGAGTAGTAAAATTTGAATTCAAACAAACAATTAAAGTGTAAAAGTAATTGAACTTATTACTTAAACACTTGTTAGTTGAATTTAATTTCTTAACTACTTGGAAGTATTTATTTGTGTTTCAATTATTTTACTTGACATTACTTGAAGTGATAATAAGTATTTCTTATAATTGTTTATGTGTGTATCGTGGGTGTGTAAGGGTGTGTTGTTGTGGTACTTGTAGAGAAGTGTGTTGTCAACTTGTTGAAGTTAGTTAATAACCATGTCAAGTGATGTGTATACTTTTACTACTTTAGTACATCAAGTATTGACTTCTTCGCCACCATTGATGATGGATAAAGGGAAAATTTGTTTCATACTTCTTATAGGGTACAAGGAAACTTGTGTGCAATTATTGTTGATGGTGGTAGTTGTACTAATATTGTAGTTGCATCATTAGTATCAAAGTTGAAACTTGTAACTACCCCACATTGTAAACCCTATACATTACATTAGTTAAATAATCAGGAGAGTCTTTATGTGACCTAAAGGGCTAAGGTACCCTTCAATATAGGGGATAAGTATTGTGATGAACTTGAATGTGATATTATTCCTATGTGTACATCTCATATATTGCTTGGCAGGCTATGGTTGTATGATAGGATGGTATTACATGATGTTCCAACAGGATGGTAAACATATAGTATTGAACCCTATGTTGCCTTTAGAGGTCTAAAAGATGCAAAGACAGATAAGACAACCATCAATGATTCCTGAAGATCATAGCCACATGATTAAATCTTTAGAGGTTCTTGAAGTTTCTAGTTACATGAAACAACCTATAGAGCACAAAAATTGTCAAACATAGAAGTTCCAACCTTCAGAGGATCCTAATGATCAGAGTTAGATGAGCAGACCACCAGAGGACCAAACTATTCCGGGGCAGTTGTGTTCACCTTCAAAGGTACTAAAGGCTCATGAGCAGTAGAATAAACCATTAGAGGATTTTGAAGGTTAGAGTCATATGAGCCCATCATCAGAAGGCTAAAATATTCAAAGAAAGTTGTGTCCACCTTTAGAGGTTTCAGAGGGCCATGAGGGTTAGGAACATATAGATGAGTTAGAAAAGGAGGCAACAATATCAGTGGAATGGGTTGAGACAGGGAAGACCTTAGTAGATAATAGATCATTATTTGTGTTGCAGATGAGATACATCTTATAAATGGAAGAGAGAAAGCAATCACCCCATGCAATATTTCAGATATTGGGATTTTGCAGTGATACTTCTTCAGATAGCCTGCTAAGAGGATACAGAGTTTCTACTACATTTGATATGTCAAATTTGAAGATAAATCTTTTTGAGGCCCAAAGAAATGGTAGGAATCAAAATCCTATAAGACCTATCATTAGGGCAAAAGCCAAAGGATTTCAAATCTTGGCGATGAGAGTCCTTTTTGAGCAAATCGACCTCGTAATTATTTGTTTACTAACCTCTTTTCTATTACTCATATATTGTATGTTCCAATAGGCACACTTATCAGGCTTTACAGGGCTGTAGACAAACTCACTAAGACTCAGCTTGTAGGTTATCCATAAACTAAACTAAACTGAAGATAAGTTGGACCGACGAGTTAATTTGAAGACCCGACATGTTGAGGACTATTTTCATTTGTTTGTTATTTTCTTGGAACCATTTATGTTGTAAGTTTTTTGGACATTTTTATTTGGTTGTAATTTATGCTTTAGGACCTACCACCCTATAGTGGCATAGTTGTAATTTTTTGTGTTTTTACCTTAATAGGAGCAAGTATAAATACTTGCTAACTAGGGTTTTGGAGAGACATTATCTTTGACATCAAATGATACCCTTTTTGGCCATGAGAGACACCCTCTTACAAGCTTGTACTCTTATCAATTTCAAGTGTGGAATTGTGGTGGGTTGGCTTAGGAATCCTTGTAAGTTACATCAAGGTCATTTCTAAGTTGCATCCAATTATATCTAGTGAGTAAAATCTAGTTTGTGATTGGATTGGTTCTTATTGTATTTGTTTCATGCAATTTAGGTCCCTTTAGTCAATATATGGTTCACACCAATTGTTAATTGAAAATTGGAATCAATTGTGTTGTTTATTGGGTTGGTCTTTGTTTAAGTATTACATGCCATTTAAAGTTGTTTGTTCCTTATTTACACTCTATTTGGAGAATTTTTCATCAATTTGTTATGCCATATTTGTGGAGTTATCTAGTTGATTCAACAATTGAAATGTGTACATTGTGCTTTAGATTTTAGGCACATCATCTTTTGGTATTAGAGCTTGAGGTTTTGAGAAGGGGTTGATTGATTTTGAATTCGGAAATTAGGGGTCGTTGAGTTAGCACCTTGATCCGAATTGTGAAGTGGAGTTGAGTTATTTCATTGTGTTGTTAAAGTTCTATCATTGTTGTTAGTTGTTGTAAACTTGGAGTACTTGTAACATTGTTGGCTTCCTTAAGAAATGGTTGTGAGTGTGTAGTGTTCTTGAAGTGGACCGTGAGGAGTAAGGATTGTTCATTCTTTGTGATTAAGTGGAGAAGAGTGAATTGTTGTATTATATTTTCGAAAATTGAGGAGTAGCAATTATAATTTTCAGATTTATATTTTCATAATCGAGGTGTGAGTTAAGGAAACAATTTGAATTTCAAAACACACATTAAGTGATTAGGTAATTGTGTGTTCATTTGAATTTGAAATAGCTCCTTACCATTTATGGAATATTGCAATTATTAAACTCAATTTGAATTTGAGTTTGAGTTGCCTTGATTGTTGAAAATTGTGGTTTGATATCTTATGTGGAAGTGGAAAAGTGCACCTTGACTTGAAGGTGTATGTTTATGGTGTTGTATTTTGTAAAGTTAGTAAAGGGTGTGAGCATTTGTCATGGTTTTTGTGTGTATTGTATAGAGAAGTTTTGCTAGTGGCTTGAGTGGTGTTGGAACCGTGAGCAATGGGAAGTTGTGTAGCAGTGAAATTGTGCATTTGTGATTGTGTTAAGGTGCTGCATTTTATGAATTCAAGTAATGTGAAACTAAGGCAAGAAAAGGAAAGTTGAGTAGAAGAATTTGAATTCAAACAAAACAATTAAAGTGTGAAAGTAATTGAACTCATTACTTAAACACTTATGGTTGAATTTAATTCTTAACTACTTAGAAGTGATTGTGTGTACTTTATTTATTTAACTTTACTTAAAGTACTAAGAATTATCTCCTTATGTTTTAAGTTCTTGCAACGTGGGTTTATTATATTGGTGTGGTTGTTAACCATCTTCATGTGAATTGGTGTTGTTAAAGGATTGTGTTGTAATTTGTGGAAGTGTACGTCATCAAATCACAAACATGTTAAGCAACTATGTGAATGGGGGAATTAGCAATGAGGTCAATAGCCAAGTTGGTGGAGGTCAGGGTTATAACACTGTAAGTAGAAGGACTTTAGAAGAACAACTCCAGGATCTTACTACTATTGTTGCTACTTTAGCAACCAGGATTGCTAGGATAACATTGCCACAACCACCAGGGGTAAACCCTTAGGTACCACCTCAGGTAGCTCCATAGAACCTCTAAAGAGAAGAAGTAGTGGGAGGAGGAAACTTGGGTAGAAGGATGGAGGGAGATCATGACCCCTATAGGGAAAAGAGGGATGATAACTTTGGGGTTAATCCTTACCCAAATAGGGATTTCAGGCCACCTAGGGGATTAGAATATGTGAAGCTGCAAATGCCTTCCTTTGATGGCAGGGGTTCAGCTGATGATTATTTGGATTAGGAGGATAAGGTTGAGGGTCTCTTTGAATGCTATGAAATTAATGACAATACCCGAGTCTGAGTGGCTACTGTTGAGTTCATAGGGTATGCCGCCTTATGGTGGAAGAATTTGATTATCAGCAAGTGTAGGGATGGTGAGGCCGAAATACAGACATAGAGGGATATGAAAAGGGTTCTAAGAAAGAGATTTATTCCTAAGCGCTATAAGTAGGAACTATTTATGCGTCTTCAGACCTTGAAGCAGGGAGGCAAGACAATCGATGACTATGTGTAGGAGTTTGAAAACCTAATGATTAGATGTGGGTCAACTAAGCCTCCAGAGCAAACCCTAGAACGCTTCATCTCAAGACTGAAATATAAGATAGCATGTGTAGTTGAGCTATAGAGGTACAGTACACTTGATGAAGCTATTCAACTAGCCTTGAAAGTGGAGAGGCAAAGGCAATCCAACTTATTCAGGGTTCTAAATAGCATACCCAATACTACTACCAGGCCTATGGGAGTTGAGGGTCGATCAAGAGGACTAAAGGTAGTAGGTAAGTCAATGAGGGCAGTTTATAGAGCTACCCCCAACATAGATAGGGAGAACATGACCACAGGAAAGGGTAAAGCGGTAATAGTACCAGACGTTAGGCAGACTGTACTAAGAACTGCTCATGGGAAAGTGCACCAAATTAAATGCTTTAAATGCATGGGACAGACTGTACTAAGAACTGCTCATGGGAAAGTGCACCAAATTAAATGCTTTAAATGCATGAGATTTGGGCATATGGTGGCACAATGTCCTAATAAAATGGTCATAACTATTATGGAGGGTACTGGAGAGGAGGGTGAGGATGAGAGGGAACCAATTGAGCCTATAGATCTATCTATAACATTGTAGGAATATTATGATGATCAAACTGTAGAAACACATGAGGAAGGCATAGGTGAACAATATGTACCCATTAATGTGTTGCGTAGGGCTTTGACTTTATCTCTTAATGCTAGGGACAAATAGAGGGAGAACATATTCTACACTTCTTGCAGGATTAAAGGTAACCTTTGTGTACTCATCATAGATAGTGGTTGTTGCACGAATATTATATCTGTTGCACTAGTAGACAAATTACAATTATCTACTAGTCTACATCCTAGCCTTTATAACTTGCATTGGTTGGATAATTAGGGTAGTATGCAAGTTACACAAAGGGTAAAGGTGCAATGAGTGTTGGGAAGAAATATCATGGTGAGATCTTATGTGATGTGATCCCATGTGTGAATCCCATTTACTATTAGGTAGGCCCTCAATGTTTGATCAGAAGGTATTACATGATGGCTTCAAAAACACCTATATGTTTTGAAAGAGAGGGTCTCGAATAGTATTGGTACCTATGTCCCCATCTAAAGTGCACAAATTCTAAGAGTAGGTCAGGACTACTTCAATTTCATCTAGTAATCGGGAAAACTAGATAACAGAGGCATCCGGGTTCAGTCTAAGAATTGACCCGCTAGATTTGAGCGCAAATCTTTCAGAGGCCCAAGGAGATGATGGGAATCTTGCTAGCGATCTTGATAGATAGGGAACTTGATTTGGGTGATGATCCAAATCACTTATATGCATACTGATGGGAATCAAAATCTGACAAGACCTATCATTAGGACAAAAATTGAAGGATTTCAAATCTTGGCGATGAGGGCTCATTTCGAGCAGATCAACCTCGGAATAAATTATTATCTAACCTCTTTTATCTTATTCATGAATTGTATATTCCAACAGGTATGCTTATTTGGTTTCACAAGGCGATGGACAAACTCACTAAGACTCAGCTTGTGGGTTATCTATGGACCGACTTGAACCGGCAATGAGCTGAACCGACGAATTCCATTATGAAGCTAGCTTGCTGAAGATTATTTTCTATACTTGTAATTTATGTTTGAACCATTTATTTTGTAAGCTTTATGGGACATTTTATTTGGTTGTAATCTTGCTTTAGGACCGGCTACCCTATAGTGGCATAGTTGTGATTTTCTAGTCATTTTAACTGTAAAGGGTGCAAGTATAAATACTTGCAAAATAGGGTTTTTGAGGGGCTTTTTGAACATTTGAGAAAAACACCCCTTTGTGCCGTGAGAGAGTCTCCTCTTGCAAGCATATGCTCTTATCAATTTCAAGTGTGAAATTGTGGCGAGTGGACTTGAATTTGTTGTGAGTCATATCAACAAATTACAAGTTGATCCTAACTCCGAACTAGTGCGTCATATCTGGTGAGGAATTAGTTAATTTTATGTTGTTCTTGTTCTTGTGAAATTAGGGTTCTAAATTTCAGATTTGGAGTTTTTTTTTTCGAATTGAATTTGAATTCCATTTCATGTTCTATCTAGCAATCGTTGTTCATATCATATATTGTTATTATAACAATTTCGGATTCATTTGGAACTTGAGGCTATTTTCCTTCTTGCACCGTGGATGTTCATAGTGATTTCATCCCTTCTATTTGTATGTGCTTGACCCCCCTTTTAGGCACATCACATACTTGTTTTCTTTATCTGATAAATATTTAAATGATAATCTAACAGGTACAGCGATATCTCTTCACGGGATGCCAAATGAACTTCACTATTGGTTAATTAAGGACATCATCGGACTCTCATCCAATGGCCCACTATGATCAACATTGCCTCGATGCATCGACTCTTTGAAGATTATTAATTTTTGTACTTGTAATTTATTTCTTTGGACTATTTATTTTGTAAGTTTTTGGGATATTTTATTTGGTTGTAATTTATTTTTTAGGACTGGCCATCCTAAAGTGGCATAGTTGTAATTTTGTAGACATTTTAACCTTAAAGGGAGCAATTATAAACACTTTCTTAAGTAGGGTTTTGAGAGGAGAATACACTTAACATTTGCTGCAAAAAAAAAAAAATGTGAGATTTAAGGGTTTATCTTAAGATTTCATAGGACTCTTATTAATTTCAATCCAATTGGAATTGTGGTGAGTTTGCAACCTAGTGAATTGTGAGTAATATTAATTCCTTAAGTTGACTTCCTTTTCATAACTAGTGTGTTATATCTAGTGTTGATTAGGGTGGTTCTTGTTTTGATTTTGGCATCAATCATAGATCAAAATCCATTCATATATTGTTATCAAATTGATTGGATTTTGATGGCGACCCCTAGGTATATTAAACCTAGAACCCGACGATCGTGATTTGAAATCGGATCCCTAAGAATCGTCTTGAACAAGCAATGAACGGAACTAGACCCCAACCATACCTGTTAATTGAAACCTAAGTTATCAAGATGACTTCCCCAAACGTTTAGATCGAAGAAATCGAAGGAGTTCTTTCGCAAAGAACAAAAAGAGAGAGAGCTCTCAAAATGTGTATTCAAAATCTGTAATAAAACGTAACCCTAGCGTATCTAACAAGAGGGTATTTATACTTCCTCGTACAATGTCTAGAAAAGGAAAATCTAGGCGTACACGTGGAAAGAAATAATAAAATACGCATAGTACACGGTTTAATACACGGTCGTGTCTCCAAACCGTGTATGACACTGGGCATGCGACGAACAAAGTACACGGTCTCATACACGGCCGTGCCTCTAGGCCGTGTATGTCTCTGTGTATATGACGAGCACAGTACACGGTTTCATACACGACCGTGCCTTTTGGCCGTGTATTCTTTTGTGAGAATTCTACTGGGACACACGGTTGTGCCACTGGCCGTGCTATTAGACCGTGTAAGTATACACGGTCGTGATACACGGCCATGTATGGAGGCCGTGTATGATCCTATGGATTCCTTAGTAAAGCTCGGTTCCTTCTCTTGCAGCTCCATCACTAATCCTTGCAAAGCTTCTCTCATCCGCTTAGCTCTAGCTCTTGTCATTGGACCTCCAATACCATGTAACGGGTCGTTGGACTTTGACTCTTGAACTCTTGATGCTAGCTGATCCCCATCATTCCCTCCTTCCTCGAAAAGATTCATCCTCGAATCACCTGCATCATATAGAGTAAGGTCAGAAACATTAAAAGTTGCGCTAACATTACCATAGTGACTTGGTAAGTCAATCTTGTAAGCGTTATCATTGATGCGCTCCAACACTTGGAATGGCCCATCTCCCCTAGGGTGCAACTTAAATTTTCGTTGTTCGGCAAATCGCTCCTTTCTCAGATGCACCCACACCCAATCTCCTGGATGAAAAACAACCTTCACACAACCCTTATTGGCCTGGCGAGCATAATGCTCATTTTTCTTCTCAATGTTAGCCCGAACCTGAGCATGCAATTCCCGCACAAATTCTGCCTTTTTCTTTCCATCAAGATCAACAAATTCATTAACAGGCAAAGGCAAAATATCCAGTGGAGTCAAAGGATTAAAACCATACACAATCTCAAATGGAGAGTAAGATGTAGTGGAATGCACAGTCCTATTATATGCAAATTCTACATGTAGTAGACAATTCTCCCATTGTTTCAATTTTTTATGAATCACAGCACGCAACAGGGTTGAAAGAGTCCTATTGACTACTTCGGTCTGACCATCAGTTTGAGGATGTGCAACAGTAGAGAACAACAACTTAGTGCCTAGCCTATTCCACAAAGTACGCCAAAAATGACTCAAGAATTTCACATCCCTATCACTCACAATAGAATTGGGCAAGCCATGCAATCGCACAATCTCTCTAAAGAACAAATCAGCAATATGTTGTGCATCATTAGTTTTAGAACAGGCAATGAAGTGAGCCATCTTACTAAACCTATCAACAACAACAAATATGCTATCTTTTCCACTTTGAGACTGTGGTAACCCTAACACAAAATCCATAGAAATGTCAGTCCAGGGTTGATTAGGCACGGGTAAGGGAATGTATTCTCCATGGGGCATTACTTTGGATTTAGCCTGTCTACATGTAATGCACTTGTCACACATAGTTTGCACATCATGCTTCATTTTTGGCCAATAAAAGTGTTCATGCAAAATATCCAAAGTCCTTTTAACACCAAAGTGTCCCATTAAACCACCCCCATGTGTTTCCCTCACAAGCAATTCACGCACAGAACTTTTAGGCACATACAACCTATCTTTCTTAAACAAGTACCCATCATGCCTATAAAAGTCAGCATATCCAGACTCAGCACAAGCGGCCCAAATTTGACCAAAATCAGCATCAGTCTCATATAATTCCTTAACGAGTTCAAATCCAAGCAATCTAGTATGCAAAGAAGTCAAAAGGGAATACCTTCGAGAAAGTGCATCAGCCACCACATTCTCTTTTCCTTGCTTGTATTTAATCACATACGGGAATGTCTCAATGAACTCTAGCCACTTTGCATGCCTCTTGTTCAACTTACCTTGAGTTTTCAGAAACTTCAAACTCTCATGATCGGAATGAATGATGAACTCCTTAGGCCATTGGTAATGTTGCCAAGTTTGCAAGGTCCTCACCAAAACATATAACTCCTTGTCATAGACTGGGTAATTTAATGCAGCGCCATTGAGTTTTTCGCTAAAATAAGCAATCGGTTTGGATTCCTGCATCAAAACACCACCAATACCTTTCCCAAAAGCATCGCATTCAATCTCCAAAACCTTCTCAAAATTAGGTAGAATAAGTAATGGTGCATTAGTCAACTTACCTTTCAACGCATTAAAAGCCTCCTCATGCACTTTAGTCCACCTCACTTGCGTTCCTAGGTGTTGGCCACTCCCTGATCGCCTTCACCTTTTCTTCATCCATAGCAATCCCATCTGCACCTACAACAAATCCAAGAAAAACCACAGATTCCATACAAAAGGTGCACTTCTTCAAGTTTGCATACAACTTGTTTTCTCGCAAAGCAGTAAACACACTTTGTAAATGTTGAACATGTTCATTTAAAGTCGTGCTGTAAACTAAGATATCATCAAAGTAGACAACAACAAACTTTCCAATGAAAGCGCGAAGAACATGATTCATCAACCTCATAAATGTGCTAGGCGCATTTGTTAATCCAAAAGGCATTACCATCCACTTATATAAACCATGTTTAGTTTTAAAAGCCGTTTTCCACTCATCTCCCTCTTTCATGAGAATTTGGTAATAGCCATTCTTTAAATCAATTTTGGAAAACAAACAGGCACCATGCAACTCATCAAGCATATCATCAAGTCTAGGGATAGGATGTCTATACTTAATTGTGATCTTGTTGATTGCTCGACAGTCAACACACATCCGCCATGTTCCATCCTTCTTGGGAACCAGGATGACAGGAACTGAGCATGGACTGAGGCTTTCTCTCACAAACCCCTTCTCTACTAGATCATCAACCTGCCTTTGGATCTCCTTAGTTTCCTCTGGATTGGCCCGATAAGCTGGCCGATTAGGAATGGAAACACCTGGGATAAAGTCAATCTGGTGCTCAATGCCTCTTAATGGAGGCAATCCCCTTGGTACTTCCTTAGGAAACAAGTCCCCGTATTCTTGCAAAAGAGACACAACCACACTTGGCAAAGAAGAGTTAAGGTTAGTAGTAGTAAAATACAAATCCTTGTACACGAGTACAAGTAGTTGTTTCCTGGCCACTATTGCACTCTTAACCTCACTTTTTCTTGCAACTCCACTCTCTCCTGCAATTCCCTCTCCACTCAGTGTGTTAAGCTCTTCACTCTCTTGGCTCACAAGTGTTTGCCTCTCACTCTTTCTTTCTTTTGCACTCTTTTCTTGTCCACTCAAGTGTTTCTCTCTAAACTCTTTTGCTAGCCTCACTTGATCCTCACAAGCCTCCCATGGTTTCCGGGGAGTTAGAACCACATTTCTCTTGTTTAAAACAAAAGAGTAATGGTTCTTGTACCCATCATACATTACCCTCCTATCGAACTGCCATGGTCGCCCCAACAATATGTGACTAGCCTGCATGGGAACTACATCACACATCACCTCATCATGATAACTACCAATAGAAAATGAAATAAGAACCTGCCTGGTCACCTTCACTTCCCCACACTCATTTAACCACTGTAACCGGTATGGTTTCTGATGCTTCAAAGTCTTCAACCTCAACTTATCAACCAATAAGGTACTAGCAACATTAGTACAGCTACCACTATCAATGATCAGGCTGCATACCTTCTTCTGCACATGACACCGGGTGTGAAAAATATGCTCACGCTGAACCCCTTCACCATCATCCTTAGGCTGAGTACTAAGGACTCGCCTAGTAACTAGCAATTCCCCACTCACGGGTCCCTCAACGTCCACATCACTACAATCCTCCAATGGTGGCATGTCATCATCACTGGAACTAATACTCTCCACATCTCCATTATCCGGAATGATTATGGCCCTTTGATTTGGACATTGAGATGCAATATGTCCAAACCCCTGACACCTGAAACATTTGACATCACGAGTTCTAGTGAATGGTTTAGTGTCAGATTTACCTTTAGAGGAAGTAACTGGACTCTTGGCCTTCACATCCTCTTTTGGTTTTGAGTCTGCAGTGTTCTTCTTCCAATTTGACTTCCATGAAGAGTTAGAAGTTGCCCAAGATTTAGAATTCCCTTTATACTTCAACTGCTTCTCTACCTTGATCGCCTTATGCAACAATTCCTCAATATCCACATAATGTTGTAAGTCTACTACATCAGCGATCTCCCGATTCAACCCATTGATGAATCTAGCCATTGTAGCCTCATCGTCCTCATCCACTTTAGCTCTAATCATAGCTATCTCCATCTCCTTATAATAATCCTCTACACTCCTAGAACCTTGTGTCAACCCTTGTAATTTCCTATGCAAATCCCTATAATAGTGACTAGGGATAAATCACTTCCGCATAATTGTTTTCATCTCATTCCAAGTGCTAACAGGCCTCTCACCATACCTTCTCCTATTACGCACCAGCTGATCCCACCATACACTGGCATAATCAAAAAATTCAATTGCAGCTAACTTTATCTTCTTCTCCTCACTATAATTATGGCAATCAAATACATGGTCCACTTTTCTCTCCCACTCCAAATACAGCTCTGGATCATTCTTCCCTTGAAAGGAAGGTATCTTCATCTTAATACTACCTAAATTACCATCTCGTCGTTGGGTATCTCTTCTCTCCCTCATGAAACCATATTCCCCTGAATCAGTATCCTCCTTCTCTTCTATACTCACTCCCCCTCTTGAATGCCTATTGGTTCTTCTCCCCACAACATTACTACCTGACGGTTCCCTACTCTGCCCCATCTTATCCAACCTCTCATGGACTTACTCCATTTCAGCACTCAGCATTTTTCTCATCTCACCGAATAATGCCTCAAACATCATTTTATTATCTACGCCTCCCTTCTCTCCACTAGTAGGACTTTGATCAGACATATTGCTGCAACAAAAAAGGTTAGAAATAACACACAAAAAATATAAACCTCACAATTCACTCCCTCACCTGTTTACACTCACAGATGTGGATTCACTCGTGTTTCGTTCAATAAATAGATGATCCTCACAACTCGCTCTTATAAGCTCTTTGATCAGAACTCAATCAAAATTTCTTTAACATAAACTACTAAGGCAACTCAACTTTTTAAACAAACAGTTCCAATTCAACAGCCAATTAAGAGAAACACGGACAAGGACTCCAATAGGGACACAATGAATACAATCGAATGAACGAGAAATATAGATATTGGATTACTGAAATGTTCTTTTTTTTTTTATACGAATTTCTCTTCTTCTTTTTTTTTTTATACGAATTTGTCTGCGACTTGAATTCCTACGACAAATAAAACAATTTTTTATTTTTTTTTATTTTTTATTTTTTAAAGAAGACAACGATAATTAATATAAAATGATAGAATTACTTGAATCAAGAAGCCGAAGCTCTAATACCAAATGATGGCGACCCCTAGGTATATTAAACCTAGAACCCGACGATCGTGATTTGAAATCGGATCCCCAAGAATCGTCTTGAACAAGCGATGAACGGAACTAGACCCCAACCACACCTGTTGATTGAAACCTAAGTTATCAAGATGACTTCCCCAAACGTTTAGATAGAAGAAATCGAAGGAGTTCCTTCGCAAAGAACAAAAAGAGAGAGAGCTCTCAAAATGTGTATTCAAAATCTGTAATAAAACGTAACCCTAGCGTATTTGACAAGAGGGTATTTATACTTCCTCGTACAATGTCTAGAAAAGGAAAATCTAAGCGTACACGTGGAAAGAAATAATAAAATACGCATAGTACACGGTTTAATACACGGCCGTGTCTCTAAACCGTGTATGACACTGGGCATGCGACGAACAAAGTACACGGTCTCATACACGGCCGTGCCTCTAGGCCGTGTATGTCTCTGTGTATATGACAAGCACAGTACACGGTTTTATACACGACCGTGCCTTTTGGCCGTGTATTCTTCTGTGAGAATTCTACTGGGACACACGGTTGTGCCATTGGCCGTGCTGTTAGACCGTGTAAGTATACACGGTCGTGATATACGGCCGTGTATGGAGGCCGTGTATGATCCTGTGGATTCCTTAGTAAAGCTCGGTTCCTTCTCTTGCAGCTCCATCACTAATCCTTGCAAAGCTTCTCTCATCCGCTTAGCTCTAGCTCTTGTCATTGGACCTCCAATACCATGTAACGGGTCGTTGGACATTGACTCTTGAACTCTTGATGCTAGCTGATCCCCATCAGATTTATATCTTGATATTGCCTTCAATTTTATCTTCCATTGTTTGCATGCATTTTTGAATTGTTGAAGAGGAGTTCACGGCCTTATTTGTGTCGTTGGCGATTTGGATTCCTTTTCATCTTTTGTGGAGAGCTTAATTCCATTGACCATTATATCTTTTGGTATAAGATTGATTTTAACCACAAATCGGAACATAAACAATTTTTAAGGTTCACGCAATTTCTTCCAATTTTGAACTAGTTTTGATCTTGTGTTTTGGAGTTGTTCAATTGGATTATTTTCATATGCTTAGAGTCCCCTTTTAAGCATATCATCTTTAAAAGGGGATCTAAGCATATGCAAATAATCCAATTAAACAACTCCTAAATGACTAGATCAAACCGGTTCAAGTTGTAGCAAAATTACATAAACCCTTATTTTTTTAATGTGATCCGAATTACATTCCAAAAAGAACCGACCTAGTCAAAAGAACCAACCTAATCAACCGAAGATATTACTCATTAGTGATGAAAAGGAAAAAAAACAACATAAGGAATTGATATAACTCACAATTCTGTATGTTGCAACTCGCCACAATTTCAATTTTTGGATTGAAATTAATAAGAGCCTATGAAATCTTAGGGAAACCCTAATCACTCACACGAAATGTGTTTGCTATAGATTTCAAGTCTATTCTCCTCTAAAAACCCTACTTAACCAAGTATTTATACTTGCTCCCTTTAGTGTTAAATTGTCCACAAAATTACAACTATGCCACTTTAGGGTGGTCGGTCCTAAAACACAAAATACAACCAAAAAAAATATCCCAAAAACTTACAAAATAAATAGTCCAAAGAAATAAATTACAAACACAAAAATTAATAATCTTCAAAGAGTCAATGCATCGAGGCAATGTTGATCACAACGGACCATTGGATGAGAATCCGATGATGTTCCTAATTGACCAATAGTGAAGTTCATTTGGTATCCCGTGAAGAGATATCGTTGTACCTGTTAGATTATCATTTAAATGTTTATTAGATAAAAGAAAACAAATATGCATATAAGTGATTTGGATCATCACCCAAATCAAGTTCCCTATCCATCAAGATCGCCAGGAAGATTCCCATCAAGATGGATAAAATCATCAGAAATATCCTTAAACTTCATGTAGCTTCTGATAGACTACATAAGATGATTGGCTTATGTTTGTTCAAGCATCATACATTAAAATAATAAGTTGTATGTCTTGCGTAAAAGGTGGTTTTAAGTTAGGACCTTACTAAGCTAGATTTAGCTTATTCCCTAGCAATTTTCCCTTTTTGTAGGCACTATACTAGTTTTACTCCAATAGAATCTAGCTAGTACTGAGAATCCTTAAGATAGTATTAGGCGGGTGAGTGAGAATGAAGACAACTAGAATAGATATTTTTAATTTTAAATAGAATTTTGTTTTATCTAGAATAAATATAATATTAATTATCAAGACTTATCTCTCTACTTATTATATCTATAAAACTCTACGTTTTACCATATTTATAAATTAGAATCTATTATCTTATTACTTGTGAATTGCTATTTTTATCATGGTTTCTATAATAATGATGCCTTATGTGCCATGTTGAAGTTTGTGTGCTGGAATACAACTAATCATGGACTTTAATATAGTACATGGTAAGTTGTTATGACTACGGTACCCCTTGAAGCATGACAAGAATCATTAATACTAGGAAATTGTGATTCTACCTTTCAAACACTAGAATGTAAGTGAAACCTAAAATTGCAATTTTATTAAAAGTATGGGAAATGATATTTTTTGGTAGAGTTATTTTCAAGAACCTGAAGGGAAGTTTTCAAAAAAGGCTTTTGCTAAATAGAAGAGGTTCTTTTAATAGGTGGACATTGAATAGAATTTTTATAACAAATTGAGATTGCAAGATGTGATCATATGTGCTTAAAAAAGACAAATATAAGGTTTGGTTTTTGGTATGCAATAAGGTAGGAATGAAATTACAATTCTTAATCAAAGGAATAGAGAAGAAATATATGTTCTTTATAGTTTCTTTGATATCTTATGGAAAGATAAGGAAATACATTAAAAATAAAATAAAAACAAAGAATAACTATTCCTTTGGTCTTATAAAGGAATTTCAATTCTTCATTTTTGCAGCAATAGCAAATCCATATAATGGCTATTCCACCAATTAAAGAAGGAAAAGAATTAGAAGGAGGGAGTTGTTATTCTATTGTAACCTTATGAAGTCAATCAAATGCCCCATGAGTGCATCTACTAGTATCTTGAAACTATACTTTTTCCATAAGAAAGTTTTGTTTAAAACATCATTATTTCATATTCTTTTACACAAACTTCAAACTATGCTTTTAAAATCAAAGTTTACATTAAACAGTTTTTTATTTCTTGATGTCAATAGATATAATAAAAGATTTCATGGATGTTGAAATATTAATTCACCTACTCATTGTGATCCATGAATCATTCCATTTTGAACACAGCTTAACCACTATTTAAACAAAAGTTGAAGACCAAAGACAACATGATTGGAGTTTGAAAAAAAAATTACATCATATAAAGTTGAGTATTAGCAGTAAGAAGTGCTCTTTAAGAGATGAAAAGCTAATGAGGTATTGTGCTATCAATAAGCCAAGGGAATTCGCAACAATTGCAAATCAAGTGTTTTTATAATCAAAAGAAGTATCTCAAATGAAGCATTTTGTGATGAGTTTTTTGTTGTAATTGCTAATTTAATCTCAAAGGCTTAATTTGACAAGTGAAGCCATACAGTGTGAAGCGGGTTAGGGTTAGACTATGAGGACAGTCAAGAAAACCCTAGAGAGCCACAATAGATACAAGAATGATAGTTTATACAAGGTGTTGCTAAAGTTATTAAAGTTACATAACTCACTTGTACTTGATTTTCAAAATAGGTAGTGGATTAGCAACAATTGAGCTAGTCTAATATAAATAACATAGTTAGGTGGTTGAATTTTTATATATTTGTATTTTATCTCTTTACCCTTTCTTTCTTTTACTTGTTTATTCTAATTGACACTTTTTTTTCTTTCTTATTGTGATAAAACTTTTATATCAAAGCATTTACAAATAGAAGCATTTTGCACTTTAACTCTAATTTTACTAGGTGCTTCTCAAACATGATTTATTCAAAAAGGTTTTAATCAAATTTGAATTCATGAACAATCAACTCAACCCCACTTTCCCTTTGCTTGTACATGAGGGACCTACACATAGTAGTAGATATTTAAGATGTAAACTAAACAAGAAAAATGAATGTAACTAATATCTAAAAAGGTAAACAATTTCCTTTAATATTCCTTACTAATGCAAATACAGTGCTTGATAGCAAGACTCTAATTTACAATATTAAAGTGGGAAGATTCATTTTCAATGTCTTAAGTATTTTTAATAATATATTAAACGAATAAAGTAACAAAATAAAGCAAGTGTAGGTTAGGTAGTAGGGGTTATTGTAATATTTAACAAGTGTGAGTGAGTTAGTAAAGATTACTTTGGGTGATTATATGATCATGTGATCATAATTCATGATAACTACCCTATAAAAAAAATCATATCATCTTTTATTTTAAGTAATTAATGCCTTATTTAACTTAATTAGATAATTGTTTATATTTTTAGACATGCACAATATAGATGCAAAGTTCGCTAACATTATAGTATATACTTCATCAACTATTTAGAATCATGGTGCAATTGGTTGCTTAAACTAAAATGTTGCTTCATCATTGAAAAGAAAAAGAAAAAAAAAAAAAAAGAGCTAGTGGCATGATGCCTAACCATCTTATACTGTTCACTTGAAACTCGATATCATCGTAAAAAATTTTAAGGAAATAAAGATGCTGAAAGTCTTGCAAGTGTGATAAAACTCAATTAAGATGATAATGGTGTAATTTTAAATATACTAAGTTTATGCTAAAATTCAATCAAGTCCTTCATGTGTATTTAAATCATTTATCTTTATATCCTAAGTAGAATAGGCATAAAAAATGAACCAAATGGTAAAGCAAACCCAACTAAGTCAAGCCATAACTATGGTTGCTATATAGAAAAATTTGGCTTATAGAGCTTCCCACATCATGTCATGCCCTTAAATGGGATCTAGCAATTGCATCCCTACATGCTATCATTCTTTGTGTGTGCATCCATTAATGTGACAACTAGCTCAAGTGTCAATGCTCATGAGTTCTACTAAATCATCTAACAATTACACTTAGTTATAATAATTAGAAACAAAGATGTAATAAAATACAAGTAATTTCTTCAAAATATTTCGACCTTCAAGGATCGCAGAGAGTTGGAATCCCTTACTAAATAATATGAATGGGGAATATTTTTAATTTCTAGTTTCCTAAACAATCTTGAACTTTTTGTCTTACCAGTTGAGTTCACTTATCTTAATACGTGAACTACACTCATCCTATATGGCTTAAATAGATCAAGCACTCTAGAATTAGATCATAGCCCTTACACATACTTCTACAATGACCTAAAAAGAAAACTATTAGACTATGCGTGATGTTGATGATCGTAATCACACAAATTTAAAAATCCCTTTCTATGACTCTCTGTTACGATCAAGTAGGCAAGTGCACCTATCGATCGTAATAGTATAGAGTTGAGTTTGGGTATCATCTCCTCAAGGATCGGCAAGTACTAATACTAACTATAAACTAACTATCTAACCGCATAAAATTGAGAGGTTCAAATTAAATTAAAAACACTTAACAAAACCTATAGCAATTAAAACTAACACAATAACTTAATTATTAAATTCGATAACTAAGAACGTACCCTACCCTTACTACTCCTCTAATTGTCATGTAACTTCACCCTTTTAATAAATTAGTTAACGAGCAATGGTTATCTCTAAACCGCGGAGTATCTAACACTAAGCTAATGTTCTTCCTAGATTCATTAGCTCCTAACCCTAATCGCTTTGATAAAGATCCCTCTTCTATAAAAAACCGATTAGAATTGCATTAACACTCTTGAACCCTCAATTAGATCAAATTATCTAATTTAATCTAATACGGAAAATTCACATTCTCTATCCCTAGATTACATACGGATTCCTTTATTCATGCATGATCTATTCAAACAAGAGATTTTCCAATCAACTTCTAAGAAATCAATGCAAACTCAATGCTGGCCATACATCAAATTAGCAACATTACATGAACAACATGAATAAATTCAGAGAATTCCACTATTCATTAACTATGCAATTAATCCCATATTACATGACAACTAGAATTCGTAAGGTTCGGGTATGAAATAACTATTTACTAATGATTTTCAAGATACAACTCAATGAAACAAAATGAAAAAGAAAGAGAAAACCCCTGTACATGAGCCCCCCGGTGTCGTCTTCTTCTTTTCTCATCCCTTCATCTTCTCTTTTGCGTCCCTTCGGCCTCCTCGGCCTCTCGGCCTCCTCTTTGGTTCTCCCCTTTCGTACTCCCCCTTTTCACCTCCTTTCGTCCCCTGGAAAAATGAGAATATATATATGCATGAAACCCTAAAATCTTCTGAAACGGCCGACTCTTTTTATATACACAGTGGTTATACACGGTCGTGTACTTAAACTGTGTAAGCTTCTGTTGGTTTTTTCCAGACTCAACACATAGCCATGCCTCAAGCCGTGTATGCTTCTATAGATCTCCTAAGATGAACACACGATCGTGCCTTTGAAATACACACCCGTGTATTTCTGCTGTTCCTTCCAAAAAGTATTTTTCTTCGTGTATTCCTCTCTTATTTCAATCCCAATCGATATCTCTTCTCAAAATAGTGGTCCCTATCCCTGAAACTGAAATATTTCTATTTTAAGTATCAAAATTCTTCAAGATAACATCAACTTATTACACAAACAAATAGAATTCATCTAAAATATAAGTGTTAATTTATACTTATCATGTGAAACCACGACTTAGAGATTTTGTCCCTCACAACTACTATTCAAGCAAGTTATCAATCATTATTTAACATATAGTGAAGTTTATGTGCACAAAATTTGCATGCACACATGATGCAAGAAAATAATACTTCCATGGGAGTTTAAAACCATTAAAGGTGTAGATTTACATTATCTATAGGTCAATCATCCCATAACACTTAACTGCATAAGGTACCATATCTTAACTGTATGACGTTCTCTTTATACATAGTCCTAGTAGATAAACACAGTGATCAACTACCACCAAGAAAACAACTCAATTTAATATTTTCAAATATGAGCTAATCCATTCTCAACTCTTAGTGAACCAACATGTGGGGCATATACCAACATTCAAAAAACACAACATTACCAATTGCCACTTAGGCCTCTATCATGAAAGTATTCAAATGCTTTGTTTCTTAAACCATTTACATTTTTTTTAAGCTTCTTAAAGTTTGAAATTGAATGGTAGCACCTACTAGTACCTATACAAAATTTTGCATATGGTAGAATGCAGTAGCTTATGTCAAGATTCAAGTAAACTTTTTTTTTTATGTAAAAAAAGTATTTACATCAACCTAACCAAAACTCCTTCCACTAAGTTATTTTATGCTTCAATGCTAAATTACATGGTTTTATGCACTAATGGAGATGCATCCTAAGGGTTAGTTATCTTCAAAGTGCTCCAAGCTAAACTTGCTTAACCTCAAAATTCCGATGAACTCTAAACCATTACACCAAATGATGTCCTAATAATTATACTTTTGTCATTTTCTATTGAAGCCCTTGTTGGTTTCATTACATAGGTTTATGACCATTCACCAAGTGAGGACTCTAGAGGTCTTACCTTGGTGGCTTAAGAGGTGCCACAATCCTATAATACTTTTTCGTGTGTGGCACTTGTCTTCCTCACTATTGGCTAGTGATTGCTTTGGTATCACTTTGTCACAACCCAATGAAAACTCCTCTTGCCAAGGTTGCTTCGACATTAAAATGTGATATAGTTTTATTCCTTGTTACAACTACTTATGGATGTTACCTATCTTAAGAATACTCTAAGCTGAGCATGCTTAACCTTGAAGTTCTTATGGACTCTAAGTTAGTATACCAAAAAATGGCTCAATGATTTGGGTTTTATCTTTTTCTACTTGAGCGATATCTCAATATTTATGAAATATTCACCTAGGTTGAACATTTCCACATATTCTTAATATAGATATGCCCAATTAATTGATTTAAAATTTTAAATTTATCATTAACTTGGGTGATAGCAAGACGATAGCATGCAAATTAATCATTCAATCAGAGACTTAATATTATCTGTGTATCAAACAAAATATAGCAACATGTAGATAGCACATCATTAGAATTCTCTTACTTGGGCATATTTGCTCAATTAAGATAATCCTTAGAAACCTTGGAATATAAAAATGAGTCACCTAAGACATGTAGATGTGATAGGAACTAGAACTTAATTACTAAAAGGATAGAGCAACACGAAAAAGAAAAGAAGTTTTCCATTTTTTCCAAATTTCACTTTGATGTGCCTTGCTTCCAAATCACAAGCACACAATACAAATGAATAATCAACTAAACAATTAGTACTCAAAATGGCGTGATGAACTTGATTCCAAATAAGCAAATACCAAAGGGATGTAAGAACAAATAAGTATGTGTTCTTCAATGGAAGGAAACACAATTACACTAGGATTCAATTTCAAATTGAAATAATCAAATCTGAAAATTACAACCCTAAATTACATGAATGAACAAGTAACCACATACCTAGATTTTTCTTACTAAACACAATTTGTAACACAACAAAAGTAAGATTGATATGACTTACAATCTACTCTTGTTGATTCTCGCCACAATTTCTCAAAGAAATTGATAAGAGATCATTGATTGTAAAGAAGGACCTTTACAACTTAAAGTCTATGTTTTTTAAAAAATATCAAAAAGCTCCCTAAAAACCCTAGTTAGCAAGTATTTATACTTGCTCCAAACAGAGTAAAAATGTACTAAAAATTACAAAGATGCCACTAAGTGGTCAGTTCCAAAATCATGAATTACAAGTACAAAATAAAATGGCCGGTTCTCATAGGCAACAATTACAAATACAAATGGTCTTTAAGTAGCCGATTCTTCACTTCAATTGAATAATTTGTGAGATGTTGAATGTGACTCCAAGAATGTCCCCCCAAGTTGATCCTTAATGTATGTGTCGAGTCTAATTTTTAGATTTTTCATTCTTAATCCAATCTATACTAGATCCTATGCTCATCTAATGTAGATCCTCGACTTGAGTTAGGAATTTCATTTTGTTTTGGAGTCGCCACCCAACTGTAGTTGGGAAAGATTAAATTAGGACTAATTGAGCAGATCAATCCTAATTTAGACCACTGGTCAGCGTGATTTCCTCTTTTTGTTTTTTGTGAAAAGAGGAAAGGGAAAACCAGAGTTTTTGAGTTCGGAGGCTAACCTATTAAAACCTTAAGGTTACCACCCTAATCTCCTAAAATCTAAACCTTATCCAAATGTCCTTTATCTCTTTTTTTTATGTCTTTTTATTTTGTTTTTTGAATAACCTATTCTGAGAAAATGATTTTTATTCCTTTTTAGGATTGCCCCAAATGGGTGCCTACGTACCTGCTATTCAGGATCAAACGTGCTGTAGTTCGCTTTTCCTGAAAAATTTTAATGTGTTGGTGATTTTTAATTATGAAATTTCTTTTGATTTGTGTTTTTACCATTTTAGTATTTTTCTAAAAAAAAAAACTAAGCTTAAATTTGATCATTTGATTTTTTTGAAGAAAATAATAATTTTTAGGATAAACCAATTTTGGATTTATTTAAGAAAATGATTTTTCTAAGTGATAAAAATTTCATTTTTCTATTTTTCAACCCATTTCTAATATTATAAATTTTTATTGATTTTTCTTAATTTTTCTTATTTTTTTATTGATTTTTCATAATTTTTTATAATTTTTATTGAACAATTTTCTCCTATATTATTTATCTATCCTAAACTAAAATATAAATTTTTATTATTTTTTCTAATATATATTTTCATCATTTTCTTTATATATACTTTTATATTTTTATTATTCATCATTATAATTTCTTATTATTATTATTCATCCTAAATTAAATCTTAAAAAAAAAACTAATCTAAATTCTAATATTTTTTTCTATTTTTGAATTATAAATAACAAATAGATAAATGAATAAATTCGAAATAAATAAAATAGATAAATAAATAAATAAAAATCGAAAAATCCAACTTACTTGGATTCGGGTTGGTGCGCAAGTTGGGTCGGTCGGGTCGAATCGGATCGATCGTGCACGACAGCTAGGAGTGCTCGTTGACGACGTTCCAATGGCCTTTCAAAGCAACTGAGGTGTCATTTTCTAGGTTTTCGGGGGTAGGGAACTCAACCGTGGCGGTGGATTTCTCCAGAAACGCCTCCTGGTGGCAACTCGGTGCTTGATTGGTGGTCGCGGCTTGGCAACTCTGGCGAGGCTTCGATTCTCTCTCTTTTCCTCACTTTTGATCCGTGATTTTGCTTCTTCCCTTCATCCTCTATTTATAGGCGTAAGAAATCGAGCTAAATAAGCTCAGATTTCCACCAATTGAAGCAAATCGGATTTGCGGTTAAGACCCATCTCCGATTTGTGCAAATCCATCAATTTGTTGCGATTTGATTCTAATTGGATGATGTTTATCTTATTTTTGTTGAAGATCTACTGAATTTGTGCAAAAAAATCAAATCAAAATGGCCGAAATTCGATTTTTCCTCCTCGTCGATGATCTCGGACGAAGGTTGAAGGGCGCGTGCTTCCGCTCCAGCCAATCAGCTGCTGACACGTGTCCTAGGTGATGAAAAAAAATTGCAAAATGCGGATTCTGCCTCTCCCACGTTTCAAACCTGCGACTTGACCCCCTCTCGCACGCACCAGACCATGGTTCGGACTAGCTGGGCTAGCCCACTTTCGTGATTTTTTTTTTCGCAATTTCCATATATGCAATGCGATTTTTTTATTTTTTGTATTTTTTTGAAATTTAAAAAAATTATCAAAATTATTTAATCCCTTTTATTGCCATTTTTGCAATCGGTTTTCAAAATTGATGTATTTTTCCTATTTATTTTATTTTTTGAATATTTTTCTTATATTTGCTAAATTAGAGAAAAAATTGAAAAAAATAGTAACTGTTTATTGTTGATTATTATTGATCATTATGAGCAAAAATGTGGTGTTTACAGTATGTTATTTGGCCATCCTATAAAACCAATAAATATACTTGCTAAAGTGCAAAATCAAATATTATTAGATAACATGTGGCCATATATGGATATCTGGGCACATGCATCCAAGTCAGGTTTTCCCACTACCGGAAACGTAGAGTAGATTCCCATCACACTTAAATCTTTTTTTTTTTTTTGCCGAAACATTTATATTAGATATCCACTTTCAACGATCTATTAGTAGGTACTTGGAGCTCATGAATTCTATTTTGACTTGGGGACACAAAATTATGACATTTTACAAATTAAATAGGCACACAAGATTAAAACAGACTCTATGTCGATATTTTCAACTATTCAATATTGACTTCACGAAGCTTCGAAGTTGTAAGCCCTTATGCTGTTTCAAAGTTTCCGATTATGTTTTCTTATGGAAGCTATAAGTTCTAAACTCGCATGCCCTAAGTAATCCGATTCACAATTTTTACTTTTTCCTGAGTGACTTCGAACTTTCTATATTATGTCATGTATTGCTGCAAACTTCATTTGCTAAGTTTGACCCGACTTCAACAACCCTTAGATCCCATCATACCAAAAGATTTAAGCTTAACTCTAAAATATGCCTTGTCCTCCACTTCTCGGTCTTTGCTCTAGTTCAAGTATAGATGGCATGCTAAAAATTCCAATTGGTTCAAGTTAATCCACTTCCTTACGTAAATCAATTTCATGTTCGCTCCTAAACGTTTCATGGTTTCGACTACAAGGAGTCCACAACTATACTAAACCAACTTCATTATTTGTTCCTAAATGTTAATCATAGTTTTGTTAACATTGAACGCGCATAAAATTTGTGATAACATCCTTGTCTTCCTTCGGTGGTCAAATGTAGTAGCAGGAGTCTATCGTATGATATCCATGGCTTCCTCTTACTTTGTCTACAGCTTCTCCAGGAAGTTAGCCATCCATATTGTCACAACCACATATATAGCGAAGAACTAAGAATCAAATTTGACTTAACAATCCCTTAAATACGATAGGTTCCAGTTAAGTCGCAATTTGAATTTGATTGTATTAATAATAGTAGAATTTATGTTTTTCTTTATAGTGGTTATCGATCTTTTTATTTATTTATTCCTTTTCTTTTCCAGGCAAAAGAGACTCCGCTATCGTTATTGCAGCAATAAATATATTGAGAAAATTGTCAGACGCGTTTAGAATTATGGAAACGATTAGAGCCAAACCGACACTCATCTATCCAAAGTGTAGCTGTCTATTTCACATTGGCTAGTCAAAAGTTGCTTTGAATGTTACTTTCTTGCTCCCAGGCTTCTAGCTGTGTCTCGACGTCGTAAATCCCCGTGCTGGCAATGGCAAATATAGAAAGACCCAAATCAAGAGAACGACGACGAAGGTAAGGTTTTCATATTACGTTTCCAAACTTAAAACAAAAAATTTATTGGGAATGATATGACAAGCGGGTGAAAATAAGAACCTCGACATAGCAATTGATGTCGAAATGAAAATTCTTGACAATTTAATGAATCTTGAAAAGGAATAAAGATTTTAACTTTCAATATAAAATTCAATGACTTAGTATTTGAATTGCAATAGCACAAATTTTAACATTTCATAAAGTTAGAGATACATATTTAAAATGAAAACAATTCAACTAGGAAACAAAGCAAAAGAAGCAACTAAATGCGGAATTCATCATAGAAGACCGAACTAGTTGATCGCCCCTGTGACGATGTCGATCAATCGCCAAGACCAACAGGCTCTTTTGGGTTGATCAATCTTCAGGAGCATGGGTGGCTCCTGCTATATTAGTAAATCTTCGAAGAATTGACCTAACTTGGCCAATTTCTGTAGCATCTAATCAAGCACAAAATGATATTAATGAAGATATTTCTTGGTTCTCAAATCAATTTAAAATAATTTTTAATTATTTTCACAGCATGATCTATAAATCTTTCAAATTCAACATTTAATTTTTTAGCTCATGTCCTAGTGATCTAGGATTTTCGTGGGACTTACAATTAATCCATGGAGTTTGTTGCATTAGGAGTCGCATCAATTGTTTCCGGCAAACGTGCATCACGCATGATATTCAATACTTGGACTCAAAGTAATAATCGGAATTCTGAGTTGGTATATTCTGCTTTTTTTTAATTTTAAATTGCTAAAGCTCTTTATTTTTTATTCTATTGCTTTAATTACATCTGGCCCGGTCCTTTATCTTTTAGACTGCTGACTGCCGATGTAAAGTCGTGTACCATCACTCTTTCCAGCTAGTAATAGTACTTAAATAATGGAAGATAATAGAAGGCATCAACACAGTTTCAAAATCTTGGCCCCACAAATCCTCGATAAACTAATCCATTCAGGACAAAAACTCATATCCTTTCTCAACATTATATGAAGAAAATAGCGCATGACGAGGCCCTTTTCATGTTAGAAAGATGCTAAAGACTGTCCTGCTGTGTTAATTGTTAAGAAGACAAATCTTTACTTTTTTATACAATTATTTTTTTCGTTAATGTGGCCTTCATTTACTGGGAATAGATATTCTTGGAAATATAGCCAATCCCTTGTTCCCTGGAGTAACAATTCCCTCCCCGGAACTACTTTTTTGTCTTTATATTCCAAAAATATATATATCCACTAGACAACTGACAGCCATAACCCTCTGGTAATTATTAATAATGTCATTATGAGCATATAAATAATTTAAAACTGTGAAAAAATAGCTAATACACAATTATATTATTAGATATAAACAATATTTAGATATTTAATTCTAGCATAATTACTAATAATCAATTAATTTAATAATTACAATTCAATAACAATTGATAATAGAAAGAAATTCCTAATAATAATAACCACAAATTTAATTATAATAATTGATATGCAAAAAAATAAATAAATAAACAATAATCTATTGTTAATAATAATAGTTATTAAATAATAATAAAAATATTAGAAAAGAGTATTTCTATTAAAATAGTAAACAGACAAAAATAATAAATAAATATTTTTATTTTAAAATTAATGATATTATTGCAAAAAGTTTGTTTACTAATTGATAATAATTTTATTCTCAAAGGATTAGTAGGTTCTTGTGTTATTTTAATTAATTACTTAACTACTAACGATAATTACTAGTGAAATAAATTATTCCATAACAATTATTAGCTTATCAATTTTTTTACCAAATATACTTAATTGATTAATTAACTTAAACCATTACTTAGAAAAGTAATTAATCATTATATTATGAATCACGTTATTCAAAGTTAATTAAAAGGATATTCTAAATGACATAAGCATTTTTTTAATGAATATATTAAGTAAATCCGGTAATTTGAAGACTTTTTCTACTATTACTTATTATTATCACTTTATTTAGCTACTATCATGCATGATTGATGATAAGAGATAATTCCAATTTCATTTGTATAGGAAATGGATAGCTAATCTCATTTTTCTTATGTTATGTTTGGTATGCAAGAATTGTTTTGAATAAAATGGTCCAAAATGAAATCATGTACCCCCTTTTAAGTTCAAGAATCCAAAGCCTTACTCAAAGGAAAAATCGTTTATTCTAGGAAATCATGATTTTACCTTTCAAACACATAAGCCATTGATTTTGGGAATTTGCGAATTCACCTTTCAAATACACATTCAAACACATAAATGTGGGTAGAACCTAAAATTACAATTCTATTAAATTCTTTTCTGCATACTAAATGTGTCATTGTAGGAGTAGCTATTCCCTTTGCTAGTATACAACATTTTTCCTTTTTGCTCCAAAATACTCCTATTTAATAGACAAAGTACAATCTTGCCCCTTTCTTAATTGATAATGCAATCATTATGAGGATTATAAATAATTTACAACTATGAAGATAGTTGATAGGCTATTATATTGAATTAATAATTATATTATGCGACATATTTTAAAAATTGTTTAGTTGGTTATTCTAAATGATAATATACATATTAAGAAAACCAAGAGTAATTTCAAAACTTTTTCTTCTATAATTTATGATATTCACATCTTTCCAACATTCATTATATGCACAACTTAGTAGTAATAGCCATTTACATGAAGCAAACTATAGAGTCCATATTCTAGGGAATAACTATTCATATGTATTAGTTATTCCCTAGTGTAAATAACTTGGTTTTTGATGAAGCATGTTATTGTTCTAACATGTTGTGCTAAGTATTGACAAAAACTAGTAGAAGTATATAAGTATTAGTAGTGGTTAGTGGAAACATAATGCATAGCTAGATCTTATTAACCAAGTATATTTAAGTAATGTACTTGGGTAAAAGGCTCAAAATGAATTTTGTCATATGTACATCTAAATTAAAGTTTTCTAATAAACGAAGGATTTAGAAAAATAAGATTTTAAACATAGTTATCAAAATCATAATTTTATTTATTCAATTCTACGAGATTAAGATTTTAGGATACATTTTCGAGTTATTTGGGGCATAAAATCATTTTCATATAAACTTGTCATACAATCACAAGTCTATATATAAAATTAGTAAAATCTTACCATTTTAATTAAGTTTACCGATGTTGCTTATTCAAGTCAAATAGGCTAAAAATTAAAAAAATACAAATTAGCTTTAACAAAATATGAATATTATTAGTTTTTTTAAGACTTTGAATTAAAACATAACGATATCATTGATAATATTATCAATAATGGTGTTAGTGTTGACAATGAAGATGATAGTGATAATGGTTATGATTAAGAGAGTAAGTAATAACTTTGACTTTTGATAATGAAAAGAGAGTTCATTGTTTTTTTTTTAAATTTTGTATTGTATTATTATAATTTATGTTATAATGCATTTTATATTAGCATTGTTATTCATATTGTGGTTTTATACATTAACATAACAAATTATGTTAATTTATTTGTATTGTATGCATATAACTTTTATTATGAGTTGTGAAAACACTTTATATTGAATTTATTCATTTCAATCTTATATTTCATTTTTTTTATGACTATATTAAATATATTTATAGTTTTTAAAGTTATTTTATATAACTTGTAGAAATTTATAATTCTACATTCCGATTCTATAATCCCTCTTATTACTTTAAGTAGAATCATTAGTTTAACATTAAGAAATGAAATGAAAAGTAGGGCAAAAGATATTTCTTGATGTAATTACTTTTAAGAACTTAAAAGGACGGTTTTTGAAAAGAGATTTTTGATAAACAGAAGAGGTTTTTTAATAGCTAGACATTGAATTGATTTTTTTTAAAACAAATCAAGATTCTAAAGGAAGTTTTAGGATACGATCATACATGTTTAGAAAAGACTAATATCATGCTTAGTTAATGAAATGTAATAAGATAGGAATATAGTTGCAATTCTTAAGAATTGGAGTAGAGAAGGAATATTTATTTTTTTATGATTCTTTTAAGATCTCTTTGATAAATATGGAAGTATATTAGGAAAAAAAAAAAAAAGAAAAGTCAACGAATAACTATTCCCTTAGTCTTGTAAAGGAATTTCGATTCCTCATTTTTAACAATAGCAATTCCATGAAATATCTTTTTCACCTACCAAACACATGAATATTTCTAAAAGGAATGAATTACTAATCTATTCCAACATTACGAAGTCAACCAAACATGCCATAAGTGCATCTACTAGTGTCTTGAGACTAATACTTTTCCATAAGAAAGTTTTAGTTAAAGTGATATTGTTTCAAATTCTTTTACACAAACTTGAAACTATGCTTTTAAAATCAAATTTTACCTTAAATAATTTTTTTTTGCTATTAATCAATATAACATAAGATTTCATGGATGTTGAAATATTAATTTACCTACTCGTTATGATATAATAATCATTCCATTTTGGACAAAGCTCAACCACTACTTAAATGAAAGCTGAAGTCCAAAGAAAACATAATTGGAGTTTGAACAAAATTACATCATACAAAGTTGAGGATTAGTAGCAAGAAGTGCTCTTTAAGAGATTAAAAACTTATGAGATATTATACAAGTAGAAAGCTAATGGAATTTGTGACAATTGCAAATTGAGTGTTTCTATATTCAAAAGAAGTATCTCAAGTGAAGTGTTCTGTGGTGAGTTTTTTGTTCTAACTGTTGTTTTAAACTTAGAGGCTTAATTTGACAAGTGAAGGTGTGCAGTGTGAAGTAAGTTAGGGTTAAACTAAGTGGAGAGTCAAGAAAACTTTGGAGAACCACAATAGATATAGGAATGATAGTTTCTATAAGGTGTTGTTAGAGTTGTGAAAGTTAAAAAACTCACTTGTACTCACTTTTGAAAATAGATAGTGGATTACCAACATTTGTGCTAGTTTGATAAAGAAGACATGGGCAAGAGATTGAATCTTTATATATTTGGATTTTATCACTCTAGCCTTTATTTCTTTACTTTTTCTATTTGTCACTTTTATTTGTTAGTGTGCTAAAACTTGTAAAACTAAGCATTTACAAATAGAGCATTTTGCACTTTAACTATGATTTTACTAACTGTTTCTTAAACACAATTTTTTCGAAAAGGTTTTAATCAAATTTAAACTTAAATTTCCTTAAAAAAAAACCAATTTGACCCCACTCTCCCCTTGGTTACATATATGAGACATACACATGGTAGCAGTTATTTGATACATAAACTAAATTAGACAAATGAATGTAATCAATACCTAAAATGGTGAATAATTTTCTTTAATATTCCTCAACTAATGCAACTAGAGTGCTCGATAACAAGACTCTAATATGTAATATAAAAATGGGAAGATCCATTTTCAATGTCTTGATTTTTCTAAATATTATATTAAATGAATATACTAACAATATATAACATGTGCTAGTGAGATAGCAAAGGTTACTACAATATTTAACAAGTGTGAATGAGTTAGTGGGGATTACTTTAGGCGATTATATGATCATGTATTCATAATTCATGATAATTTTCTCATAAAAAAGAAGGAATAAATCATATCATTTATTATTTTAAATAAATAAGAACATATTCAACTTGATTAAACAATTATTAATATTATTAGATGCCCACAATATAGGCCTCTATCATGAAAGTATTCAAATGCTTTATTTCTTAAACCATTTTTTTTTATGCTTTTCAGAATTTGTATTTGAATGGAGGCACTTATTAATACCTATAAAAAATATTGCAAGTGATAGCTTGTGATAGCTCACGTCAAGATTTAAGTAAATTTTTGTATTGTATAAAAAAAAATATTGTAAAAGCCTAAGTAGAACTCCTTTCATCAAGATATTGTTTGCGTTAATACTGAAATGCTATATGGTTTTGGCCCTAAGTGGAGGTCACTTATCCTAGGAGTGTTTTAGGTCGTGCTTGTTGAACCTTGAAATTCCAACAAACTCTAAGCCACTACATCAAAAAGTCTCTCGATAATTAAACTTTTGTCATTTTCTATTTGGGGGATATCACAATTTCACCTACTTACATAATTGACATCCTCATTGGTTTTGTTACATAGGTCCAAGATCATACACTAGGTAGGGAGGACTCTAGAGATTCCCCTTAGAGGCTCAAAAGGTAGCACCATCTTATAACACTTTGCCCTTTGTGGCACTTGATTACCCCACTCTTAGCTGGTGACTGCTTTTATGCCACTTTATAACAACCCAACTGAAACTCCTCCCATTGATGTTGCTTTAGTGTAGAAATACTACATAGTTCTATCACTTGCTGTAACTACTTCCTAGGAGGTCACCCATCTTAGAAGTGCTCCAAGCTAAGCATGCTTAACCTTGATGTTTCGACAAACTCTAATTTGGTACACCAAAAGGTACCACTATGATTTAAGTTGTCTTTTTCAATATGAGGGATATCACAATATTCATGAAATATTCACAAGGCTTGAACATTTTCACTTATTCTTAACATAGATATGTTAGATTATTTCATTTAAAAATTTAAATTTATCAATAACTTAGGTGATAATGATATGATAGCACGTACATTAATCATTCAATTAGACACTCAATATTATCTAACCATTAAGCAAAATCAAGCACTAAGCAGATAGCAAATCATTAGAATTCACTCACTTAGACATATTTTCTTAATTAAAATAATCTTTAGAAACCTTAAAATAAATAAATGAGTCACCTACGACATGTAGATGTAATAGGAACTAGAACTTAACTACTAAAAGGATAGAGCTACACTTAAAAGAAAAGAAGTTTAAGTTTTCCATTTTTCTTGATTTTACATTAATCATATTTTTGCCCTAACAATGTTGTTTAAAGTTCATTTTTAACAATCTAGTAATAGGTTTGGAGCTCTAGAGGTCTCTTTTGACTCAAGGACATAAAATTATGACATTTTACACAATAGATGGGCATGCATGATCAAAATAAGTTTTGTGACAATATTTTTTACTACTTAATATTGACTTCATGAAGCTTCAAAGTTATAAATCCTTATGTTGTTTCAAAGTTTCTTATTATGATTTCTTATGGAAGCTATAAGTTTTAAACTTACAGCCACTAAGTAACCTGATTCACAATTTTTGTTTTTTCTTGAGTGACTTCAAACTTTCTATATTACATCATGTATTGCTACTAACTTCATTTGCTAAGTCTGACCCAACTTCAACAACCCTCTTAGATTCCATCATACTAAAAGATTTAAGTTTAGCTATAAAAAATTCCTTCCCTTCCATTTTTGTTTAGTCTTGACAAATCAGGACACAACTCGAGAGCTTCAACATAACATGATATAATTATAAATGGATTTGTGCATGAAAAAAAATCGACACATGAGATATACCAGTCATATTCATTTAAACATAATGAAAAATATGTTCAGATTTGGGTTTAGTTTGGAAACCTATTTATAAGCCCATTTATTAAATAAATTTCATAAGCAAGCACTAGATTTGACTTTCAAACTTGTTTAACAACATAACTAATAATATATAATATATATATATAGTATATATAACATACGTATAGATATATATAAATTATATTATGCATTATTATGTGTTTGTTAACTAATATATTATCATTGATACATATATGTATGTTGATGGGTGTCGAGTCCAACAAAAATAAAACCTACTCCTAGACAATTATGTGATTTGCATAGAGTGGTGAGTAGGGTTGAATCCACATGGATTGATTAAAGATATTTCTATTCAAAGAGCATAAAGAGGAAAAGAAAAATGGGGGGTTTTGTTTGTGAATTGAATAAAGTTGAAACAAGATAAGAAAATTGAATATTGATAAAAGCCTAGCCAAAGGAATCAAGATAGTTTAATTTTAAGAATTGATCATCGATGCAAATGTTTTATATTCTTAATTCTAGATAAACTGGTCATGGTTATTAACAAGCTCTAACAACCTATCTCTCCTTACTTCCTCAATAACCAAGACAAGCGCTTTGAATTATTTCTCTTATTGATTAGATAACCCTAGACAAGCTCTTAGGATCTAATCTATCAATAGCATTAAAATCCAGAGAGACCACCAATTCATGCCAGTAGATTATAAGATAACCTATTTAAACATGATCATACACCTCCATAACATGAATTCGATCATCTATTCTTATAACCAAACATGTTATTGTGTCACTGAGACTAGAACAATCAAACAATTACGGATTTGACGTGCTAGTTGAAAATATATTAACTTGCTAATTGAGTAGAAGAGCTCTAATTCATACCAATCAACAAAGATAATAATGACAAAACAATCAAAAGATATATGAATACCCAAAAACAAAGAACAGAATAAATACAAGTCAATTAGACCTCACAATTCGTGGAGAATTAAACATCTATGACCCTTTGGCTAGAAAAGTAGCTTAGCTACTCATGTTCATAAGAAAAACGGAAATAAAAAGTAAAAACATGATGAACCCGGTTGCCTGCTCTGCCTCCCTCCTTCCTTCTTGTCTCCAAGATGATCCAAGGTTAAAGATTAAAGATTGCCCTAACCCTCTAGGGTTGGTTCTATTTATATTGTTAGAGGGATAGCATGTGATCTTTTGCTAGCAAGATACGAAAATATCTTTCCTTTTCCAAGTAGATTTCGAGAAGTGAATATTCGTCCACCTGGCACACCCTGCCACACGACCGTGGGTCAAGCCGTGCCATCCTCTGTGCATATTTCACGTATCACCTTCCGTGTCCAGTGTGTACCACGACTCCACCCGCGGCTAGATTTCCAAAGGTGCCTTCCTCTGTACATAATCAACAAGTCTTCATCCTTGTCCAGTGTGTACCACGGTCTACACCACGGCTAGATTTCCAACCGTGCCTTACTCTGTGCATAATCAACAAGTATTCATCCATGTCCAGTGTATACCACGGCTCCGCCCACGACTAGATTTCCAACCGTGTCTTCCTCTGTCAATGTTCCACAACTTCTTTTCCTTGGCATGTCTAGCTTTCACCACGGTTTCCCCCCACGGCTTCCACCACAGCAGTGCCCTAAGACGTGTCTCTCTTTCTCCTAATGCAGTGTGTAGCACGGTTTACAACATGGCCAGATACATGCCCATGTGCTTTCCTCCGGTGGTGTAATTCCTTGTCTTGATCCAAGTTGTAGATGACTTCTCTAATTTACTTGAATTAGCATCCTTGACTCCATTTAACCTGATTTATCACCATAATAGAATTAAGTACCATTTCCTTAGGAATTCTATAAAATCAATAGTCAATTAACACCATTTATGTTATAAAGATTGAGTATAAAATGGCTCTATCATATGTATATAAGTTGTACTTAAATATAAATTATAAATATAGTGTGTATGTGTATATATATATATATATATATATATATATATATTGATGGAGATACAAGAGACACGGGCTGACACACGGCTTGTCACACGGCCGTATATTGATTGGAAGGAACTCACAGAAGCATACACAACCTCTACACACGGGCTGAAGTACGGTCGTGTATTCGACCAGAATATTCCACAGAAACATACACGGCTTCCATATACGGCCGTGCATCACAGCCGTGTATTCGATCAGGGTATCCTACAGAAGCATGCACGGCTTCCATACACGGCTAGGGACATGGCCGTGTATTCGGTCAGGAACATTCACAGAATCATACACAGCTTAGAGACACAGCCGTGTATGCGACC
Organism: Laguncularia racemosa; assembly: GCA_037954665.1. Lineage (NCBI taxonomy): Eukaryota > Viridiplantae > Streptophyta > Magnoliopsida > Myrtales > Combretaceae > Laguncularia > Laguncularia racemosa. The sequence continues at coordinate 1,390,895 of JBBMOL010000068.1, forward strand.
GTGTACTGTGCTCGTCACATGCCCAGAAACATACACGGCCTAGAGGCACGGCCGTGTATGCGATAGGTTATAGATGTGTATTTCATTATTTATTTCCACGTGTACGCTTAGATTTTCCCCTTTTAGATATTTTACGGGGAAGTAGAAATACTCTTTTGTCAGATATGTTATGGTTACGTCTTATTATTATTTTCAAATACATTTCGTGAGAGAATTTCTCCATTTTCAGGTTATGCGCAACCAGAATTTGCATCAAAGAGTGTTTCTTTGTTGTGTGAAACCAATCCATATTCGGATTTGTTTCGTTTTCGCTTTCCGCGCTGCGTCAATTGGTATCAGAGCAAGGCTATTTCCAGTGGAGATGTCAACTCATCAAGGCGATGATAGCGGTCGTGTTCTTGACGGTGTTCAAGATGCGATGTTTCAAGGGAACCATCAATGGGTTCCAAGGGCAGAGTTCGACGCAATGCATCAGAAGGTCGGGCGTATGAAACGATGCCTTGATGAATTGATTGAGCGTTTCGATGCTCTAGTGGTAGACCCCAATAGGGCTGGAGGCGTTGGCAGGAATCCACCACGTGCGGTGGAGGAATTTGGTGGACGCGTAATCCGACCTGTCGTTGAGAACAGGTGGGGACGTGTGGAGAGTGAGGAATCCAGGGAAGAGAGTGATGATACGTACGGGAGTAGGCCACGGCGAGGGCGCGGTGGAAGAGGTGGTGGTTATTGGATGGCTCATCATGGAAACCACCTTAGAGAAGGTGATTATAGGAGGAACCGTGGAGGCTATGATCAAGGGGATGGCGGAGACTACCGTTTGAAGGTCGACATTCCATGGTTCGATGGCAGCCTCAACATCAAAGGCTTCCTTAATTGGATTGCGGAAGTAGATCGGTTCTTCGACTATATGGAAATCCCCGAAGACCACCGAGTGAGGTTGGTGGCATGCAGGTTGAAGAGTGGTGCCTCGGCATGGTGGGAGAAGCTACAAAGTAGGAGGTAAAGGGAAGGAAAACACCCGGTGAGATCATGGTATCGCATGAAGCAGTTGCTGCAACATGATTTCCTCCCGCCGGACTACGAGCAGATATCGTTCCAACAATATCAACATTGCCGCTAGGGACAACGTTCCGTGCATGAGTATACGGCGGATTTCATGAGGTTGGCTAAATGGAATGATTTGAGGGAAAGTGAAGGCCAGCAAGTTGCAAGATATGTGGAAGGACTAAAGCTCCAAATTAAAGACAAAATTGGGGTTACGATGGTGAGGACTTTAGTAGAGGCAAAGAATTTGGCTCTCCAAGCTGAACTAGTATTGCAGGAACAAGGGAGTAGATATGGAGGAGGACGGAAGGGATATGTAGGAGAAGCCGTGGGTAGTGGTAGTAGGTCGGCATTTGAGAAAAATAAAACCACACCATACAAACCAACTGAGGACATGACCAAGAGGGAAGAGAAGAGTGAAGGAAAGAAGCCGATGGAGCAGAAGGGAGCTCAAAAGCAGCATAACCCCTATGCCAAACCTATATTGGGCAAATGTTTCCGATGCAATCAACCGGGTCATCGGTCAAACGAATGTCCAGCGAGGAAAAGCGTAAACATCCTTGATAGGGAAGATGATGAGGAGATTTGCTATGAGCCTGACAGAGAGGAAGAGTATTATGAGGAAGAAGAAGAAGCAACAGAACCAACTTATGTAATTCAGCGCATGATGCTCACCCCAAAGCAAGAAGAGATCACGCAGAGGCACCAATTGTTTCACACACGGTGTACTATCATGGGGAGGTTGTTTGAGCTAATAGTAGACAGCGGCAGTTGCGAAAACATCATAGGAAGGGAGGTTGTGAAACAACTGCAGTTGCCTATTGAGAAGTACCCGAATCCGTACACCATTAGTTGGATTAAGGTAGCCGAAAAGATTGAAGTCAAGGAGAGATGCAGGGTACCTTTCTCAATAGGGAAGCACCGCAATGAAGCATTCTACGACATTGTAGACATGGATGCTTGCCACATCTTGTTCGAGAGGCCATGGCAATTTGATGTGGATGCGCAACATGCAGGCAAGGAGAATGTCTATAGATTGGAGAAGGAGGGTGTGAAATACACCTTGTTACCGTTGAAGAGGGAAGGACGCACTAAGGGAAAGAAGGTTGAGAGTCGTTCATTCCTAACCGTCACTCAATCTGAGAAGGAAGTTATGGAAGACTTGAGGGAGTCACGGGTGGTACACGCCCTCATCGTGAAAGGTGTGATAGAAGGAGAGGAGGAGGTTGATGGAGAAGTGCCAGGGGCAGTGAAGGATCTACTTGAGGAGTTTAAGGAGGTGGTTCCAAACGACCTACCCGAGGGGCTACCCCCTTTGAGAGACATTCAACACCAGATAGACCCGGTGCCCGGAGCTAGTCTCCCAAACCTCCCGCATTACAGGATGAGTCCCAAGGAAGCCGGGATTCTACAAGAGAAGGTCCAAGAGCTTTTGGACAAAGGGTTTATCCGGGACAGCTTAAGTCCATGCGCGGTTTTAGCCTTGTTAACCCCCAAGAAAGATGGGAGCTGGAGGATGTGTGTTGATAGCCGAGCTATCAATAAGATTACCATAGGGTATAAATTCCCTATCCCATGCATCGAGGATATGTTGGATCGGTTGAGTGGCGCTACTATCTTCTCCAAGATAGATTTGCGGAGTGGGTACCACCAAATTCGGATCCGTCCCGGAGACGAATGGAAGACAGCGTTTAAGACCAAGGAGGGGCTGTATGAGTGGCTAGTGATGCCATTTGGGTTAAGTAATGCGCTAAGCACCTTCATGAGGGTAATGAACTAAGTATTAAAACCTATCAATGGTCGTTTCCTTATTGTGTACTTTGATGATATTCTAGTATTCAGTAAATCTGAAGAAGAACATTTAGAACATCTAAAGTGTGTGTTATCTACACTAAAGGTGAACAAACTGTTCGCTAATCTTAAAAAGTGCACGTTTATGTCAAGGCGACTATTGTTCCTTGGGTTTGTGGTCAGTAGTGAAGGGGTAATGGTGGATGACAAAAAGGTGAAGGCGATTCAAGAATGGCCTGTTCCGAGAACTGTTACGGAGTTGAGAAGCTTTCTTGGCCTAGCTAGTTTCTATAGAAGATTCATTAGGCACTTTAGTACCGTCGCTACCCCGTTGACTGAATGCTTGAAGAAGGGAAAGTTCCAATGGGGCGAAGAATCTGAATCGAGCTTCATGAACTTGAAGCAAAGATTGTGTAGCGCTCCTGTACTAGCGCTACCAGACTTTGAGAAGTTATTCGAGGTGGATTGCGACGCCAGTGGGGTTGGAGTTGGTGCAGTACTATCACAGGAAAGAAGACCAATAGCCTTTTACAGTGAAAAATTGTGCGAAGCAAGGAGGACTTGGTCTACATATGACAAGGAGTTCTACGCCGTGGTGAGGGCCCTTAAAGTATGGGAGCACTATTTGATTGGGAAAGAGTTCATTTTGTACTCGGACTGTGGGGCTCTTAAACACTTGAGTGATCAAACCCGAATTAGTAAGGACATGCACGCCAGATGGATTGAGTTCTTGCAGAGGTTTCCTTTCAAGCTAATGCACAAGTTGGGTGTGCAAAACAAGGTCGCGGACGCCCTGAGTAGAAGAGCGAATGTCCTACTTACTTTAAGTGCGGACATTGTCGGTTTTGAGAGGTTAAAGGAACTATATGAAAATGATAGCGACTTTAAGGACACTTGGATTAAGTGTGCCAACAAAGAACCATATGATGACTATCATATCCATGAGGGGTACTTGATGAAAGGGAATTAGTTGTACATTCCTGAATCATCCTTACAGGAAAAGCTTATCCGAGATCTGCATGGTAGAGGACTGGCGGGACATATGGGTAGAGATAAGACCCTAGTCGCAGTTACTGAAAGATACTTTTGGCCTCGGTTAAAGAGGGATGTGTATCGGATTGTGGAAAGGTGCTACATTTGCTAGGTGTCCAAGGGGCAATCCCAAAATACTGGCCTATATACTCCTCTTCCGTTGCCATCAAACATTTGGGAGGACTTGTCGATGGACTTTATACTTGGTTTGCCTCGTACCTAACGAGGTGCTGACTCTGTGTTTGTTGTAGTTGACAGGTTTTCCAAGATGGCTCAGTTTATTCCCTGCAGGAAGACCGCCGATGTACGGGCTATTGCGCGGCTGTTCTTCAAGGAAGTGGTGCGGTTGCATGGAGTCCCAAAGTCCATTACTTCCGATAGGGATAGCAAATTCCTTAGTCACTTTTAGAAGACTCTCTGATATATGTTTGATTCGTCCCTGAATTACAGCAGTACCGCTCATCCTCAAACCGACGGTCAAAACGAGGTGACTAACAGGACCCTCAGAAACCTTATCCGAAGTATCTGCTGTGAGAAGCCGGGACAGTGGGATCAAGCATTGGCTCAGGCTGAATTCGCTTATGTAAATACCCCATTTTTTCCTCAGGAATCAATAATTCTAAAAAATAATCAATTTTCAATAATTTCCATTTTTTTCTAATTTTTCTCTAAATTACCATAAATAATAAAAATATTCAAAAAAATAAAAATAAATAGGAAAACACATCAATTTTGAAAAATGATTTCAGAAATAGCAATAATAAATAATAAACAATTTTTACAAAATTTGGAATTTTCAAAAAATACAAAAAAATAAAAAAATCGCATTGCATATATGCAATTTGCAAAATTAGAAAAATCAGAAAAGTGGGCTAGCTCAGCTGGTCCGGACCATGGGCTAAGGCGCGCGCAGGAGGGCCTCGGTCAGGGGTTCGAAACACGAGGGAAGCAGTTTCCGCGTTTTGTGAATTTTTCATTTACCTAGGACACATGGCAGCATTTGATTGGGTGGAGGAAGCGTACGCGCCGGGCGCGTGATCGTCTCCTACCTCGAGCCCGAGATCTCCGGCGGAAGGAAAAATCCGTATTTTGGATGTTTCGATTTGATGTTTTTGCACAAATCCAGTAGATCTTCAATAGAATTAAGATAAACATTATCTAATTGGAATCAAATCGCAACAAATCGATGGATTGACACAAATCGGAGTTGGTTTTCTAACCGAAAATCCGATCAGCTTCAATTGGAGGAAATCCGAGCTTATCCAGCTCGGTTTCAAGTGCCTATAAATAGAGGAGGAGGTGAGGAAGCCAAAACACGAATCGGAATGGAGAGAAAGTGAGGAAAGAGTGTAAATCAGAGAGCATCGGAGGAGACCCAAAATCGCGACCACCCATCGGAGTTGAACCACCACCAGGAGGCTATCTGAGAGTGAACCACCGCCACCATTGGATTCAGCACCCTCGAGAAGCTAGGACTCGACACCTCACGCGCTGTAAAAGGCCACCGGAACGCCGTGATCGAGCAACCCTCGCGCGTCGTGTTCGACCAATCTGACCCGACCCGATTCGATCCGACTGACCCGACCCGTGCACTGACCCGGATACAAGTAAGTCGGATTTTCTGGATTTTTTTTAATTTATTTATTTTGTTTATTTATTTATTCCGATTTGATTTATTTATTATTTGTTATTTATTTAGTTAGCTATTTATTTATTTGTTCATGTTTTATTTCAATAAATAGGAAAATGTAGAAATTAGGTTTTTATGATTTAATAATATAAAAATAATAAAATAATAAAATGTTGAAAAATAATAAAAATATTAGGAAAATAAGAATAAAATTTTTAGATTTCAAAATAGGATAGATAATAAACTTAGGGTAAAATTTTCGATAAAAAATCACAAAAAAATCATAAAAATCATGAAAATGAATAAAAAAATTCAAAAATTATAAAAGAATCATAAAAAATAAGTTTTAGCACTTAAAAAAAATCCTTTTCTTCAAATAAATCCAAAATTGGTGTTTTTCCCTAAAAAAATCATTTTCAAAAATCAGATTAAAGCTTAGGTTTAGAAATTTTTAGAAAAATCCAAAAAATTGTAAGAACATAAACCAAAAGAGATTTCAAAATTAAAACTCAGAAACCACATAAACCAAAAGAGATTTCAAAATTAAAACTCACAAACCAACTTAAGGTTTTCAGAAAAGCGAACTACGGCTTGTTTGATCCTGAGTAGCAGGTACGTAGGCACCCATTCGAGTCAACCCATAAAATAAAAAATCAATTTTTCAAGAACATAATAAAAGTAACAGAAACGCAATGAAACACATTTCTAAAGAGGAACAATTTTAGGAGATTAGGTGGTAATCGTAAAGGTTTTAATAGGTTAGCCTCTAGACTTAGAAACTCTGGTTTTCCCTTTTCCTCTTTTCACAAAAACGAGAAGAGGAAATAACGACGACTAGTGGTCCAAATTAAGACTAATCTGCTCCTTTAGTCTAATTTTCCCAACAACAGTTGGGTGGCGACTCCAAAAATCAAACGAAATTCCTAACTCAAGTCGAAGATCTACATTAGATGAGCATAGGGTCTAGTCTAGATCGGATTAGGAATAGGAATTCAAAAATTAGACTCGATAGGATGGCGACTCCACTGGGGACCCATGCCAGTAGGCTAGCCACCTGAATCTCTTCAAATTTTTATCTTTAAGAAATGTGTTTAAGTTATTACTCTGTTACTAACTTTTCAGGGATTAGTTAGATTTTCAGTTTCTTTATTGTGGGGGCTTGCATGCATATTTGTGTGAGTAGATGCGGTCGAACCCGGACCATCCTAGAAACCTAAGATGGGGAGCCATTTTGTAGGTTTCGGGCGAAGTGAGTTGATTCACCGTTCGGGACCGATTAGGCTACCCCATCCTATGCTTCGATATGGCCTGAGATCCATTTCTTCGAGAATGCGGGAGGCCATAGAGCTCGGGAACCAGCTAGAACCAACCTACTTGCATACATAACATGATAAGAGGGGTTGACAATTGGATGACAATGTAATGGTTTGTTATTTTGTCCTTGGAGTTCAGGACTATTTCCCTGTAACGTGTTCATAGTTCTGTTTGTAATTAGGTTGTTTCTTATTGTAATAGATGGCTAGCAGCGTAGTCGATCGCCTCTTCCGCAAAGAAATTCGGGTGTACAAGCCTTTGGATCCAAAATTGGTACTGGATCATTGGTTTACCTTATACAACCCAGAAGAGTAGGCCTTCATCCAGCAAAAGATCGGCCCCATCCTCTCATTGACAAAGATAGAGGTGAATCTGCCTTTAGTTTGGGCCATGCTTCAATTATGGGAAATTGAGCCCACCGCCTTCTTTATCGGGCCGCATGAGATCACCCCTACCCTAGAGGAATACACCCAGTTGCTACAGGCTCCAACACTAATCGATCAAATCTATATGCCAGACCTCGAGGTCGTGCCAACCGGTACCTTCAGCAGATTATTAGGCATCCGTAAGATAGCAGTCAACAAAACCCTGGCAGACTGTAATAGATATTGCATACACATGGATGATTTAGAAGCCTGGTTCATCGCCCGAGAAGACAATGGGGATAAAAAGGATGTCCTGTGTGGGGACCCTAAGACTTATAGATAGAGAAGAGTGAACGCCTTCATCTTGACGGCCTTCGCCACCATACTGTTCCCCACCGGGACCTTCTATATTCACTACAGGGTTGCAGAGCTGGTAGCCCAATTCCTGGATGGAAGATCTTACATCCCGGCTCTACTGGCTGAACAGATCTGGAACTTGAATTTCCTCAAGAAGAAAGGCCATGGGATCCTTCGCTCAAGCCTCAACCTTCTGCTAATATGGTTCGTAAGCCACCTCAAGTGCTTCGGGCTAAACATGGTTAGGAAAACCCTAGCCGAACAGGTGGATCTGGTAGATTCATGTATAGAAAAGGTAAAGCTACCCGACGACCTTACCAGCCACAGTTAGGTAGAGTTGCTTAGAAGCTTCAGTGCCGAAGATATTCTATGGACAACCAGGTGGAGTTGCTGTGACAAAATCATCCTGACCTGCAATAACTTCCAAGCCGTACCTTTGATCGGAATCAGCGGATGTATCAGATATCACCCCAACTCAGTGGTCCGCCAATTCGGTACTATCCAAGACATAGTTTATCGGCCCTCGCTCAAAGCAGTCACCTTTGAGTATCAAGATCCGAACATGTTAGTAGCTGAGAAGTTTGCTAAGCTGGCAGAGGTCAAAGCACTTTGGGAAGCCAGAATTGAAAGCCCGAATGTAGACCTCGGGGAGTTAGATGGCAAAGTGGGAAAGCACCGAGCCACTAGAGAGTTTGTAATCCGCCAGCTATACCAGACAGGGGAGAGAGCATATCGGGTTCCAAACGTCACCTAACCAAGACCAGACAAGATCAATCCAGAGACAGAAGTATACCTAGAATAGTTCAAGGCCCGAATGGAGGTATACTTTGAAGCTGCAGATTATAAGAAAGACATCTAGAAGGGACGCTTCAAGGAATCCGACCAAAGGAACAAGGCCTTAGAAGCACAATTGGAGAAATGCCAAGCTAAAGTTAAGGAATTGGAAGCTGTCATCAGTGGGAAGTCTGAGCCTCCATAACAGAAGACTAAAAGAACTAGGACGTAGATCATTATTTGTAATATTTTATTTTGATCATTGAACTCTAGAATTTTTAATTTTAATAAAAGTGAAGTTTCAATATTACATTGTCAATCAGTTGTCAACCCTTTTACTTTTAGCATCCGCGTGACACATGCATATCATTCTTGCATTCATTATATTAAAATAAAAACAAAATGCGAATCCAAGTATCAAAATAGCTTCCAAGCAACCGAACCCTCCTAGAAGCCCAGTTCTCACGCGTTCAAGAGCAAAGATGGCCAACAGTAGTGACAACCGCAACAACACCAATGCTGAAGCTGCCTCGGACTCTAGGATCGTGTCTCTAGAGCTAACGGTCCAACAACTGGCTGCCCAGGTCCACCTCTTAACTGAAAGCATCGGCTTCCTACGCAACACTCAGCCAATCCAGGAAGAATATTCAGGGGCCAAAAAGGGAAAAGCAGTGGAGGGCCAGCCTCCGGAATATGAGGAGATCAATTCCCACCTTAACCCGGCTTTTGAATACGAGCTAAAGGTCAACCCGAGGCCAACCTCTGACGACCTGAAGAGGCAAATGGAAGAGAGGCAGAAGGAGATGGAGAACCGACTCTTCCAGCAGCTCCATGACAAGATGAAAACTATTAAAGGCCCTGATGGTTTTGAACAGGCCGGAATCACTAACCTGCCAGCATACAGGGAAGAGGCATACCCTGAGAAGTTCAAGACCTCAGATTTCGAAAAATATGATGGGACCGGCTGCCCCAAAATGCATACCAGGCTATATGCCCGGAAAATGAGCAAGTATGCTCAATACGACCAGCTTATGCTCCAGACATTCCAGGACAGCCTCACAAGCCCTGCACTGGTCTGGTATGCCCACCTGGACTTCAACATTATCAACATCTGGGAGAAGCTAGCCCGGGCGTTTTATGAACAATATAAGTTCAATATTGAAGTCGCCCCATCTGTAATCGACCTGGGGAGTCTCCGGAAAAGACATGCTGAGCCGTTCAAGGAGTATGCTCAGCGCTGGAGAGCCTAGGCCGCCAGGGTAGCAACCCCGATATCTGAGAAGGAATTGACATCCATATTTTTCAATACTTTGGACAAGACCTACTTTTCGCACTTCGTAGGCCAAACCTCATCCAGTTTTGCAGAGGTAGTGCTGCGGGATGTAGGATCGAGAATGCCATCACCACCGGTAGACTCCAAACAATGGAGCCTCCTAGGGTCACACCAACACAAAGGCCCTTAGGAGGAAACAGAGCTAAGGAGCCCACAGTCAGCACGGCAAATTCCGGTAAGACAGAAAAAGCCGGGACTCGTGTGACATTCCAGACCATGAGTACCCCAGTCTAACAACCCTCTACGGGTCAAACTCAGGCCATTAGGGTCCCAAGATAGTTCACTCCAATCCCTGTACCGCTCAGTCAGGTCTTCGCTCGGTTGAGGGCAGACAACTTGATTAGTTTCGAGATTCCCAACGACCGGTACAAGCCCAAGAACTTTGACTCAAATCTCAAGTGTGACTACCACATGGGTCAGGAGGGGCATTCCACATATAGGTGCTGGAGGCTCCGGCACAAAATCCAAGACTTAATTGATGTAGGAATCATACAATTGGATTTCGTGAACGCCCCAGCACCCAATGTCAACACCAACCCACTGCCCAATCACAGGCCCGCCATCAACATGATCACGTTAGAGGAGTCAGCTCCCAAAGAAGCCCCAAAGTAGAATATGACAGAGCAACAGAAGAAGCAATCCCACCAAGCTCTAGAGGAAACACCAAAGGCGCACATTAAAAGAAGGTGGTTAGCTGGAGACCCAACGGTCGGCACTTTGGGGGAATCACACGGGAGATTTCAGTATTTAGTGAACTATTCTTATACCTCGACTGAGCAAGGGCCGCTTAGTGGATGGGGACCGGAGTTTAAGAAGGAAGACAACCCGGCAAAGGAAGAGAGGAAGACTGTTAACATGATCAACTCTCATCAGAAGCCCAGGGTTATACAGTGCTATGAGGGACAATCAACTGAAGTATAAATCCCAAGGAAAAGATATGTGTTCAATGTCCCAGTACCAGCAGAGAATTACAAGGCTGCACCGTTAGACTATTGGGCCCTCGAACAAGAGCGACCTCCTATAGTGGGAGGCATCACCCGCTCTGGGAGATTATACGATCCAAAGTATAAGAGCCCGACTGAAGAACCCAATATGGAGAAAACGGAGGAAGAGGAAGAGGGTCTTGCCGCATTTACGAAGATGGTTAAGGCCAGCGAATACAAGATCATGGAACAATTAAATAAGGTTCCAGCGCAGATATCGCTCATGAGCCTTCTCACAACATCCGAGCCTCACAGGGAAGCACTCTTTAGAGTGTTAAAACAGATTCAAGTCCTAGAGGGCATCGCTACCAACAAAATAGGTCACGTGGCGGACTCCATCTTCACAATGGACCAGATATCCTTCTCTCCGGAAGAGCTAGGAGAAGAGGGAGACCAACGTACCAAACCACTGTTCATAGTGGTCCGGTGCAATGACACCATTGTCTCCCGGGTACTTATCGACAACGGATCATCCCTCAACGTTTGCCCATTGGCAACACTCGACTTATTGGGGGTCGATCCAAGCAACATAAAACCTAGCTCTACGGTGGTCAGAGCCTTCGACGGGTCAAAGAGAGACATAGTGGGGGAGGTGAACCTACCAGTGGAAATCGGTCCACAAGTATTCCACATCTCCTTCCAGGTCCTCGACATCCCAAGGTCTTTTAACTTGCTTCTGGGACGACCCTGGATACATGCTGCTGGAGCCATCCCTTCTAGTCTCCACTAAAAGGTCAAATTCATCGCAAACGGGCAGATAGTCACTGTACTGGGCGAGCAGGATTACGCCATATACAAAGAGACTGCCATACCTTATATTGGGGAAGAAGGTTCAGAAGACCTGGGGCTACAGATTTTCAATGAAGTGAACATGGTGACCAGCAAGGAGGGCCATCAGTTTAAAGAGGGGCAGCACGGGACGTTTGGATTAGGGTACATTCCTACGGCCGCAGAAGAAGCACAAGTAAGAAGTGTCAAAGGCAGAATGAAGGGGAAGCTGATTGACACCTAGATGTGCATCCCACCTCTCCAACAATCTTTCTGAAAGGCAAACATCATTCAAGAGCTTTGGATAAATGAAGAGGACGACGGCAAAGGGAAATCAACCCCTCGCACATCCAACCAACATCCAGCTCTAAACAATTGGTTTTATTATCCTATCAGTAGCGCTAGGTTAGCTCAAGAGTAGAGAAAAATTATTAAACAAATTTTATTAAGACTATTTATCGAATTCCATTGCAGTTTGTTTTTCCTTCTTATATATATGTGATTTCATTTTTTACTCAGATCTCCTACCATCGAACATCAGGGATATTTCGCGCAGTTAGAAAGTAAAAACGTTGATATCGTTTCCAACGTTGCTGGGTTAGTTGTTGAAGGCGATATCTTAGACCACGAAAAAATACAAGAAAATTGGCTAAAATATGAACAAAGCGGAATCTCGATCGACGAGCCTGTGGAGACAGTAAATCTAGGAAGCATGGAAAACCCTAAAAACCTAAAAATCGGAACCAGTTTGAGTGCCGAGCAAAAATGTGAGATAATCGAGCTATTAACGGAATATGCAGATGTGTTTGCTTGGTCATATGGTGACATGCCAGGGCTAGACCAGTCAATAGTAGTTCATAGGCTTCCCACCAGGGAAGATGTCAAACCTAAAAAACAAAAACTGAGAAGATTTAAGCCTAACATCTTACTAAAAATTAAAGAAGAAGTTAAGAAACTACTAGAAGTAGGGTTCATCGAAGTGTCCAATTATCCAGAATGGGTAGCAAATATAGTCCCCGTCATGAAAAAGAACGGAAAAGTACGCATATGCGTAGACTTTCGGGACTTGAACCAAGCCATGCCAAAGGACAACTTCCCCCTACCTCATATTGATGTTATAGTAGATAATACTGCGGGAAACCATCTCTTCTCATTCATGGACGGTTTTTCAGGATATAATCAAATAAAAATGGCTGAGGAAGATAAAACCAAAACGACCTTCATCACAACATGGGGAACTTTCTGTTACAAAGTCATGCCCTTCGGTTTGAAAAACACCGAGGCAACGTATCAGAGAGCCATGGTCGCCATACTTCACGACATGATGCATCGTGAGGTTGAAGTATATGTCGACGACATGATAGCCAAATCCAAAGAAGGAGAAAGCCATATAGATATCCTGAGAAAATTGTTTAAACGACTGAGAAAGTTCCAGCTTAAGTTAAACCCAGAAAAATGTACTTTCGGGGTCACAACGGGGAAATTGTTAGGGTTTGTCATAAGCCAGGAGGGCATTAGAATCGACCCTGACAAGGTAAAGTCTATATTAGAGTTACCTTCCCCACGCTCCGTTAAAGAGGTAAGAAGCTTACTGGGGAGATTAAATTACATAGCTCGATTTATCTCACAGCTCACCGACAAATGCCGGCCACTATTCCGTCTGTTGAAGAAGAACGCCGCAATAGAATGGGACGACGAATGCGAAGAAGCATTCAGGACAATCAAAGAATATCTTATAAAACCTCCAGTCTTGATAGTCCCAAAATAAGGAAAACCCTTGTTCCTATACCTCACTATACTCCCTGAATCCATGGGATGTGTGCTAGGGCAGAAAGATGACGAGGGAAGAGAGCGTACCATATATTATCTGAGCAAAAAGTTCACAGACGGGGAACAGAGGTACTCGGAGGTGGAGAAGACATGTTGTGCGTTAATTTGGGTTATGCACCGGCTAAGACAGTATACCCTTTACTACCATATTGAGCTATTGACAAGACATGATCCCTTGAAATACTTGGCAGAGAAACCAGCCTTGATAGGGAGAATCTCTAAGTGGCAAATGCTCCTATCTGAGTTCGACATCACATACATAAATCAGAACTCAATGAAAGGGCAAGCCTTAGCCGACCAATTGGCGGAAAACCCTGTCAAGACAAATTCCCAAGAACTACAGGCCCAGTTTCCGGATGAGAATATATTGACAATGGAAGATATGCCAGTAGAAGACTTTGGGATAGAGCAGAATGCTAAATGGAAACTGTTTTTCGATGGAGCTGCCAATGTATTCGGTTGTGGGGTTGGGGCAGTATTGATATCCTCGGACGACACTCAATTCCCTGCAGCGACGAGACTTACATTTCCCTATACCAATAATATCACAGAATATGAAGCATGTATCCTTGGCCTCAAAATGGCCTGCCAAATGGGAATCCGCGAATTAGAAGTATACGGGGATTCATCGCTCATCATACTATAGACAAGAGGGGAATATAAGACTAAAGACCCCAAACTGGTACCGTATCATCAACACTTGACAGAGCTAATTGAAGAATTCAAGGCAATCATTTTGACATACATCCTGAGAACTCAGAATCAGTTCATAGATGCACTAGCCACACTAGCATCTATGATCCAGATAATAGGAGGAGCCAAAGTTCAACCGATGAAAATAGACATCGAAAGTCGGCCCGACTATTGTTTCACAATTGAAAAGATACAAGATGACAAGCCCTGGTATCACGACATCAAGACCTTTCTCCAAGAAGGTAAATACCCCGAAATGACTAGCAAGAATGACCAAAGAACACTCAAAAGGTTAGCAAGCCATTTCCTATTAAGTGGGTCCATACTTTACAAGAGATCATCTGATACCACCCTGTTGAGATGTGTGGACAAAGATGAAGCATGCGAACTGATGAAAGAAGTACATGAAGGAGTATGTAGACCTCATATGAATGGCTACATGTTGGCCCGAAAAATCATGAGGTTAGAATATTATTGGTTAACCATGGAATCAGATTGCATAAAATATGTTAAGCACTGTCATTTGTGTCAAGTCTACGCAAATCGGATTAATGCTCCGCCTAACGAGCTATATTTGTTATCAGCACCATGGCCATTTTCCATGTGGGGAATTGACATAATTGGCCCTATCACTCCAACAAAATCCAACGGCCATAGATTTATACTGCTAGCGATCGATTACTTCACTAAGTGGGTAGAAGCTTCATCATATACTAATGTTACAAAAGGGGTAATAGTCCACTTCTTAAAAAGGGACATAATAGCCCGATAGGGAGTTCCTGAGTCTATCATCACCGACAACGGTACCAATCTCAACAATAAATCAATGAAAAGTTTATGTCAACAATTTCACATAAACCACAGAAATTCAACTCCCTGCCGACCTCAAATGAACAGGGCAGTAGAAGCAGCAAACAAAAATATTAAGAAGATCATCGAGAAAATGACAACAACTTACAAAGATTAGCATGAAATGTTACCGTTTGCTCTCATGGCTTATAGGACTTCAATAAGAACATCTACAGGAGCCACCCCTTACTCATTGGTATATGGTACAAAAGCAATGCTACCAGTTGAAGTTGAGTTACCATCATTCAGAATCCTGTCAGAAACTCAGTTAGCCGAATCAGATTGAGTAAAGAAGAGGCTTGATCAGTTGAATCTGATTGATGAAAGAAGACTTACCGCACTTTGTCATGGCCAGTGTTATCAACAAAGAATGGCCCAAGCATTTAACAAGAAGATGAGACCTCGATACTTCAAGGAGGGGGATCTGGTACTAAGGAAGGTTCTCCCGAACGCCCAAGACTCCAGAGGAAAATTCACCCCAAACTATAAAGGCCCTTATGTGGTGAAAAAGGTTCTGTCGGGAGGTGCTTTGATATTAACTCAAATGGATGGTCTAGAATTGAGAGACCCCATTAACTCAGATGCTGTAAAGATATACTATCCTTAGGCAAGGAAATTGAAATTTTGCCAATGTTTATGAAAGCCAATGTTCGATATAAATTTCGTTAAGTCAAGTTTTTACTTTTTACAAGCAAAGTTAATATCCCTGAATGATCAATAATCAATTCTCATCACAATAAATATTCCTAAACACATTACCCACCATTTCACCAATGAAAGATAAACGCTGAAATGATAATGAATCTTAATATAGTTTGTGATATAATCCTATCTATTGTTGAGCATTAGAACTGAGCGTTAGTAGGATAACATTACCATCAAAAGAGCCTTGCGCATAAGAAAGGAAGCACATCAAAATTTTCAACCCCGTGTCAAGATAAGAAGAAATGAAACAGAAGCAAATCAGCCTAAGGGTTCGGTTGTTTGGTTGTTATCCACAATAAACTGGAAAGCATATTAAAATAAATAACTATCATTGTATCATCACATCATTTAGTTCAATCAGTATAAAGGCATATTCAAAAGCATAAGATGAGTCAGCCCATAGTGGGGCACTTGTCTAAACATTCCCTTTAACAGGGTAGTCAGCCCAAAAAGGGGCACTTCCCTGGATCTCTCAAGGTTAGCCCACAAGGGGCACCTTTTGAGCCATCATTTTCATCATAGGGTAGTCAGCCCATAGGGGGCACTTTCCTAAAACCTTGTCCTCATGGTTAGCTTATAGGGGGGCACTTTTTGAGGCAAATTCAATTCAAGGTTAGTCAGCCCATAGGGGGCACTTTCCTAAAACCTTGTTCTGATGGTCAGCCCATAGGGGGCACTTTTTGAGACAAATTCAATTCAAGGTTAGTCAGCCTATAGGGGGCACTTTCCTAAAACTTTGTTCTCACGGTTAGCCCATAGGGGGCACTTTTTGAGGAAAATTCAATTCCAGGTTAGTCAGCCCATGGGGGACACTTTCCTAAAACCTTGTTCTCATGGTCAACCTATAGGGGGCACTTTTTGAGACAAATTCAATTCCAGGTTAGTCAGCCCATAGGGGGCACTTTCCTAAAACTTTGTCCTCATGGTTAGCCCATAGGGGGCACTTTTTGAGGCAAATTCAATTCCAGGTTAATCAGCCCATAGGGGACACTTTCCTAAAACCTTGTTCTCATGGTCAGCCCATAGGGGACACTTTTTGAGACAAATTCAATTCTAGGTTAGTCAGCCCATAGGGGGCACTTTCCTAAAACTTTGTCCTCATGGTCAGCCCATAGGGGGCACTTTTTGAGGCAAATTCAATTCCAGGTTAGTCAGCCCATAGGGAGCACTTTCCTAAAATCTGTTTTCATGGTTAGCCCATAGGGGGCACTTTCCTAAAAATCTACCTCAAGGTTAGCCCATAAGGGGCACTTTTTGAGGCATTCAATTCAAGGTTAGTCAGCCCATGAGGGACACTTTCCTAAACTCTCCCGATTAGTCAGCTCATGGGGCACTTTTCGGAAATATTCTTCCAAACAGTTGCTAGTCTAACAAGACGCTTCTGTTGACAGGTAGCCAGCTCATAAGGGCGCTTCCTGAGTAAAGTTTTTTTCCAAGGTTGCAAGTCTGATAAGACGCTTCCTATCATCATTTCTCATACATTCCTACATAATGCTTGAGATGTGTCCTATCGCCAATTAGTCAGCTCATAAAGCACTTTTTGGGAAGGAACATTACCCTAAATTGTTAGGACCATTTTCAATTGTGGGATTATTAGCTCTTGGGGCATTTTTCTACCAAAAACCTATTCAAAAGGCAAAAAATGGTGTTTTTTGTTTATCTTTGTAGTCAAGTTTTTCAAACTTTACCACAAAAACTTGACTACAAAGAGGGGCAGCTGTAAATATCCCATTTTTTCCCCAAGAATCAATAATTCTAAAAAATAATCAATTTTCAATAATTTCCAATTTTTTCCAATTTTTTCTAATTTTTCTCTAAATTACCATAAATAACAAAAATATTCAAAAATAAAAAATAAATAGGAAAACACATCAATTTTGAAAATGATTTCAGAAATAGCAATAATAAATAATAAACAATTTTTACAAAATTTGGAATTTTCAAAAAATACAAAAAAATAAAAAAATCGCATAGCATATATGCAATTTGTAAAATTAGAAAAATCAAGAAAGTGGGCTAGCTCAGCTGGTCCGGACCATGGGCTAAGGCGCGCACAAGGGGGCTCGGTTAGGGGTTTGAAACGCGGGGGAAGCAATTTCCGCGTTTTGCGAATTTTTCATTTACCCAGGACACGTGGCAGCATTTGATTGGCTGGAGGAAGCGCACGCGCCGAACGCGTGATCATCTCCTACCTCAAGCCCGAGATCACCGGCGGAAGGAAAAATCTGTATTTCAGCCGTTTCGATTCGATTTTTTTTGGACAAATCCAACAGATCTTCAACAGAAATAAGATAAACATTATCTAATCGCATCAAATCGCAACAAATCGATGGATTGACACAAATCGGAGTTGGTTTTGTAACCGAAAATCCGATCAGCTTCAATCGGAGGAAATCCGAGCTTATTCAGCTCAGTTTCAAGTGCCTATAAATAGAGGAGGAGGTGAGGAAGCCAAAACACGAATCAGAATGGAGAGAAAGTGAGGAAAGAGTGCAAATTGGAGAGCATCGGAGGAGACCCAAAATCGTGACCACCGATCAGAGTTGAACCACCACCAGGAAGCAATCTGGGAGTGAACCACCGTCACCATTAGATTCAGCACCCTCGAGAAGCTAGGATTCGACACCTCACCCGCTGCAAAAGGCCACCGGAACGCCGCGATCGAGCAACCCCCGCCGCCGTGTCCGACCGATCTGATTCGACCCGATTCGATCTGACCAACCCGACCCGTGCACCAACCCGGATCCAAGTAAGTCGGATTTTTTGGATTTTTTTTTATTTATTTATTCCGAATTGATTTATTTATTATTTGTTATTTATTTAGTTAGCTATTTATTTATTTGTTTATGTTTTATTTCAATAAATAGGAAAATGTAGAAATTAGGTTTTTAGGATTTAATAATGTAAAAATAATAAAATAATAAAATGTAGAAAAATAATAAAAATATTAGGAAATAATAATAAAATTTTTAGATTTCAAAATAGGATAGATAATAAACTTAGGATAAAATTTTCGACAAAAAATCACAAAAAAATCATAAAAATCATGAAAATTAATAAAAAAATTCAAAAATTATAAAAGAATCATAAAAAATAAGTTTTAGCACTTAGAAAAATCCTTTTCTTCAAATAAATCCAAAATTGGTGTTTTTCCCTAAAACAATCATTTTCAAAAATCAAATTAAAGCTTAAGTTTAGAAAATTTTCAGAAAAATCCAAAAAATGGTAAGAACATAAACCAAAAGAGATTTCAAAATTAAAACTCACAAACCAACTTAAAGTTTTCAGAAAAGCGAACTACGGCTTGTTTGATCCTGAGTAGCAGGTACGTAAGCATCCATTCGGGTCAACCCATAAAATAAAAAATCAATTTTTCAAGAACATAATAAAAGTAACAGAAACACAATGAAACACATTTCTAAAGAGGAACAATTTTAGGAGATTAGGTGGTAACCGTAAAGGTTTTAATAAGTTAGCCTCCGGACTTAGAAACTCTAGTTTTCCCTTTTCCTCTTTTCACAAAAATGAGAAGAGGAAATAACGACGACTAGTGGTCCAAATTAAGACTAATCCGCTCCTTTAGTCTTAATTCAATTTTCCCAACAACAGTTGGGTGGCGACTCCAAAAATCAAATGAAATTCCTAACTCAAGTCGAGGATCTATATTAGATGAGCATAGGGTCTAGTCTAGATCGGATTAGGAATGGGAATTCAAAAATTAGACTCGACAGCTTACAATAGTTCCGTCCACCGAACTATTGGGAGGTCACCGTTCTCGGTGGTATACACCAAAACACCACAACATGCGCTGGACTTGATCAAATTACCCAAGGATATGGTGGGTGATGTGGCTGCTAAACATATGGCGGAACAACACCAAGCCACTACCGAGGAAGTTAAACGAAAGATAGAGGAATCCAATACCCGATACAAAGGGGCTGCAGATAAGCATAGACGGAAGAAACTCTTTGCCATGGGTGATCAGGTAATGGTTCACCTCCGAAGAGAACGTTTTCCTGTAGGTAAATATGGGAAACTTCAACCCAAGAAGTATGGACCTTATGAAGTTGTGCATAAGATAAACGACAATGCATATGTCGTACAACTTCCGGAAGATATGAATATCTTTTGTACTTTTAATGTTGCGGACTTATCACCTTTTCACTCCAATGATACGCCTTTATATCCTGACGAGAACTCGGGGTCGAGTTCTCCATTGGTGGGAGAGAATGATGGAGATACAAGAGACACGGGCTTATACACGGCTTGTCACACAACCGTGTAGTGATTGAAAGGAACTTACAGAAGCATATACGGCCTCTACACACGGGCTGAAGCACGGTCGTGTATTCGACCAGAATATTCCACAGAAACATACATGGCTTCCATACACTACCGTGCATCACGACCGTATATTCGATCAGGGTATCCCACAGAAGCATGCACGGCTTCCATACACAGCCAAGGACATGGCCGTGTATTCGGTCAGGAACATTCACAGAATCATACACGGCTTAGAGACACGGCCGTGTATGCGACCGTGTACTGTGCTCGTCACATGCCCAGAAACATACACGGCCTAGAGGCACGGTCGTGTATGCGATAGGTTATAGACGTGTATTTCATTATTTATTTCCATGTGTACACTTAGATTTTTCCCTTTTAGATATTTTACGAGGAAGTATAAATACTCTTTTGTCAGATATGTTAGGGTTGCGTCTTATTATTATTTTCAAATACATTTCGTGAGAGAATTTCTCCATTTCCGGGTTGTGCGCAACCAGAATTTGCATCAAAGAGTGTTTCTTTGTTGTGTGAAACCAATCCATATTCAGATTTGTTTTGTTTTTGCTTTCCGCATTGCGTCATATATATATATATATATATATATATATATACATACATATATATATATATGTGTCTCTGTGTGTGTGTGTATGCATGTATGTATGTATTATATGGATATATACAATATATATAATTTAAATACATATATTATATGTATCGGTATGTATATTACAATAGCATATGTATACCTTACTTAAATATAGATTATAAAACTATATAAAATATATATATATATATATAAGAGAGAGAGAGAGAGATAGAGAGTGAGAGAGAGAGAATATACATAACAAATATATAACATATATTTATGTATAATATATGTATATACATTGTATAACTATAAAAACATATATATATATATATATATATATATATATATATATATATATAGCATGTATTTGTATATATATACATATATATATTTATGGCCACACTATACTATAGATTATATAACTTTATTTTATTAAACTCTTGTATTGTAATTTTATATTTAAGTGTTATAATTGCATTATTTTTATTTATAAAAGTTAATTTTATTATTTCTTTTTTTCTTATGTATTTATAACTATTTTATAAATTTATTTATAACTTTTTAATTAACAAATTGTTTAAACCTAAATACAAAACACGATTGTTAGATGAATTGAGTTACGTATTCAGGTTTTTATATATGATTAATAAACAGATTAGGTTACATATTGAGATTTTCAATACACAAATTCATTTAGACAAAGATATGAAATACCACGAGTTGATACAAATTGTCAACCCGATTTTTAATCTTTACTTTAGCTTATGTATAGATTTCATCCTAGAAATTCCAATTGGTTCAAGTTAATCCACTTCCTTAAGTAAAACAACTCAAATCAAATTCACATTGGCTCCTAAATGTTTCATTGTTTCGACTACAAGGAGTGCACAACAATACTTAATCAACTTCATTATTTGATCCTAAAAGTCAAACATGGTTTTGTAAACATTGAACGCGTATAAAATTTGTGATGTCGTCATCTTCCTCGGGAGATCAAATGTTGTAGCAGGTGTCTATTGTATGATATCCATGGCTTCCTCTTACTCTGTCCATAGCTTCCCCGGGAAGTTAGCTGTCCAAATTATCACAACTGTGTTATTACCATAAATATATAGCGAAGAATTAATAATCAAATTTGACTTGACAATCCCTTCAATATTGGTTCTTATAAGTCTATCGATTATGATCACTTTAAACCATATTTATCCCAAAGCGAATCATAACAGTTCAGCTCCAGCTAAGTCGTAATTTTTATTTGAATGTATTAATAGTACCAGAATTTCTGTTTTTCTCCACAGCAGTTATTAATTTTGTTTTTTTTTTTGGGGGGGGTGGGGGTAAAAGAGACTCCACAATCGATGCAGCGGTAAAATAAAGAAAATTGTTAGACGCATTTAGAATTATGGAAACGGTTTGAGCCTAACCGACACTCATCTATCCAAAGTGTTGCTGACTATTTCGCATTGGCTAGTCAAAAGTTGCTTTGAATGTTCCTTTCTTGTTCCCAGGCTCCTAGCTGTCTAGCCTTCGCGAATCCTCAAGCTGATAGTGACCAAAGATAGGAAGACCCAAATCAAAAGTCCGAGGACCAAGTTAAGGTTATTATATTATGTTTCTAAACTTAAATCAAAAGATTTATTGGATATAATACATATATATATATATATATATATATATATCAATAATAGATAAATATTAATAAAATTATAATATATATAAGTATTGATAAAACAAAAATGGTATATTTTTTTATAAACCAACCATTACTATTATTATATATCTAAATATAAATAGTACTCATCATCTTTCTCCAAAGGCATTGGATTTCTCGTGGATTACTTTATTCCTCCTACAATAATGCAATAAAGAACACTTTAAATAAAGTAAAGAAGGGGCAAAGAAAATAAAAACAAATAAATATATAAAGTCAAGGAGAACCAACTATATATACACCCTATGATAAAATGGATTTTGCCTTATCTCATTATAGATCAATAGAGCTCTCATAGGTGGGAGGGTGAAAAATGATCAGAATCCTTCATCATCTTTTTCTCCTAATTTTTCTTCTTAGTTTGGGAGCAAGTTCAGCTCAATATGGTGGTGAAAATACGGGGAAGAAGCGGATAAGAGACGGCTGTTCATCATCAACTAATTCAGCTCAACCGTTGTTGCCCTGCAAGGAAGGTAACGATTAATCTTTGCATTTTCTTTAATACCATGAACGATACTAGTGGAATATCTGATTTATTCAAAACTTAGTGTTTTTTTAATAGATAAATTCGTTAGCTTCATGTAACGTAGGGAGAAGAACTGCAAATTTTGATTTTTAGAAAAACTACCGATCTCACATGAAAAATTAAAATGCAGCAATCCAAAGTATGAAGTCTATATAGTC
Organism: Laguncularia racemosa; assembly: GCA_037954665.1. Classification (NCBI taxonomy): domain Eukaryota; kingdom Viridiplantae; phylum Streptophyta; class Magnoliopsida; order Myrtales; family Combretaceae; genus Laguncularia; species Laguncularia racemosa. The sequence goes on from JBBMOL010000068.1 coordinate 1,413,637, forward strand.
CTCTAAAGAGATGCATAAACCACAATTAATACAAAAGGATAAGTTTCCATCTATCACCCAAGCTTCAATCTCACCCATAACATTAATATTTTTCAAATTATTTATAAAAAGCAGTAAATGAGAAATATGTTATTTTACGCATGACTCCATATTCATGCAAAGTGAAATCTCTATTTCATTAGTCGCTAGTTTACAAGAAATTAATTATTTATAACTCTTTCAACTTTTTTTACAATCGCTTGATTAGAGCTATGAATAGATCAACCCAATCCGATCCATGATAAGCCAAGTTTAAATGGGCCAATCCCTCTCAAATTGTTTAATAAAAAGATTAAATTTTTAACTCAATCCAACCTATCATTATTGGAAATCTGACAAGCCAACTCATTAACCCTCTTTTTCATTGAAAATAAATAAATACATTACAATAGTCTCTCTATAAAAATAAACTCAAAATAAATTCATGTTAACTTGAATTAGATCTCTTTTTACAAGCTTAAACTCCATGGTTCTATGATTAGACATCAATCGAAGCCACTGAAATTACTGATATCAGGCCACATCCAAACTATGACTATGCAACCAACTTTTATCATTCATGCATGCACCGCAGAGAACCTAATAGTCGGGGTAACAAAAAAGGTGTTTTATTTGTTTAAGGTTAGGTTGTTTTCTTAATTAAATTATTATAAGTTAGCGGGTTTAACAAAAAGAATTACTTTTTTTATGTAGTTGAAATTTTCAATTCTAACTTATTTTTTATGTAAACTAAAATGAGCACATTGAAAACTACCTATTTATATAACTTATTAGAACAAAACTGTCACGTGCCTATAGTCGACGCTCTCATTCACGGCTCTGGTTGGTTCTGTCCCCCACGATGAAACTCCTCAACATTCAATTCTAAGATGAAACTCGAAATATCAACTTGCAATTCATAGTTATATACCTCCAAACTGCATCCATCTTGCATCTAGGTATATGTGCTGCGTCTCCCCTCCACGCACGTCAATTGCCCTCTACCATTGTCATTTTAGGCGCCGACGTCGCTCGTGTACATCACCACCAAACTCGTATCTTTTGAGAACGTACACCAAACTCGTATGTCAGTCGCCAAAAAAAGAAAAAAAAAAGTAAAAAGAAAAAGAAAAACACTTGATTTTTTCATTCACGTCACAATGTCTCATGCTAGGTTCTTTGTTGTGTCCCTACCATCGCAGCGACAATGCAACTCGCTTTGAGGCCACCACGCATATAAGCGTAAACTCGAAGGAACAATCCTTGTAAACACCAAAAATGACTCTTCAAATATGTGCTCCTAAAATTTCAAAGCAAATATATATCCAGGAAAAAATCCTAAGTAGAAAAGTAATTTAGAAAACTAATTGAAACTTGTTTGGGACTATTATTTCGCAAGGATATATAGCTTTCCATCAATTAATGTTGGCTTTGGTCAATCGATTGGAAAAAGAAAAATCAAACAACCTATCGAAAAAATACCTTTGTTCATCGAACATATCACCACCGATCGTAACATGTTATCAAACGTTATGTCAATGTACAAAATCCTTACAAATATTAATATAAGATAAATTTCTCAGTCTGTTGCACAGTTATGGAAAATATGATGAATATTTTCTTAGTTAAGATAAAATTGTTGTAATACTCCGAGCTGAACATAGTCATTAACTAATGCAACAAGTGATTACAGTCCTTTTCAGCTCACTAGGCTTAAAAGATTATGATTTGTATTGACTTGATGTTTACTACTTTAACCTTAAATTATTACTAATACTATCCCACGGAGCATGTGAGATATATACGATCTTGACTTTTTCATTTATCAAAAACAAGATGCCATAGATAATCTAATTTTTACATAGCTAATTTTCAAGAAGAGCTCTTTTTCTTATTATTTTTAAATTGCCACGATTATATCCGGTAGTCAATGATCTATCATTGATTCTTTTTCACAGTATCTGCTCTTGAAAGCTTGGCAAATGATTTGGGGCATTCGACATTTAACGTGACTGAATTCTTGTGCACGCAATCATCTCCAGCCGTCGGTCCACTTGAAGTGAAATGCCATTGTGACAATACTACTTGCCATATTCTAGGAATGTAAGTATCTACCTCCGGGCAACACCAATTAAGATGTAAACCAACGAATATTAGCTTTTTGCATTTGTCATATAGTTTGGTGCGATCTTCATCTAGTATATGCACATGGGTATGTTTTTAGGGACTTACAAGTGCTTATCAATAAAGATCCTTAAATATTTATTATCTTGATGTAGCTTCTCTTGGAACTCTTCTTCTAGAGTGCTTCCTAGGTCGGTATACCTGACATAGTTGATTGGATAGTTGACGATAGACAATCCTTTTATCATCTCCTTGATAAAATGTGTATAATATGCTAATAACTTAGGAGTTTCTTGTGAAATTACTTAATTTGAGGCAATATGCATTGTTTACTTATCATTTCCCACCCCTGGTGAGAGCATACCAGGCTTGGCTACTAGGTTTCGTTATTGAGAATTATGGTGACATAAGGCTATCTAAAATGTCCATGGTCAAATAAATGCTTAAAGGAAACACAAACACTTAGAAGAACATGTATAGTAACTTAGGTCGTTCTCACTAAACGGAGTTAATTAATCCAAATTATGTATGTCGTGTCTCAAGTTTTTATATACAAGAATCAACAAGCTCAAAGAGAATATCATATATTGAACGTTTGATTAAATGCAATCCAAAAAGTGGGTTGCAAATATGGTTATTGGGTTTGACCTAATGTATAGAGAGGTAGGTTATGTGTCAAGATGAATTTAGTGATAACACATTGTTTATTGGACAATTGAGTCAAAAAATTTTCATTAACCAAGAAACAAAATTAATTAAGTGATAACACATTGCTTATAGAGCCAATACCAAGTTAAGTCAATGATAGATAAAAGTGATTGAATTACTCAAATAATCATGCCCCATAACCAATTTCGGATGAGATGCTTGACCAATAATTATCGTTATACATTTAGCTAAGGTAAGATACAATCTTTTCTTATCGGAAACTTGGAGTAATGTGCAATAGCATGATATTAATGAATAATTTCATTGATCAATATTTCTAGAGGACACTAGAATTTGAATTAGTAAGTAAATTCAAATTAGCTTTTATAGGTTTAAGGCAAGAAGAAATTATGGACCAAGAAAACAGATTTAAGGAATAGATTGCTAACTGCAACTCTTGAACGACAATGAGCTAGTGCACTCTATTATTTTAGCAATAAAAATGAATAATGTCCATTTTTCATTTCAATATAGTAATTTTTTATAAAATGATATCCTAGACCAATATAATATTTTTCGTTAGTATTTATTTAAACTAGAAATAAATTCATGACTTCCATCTTGCAAGCGAATATGGTTCTTACCTTTTCCACATACTCAAATTTTACTTCAATAGCCACAATCTATACAAACATTTGCTTTTATCATATATGTGATTGCTTGCATCCATATCAAGATACAACTTGCTATAAATTAGTTCTCCTCCTCAATGTGTCAATAGTAAAGTGATCTCGTCATCATCATCACTTCCTGAAAAGATCACTTTTTCATCTACATTGCTAGCCTCAATGCAGTCATTGAAAGTATTGACTCTAACATGATTCGTTATAGTTTCCAATTGTGACTTTGAATTTGATAATAATCTTGATGCATGATGGATTTCAGCTGTTCCAAAAATGTTTGGTTGATAAGGGAGATGTGAAGTTCTATATATTGTTGATATAGAGCTCAAGTAATGTTAGCGAGGCATTTTCAGACTTAATTGGGTAACCAGGTGAATAATAGTTCATTGCTAGACATAAAATGAAGAACAAGCTAATCGTGCATAATAGGTAGTCAATGTGGCTTGTAGCAATTAATTGAGGCTGTTGAGAGGTCAATGGGCCTACTATGCATTAGGCCAACTGCCCCTAGACATTTAGCTAAGCCCTTGCAAAATTGTTTTCCACTTTACTATTTTGTCTTGGAAGCTTCCTTATGTGTTATTTCTTATCTTTTCCTAAGCTTATAAGTAGGGATTTGAGGGTTTTATTTTACATGGTATCAATTGTATCATGTCTCACTTGTTGATCAAAAACTCTTATGATTGGTCTTGTAAGATTTATAAAACAATCAGTTGGTTGTTGAGAGAATTCTATAATTTTTATGTACTCAATACTCTTTCCTCTATTTCGGAATAGTCAATTGGCCTTCCTTCTCCCATGATTCTTTTCCTAAATTGAGGTTTTTCACATAAATTATTCTTCAATTCTCTTTTCCCCTGTTTCCTTATTTATATATTATTTGATTACTTGGTTTTTTCTCATGCTTCCATCTCAATAAACTAATACTAAATCCATATTTATAATTCTATTTATGTAGTGTTTTCTTTTGTTCTTTTTAAACTCTATTTTTGTGGCTTTTTACAAGTTCATTAGTTTTATTTTAAGAGACTCAAAAACTTTGAAGGAGATTTCATTGATGGCATTCAATATTGAGGAGTCTGATGGTGACACAAATGTAAGTCTATGTCAACTACAAATGCTGAAACTTTCAATTTAAAGGGGGTTCAAGTAGGCACTTTTGGGAAAATCAAAAGATTTTAGTAATATGAATAATGATTAACAAACTTATTTACATGAGAAATCTCTTAGTGCAATATAGTTGTGTCTTTTGTGTATTGTATTGCAAAAGATTCTTAGAGAGAAAATCACAATCAATCCTTAGGTAAAACTCCAAACCTTATAGATGACAAAGTTGTCAGCCAATAACTTAATTTTGAAGTAGAGATCATATACTCTATGTATGTTCGATGGTAGATCCTTTAGGAGCTACCTATGTGCATTTTAGTTGTTAATTATTGCTATGTGCATTTTAGTTGTTAATTATTGTTTTAAAGACTTTTGATGTCAATATTCAAGTTGAAGATCAAACACTTTTACTATTGTCATCTCCACCATCCTCTTATAATATTTTTAGGTAAATAAGGTGGCCTTTGAGGGATAAAATCTCTTCTAGTGAGTGAAGATAAATTCAATAACTTGGGATAAAGTAGTGTTGCAGTAAAGCCAATAAATGAGCTAATAGATTAGGTTAAGAGGTAGGTAGCAGTACATGAACAATGACATATAGACTAAATCCTAATTTAAGTTAAGACAATATCAAGTTGTGTCATTATTGTATGAGGAGGAGACACATAATAGCTAAGAATTTGAAATTATATAATAAAACATGGTAGAGTGAGAATGAAGAAAATAGGTAGTTGATACTGTAGATGCTAATGTTGCTAGAGACATGAGAAGCTTAAGTTGTTCTTTTGGTAATCAAAGAAAGAGTGAAGCCATGGGCAAGTGAATGATTCTAGATTTGAATTGCTTGTATCTTATTATTTCAAATTGGGACTAGTTGACCACCTACTGTGATGTTGATAGTACAAAAGTTATTTTGGGAATAACATTGCTTGAAGGCTATTACAAGTATAGTGTAAGTCAAAATACATTATTGGGTTACTAGAGCATTTTCTAATGTGAGGCATGTACCTAAGTTGAGGAAAAACCTCAAATTGCTAGCTGTTTTAGACACTAATGGTTGATAAGATTACTATTGTATCAAACATGTTGAGGGTTTCCTACGGTGCACTTGATGTCATGAATGGCATTTAATGTTTTATATTTATATTTGTGTATGGGTACGTATGTGTATGTGTGTGTGTGTGTGTGTGTGTGTATGTTTTGGCAAAGATCTATAATTTTTGGTGTAATAGTGGTTTATACTTCCATGTTAGAGATAAACTTAATAAATTTATGGCATATGCAACTAAGGTGAATGAGTGAAAATGGAAAATCATTATTGAGTAGCAAAGGTTTACTTTCAAATAAGAAAGTTGGTAACTTAGAGCTTTGTCAGCATTGTGTTTCAAAGAAGTAGAAAATAATTCGCTTTAGTATAGCAGTTCACAGGATAAAGGAGACATTAGATTACATACAATGCACATAGATGTATAGGGTTTCACTAAAGTTATTTTTATTAGTGGCTCTAGGATCTTCTCTTGGTTATTGATGATTTCTTCAAGAAGCTTTGGGTTTACCCTATGAGAGGAAGAAGTAGCATCTTTAAATGGCCCAAACATTCAAAAACCATTTTTTGAGAAGTATACTTTGAGATTTGTTAGGGAGTTTGTGCACTAATAGGGATTCAAAATTTATTAGATTCTAATTCATAAGCTTTTTACAAAGGAGGAAAAAAAAGGATTGGATAGACATTTATGACTCCTTAGTAATGTGTTACCTCTAAGCATATGTATAGGATAGTTTAGGAGAAGTTCTAATTTATGCTTTAAAGTTCTAGTCTAGGGTGGGAGCCTTAGGTAAAAGCTTTCAACATGTAAAGCCAATTAGTGCATTTATCTATACATCAAAGTTGTCAAACTCTAGAAGAAATATGATTTTGTAAACCTTCGCACGATTCACGAATTTATCTATTTAACAATCTTGTGTTTGGTTGTGATAGAAAGTGGGGACATAGTTATATTTATTTACAGGATATAAATCTAGTCTAAATGGCTCTAGCTTATATGCATCCTAAGAGTGGATAATTATTTATTAGGAAAGATGTTACATTTGATGAGTAGCAATGAGTATGCTATGATGCATTTAGGAAAGGAGTTCCTTATGTATTTTCATGTAGGTTTAGAGAACGTTTGTTGAAGGTAAGGTATGGAATGAGTTGTTCTTTAGGTTTAAAAATTTTGGTTGGGTCCCCAAGTCAAATAATATTGGTTTTCAATACCACAACACTAAATATAACTATTTCATTGTTGCAAACAAACTAATGAGAAATTTTGAGTTACCTTAGAAGATCAATGTCAACATAATGACATATACATTTAGTGCTATTGATGAGATGGAGCCATCTAAGCCCACTTTGTATTTAAAGGCATCTAGGGGCCGTGATGCAAATAAATTATGAGTTGCATAAGGAGAATATTATAAGTCCCTTAGTTTCATATAGAGAAGGCAATAGGCCTATAACGCGGCCTTCACATAGAAAAAAGAGTTATGCTCTAGCATTTTGTAAAGTTTATTCGGAATACAAGTTAAGGTAGAGATTTGTTAACATGTGACTTGATTCTTTGTGGATTTCACACAAGTCTTAAGTTGATAGTAACAACCCAATGCAAAATGGATTTTGATTCTTCTAGTCATGTTTAGTTGATATGTGAAGTGTGGTATTTATAAATTGATCATATAGAGGCTTAATTGATATTAAAGAGCCGTTTTTGGACCTTAGTGATCAATTGGATTAACTGGTGATTAATTGTTAGGCACCTAATCAAGACTCAATGCCCATGAAGTGTGGGTAGTCAAACTTGGCCCATAGGCAATCATCTTAAGCCTTTAGATTGGTCTACTGAGCCTCTTGGGTAGTTGTTCATTATGTGATTCAAGACATGTTGCTTAATCCCAAGAATGAGCCATTTACATAAGTATGGAGTGATTGTAGAGTTAGAGTTTGTATTGGAACATTTCTAACTGTTGATGGAGTTCTTAGCTCGATTTTGTTGATTAAAAGTAAGATAGGTGTGAAGTTAATGTCATTTTGGAGTGAGTAACGTGAAGTATATGATGAGTGGATATATAGTTGAGAAACTGATATTGGAAATTTTAGTAGTAGAGAAAGCCTACATAATCTCGCTTCTTTTGGAGTTGTCAAAGGAGGTGATTTGAGTGAAGTGATGTTGAAGCCAAATCCCATTAGTAGGCATTTTTATGGTTTTTGAGTGGTTTCAAACACCTAATTTCTTCAAAGATTCATATGAATAGAATGAGGAGATCTTTAGTGCTATTTTTGAAGCTCTCACTTATATCTTATTGCTAATTTTAGCATAACAACTTATGCTCACAAATCTTATCAACTTGCATTCTCCAATAAATTGTGGTTAACTATCAATTATCTCTAGTTATAGCGTTATTCCCTTATCAATGTGGAGTAATTGTTACAAAGACTTTTTCCCTATAATTGTTTCAAAGGTCCTAAGACTCAAGCATGCGAGTTTTCTGCATATGATTGTAAGAGGGTGCTCATACATTAGGTTGAGCCCATCGCTAAATTATTCTCCATTTTCCTGTTTTCTTCAAAAAGCTTCCTTATATTTTAGTTCTTCCTCTTGTTAAATTGTAGCCTTATAAATAATACTTTTGGGGTTTTACTTCCACTTATATTACAAATCACAAATGGTCACGAAATACTCATGATTAATCCATGATATTGTTGAGAAATCTTGTAATTCTCATCTACTCATGTCTCTCTTTTGTGAAAGTTAATCAACCTCCCCAATCATATGATTTTTCCCCACATCAGATTTTCCATATAAATTATTATTTGTTTCATGATTCTCCTCACCTTGTTTTCTCATTTGCATATTATTTAATTATTTTATTAAATATGTAGTAGCATTGAGCTTCAAATTGTCAGTTGATTGTCTCTTTCATAGTCTCTTTCATAGCCACACACAACACAAGCCACTATCACTCTCATGGATAGAGTCCTATGGCAGTATGATTGACTTTAATTTGTTGAGGTGTGGCTTATATTTTTATTAACAATTTAGGTTTGAGCTCATGAATAATTGTTAATATATATATATATTTTTTTTTACTTGTAAATGAGAGATATAACAAGAGAGGTGTTGTGCTAATTCTAATAGAATCATTTGTTAGGTGTAGCTCTAATTATAAAAGAGTGAACCAGGATAAAATATAGTATTTCAATTTTTCTTCTCTTTCAACTTTGTTTTTTTATTGTGCGCCAATCCTAACATAATCAGCAGATGCGATGGTCAGGGGCTCGTGTTCCCAACTCTTCCTCTCCTCTATTCGAATCCCTTCACTTTAACTCTTGTTTGCTGAGGGCTTTTTTTTTTTTTTTTTTAATACCATGTCCTTCTCGATCCATATCCCACTAACTGATGTCCGTTGCAAGTTCTTGGGTTTATCCAGTTCACGTCCTTCCAAATGGTTCTTGACTTCTCGTTTCCAAGTGAAGAAAGAATTTTTTTAATTTTTTTTTTTGCGTCTTCATTTGTTAATTTTCTAGTTTTGCGTCCCTTGTACAAAGTCTTTTAAAGTGATAGTATTGAATTTATTCTATATGTAGCATTCGCGACGTTATATGGTTGTTGATACTCTTTCATTCATTTGGCTTCCATTCGTATTTTATGCATGTGTAATCTTTGTTCAGTTGCAATGGACATGGGCGTCTTCATCAATGGTTCTCCATATGAAAATCATTGCTAAGTATTACTGCCATGAACATATAAACTGGGTTTTCCAATTCCTTTAGTTTTTTTTTCCCCCTAAAAAAGGTTAACTTTAGCAATTTTGCTGCAGAGAAGCAATAGGTTCCGTTAGTTCAAGCAAGGGCGGTTCAAGTTCAAGTTCAAGCAAGGGCGGTTCAAGTACTACTGCTTCTATTTCTCCAGATGTGTCTAACCTTGAATACTTGCAGAATTTGTAAGTATATATATATATATATATATATATATATATATAATACACATATTTTATTACGCTGTATTTTGCAAACAAGCACATTAATCATCGGCTCGCGTAATATGCATACAATTAAATTCATCTTTAGCCAAGTACAAGCACATATTTACATAACCATAAAGATCTGAGTATAAATCCATGGACTACACAATAAGAATAGATACGCATTTATTAAAATACATTGTACAAGATATATTTTAAATGTTATATATCTATACATAGGGCGAGAAAAACATTTCGAATGCTTGTAAACAATCTTAAAACTATATCCAATATATGTAATTCACTTTAGTTTATATTTCAAGCATCCATACTCAAATTAAGACACTCATATCTTCAATCTCTCTCTCTATATATATAAAGAAAGCTGGAGATAGTTTCACTTAAATGTAAAAATATTTGGATTGCCTTAATAACAACCGAATTCTAGGGGATTTTGCTTATTTATCAGACAACTAATAAGTCAATGCAATAACTTCTTCAGGACTCTATCAAGCATGAGCATCCAGTCGTCTATACCCGATTCCTTGGGAAATTTATCTGCCCTTGTAAAATTGTAAGTGAATTATTTTCAGAGTATCAGTATCACTTGCATCTTTAAGTACGTGTTTAATAAGGCTTTGCTAGAAATGTCTTCATATATTTTATCGTTGCACAAGTTTTAACAGCACTGGCAATCTCTATTTAAGAATACGGTGATTTCAGCAATTTACATTATTATATTTCTGACTTGTTTTAGTTCTCTTGGGGCAGAGTAGAGACAGTAGGGTCCTGGGTAGGATAGAACGCTGCAACGACACAAAATATAATAGATCCGACAAAAGTCGAGGAAGCTTAGCATCCATCGAGGTTACATATGTTACACAATTAGACACGAAACCAACTTGTAATTGAAAAATACAAGTCATGTAACCGAAATTAACCGCTTGTGAACGTGCCAACAGAATTATATCTGCCTCTTTTAAAAGGAAAATCAAAAAATGAAATGGGCATTTATTAGAACATCATTGAGTATTACATTATTTATATATATATATATATATTTAGGTAATTCTATGATCCAATCATTTAAAAATGATTAAACAGTATAGTTATTTTTTTTTGTTGTAAATGACCTTTATTTTATTATATTAGGATGATTTATTATTAAAAAAAAAAAAAAAACTGTGGATAACTCATATGAAACTATTGATAGTTTTTAAAGGACTATTATTGATAGTCAGTATAGCTGTTAATAATCTCTTTAACCGTTAATTTATCATATTTTACTATAATCTAGATAATATATATATATATATAATGAATAAATACTAATAAAATTTGAACACATATAATTGTAATGAATAATCTCTTAGAAAAATACCATCCATATTTTACATACATTGTCATGTATCCAATTTTTTATTTTTTTTTGGTATTTATTTACTATTTATACTCATTCGTGTATATTACCAAATGAGACTTTTATCCTCCAAAAGACGAATCTGGCTCTGTCCTTTCGATATTCCCTAATAAGCTTCATTTTCCGGCAATAAAACAGAGAAAAAGGTGGTAAGTACAATAGAGCTCAAATACCATAACTCATTTGAGTTCCTTGTCGAGTTTTGCTACAGTGGCAAAAACTCGTTGGACATGGACATTTTAGTGAAAGTGCAATTAGTGATATCTGAGGGTACACGAAGAATTAACTTCCAAATACAGTGCTCTGTCACATACATTAGATACCAATGCAATGCATCAGAAATTCAGGATTTGATCATAATCATATGACACTATAGTAGAAGTTTTGGGAATTCATCTTATTCTGGTAATCCAGATGTGCATAATAGTCTATGTGTTTAGAAATAACATACTTGAAGTGCCTGAATCCAATGGAAATTATCCATTAGGCTTGATTTTTAGAGCGGAACAATTACTAGAATTCCAACAAATACAGCAAGAACGGAGAGTTAGCTTAATCTTACTTTGCTTTAGAGGGATCTGCATTATAGTTGTATCAATGCGTGTAATTTTGTTCATGGAAAACTTTTGTTGATGCATTGGAAGATACGTTGGTCAATTTGAAACTCTTTCTAATAAAGGGGCTTTCAAAATCATTTTTGTTGACTTGTTTTATTGCTTGTTTAATTATGGGCCGTTTATTATCACCAGGGATCTTTCAGACAACCAATTGAGTGGGAACATACCGTCCAGTATTGGCAACTTAAAGAATTTAACAATACTGTAAGTTTCATATGATATTTCGGATATATTCTCTCTATTTTATATATTTTTTTCCTTTCACTTGTTTCTGTTCGTACTATGTGAGATAAATGCATTGAAGTATGTACTTATGAGGCTATATTCTCTCTATATTTTATATGATTTTTTTTTTATTTGCACTTGTTTCCATTTATGCCATATGTTGAACTTGGTACTTGAATTTTATCATAGACATTACAAATAAAACAAACACTTATATTTCAACTTTCATGTAGGTTTTACACTCTTATCTTATATATGAACTCATCAATACAATTCACTTTACATTCACCTACACATATCTTTTTTTAACACTTTACTTCTCACATTTCTTCTAATTCTCTCAAACATTCAATATTATTTTTCTTTTGATGCATATAAAATGGAAACGATTACCCTCCTATTTATAAATGAGAATTTATCCCTAAGCTATGGTCCAAAAGATGACAACCATTATATCTTTCACCAGCCACAAATTTTAAGTTACTAAGTATTTTGACCTTAACTATAAATAACAACTACCATAATCCGATGTTACCTTCTCTATATATTTTATCTGTCAAAATGAAAAAAAAATAATTCTAAAGATTATTCTAAATAGAAATTTGTAGAAAGAAAAATGTAGGTGTTGAACTACAACACTATATGAGATAAATGCATTGAAGGAGTACTTACTTATGTGGCACATTTTCATGATGTTACATAGATAAGTTAACAATGTTTCAATTGTTTATTCATGTATTTTTTCTTAAGGTCCGTACATGGTTTTATTTAGGGTCGCAAATAAGTCAAGCTAAGTCAAATCGAGTTTTTTAAGGCTCGAGTTCAGCTTGTTAAAAAATTATTAAATTAAAGTCTAGCTAAAATTTTATTGAGCCTAAAAATTATGTGCTCAAGCTCAATATCATTAAAAATTTGAAACTTGAGCTCACTTCATTTAGATAAAAAATTCTAAGCTTGTTTATCTAAACGAGCTTGAACTCAAGCTCATTTATAAGCCTATTTACAAACTTGTTTGCAAGCCTACTTGTTAATAATATAAATGAGAACCTATTTACAAACTTATTCGTGAGTCAATTTATTAATAATATAATTAAGAGTCTACCCACAAGCTTGTTAACATGTCAGCTTGTTAATAATATATATAAAAACCTTATCATCAATCTATTTGTGAGTCTACTCACAATATTATTTGTAAACTAGCCTGTTAACAATAGAAACGACTATACCCGCAAGCTCATAACTTAGTTTGTTAACAATGTAAACGAGTTTGCAATCAAGCCAACTCATAAGCCTAAAAAGAACTATAAGCTTACCTCATTTCTATAAATGAGTTTATTTGAGCTTAAGCTTGACTTATTTGTTAATCAAGTTTGAGCAAAGTTGAATTTAAAATGAGTTGAATTCAAGCAATTCACGAGTACCTCAATTCATTTACAACCCTAGTTTTATTCCTTCATAAACGTAAAAGAATTGAAAAAACTCATTTAGGAACAAGAAAATGACATCGTGATTTAGATTATATCTTGATGAAAGAATACATCAATGAGAAATTGGTTAGATAAGTTTAATGGATTTTGTTTATTATAGATGGGTTTTTTATTATAGATATAAAGAAAATTAACAAAAATCACTTGAAAAATGAAAGAAAAAACCACTTCTTTACAAATTTCTAAAATTAGATTAGAAAGAAAAAAGAAATCCTACTATAAATTAAAAAAAGAAGAAGAAGAAGAGCAATTTTGTAGTTGCCCTGTTTGTAAATATCTTCCTTTCTTTCGTTGATTTGATGAAAATGGATTAGGATTTTCTTTCTAGTATGATGAGAACAATCTAGTTGCCCATATTACTCTAACAAGAGATCAAGATCGTATTATATATAAAAGATAGTCATTTAATAACGCAATCCGACAATATTATGTTTAGTTATTATATTATATTATCTGACATGAATAATAATATATGAAACATGTTTACTAAATAAGTAAATAAATAATGATATATACCATATCTACTGTTAGTACTTTCTTACCGTTGTTCTTTTCACTATTTTTACCATCATTGCATATTGTATGTTATAACATAATATCTACAATTATCTAATACATAAAATAAAATATATATTATTCATACACATATGTGTTTATGTGCATGATCTAATTGTAGATATATTAAATTATTGATATGGAAATTACAAGTAATATATTCTATATGCATATATGTCTACGTATATAATAGACTAGGGATATAAATTTCAAATCAAATAGAATGTTAGAGCATACTATTTAGGAGACACTACAATAATATTCATAGTACCTAGGATGTTATATTCGTTGTCATAAATTATCTATTACAGGAAATACAAATTATTTATATCTGGATACTACTAGAGTGAAGCAGAAATTGTCGATAGAGAGCATGATCGTTGCACAACAAATCGCTCAATAATTTGGACATAACCGAACCATGTGTTCATCTTTATTAAACAAGATAGTGGCTCAAAACGGATTGAACTGAAACATTACATGTTAGCAAACCGGACGCCATGAGACGACCTATTAACTTAGAGGTCGAATTTGGGTCGACACGTTATGATTGACTAATACGACAGGATCGACAAGAGCATTACTCGAGCCCAAAATTGCCCTTCCCATTCTTAATGCCAGAACATTGTTTAGAAGATGCATACTTTTATTTTGTGTGGATCCATTTTGAAAATACAATATTCATGTCTTTGGTTTCAAAATTGTGAATCACAAGGATTGAGATTTAAGTTTGACTTGGCGAACAAAAGAGAACATATAAAGTAAATGTGGGAGACAATTTTATACGACCAACGATTGAAACAGTATTACCAATATGTATTACGATCTTTAATATACTAACATGTGTATCACATGGTTTTATTTGTTGAGTGATATGCACAATTATTTTCCCCAAAGGAATTTCGAATACCGCACTGAAACAATCTGAGATAAAAATAAAGCTACTCGGCCGAATTCATAAAGGTGGGTTCTTGTTTTACTTTTTATGTGTGAAATTTTATTGAAATACCCTGAGTTTCGACATATGAAACTTTCATATATAATTAATCTAAGGTGATGTTTATAATTATGGGTGATTTATTATCACTAGGGATCTCTCAAACAACCAACTGAGCGGGAACATATCAGCCAGCATTGACAACTTGAATTCTTTAGTTGTCCTGTAAGTTCCATATGATACTTTTGATTTATCATCTCCATTATATATATTTTTATCTTGTATATACATATATATATTTAATCTAAGGTGAGGTTCATAATTATGAGCGGTTTATTGTCACCAGGGATCTCTCATTAAACCAATTGAGTGAGAAAATACCACCCAACATTGGCAACTTGAATTCTTTACTTTACTTGTAAGTTCCATATGATACTTCTGATTTATCATCTTCGTTATATGTATTTTTAGCTTATATACATATACATATATATATTTATTTATATATAATAATCTAAGGTGAGGTTCATAATTATGGGTAGTTTATTGTCACCAGGGATCTCTCATACAACCTATTGAGTGGGAACATACCAGCCAGCATTGACAACTTGAATTCTTTAGTTTACCTGTAAGTTTCAATTATACTTCCGATATATTATCTCCGTTAAATATATTTTTATCTTCTACATATATATATATACGCACTTGTGTGTATGTTATGCATGCATATGTGTTTTCAACATAATATATCATATAATTAACAGTTATTTTTCTTCCTTTTAACGAAACTGTGAAATTTGACTCACTACCAATAAGTTGGTGAAAACAATAAACATGATGTCAACTTTAATGCATCTGTTAATTTTTTAAGTCCATGCACAACCTAGCTAGTACCTACTAATAATGATGTATATGACTAAACCTAAATGACACTTTCGGATGTCAGGATTATAAAGTGCATTATTTTCGGTTTAGAAGAATTAATTTCGGACACAGTGGGTCCAAATATCTCATCAAAGTTCGTCCTTTCTTCTTCTTCTGCGAAAAACATAATATATAATAGATTTTTGTGTAAATTATTAATAGTTTCTTTTATTATTAATAAACTTTATTTATTATAGTTTGGGAGAATTTATTGTAACTCAATAATAGTTATACTATATAATCAATTTTAAGTAATTATATCATAAAATTTTTTAAGTTAATAAAATAGAAGTAATGATTGGATTTTTCTTGGCCAGTAACTAATTGTTGGTTTAATTGCTTGTAGTTATTTGGATCACAACCTGCTCGAAGGTGCTATACCTGATTTAAAGAGCTTGGTGAACCTCACTGAACTGTAAGTATTATCATTTTCTAAAATATGATAATGAATGTTGAATGATACTTAATTAAGTTATAAGAAAAGAGAAACTCCTTTAAATTTCTGTGTAATAGACATTACGAAAGATCCACCACGGATCTCATATTTCTGGTGCTTGATTCTATGCGACCTAAATGGAATATATATATATATATATATATATATATATATATATAGTGGCATATATTAAGGGAGGGGGGGAAAGGATAGAATTGCAATTTCGAAGAAATAAAATAAAAACGCATTTGCCATTTCTTTATCTAATTGTAGTCAAAATGATGGAAACAACAGGTTGGTAAACATAGAAAGGCACGTCTGTTGTATGCTTTGCCGGCCTATTTCTAGTACCTGATGCGTTGGGAAAGCAAATTCAGAAGCTTAAATGTTTGTATGCACTTCCCTACATTACATCTGCTTCAACTGATTCATAAATTAATTTTTAGCAAGAGACTTTTTGCGTATGTAAAAGAATTCTAGATAGCGTATTATTAGCGAAGGGTTGAATATCTTGAGTAAATTATTGGTATAAGTCGACTCATATCAATAAAATCTCCAATATCTTGGCCATACTAGTTCAATGTGTAATCAGTACTTTCAATGTCCTACATTGGCACGCTGAATGATTTTAGCAATGGCCATTTTGGAGTATTCATTAACAAATCATCAAAATGGATTTATATATTCATTTGCTCTCAATATACATATATAATCGACGGTCTTATTGTTTCGGTTTTGTTTCGAACATCCAAGATATTTGAACGAAAACCAACTCAGAGGGTCACTCCGGCCAGAATTGGGAAACCTGAAACAACTAAGTGCCATGTGAGTACTATATAAACATACATTTCTTTTTTCTTTCTTTCTTTTTTTTTTTATTTGGAGGAATTCAATATATTCCTCCTGCATTGTAAATTATATAACTTCACTGACTTCAATAGAACTATCATATACAGCAATGTTGGATCTAATTATCTCAAGGGGCAGATTCCCAAAAACTTGTTTGATCAACTGCCTTCTCTTCAGTACTTGTAAGTTGATGACGTGTTTTTCTAACCACTTGTATTGTATTAGTTTTCATGGAACAATTATACACATGAGATTCACAACACTTTTTTCTATGTCTTCAGCTTTCGATCTATTATTATTATTTTGGAGTTATTATTATTATTATTTTGAATGGGTCATTGCAGCGGAGTTTATGGAAACAACATGTCTGGTGAAATTCCTGGCAACATCGCAAAGTGCAAGAACCTCACGAACTTGTAATTTCCTCAACTTATGTTCATTTCAAAAGTTCATGGCACCCATCATCACATGTGCACACCTTACGATTGATTATTGACAATCTGCGTAGAGTAGATCTGGATTTCAATTTAAAGATGATATAGTACACAACAAACAAAAGAAATAAGTAAAAAAAGGAATATATCTCGTGAATTTTACATGGACAACTCTAGAAAAACAAGAGAAAAAATTACTGGCGGATTTATTTCAAATTTCCTCTACAATAATCCACAAGATTTTTTTCTCTCACTTTCCCAACACACTAAATGTCACACACATACATACATACATATATATAGTATTTATAAAAACCCAACCTTTAATACATAAAATAGAAAATGGGTTAGACAAGGAGAAAAAACATGTTAGGAAGTCACCATGTGAACAACCACCCTATTTACATATCTCTTTGCCTAAACACTTTTTCAAACTTGAGCATTGTACAAAGTCAAGTCACAAACTCAAAAAATCTCCATCTTAACATGAATTAGTATAATTCAATACACATATACATACCGGTAACATGACAATGAAACTCTTGTAATTCAATCTTGTGAACCACCTCCTCTATATTAACTAGTGTACCGGACATATCCTAGAGTTCTTATTGCTCTTTACTCATATGACATCATCTATCTACTTTGATAATCCTACTAAGCTATGACATCAACATTTGCAGAACCTCTTCATTCTTTCTCATTAACATACCTTAAGTCACCATGTACCCCTCAGACCTCCTAAGCTCCACCTTTGTCTAAACTCTCTTTGCCTTAGAACTCATCCCCCACATTATACCTATAGAAGAGGAAAATTGCATTATATAATTCTACAGGTGAAGCTCAAAATTAACTAAATTATGATTAGAAAAATTATTTACATAGAGACAAGATTTAAATAATTAGACTTAATTTGATATGATTTAGAGAGTCTTTTATTGGTGGGCTTGGGATGGAATTCATGAAAATTGTCTTGCACATTTTTAACTTTTCACAAAAAGTACATGTGTTAATCAAATCTCATTATGTGTGTTTTTGTGTGTATGCGTGTAATTGGGTTTATTCTTCTTTGTTTAACTCATTAAGATTACTAAACCTTAATAAATCTTTCGATAGTCCATAAAATTCAACAATGATAATAATTATCACTTTATAAATACATGTGTATATGCCACTTATGAGGGGGACCTTTAACCTAACTCTTTACCTAAATCACTTGTTATTCGAACCTAAGCTTGCTATGCATATTTAGCCTCTCTAAATCTCTCTCTAAACGATCCTTTTCGAATGGTCATTCTATCAAAATATTAACCCATCCCTACTTACATAAGGTGCGTGAATACATATTTCATGCATGTGATACTCAGATAAACCCATACATTTACAATACCCAATTGAATAACTAAAGGACATTGCTATTGTGTAGCTAATGTGTGCTTTCTTGTCATATTCAATGGCATAACATAGAGTCCTCTACCTTAAGATTGGCCTCTAAAACCTAAACATTAGGAATAATAATCCCTTGTAGTAGGAATAAGTTTATAGACTTAAGTCACCTCATCATCACTAAAGCTCCATTATCTTAATGATATGAGATCTTAGTGTACTATAGTAACTAGTATAATCATTCAAGCTAAAAGATAAAACATTGTAGGGATTATACGTCATCTCCAACACCATGCACATCTATCTGTAATGCAACCTAATGTAGACTCCACTTATACAATTCAACCTTTGGTCTTTGTCCTTTAGTATAGAAACACTTTAAGCAAGCATGTGGATTTGAAAGTAATCTCTTTTGTAACATATATGGAAAGCATTCCCACATTATGAAACCCAATTTGTGGCTTTTCTCTGACCATGAGATGATAGTAACACCATATCATCCTTTGATTTAGCAAATGTCATATCACTTGCAAATTTTCATCTATTATCCCTCATTTAGGCTTGATTGTCACTTTAGGTACTCAATAAAAATAAAAGAGGAAAACTCTTGATTTCTATGTTTTTACTATGAAGGAGATCTTCTCCTTATAAGGTTACAAAGAGATTTTAAATATAGAAATACAATCAAACATATTCTAATTATATATAATCTATCTAATTATATACATTCTAACAGATCCTATGTAATCAATCAATCAATCTTAATTAGAACTTATATAAGGAATGTATTGATTTGCTTAACACCAATCCCCCCCCCACCCCCCCGGTTAAACTGATGGTGGTCAACTAGCAGTTTGCTAAGGAAGAAATCATGCCGCTTCTTAGTCTGAGACTATGAAAAAATCTGCAAGTTGATCTTTGGAGGCAACATGAGGAAGAGAGATTTGACTAGCTTCAAATTTTTCTCGAACAAAGTGGCAATCAATCTTGATATGCTTGGTGCATTCATGGAAGACTAGATTAGTTGCAATCTTTACCGTGCTTTCATTGTCACAGTACATTGGTGTTGGAGAGGAAGAATGGATCCTAAAATCGGCCAATAGACGACGCAACCATACCACCTCACTACAAGTAGTGGACATGGCATGATACTCCGCCTCTATTGACTATTTGGACACAATCGCCTGCTTCTTTGATTTCCAAGATAAGAGAGAGATTCCATGAAAAATACAATATCTTATTGTCGAATGATGAGAGTCGAAATAACCACCATAATCAACATTGGAAAAGGCACACAAGATGGAAGGCGAGCAACTACTGTAATGAACCCCCATTGTTAGGGTCGACCAAAGATAGCGAAGAAGATGATGCACAACCATGAGGTGAAGTCATTGAGGATTAGAAACAAATTGACTTAAGATATGAACAACATGTGCAATATCAAGTTGGGTGATTGTTAAGTAGACCAAACTCCTAACAAGATGCCGATAAAGAGTTGGATTCGAAAGAGGGTCTCCATCCATCTTGGTATAATGAGTATTGTACTCCATTGAGGTGCCAATAGTGTTTGCACCGGCCAGGTGACCTATGTCCAAGATCTCTTTGGTATATTTTCATTGATAGAGGAAGTAACCATGACAATTATGAGAGATTTCCAATCCAAGGAAGTAAGTCACAAGACCCAAATCTTTCATTTGAAATGAGGATTGTAAAATACTCTTAAGATGCATAATGCCTTTAATATCATCACCGGTAATCAAAATATCATCAACATAAATTAACATAAAAACATGCCCTCGTGTTGAGGATGAGATAAATAGAAAATAGTCATTGTGACATTGTCGATAACCGTCCTTCAAAAGAATAGATTTCAATTTTGAAAATCAAGCATGAGGTGCCTGTTTTAAGCCATAAAGGGCCTTTCGTAATTTGCAAACCAAGGATAGAGAGGCGAAGAAGCCAAGAGGAGGTTTCATATAAACTGTTTCAGATAACTTGCCATTAAGAAAGGCATTAGTGACATCCATTTGATAAATATCCCATTGGCGAATAGTAAAAATTGCTAGCAAAGTGCAAACAATAGTTATTTTAGCCACAGGTGCGACCATTTCCTCATAATCAGTCCCTTATTCTTGCTTAAAGCCCTATGTAACCAATTGAGCTTTATATCGATCTAACATGCCATCAAATTTAAGTATCAGGGTATAAACCCATTTGCAACCAACTACAGTTTAATTTGAGGGTGTCGGAACCAGGTCCTACGTATGATTTCGTGCTAAATCATCAAGTTCAGTTTGCATAGTCAAACTCCATTCTTTACTATCAGTAGCCTGTTTATAAGATTTAGGAATGGAAATATGATCAAGTTTAGATAACAAAGAGAGCCGAGTAGGAGGTTTACTAACTCAACCAGATTGTGTAGTGACAACATGTTGTGATGAATGAGAGGTGGTGAAATAGTGAGAGGAAGAGGGAATACCTGGATCTGGAGATTATGAAGGGGGAAGAGCAACCAAGGAACTCGTGTAGGAGGATCATAGCGTTGCACATCTTCGAAGTGGGAAGATAAAGGAGCCAAAGAACTAGGGGAAGGTGGTGTAGCATCATTGGAGGTTGAGGAGAAATAGGGAGAATCTTCAAAAAAGATAACATTGTGGGAAACTCGAATCCATTTTGCATCCCAATCATAGCAATGATAACCCTTTTGAGTACCAGAATATCCCAAAAAAAAAAAAAAAGCATATGGTAAACTTTGCATCAATCTTGGAATATTCAAATCTCAGAAGGAGCACATAACATGTACATCAAAAAACACAAAGAGTATCGTACAAGGACTTAGTACCAAGAAGCTTCTGTATAGGAGACAAATGTTGTAAAATTGTGGTAAGCAATCGATGTATGAGATAGATTGCTGTGTGAACAGTGTCAACCTAAAATAACTTAGGTAAGTTTGCATGTAAATGAAGGGCACGTGCAGTCTCTATTATATGATGATGCTTTCTCTCGATGACACCATTTTGTTGGGATTAATGTGGACATGTCTTCTAATGTATAATACCCTCAGCAGCCAAGAAATGGTTAAACTCCTTTGAGATGTATTTGCCTCCCGAATCAGTGCGAAGAATTTTAATTTGTTTCTTAAATTGAGTATAAACCATGGCATAAAAATATTTAAAAACATGAAACACCTTAGATTTGTGTTTAACAAAATATATCCATGTAAATCGAGACAAATTGATGTGGACATCATGGAGAGCACAGCAGCCTACACGGCCTAAGGGTACGGCCGTGTATGATTTTACCCAGACCGTGTATCACTTATACGGGCACAGGCACGCCCAGCGACACGACCGTGTGCTCTAGTAGAATTCTCACAGAATCATACACGGCCTGAAGGCACGGCCGTGTATGAAACCGTGTACTGTGCTCATCATATACACAGAAGCCTATACGGCCTAAAGGATCAGCCGTGTATTCGACCGTGTACTATGCTTGTTGCATGCCTAGAGACATACACGGCCTAGAGACACGGTCGTGTATCAGACCGTGTACTATGCTAGTCGCATGCCCAGAAACATACATGGCTTAGAAGCATGGCCGTGTATGCAACCGTGTACTATGCGTATATTTTATTATTTCTTTCCACATGTATGCTTAGATTTTTCCCTTTTAGATATTTTACGGGGACATATAAATACTCTTTTGTCAGATAGATTAGGGTTACGTTTTGAATTACACTTTGAATACATTTGAGAGAGAATTTCTCCTTAAACGGGTTGTGCGCAACCATTGTGTGTATGAGATTCATTCGTTGAGTGATTCTCGTGTTTCTCCATGTAACTCGCTGCGTCAGTTGGTATCAGAGCAAGGTAATTTCCTGCGGAGGTGTCAGCCAACAGCGGTGTTAACTGCGATCGTATTCTTGACGGTGTTCGAGGTACGGAAGTCCTACGTTAAGGTAACCAACACGAAGGGCGGTAAAGGAGACCATGGATCAAAAAATCCGGCGAGAGGAACAGCGTCTTGAGGCCCTGATCTATCGATCCAATACCAATAGTAGCAGGCAGGTCTATTGGAGACAACCGGAAGGCAATCTAAGGAACAGTCCTGTTACTTATGATACGGATGATGAAGACGAGATTTTTAATAATCTGCTTAGGAGAAAAGGCCATGGTAACATAAGACGGTACAACAGATGTGACTACAGGTATAAAGATGAAATCTTTTCTCAATTTAAATATGTTGTATCGGAGTTTGATGGTTCCGAGAGTTTGAATGAGTTTTGGATTTGGGTAGAGGACATAGAAAGATTCTTTGACCATATGAGGGTTCTAGAGGGAATGAAGATAGAGTTAGTGGAGAGTCGTTTGTGGGGTGATGCATTGTATTGGTGGGAACGACTGCGGGCAGTAAGACGCCTTGAGGGTAAAGATTCAGTGAGGACTTGGTTTATGATGCAATATTTACTAGAACAAAAGTTCTTTCCCCTTGATTACGAGCGAATCCTTCCTCAGAAAATTCCACAAACACCTAAGCCAATAAATTTAATTCCGGAAGTGCTTAAGGAGGAGATGGTCAAACAAGAGGAAAACTCGACCCTTGACGATCATAGCACCCTGATTGATGATGGTGGGGGCAGTGGAAAAGTAGTTGAAGCCTATGAAGATTGTGTTGGTAAGGAAGCTATTATGGACTCGCCATTGTTGAGTGACGAGCAGGTGATGGTGGTAACTGAAGAGTCGAAGACTGAGGATACTCTGAGCCAATTCATCGCACCAACGGAGGAGATCAAGGATGTAGAGTTTAGCGCTTTGCCCAAAAACTTATATCCCAACCTAGAGGAAGCACTCGAGGTGATAAGTGCAACTGTGCTATTATTTCCTATCAACATAGCAGACGATTCTCCCATTAACACTCAAATCCATCCGGATTGGACACGAAGGAGTTTAATAAAAGATTCGATGACAAGTGTTACTCTGAGTGTGATGGATGATGTAGTGCGACTCACAATCAAGCGGCGGGATAAATGGGATAAATCAAGACGATTCAAAGAGAGGGAACGACATGGAAAGCATATTCACAAGAAAAGAACTCGAGGTCGAGTTCTGTGTAGGTGGGAGAGAATGATGGAGACATAAGAAGCATGGACAGACACACGGCTTGTGCCACGGCCATGTAGTGTTTGGAAGGAATGTATAGAAGTATACATGACCTCTATACACGGGCAGAAGCATGGCCGTGTATTTTACCAAGATTTACAAATTGAGAAAGTGAATGAGCGCTACAAGAAAACAGCTGATAGGCATAAGAAGAAGAAGTTGTTTGAGGTGGGAGACCCCGTGATGGTGTTCTTAAGGAAAGAGCGTTTCCCCGTGGGAACATATAGCAAATGGCAGCCGAAGAAGTATGGGCCCTACAAAATAGTGGCCAAAATCAATGACAACGCCTATGTGGTTGGCCTTCCGGAAAGCATGAGGATATCCCGGACCTTCAACGTGGTGGACTTATCTCCATTTTACACGGATGACGCGCCCCTTTATCCAGAAGAGAACTCGGGGTCGAGTTCTACCTTGGTGGGAGAGAATGATGCAGACATCATGGAGAGCACAACAGCCTACACGGCCTAAGGGCACGGCCGTGTATGATTTTACCCGGACCGTGTATCACTTACACGGGCACAGGCACTCCCAGCGACACGACCGTGTGCTCCAGTAGAATTCTCACAGAATCATACACAGCCTGAAGGCACGACCGTGTATGAAACCGTGTACTGTGCTCATCATATACACAGAAGCCTACACGGCCTAAAGGATCGGCCGTGTATTTGATCGTGTACTATGCTCGTCGCATGCCCAGAGACATACACGGCCTAGAGGCACGGCCGTGTATCAGATCGTGTACTATGCTGGTCGCATGTCCAGAAACATACACGGCTTAGAAGCACGACCGTGTATGCAACCGTGTACTATGCGTATATTTTATTATTTCTTTCTACGTGTACACTTAGATTTTCCTCTTTTAGATATTTTACGGGGACATATAAATACTCTTTTATCAGATAGATTAGGGTTACGTTTTGAATTACACTTTGAATACATTCGAGAGAGAATTTTCTCCTTAAACGGGTTGTGCGCAACCATTGTGTGTGTGAGATTCATTCGTTGAGTGATTCTCGTGTTTCTCCACGCTAACTCGCTGCATCACAAATCATCTACAAAGATAACATAGTAAGAATTTCCAGATAAAGATTTTGTGCTTGCAAGACCCCAAACATCAAAGTGGATGAGTTCAAATGTGGATGTGGTATGATGAATGCTTTTACTAAAAGGTAACATATGAGATGTTGCAAGAGCACATTCTTCACAGTCAATGCTAATATTATTCTTAAAATCAATCGTAGAGAACAATTCTCTAGATGAAAATAAGGACTTGAGATTATAAGTATAAGGATGTCCTAAACGCCAATGCCAAAGCTTCCAAATTGCATTGGTTGAATCTATTTCCTGAGAAGATGGAGCAAGAAAACATTTGCAAGAGTCTGACAGTGGTCCAAGATCCAAGATGAAGAGTTCCCCTTATCTACGACCTCTCCCAATCACTTTCCCAGTTCGCATGTCCTAAATAAGACAACCACTTGGTGAGAAGAAAACTAAGCAATTTTGTTTAACAAGTTGATTAACAGAAATCAAATTAGCTGATAATTTTGGGACATAAAAAACATTTGATAATACTAATGGAGGAGCATCTAGAAAGGTAAATTGTAAAGTGCCACTTCTTAGACTTCACAACAGTAATAGTGCTAGAGGAAGCATAGGGTTGCGAAGAATCAAAAGTTTGCAAGTTGCCGGTCATATGATGAGTGGCTCCAGAATCTATAATCCATGGATTATGTATATTTGTCTTACCAAAACCAACAACTTGCACATTGGATTAGTTGTTGCATAAGATCGACAGACATAGAGGAGGGGGTACTGCCGGATAGATTGTAAACAGTAGACGTAAAGGCTGATGGAGTAGTTTAATGACCTGGACGGGGAGGACGGATTTTACAATTGTCAATCAAGTGACCATCTTGTTTACAATAGCGACAAAATAATTGTGGGAGTCACTGTCTAGTTTCGGCAGTGAGAAGCATAATGACCCTTCTCATGGCAATTGAAACATTCAACTTTTGTCAAATCACGGTATTTCCTTTTAAAGGCACGAAAGGAGTTAGGAGAGGAAGTCTAAGAGGAGAGAGAGGCAAGACGAGTTTCTTCGGCAAGGAGATCAGCAAGGATATTGTCAAGGGAATAGGCAATTCCGCGATTGAGAATGGAGGCACGCA
The DNA here is from genome assembly GCA_037954665.1 of Laguncularia racemosa. Classification (NCBI taxonomy): domain Eukaryota; kingdom Viridiplantae; phylum Streptophyta; class Magnoliopsida; order Myrtales; family Combretaceae; genus Laguncularia; species Laguncularia racemosa. The sequence continues at coordinate 1,439,815 of JBBMOL010000068.1, forward strand.
CGTTTTCAAATTCTGATCATAACTTCATAAGGAAGGTGCAGCAACGAGATTTCTGGTGTAAGGTGAGAACGGTTTCAACCGTAGCTTCAGTAATGGTGGTCTCATCAATCATATCCATTTCATTCCAAATCAACATGATTTTGGAATGAAACTCTTGAATGCTGGTGGACTCTTGAGGAAGAATGGTAGTGGACTGTTCAAGTTGATACATACACACATAATTACTTCGCTGATAGATCCATTGGAGATATGCCCACATTGCATGAGCAGAGGACATAGGACTGAGATTGATAGCAATGGAATTATCGACGGACTCCATGATCCAAGTTCAGGCCTTAGCATCTAATACACACCATTTGGAGATAACATCTTGATTGTCAACAGTGGCAACCGGTTTGGTAGAAGCAACATGCTTCCATAGTTCCTTTCCTTCAAGAAAGTTGTAGAAATACGAAGCCCACAAAAAATAATTCTTTCCATCAAGTTTCATTGCAGTACGTTGATGATACGAATCCATTGGAATGGATTGAAACACGGAAAACTCAAGAAAATAACGAGGGGAAAAAAAAACACTATGGCTCTGATACCATAAAAATAAAAGAGGAAAACTCTTGATTTCTATGTTTTTACTATGAAGGAGATCTTCTCCTTATAAGGTTACAGAAAGATTTTAAATATAGAAATACAATAAAAAAAATTCTAATTATATACAATCTAATAGATCCTATATAATCAGTCAATCAATCTTAATTAAAACTTATACAAGAAATGTATTAATTTGCTTAACACTCAATCCTTGTGCAACTTTCTATGTCCAGGGATAACGGATATTACCACAACTTTTAGGCCTCCGTCTTAAAACTATCACTACCTATTCTTCTCTAGTAATTAGATCACCTGATGTCTTGTTACTAATAGGCTTGAGATAATGCATAAATTTCTTAAGTTAAAACGTCTTTGAATATTTTTGAACCTAAATAGCTAATTGAAAGCATCAAAAATATTTTTTAACATATAAATATGCTATAAAATATTATTAACTACATATGTTTTAAATAAAACTCATTGAACATGTGTTTTTGAAAAAATAAAAAAAAAATGAATGGAAAGATAAATTAGTACATCAAAACATTTTACTTAATTTCTTATAGAGGAGATTTGATTAATTATTTTTTATCATGACAGAGGTTAAACTTGTTTCTCATGAATTTAGGATCTAATGATGCTATGCAAAAATAATATAAAATAAATAAATAAATAAAATAAAATAAGAAAAAAGAAATTACATAAAACTAAAATTCAGAAGCAGAATATACAAAATGAAAAAGGAATCGTAAAAGTGGATTTTCCTGGTTTTCGGCTTTAAAAAACATATATTTCTACCCATAGATTTCTTTTGCTATCATTAAATGCACATACAGTCCAAAATCGTGGATTCTATAAATGTTTTTAGTTGATAAAATAATATAATACAAACTTACACAAAAGAATGTAGGTAGAGAAAACTATTGATGCTACATAGAACGGCTCCATCTTTAAAAAAAGTGCATGATATATCAGCAAATAACAGCATAAAGTGAACTTTTTTTAATAATAGAGAATATTATACAATTCATGTAACAAGATATGAATAAGTAATGAAAACCTACATTAAAAAAAAAAAAAAGAAACCTGCACCTTTTCATTAAAACAAACTTTCTACATGTTGACACTACTGAAGACCAATGCCTATTTCCTTGCTAATCTGTCACTTCAACTCAAATCGCTTCACCCTCTCTCTTTATTTATCCCACACTATATATTATAGTTTGACTGTATAATGTATATTGATGGTTATAATTATAGTTTGAATGTAGAGTGAAGTGCCGTTTTAGAACATTATAGATGGGGAGTAAGAAAATTATTTAAAAATCCTTAACTAATCATTAAGGAAAACGTACATATGGTAATTATTTTAGAACAAATTATAAAATATCATGACAAAAATATTCTTTTGGAGGGTGTGCAACCAAACCAGGGGTTTTGATTTAATATAATACATGTTATAAATTTTTTTTTAATATGATTCTTTCCTCTTATTACAGTTAAAATATGGGCTAAATCCAAAACAATATGGTCTAGATACTTTTCTATTTTGATTTTTCTATGTTTGTGCTATTTTTATATGGTGCTTTAAGTTTGACTTTTTGTTACTCTATATATGTGATGTTATGTATATTAGTTATGGTAATTGAGAGAACACAGAGGCCTAGGATTTTGTTAAAGAAATTGAGTGTCCTAAAATTTAAGAGAATCATTTTAATATTGTAGTAGATTGATTTAGTCTTACTTTTGCTTGTTTACCTGTATTCTTTTGGGGTTTTCTACATAAATTTTATACGTCTTTCTTTCTCTCCTTACTTGCTATCTATTAGTTAGATATTTAATGTTCCATGATCAAATTGGTATCAGAGTAAGGTTAAGGTCTCTAGAATTTTGAGTTTGTGATTTCCACATTGAATAGATAACAACTAATTATGATATTGAGAAGTTTGATAGTTTTATGAATTTTGAGTTCTAGTAAGTGCTAATGTAAGGGACAAGGTTCTATCAAGATTGAAGAAAGCTTTGGATGGCTAGTACAATCCATGAAGGATGATGAGTGAGCAAAACTTAATAAGGAGTCCTTTATCACTATCCATTTAGGTATGATAGAAAGTGTTTTATAAGAGATACTAGCAAAGAAGATAGCTATAAGATTATGGAAGAAATTAAAGTGCTATATATGGCTATTTCTCTTGCAAATGGGTTAGTGTTCAAGTAGAGATTGTATTCTCTTTGAATGAGTGATGGGTCACTTGTAAGCTAGCATATTTTGATTTTTCATGTTTCTAATTAAGGACTTGAAATATGTTAATATTAAGGTTGAGACTAAAGGCTAGCCAATGATCTTTGCTATACTCTCTACTATCTTCATTTTACATATTCAAGATGACCATGATTTTTGGCAAGGAAAGTTTGTTATAGAAGTGGTAAAAGGAAATTAGTTAAGCAATGATCAATTAGACCACGAGATGGTATCCATAAGTGATGAGGTTGTAAAAGGTCCAATTGCTAGAGATCAAAGGTTTCATAGTAGCAATAATTTTAGAGGAAGATCTTGATTTTGAGATACTATTCGCTATCACTAGAAATAAAAGGATCATATGAGGGCAAAGTGCCCTAAGAGGCTAAATTGGTTATAGACATGAGATGGTAAAGGTAAAGTAGTTATTGATGTGACAATTATAAAAATAGAGAATAATGATATGTTACTAGTATCAAATAGTAAGAGGAAATATATAAATTGCATTTTAGACTTTAGGAGTGCTTTCCATGTGTTGTAGAAAGAATTAGTTTTAGACATATAAGCCTGATCATAGAGTGGTCTTGTATAGATGAGAAATAGTAAGAGGTTAAGGATGGCTAATGTAGGTGGAGTGTGGTCAAATTGTTTAATCTATGAACATCCATTGCATCGGATGTGAGGTATGTGTATTAGTGTTATCCAGCAATATTTTATCTCTTAGCTTGACAGATTGTACTAGCCATTATCATATAAAGAGATATCATAGCATAGAGGTGTCCCATGGAGGTATGATGATAGCAAAAGGAGTAATATCAAGAAATTTATTTCTACTATATGGGAAAATGATTCCTAGTGTATCTATTAAAGATGTCAATTTGAAGGCAAAGGATCCTAATACTTTCCTTATTACCTATGATTGGAAAAAGCATATTCATTGCACAACAAAATGGTCCATCTTACTTCACATAAATCTTACATGAATCTTGAGGTGAAGAGTCTAAAGGAAGGTGGAGTTTGAAGAGTTTAAAAACTACTTGGTAACTCAAAGAGTGCTAATGGGGAAAAGTGAAGAGGTGTTGCTAATGTTAACAATTAAGGTTGTGCATGGTTTTCAAAGTGAATGGATCACATCATTTGATCATTGGGTGATAGAAGATCGTAGATATGTACATTACACTAAAAAACCTAGAGGCAAATGGTTAGTAATACTAAATTAGAGTAGCTACATTACAAGTGCTACTTGGGTGTATAAACAATCATATTGAGTTGTGTAAATTCATGATAGGGTAGAGATTTGTTGAGTTTATGTCTTGAATGTATAGAAGATTGTTATGAAAGAAATTTTAGGTAAACAAATGGACAATGAGCTAGTTAGGTTATTACAACTACAACAATTTCCTTTTTTTGCATTCTCTTATGTCCAAGTTATTTCTTGTTTTTTGTATTAAGGTTTAACTTCTTGTAACTACACATAGATATATGCTATTATGTACATGGGATAGAAAAATTAAAAGAGTAAAAACCTTACAGTCTTATTAGAAGAACTAAATGGTTTGAGATTTTGTATGTCTTTCTTTATTTTTTTACTTGTTATATCTCTTAGTTGAATGTTTTATGGTTCTATAATAAAAGATCCAATAGTTATCCCAATAAAATGGAATATTAATTTTTGTTGGCAACTCATTAAGTAACCTTTTCTTTTCCCTTCGTACAATTGATGCAGAGTACTAGTTGGGAATAATTTCGATTGGCCTTCAGACAATGGAATATTTAACATGTTGAATCTTCGCGTTTTGTGAGTATTATGGGGAGACCTTGATATCTCAAATAAGCATATTCATTAACCTTAAACTGATAGTCTTATATATGATCTAATCTTGTTGATGTTTTGTTGTTTTAGGTCGGTCTCAGATCTTCATATGGGTAATATTAACATCCTACAATCCGCGAATTTAACCAAGATAGATCACTTGTGAGTGTTATTATTCACTTTAAATTATGCCTGAGTTAATCACTCCCAATAATATCATGATCAATGATCTCTCTCTATCTATATACCCACATGCAGAACATTGAGAAATTGTCACCTCTCTGGATCAATCCTCGATTACATAAGACAACATGCTAAAAGTCTCACTACTCTCTCTTACTTGTAAGTCATTCATATACTTTAGTTAGATAATCCTTCACAAGAGCTATTTCTCCTCCTTTCTCTATAGTGATAAAAGGAAAAATAAAATTTTCTAATAATATATATATATATATATATATATATTAGCATTTAAGCTAATATTGACTACAAATGCTAATGTAGTTGAAATGTCTACAAAGATAGAAAGGCATATAAATATAGCTATATCAACAGGGATGTAAAATTATTATGAAATTATCTAAAACATCAATGCTACTGGTAAAGCTAGATATATATATATATATAGTTTCTTAATCAGATTTTAATAATTGAGTATAAATGATACCTTCTATTGGATCAATAAGCCTATAAATAAGCAACTTAGTCATCAATTTTAATAAGTTAAAAACCTAACAAGTCATATCTTCTACTGGAACACTTGCTTAATAAACAATACTTTTTTCATTCATTTACTAAAATTTTTACTTAAATCTTATGTAATCACATCGTTAATCATTATGTCATACTAACAATAGTATTAGAACATTGTTTGCTCATATATTGAAAATCATTTAGTCTATTTTTCAAAATCTACTCTATTACAATTGTACCATGTCAAAAACACTTTATAACCATATTCCACTTTTGATATTTTTCAAAGAAATCTAGCCCTTCAAAATGATAACCTACCTTTTATCTTAAAGTTCATGTAACGTTATTGAAAATAGGGTTACCATGCTAAGAAATAACATATACTCTATCACCAATTAGAGTTGGCTTAAACTTGAAATTGATAGAGAAAAAAATTTAGGAGACATATGATATCCTATCCAACTAATCTTAATGGTACCAGAATTCCTTAGGACAATAGCACTACTAGTGCAAACAAAGAGAGAGCATATTGGAGGAGCTCCATGGGAGTGAAAACGTCCATTATAAAACTTTAAAGTCTAAGGTGAGACTCAAAAATATCAAAGTAATATATGTAAGAAATTGGTAGGTCAACCATAAGGCACTACTAGCCAAATGCTATTTACTATGTAACACACTAGTCTATTAGTCTAAGCACCTCATTGACTATGACATCATGCAACATAGCTGTAACTTTGAATTTTTGCATAGCTTTGGATTTTATAGCCTCTAGCACATCCTACATTGTAAAGATGTTGCCTCTGCACCCTTACCTTACTCAATATCCCACTTCACTATGCTTCAATGCACTCCAACATCAAACCCTTCAATTTTAAGATGTGTGCTACATTATAACTATTAGAAAATATAATATCTTGAGACCAAGAATTGGGATATTAGCAAAGATTTCATGTTTGATGAAAATGCTACTAGAACTAGGAAGAAGAAAAAGTAAATGAATAGAGTATCATGGTCCAATACACCATCCTCAATATCCTCAAACTAGAGTCTACTAATTCTACACAAACTATCATACAAATGCAAGCACAAGTAAAGCAATATAGAACATACAACCATAATTGGAGTCCATCTCCATGATATTGTCAACCACACTAAAATGAAAATAAACACTATCTACTATCCATCTAATCATTTTAGTAGTACATCAATTTGACACCATCACCTAAATCTTGGTATAATCTAAACCCATCTCATGATAAATTATGATTTCATCAAAACTAATTGTAGTTGAAAAAAAAGAAAAATCCCATTAGTGAGCTAATACCTAGTATATGAATACCATAACCACATAGATATGTCAAATAGGTCATAAACACATTCATATATGCAAAACATATAGTTCATAACAACTGTTTAATTATCTAGTTATTAAGTCTCACATACAACACAGTCTTGGCATCCCAAAACTTTGGATAACATAGGATCTAAATCATATACATATATAACGTATGCATATACAATGTTGGGTACTTCTCAACACCCTAGAGTCTGCGTCTACCTATATCTACCTAAATTATTTCGGTATGTAACACCATATAGGGATAATACCACATACTAAGCATTAGGATGCCGCTCTAAGATCATCGATACTCTTGGTTTCTTAGACCTAACCACGCATAAGTACTATCCATTTATTAACTAGATAGCTGTTGACTTCATTAAATTCTATTATAACAAGTACAACTAGTAATCACATTAAATACATACCTAAAATGGTAGACTTGACTAGCTCTTGAAATTTGTAAACTCTATTTTCTTATTTAAAAACTATAATTGTTTGGATCCTAATGTATTCATTAGACAAAATACTAAACTAGTTTTCAACTTAGACATTCACTTGAATTCTACTTAAGGTCTTTAATAGCTATTAATTTAGTAGAAAAGGTATCGTTTAGCACTTCAAACCAAATATTAATAATTAGTTAGTTGATTGAAAGTAAAGTATGAATCAATAATATGAAAGTGAATTTATGTAGTGACACTTGTAGGGTACCATAAACTATGAACATGCAGATTACATGAAGATTAATGCAATGAAGACTACTATTTAATGCACAAATTAAAGGAAAATACTAATGGATGGATATGATTACTCAAAAATTACTATGGTAAAATTAATAGAAAATCTAAAATGTTGATAACTGATTTGAAACATTAAAGGTAAATGCTTCCATATGCAAACTATCTTTTGCTCTCATGTACGGCGTTAAAGACCCATTGTCCTACACTTCTTAGAGTGTTTTCATGCGTTTTTTGTAATACTTCTTGGCCCCAATTACTTGTCATCTCAACATATTTTGCTAATGTCTTTATTTTTTCTTTCTTTCTTTCTTTCCTCTTTTTTCTTTTTCCTCGAAGGGATTTGAGCTTCAATAATTTATCTGATAAGCTTCTCCCCAATGAACTCCAACAAGATCGGAACACCATGTAAGTTTGCACAACGTTATCTCTATTCCATAATAACAATCTCTCTCTTAAAGAAATAGTTCTTCTAATAAGCTATTGGTTAATATATTTGCTACAAATGTTTACAACTCAGAGCCTTGGACGACAACACTCTTGGTGAACAAAGCTTTACATCTAATGGGTATGCTTGTTTTATATTCATTCTCGTTCTAGCTTGACTTCTCTTTGCAAGTAAGCACACTTAAAGTAACTATTTTAATTGATAAGAATTGTTAGAGTTGCAACTCACTAATTAGTTTACTTATCACGTTTTTTATTTTTAGAAAGAAATTATATCATTATAAGTTTTCACCTATTATACAAGTTATATTGGACTATTCGGTTTAATTTGCCAACTATATGGTTTATTAAAGATTGGGAGAGGGACTGTTTATCATTGCTTCTTAATCTAATGCCACCCATTTATGAGGAGTGTTGATGTTAACATCACTTTCCCATCTTGCAAAATTTAAGAAATGAAACTGGAAATATTAGGGATTGTTTATGTTTTTAAAGCTATCAAGATTTTGTATGAGACTTTTGATGTGATTTTTTTTTTCTATTTTCATTCTCTTTTTAAAATTTTATTTTTCAAAATATTTATGAAAAATGTGTTTTGATTCTCTCCATCAACTCTATTTCAATGTTTTTAAAGATAGAGAAGAGATATTGAATTATGGTGGAAGAGAGATGAAGGAAAAGAGGGAAGGAAACGTTTGCTATGATGCAATTTGTTTTGCATACAAATAGTATCCATTAACTCTTATGTTTTGTTATGCATAGATTGTTATCAAACTAAACAATAAGAAAATTGCTAAAGCAAAAATGTTTAGAACATGATTTATTAGGAGATCTATCATTATCTTGGACCTCACAAATTTTCAAAAGTTTTTTTTTTTCCTTTCCCTATACATTCAATGTGCCTTAATTTGATTACATGGTGTACAATTCAGGAAGAAAAACTGAAAATGCTATTTCATCTTCAAAAGTTAACATGATGTTCATACTACATTCATCATTGGTTTATTAGTTACTTTTTTTTTTTTTCCTTTTAGCTCTAATCAAATAGGATAGGGATGTCGCTTCATATGTGTTGACTATGCCAAAAGAACGTTATAGTTATTTAATAAGCAATTATAAATTTATGAATGATAAAATATTTAGTTTGTTTTGTAATATGATTTTACATTTACACATAAATTTATTATTTTATACTAACGTATTGCAAGCATCATTTTTCAATTTCATTTTTTTGCATGTTCATATATTATTTTATTCATTCATTTTTGTAATGTCACACCCTTACTTTCTTATGGCGACAATAGTTCACTATAGCACCTACTTGAATATAATACATAAATCTTGAGATTCACTAAATAGATTTTTAAACCAAATTTAAGACTTTAAAAACATTTAATTAGATTTTAAAAACTTGTAATGATTTGTTTGAGTTGGAAAACGTGATAGTAGGTACTAGGATTAGAACCTAGGTCTTAGGGCCTAAGGGGCTCATAATAAGTTTACAGACATATGAAATAGGTCATAAAGTCATAAGTGGCTCCTAAAATAAGTCTTATACAGTATAGTAATAATATGTAATTTTGAAAAAAAGATAGTGATAAGACTAATAATCTTCATCCTCTAAGTCCTCATTGAATCCCTAAAACTCCTCTTGTAGTCATATCCCATAATGGATCCATAAGTAAATCCTCACCTAAAAAAGAGAAAAGTGAGCCAAAAAACCTAATACATCAGTAATGCAAGCACAAGTAAACGTTAAGCAAGCCTAAAGTTCAAATGCAATAAGCAATTATTGAATTAATATTTATCTTTAATAATGTAAGCAAATAAACAACATGATGGGCGATTTAAAGTCTGATACCATCACAGTGGTAATAGGGGGTTGATAGGAGTAATCAAACTCCACGCTATAAATCAAACCTAAGTAGCCTCATCTAAGTGTTATTATTGTTATATAACCTTTACTAATCATAGTTTGACTATATCATCTATCAAAACCTATAAACTTAGACAACTCACTTCTCTTCGTTTTATAGTGCCTTTTATTCAAGATGATTTTATCTATCAGCTATTCGATGAACTTTTTCTTGATGACCTTAGCACCTAACTACCAAGTTACTTAAATTGAGATTACAACCTTAATTCTAGGCTTAGTGCGTTACTCACTAACTCAAAACGAACATGCATAACCAACATCTAGTTGCTTAACCAAGTTTGATTATTTGTCTGGTTAATTTATTTCTATCCTAGCAAGTAAAACACATGTTATTGCATACTTGGGGTTGAATATTCCTAAGTTGAAGGTCAATTCCCAATAAGCAAAATTATTCAATTTTATGCGTTGTGAGAGAATTAAAGTTAGCAAATTGTTTTAACCAACTTGGTCACTAAACTAGGTTTGGTCTAAACCAACTAAAGCCCATATTAGTTAAAGGTCCAACAAAGGGTAAAAAGGCCAATTTATTTTTTTGGCTAATTTGGCCCATACTACTTAATGTTTACTAATTAAACCAAATTAGGTTATTATAATTGCTAAATATTACTCTAATCATTCAATTGGGTTCCAATTCTCTTATTTCTTAAGATCGTGCTTATTGGGCTTAAACCCACTAAGTTCCTTCTGTTATCTAAATCTATTACTATGTGTCTTCTGCTAATGCCTAATTAGAGTATTGAGTCCTAAAGAGAAATGAGTCAAAATATTTTTGGAATTTGGCCCTCTAGCCCTAATTAAGTTAATTACCCTATTAATTGAAGTAGTTTAGTTAATTAAATACCTAATTACTCAATCTAAGTAATTTTATCCAATTGAGCTTATAATGTTCTAATCCATTTGTTTAGGCTCAATTAGGTATTCTAGGTCCAATTTATGTAGCTTTAAGCACAATTAGTCATTTAGGTCCAATTAGGTCCAATCAACCTATTCTAGCCAATTATGTAACATTATATTTAAGTTAAGCCCATCTTGACTTAACATGTTATACTTATTATTTCTAAAGCCAAATAAGTTATTATATTTAAGTCAAACTCATTTTAGATCTTTAATTAATTTTGGGAATTGGGCCCATTGGGCTTATTTAGGTTCAATTAAGCCTAATTAATTTGCTAGGGCTAACTTAGGATTAAGTTATCCTTGACCTAATTTCTTAAAATATCTACTTATTCCTATCCTCTACCTTTTATTATCAAAAAGCCTAAATTCATATCACTTTAAAGGGGTTTAACGGGATTATGTTCCAAGCTTGTTTCTTAGCCTAAATCTAAAGTTCGACTAGCCCATTTTTATTTCAAGATATGCTGGAATTTACTAGAAACATGCCCAATTCAATTCAAACAAGTCTCATTTTAACCATTTTAGGAACCTAAATTGCTATATACATAATATATATCAAAATCTACATCTTTTAACTCTCAAATCAAACAAAATCATCACATAAACATATCAAGACATTATTCAACATAATTTAGATAAAATTTAATTCAAGATCATGCATGAAGGTGGTGGCTACTCAAAGGAAGGTCCTAATTGCAATTTCCTTAGCTTAATTGAATCTTTAACCTACTAAACCTTGCCTAGGCCCTAAGTTTTCAATTAAACCTCAAATCCCACTGCAAATTAGACTTATACATGCTAGAACTTAGCTTATTATCACCAATTTATCCATTGAACATTCAAAATCATCAATTCTTGCAGGATTTGATATCTTAATCACCATATATGTGACATTTATCAAGTTTAACAATTCTTAATCCTAAAATTAATCAAGAATTGTCAAATAAACATCCTAAAATGCTCAAGAACATCAATACTCAAGAAATTAAACATGAATTTCACATTAACCACTAAACATGAAACTTCTCATTTCAACCTAACTTTTGTGCTTCCAATCCTTATCTTAAGTCCTAAATTATCAATTGAACTTCATTTAAACTTCAAACCTCACTACAAATTATACATCAATATGCTGGAATTTTACAAATTCTAGATCCCAAGGACTTGTTTATGCATTTAGTCACTAGACATCCCAATCTCAACATTCCAATCATTTCTTATCTGCCAATAGCATATAAATCATTAATCTACCCACAAATCAACACCTATATCCACAAGTTAACACATTGTAGCATTCAAATCACACATGGAAGCAAAGATTCAATCCTATTTTGCATATATATGTGGTGGCATGCATGTTTGTAGTTCAATCTTGCAACTTAGTGTACTAAACTCATTTTTAAACATCTAAAACTATTTCTAACATCACATTTAACATGTCTGTAACTTCATTTTCAATTGAAACCACAAAAATTGCACTTCAAGATCATCTATAGGTGGCAACCATGTATAGTGTCTCATGCCAAAAATCTTTACTTCCATCAATAAACTAGACGGACATCAAGACACATTCATCCATTCCAAAACACCCATTTGAGCTTAGATGATGATCTTACCTCATGAGATTGTCTAAGTTCTTGCTTCTCTAAGGAGTGACACCTAGCCCAGATCCTAAAGCAAGAGTTTTCTTTTGATTTTTCACCTAAAACCTCATATAGATCTATGTATTAGCATTTTCCTTAACAATCCTTCTCTAAACTAGCTTAAATCACAAAATTTGAAGAATATCACTTACCTTCTTCTTTATAGGTTCATGTCTAAGGTGTTAATGCACCTAGAGCCCTCCAACTTCTTCAAAAACTATGCTTAATATATCAAACATACTAAGTTAGCAGTATTCTTATCTTGAAATTAGGTTTCAACTTGGGGTTTAAGGTTTTAGTGAAATTTTTATGATTTTTACCTTTTGAATTTTATGGAAAATTGCAAGAGAGAGCCAAATGGGGGTATTAGCATTAGTGAGACTTTAAAGGGGTTGACCCAAAACCTAAAGGGTTTAAGGATGTAGGGGTGGACCACTAGTGTAATGTCAATTACCTTTGTGTTGCCAAGTGTCACTCTTTTGAGCATGTAAGGTTTTCTAATTCTTTCATTTCCATTTCATTCCTAGCTAAGTTTATTACATCCTAATTATCCTAATTCTTCAAATTAAATCATCCATCTCAAACTTTAGTTATCTCTCAATAAAACCAAACATAAGGGCACTTTGTTCATTTTACAAATTTGGCCTCTAATCTTCAAATAATCATTCGTAATTGACTTTAAATAATTTCTTAGTGATTTTATTCACTTAATTAAGATTTTGGAACTTTATCTAGGGTCAATAAGCTATTTTTAAGCTAGTTTTGATAAAATCGAGTTATAGGGCAAAAAGGTAATTTTGAAAAATTTAACCCTAAATTTTATAAAACCCTTCTTAATTGACTTCGAAAGTTCCTTTTTAATTCCACTAACCTTATTTACTATTTTGAGTTTTTTTTTATGTAATAAGTTAGACTTTCAATAATGTCCATATTCAAATTGCAAAGAGATAGATTTTCCTAGAAGGAATGATTCTAGCACATCATACTAAAGTGTTTTTTGGGATAGTTAATTAAGGGATTGCTGCTGTAGGAATTTTTTTCAACAACATATTTTATTAACATAAATCTGTAAGCCTTTATAAAAATCCCTTTTTCCTAAACATACATAATTTTTTTCCTTTCTGAGTTTCTTTCTTGCTTTCGCAAGGCAGTTATATATATATATATATATATATTCCTTTCTAAGTTTCTTTCTTGCTTTTGCAAGGCTGTTAGGCATAAGTGTGCTTTATATATACTAGTGGAAAATGACCCTTACTAATGATGCTTAAGAAATAAAATATAAATGCGATAATAATATGGTAATAACTTCTTTTTTATTTTTCAAAGATAGCATACCGTGTGTAACTTTCTCATATTTTTCCACATTAGCATCCTAATTATAATGTTCTTCTAATTCTGCATAAAATCTCAGTTTTAACATTTATGTACTTTTTTATTGTTTATTATATTACTATATATAACATTTTTCTAAGACAAGGCAAGAAAAAACTCTTTCACGCTTTATTACTATAGATGATCGACTTACATCGTTGGTACAAGGGTTAATGTTCAAGAAATGAATGTCTAACTATTTTCTCACCATGGATATAAACTAGCCCACTAAACATTCTCTATTGGTGCAAAATAATTATATGTAAAATTGTTAATGAAAATGATAAGAATATGGTACATCTGTAGTACTTATGACTTAATATATATATATATATATAATTAAAAATTAACAATTTGTTCTCATGTTTTAGAAACTTTAAAGTTAAGAACATACAAAGTTATTATTGTTTTAAAATTTAAATTCTGAATAATTTATTACAAAGCTATATAGTTACACCATTGAACTATTCATTTCTTTCAGAAGAAGGGCCAAGTTTTGTAAATCCAAATGTTATACCAAATAAACCTATAGCCTTTGAATAATATAGATAATTAAGCAATGGATATTCTCCAAAAACAATTTAACAATTGTATAATTTGCTTGTAGGACATTGAAGAAGAACATTAAGGAACCAACTTGCAGCGAAGGATGTAAGAACTTTTCTTAGCATGCATCTTTGACTGCTTATCTCTGCTTGTTGATGAATTGTACATTCAGCTTTTTTCATTGCTAGGTTAATTTGAATTATCAAAACTTTAAAAACTTCAAGGACAAAAAAGAATAACTATACCATCTTGATCTACACTTCACTTGTGGAACCAGTCCAAAAGTGTTTAGCACTTACGCCATTAATTAATGATCATTCTAATCGAAATTTCCAACATCGTTAATTTAACATATACTTACTTTAACAACATATTTCCGTATCTTAAAATTTGAATCATTTAGGAGTCCAATATCATCTTTGCCTATTAATAAGGAGTTGATAGTGATCGGGTAATTTTGATTCGCTCCCGAGTCCCAAGCCTCTGCCAATTCTTTCATAGAACTTAGCCTCACCTTCTCTTCTATTTACGCCAATATATTCACCTCCATGGAAGGAAAGATCCTAGAGATTGGCTTCGCAAATAATACATTGAACCATCCTTCCCCCTACATTATTTCTTTAATTTCATCGTCATCCTTTATATCATTAAACCTAATTTGCAAGCTCTCCAATCTATTTACCTTGTTGTAGCATGCCCTACACTTATGTGATAGGTCTTATGAAGTAGAGGCTAAATAGATTTTACTAAACTTTAAAATTTCATTCTTTTATCATATTAGCAATTTATTGCAAGAACTTCATCTAGTGCTGAATAAAACAGAGTATAACAGAGGTTCTATGACAAGTAAAAACGAAAGGAATATGAAGATAATATAAATATATATATAAGGGAGTTTGACTATCCTTATTTACTAACCTATCTTTCAGCTATACAACCAATCAGATGTTATCCACTATTTAAAATCTTTAGATAGTTATAATTTGGATGCCACAAAAAAAAAGTATATTCCTTCCAACATCCCACAGACGTAGCAAAATCTTTTTTTAATACCTATACCTCGTACTACATAGAAGAAGTCCTTCATGTATGACATCAAGCTAATACAAAGATCCATCTCTCTAAATATTAACTCTCTATTTGTTTCTTCCTTGGAGAAACACAGCGTCTTCTTATGAGAATAGTAAGATTTTACCCTTCTCGAATTTTGATGCAAGCAAGTCAAAAGCTGTTGTATGTTTCTTATTAGATCATAATTACGTGTCGTACTTGCTATTCATCTTGACATCTTAAAACGGTTTTAATCATTTTTTTTATATTGGTATTCCGCCAATATAACAATTGAAAGATCTAATATAATATATATAACCTATTTATGTTATTGATTCAAAAGAATTTTCTTTAAAAAATAAATTACTTTGTCTATGTTTTCCTCTATCAAAATAATAACAAAAATATTGACTTTCCTTTATGAGAAAAATTCAGTCGTAATTTAGAAAATTGTTTCATCTAATATGAACATTACTTTTAAATGAGAAGAAATTTTCTAGGAAAATAATCTTTAAAGGAATCACTTGTTCTCTGAAGCAAACTTCTGAATTTTCCTTTCCAAATAACCATTTCAACATGTTTTGAAATTTTCATTTTAGGTTTTGAAATATTAGATTTAATGTATTTTGCATTCTTGGATTTTGATTTACTTTTGAAAAATGGTCATAAATCTTGAGAGTAAACATAGTAGCATTACTTACGATAGAATTTGTCTAAATGTTTTTTTTTTTTTTAATAACAAGTCTTTTACAAGATTAAAATATGAAATGATCATTGTGATTATTTCTTACTAATCGTGTAAGTTGGATCTTCAAAAAAAAATTACTTATTAAGATTGCTGTCAAAAAATCAATCAACTTCATTAGTAATAAAAGAAGATTTTATTATTATGAAGGTTGAAGGCAACATTTGTAACATTTTTAAATCTCGAAACTTCAAAGAAACTCCACCCCTAAACAATAATTCCAATTAAGCTTGATAATGGCCCCTGTGTGATTGCTGAAGGCGAACCGCCATCGCTATTTCCCTTTTTAATTTTGAAATCAACCAACTCTATAGCCTTCTATATTTTTCCTCTCTGTGCGTGCCCTTCTTTTGTGAATGTGATAATAATAATAATAACAACAAAAAGATAGAAAAGCGACGAACAATTTCTTTGGTACTCTTCGTTAGTGAAAGCTTGATGATTTTGGGACTTGAAATTCTGTTGCTGGACTTGGGTCTTGAAGCAAAATTTCTCACCGCGAGTACCACATACCATGTGGTGAGTTATCTTGCTGTTATGTGTTTGATTTTTTTGTCTAAATTATTTATTTTTTTAACGAAATATGGATATTAATATAAATGAAAATAAAAAATCATGAAATAAGATGATTATTTCAAAATAAGCATGCATGTGTAGTCCATCCAATGCAGGATCGGAGCTTTATGGTCCGATTACCCTATAACGTAAATTTAACTCAAATCCAGTTACTATTTCTCAAGGTATATGTCTTGCCTTATCTATTTTTTTGTTCCTATCAAGTTATTACATATGTTCTTCTAATTATGCATAATATAAAGGTTGTGTCTATTGCTAACTCGTCCCAACATGGCAACTTGGACACAACACATTTTTTTGTTCCAATTTGTACTACCGTCATCTTGCTGTCTCCTCAACCTATCTAAAGTCTTGCCTAAAACTATGTTATCAAGCCAATTGAATTGCATTAAAACTTCTTCGTTACAAAATTGCCTTAAGACCAATCTACTCTCGATTGTCACATCAAACTATATCGCGTCACAACACTATTGATGCCTCATGAGGAGGAGCCATCAATGACCTTTGTTATGAAAGTTACTCCAAGTGTGACCAATGCAAACATCCACAATGTATATAAGATAAGCTTTATATTCCTTTGTGGTCCGCTCTGACACATTATTGTCTGCTAGGAACTTTGTGTAAAGAAAACCGGGACCGACAAACACTCCGATTATATCAGAGAACCACCGTAAAGAAACAACTCTCTTTTAATAATTAGGAGGAAGAAGAAACTTGTAGAGAAGTAGATTATCTAGGTTACATTAAGAACTAAAATTATATAGGCTGAAAAGAAAGAAAAAAACAGTTTTAAATACACCTAAAAAGAAACAATGACATGTTCACGAGGCAACAACCTACCAAAAATTAATTGCTCTTGAAGAATACGAAGCATCACTTTAAATCTCAACAGTCCCTGAGTTCCGCCCATCCACTCCACATAGTATGATACTGTCCGCTTTGGATCAAGCCCACACGGTTTTGTTCTTGAGCTCCTTCCCAAAATGCCTCATACTATGTGGTGGGTGTGGATGTTTATATATTGCTCAATTTTTTCTTAGCTTTCCTATGTAAAATATTGGATTGACATCCCAACAAACCTCCCCTCAAGCCAAGGATCACACATCATCACGTACAACACATTACGTGGCCTCCCCTTGAGTGATAATCCACATCGATCCGTCTATCATCTTGCACCGCCGTTACTCAACGGGACACGCCGCCTAACCACCACAATATCAAGAAGACTTTCGACACAAGGCACACCGAACACGGATCCATCTACGGGCTCTGCTTCCACACCGGGCTCTGATACCACTTGTTGGGCCCCTGAGCTCCGCCCATCAACTCCACATAGTATGATACTGTCCGCTTTGGGTCAAACCCACACGGTTTTGTTCTTGGGCTCCTTCTCAAAAGGCCCCATACTATGTGGTGGGTGTGGATGCTTATATATTGCTTAATTTCTTCTTAACTTTCCGATGTGGAATATTGGATTGACATCCCAACACTTTGATGGCCCTTAACCAAAAGCCAGAAATCTAATATCCATGTTTATGGTGGTTTAAACCTATCCATGTTATGATCTAATCCAGTATTCATGTTTCTTGGCTTAGAACTAAATGCTAAAAAGTTAACATCCGAAATTTTTCTATGCTTTGAAGTTGGACGGATGCCTTTATCACTCCTTACTCAGTTTCATAGCACTTCTCATGTCATCTCATTTTCAGGATTGTATTCCTAAATATGACCATACATTGTAGTCAAGCTATTTGTAGTTAACACCGCAAGATCTTGGCTGGAACCCTCTACTTCTTTCTTTCAGTTAAAAATTTCTACCTTGATTTATTACAAATTTAACATTTTTTATAAGTGTCAATATTCTTTCCTTAATAGCACTCAATCCAGCATCAAATGTTAATGGGATAACCAGAAGCATTTGTTGAAAATATAAATTAAAAAAAAATTACATTTATAATTTTTTAATAGAGATTCAAAATCAAAATTAGAAATAAAAAAAAGCTTATTCCTAAAGAATGAATGAGTATTGCGGAAGTTCCTTAAACGGAACCTCATGACACGTATCTGCTGTAAGTTATCGTATATTATTATGGCCACTAAATAACATAGGATTCCAGATCGGAAGACACTGTACATTAATTGTGGAGGTGGAGAGTTACGGCTACCGGAAGCACAATATGAAAAAGACAACGACAATGTCAGCTTGCAAAGTAATGACTACACCCGTTGGGCTTATAGTTGCAGAGGACTATCAGCTTCAGAGGACCATGTGAAGAACTTATCTTGTGCGATAGGCTTTTCCGATTTGACTTTGTACGCAACTGCTCGCGTCTGTCCTGTTTCTCTGAAATATTACGGATTTTGCTTACGCAATGGGAAGTATAATGTCACCCTTCACTTTGCTGAGATAGAATATGCAAAAAATGAAGACTACAGCAGCTTAAGGAAGAGAATCTTTGATATCAAGATTCAGGTAAAACACTCGTTTATTTATTGCATTGTCCATATTTCGATTTTTTGATGGAATGTACCTATTTCATCTAAATTTAGAAGATGCTATAAGAATTATACTAGTAACAATTTTTAAAGAAATGTTAAAAGGTATTTTTGAACCACCTGTAAAAATTAATATCTACTAAAGTATATTTACTTTTTCTTAAAGTAAAATATCAATTTAGAAAAGGTTGAAAATAACATTAATAATTGTAGATCAACATAAATTAAAAATTCATACAAGGAGAGATAACTTAACTAGAAATGGTGCAAATAAAGGATATCATTATATTACCATTATAATTTTGAGTGAGATATTATAGATATAGCACATGCCGCATCAATATTCACCATGGTACATAATATATTACATTAGCAATTATAATGGACCTCTTTTATTTGTCTCACTTTTTATAACATTCATTTCCTATTTCATTACTAAAATATTTCATCTTCTATTTGAACTTTAATTCAAACATTCATCCTTTCTGCCTAATTATCTCCACGTTCACTAAAAGTTGTCAGGACAGTAGATGGGGGCGCAGTTTCATGAAAATGACACTATAAGTAAATATTATTATTTCAGAATGTGACGGAAAGGAAGGATTTTAGCATCGTCGATGAGGCTGGAGGACCAGCTAAGGATGTATCTCGATCGTTTCCCAACGTTACTGTGACGAACCATACGTTGGAGATTCATCTATACTGGGCTGGGAAAGGAACTTTGGTGGACACTAATGACTTTAATGGGGTACTCATTTCAGCCATTTCAGTTAATCCTGGTAAAAAAATTTATACACTTTTATTATAATTTTTCATTCATGAAATGAGCTATATATTAGACCCACAAACATTTTTCCTCCGTCCAATAGTCTGGTGAGGTCTAAGTCTTCTTAAAACAAGCATGGATTGCTGTAGCTTCTGTTGTACTTCGGCTGCTCGGTCTGTCCTAAACATGGCAATTAATTTGCACAAATTAATTACGATAAATTACATCGACAAACTCCTATTAACTTCTAAAATTATTCATACATCTCTTAATACTTTTTCATTTTACACTTAATGCTATTATGGTTCAGTGGTATGAGCCCCGCAACTTTTGCAATCGTTGCCTATAACACGGCTATTGCACTGATATAGGACCCTAGAAAATCTAAAGTCACAATTTTGAACGGCTTTTTGAAACAACTTTTCAGTTTTATTCATGTTGTTATCTTAGATTTCGCATGGTTCATTTGTTATATGTCGTTCTTTGGAGTTTTTAAGGTCCCATTTTAGAGTAGCAAGTCATGTTGCCTGTAGTTTTCGCAACCTTATGTTGCATTGATAGATAAGTGCATAATAAGAGCAATTAGGGGTGATTAGATTTGCCCATTTTGTTGCAATATCTTTCTTTATATGATGAAAAACCACAACAACTAAGTATTTGAACTTCTTCCTAACTATTTAAACTTTTTCTACGTCTAGTTGTGATACCTGGTCTGAATACTCTGGAAATATCATTTATCGCATTAGCTTGCGTCGTATTCCTTGGGATTATTGTACTGGCCTTGGCATGGCAACAGGGCTGGATCGGAAACAAGGAATTGTATGGTAAGATCCAGATGAGTGTTCCTTTTAAACTATTAGCTTTTCGTATTTTGCGATAATGGTTTTGTTGATTATTTTGTTTCTCCTTGCACAGAAAAACGCATAGATATTCGAGGGAAAAAGTTCACCGTAAAGCAATTGATAAAGGCAACTCAAAATTTTAGCCCCAAAAAGGAGATAGGCAAAGGAGGTTTTGGAGCAGTCTACAAGGTTTTCCTAAACCTTAATCCTTGTTCTTTCTTTCATGTTTTATACACACACACACATAAATCTATATATTCATTTACCATGATAATTTAAAAGAGACAAATAAATAAATGAATTGCACTACTTTTGACGAATAAGAGAGCATTTCCTTCTTGGTTAATCTTTGTCTATCAGTAAACACGTTATATGGCTTATATGACTAATTAATGAATATTCTTTTCAACTTCTTGGTTAATGTTTGAATATGCTCAACCTGAAATGGCAGGCTGAACTAGGCGGTCAAGTTATTGCGGTGAAGAAGCTGTCCCCCCGATCAAGACAAGGAATTCTTGAGTTTAGAAGGGAATTATATTCGTTGAAATCCTTGAGACATCCCAAGTTTGTCGAATTGTTTGATGGTTATTCTGGCCACGGTTTCCATCTACTAATATATGAATACATGGAAAACAAATCCCTTGCCGACGTTTTATTTGGTATGCCATTTATTTTGTTTCGCTTTTTTCTTTTTATATAGAAATGATGTTATAGTTATTTAAAAACCCTTCAACTTGTATGAGTTAAAAGTTGTACTAACCTTAATCATTACGTTCAATCCCAACCATGATGGATTTCTTTTTTTTTTTTTCTCTCTCTTACTGCTTGAATAATTTGGTTTATGACTATGACTTCGTGATTATTTCTTAAATGTAATTTCATGGCTGTGACAACTTGCAGATCCAAACTCCAAAATGAAACTTAATTGGGAAGCAAGATACAAAATTTGCAAAGATGTTGCAATAGGTTTGAAATATATCCATGAAGAGTCACACCTCAGCATGATTCATGGAGATATTAAAGCTAGTAATATCTTGCTTGATGGTGAGCTTAATGCGAAAATATCTGATTTTGGATTGGCAAAAATCTATACTGAAGATGATCAAGCCACCGTTGTGAAGGTTGGTGGCACAACGTAAGTATGATAATAGATTACACACTTTGAACGATTTGTCCTCTTGCACTTGACAAATTTGAACTGAAAAATATCTGGATTGTTCATCGTTTCAGTGGATATATGGCACCTGAATATGCAGCACAAGGAATCCTATCCCACAAAGCTGATGTTTATAGTTTTGGAGTCGTTTTGCTTGAAATTGTTAGCGGAAGGAAAAATGCTGAGTATAAACCGAGTGAGGAAACCGAGTTTTTGTTGGACAGCGTAAGAAATGACTTATTTTTCTACTTCCTTTGTATTTTGCAAAAATTTTCTAAGAAATAGAGGTTGTTCTTTTAAATTTGAACTAGTTGTTTGTCAATCCAAATTATTTATTTTAACATCCATGTCATTCCATCCTTGTAAAATATTGTTGTGATGAACAAGGAATTGATCTTAATTTTTATTTGCAGTTTGGGAATTTGATAATACCCACATTCAAGATAGTAATAGCCTCTTCATTTTCAGGCATATGTTTTGCACAAGAAAGGAAAATCCATGAACTTGGTGGATGAAGATTTGAAGTATGATCTCAGTGATGAAGAGGCCCATCAAGCCAAATCAGTTTTGCTCCTAGCAATGATGTGTATTAGTCTTTCTCCTTCTCTGAGGCCAAAAATGTCTGAATTAATGAGCGTGCTTGAAGGTGAGAGAACCATTGAACAAGTATCTGATGAATATGCGCCTACCTCTGCCTCTCGATCCATTGGCAGCACCAGTGAAAGATTACCTCAAAGAAATTGGACCTCTACTGATCATACACCAGGTTCAACCGACATTTCATCAGCCGCCACGACTACTTATTTTGTGATCAAAGAGAAAGATGGAAAGAGGGACAATTCCCCAGGTTCCTCACTTGAAATTTCTCACAATACTGAGGAGGATTAACAAGAGCATGGAGCATGATTTGAGAAACGGTTTTATGTATTTGTTATTATGAGTGGCTTGCATTTAATTCTTCGTTGACAATGTTAATTGAATGTGTGTCTTGACAAATCTAAAGGATGCGATGATTTTTTTTTTTTTTTAGCCATGTGTGTGATGATGTTTGAATGGTTTGATTTTTTATCTGGTCGTTTTATGTATGGTAATTTGTTTGTCTAAGGAGATACTTGACTTTTTTAATTATACTGTTGGATCTTATATATATATGAGGAAATCATATGCTTTTTAATAAATTATTGTTTCACAAAAATTAGATGGATCGATTTCAGTGCTTTTATATTATCTCCACCAAACAAATAAGTTGAATTTATTGAAATCAAAATGAAAGTTTGAAAGCAAAGGACTACAAATAAGACTTACAATTCTAGAGGCTTAGTAGCCTAATCAAAAAATAAAAGCTCTTTTTAGAGGAATTGAAGAGTTAAGAACCCAAATGTTCATGCCTAAACCCTCACAACCCTTGTTTAAGTCTAGTGAAGTTTTGACCAAAATGCTTCCATTTCTCTTATGATCATAGGAAAGATTCTTCTATGTTCTACCAACTCAAAGGAAGATGCTCTAATAATGGTCTTCATTGCCTATTAATTTACTAACTTTGCTTACCAAAGTAGCTTACAAAATTACTTAAACAAAGAGAATGTACATTTTATTCAAATATTAATAGAGGATGTACATTGCAAACTGAGGATATATGTTATAACATTTTAATGTATATGGAGAAAATATGTTTGTTCCCTAGTTTCAATAGAGTATAACCATCACAATATGCTATGCAAATAGAGGATATATGTTTAACTACAGTTGCAAGCAGAGGATGTGTACTTAAGTGAACCAATGCATTCATAACAAAGAGCTAATTATTTATCTATCATACCTCATAGGAGACTCTAATTATGATAACCCACCATAAGTACTCTCAAAAGAGATAACTTTACATTTAGTATCCTATAACCCCTTGATTACATATGAAGCGCCTATACAACTAAGCAACAAATGACTCATATCAAAACATTAAACCTTTTAACTTAAACAAAGATTTGAATACATAATGCTTGGAGTCTCCAAGGTTCATAGAAAATTGTACAATGAACTAACAAAGAAATAGTAAAATCTTAATGACTTCAACTACCCTTCATTAGCGAAACTTTGATGACTTTAAGACTTAAAAATTCAGTTGCTATAATTGCATTTTGAGGCAAAATTTCTCACCACATACACCATGTACCATGTGGTGAGTTATTTTGTTGTAATGTGTTTGAATTTTTTTCCCCTTTCTTTATTATTTCTAATTTTAATCAAGTAAAAGTAAAAAGGTAAACAATAAGCAACATTTATTTATAAATTTAATTTGTTTGACAAACATAATAAATGTTTTTTGCTAAATTATTTAATTTTTAATGAAATATGGATATTAATGTAAATGAAAATAAAAAATCATTAAATAATATAATTATTTTAAAATATAGCTTGTAATGCCCCAAAAGAGGGCTTAGAAGTTTTCACTAAAAGTTATAATATCATATGTATATCCATTACATGATAACTATCTTACGAGTCAAAGATAGCAAAATTCTAGATAATTATTTAATTAATTACAACTAGTCATATCATATAATAAGAAAATAACTATGAATTCTCATATTCTATAGTAAACCAAAATCACAAAGAATTGAAATCCCCTATTAAAACAATAAAATGAGAAAATAATTCTAAGTCTTACAAATTCTATTTTTACATTGAGTTTCCTAAAGTAAGATCATATACATTTTACAACTAGGAAATCTAATTTGATACCTCTTACATTTTCAACCTCAATATAAATAATTCTTGGTCACATCATGTCTTACCCCTTCCTAAGCTTTTGTAATTTTTCTTGCAAAAAAAAAATATTGAAAGGTGAGCACACACCGCGACTTAGTGTGATGAGATTACAATACTCTCAATATTATACGTGCACAAGTAATTCAAGCAAATTTTCAATCATATGTTATGCATGGACAACCTTACGCAATAAAACATCCCATGCGGTCTTCTAGTAACCATCGTAAAGTTTAGGATTTAATGCCCCACTTGACCTTAGGTTGGAGATTCTCATAACCATCAGTGCTTGGATACCATGTCTTACTTAAATTTCATTTTCTTACTTAGTTAATTCTCTAAGTTTTTTAAAATCATATGCTCTAGGTGCCTTAAATGCACATTGAGCACACAAACCCTCAAAGACGAATAAGACCCTTAAACTCGATTTTATCAAAGGCACGACAACCCCTTGAGTCACTTAATTTGCCAATGGCAGGACAGTAATCCTTAAATGATTACTTCTTACACATCTTATAATACTGATGGTTTTCAACACAATGTAATATATCATGTAATGCATATCAAATTTTCTATTAGCCGAATATCATTATGTCAATTTAGTTATAAGTGACCAACCAAATAAAATAAATCAGATAAGGCAAATAAATCATAAAGAAATAAATTTTTATAATAAATCAATATATAAGGCCAGATCAACAATAACATTTTACAGCCTAATTCCATCAACCATTCAGTCACTTAGAATATCAAACATCAAATATCCAATTCTGTGTCAAAATGGAAAAAAACTAAATATCACACTATTTTGAGACATTCTCGATCCATCACAATCAAATCCATGAGGCATACAGTTAGCTATCTCGGCACTCAAGCAAAACAACACCCAATCACTTATGCATCCAAGAAATACACACCAAGGGCAAGGCAAAAGAGACCAAGCAAATCACTCACGCACTCAAGTAAATCAATCACCACATTTTACACTCTTGCCTAAAACAAAGGCTATCCAATCCTTACAACATTTACACATTCTTCAATTATCTTACACTTCCCAATCAACTACTCCTCCACTTTCGTCCTGTCAAAAAATCTAACATTTATATGGATACATACTCATGTATTTCTATATTTATACATACATGCCCAACACATAGCTAAGCTTATATTCAAATGCATATATGTATCGCATTTGCATATGAATGAAGAGGTCTTGTACATGCACATAGTGCAACTTTCTCAAACATAAGCATAGATACAATTAAATATATATGTTCATGCATTTATACATAGGTGTAGCTTTAATATTTCTTAAGTATACATGTAAAGGATTGGTTTAGATATTAATTTAGCTAATTAAATGAGATGCATAAGCATGATTTCTAAGTAAAGTACATGAAGTAAGGGATGGTAAATAACTTAGTTTTAAAAGAAAATAAGCATTAATACATGTACTTGTATATCTATGTATAAGATATTATATATACTTATAAAGCAAAAATGATTTTTACTTAAGCATATCTTTCTACCCCTTTAAGTATATATATATGCCTAAATGGATTTCATTATGTATGTACGTAAAATTTATAAGGCATAATACATATATATAAGTAGGTGGAAAAAGTTTAGTTTACATTAAGTTTAAAAGATGAAAGTGGTGTAGTTAATTTTTACCTACTTATATGACCATACAAATGTTTATATATATATATATATAGAGAGAGAGAGAGAGAGAGAGAAGAGGGGAACACACACACAAAGAAGCATCACACACAACACACATAAGAGGCATTCACGCATGCTCCCAAGGTGCCCTCAAGGCACCCACTACTCACTTCAGACATGCTCATAAAGAGCTCACCATATGCACACAACATGACTCTACACACACACGCACACAATATTATTTTGGCACATGACACATACAATACACACCCACACACAGCAAGGTCACAACACGCATGTGGCTCAACATAGGCACCAAACACACACACACACCATACATGCACACACATATCATACATGAACACACACACACACTCATGCACCGTAAGCACACACATGCACTCCAACATGCACACTTCCACACTGCAACCACTTACATGTGCACCATACGCGCATGCACTCACACAATAAATACACACACCTACATAATATAAACACACACACATACACCAGCAGATAACACCCCAACATTACACCCATCACAAGATGAGCACACTTCTAACATTACCCAAACACTACCACACTTACACCTCTTAATTACACCATAAAATCTCCATTTTTTACTCCATTTCAATCCCAATATGGTAGCAAATCAAAACCCATAGTAGGTGCAACAAATATACATACACACTACAAAATTTCAATTAAGAAAATACACAAATTATAGTAAATCATCGAGTTGCTACTCATCTTTGCCTTATTTTCTCCTATAGTGCAAAATAGTCATCAGGTTGTTGTGAAAAATTAATTTCTTCACCTAAAACTCTAGAAAAAGACATTACTAAGAGTTACTCTACACTAAAATTGTTCAAACTTACTTATTTCCTAATTTTTCAAGCTTAAAAACTCCTATATTACACTATTAAAAATTTTACCTAAATTTTGAGTTGAAAATTTACCTTACAAATGTGGTCTAGCTTCATAGGATTTGTCTTAAGTATCAAAAAGGTATCTTCGGATTTTTATTTAAAGTTAGCATGAGGAAGATAAAATTTTTTTAAGTTCGGAGGGAAAGTTAAATTTGTAACCAGGAAGGAAGGAAGAGAAGAATAGAAAAGGAAGAAGAAAGAAAGAAAAGAAAAGGTGTAATCGAAAGAGAGAGAAAAAAAAAAAGAAATGAGGAAAGAGAAAAAGAGAGAGATTTAAGGCAAAAGAAATTCTCAGGGAAAATATCTAAATACAAGTTTGGTTAGCACACATACTAACCATCCAGTTAAATTATCAAAATTATTATATTTTTATATGAAAACTTATATATAGACTAAATAAATTATTATAAGTATAAATATACACTCAGGAATTCTATTTAACCATTCTAAACCTAAAATTTTAATTTCTATTTCCTATTTTTTATAATTACCTAATGGAACTAGTTTCTTTCTTACTTTTACATTTTAAAATCCATTATTATTTGTTATAAGATGATGCGGACAATGATGCGGACTGGATAGCCGAAGATTAGTTGGATAAGTGGGAGAAGGAGAAACAAACTAAGAACCCGTGGTAGACTTCAACGCCACCGGTGTTGAATTCTACACCAACGGCCTTTCGGCCGGCTTTCATGCAAAGCTGTCGGCTTTAGGCCGGCTTTCACCGCCAGCTTTATTTTTCAATGTAACTTTGTGGGACTATAAATACCTCCTAGGGTTTCTTATGAGAGGTTAGGTTTTTATTCTATGACATTTTACACCAAATATTGAGAGTATTTCTCCAATTGAGTTTGCATCCTGCAATTTGTGTGTTAGAAATCAACCAGTGAATTGATTTTTGTTTACCATACACTTTTACGCTGCATCAGATTGGTATCAGAGCAAAGCGAATTCCTGTGAAGATGTCAACTAATCAGGGTGATGACGACGGTCGTGTTTTTGACGATGTTCAAGATGCGAGATCACAAGGAGCCAATCAGTGGGTTCTAAGGGCGAAGTTTGACGCTATGAAGAAAAAAATTGGGCGTATGGAACGGCACCTTGAGGAATTGATCAAGCGTTTCGACGCCATGGCAGTAGATTCCAGTAGGGTTGGGGGTGTTGGTAGAAGTCAGTCGTAGGCAGCTGATATCTATGGTCGCTAGATCGTTCAACCTGTTGTCGAAAACAGGTGGGGAAGGGTAGAATATGATAATTCTAGACAACAACGAGGACAAGGTGGTAACGGTGGTGGTTATCGCCAAAATCAATATGGGAACAACCAGAGGGATGGTGGTTATTGCACAAATCGTTACGGGTATGGCCAAGGAGATGGGGGAGATTACCACCTGAAGGTCGATATCCCATAGTTTGATGGCAGTCTTAATATCGAGGGTTTTCTGGATTGGATTGCTGAAGTTTATCGATTCTTCGATTATATGGAGATTCCTGAAGACTGTCAGGTCAGATTAGTGGCATGTAGACTAAAGGGTGGAGCCTTGGCATGGTGGGAAAGGCTACATAACAGAAGACAGAGAGAGGGTAGGCATCCAGTGAGGACGTGGTATTGCATGAAACAAATATTGCAACATGATTTCCTTCCTCCAGACTATGAGCAGATATTGTTCCAACAATATCAGCGGTGTCATCAGGGATAGCGATCTGTGCACGAATATACCGCGGAATTCATGAGATTGGCCGAACAGAACGACTTGAGGGAGAGTGGAAGCCAACAAGTCGCACGGTACGTAGAAGGACTAAAGCTCCAAAATAAGGATAAAATAGGGGTCACAGTGGTGAAGAATTTGGTTGAAGTGAAGAACATGGCCCTATAGGCTGAATTGATGTTGCAGGAGAAGAGTAGTAGGTACGGAGGTGGAAGAAAGGGTATGTCAATGATGTCGTTGGCAGTAGTAGTAAGTTAGGGATTGAGAAGAACAAGGGTGTTATAAACAAGCTTAGTGAAGAAAACACCAAGAGGGAAGACAAAAGTGAGGGGAAGAGACCTATTGAGCCTAGGGGGACCCAGAAACAAAGCAACCCGTATGCCAAGCCGATTTTGGGAAAGTGTTTTCATTGTAATCAGCTTAGTCATAAGTCGAATGAGTGCCCTGCTAGGAGAAGTGTTAATATTCTTGATAGAGGAGACAAAGATGAAGTGTGCTGTGAGCCTGATGGGGAGGATGATTATTATGAAGAGGAGGAAGAAGTGGTAGAACCGACCTATGTGATTAGGCGAATGATGCTGACACCAAAGCAAGAGGAGATTACCCAACGACACCAGTTGTTTCGCACTAGGTGTACGATTAGTGGGAAGGTGTTCGATTTGATAGTAGATAGTGGAAGCTACGAAAATATTATTGGGAGTGAGGTTGTTAAGAAGTTGTAACTACTTGTTGAAAAACACCCAAATATATACACTATAGGGTGGATCAAAGCTGCAGAGAAGATTGAGGTGAAGGAAAGGTGCAGGGTACCGTTCTCAATAGGGAAGTACCGTGATAAGGCTTTCTGTGACATTGTGGACATGGATGCCTGTCATGTCCTATTTGGCAGACCATGGCAATTCAATGTGAATGCACAACACGCTGGAAAGGAGAACATGTACAGGTTGGAAAAAGAGGGTGTGAAGTATACGTTGTTGCCATTAAAGAAGGAGGGACGTTCGAGGGAGAAGAGAATGGAGAGCCGTTCTTTCTTGACTATCACCAGTCAGGGAAGGACTTAGTAGATGACTTAAAGGAATCACGGATGGTTCACGCTTTAATAGTGAAGAATGTTACGAGTGGAGGAGATGAGGTGAGTGTGGAAGTTCCTGAGGCAGTGAAGAGTTTGCTAGAGGAATATAGGGAGGTGGCTCCTGATGACCTACCTGAGGGTCTACCGCCTTTGAGGGATATCTAGCATCAGATAGATTTGAAGCCTAGGGCAAGTCTTCCCAATTTTCCACACTATAGGATGAGCCCCAAGGAGACTGAAATCCTTCAGGAGAAGGTCCAAGAGCTATTGGTCAAGGGATTTATTTGAGATAGCCTTAGCTCGTGTGCGGTACCTGCATTATTGACTCCCAAGAAAGATGGGAGCTAGAGAATGTGTGTTGATAGCAGGGCTATCAACAAGATCACCATAGGTTACAAATTTCCCATACCATGCCTGGAGGACATGTTGGACAGGTTGAGCTGGGCTACTATCTTCTCCAAGATAGATCTGAGGAGCGGATACCATCAAATTCGAATCCGCCCTAGAGATGAATGGAAGACGACATTCAAAACCAAGGAGGGGTTGTATGAATGGTTGGTGATGCCATTTGATCTCAGTAACACGCTAAGCACCTTCATGCGTGTGATGAACCAAGTACTGAAACCCTTTAATGGTCGCTTCGTTGTAGTGTATTTTGATGATATCCTGGTGTTCAATAAGTTTGAGGAAGAACACCTTGAACATTTGAAGTGTGTTATGTCTATTTTGAGAGAAAATAAATTGTACACTAATTTGAGAAAATGCATATTTTCGTCGAGGCGACTGTTCTTTCTTGGGTTCATAGTCAGCAGTGAGGGGGTAACGGTGGATGATGAGAAAGTGAAGGTGATCAGGGAGTGGCCTACTCCAAAAGTTGTCACTGAGCTGAGGAGTTTTCTAGGCTTAGCCACTTTTTATAGGAGGTTTATTAAACATTTCAGTACACTCACTGCTCCACTGACTGAATGTTTAAAGAAAGGGAAATTTCGATGGGGCGAAGAGGCTGAAGCTAGCTTTGTAGACCTGAAAAGGTGGTTATGTAGTGCCCCTGTATTGGCGCTACCTGATTTTGACAGGTTGTTTGAAGTGGATTGTGTGAGGCCAAGAGGAGTTGGTCGACATGTGATAAGGAGTTTTATGCTATTGTAAGAGCTCTAAAAGTGTGGGAACATTATTTGGTCGGAAAGGAGTTTATACTGTATTCGGATTGTGGGGCTTTAAAACACTTGAGCAGTCAGACTCGGATAAGTAAGGATATGCATGCGAGGTGGATTGAGTTCCTATAGAGATTCCCCTTTAGATTGATGCACAAGTCTGGTGTGCAGAACAGAGTGGTTGATGCCTTAAGTAGGAGGGCTGATGTACTACTCGCTCTAAGTGCGGAGGTTGTCGGTTTTGAAAGGTTGAAGGGGTCGTACGAGGGGGATGGAGATTTTAAGGAGATGTGGAGTAAGTGTGCCAACAGAGAGCCTTGTGATGATTATCATATTCACAAGGGATATTTAATGAAAGGGAATTAGTTGTGTATTCCTGAGTCTTCCTTAAGGGAGAAACTTATTCAAGACCTGCATGGTGGTGGGTTGGTAGGACATCTGGGTAGAGACAAGACCTTGGCTGCAGTTACCGAAAGGTACTTTTGGCCTTGACTAAGGAGGGATGTTTATAGGATTGTGGAGAGGTGCTATATCTGCCAAGTGTCGAAGGGGCAGTCTCAAAACACTGGCTTATATACCCCCCTACCGGTGCCTGAGAACATTTGGGAGGATCTGTCGATGGATTTTGTACTTGGTTTGCCTCGTACCCAACGAGGTGCTGACTCTGTTTTTGTTGTAGTTGATAGGTTCTCTAAGATGGCGCACTTTATCCCTTGTAGGAAAACCGCTGACGCACGAGCCATTACACGACTATTCTTTAAGGAAGTGGTGTGTTTACATGGTGTTCTAAAGTCCATCACCTCCGACAGAGATAACAAGTTCCTCAGTTACTTTTGGAGGACTCTTTAGTACATGTTTGACTTATCCCTGAATTTCAGCAGTACAACTCACCCTCAAACTGACGGTCAGACAGAAGTGACCAACCGGACCCTTGGGAATTTAATTAGAAGCATTTGCCGTGAGAAGCCAGGGCAGTGGGATCAAGCATTAGCTCAAGCTAAGTTCGCCTACAATAGTTTTGTCCATAGAACTATTAGAAGATCACTGTTTTCGGTAGTGTATACCAAAATGCCACAACATGCGCTGCACTTGATCAAGTTACCCAAGGGAGTGGTAAGTAATATTGCTGCTAAGAATATGGCTTAACAATGCCAAGCCATCACAGAAGAAGTCAAAAGGAAAATTGAAGAAGCTAATGCCAGGTATAAAGGGGCTGTTGATAAACACAGAAGGAAGAAGTTGTTTGAAGTTAGTGATCAGGTGATGGTATATCTTCGGAAAGAACGTTTTCCTATGGGTAGATATGGGAAATTACAACCAAAGAAGTATGGTCCTTATGATGTGGTGCGCAAGATCAATGACAATGCGTATATCGTGAAGCTCCTAGATGATATGAACATCTCGTGCACTTTCAATGTAGCGGATTTATCTCTCTTCCATCTAGATGACACACCATTGTATCCTGAAGAGAACTTGGGGTTGAGTTCCTCTCCGGTGGGGGAGAATGATGCGGACAATGATGCGGATTAAATAGCCGAAGATTACTTGGATAAGCGGGAGAAGGAGAAACAAACTAAGAAGCCGCGGTAGACTTCAATGCCGCCAGTTTTGCATCCAATGCCATTGGCGTTGAATTCTACACCGGTGGCCTTTCGGCTGGCTTTCATGCAAAGTCCGTCGGCTTTAGGCCTGCCTTCACCGCCAGCTTTTAGTTCCGCGATTTTCCTCTTTATTTATTTTTCAATGTAACTTTGTGGGACTATAAATACCTCCTAGGGTTTCTTATGAGAGGTTAGGTTTTTATTCTATGACATTTTACACCAAATATTGAGAGTTTTTCTCCAATTGAGTTTACATCCTGCAATTTGTGTATTAGAAATCAACCGGTGAATTGATTTCTGTTTACCTTACGCTTTCATGTTGTGTCATAAGATTTCCTCTATACATAAGTTATTAAAGTAGTACTAATATATTATAAATAATTGTTATTAATCTTTCCAAAAACAATTTTCCATTATGAAATTAAGCTAGAATTGCTTATTATTCCATTATTCTCTTTAGTTTTAGTACAATTTTTCAAATTTATGGGGTGTTTCATAGCTAGTGCCAAATAATGAGTTCAATAACAAATTTCAATTTCAGAATACTAAATATGTGTAACAAGTTCTTAAAACTAAAAAAACCAATGTTTGTATAGATAAGCTATTTTGATGGTCCAAAAGTAGTATATGAGCATAGCATAAAGATGCCTCTTAATCTTCAACTTGACCTATCCTATAATTGAAAATGCTCTAGAATTGAAAATGGATACCAGAGTATGGAGATGAGTGATTTATAGCTAAATATAAGTCTTCGAACCTCATGAAAGAGCCTCTAAGTCATTGTATACCTATATTATAACATAAGCTCTTCATTGCATAATCTGTACATAAAAGTGGATAAGTAAACATATTACTTTTTATTAAATGAATCAATACTTGAAAGGGTTAGCTTGCTCCTCTCATCTTTAAACCACAAGGTGAAATGAGCTATTGTCAACTGGCTTATGTTACAAGCATAAGTCGCGTTTACTATGAAAACATCTAAAAACTATCATTTGGAAAAGCGATAGGATCATCCATTACTCGTAAGTTATACTAAGCCCACATTCCTATAAAACCCGAGAAAATTAAGAAAAAAAATGAATAAAAGAGAGGCATGGCAATTGAATCGATAACGGTTTAATAAAAGGGGTAATTTGATCATTTGGCAAGAAAAGTATAAAAGGACCATTCACTAGTCATTTTAACCCTCTTTTCTCTTTCCTATTAATAGACTCCCCTAATAAAAGACAAACCCTAAGAAAGGAAGGCAATTGCTAAATCTTGCACATTAGAGAAAGTTTTACATAGTAAGTGTATAAATGAATATCTACCTTTGTTGATTTTGTGCGTGTGAGATGATTTAGGGCTCATTCCTTTTATTGTAGTGTAGAATAACTTAGCATGAATAAGGGTTTTTGAAGTGAGCCTTTGATCAATGGAATGATCTAAATAAGTAAGTAGTAAAATTCAATCAAATCTAGTGTTTAAATGCTATAAATAGAGCGAAATTAGGCATAGAAGTGTTAGATTCCAATTAGGGTTGAGGGAGATTAAAATTGGTGAATTTAGGAAAAGAATTCGAAGGCAAATAGAAAGGTACACAATCAGGTACTTACCCATGCTACATGGAGGAAAAAAATTGAGTTAGAGGGTTTATGAATAGGTACACACCCATATACTTGCTCGAGCACTTAGGCATGTAATAAAGTAAACATATATAAAAGGGTATACAATCATGTACACTACCTGTTCCCTACTCATGAACTTATACACAACAATGCTCCACGTAAACCTTCTTTAAACGTTTTCTTTTCCTATTTCTTGTTTTTCATTACTCCTAGACCTCTAGTACGATTCTAGTAACTTTACCAAAGTAAAGGAAATGATCCAACATCTAGTTTACATACTTAGATAACTTAGATAATCCTCTAGGTTAGTACTAAGATTAGTTTATTCTATACCTTGATAGGCTCCAATGTAATTACTAGTCAAGGACAAGTCAAGTTTGAGACTGCCCTTCTAAGTATGTATAATCCTTATATATTGCTTATACTTGTTAAGTTAGTTAAAGAAATGAGTTAATGGTATATTGGGCAGTTAAGTTGCTTGATGTTTGTGCTTAGCTCAACCTAAGGACTTATAGTGGTAGAACCTTAGGAGACACCTGTTGATCGATATGTGGCGGTGTCCCCATGGAGTTGAATACTGAAATGATTTGGTAGATTTAATAACTCATGAGTGTTGGGGTTTGTAATGGTAATTTTCAACACCATACTATATATTATACTATTATATCAAGTGTAGTGGGGTTATGAACATCTATTTGTTATATGAATGACCTAAATGAAATAATCAATTGCTTGTTTATTTGTTACATTAATGCATGTGTTTTAAAGATATGACTGATCATATGCATGTGCTTGTAGGTTGTACATGCTAAGCAATAGCTCATCCTTTGGGGACCTTCTTTTTCAACTACAGGAATAGATGAATATGCATTGTATGATGAGGACTTAGCACATTATACACAGGATGGGAGTGGCATAGATTATGTCTACTTCTATGATGACTAGAAAGTGAGGAGAATTACATATAGTGTTATGTCTGAAGGGGGAGAATGATGTTGCCATTTAGAAGATGAAACTTTTGTTTATCTTTTGAATTCTATACTAGTGGTATTATAATGAGTTTTCATATGTATTAATGTATTAAGATACGCATAGATGTTAAATTATGGATTATATATTGAAGTTTAGCTAAGCTATGTAACTATATTAGATAGACAAATTATATTGTTATGAGAATTACAGTTGTTATAGGTTTATGCGAAATTAGTTAGATTAAAAGCCTTAACATGTCTTGATCCTATAATGGCATGTAGTGGGTTATGACATCTTGGGTTTCAAAGCGTTATAGATATTCACTATTCCTAAAGTACATAAAACAAAATGAAATGCTTCCACACACAATATATGCTTTCATTTTATAAGCTTATGGTCTAACCTTATTTCTAATATCATCTTTGACTACACTAAGAGTCTTTTAATCGAATTTATCAACATGTATTGTATAGACTACATGCATGCTTCTCTAGAAATGTGCACAATAAGATGGATCACAGCATTAAAGATGACTAATGTATAAAAGTCTCTAGAGAAAAAAATAATAATCATGATACTTTAAGCCCTTAAGAGTTGCTCAAGAATTTACCTAGACATGATATGTTAAATGTGTATCTATCTAGCAATTTCACATCTTTGATAAGGCTAAATATTTTCTCCACTTGATTAAGGCTAAGTGTGAATAGGGTCAAAGCTTTATGGTCTAATCCCCTTGAGACTTAAGATGTAACTAAATTCAAATTCCCATTTCTTGGAGTATATGTTTTGCCTTATATGTATCTTTGTTCCTATTAAGTTATCGCATATGTTCTCCATAATATGCATAACATAAAAGTTTTATCTAATTGTTAATGCATCCCAATATGGCAACTTGAACAAAAAAAATTCACATTCCAATTTGTACTATCATCATCCCATCATTTCCTCAACTTATCTAAAGTCTCACTCAAAACTACATTTTCATACCAACTCAAGTCCATTAAAACTTCATTACAAAATCATCTTAGGACCAATCTACTCTCAATTGTCACATTAAACTATATAATGTCACAACACCATTAATGCCTCATGAGGAGAAACCATATGTGACCTTTGTTATGAAACTTACTCTAAGTGTGTCCACTGCTATATAACGCCCCAAAACTTGGAGCACCACAACCCGCCACGTGTTACTACTACTAAGTGACACGCTAAGGTTCTAAATCTTCAACATACTTCAAAACTTGCTCATATACATTATCCACCATACTACTATAACTATAATCAAATAAATGACTCACAGATGAGTCATTCCAAATTTCATTATTTAATAACCACAAAGTCTCAAGCTACAATCTATCTCCATAATTTCAATGTAATAATAAAAGATCAATTTACAATAATTCATAATTCTTGTCACTCTTCCTCCACATAGTAATAGTATTCTCTTCCCATCTCATCCATGTAATGTTCCATCAAGTTTTCATTCTCATCATACTCTAGTTGTTCATCATTTTTGCCTGTAGCTAAAAAAATATAGGAAGGGGAGTGAGCCTAAGCTCAGTATGTGAGTACCACACCCACATACGCATGACATACCACATTAATATCACATGCAAGTATGCAACATTTATCCTCAACACATTCACAATTCGGTTCACACATCAACACCCATAATGAATTATAACACATAGGGGTACTTATGACCCCGATACACATAACATTTGTCCTAGTGGGAACTGCATCTACGGGCACCGTCTAACCCTAATGGGAACTACCACTGTAGGCCCTATCTAACCCTAATCTACCTCAAATCATTTTGATACATGACTCCACTAGGGATAATGCAGTATATCGATCATTGAAGTGCCCCCTAGGGATCTACCACTATGGGCCCCTAGGCCGAGCCAAGCACAAGCAACGTATCTCATTCCATTCATGTAACATTACATTACTTCATGATACCACATGATTCACATAATGTCTCAGCATTTCATTATTTCACATACAACTCATTATATAGCTTCTTAACAATCACATACAACAAACAAAGTAAACACGTACTTAGTATCCTAGCCTTAAGCACTTTTTATCCCAAACTTAAGCTAAGTGGATATCTGTATAATCATCAAGACATCATCCTTAGTACTAATCCAACATTTTATAACTCTCTTAATTCCTCTTAAACTATTAGGTCATCTAAAGTTTACTAATTATTTTGGTTGTGTGGAGCATGATTAATTAAGAAGATAATTTGATATACTATGATCATGTCCATCACTTAACACGGCCATGTTGGAGGTCGTGTTGCTCAACACAGGCTAGTACACGACCATGTTAGGGGTTGTGTATCTCTTGGTGAGATTTAGCTTCAACATAGTTGGAACATAACTGTGTTGGGAGGCTGTGTTTCTCTTAATTTAACACGGTCGAAACACGACTGTTTTTGGAAGGTTATGTATCTCCCGATATGACTTTTGGACTCAACATGGTCAAAATACGACCGTGTTGGGAAGCTGTGTTCTTCTCATTTTAACATGGGGGCAAAACGACCATATTGGATGGTTGTGTATCTCTCGATACATCTTAGTAAATCAACACGAGAGTAACACGACCATGTTGAATGGTCATGTATCCCTCGGTATGTCATTTGAACCCTATTTTTTTCCTATGCTAATTCATCCAATCTTCTCATTTTCTAATCTTAATCTTAAGTAATTTCAAAAATACAAATTAGAATTCTTACTTAACTCGAATTTCACTTGAAAATCCAAATTCAACCACTCTCATGCTCATTCAATCTACCCTTAAACTCAACTCCTATAAACAACCCAGTCAAATCCATGATCTTTAATATCACTGTTATAATATATATAGGTTATAAAATGAAAATCATTACCTTTCTCTCCACCGCGCTACCTCCTTAGATTACTCTAGGTTTTCTTAAAGGGGCTTTCTCTCCCTTTCTCTCTTTTATGTCTCTAGGCTACTATTGTGAAAATGTGTAGAAAAGAGAAAAGCCCTAAGTTAGTTTGCTCATGTATAGTCTCACTAGGAAAAGACAAAATTGTCCCCTTCTTTTATTTGTATTTACACAATTGCCCTAACTCCTATATTATTTATTTATTTGTTTATATATAAAAAAATCGTATACTACATGCTAAAATTTACATTATATATAGGATGTTACACTTCTAATTCACTATGACAACAACATCTCACCATGAAACCTACTTAAGTAAAATATGTAAGGCTACAATTATTAAATTAGTTTCTAAACTAGTTTTAAGACTTTGAAATTGTTATTAGTTTTTTAAAACATTTTGGCGGTACGTTAGACTTTTGAAAACATTTGATGATTTGTCTATTATGAAAACGTATGGTAAAGCAAGAAAACAGTCTAAGCCCTAAGGCCTATTGGGCCTAAAAAATACAAGCAAGGGAAATAGACCATAGACTATAGGTAGCTTCCAATAAGTCTAAGTATAACTAAAACATAAAAACAAAGTCTAGAAAATGAAACAACACTCAATCATAATCATAAACAACGTAATCTATATCCACTATTTCATCCTAAAACTTCTCTCTAAAGCCATATCTCATTGAATCATAAAGCAGGTTAGAAACATCCTCACCTAAAACAGAAAAAGGAAAGTGATCCATAAAGACCCTGTACATAGTAACATAAACATATACATGCATATCACACATGCCTACATATTAATGCATTAAACATTCAATCAAATCATTTAATTATCTTATTTAAACATCTAGCATGAGAATACTCACAACTTCGAACATCAAGATAAGGGACATAGAGTTTGATTCAATCACAATGAACATTAAGGGTTGACGGGAGCAGCTAGACTCTATGTCATTAAAAACCAAGTATCCAAGTAACATTGTCTAAATGAACCCACCATTATACGATCCTTACTAATTACATTTCAACTATATCATATTACCTATTGAGGCCCATAACCTCGAACGGCTTCAAATAGATCTTCTCTCCGTTTATTGTGCCTGTTATTCGACATGTTTTCACTTATCAATTACCCCCCGAGCTACCTTTGGTGGTCTAAGTGCTTAACTACTTTGTCATTTCAATGTATATAACCATAGCCAAAATATTGATTCAAGATTTGCCACTTGTTAGCTCAAGTAATCACACATAAGAAATAAGTAGTGATGTACCTCAAACAATTCTATAATAAGATAATTCCAGTTTCTAGGCGACAATTTGATGTACCTAAAACCAAGTATAAGCACACAAAACCAATTTGAAAGACAAATCACACAATGTCTTTCAAACTAGTCCTCAAATCTCAAAGTAGTGTAAACTTCAAATTGACAAGTGATCCTAATTTTGTAGGAAATCTCAAGCTCTGATACCAAAAGATGATGTGCCTAAAAGGGAGTTTAAGCACATGAAATTGAACCAATTAACAACTCTCAAGTGACTAGTTTAAAATCGGTTCAAAAGGGGCACAAAACTTACATGAACCCTAATTATGGTAAGAAAATCCAAATGTTAAAATTCAAGGAGATAAAACCACAAAGTTGATAATCCTCAATTGAAAACACTAAACACACTTAAAATCCCATGAGATTATTACACAGAAACAACAAGAACAAAGCCATGATCCACTTTCCCAACAAAGCCAATCCACGGTTCAAAATGAAGCAAAAATTGATGGTAATAACAAGTGCTAAAACCAATCAATCTTATAACATAATGAAATAATTACAAATGTAATCAACTCTGACCACGAAAAATCCAATTCAACCCTAGATATAACTCACTAGTGATGAAAAGGAAACTACAACAAAGAGAACTTTATATTACTCACAAATTCACTTTGAGGCCACTCACCACAATCTCAATTTTAGGATTGAAATTGATAAGAGCAGTTTTGGAATTAGGAAACCCTAACCCTCAACATGTGAAGTGCTTTTTTTTTCTGAAAAATTATCAAAAGTCCCTCAAAACCCTACTTAAGCAAGTATTTATACTTACTCTCTTTAAGGTTTAAATGTCTACAAACTTACAACTATGCCACTTTAGGGTGGTCGGTCCTAAAAACACAATACAATCAAATAAAAGTGTCCCAAAAGCTTACACATAAATAGTCCAAAGAAATAATTACAAATAAATAGAAATTAGTCTTCAAGATGCCAGGTCTTCAAATCAACTTGTCGGTCCAACTCATCTTCGATTTAGGTCGATCCATAGATAACCTATAAGCTGAGTCTAAGTGAGTTTGTCTACTGCCCTGTAAAGCATGATAAGTGTGCCTGTTGGAATATATAATGCATGAATAATAGAAAAAAAAGTTAGTAAGAAAATAATTCCAAGGTTAATTTGCTCAAAAAGGGCCCTCATTGCTAAGATTTGAAATCTTTTAATTCTTGCCCTAATGATAGGCCTTGTAAGATTTTGATTGCTATCACAATCAATGATAATCGAATCCAACAATCGAATTAACAAACAAGAACACAAAATAAACCCTGATGTGCCTAAAACTAAGTCTAAGAACATGCAAAACCAATTTGAAAGACAATTAGACAATGTCAATCAAACTAGCTTCTAATCACATGAACAATGGCATCAAATCTCAATGTTTATAACTAATTCCTCAATACTACGTGATCAAGATTGAAATGAACCAAATATGTTCAGCTCTAATACCAAATATGATGTGCCTAAATTAGGGGTTAGGCACATGCAATTGGAACAAATTATAAACCTTAATGCACTCGTTCAATCTTGGTTCAAAACTTTAATAATTTGCATGAACCTTAATGGAGAAGAATGAAATTTGAATGCTCTAATTTGTAAGGTAACAATTCCACAAGGATAAAATCCTTCAAGCAACACTAAATACAAATGATTGCCACGTGAATTACACACAAAGCCACAAGAACTAATTCAAAGAGCCACTTTCCCAACAAGGTGATCCTCTGTTCAAATGAAGTTAAATTGAAAGTTTAAACTTAAGGGCTAAAACCAATCAATTGTAACAACATGAAATTGATTACAAATGTAATCTAATTCGGTCAATAACAAATCCAATTCAACTCTAGATACAACTCATTAGTGATGAAAAGCAAATTGCAACAAGGAAAATTTGATATTACTCACAAATTAGCCTTAAAGCCACTCGCCACAACCTCAAATTGGGATTTGAAATTGATAAGAGCAATTTGTGAAATTAGGCAACCCTAACCCTCAACACGTGAAGTGTGTCTATTCTGAAAATTTTGCAAAAGTCCCCTAAAACTCTACTTAAGCAAGTACTTATACTTGCTCCCTTTAGGGTTAAAAAATCTACAAAATTACAACTATGTCACTTTTAGGGTGGTCGATCCTAAAACTTAATTATAACCAAATAAAAAGTGTTCCAAAAGCTTACACATAAATAGTCCAAAGAAATAATTACAAATAAAAACAGTCTTCATCATGCTAGCTCTTCTATAGGATTAGTCGACCCAGCTCATCGCTGGTTTAAGTCGATCCATAGATAACTCATAAGCTGAGTCTTAGTGAGTTTGTCCATCACCCTATAAAGCATGATAAGTATACCTATTGGAATATACAATACATGAATAAGAGAAAAGAGGTTAGTAAACAAATAATTTCGGGGTCGATGTGCTCAAAATGGGCCCTCATCGCCAAGATTTGAAATCCTTTGCCTCTTACCCTAATGATAGGTCTTGATGGATTTTGATTCCTATCATCTCAAAAAGATTTGTCCTTAAACCTGACAGATCAAATGCAGTAGAGACTCTGTTTCCTCCTAGCAAGCCACCTGAAGAAGTACCAGTGCAGAATCCCAATATCTGAAATACCACAGGGGGTGATTGTTTTCTCTCCTCCATTTCTAGGATGTATCTCATCTGCAATACAAATAATGACCCATTATCCACTAAGGTCTCCCCTATATTAACCCATTCCACTGATATTATTTCCTCATTTTCTAACTCATCTATATGGCGCTGACCCTTATGGCCCTCTGATGGTTGGTCCGATTGCTCACGGCTCTCTGATGGTTGGTCCGATTGCTCACGGCTCTCTGAAACCTTTGAAGGTGGACACGACTGTCTTTAAACAGTCTGGCTCTCTAATGATGGGCTCATCCGACTCCGACCCTCGGAATTCTCCAATGGTTTACTTAACTGCTTATGAGCCTCTAGTAGCTCTGAAGGTGAACACAATTGTCCCCGAACAGTTTTGTCCTCTGGTAGTCTACTCATCTGACTATGATATTAGGATCCTTTAAAGGTTAGCACGTCTGTTTTTGACAAATTTTATGCTCTAAAGGTTGTCTAATTTCATTAGAAACCTCAAGAGCCTCTAAAGATTTAATCATGTGGCTATGATCCTCAGGAATCTGTGATGGTTGTCTTATCTGTCTTTTCATCTTCCGGACCTCTGATGGCAACATAAGGTTCAATACTATACGTTTACCATCCTGTTAGAACATGTAAGTATTTTTTTACCTATCATGTAATACCATCCTGTCATACAACCATGGCCTACCAAGCAATATTTGGGATGTACACATAGGAATAATGTCACATTCAAGTTCATCACAGTACTTGTCCCCTATACTGAAGGGTGCCCTAGACCTTTGGGTCACACAAAGACCATCCTGATCATTCAACTAATGTAATGTATAGGGTTCAGGATGCAGAATATTTTTAAGTTTTAACTTCAACACTAATGATGCAGCTACGACATTAGTATAACTACCACCATTAACAATAATTACGCACAAGTTTTCTTGTACCCTACAAGAAGTATGAAACAAGTTTTCTCTTTGTCTATCATCAATTTTTTGGATAGGAAGTCACTACTTGATGTATCAAAGTAGTAGAAGTATGCACATCATGTAACATGGTTATTAACCAACTTCAACAAGTTAACAACACACTTCACTACAAGCACTACAACAACACACCCTTACACACCCATGGTGCTCACACTTAACCAATACAAGAAATGTTTATTGTTACTTCAAATTAAAGTCAAGTGAAATAATTGAAGTACAAATAAATAATTCTTAGTACTTCAAGTAAGGTTAA
Organism: Laguncularia racemosa; assembly: GCA_037954665.1. Classification (NCBI taxonomy): domain Eukaryota; kingdom Viridiplantae; phylum Streptophyta; class Magnoliopsida; order Myrtales; family Combretaceae; genus Laguncularia; species Laguncularia racemosa. The sequence continues at coordinate 1,483,255 of JBBMOL010000068.1, forward strand.
ATAAATGAAGTACACACAATTATTTCTAAGTAGTTAAGAATTAAATTCAACCATAAGTGTTAAGTGATGAGTTCAATTAATTTCACACTTTAATTGTTTGGTTCGAATTCAAATTCCACTACTCAACTTTTCTTATCTTGCTTTGGTTTCACACCAATTACTTCACAACAAGCAGCACCTCAATACATACAAAAATACACAACTTCACCATCACACTACTCCCTTGCTCTTAGTTCCACACAATTCACGCCACTAATCAACACCTCTCTATATAACACACAAAACACTATGCCAAAAATACACTAATCCTTTACTAAATTTACAAAACACAACACCATACACACACACCTTTTATACATGTTGCAGCACATACATACATACTCTTCCACACTTGAATTTCTCCACTTCTATACAAGTTTCAAACCACAACTCACAACAAAAGGTAGCTCAAATTCAAATTCAAAATGAGTTCACTAATTGCAATATTCCACAAATGGTAAGGAGCCACTTTCAAATTCAAATGAACACACAATTACTTCTATCACTTAATGTGTGTTTTGAAATTCAAATAAATTCCTTATGAATCACTTCTGAAAATGTACACTAAGCCCCCCTTATGTCTAAATCACTCCAAGCAAAAATACACCTCCACTTCTTCACAATTGAGGCAACTTCAAGTTATAACTTTTGAATCACAAGATATGCTACTACCCTTTTTTTCTTTTTACACGAAATTATCAATCAAATGGAGCTTCAAAAAGAACTCAAAACTCTCTTCAACAAGCAGCAAATTCAACTCCTCAAGCAAGATAATTACTCTACTTCAAGCAACAACATCGACCAATTCAAATTTTCACTTTCAATTTCAGAATCAAGATGTAAGCTCAAGAACCCTAAATTTCTGAAATCAAAATTCAAATAACCCCTTCTCACAACCACAAGCTTTGATACCAAAAGATAAAGTGCTTAAAACCAAGTCTAAGAACATGCAAAACTAATTTAAAAGATAATTAGACAATGTCAATTAAACTAGATTCCAATCACATGAACAATGGCATCAAATCTTAATGTTTATAACCAATTCCTCAACACCACGTGATCAAGATTGAAATGAACCAAATATGTTCAACTCTGATACCAAATATGATGTGCCTAAATTAGGGATTAAGCACATGCAATTGGAACAAATTATAAACCTTAATGCACTTGTTCAATCTCGGTTCAAAACTCAAATAATTTGCGTGAACCCTAATGGAGAACAATGAAATCCGAATGCTCTAATTTGCAAAGTAACAATTCCACAAGGATAAAATCCTTCAAACAACACTAAATACAAATGAGTGCCATGTGAATTACAAACAAAACCACGAGAACTAATTCAAAGATCCACTTTCCCAACAAGGTGATCATCGGTTCAAATGAAGCTAAATTGAAGGTTAAAACTTAAAGGCTAAAACCAATCAATTGTAACAACATGAAATTGATTACAAATGTAATATAATTCGGTCAATAAAAAATCCAATTCAACCCTAGATACAACTCACTAGAGATGAAAAGGAAATTGCAACAAGGAAAATTTGATATTACTCACAAATTAGCCTTAAAGCCACTCGCCACAACCTCAAAATGGGATTTGAAATTGATAAGAGCAATTTGCGGAATTAGGCAACCCTAACCCTCAACACATAAAGTGTGTCTATTCTGAAAATTTTGCAAAAGTCCCCCAAAAGAATACTTAAGCAAGTATTTATACTTACTCCCTTTAAGGTTAAAAAGTCCATAAAATTACAACTATGCCACTTTTAGGGTAACCGATCCAAAAACTCAATTACAACCAAATAAAAAGTATCTCAAAAGTTTACACATAGATAGTCCAAAGAAATAATTACAAATAAAAATAGTCTTCATCATGTTAGCTCTTCCTTAGGATTCATCGGCCGAACTCATTGCCGGTTTAGGTCGGTCCATAGATAACCCACAAGCTAAGTCTTAGTGAGTTTGTCCATCGCCCTGTAAAGTATGATAAGTGTGCCTATTGGAATATACAATACATGAATAAGAGAAAAGAGGTTAGTAAACAAATAATTCTGGGGTCGATGTGCTCAAAATGGGCCATCATCGCCAAGATTTGAAATCCTTTGCCTCTTGCCATAATGATAGGTCTTGACGGATTTTGATTCCTATAAAACCTTAAAACTTTACCAAATATGACGCACCAGTAAGAAAGTAATCCTAGTACGGTTTTATTGATATTACGCACAACAATCCAATACCGTCACTTACCACAATCTCACGAATTGATAAGAGTAAAATGAAGATCAACTTCACTATGCAATTCCTCAAATGTTTAAAAGTCCCTCAATCCTTACATTACAACATATATATAGAAAAATAAAACAAAATGCGAAAAGTTACAAGATTTCAACCAGTTCGCCTACATAAGCTGCTGGCTTTGGAGAAATAAGCCGTTGGCTTAAGAAGGCAAGGCCACCAGCCTTAGAAGTCTACACCACTGGTTTAGAGGGCAAAGTCGTCGGCCTTTATGGCTGATCTATCTCCACACCGTCGACCTTGAATGGCCAATCTAAAGGAAAGTCGTCAGCCTTTATGGCCGACCTAAAGGCGTCCACCTCCAACTATTGTGATTTGATTCTCGCATCAAATAAAGTTGTAAGAGTCGTGATTTGATTCCCATCATCTCCCCAGACCTGTGGAAGATTTGTCCTCAAATATGATGGTTCCTCTATTTTAGTTGTGCATTTCTAAGAATCCCCTAGACTAAAAATTTTGGTTTGTAATTGTTTGTTTTCCTAAAGTTGTAGCTGCCCTAAAGACTTCTAAATTACCTGTAGTTGATTCACTCTATTCAGGTCGTCCCCCAGTTCCTTCCTCTTCACTAATAAGGACTTCCTGTTAGTGGATTTATTGATTTTCTCTTGGACTTTGTGCACCTTAGTTAGTGACATAGGACTTAAAACAACCCATTTACTATCATTTTGAAACACATAGGTGTTTCTAAACCCATCATGCAGTACTCTCCTATCAAATAACCAAGGTTTACCTAATAATATATGTGATGCACACATAGGGGGAACATCACAATCAACTACATCCTAGTACTTTTTTCCCTATGTTGATTGGACTCTTAGCCCTCTAAGTGACATGCAGACTGTCTCATTCACTCAACCAATGTAATTCGTAGGGCCTATGATGAGGTGTAGTGACTAGTTGCAATTTATTCACTAATGCAGTAGCTTGGTGCAACTACCACTATCAATAAGAAGAGTACAAAGATTACCTTGGACCCTGTAGGGAATATGGAATAGGTTTTCCCTCTACACGTCTTCAATATCCAAAGATGTAGTGATTACCCTACACAGCACATTAATAGCCAGATATTGATCATTGCCCTTATCCTCATGTACCTTAGCATCTGGATCCTCATAATATTCCTTTAGCACTGCTGATAAATCTATAGGCTCAAGTACTTCTTCCTTGCTATCCTCAGTTTCCACCTCTATAGCAGTCATCACCCTTTTGTTAGGATGCTGAGCAACTATGTGTCTAAAGCCCATGCATTTGAAGCATTAGGTTTGACAAATCTTTCCACCTGATGACCCTAGCACTATTTGTCTGATATCAGCCCTAGCAATCGCTTTGCCTTTTCTAGAAATTTCCCTCTCCCTATTAGTAACAGTTGCATTTGATTCCACAGCCTTATCAATTCCCCCTTTTTCAACCTACTGACTATCTGAACTATGCAGCTGAGTAGTAGATCTAAACCTGTTACTTAATACTTTGAACAGATTAGAGCACCTCTGTCTCTCAACTTTTAAAGCCAACTAGATGTTCAATGGTTCCATAACGAATCATGAGTGCCTCAAATTCTTAGACATATTCATCTACAATTTTATAGCCCTATCTCAAGGTTTGGAGACACATGAAGAGTTCATGTTTATAATGCTCTGGAACAAATCTCTTCCTCAACACCCTTTTCTTTTCCTGCTAAGTATAAATCTCAACATCACCATCTCTCCTCCTATTGGCCACAAGGTTCTTCCACCGCAAGGCAGCATAACCTGTAAACTCAACTACTGCCAAAAAAACTCGTGTATGATCATTAATCTCATAACACTCAAAGAGTCCTTCTACCTTATCCTCTTAATCAAGGTAATCCTCTACAGACCCCCTTCCATCAAATGAAGGCATCTACAATTTTACATACTCCAGACCCCTAGGCAGTCTGAACTCACGGTTAGGATAAAGTTCATCCCTAAAGTTGTCATCCATCTCCTCTCTATAAGCATAATACTCTCTTCCAACTTGTCTGCCCTTATTTCCTCCTAAAGCTCCTTCTCTACCGACAACATTAAGGGCTACCTTAGGTGGGGGTTCCTATGGATTTGCTACTAGTTGTTAGGGTAAGGTCATTTAATCGACCTATGTTGCCAGATTAGCAATAATAGTAGTCAGGTCCCGCAATTGCTCTTCTACAATTCTTCTTCCACTTTCAGCATGACGACCCTACACTCCTCCTCCAACGTAGCTATTAACCTCATTCCTAATTCCCCCATTAATACTGTCATTCAGCATACTCAACGGAAATTGCAATCGTAGCACATAATTCACAAGTCACAATCACAAACTACAACAATCCCTAATCGGGTACAATCCCAATTACAACCTCCATCCGACCCTCAACTCAAAAACCCAGCACAACGACAATACAACCATAATACACAAACAACAACAACAATAGCAACAAGCCCTAATTCTATTAATCAATCCAACAATAGAATCTACAACCCGCAATAATAGAATTACATAACCCACAACAACAATCACGAAATAAAACCCTAATTTTCAATTTATATAAATTCAAAGAACAAACCCAAATTGAATAGCACAGCAACAACACATCCGAATTGAAAACTAGTGTTTAATCCCGATTCAACCTCAACTAACCATAACATAATTTCACAATATCAAAACCCTAATTTCTCAATAGAATTTCAATATTCACAATCCTTAATCTTAATCTGAGCTCTAATACCAAAATATGATGCAACACAAACCATATTATAATCAAATGATTCCAGTTTCTAGGAAGCAATCATGATAACCAAATCCAACAATCGAATTAATGAACAAGAACACAAAATAATGTATGCACCGGCAAGAGAGTAGTCCTAATACGGATTTGTTGATATTATGCACAACAATCCAATACCATCACTCACCATAATCCCATAGATTGATAAGAGTAAAATGAAGATCAACTTCAATATGTAATTTCTCAAATGTTCAAAAGTCCCTCAATCCTTACATTACAACATATATATAGAAAAATAAAACAAAATTGAAAAGTTACAAGATTTCAACCGGTTCACCTACATAAGCCGCCAGCTTTGGAGAAGTAAGCCACTGGCCTTAGAAGTCTACACCGCTGGCCTAGATGGCCGGCTTAGAGGGCAAAGCCACAGGCCTTTATAGCCAGCCTATCTCTACACCACTGGCGCTAAATGGCCAATCTAAAGGAAAGTCACTGGCCTTTATGGTCGGCCTAAAGGTTTCTACCTCTAACTCTTGTGATTTGATTCCTGCGTCGAACAAAGTTGTAAGAGTCGTGATCTGATTCCCATTAAGTAGTTACTTAGCTGAGTTGATTATTAATCTAATTTAATCTTCTAACCTAACAAGCAACATGTATATTATTATGTATCAAAAAGGGTCAACAATTATTGAGTCACAATCTGAGTTCCGATTGAGTTGATTGAATTGATTTTATGTAATAAAAGAGAGAACTTGAGTTGATTGATTATTCTAAACTTGAGTTAATTGATGTTTGAATTCTACTCTAAGCTTGGCTTAAACTACTTAAGGCCTATACTAGCTATAAGGCTGATAAGGTTTTGCTGGCTCAATTAGCCTTTAGCTATATTTGGCCCATATGTTATTTAAGGTTTGTTAATTTAAGATCATTCATGTTACTCATTAAGTATTTGTTCATTTGTCAATATTGGTTCTACTTAATCCTCTAAGCATCTGACTCATTAGGCTTTATTTTATATAGGCTTTGAAAAACCTTTTAATTATCCAATCTTTTAATCTATATAGGTGCTAACGAACCTTCTGAATATCCAATCTATTAAGCAATAATCCATATAGGTTCTAAATAACCTTTCAAGTATCTAGTCTATTGAGCTTTAGTCTATCTATGTTTTAACTAACGTTATGAGTTTCTAGCTCATTAAGTCCAATTAGGTCACTTCAACTTATTTTAATTAACCTAGGCCAATTTTTTTTAAATAGTCCTATTTATTATATTTTAGACCTAATTGATTATTAATTCTAATTTCAATTTTATTTTTAAGTCCTTACTTAATTTAGGGCCTAATAGGGTAAATGGCCTAAGTAAATTTGATTTATTCATTAAGGCCCATTTAGGCTATAGACCTCAAGATTAATGAGTCTAAGTAAGTTTTGGGTCTTAAGCCCATTTGTGTTTTATTATAATCATATAAGCCCATTTTTTTTTTTAGGCCTTAGCTTAGTTTATTTTAATTATTTAATTCATTTAGATCTTAAAATGGTTTAAGACTCGGCTTAAGTTACTTAACATAATAAGGCTCATTTAAGATATAAGCCTTAAAAGGAATGAGCCCAATTATATTTTGAATTTTGGATCTTAGACCCATGAGTTATTTAGATTCACATTATTAAGTCAATTTTTATTTTAGCCCAATTAGAATAGCTAAGTTAAATAAGCCTAATTGAATTAAATTATGTTTAATTATATTAGCCACCCAAGGAGAGGGTAAGAAGGTGGTCCTTGGGCCTATTTGGTTGGGCCTACTTAAGTTAGGTTGGCATTGACCCAATTTAATTACGCCAACCATTAATTAGAAATTTGTCACAATTAAAAGTCTTAATTTTAAATGGTCATAATTTACTCAATTTAAACCTAAATCAAATGAAACCAAATCCATTTGATTCTTTATCATTTCCACTACCTGTTTTAACATTAAAAAGAAAAAAAAAACTTATTTTATTTATTTTAGGGCCTTTAGACTACCAAACTAATCAAGGTTATGAATTTCCAAGCTCATATCTTATCTAATTTAGGTCCAATTCATTCCAAATCAAATCTCACTTGTTCTTATTCCTTCCTAACGTCCAAAACATCATTCACTTTTTCATTTTTAAGAACAAATATCATCAAAATAGGCCAATCAAAATAGAGCATGCCCCAAAACATGCTCATATGTTGCACTAGTCTAATTTTAACATATCATCACTTCTAAGCCTTATTTTACATCCAATCCAACTCCTATTTATAATTAAATAATAATTCCATCAAATTTACTTAAAATAAACATAATGTATCATATTTTTCCAAAATTAAACATTCTACTAAAACATGCATGAAAATAAAAATATTAAGTTCATACAATTCTCTAATTCAACCTCAAACTTTACAAACTTAATATTTATCTTATAATATCAATTTCCCCCAAATTTATCACATTAAGAACATGTTAACATGCTAGAAATTCATAATTTGGTGATTAAATGATCTTATTAAACCACTATTTCAATTATATCACCAATTCCAACTCTCAACATATCATATATACCAATTAATCATTAAAATCATTCTAGATGCCACAAGTTTCTATTCCAATCATCAATTTATCACCACAAAACATTCAAATCAGATTTAGCAAGAGTAGCTAAGCCTCATTTCCATCTTCATAGTGGCAGTCATAAGAACACCTAACATATTCTCCATTAAGGCATATCAAACTTGATTTCTAGCCACAATTCCAACATCTAACAACATATATAGCACATTAAATCTTAAATCAATATTAAAATCATCAAATGACACTCAATATGTAGAAAAATAAGTGGCAGTCAACAAGGGGATTTGCAATACATCATCAATGTTCAAGAAATCATCAAACCCTTATGTTCAATTACTTCCAACTTCACTAAATCACCCATTTAAGTTAGGTTTTGAGCTTACCTTAATAGAGATCTAAGATTTTCTCTTGATTAACAATAGGTTGCCACTTACAAAGAGCAAAATGAAGTTTCCTTTGATTCCACCTTAATCCTTTCCATCAAAAAAACTTACTTAGCATCTAAACATTGGATTTACACCATTAATTCCATATAAAACTCACAAAATCCACTTAACTCCAAGCTCTTTGTCATGTGGAATGTAAGTCCCCCTTAGCTTGGTTGTTCACTTGCTTCTTGGCCTAAGACTCACTAAGAAAATAACTAAAGATTAGTAGTTAGATAAGGTGAAATTGAGCTAGAAGAAATGTTGGGGTATAAACTTAAGTAAATAGGTTTTTCTAACCATTGAAATTTTGAAAGTGAGAAGAGAATGGGGATTGCTATTTTCGATGGGGGTTTTAGCTAAGGTTTAAAGGGATAAAGTAAGGGGACCACAAGAGGTTTAGTGGAATAATCCTATGAGTGACATGTGTCTACTAATTTAAACATTTTCTAATTCATTTTTCCTCAGTTTGTCACTACTTAATCCAATTGAAATATGTTGTTCCGTTTTCTCTAAAATGCCCTTAGGAACTCAATTTAATTGATCACCCTTCAACAAGATAGGCTTAGGAGCATTTTGGTCATTTTACCAAATTGACTTCCGAATTTAAAATTTTCTTCTCCTTTTGTCTCAAAATAATTTATAATTGATTTTATTCATCTAATTAAGGTGTTGGAGCTGTATTTAAAATCTCTAGGAAATTTCGGTCCAATTTTGATAAAACCAATTTCATGGGGCAAAAAGGTCCTTTTTAGAAAAATTGATTTTTTTTCCAAAATTTTTCTTTTTATTTCCTTTTAACCTTATTTGTAGTTTTTGGGGTTTTTCACAAGATAGGCTTTATATCCCTTTGTGGTCTACCTTGAACAATAGAAAATTTAAAACATGGGAATGATCATCCCTAAGTTAGTGATTGGATTGCAAATTTTCTAAACAATATTTTGAAGAAGAAGAAGAAAAAAAAAAAAACTAGAGACAAACTTGATTTGTGGACAAAACCTATTAGAACCCCAATGTTATTACTAAGAATTTCTCAAAAATAAATAATTTAAAGACTTAACTTAAAATTCACTTTTTTTACTTTTCTAATTTTTAGAATAAGTATAAACAAAAAGATCAACCAAAATAAAAAAAAAATAAAGAAAAAAATGCATTACTTTTTTTATTTTTTAGTATTTTGGAAAAATATATTTTTTTTTCATTTTTAAGGTCACCCCCAGGTACTTTTGTATATACTAATCTGGATTAAAGTGTCGTACTTCCCTTTTTATTATAAAAAAAAAAAAGCCTTTAGTGTGTTGTTCAACTTTATTTGTAAAAAATAACTAGACTAAGGTTATATCCTTTTATTTTGAAAAAATCCTAAATTCTAATTTTTCATCTTTTTTGAAAAAAAAAAAAAAGCCTAAAAACTCTAACTTTCGGAAAATGCATTTTTTTAAATTTCTTTTCAAAAACTATAAGGGCCCCAAAGACATCTTTTATTTTTTTAATGTAAGAGAAAAACCCTAAAGATGTCTAATTTGAAAAAAAAAAAGTGATTTTTATAATAAAATATCCTAAAATTCCTAAAAATATGAAAAATAATAAAAAGTCATCTTTATTAAAAGAGAATGCATTTTTTATGTTGAAAACATGTTACTTTTGTGATAGTGCAAATTTTATGAAAAATAGTGATGCAACATAAATTTTATTAAAAATTTGCAATTTTATAGGTAAAAAACATGGTCTTTGCTGATAACCCTAAAAATTTGTAATTTTGAAAATGATGCAATCTTGTGTAATTTTCATAATAAAAACCTTAACAACACCTAAAAATTCAAGAATGCAATTTTTATTAAAAAACTTTTTAATCCTTTTAGATAAGAAAACAAGAAAAAAAAACTTTGGTAAATGGTTATTTTCATAAAAAAAATGGCATGCAAACTTTGTGTGACATTCATTTTTTTTTAATATATATATTGAGGTGCCTAAATGGGAATTAAGCACAAGTAAAATAATCTAACTAACAATCCCCAAAAGATAAGGTCAATTCGGTTCAATTTGGAGTAATATTGTTGCATGACCCTAAATGCAATAGTTGATCCGAATGATATATTCCATGAAATGAAATATCACAATGATATATTCCTCAACCAAGATCACTAATACTCTTGAATACCACATGAAATAATACACAAATTCAACAAGAACAATGACCATAGTTCCACCTTCCAAAAGGATTGATTTCACGGTTCAAATGAAGCAAATATTGATGGTAAATAACAAGTGCTAAAAACCAATCAATTAGGTAATAATAATTTGATTACAAATGCAATCAAACCTAACCAAGAAGACTTTAATCCAACCCTAGACATGACTCACTAGAAAAGAAAAGAAACACAACAAATAGAAATTGATATAACTCACAATTTCTCCTTATTGTACTCGCCACAATTCCAACTCTTGGGATTGAAATTGATAAGAGGGATTGAATTAAAGATGAACCCTAATTCTCTCATGAAAATATCAAGTGTATTATGAAAATTCTTTCTTAAAACCTTACTTAAGCAAGTATTTACACTTGCTCCCTTTAGGGTTAAAAAAGTCTACAAAATTACAACTATGCCACTATTTAGGGTGGCCGGTCCTAAATGAAAATTGCAAACAAATGAAAGTGTCCCAAAAGAAAATTACAATATAAAATGGTCCAATAACAATTACAAAGTAAAAAAATAATATAAACCTTCAATCTTCAAGAGCCAATGCTTCGAAGTGAAACCAATCACAACAAGCCTTTGGATACAAATCTAATGATGTCCCGTGGCTATCAACTAATGTAAGTCATTTAGCATCCCATGGAGAAATATTATTGTACCTGTAAGATTATTACTCAAATATTTATTAGATAAAAGAAATAAAGTGAAATATGAGTGTAAACACCCCATTTTTGCCCTAGGAATAAATAATAATCGATAATAATCAATTTTTAATTTTTCCCAATTTTTCTCTAATTTAGCATAAATAATAAAAATATTCAAAAAATAAAAATAAATAGGAAAAAACATCAATTTTGAAAAATGATTTCAAAAATGGAAATAATAAATAATTTTTACAAATTTTTGCAATTTCAAAAAATACAAAAAAATACAAAAGTCGCATTGCATATATGCAATTTGCGAAATTAGAAAAATCAGGAAAGTGGGCTAGCCCAGCTAGTCTGGACCACGGGCTAAGGCGCGCGTAGGGGGGCTCGGTCGCAGGTTCGAATCGCGGGGGAAGCAGTTTCCGCGTTTTGCAATTTTTTCACTTACCCAGGACACGTGGCAGCACCCGATTGGCTGGAGGACGTGCACGCGCCGGGCGCGTGATCGTCTCCTACCTCGGGCCCGAGATCGCAGGCGGAAGAAAAATTCGAATTTCGGCCGTTTTGATTCGATTTTTTGCACAAATCCAACAGATCTTCAACGGAAATGAGATAAACATTATCTAATTGGAATCAAATCGCAACAAACCGAGGGATTTACACGAATCGGAGTTGTTTTTTTAACCATCGATCCGATTAGCTTCGATCAGGAGGAAATTCGAGCTTATCCAGCTCAATTCGAAGTGCCTATAAATAGAGGAGGAGACGAGGAAGCAAAATCACATATCACAATTGAGAGAAAGTGAGAAAAGAGTGCAAATCGAAGAGCATCGGAGGAAGCCCCAAAACCGCGAGCACCGATTGGAGTTGAACCACCGCAAGGAGACGTTCTGGGAGTGAACTGTCGCCACCATTGGATTCAGCACCCTCAAGAAGCTAGGATTCGACATCTCACCCGTCGCAAAAGACCACCGGAACGCCGTGAACGAGTCTTCTCCGCCGCCGTGTCCGACCGAGCCGACTCGACCCGATTCGACCCGACCCAATCCGACCGACCCGGATCCAGGTAAGCCGGATTTTTCGGATTTTTTTTCTTCTAATTAATTTATTTATTTATTTTGTTTCTTTGTTTTTCCGAATTGGTTTATTATTATTTGTGAATTTTTTAGCTATTTATTTATTTATGTTTTATGCTTTATAAATAGGAAAATGTAGAAATTAGATTTTTAGGATTTAATAATGTAGAAAAATAAAAAAATAAAATGAAATAATAAAAACAAATATACCGAAAATAAAGAAATAAAAATGTAGAAAAATAACAAAAATATTAGAAAAATCACAATCAAACTTTAGATTTTAAAATAGGATAGATAATAACTTAGGATAAAATTTTAACAAAAATTCCCAAAAATTATAAAAATCAACAAAAAAATCATAAAAATAATAAAAATAATAAAAATAATAAAAATCATGAAAACTTAGAAAAATCATAAAAAAAATGTGGAAGAATAATAAAGATCATAAAAATGATAAAAAGATGATAAAATAATAACAAATCACATAAAGAATAATAAAAAATCATAAAAAATAGGAAAAATTCAAAAATCATATAAAAAAAAGAAAATAAAATGAAAAATGAGTTTTAGCACTTAGAAAAATCATTTTCTCTAAATAAATTCAAAATTGATGTTTTTCCCTCAAAATTATTTTCAAAAAATCAAATTAAAGCTTAGGCTTATATTTTTTAGACAAAATCCTAAAATAATAACAAACATAAATCAAAAGAGACTTCAAAATTAAAATTCACAAACACACTTAAGATTTTCGGAAAAGCAAACTACGCCTTGTTTGATCCTGAATAGCAGGTACGTAGGCACCCATTTGGGGCAACCATAAAATGAAACAAGAAATCATTTTTTTTTAAATCATTCAAGAACATAATAAAAAGTAATAGAAATTAAAAGACATTTTTAGAGAGGAACAATTTTAGGAGATTAAGTGGTAACCGTAAGGTTTTAATTGGTTAGCCTCCGGACTTAGAAACTCTGGTTTTCCCTTTTCCTCTTTTCACAAAAACGAGAAGGGGAAATTACGACGACTAGTGTCCAAATTAAGACTAATCCGCTCCTTTAGTCTTAATTAAATCTTTCCCAACAACAGTTGGGTGGCGACTCCAAAAATCAAACGAAGTTCCTAACTCAAGTCGAGGATCTATATTAGATGAGCATAGGGTCTAGTCTAGATCGGATTAGGAATGGGAATTCAAAAAAATTAGACTCGACAGGATGGCGACTCCACTGGAGACCCATGCCAGTAGGCTAGCCACCTGAATCTCCTCAAATTTTTCTCTTAAAGAAATGTCTTTCAATTATTATCCTGTTGCTAACTTTTTAGCGAATAGCTAGGTTTAGCTTTCTTTACTGTAGGGTTTGCATGCATAAGTTTGTGTGAATAGACGCGGTCGAACCCAGACCGTCCTAGAAACCTAAGACGGGGAGCTATTGTATAGGTTTCGGGCGAAGTGAGTTGATTCACCGTTCGGGGCCGATTAGGCTACCCCACCCAATGCTTCGATATGGCCTGAGATCCATTTCTCCGAGAATGCGGGAGGCCATAGAGCTTGGGGACTAGTTAAAACCAACCTATTTGCATACATAACATCATGGGTCGACAATTGATGATGATGTAATAATTTGTTGTTTTTTTCATGGAGTTTGGATCTGTTTCCCTGTAATGTTTTCATAGTTCTGGTTGTGATTAGGAAATTTCTTGTTGTAATAGATGGCTAGCACCGCAGTCAACCGCTTCCTCTACAAAGAAATTCGGGTGTACAAACCTTTGGACCCAAAGTTGGTACTGGACCATTGGTTTACCTTGTACAACCCAGAGGAACAGGCCTTCATCCAACAAAAGATAGGCCCCATCCTCTCACTAACAAAGATAGAGGTGAATTTGCCTTTGGTACGGGCTATGCTCCAGTTATGGGAAATTGAGCCCGTAGCTTTCTTCATCGAGCCACACGAGATCACTCCCATTCAAGACCAAAGCCAGAGTCGAAGAACTAGAAGCCGTCATCAACGAGAAGCCCGAGTCTCCACAATAAAAGACTAAGAGAGCTAGGAAATAAATTATCAATTGTATTCTTTTATTTTTCTTTGAATATAGAACTCCAAAATTTCCAATATTAATAAAAGTAAAGTTTCAATATTACATCGTCAATCAATTGTTGACCCTTTTATTTTAAGCATCCGCGTGACACATGCATAGCATTTGCATACATTATACTAAAAAGAAAAAAAAAATGCGCGCCGGGTATCAAAGATAGCTCCTAAACAACCGAACCCTCCCAGAAATCCAATCTGCACTCATTTAAGAATCAGAATGGAAAACAGTGACAATCATAATAAGACTAAGCATTGACTACGGTCCTATAGCCCAAAAAGAAGCACAAGCAAGAGGTGTTAAAGGCAAAATGAAGGGGAAGTTGATCGACGCCCAAATGTGCATCCCACCTCTACAACAATCTTTCTGAAAGGCAAATATCGTTCAAGAGCCTCGGATAAATGAAGGTGACGTCAGCAAAGGGAAACCAGCCCCTCGCACGTCCAACCAGCATCCGGCTCTGAACATCTGGTTTTGTTATCCTATCAGTAGCGCTAGGTTAGCTCAAAAGTAGAGAAAAATTATTAAACAAATTTTATTGAGACTCTTTATCAAAATTCAATTGCAGTTTGTTTTCTTCTTATATATATGTTTTCATTTTTATGCTACTCAGATCTCCTACCATCGAACATCAGGGATATTTCGCGCAGGTAGAAAATAAAAATGCTGATATCGTTTCCAACGCTGCTGGGTCAGTTGTTGAAGGCGATGTCTTAGACCACGAAACAATACAAGAAAATTAGCAAAAACATGAACAAAGCGGAATTCCGATCGACGAGCCTGTGGAGATAGTAAATCTAGGAAGCATGGAAAACCCTAAGAACCTCAAAATCGGGACCAGTTTGAGTGCCGAGCAAAAATGTGAGATAACCGAGCTATTGACAGAATATGCAGATGTGTTTGCTTGGTCATATGGTGACATGCTAGGGCTAGACCAATCAATAGTGGTTCATAGGCTTCCCATAAGGGAAGATGTCAAACTTAAAAAACAAAAACTAAGAATATTTAGGCCTGACATCTTACTAAAGATCAAAGAAGAAGTTAAGAAACTGCTAAAGGTAAGGTTCATTGAAGTGTCCAATTACCCAGAATGGGTGGCAAATATAGTCCCCGTTATGAAAAAGAACGGAAAGGTACGTGTATGCGTAGATTTTCGGGACTTAAACCAAGCTACACCAAAGGATAACTTCCCCCTACCTCACATTGATGTTCTAGTGGATAATACTGCGGGAAACCATCTCTTCTCATTCATGGACGGTTTCTTAGGATACAATCAAATAAAAATGGCTGAAGAAGATAAGACCAAAACGACCTTCATCACAACATAGGGAACTTTCTGTTACAAAGTCATGCCCTTCGGTTTTAAAAACGCCGAGGCAACGTATCAGAGAGCCATGGTCGCAATACTTCACGACATGATGCATCGAGAGGTTGAAGTGTATGTCAACGACATGATAGCTAAATCTAAAAAAGGAGAAAGCCATATAGATATCCTGAGGAAATTGTCTAAACGACTGAGGAAATTCTAGCTTAAGTTAAACCTAGAAAAATGGACTTTTAGGGTCACAACAGGGAAATTGTTAGGGTTCGTCATAAGCCAGGAAGGCATTAAGATTGACCCTAACAAGGTAAAGTCCATATTAGAGTTACCTTCCCCATGCTCCGTTAAAGAAGTAAAAAGCATGTTGGGAAGATTAAATTATATATCTCGTTTTATCTCACAACTCACCGATAAGTGCCGGCCATTATTCTGTCTATTGAAGAAGAACGCCGCAATAGAATGGGACCACGAATGTGAAGAAGCATTTAGGACAATCAAAGACGATCTTATAAAACCTCCGGTCTTGATAGTCCCGAAACAAGGAAAGCCCTTATTCTTATACCTCACTATACTCCCTGAATCCATGGGATGTGTGCTAGGGCAGAAAGATGAAGAGGGAAGAGAGCGTCCCATATATTATCTGAGCAAGAAGTTCACAGATGGGGAACAGAGGTACTCAAAAGTGGAGAAGACGTGTTGTGCTCTAATTTGGGTCATGCATCGACTAAGGCAATACACCCTTTACTACCATATTGAGTTGTTGACAAGACATGATCCCTTGAAATACTTGGCAGAGAAGCCAGCTTTGATGGGGAGAATCTCTAAATGGCAAATGCTCCTATTCAAGTTCGACATCACATACATAAATTAGAACTCGATGAAAGAACAAGTCTTAGCTGACCAATTGGCGGAACACCTTGTCGAGACAGATTCCCAAGAACTACAGGCCCAATTTCCAGACGAGAATATATTAACAGTAGAAGACTTTGGGATGGAGCAGAATGCGAAATGGAAACCGTTTTTCGATGGAGCCGCCAATGTATTCGGTTGTGGGGTCGGGGCAATATTGATATCTCCAGACGGCACTCAATTCCCTACAGCGACAAGACTTACATTTCCCTATACCAATAATATCGCGGAGTATGAAGCATGTATTCTCGGCCTCAAAAGGGCCTGCCAAATGGGAATCCGCGAATTAGAAGTATATGGGGATTCATCGCTCATCATATTACAGACAAGAGGGGAATACAAGACTAAAGACCCCACCATATCATCAACACTTGACAAAGCTAATTGAAGAGTTCAAAGCAATCACCTTCACATACATCCCGAGAACTCAGAATCAGTTCGCAGATGCACTAGCCACACTAGCATCTATGATCCAGATAACAGGAGGAGCCAAAGTTCAATCGATGAAAATAAACATCGAAAGTCGGCCCGCCTATTGTTTAACAATTGAAAAGATACAAGATGACAAGCCCTGGTATCATGACATTAAAACCTTCCTCCAAGAAGGTAAATACCCTAAAATGGCTAGCAACAATGACCAAAGAACAATCAGAAGGTTAGCAAGCCATTTCTTATTAAGTGGGTCTATACTCTACAAAAGATCATTTGATACCACCTTGTTGAGATGTGTGGACAAAAACGAAGCATGTGAACTAATGAAAGAGGTACATGAAGGAGTATGTGGACCTCATATGAATGGCTACATGTTGGCCTGAAAAATCATGAGGTTAGGGTATTACTGGTTAACCATGGAATCGGATTGCATAAAGTATGTCAAGCACTATCATCTGTGTCAAGTCTACGCAAACCGGATAAATGTTCTGCCCAACGAGCTACACCTGTTATCAGCACCATAGCCTTTCTCCATGTGGTGAATCGATATAATCGGCCCAATCACTCCGACGGCATCCAATGGCCACAAATTTATACTGGTAGCGATTGATTACTTCACCAAATGGGTAGAAGCTTCATCATATACCAATGTCACAAAAGGGGTAATAATCCACTTCTTAAAAAGGGACATAATAGCCTGATATGGAGTTCCTGAGTCGATCATCACCAACAATGGTACCAATCTCAACAATAAATTGATGACAGGTTTATGTCAACAATTCCACATAAACCACAAAAATTCAACTCCCTACCGACCTCAAATGAATGGGGCAGTAGAAGCAGCTAACAAAAATATCAAGAAGATCATCGAGAAAATGACAACAACTTACAAAGATTGGCACGAAATGTTGCCGTTTGCTCTCATGGCTTATAGGACTTCAATAAAAACATCTACGGGAGCTACCCTATACTCATTAGTATATGGTACAGAAGCAGTGCTACCAGTTGAAGTTGAAATACCATCATTTAGGATCTTGTCAGAAACTCAGCTAACCGAATCAGATTGGGCAAAGAAAAGGCTTGATCAGCTGAATCTGATTGATGAAAGAAGACTTACCGTGCTATGTCATGGCCAGTGTTACCAATAGAGGATAGCCTGAGCATTTAACAAGAAGATGAGACCTCGGTACTTCAAAGAGGGGGATCTGGTGCTAAGAAAGGTTCTCCCAAATGCCCAAGAATCGAGAGGAAAATTCACCCCAAACTATGAAGGCCCCTACGTGGTGAAAAAGGTTCTGTCAAGAGGTGCGTTGATATTAACTCAGATGGATGGTCTAGAATTGAGAGACCCCATCAACACAGATGCTGTAAAGATGTACTATCCTTAGGCAAGGGAATTGAAATTTTGCCAATATTTATGAAAGCCAATATTTGATACAAATTTCATTGAGTCGAGTTTTTATTTTTTATTTTTTTACAAGCAAAGCTAATATCCCTGAATGGTCAATAATCCCAATCAATTCTCATCACAATAAATACACCTAAACACATTACCCACCACTTCGTCAATGAAAGATAAACACTAAAATGATAATAAATCTTAATGTAGTTTGTGATATAATTCTATCCACTCCTAAGCATTAGAACTTAGTGCATTGGTAGGATAACATTACCATCAAAAGAGCCATGTGCATAAAGAAAAGGAAGAACATCAAGATTTTCAACCCTGTATCAAGATAAGAAGAAAAGAAGCAGAAGCAAACTAACACGAAGGTTCGGTTGTTTGGTTGCTATCCACGATAAACCGGCAAGCATATTAAAATAAATAACTATCATCATATCAAGAAAGGCATCACATCTTTTAGCTCAGTAGAAAGCATATTCAAAAGCATAAGATGGGTCAACCCATAGTGGGGCACTCGTCTAGTCATAGGGTAGTCAGCCCAATATGGGCACTTCCCTAAACATCCTTTCTTAAGGTTAGCTTATGGGGGGCACCTTTTTGAGATGCCAGTTCTATCTTAGGTTAGTCAGCCCAATATGGGCACTTTCCTAAACCTGTTCTCAAGGTCAGCTCATAAGGGTACCTTTTGAGACAGTTCTATCATAGGTTAGCCAACCTAATATGGGCACTTTCTCAAAAATTTTATCCAAAGGTTAGTCAGCCCAATATGGGCACTTTACTGAAAAACCTGTTCTCAGGGTCAGCTCATAAGGGCACCTTTTTAGACAGTTCTATCATAGGTTAGTCAGCCCAATATGGGCACTTTCCTAAAAATTCTATCCAAAGGTTAGTCAGCCCAATATGGGCACTTTCCTGAAAAACCTGTTCTCAGGGTCAGCTCATAAGGGCACCTTTTCAGACAGTTCTATCATAGGTTAGTCAGCCCAATATGGGCACTTTCCTGAAAAACCTGTTCTCAGGGTCAGCCCATAAGGGCACCTTTTGAGACAGTTCTATCATAGGTTAGTCAGCCCAATATGGGCACTTTCCTGAAAAACCTATTCTCAAGGTCAGCTCATAAGGGAACCTTTTAAGACAGTTCTATCATAGTTTAGTCAGCCCAATATGGGCACTTTCCTAAAAATTCTATCCAAAGGTTAGTCAGCCCAATATGGGCACTTTCCTGAAAAACCTGTTCTCAGGGCCAACTCATAAGGGCACCTTTCGAGACAGTTCTATCATAGGTTAGTCAGCTTAATATGGGCACTTTCCTAAAAATTCTATCCAAAGGCTAGTCGGCCCAATATGGGCACTTTCCAGAAAAACCTGTTCTCAAGGTCAGCTCATAAGGGCACCTTGTGAGACAGTTCTATGATAGGTTAGTCAACCCAATATGGGCACTTTCCTAAAAATTCTATCCAAAGGTTAGTCGGCCCAATATGGGCACTTTCCTAAAAAAATTCTATCCAAAGGTTAGTCAGCCCAATATGGGCATTTTCCTGAAAAACCTGTTCTCAGGGTCAGCTCATAAGGGCACCTTTCGAGACAGTTCTATCATAGGTTAGTCAGCCCAATATGGGCACTTTCCTAAAAATTCTATCCAAAGGTTAGTCAACCCAATATGGGCACTTTCCTGAAAAACCTGTTCTCAAGGTCAGCTCATAAGGGCACCTTTCGAGACAGTTCTATCATAGGTTAATCAGCCCAATATGGGCACTTTCCTAAAAATTCTATCCAAAGGTTAGTCAGCCCAATATGGGCACTTTCCTGAAAAACCTATTCTTAGGGTCAGCTCATAAGGGCACCTTTTGAGACAGTTCTATCATAGGTTAGTCAACCCAATATGGGCACTTTCCTAAACATTCTATCCAAAGGTTAGTCAGCCCAATATAGGCACTTTCCTGAAAGACCTGTTCTCAGGGTCAGCTCATAAGGGCATGATGTGCCTAATCACTCTTAAAAGCACATTCAAAAGACTTAAGAAAAGATATCTCAAGTCTAAGCAAAATCGGATCCAAAAAATGGCACTTTTCAAATGAACTCTAATGTTGAAATGATGAAATTCAATCTACTAATGATAGAATCTGAATACCACAATGGAAATGGGTTCTAATAACACTCTAATATCATATAATCCACGCAAATAAAACCTTAATTTGACAAGGAGAAACCGTAACAAAACAATCCTTTTCCAAATGGAGAAATTCACGTTTTCAAGGAAACTTTTCAATGATGATCCAAATCAAATGATAAATACTTCAAATAATCACAAGAATTCGTGTACAATAAGATGTAAATCTGACCAAGAACTATCTCTAATCAACCCTAGATACAACACACTAGAGAAGAAAAGAAATCACAACAAGTAGGAATTGATATGACTCACAAATTCCAATTGTTGCACTCGCCACAATTTCAAGTCTTGGAATTGAAATTGATAAGAGTTGGAACCAAGGTATGAACCCTAATTCACACATGAAAAGAGGTGTATGTTCTGCAAAAATAAGCTCCCTCAAACCCTCTCTTAAGCAAGTATTTATACTTGCTACTTCTAGGGTTAAAAAGTGCTCAAAATTACAAGTTTGCCACTTTTAAGGTAGCTAACCCTAAATGAAAGTTACAAAGAAATTAAAGTGTCCCAAAACCAAAATACAACCAAAATAGTTCAATAAACATTTACAAGATACAAAATAACATAAATCTTCATGATCCAATGCCTCAGAATAGAGAACAATCGCAGCGGGCCTTTGATTGTTACCTAGAAAAATGTCTTGTGTCCAACTGAAGTTGTAGGACATTTTGGCATCCCATGGAGATATATAATTGTACCTGTAAGATTATTCTCAAAGTTTATTAGAAATAAAGACATAAGATAAAAGATGAGCAATTTGGTCAATCATCCAAATTGGGTTCTAAAGAGGTTGACAGTGCCAGAATTTTTCCCATCATCTCCTCGGGCTTCTGAAAGATTTGCCCTCAAATCTAGAGGATCAGTTGTGGAATTGAACCCTAGGATCTCTGTTGTTCTGCTTCCCCGACTAACTATGGTCTCTTTCTGAAAACTCTGGACCTCAGATGGAGTCATTGGTAATAGGATTATGCGTGTCTCGCCCATGCTAAACATGTAGGTATTTTCAAACCCATCATGTATCACCCGTCGATCATACAACCAGGGCCGACCCAACAGCAAATGGAATGCATGCATAGGAACTATATCACAAAGGATCTCATCATGATAATTCTGCCCGACACTCACTGGAACCTTTGCCCTAAGGGTAACATGCATACTACCTCTATTATCCAGCCAATGCAAATGATAAAGACTAGGATGAGGTATAATAGACAGTTGCAACTTGTCTGCTAGTGCAGCAGATATAACATTCGTGCAACTACCACTATCGATGATGAGTACATAAAGGTTACTTCTGATTCTATAAGAGGTATGAAATATGTTCTCCCTCTGAATATCACTGATATCAGGAGATGTGGACAGAATCCTGCGTAATACATTGAGGGATAGATATTTTCCTCCAGTATGCTCCTCAGGCGCATTCGCATTTTGATCATCATAATATTCCTGCAATGTTGTTGGTAGATCTGTAGGCGCTATCTGTTCATGGTCATCCTCAGTATCCTCTCCAATGTCTTCCATAATAGTCATCACCCTCTTATTTGGACACTGTGCAGTCATATGCCCAAACCCCATGCATTTAAAACATTTAATCTGGCGTGCTTTCCCACTAGTAGATCCGGGAACAGTCTGCCTCGCTTCTGGTGCCATGACCTCTTTACCCTTCCCAGTGGGTAAGTTTTCCCTGATGATGGTTGGGGTAGTAGTGTCCACTATCTTGACTCCCTCACCAACCGCCTTTGCCCCCCCTGATCGACTGTCGGCTGAGATGGGTCTATTAGTAGTATTGGGCCTGCTGTTAGGAGCCCTAAAGAAGTTGGACCTCCTCTATCTCTCTACTTTTAAGGCCAACTGAATAGCCTCATCAAGTGTGGTGTAGCACTGTAGCTCAACAATACACGCTATCTCATATTTTAGACCTGAGACAAATCGTGCTATAGTTTGTTCCGGAGGCTCAACAGACCCACACCTAATCATAAGGGTCTCAAATTCCTGCACATAATCATCCACTGTTTTGCCCCCCTGCCTCAAAGTTTGCAGTCGCATAAACAGCTCCTGTTTGTAGTGCTCAGGAATGAACCTTTTCCTTAACAACCTCTTCATATCCCTCCAGGTCTGAACTTTTGCCTCTCCATCCCGACGCCTATTGATGATCAGATTCTTCCACCAAAGTGCAGCATAGCCTACAAATTCAACTGCAGCCAATCTGACCCTGGTACTGTCGTTGATCTCATAACATTCGAAAAGACCTTCGACCTTATCCTCCCAGTCCAGGTACTCATCTACTGATCCCTTACCATCATAGGATGGCATCTGTAGTTTCACATATTCCAAACCTCGAGGTGGCTTGAAATCCCTATTCTGATTTAGGTTGACTCCAAAATTGTCATCTCTTTCTTCCACTACTCTGTTTCGATGAGGGTTTTGTGGAGCTACTCGTGGTGGTGCCGGTTGGTTTACCACTGGTGGTTGTGGTAAAGTCATCCTGTCAACTCTAGTTGCTAGTGTAGCAACCATAGTAGTAAGCTCCTGAAGTTGTTCCTCTAGAGTTCTTCTACCTACCACATTACGTCCATGTCCTCCACCAACCTGGCTATTGGCTTCTTCACCCAATCCCCCATTCACACTATCATTAGACATATTTGTAGATCCTTTTATATTGTTTCTCAAAATGATATGATTCAAGGATATACACTTCCACTACAATACTTCCTTAAACTTCACACAATAGTAACTACAAAAGACAAACAACAAACCCACTTAATGTTACAATTTATAATTGCAACTCACGTGTAATACTCTCCTCCACAATAAGCCACAAGTACACAGTGCAGCAAAATTAATTTCCACAAGTTTACTCCATGGCAACACACAAGCAACAACTACAACTAATATGTAATACTTCCACGGCAACAACAAAGTGAACAATGAATACAAGTAATCTTCAACTTCCACGGCAAATAATGAAGATAATAGATTAATAAGTAGCTTTCCAAAATGAATTCTGAATCCCACTATAGGCAACAACTTACAATTTGAATTTCAAATAACTTCACTTATTGCAAGCCTTCCTCAATTGGTAACAATGAATTCAAATTCAAATAGCAATCATTAACTCCCACAACTTAATTGCATATGATTTGAATTCAAATAATTCCTTACTAACCAAACTTAATGTAATCTGCAAATTTAACTTCACAAATTCAGAATTACACAATGGAATTCAAACAACAAACTTCACAACTCCACACGCCACAAGCTACTCCACGGCAACAATTAGTAAGTTTCACAATTTCAAAACAATTTGCTAAAGGTAACTTCACTTTGTACTTCTGCTCTTCCACGTGAATTAGTGTCCACAAAGTGATATAATAACCTTCCCAATTCAACTCCAATAATCAGCAAATCGAATCCCACTCCAAAACAATTTCGCAATCTCATACAACAACAACAACAACAACAACACAATTGCGTTTTTTTTTTTGTTTCACTTGATCAACCCTAATTGTTGATCACTTCCATGAAATTGAATACAACAAATTCCCTTCTCTCAACAAGAGCTCTGATACCAAAAAGATGATGTGCCTAATCACTCTTAAAAGCACATTCAAAAGACTTAAGAAAAGATATCTCAAGTCTAGGCAAAATCGGATCCCAAAAATGGCACTTTTCAAATGAACCCTAATGTTGAAATGATGAAATTCAATCTACTAATGATAGAATCTGAATACCACAATGGAAATGGCTTCTAATAACACTCTAATATCATATAATCCACACAAATAAAACCTTAATTTGACAAGGAGAAACCGTAACAAAACAATCCTTTTCCAAATGGAGAAATTCACGTTTTCAAGGAAACTTTTCAATGATGATCCAAATCAAATGATAAATACTTCAAATAATCACAAGAATTCGTGTACAATAAGATGTAAATCTGACCAAGAACTATCTCTAATCAACCCTTGATACAACACACTAGAGAAGAAAAGAAATCACAATAAGTAGGAATTGATATGACTCACAAATTCCAATTGTTGCACTCGCCACAATTTCAAGTCTTGGAATTGAAATTGATAAGAGTTAGAACCAAGGTATGAACCCTAATTCACACGTGAAAAGAGGTGTATGTTCTGCAAAAATAAGCTCCCTCAAACCCTCTCTTAAGCAAATACTTGCTACTTCTAGAGTTAAAAAGTGCTCAAAATTACAAGTTTGCCACTTTTAAGGTAGCTAACCCTAAATGAAAGTTACAAAGAAATAAAAGTGTCCCAAAACCAAAATACAACCAAAATAGTTCAATAAACATTTACAAGATACAAAATAACATAAATCTTCATGATCCAATGCCTTAGAATAGAGAACAATCGCAGCAGGCCTTTGATTGTTACCCAGAAAAATGTCTTGTGTCCAACTGAAGTTGTAGGAAATTTTGGCATCCCATGGAGATATATAATTGTACCTGTAAGATTATTCTCAAAGTTTATTAGAAATAAAGACATAAGATAAAAGATGAGCAATTTGGTCAATCATCCAGATTGGGTTCTGAAGAGGTTGACAGTGCTAGAATTTTTCCCATCAGGGCTCCTTTTGAGACAGTTCTATCATAGGTTAGTCAGCCCAATATAGGCACTTTCCTAAAAATTCTATCCAAAGGTTAGTCAGCCCAACATGGGCACTTTCCTGAAAAACCTGTTCTTAGGGTCAGCTCATAAGGGCACCTTTTGAGACAGTTCTATCATAGGTTAGTCAGCCCAATATGGGCACTTTCCTAAAAATTCTTTCCAAAGGTTAGTCAGCCCAAGATGGGCACTTTCCTAAAAAATTTATCAAAGGTTAGTCAGCCCAATATGGGCACTTTCCTAAAAATCCGTTCTTAGGGTCAGCTCATAAGGGCACCTTTCGAGACACTACCACAGGTTAGTCAACCCAAGATGGGCACTTTCCTAAAAATCTATCTTAAGGTTAGTCAGCCCATGAGGCGCACTTTCCTAGATTCTCCCTTTTAGTCAGCTCGTAGGGCACTTTTCGGAAATATTGTTCCAAACAGTTGCTAGTCTAACCAGACGCTTCTGTCGACAAGTAGCCAGCTCATAAGGGCGCTTCCTGAGATAATTTTCTTTTCAAGGTTGCTAATCTGACAAGACGCTTCCTATCATCATTTCTTCTACACAATGCTTGAGATGTTTCATGTCGCCAACTAGTCAGCCCATAAAGCACTTTTTAGAGAGGGAACATTGCCTTGAATTGTTAGGATCATCTTCAATCGTAGGATTATCAACTCTTGGGGCATTTTCCTACCAAAAACCTAATTCAAGAGGCAAAAAATGGCGTCTTTCTTGTCTTTGTAGTCAAGTTTTTCAAACTTTACCACAAAGAGGGGCAGTTGTAAACACCCCATTTTTACCCTAGGAATAAATAATAATCGATAATAATCAATTTTTAATTTTTTCCAATTTTTCTCTAATTTAGCATAAATAATAAAAATATTCAAAAAATAAAAATAAATAGGAAAAAACATAAATTTTGAAAAATGATTTCGAAAATGGAAATAATAAATAATAAATAATTTTTACAAATTTTTGAAATTTCAAAAAATACAAAAAAAATAGAAAAGTCGCATTGCATATATGCAATTTGCGAAATTAGAAAAATCAAGAAAGTGGGCTAGCCCAGCTGGTCCAGACCACGGGCTAAGGCACGCGCAGGGGGGCTCAGTCGCAGGTTCGAATCGCGAGGGAAGCAGTTTCCGCGTTTTGCAATTTTTTCACTTACCCAGGACACGTGGCAGCATCCAATTGGCTGGAGGAAGTGCACGCACCAGGTGCGTGATCGTCTCCTACCTCTGGCCCGAGATCGCCGGCGGAAGAAAAATTCGAATTTCAGCCGTTTTGATTCGATTTTTTGCACAAATCCAACAGATCTTCAACGGAAATGAGATAAACATTATCTAATTGGAATCAAATCGCAACAAACCGAGGGATTTACACGAATCGAAGTTGTTTTTTTAACCGTCTATTCGATTAGCTTCGATCGAAGGAAATCCGAGCTTATCCAGCTCAATTCGAAGTGCCTATAAATAGAGGAGGAGACGAGGAGACGAGGAAGCAAAATCACATATCACAATTGAGAGAAAGTGAGAAAAGAGTGCAAATCGGAGAGCATTGGAGGAAGCCCCAAAACCGTGAGCACCGACCGGAGTTGAATCACTGCAAGGAGACGTTCTAGGAGTGAACCGCCACCACCATTGGATTCAGCACCCTCAAGAAGCTAAGATTCGACACCTCACCCGTCGCAAAAGACCGCTGGAACACTGTGAACGAGTCTTCTTTGCCACCGTGTCCGATCGAGCCGACCCGACCCGATTCGACCGACCCGGATCCAGATAAGCCGGATTTTCCGGATTTTTTTTTCTAATTAATTAATTAATTTATTTTTTTTCTTTATTTTTCGGAATTGGTTTATTATTATTTGTTAATTTTTTGGCTATTTATTTAGTTATTTATTTATTTATGTTTTATGTTTTATAAATAGGAAAATGTAGAAATTAGATTTTTAGGATTTAATAATGTAGAAAAATAAAAAAATAAAATGAAATAATAAAAAAATATACCGAAAATAAAGAAATAAAAATGTAGAAAAATAACAAAAATATTAGAAAAATCACAATAAAACTTTAGATTTTAAAATAGGATAGATAATAACTTAGGATAAAATTTTAACAAAAATTCCCAAAAATTATAAAAATTAACAAAAAAATCATAAAAATAATAAAAATAATAAAAATCATGAAAACTTAGAAAAATTATAAAAAAATTGGAAGAATAATAAAGATCATAAAAATGATAAAAAGATGATAAAATAATAACAAATCACATAAAGAATAATAAAAAATCATAAAAAATAGGAAAAAAAAAATTCAAAAATCATAAAAAAAAAACAAGAAAATAAAATGAAAAATGAGTTTTAGCACTTAGAAAAATCATTTTCTCTAAATAAATTCAAAATTGATGTTTTTCCCTCAAAATTATTTTCAAAAAATCAAATTAAAGCTTAGGCTTAAATTTTTTAGACAAAATCCTAAAATAATAACAAACATATATCAAAAGAGACTTCAAAATTAAAATTCACAAACACACTTAAGATTTTTGGAAAAGCGAACTACGGCTTGCTTGATCCTGAATAGCAGGTACGTAGGCACCCATTTGGGGCAACCATAAAATGAAACGAGAAATCATTTTTTTTTTTAAATCATTCAAGAACATAATAAAAAGTAACAGAAATTAAAAAACATTTCTAGAGAGGAACAATTTTAGGAGATTAGGTGGTAACCATAAGGTTTTAATAGGTTAGCATCCGGACTTAGAAAATCTGGTTTTTCCTTTTCCTCTTTTCACAAAAACAAGAAGGGGAAATTACGACGACTAGTGTCCAAATTAAGACTAATCCGCTCCTTTAGTCTTAATTAAATCTTTCCCAACAACAGTTGGGTGGCGACTCCAAAAATCAGACGAAGTTCCTAACTCAAGTTGAGGATCTATATTAGATGAGCATATGGTCTAGTCTAGATCGGATTAGGAATGGAAATTCAAAAAAATTAGACTCGACAATGAGCAATTTGAATCATTATCTAAATTGAGTTCTGAGAGCATCTATGGTACCAGAAAATTTCCCATCATATATATATATCAAGCCCCAAGAACTATGAATATTATAAGGTAAGAGATATCATATGAAACCTATAAATTTTTCTATTCATTGAATGCATGGAGACACTCTTCATGAGTTTAGAAAAGTGATATTAAAAAATCTATCTCATATAATATCTTAAATAAAAGTAACATTATAAAGCAAAAGTGACAAAATAATATGTCCATAAAAAAAGCACAACTCTATCTTCGTTAACCTTACAAACATTTACAAAACTATAGTCCACTTGCTGAAATTATACAACACCAAATATACTATTGTAAATTTACAAGTGTAGTAATCGATGGAAAAATATAATAATAAAGTAAGGTTAATAACGAGAGAAAAAAAGAGATAAGAGAGGAAAAAAAATAAAAACATAGAAATGAAACAAGAGGGATGCGAAAGAAATGAAGTAGGAGTTTTTTTATGATATCTTATAGATAAAGACTTTGAGCTATAACCTATATATATATTTATTTATTTTTAGAGCTTAGAAAGTACAATTATAATATTTTTTGATATTCATGATTGCTATTTAATAATTTTTACATAATGAGTATACATTATGTTAGAATTTATATCCAATATAATTTATAATATAAGCTCTAAGATGAATATAGAGTATTATGACATTATATCCATACCACATCCAATAAGAGCAAGTTTCAAAAAATTGTGATAGATACTTACTTTATGACTTTCCACATGCACTCGAAAACTACTTAATCAAGTAAGATACAGTATAAGGGACAACAGGTTATCCGCTCATCCAATAAAAAGTAGACAAATCGAGTCAAAGCTGCGTTATAAATCGAGTCCATGACAAGCATGCTCCGGTGATAGTTGACGTTGATGTCAAGTCCTCGAAGAAGATGAGCTCTGGTGTAGAAGTTGGAAAAAAGATAAGAGGGGCGGGAAGTTGAGGGAAATTGGAGGAGAGGGAGATTTGAGTTTTCATATTTTAGGCTGGTTTACTTTTCTATTTTTCCTTATTTTTAATTTAATTCCTGTTATATTTTGAAATATTATATATATGGGAATGGTACAATCTACTACAAAGGTTACCGTGAAGACCGTTTCCTTCTTCTTTTTTTTTTTTTGGTTATCCACGGTTACCATTTCTCACTTTCTTTCTTTCTTTCTTTTTCCCAATCATATACCCACTGATTATATATGTATATATATATATAATTGACATTTTTATTTTCCACGGCTCTCTCTCTAGTCTTCTCATAGATGACATTAATTTTATTTCCGTTGATCAAACTGTATGATCTCTCTCTATTTGGATTTGTTATTGTATAAAACAATGTACAATGTTAAGGACTCAAGTTTAGGTCCTGACACTATATTAATATTTTAAAAAATTCTCTTTTTTAAAGACTTTTCTACTTTATCTTTAAGATCCTTAAATAAAGAAATCTTACAATCTATTTATCTTATTTGTGGATCTATAATATAAACCATAAACGAAAACAAAAAAAAAAAAAATACTTTTTATGGTCCTTAACTAAGAATCCCAACTCTTATAAGAATCTTCCCAATAGAGAAGGTCTTTAAAAAGTGAGTGCTTGGCATTGGCCATTGTATATGCTTTAAGGTCATATTTATTGCTGGGTTCTCTCAATTCCGAATGCCAAGTACTTGTGGGGTGAGACTCTTCCCCCATTACAAGAGGATTCTTCACTTTCATGGGTTTTTATTATTATTTACTTTAGCCCGATATAGCCATTTTCTCTGTTGAGCTTTAACGTCCTTTTTCAAGCTAGGCATTTGCTTCCTTTCTCAACGTCTATTTGTAGATTTGAGTTGTTGCAAATTTGCAACGGCAATTTTTTTTTTCTTTTCAATATAAATAAGTAACAATATGTATATTTTTTATATCAAATTTTTATTACAATTTATTCCATTCTACAAAACTCTCTCTCTTATTGAAAATTTAGATGACATATGAATCCTAAAAATTCTCAAAATTTACCACCCTTCGGGCACTCACAAAATACACAAAATTGTCAAATGCCTCTAATTTCACAAAGTGGTTGTTATTTTCCTTTTGGTGCATTTTTTCAATGTCTTCCAAAATTTCAATATTTATTATTAATATCAAAATTATCCATAAAAAATATTAAAGGAATGATTTAAAAATAGTAATAGTATGGGATCAAAAAACTTAAAAAATTGCTAAGAAACTTTGATAAAAGTCCTAAAGATAAGGTGCTGAAAGAGAGTTCCTTAAAAAGTTGACGTGGCACTGTAAGGAACTTTATAAGTTCCATAGCAATAAACATGCCCTAACAAGTTCATGTAAAAAACTAAGATAGTGGAAAAATTATATTGATGAGACCATTTACTAAAAACCACATAGATGTAAAAAAAGGAAGGCACCTATTAAATAGCATAAATATAAAAATAATAATAAATTTAGCATCTCAAATGCATGAAAAGGTGTTCATATAACTAATTGAAACCTAAAGTTTTCCAAGTAATACATGAAGAGCATCCTTAATTATAACAAGCATATAAAATTTTGCATAGTTAAAAAGGCAGTAATTAAAGTCGAACAAAGAAACTATGGAGTCAATCTAACTTCCACAAGCCATGCATTCCTCTTGATTGAGTAAAGAGCACCTGACATTTGCCCTCTTAGTAACATCATCCTTAATAGCCTCAGTTCCTTCTTGCATTGCCAAGGCACATCGATCCATGACATACAATGTAAGACCATGTACAAATGCAAGATACTCAAAACCAAAAATGAAACATGACGATGCTACCTTATGTTAACAGATAATACTTTGCAAAGTTCTTATTGACGAACACAAGAAAAGGAAGAATAGAATTCTGTTGAAGAAAAATTGTGGAAATCAAAGTAAGTTAATGGTCATGTGTCGTAAATATATGACATAAGTAAAAATTACTATTCTACTATATTCTATTATATTTTATTGTATTAACTATAAATTTCTACTGTATTTAGCTATATTTACAAATCATAACTATTAACACTCACCCAACCCACCTACTCACTTAAGTTAGACATGCAACAAGTCCCAACTTGAAAATGAAGAACTGTAGCTGAGTATCTCCGAGGGCTTTAGTCATGAGATTTGCTAACTAAAGATTTGATTGAACATGGGAAATCTTAAGAAATTTGTTGCTAATATGATGTCGCGTGAAGTGAAAATCCACTTCGATATGCTTAGTACGACTGTGTAGATAAGGATTTTTCATGATTAACTAAGTTGATCTACTGTCAGAATTTAGTATGGTAGGAAGCTTTACTAGAATGCTAAAATCTCAAAGCAAATAAGAGACCCAAAGTAATTCTTTTATTGTTGAGGCTATACTCCTATATTTAGCTTTAATGGAAGAAGTGGATAATGTCACTTGTTTCTTTGTCTTCTAGGAAATCAAAGACAATCTAAGAAACATACAATATCCTGTTAACGATTTCCTATCAATAATATTCACTCCCCAATCTACGTCCAAATATCTAATAAGAGATAATAGGGATGAAACTATATAAAAGAGTCCTCTATCAAATGTTCCTTTGAGATATTTCAAAACATGAATTGTACCTTGAAAGTGAATAGTCTAAGGATTACTAACAAAACCGACTCAATTATTGAACAACAATGCTAACATTTGGTTGTGTGATTGTAAGATACAATAATCTTAATACAATTCTCCTATAAACTACTAGATTAGAAAGTAATGATCCTTATTCAAGATCAAATCATAGGTGTTGTGGAAAAGGTATTTTAATTGGTTTTGATGTTGTCAAACCTAAATCTTTCAATATGTCAAGTAAGAATTTTCTTTAATTAAGCATAAATCTGTGATAGGTTGTAAAAACTTCAATTCCTAGAAAAAAATGTACTTTGCCAAGATCTTTTATGGTAAAAGCATTGTGCAAGGTAATTTTAACCTTTTGAATGGCTAATAATGAGTTTCCTGCAATTGAAGCATCATCAACACACCACCACAGCAAGAAATTTGTTGCCTTGATTCTTGGTAACAGAGAATAGTCATTTTTAGATTGTATAATTCCAAGTGAAGAAATAAAATTAGTAAACTCCTTTTTCCACTGGCATAAAGCTTACTTCAATCCATATAATGATCGGATCAATCTACAAACTTTCCTTAGTGAGGAAACTTTATAACCTTCTGGAAGTTCCATATATATTTCTTCCTCTAAAAAACTGTGCAAAAATGCACTGTTCACGTCAAGTTGGTGAACATGCCAAGACTATAGAACTGCTAAAGCCAATACCATTCAAATTGTCATTAATTTCGCAATAGAAGAAAACATATGCACATAATCAATTCCTTTAATTTGATTATATCCTTTTGCAACTGGTCTTGCTTTGTATCTTTCTACGGAGCCATCAACCTTGTATTTGATTTTAGATATCCATTTAGATCCAATAGTCTTCTTTCCTAGTGGTAAATCAGCTATTTCCTAAATTTGATTAGCTTCAAGAGCTAAAATTTCTTTATCCATGTCATCTATCTACTAAGAAACATTCTTAACTTCTTGATAATTTCACGATTCATGGATAAATAAAACATTTGCTAATGAGGTCATATAATTCTTAAGAAATTGATTTAAAGTATCAAAATTGAGAAGGGACTATAGGCTAAAAGTATTTCTTGATGCAAATGAGGAAACTGATTGTGCATTATGTACAAAATCAATAAGCTAGGTTAGAGTTTTTCTTTCTCTATAAGATCATCTATGAGAATCAGAAGATATATCATTACCATGATTTGGAACATTAGAATGTCTAGATGGAATAGAAGGTATATCACTATCAAATTTATTGGAACATTTTCTAAAGGAGTAGAGATATCAAAACGTTCATCCAAAAGATTTTCCTTGAAGGGAAAAATATGTTCAACAAAGGAAACATCCCTATTGACAAATAGAACATTATTTGTGAGATCATAGAGTTTATATCCTTTTTTATTATGTGGATAACTTAAGAGCACACACCCTTTTCTATCGGAATCAAAATCCTATAAGACCTATCATTAGGGCAAGAACCAAAGGATTTCAAATCCTGGCGATGAAGGTCCTTTTTGAACAAATCGACCTCAGAATTATTTATATACTAACATCTTTTCTATTACTTATGTATTGTGTATTCCGGCAGGCACACTTATTAGGCTTTACAGGGCGATGGACAAACTCACTAAGACTCAGCTTATAGGTTATCCATGGATTGACCTAAACCGAAGATGAGTTGGACCAACGAAATCCATTGAAGAACTGGCCTGTTGAAGACTATTTTTGTAATTTTTATTTTTCTTTAAACCATTTATTTTGTAAGCTTTTGGGACATTTTATTTAGTTTTATTTGTAGGTTTAGGACCGGCCACCCTTTAGTGGCATAGTTGTAATTGTTTAGTCATTTTAACTATACATGGAGCAAGTATAAATACTTGCTTAAGTAGGGTTTATGGGTAAGTTGAGGGAAAACAAAATTCCTATTTTTCATGAGAATTAGGGTTTATACTCAAATTTTCATAAGACTCTTATCAATTCTTCAAGGATTGTGGCAAGTAGCAACTTAAGGATTTGTGAGTCATATCATTTCCTTAGTTGAATTCCATTTCATGCTAATGTGTAATATCTAGTTTTGATTTGGACTGTGTTCTATTGGTTCTTGATTTCACGTCATTTATAAGATCAATTTAACATTGGATTTCTTGCAATTTAGTGACATTAGATCCTAAATTGTATTGTCATTGTGAATTACTCAATTCTAGTGGAATTGCTATTTTTGCGTAGAAGCTTTGACTAAAGGGTTCATGCCATTTGAGCATTCTTGATCATTAGATTTCCATTTAATCTTGTGTTGTGTGATTGATCCATTTAAGCACATCATCTTTTGGTGTTAAGATTAATTGATTTACAAAGTGGATTCAAAAGGGTTAAGGGGTTCACGCCACTTGTAGTGATTGTTGTCCGGATTTGATTGAGGTTGATTCAATTTGTTGTTTGTATGTGCTTTGGCCTTTTTAAGCACATCATAATATGGTATCAAAGCAAATTGTTCATACAATTAGGGTTCATTTGGAAATTGTTCTTCATGCCATTTTTGGGATTTGTTGAAGTGGTTCTTCAATTGGTTTCATGTGTTTGAATTTGATCATTTAGGCACATCAGATGAGGCTGGAGCCAGAGATGACGAAGTTGGAGCTGAACTTGAGTCAGAAGTTGTATAAGTGCCTATATCAGTAGGAACATCATCATTGGTATTAGGAGAAGAATGAGGACGACGAGAATAGACTTGGAGAGGACGATTTTCTTGAGCTAAAGGACTAACAGGGAGAGGAATAGGTAAAACAGTAGGAAGAAGATGCATTTGCTCAGTGTTTGGTGCAAAATATGGAGTGGTTTCAAAGAAGGTTACATCTGCTGAAACAAAGTACTTACATATGATGGGATCATAACACTTGTAACCTTTTTGAAGACGAGAATATCCTAAAAAGATGCATTTGATGGACTTAGGTAAAAGTTTGTCATTGCTAGGGGTAGTATCATGAATAAAACAAGTGCAACCAAATATACGCAAAGGTACATGATGGAGTTTTTGTGCTGGAAACAACATAGAATGTGGACTCTGGTTTTGCAATATTGAAGAAGGCATTTGATTAATTAAATAACAAGCTGTGAGTATTACATCTCCCCAAAATCAAAGAGGAAGATGATTGTGTATAAGTAAAGTACGCGCAGTTTCAATGAGATGCCGATTTTTGCATTCAACAACCCCATTCTGTTAAGGAGTATAGGCACAAGATGTTTAGTGGAGAATTCCTTGAGAAGTCATGAAATTAGTAAAATGGGAAGATAAATACTCCTTGGCATTATCATTACGCAAAACTTTAATTGAAATACCAAACTGATTACAAATTTCAGCACAAAAATTTTGAAATATCACAAATAATTCAGAACGATTTTTCATTAAAAATACCCAAGTACAACGAGAATAATCATCAATAAATGTGACAAATATTGAAAACCCAAAGTTGAACTGACACGACTAGGACCCTATATGTCTGAATGAACAAGATCAAACAATGATGTAGCCTTATTATTGACTCGCTTAGGAAACGAAGCTCGAGTTTGTTTTCCAAGCTAACACGACACACATTCAAAAGAAGATAAAGTTGAGAGACTAGGAATTAACTTTTGGAGTTTGGTGATACTTGGATGTCCCAAACAACTATGAAGTAGGTCGGTAGAGGCGGTAGAATTGAAGGCAACTAGTAAGTGTGGAATGGATAGGTGATACAACCCCTATGACTCACATCCTGCTCCAATCGTCTTCCCCGAACTCCAGTCCTGTACAATAACAGAATCGGCCAAAAAAGTTACAGAACAATTAAGATTTTTGGTGAGTTTGCTAATGGAATTCAAATTATATGGACATTCAGGAGCAAACAAAACTGATTTTAAAGAAATGGAAGAAGGTAGTTGTATGTCCCCTATTCCTCTAATAACAGTGTGTAAACCATTAGCAAACGTAACTTTGGAAGAATTTAATGGAAAACTGAGATTGGAAAGAAAATGTTTATTACCAATGATGTGATCAGATGCACCTGAGTCTAGTATCCAAGGACCAATGGGAGAAGACCTAGTCAAACAAGTAAAGGAATTACCGGAGTGAGGGACGCTATTTGAGGATGATTGCTGTTTTGCTGATTGGTACTGCAAGTACTCGGTGTGATCAGTGCCAGTCAAAGTAATTGAGTCTGTCGGTTGGTCCTTTGAATTTGGGAATGGAAGTATTCCATCTCGATGAGTTTGTGCCATATAAGCTATAGAACGACCAGTGCATTGATTTGTACGTGGTAGCTTGCCATGTAACACCCAACAATTGTCACGTGTGTGACCAAGCCTGTCACAATGAGTGCAATGTGGTCGTCCCCTTCCCCTTCCTTTTCGACCACCTCCTTGACCGCTTCCTTGACTTGATTGATTTCGAGTCTGCATAGCTAATGCAGATGTCTCATTAGTATTAACTAGATTTATGGAAATACGGAGTAACCTAGTAGAGACTTCCTCAAAAGAAGGAATAATATGGCTTGAAAGAATTTGATCCCGTATAGATCCAAGACCAGGTTGCAACCCTATCAAGGCTATGACCATAAAGAACTTATCTCTTTGTTGCTCCTATGCAGAAATATCATCAGAAAGAGGCATAAGAGAATTATATTCATCTTTTAATGTCTCCAACAGCCCTAGATAGGTAGCCATGTCGTCATTGCTTTGTTGCAAACGAACGATGTCTGAAACAACCTTATATATCCGTTGCACATCATTTGTATATAAAGACGTGGCTTTAGTCCAAAACTTACAGCAAGTTTTGTAGGATTGAAACAAATTAATTAATTTAAGATCCAAAGAATTCCATAAGTAATTACATAACAAAGCATCAATTTTCCTCCAATTTGCCCTATTAGCTTCAGCAATAGTACTAGAATCTTGAGTCAAATGATCTTCTTGACCTTAACCCATAAACCATAATTCAACTGAAGCAGACCAAGATGAGTAGTTACCACCACCTTGTAGTCAGACTGTAGTAATATTCAATGAGTTGGAAATAGTGGAAAAGACCTGTCTTTCCACTTCTACCTTTGAAGGCTCTACTGCCATATTAAGGAATGTTCAAAATAGAGGAGAATAGTCACAAGTATGTACTGTTCAACGAGAGAGAGAAGAACCGAAACAAACTGAAACGACTAATGGCCTCTAAAAATCAACAAACGCAAATCAAACAAGAAGATACAGAGTAAAAGGTGCCAATAAAATTGGAACAGAACAAAACAAAACGAAACCCAAGTAAGAAAGATAGAGAAGAGAACGAGTAGGCTACTCAGTTCCTTTCTGACGAGGGATTCAAAACTGTTCGAGGATAAAATAACCTTCCATTCCGCCTCTGTTTCTCGCTATTTTAGGACAACCACTAGAACCGAAAGGGGAGAGGCCGGTGATCCTAGCAGCACCGATCTCGCAAGATTCCAGTAACCGGAGAGTGGCACGTATGTCCCACGCGCCGACGTAACGGAAAGCTTGGAGCGGCGCGTGAGGAGCAACGGCAAAGAGTGTGACAATGGGCTTCGAGGGATGGCTAGATCGGCACCTTCTACTGTTGTTGAAGTGGGTGGTAAGATGAAAATACTGGTATAGTTTTTTTTTTTTTTTTAATGGACTGACGGTGAAAAAAAAAATTATATGGAACCTGACTCTGATACCAGATAAAAAAAAAGAGAGAAGATTGAATTATGTGAAAGCTTGATTATTCCCTCAAGCTTAGCTGGGTATTTATATTGATTGTACAAGCCACAAACTAGGAAATTTATAAACTAGGAAAGTACTAATTTAGGCTATACAATCTTTACTAAAAAATAGACAACCTAAACAAGGAAACATATCTTTCTAATCTTAACATATTACTTATGTATTGTGTATTCCAACAAGCACATTTATCAAGCTTTACAAGGCAATGGACAAACTCACTAAGACTCAGCTTGTAGGTTATTCATGGACCGACCTCAACCGAAGATGAGTTGGACAGACAAATTCCATTGAAGAACCAACTTGTTGAAGACTATTTTTGTATTTGTTATTTACTTTAAGCCATTTATTTTATAAGCTTTTGAGACATTTTATTTGGTTGTATTTGTAGGTTTAGGACCGGCCACCCTTTAGTGGCATAGTTGTAATTGTTTATTTATTTTAACCCTAAATGGAGAAAGTATAAATACTTACTTAATTAGGGTTTATAGAGTAAGTTGAGGGAAAACAAAATTGCTATCTATTTTTCAAGAGAATTAAGGTTCATACTCAAATTTTCATAAGACTTTTATCAATTCTTCAAAGATTGTGGCAAGTAGTAACTTAAGGATTTGTGAGTCATATCATTTCCTTAGTTGAATTCCATTTTATGCTAGTGTGTAATATCTAGTTTTGATTTGGATTGTGTTCTATTGGTTCTTGATTTCATGTCATTTATAAGATCAATTTTATCATTAGATTGCTAGCAATTTAGTGACATTAGATCTTAAATTGTATTGTCATTGTGAATTACTCAATTCTAGTGGAATTGCTATTTTTGCATAGAAGCTTTGCCTAAAGGGTTCACGCTAATACGAACCACGCCAACGTATGACGAAACCCAATACCAATACGTTCGGAATTGCTACCTAAGATACCAAACAATCGAGTGGAAATCGCGACCCGTTGCCTATAAGTGAGATAAGAACCTTGGTATAATATGAAGACGCCACAATCGGGATGAAAGACCGATTGATAAGTCAGGATGAACGCCACGGAAGAAAAATCCGATAAGTCCTAGATTAGTTCTTTAAGGAACCAAGAGAGGAATTCTCTCCAAAGTGTTTTCAAACTTATATGTTGTATATTCTATGTTCTATGTTCTGTTCTCAACCCTAGAAGCTTATATTAGGGTTTACAACTCGTAATAATAAAGCCTAAAACGACATAACATCATAAAGTCGCGAAAAAATAACAAACAAGGCATTAAAGGCCGGTGGCCTTAGAGCCGGCGTTGGGTGTATACACGGCCGTGTATTCTGGCCATGTATGATTCTGTGGATATTCTTGACAACATACACGGTCGTGCCTTTGAACCGTGTATGTTTCTGTGGAACCTCCAGACTCACTACACGGTCGTGCCTTGTAAAGACACGCCCTCTTCAATCCGTATCCATTATGACTTGTACAAGAGCAAGGGCATTCCCATGGTTGTTCTGATCCATTCTGGCTTCATGATTGCTCCAATCCTTTCCGGCTTCATGGACATACTTTATCAACCCGTTAAGTGCTTCCTTGAATCGTTTTGCTCGAGTTCTTGTGATCGGTCCAGGTGGCACTTCAAGAGGATCCACATTCCATCTTCTGGCTTAGCTCCCATCATGGCTCTCATCACACGCCATTTGAGCATTCTTGATCATTAGATTTCCATTTAATCTTGTGTTGTGTGCTTGATCCATTTAATCACATCATCTTTTGGTGTTAAGATTAATTGATTTACAAATTGGACTCAAAAGGGTTAAGGGGCTCACGCCACTTGTAGTGATTATTGTCCGGATTTGATTTAGGTTGATTCAATTTGTTGTTTGTATGTGCTTTGGCCTTTTTAAGCACATCATAATTTGGTATTAGAGCAAGTTATTCATACAATTAGGGTTCATTTGGAAATTGTTCTTCATGCCATTTTTGGGATTTATTGAAGTGGTTCTTCAATTGGTTTCATGTGCTTGAATTTTATCATTTAGGCACATCACTTTTCCCTTTAGCATCAAACTTATCCCCGGATTTATTGATAATAGTGGCACAACACAAGCAACCTATGTTTCTAAGTTCAAAATATGAAGGTGGTTTATTAAAAAGAAATTGATATGGAGATTTCCAATCTAGTTTATGTGTGGAAAGTTTATTTATCAGAGAAGTTGTGGCAAGAATGCACTCTCCTTAGAAACGCTTTAGCAAATTAGCATATAATCTAATGGCCCTTGCAATCTTAACTAAATGTCGATATTTTATTTTTGCTATACCATTTTGTTAAGGAGTATATGTGGTTGTTCTTTGATGAACTATTCCATTATTCTTAAAAAATTGTTAGCAATCAAGTGAAAAGACTTCACTCCCATTGTCACTACGAACAAACTTGGGAGTAAGATGAAAATACTTTCTAACATAAGATACAAAATTGGTTAGAGTAGGAAAAACTTGATGTTTGTTCTGTATAAAAAATGTCTAACTTTACTTGTGCCGTCCACTATTTTTAGGAAATATTTTGCACCAATAAGTGATGGTGTATGATATGGTCCCCAAACATCGATGTGAATAAGATAAAAAGCATGAGAAGATAAAAAATTAGTAAGAGAAAAGATAAATAATGAGATTTGGCCATTTTACAAGCATCACAACAAAAATTATTATCATCAATCAAAGAGTAATTTGGAATATGTTTCAATTTTGAAACAGAGATATGTCCTAGTCTAAAGTGTAAGAGATCTAAAGACAAATTATTCAAAACATTACGTGAGGAATACATGTCAATTGGATCGAACTTTGATTTTGTTTTCATGACATAAAGTTCTCGTCTAGCATTAACTCATGCAATAACCTTTCTAGTTTTCTAATCTTAAGATGTGTAGTTTTTTGAATGAAAGGAAATAATAATATCAATTCCATATATTAGTTTACTAATTGCTAATAAGTTGCAATGAAAATCTAGTACGAGGAGAACCTTGTTAAGGACAACGTGCTCATTTAAACATGCTTTCCAATCACGATAACTTTTGTGATAGTACTATCAGGTAATTTTATATGAATGGGATTTTAAAGAAATTTTTTAGTGGACAAAATATTTGGAAAAGGAGTTTATACCTATGATCCATTCATGCACAACGTTACCAGTTTGATGGAAAGAAGCTACGAAAGAATCAAAGTATTCAATATAACTTGCAAAATTTACAAAGAAAAAATCCACATTCTCTGCTCCCGAAACATTTTTTCCCTTGACTATCTGAAATTCTTCATGACATATCTTTGAAATCAACTCATTCTCTTTCTTTTATTATCTTCCTACACTCAAATATGTAGTAACCTCTAAAGGATTATCAAATTCTTGATTTATATGTCATGTAAATCTTGGACCTTCCTTCTCTTTATTTCATTTATGTAAGTCCGAATACCTAATAATGTCAAAGCAAGAATCAATTAAATGACTAGACTTTTTATAATATGAACAAATAGGTTTTATTTCAAGCTTAACCCTTTTTTCTCTTTTATCACCATTAATGAACTTTTGCTATGACTTAACAAGGCATGTAGATACTTCATCATTATGAACTAAACTCCTGGAAATTTGCTTCTGTTTTTCTACTTGAAAAATTAGATAATAGGCTTTGCTTATGAAAAGTAAAGGTTCCAAAGATAGGATATGAATTCTTACATTTTCATATGCTTCATTTAATCCCATAAGAAATTGCAACAGTTTGCTTCTATTTTCAATATTAGCAATTTTAGACACTATATTGCAAGAATAGCGATTTAAGGCTCCATAAATGCATTTTAGAAGCACATTCACACTACTCAATTCATCAGAGTTTCTTTAATCTATTGTAATACATTGTGATCAAGTTGTTTCCCTATCTAACATTTATAATCTCATGCTAGAGCTGAAAGAGTAAAGGTCTATCTGTTTTCCCAAATCTTTCGCAAGTATCATCCTAGAGTTCTTTTGTAGAATGCGTATACATGAATCCTTCAAATAATTCTTTTGTCATTAAATTAAGGAACCAACACCTTATCATATAGTCATAACAAATCTATCTTTACAAATCAATTGAATCCTCTACCAATTTTAAACAAGTTCCTTCAATGAATCCAAGTTTTGATTTTTCACCTAAAGCAAGTTTTATTGAGTGACTCTACCCTAAGAAATTTGTGCCATTGAAGATTTTACTTGCAATAATTAATCCGGGATTATCTGAACCAAAAAGATAAAGTGGATCATTGTAAGTAAATTCCATTTGTTGATTCAACATAGTGGTATTCATCTAATGAAAATGCAACAAGAATGACTTCAATTTTTTAAAAAGGCTTCTCAATGAATAAGATATGTCTCAACTCTAATACCATGTTAATAGATAGTATTTTGCAAAGTTCTTATTGTTGATGAAAATAAGAAAAGGAAGAATAGAAGTTTGTTGAAGTAGGATTGTGGAAATTAGAGTATTTGATTCAAAATGAAAATCTATTGAAAAATAATCTTGTCAGTTATGTCTATTGTGTGGTACATCTATTTATATCAGTATTTAATGGTCATGTGTCGTAAATATATGACACAAGTAAAAATTACTATTCTATTATATTTTACTTTATTCTACTATATTAACTATAAATTTCTATTGTATGTAACTATATTTACAAATCATAACTATTATCACCTTAATCATAAAAGTATTGATTGTGAACTTGATAACATTAGCTGCTAAGCATGTTTGCAGATAATAAATCCCCTTTTTAAGACCCTATCACAACATAAGCATGGATTAACATTACATATGTAAAAAAAATAAAATAAATGGTAGTGGTGATTAACTCTCACAAAAAAGGTCTAATGTAAAAAAAAAAAAAATCATTTTTAAAAAGAGAAAATTTTACATTATTCTTTAATATTCTTGTACTTATTGTTGTTTTCCATCATCACTTGCTAAAAAGCATACTAATATCTGCCACCTTCAATGATGTGCCTAAAACCAAGATTAAGCACATGCAAAACCAATTTGAAAGACAATTAAACAATGTCAATCAAACTAGTCTCAATCATATGAACAATGGCATCAAATCCTCAAAGTTTATGACCGATTCTTCAACTAAGATGTGAATCAATAATGAATCCAAGTATGATGATGCTCTGATACCAAAAGATGATGTGCTCAAAAACCAATTCAAGCACAATCAAATGACCCAAGAAAAACAATTCTCAAGTCTCATACAAGCCGATTCAATCAACTAGGAAATTGCGTGACCCTAATGGAACTTTGATGAAATCCAATGGTTTAAGGATTCAATTAACTTCCACTAATGATCAATTTCACTAATCAACAATAAGAACAAATGAATTACACGTGAAATGGATGAAAAAGAAAAGCACAAAAACCGTGATCTCAAATCCTTCCAACAATTCCAATTCACGCCAATCACTAAAGAGCATTCAATCTCAAATGAACAATAAACCTTACAAGATAATTATCCACGAATTACAATCACCAATAAGTCCAAGAAAGATTCAAATCTACCCTAGATAAGACTCACTAGAGAAGAGATAAACAACAACAAATATGAATCGATATGACTCACAATTCTCCTTTGTCGTACTCGCCACAATTCCAATTCTTGGGTTGAAATTGATAAGAGAATTTTGGAATTAGGAAACCCTAAGTCCTCTCACATTAAAGTGAAGTGTATAATCTGCAAAAATGGCCTCCTCAAACTCTCTCTTAAGCAAGTATTTATACGTGCTACTCCTAGGGTTAAAAAATGCTCAAAATTACAAGTTTGCCACTTTTAAGGTAGCTAGTCCTAAATGAAAATTACAAGGAAATAAAAGTGTCCTAAAACCAAAATAGTTCATAAAACAATTACAAGATACAAAATAACATAAGTCTTCATGATCCAATGCCTCGGAACAGAAAGACAATCGCAGCGGGTCTTTGATTGTCATCCTGAAAAATGTTCTGTGTCCAACAGGTGTTGTAGGACCATTGGCATCCCATGGAGATTTATCATTGTACCAGTAAGAGTATTCTCAAATTTTTATTAGAAATAAAAATTGGGTTCTAAAATGGTTAACAGTGTCAGAAATTTTCCCATCATCTCCTCGAGCTTCTGAAAGATTTGCCCTCAAATCTAGAGGATCAGTTGTGGAACTGAACCCTAGTGTCTCTGTTATCCTGCTCT
Source organism: Laguncularia racemosa (assembly GCA_037954665.1). NCBI lineage: Eukaryota > Viridiplantae > Streptophyta > Magnoliopsida > Myrtales > Combretaceae > Laguncularia > Laguncularia racemosa. Next base: position 1,526,770 of record JBBMOL010000068.1, read on the forward strand.
TCCGGCTAACAATGGTAGTGGGTGGATTTCGGGTCTGTTTCTGAAACCCTTAGACCTCCGATGGAGTCATTGGTAACAAAACTACGCGTGACTCGCCTATGCTGAACATGTAGGTATTTTCAAACCCATCATATATGACTCGTCGATCATACAACCAAGGCCCCAACAGTAAATGGAATGCATGCATAGGGACTATATCACACAAGATCTCATCATGATAATTCTGACCAACATTCACAGGAACCTTTGCCCTAAGGGTAACATGCATACTACCTCTATCATCCAGCCAATGTAAGTGATAAGGACTAGGATGTAGGATAGTAGATAGTTGTAATTGGTCTACCGGTGTAGCAGATATAACATTCGTGCAACTACCACTATCGATGATAAGTACATAAGGGTTACCTCTGATTCTATAAGAGGTGTGAAATATGTTTTCCCTCTGATTATCACTGGTATCAAGAGATATAGATAAAGCCCTACATATCACATTAAGGGATAGATATTTTCCCCCTGTATGCTCCTCAAGCGCGTTTGCAGTTTGATCATCATAATATTCCTGCAGTGTTGTTGGTAGATCTGTAGGTTCAATCTGTTCATGATCATCCTTAATATCCTCCCCAGTGTCTTCCATTACAGTCATCACCCTCTTATTTGGACATTGCGCTACCATATGCCCAAATCCCATGCATTTAAAGCTTTTGATCTGGCGCGCTTTCCCACTAGTAGATCCGGGAACAATCTGCCTCGTTTCTGGGACCATGACCTCTTTACCCTTCCCAGTGGGTAAATTTTCTATCATAATAGTTGAGGTAGTAGTGTCCACTACCTTTACTCCCTCACCTACCGCCTTTGTTCCCCTTGATCGATTGTCAGCTGATATGGGTCTATTAACAGTACTGGGCCTACTGCTCGGAGCCCTAAAGAAGTTGGACCTCCTTTGTCTCTCTACTTTTAAGGCCAACTAAATAGCCTCATCAAGTGTAGTATAGCGTTGCAGTTCAACAATACACGCTATTTCATATTTTAGACCTGAGACAAAATGTGCTATAGTTTGCTCTGGAGGCTCAACAGACCCACACCTAATCATAAGGGTCTCAAATTCCTACACATAATCATCTACTGTTTTGCCCCCCTACCTCAATGTTTGCAGTCGCATAAACAGCTCATGTTTGTAGTGCTCAGGAATGAACCTTTTCCTCAGTAATCTCTTCATGTCCCTCCAGGTCTGAACCTCAGCCTCTCCATCCTGAAGCCTGTTGATAATCAGGTTCTTCCACCAGAGTGCAATGTACCCCACAAACTCAACAGCAGCTAAACAGACCCTAGTACTGTCATCAATCGCATAGCATTCGAAGAGACCTTCGACCTTATCCTCCCAGTCTAAGTATTCATCTGCTAATCCCTTGCCATCATAGGATGGCATCTGTAGTTTCACATATTCCAAACCCCGAGGTGGCCTGAAATCCCTATTCTGATTTAGGTTTGCCCCGAAATTATCAGCCCTTTCTTCCCTGTTTGGAAGATACTCCTCACCCATCCTTTTATTCAAATTCCCATCTCCCATTACTCTAATTCGATGAGGGTTTTGTGGAATTACTCGAGGTGGTGCCGGTTGGTTTACCACTGGTAGTTGTGGTAGTGTCGTTCTATCAACTCTAGTTGCCAGTGTAGCAACTATAGTAGTAAGATCCTGGAGTTGTTCTTCCAAAGTTCTCTTACCTGCCACATTACGACCCTAACCTCCACCAACATGACTATTGGCTTCATCACCAATTCCCCCATTCACACTGTCATTTGACATACTTGTAGACTCCCGTATACTGATCCTCAAAACAAGTTGACTCAAGGGTACACACTCCACTACTACACTTCTCTTAACTCCACACAATAGCAACTACAAAAGACAAACAAACAAACCCACTTAACTTTACAATTATGTTATTGCAACTCACATGTAATACTCTTCTCCACAACACGTCACAATAACACGGTGCAACAAATTTAATTTCCAAAAGTCACTCCACAGCAACATACAAGTAACAACAATAATGAGGATGAGTTACTTCCACGGCAACAACAAAATGGATAATAATAAAAAAGTAGGCTTCCACTTCCACGGCAAATAATGATAACAAAGGACTAATATGTTACTTTCCACAAATGTATTCTGAATTCCATAATAGGCAGCAACTTTCAATTTGAAATTCAAACCACTTCACTAATTGCAAGCCTTCTTCAATTGGTAAACAATGAATTCAAATTCAAATGGCTCTCATTAACTCCCACAACTTAATTGCATGTGTTTGAATTCAAATAATTCCTTACTAATCAAAACTCAATGAAATATGAAAATTGTACTCCACCAATTCAGAATTACATAATGGAAATCAAAACAAAAAACTACTCATCCTCCTTCATGCCACAACAAGCTACGGTAAGGATTGGTAAGTTTTTTTGCAAGTTCCAAAAGTTGTTGAATTAAACAACACTTTATACTTCTGCCCTTCCACGAAAATTGTTGATCATAAAATGATACAACAACTTTCCCAATCTAACTCCAACAAACAGCAAATTAAATCCCAAGTCAAGGTAATTTCACAAGCTCAAAACCACAAAAACAACATAATTTGTGGTTCCAAGTTATCAACCCTAATTGATGATTAACTCCACGAAATCAAATAAAATCAATTCCCTTCTCTCAACATGAGCTCTGATACCAAAAAGATGATGTGCCTAAAACCAAGATTAAGCACATGCAAAACCAATTTGAAAGACAATCAAACAATGTCAATCAAACTAGTCTCAATCATATGAACACTGGCGTCAAATCCTTAAAGTTTATGACCGATTCTTCAACTAAGACGTGAATCAATAATGAAACCAAGTATAATGATACTCTGATACCAAAAAGATGATGTGCCTAAAACCAAGATTAAGCACATGCAAAACCAATTTGAAAGACAATTAAACAATGTCAATCAAACTAGTCTCAATCATATGAACAATGGCGTCAAATCCTCAAAGTTTATGACCGATTCTTCAACTAAGATGTGAATCAATAATGAATCCAAGTATGATGATACTCTGATATCAAAAAGATGATGTGCCTAAAACCAAGATTAAGCACATGCAAAACCAATTTGAAAGACAATTAAACAATGTCAATCAAACTAGTCTCAATCATATGAACAATGGCGTCAAATCCTCAAAGTTTATGACCGATTCTTCAACTAAGATGTGAATCAATAATGAATCTAAGTATGATGATGCTTTGATACCAAAAGATGATGCGCTCAAAAACCAAGTTCAAGCACAATCAAATGACCCAAGAAAAACAATTCTCAAGTCTCATGCAAGCCGGTTCAATCAACTAGGAAATTGCATGACCCTAATGGAACTTTGATGAAATCCAATGGTTCAAGGATTCAATTAACTTCCACTAATGATCAATTTCACTAATCAACAATAAGAACAAATGAATTACACGTGAAATGGATGAAAAAGAAAAGCACAAAAACCGTGATCTCAAATCCTTCTAACAATTCCAATTCACGCCAATCACTAAAGAGTATTCAATCTCAAATGAACAATAAACCTTACAAGATAATTATCCACGAATTACAATCACCAATAAGTCCAAGAAAGATTCAAATCTACCCTAGATATGACTCACTAGAGAAGAGATGAACAACGACAAAGATGAACCGATATGACTCACAATTCTCCTTTGTCGCACTCGCCACAATTCCAATTCTTGGGTTGAAATTGATAAGAGAATTTTGGAATTAGGAAACCCTAAGTCCTCTCACGTTAAAGTGAAGTGTATAATCTGCAAAAATGGCCTCCTTAAACCCTCTCTTAAGCAAGCATTTATACTTGCTACTCCTAGGGTTAAAAAGTGCTCAAAATTACAAGTTTGCCACTTTTAAGGTAGCTAGTCCTAAATGAAAATTACAAGGAAATAAAAGTGTCCTAAAACCAAAATAGTTCATAAAACAATTACAAGATACAAAATAACATAAGTCTTCATGATCCAATGCCTTGGAATAGAAAGACAATCGCGGCGGGTCTTTGATTGTCATCTTGAAAAATTTTCTGTGTCCAACAGGAGTTGTAGGACCATTGGCATCCCATAGAGAATTATCATTGTACCTATAAGAGTATTCTCAAATTTTTATTAGAAATAAAGACATAAGGTAGAATATGAGCAATTTGGATCATCGTCCAAATTGGGTTCTGAAATGGTTGACAGTATCAGAAATTTTCCCATCATTCAAGATTTTTCAATAATGTTTAATAATTTTAAAACTATGACTATTTTGAATGTGTAAAAATTTTTCGTAATACAACAAACCCTCAATCTTATCAAAGGAATTAAAGAAATAGCCAATATGATTTTCAGTAACTTAAACTAAGTATGAAAATGCTAAGAAGTCATTTACTAGAAAGTAGGCTGATCCATATGTATATTTAAGCTTTGACTCTAGCCAATATAGCATCCCCGATCTATAGCCATATCAACTAATGTGTTTTGCTTGATCTCCCACATAGCTCTAGAAGGAGCAATGTAAAACTTGCGAAATTTAATTTCATTTAATAGCGGAATAATTAAAAGATTTTATTAAAAGCTTTAAAGCATTATTCTAATAGAGTTATAATAATAGAAATAAGCGTATTAGAGGCAAATCATAAGAAAATTTTGAGTAAACGAAGGAATAAAATAAAATCATAGATTTAGGATTATTAAATAGGAATTTTGAGTGGATATTCATATTCGGAATAATTAAATTAGCTTAAGTATAAAAATTTATATTAAAAAGTTAAAATCTTAAATTTTATCGAGACCATTGCGTGAGTAAAAGTACATTAGGATTCTCTTAAAAACCTAATCTAATAAAGCATTAAATAATAATAATAATAATAATAACATATAAGAGGGAAATAGAGAAGACTGGACGCAGGGGACCACGACAACGAGACGAGAACGGGAAGAAAACAAAAGGGAAAAACCGAACAAAAAAATCATAACTCGCACATACGACCTTCGATTGATGATCCGAGATTATCCACGTATTCCTTAAGGTGAGTGCAACTCAACTAGACTAATTTTTTTGCAAAACGGAGTTCATTTCTAAAAGTTATATATAAAGAATAAATAAATGTAAAATTTAATACTTTACTTAAAATTAGTTGTAATAGTTTAAGAAAAACTAAATAAAATGATGTAAACTATATATTTATTATATTAATATATGTTTTTCCTAATTTTCTAGGTAAAGAGGGTTTCAGTTTAGAAATACTCGAGGATTATTTCGTAAATTCCGATGAAATGAGATCGAGGTAAGTAGAACTTCATATATTGTATTTATGTGTTGTGTTATAGTCTCACTGTGAATTTGTTGTGGTTTATCTATACATATATATGCTTATGATCGGCTGGACAGAACAGGACCCTTCTCCTCATGCATGCATGTCGTGATTTCCTTCGTCATGAATGAGGATATATATATATATATATATATATAAAATCTGTGGTTGCCGATCCTTGCTTTCATAACGGATGTATGTTATGGTTTTACTTGCTGGAAACAAATATTTTTTTTCCTTTCTTCCTCCCCTGTACGCAGGAGAAGTTCCCCGGGTACATACCAACCTGACATATATATATATATATATGTATACATGTATAGTTTAACTAAAGAGTGCTGGACATTTGTATTTTTTTCCTTGTGTTCTTTTGACATGTATGCGTGGCGTCCTCCCTTACTGTTGTAGAGTGGTGGACATATATATATATATGTATAAGACGTATTGGCTTGCTGTCTTCCTCGGAGGACATGCGTGTGTTTGAATTCTCCTTGCTGGACGTGCTGGACATTCTCCATTTTAATTTATTTTCCTTGCAGTTGCGGTATAGTTTTGCATATATAAGAGTAGATGAGATAGTTTGATTGAGTTGGCTGGCCGAGGACGAGGAAGTTGGGAACTTGATGCTATATGGCGTCTTGCTAATTGATATATATGTGTCTATGTTTATGTTTATATGAGCACTTTGTTGGATTGGGAAGTTAGCGGGAATGCTATATAGACATATGTTTATATGTAGGATGAAGGAGGAAATGGAAATTCAACTTGAGTATGTGGCTACATAATGACATAAAGATGAAAGTGGGGATTGTGTTGATGATGGATTGGTCATGGGCTTGTGTGTTGGGAAAATGGAAGAAGGATGAAAAGAATCCATGAATGAGAATATGAGATAATATGTAGGAGCATATAGGAATTGGATCTATCCCTTGATGTGAGTATGTATGATTTTACTAGTAGTAGGAATGAAATATACAATGGCATGTGTATTGTTGCACATCGTGGTAGTTGGTCTAAAGAATGTAGACATGCATAAATGTACGTTAAAAATTATGGGGAAGGAATTCTAGGCCCTAATAATCTAAGTTCTTACACATGCACATACATACGTTATATACAGGAGAGATAGAAAGATAAGGTGATGCATGTGGCGCATGTTATAGGTTTATAGATATGAAGTAGGAAGAGTGGTATTACAAAACCACAAATATAACATGCTTAGATCTACATGAGATGTATATGGCCAAAGGAGGCATGGGAATTAAATTCAACATCTATGCACTAATAGTATCTATATAGGCATATTCAAGGATAAAGCATGGAATTCTAGTCATGAATGTAAGTATAGAGAAAGAATGGGAAAAGAAGAGTGCAACGATGGAAGTTGTATTAGTACTCCTTAGCTTATCAATATATCACGTCTACTGTATGTGTGTTGTCTACTTGTCTGCGTTAAGTCATGCCTTGCTCCTATAATGGTTTTGTGTGTTATGATTGGTTGTTCACATGATTGATGATTGCATTTACTTGATTGTATGATCACCCTCAAAAATTTAATTAATTATGAGGTTTAATTAATAACTTAGAATGCATCACACGAGACATTGCATGAGATTGAAGGCCATCACTACTTCAGGATGCACCGGAAGTTATCAAGAGGATCGTTGTTCCACCAAGTGCGAACTAAGTGATTAGGGGATTGTCGCGCCTTGATGGTTCTGAGTCCGACCTGTCTCTTGAGGGTGTAAATGCTCAGTGTATTAAGGCACCTGAGCCTAAAACATTAAAGCTAAGCATAGCTTAATTAAGTGATAAGAATAATAAAGATGTGAGTAAGACCCGGGCGCTAATGGTGGCTTCGGAATCCCCAACCCAAGGTCAAGGGGGGCATAAACCCTAAACTTCAGGTCGGTTACCGGAAGACCACATGAGATGCTACATTCATGTGTTTGTTCATGCATAGCACTTGTTTGATAACTTAGTTGAATTTTGTTATATGTGTTGCAACATTAAAATATTGCACCCTATCTTACTAAGCTTTGGCTTACCCTCCTATAGATTTTGTCTTGCAGGTAGGGATTACCTAAACTTCCTAATGAACCGATGAACTAAGGTGAGTAAACGTCGCATCACTGGTTGATATGGTCGTGAAAAGGGTGTGAGGCCTAGATCGAGGTAGACATCATCAGAATGGACTTTTTGTAATTAATGAGAATGTAATCGAGCAACTTAATTTGATCTTAGGTGTACCTGTAATGGTGTAACGGGACCCATCTGAGGCCCACTGATACTTTTGTGTAATTAATTATCTTATGAACAGGGAATATTATTACTTTGATAATCAGATCATTATTGATGAGGAGACACTTCGTGGTTGCTTAAGAAGGGGTCAAGCAATCGTGACGGGTTGTGACGAGGGGCCCTTAAAGTGGGCATGACAAGCAAAACTTAGGAGGATACAGCACTACAATAAGACTATTTGAAAAAGGATTGGCAATCAAAAGGCATTGCTCACTTATATAATACTTTTAGTTCACCTAACATTTCTAGGATCCTCTGGACAGAGCAATTTTCATGCATAATCTTGTTTTTAAGGAACGAACTCCAAAGGTTGATTTTAGTTAGGTCATGTAAAAGATGCTTGTTTACAACTTCAAAGTCACCATTACAAGAAGTAGCTTTAGCATAACCAAGACTGCATGATAAACAAGCATATCATATAAAAGCAAAATAGGGAAATTTCTAACATAGACCTAATCCTTTAAGACTTTGTTTGTCACACCCTAAGGGGTACCCTAGTCATAACAGCCTACCATGTACTGTATTAAAGTCCATGATTAGCCAGATTCTAGCACACACTAACTTGAACATGGTACAAAAAGTGTCATTACTCTAGAAACCACCATAAAGATAATAGTTTTACAATATTAAAACTAACATATATTTAATGTAAAACATCAAGTTCTACATAAATAATAGATAGAGAAATAAGTTTATGTAGTTAATATTACATTTATCCACAAGAGTCTATTCAAAATTAAAAATATATATTCTAGTTGTCTTCATCCTCACTCACTCATCTATTATTATCTTGAAGATTCTCATCGCTGGCTAAATTCTATCGGGGTAAAACCAAAATAGTGCCCGCAAAAAGGGTACACTATGGGGGTGTAATCTATAAAATTTTAGTGAGATCTTAGCTCAAAATCACCTTTCATGCAAAATAAACAAATTAACATTTTAATGTATGAATGCATAGACAATTATATGCTAGTCATCACATGTAGTCAACTAGAAACTACATGAAGTGTAAGGATATTTCTGACCAATATACCCCTCCTTTGACCTTGGGTTAAGAATCATTTTAAAATTCCATTAGACTTTGAGCTACCAGTTTTGTTACACTTACACGCATCCTTGGCTACACAAAATCGAAGCCACGCTCTACATATCAATAGTTATGCTAGAAGAATGATCTTCAAAGTAAGGTTTTAAGACAAACCAAAAGAAAATAATGTTTTCCTTACCCGCACACCTCCAAATGCATGCACCCAAAATAGAATAATGAATATGGATTCATATCAATACACAATAATCCTCTAGTCATTTTTGTATTATTAGAATAGGACACTCCTTCGAGACATCATTTCATTTCCTGTGTAACTATGATAGAATATACAAGAATATGCAAGAAGGTGCTATGAATGACTCATTTCAAAATAAGTGTTTCAATATACTTAACATAAGTTAGGAGGTGACCAAACAATTTGTAGACATTGCATCAACTACAAGAATAGCTATGAATACAAGCAACTTTACTTTCTTTTTCTTTAAGCCTTGTCAATCAAAAAATCAACTAAATCAAACACACAAATGGGTTCATTAATATTCAACTTTATGTGCTACTAAAATTAAAAGCACAAATCAAGTGGCAATCATCGTTGATACTCACCTTGCCATTCTTTTCAAGGATCATAATAATCCTCAAGTAAAACATGGAAGTCTTATGAAAAACCTATGTAAACATAGAGAAATATTTATACATATAAGAAATAACTACTTTTAAGAAAAAGTATTCTAGTATCCTGTTTCTAACCCTATGTTTTATTTAAGTCTTTTAGAGTTTTTTAATGTTAAGTCTTTTTTTTTAGGAAATCGATCTATTGTCAAGGTCTACGCTTTGGTCCTTGTTTGGGTAAAGTCCTATTTTTTCCATAATAAGGAAAATATGTGTCCAAGGTATATGTCAAGAGCATGTCTTTGAATATATGTTAAGAATATGTCCAAAATATGTCAAGAATATATCCATGAATGTTTAATAGGTCATGGATAGTCATAAATGGTCGTAAGTTCTCAAGGTTTGAAGATAAGGTCTTAGCATCTTTTCTTTGCACTTTTGTATTTATGAGGAGTTTGAAATATGTCAACATACTAAAAAAAAACTATAAATGAAATGAATAGGATAATCTTATAAAAATAAAGATTGCTTGATGTGGAATTGTGGGTGGAACCTACAACTTTACAAATAAGTGATGTTAGTCTACACATATGAAGAAATTAAGATTACCTTAATCTAATAAAAAATCCTTGGATACCTAAAATATAGAAGATAAGTTAGGTTTGTAGCTTCCTTAGGAAAGTCTAAAGATGGCTCAATCTTTTTGAAAGTTGCTTACCTTAGATTAAGGAGTTGGTGGTCCAAAACTATGATTGGCTTTGAAGATACAAGTGGGGTTAACTTGGGTGAAACTTTCTGAATTTTAAGGGGAATATGAGGTGTGTTTGGTGAAAGTTGGTGGAAAAAATTTAAGAGGAAAAGGCAACAAGGTGGTGTGTAAGTGTGGGGTTGTTTATAAAGGTAAATTTGCTTTTTAACTTCCTTTTTACACTAGTTAAGTTTTGTTGTTTTGTAAATTAATTTGAGATTTTATTTTCCACACCTAAGGGGACAAGATTGGGCAGGTTTTACGATTATAATTGGCCTAATATCTTATAGGATAAGTTCGGGTAGTTATTGCATAAATAAGATAAGATTGATGTAGATAAAACCACATAGAGTTGACATAGTCAATGGAGGGGGCTAGATTTCAGTAACTTCCAAGTGGTTTCTTGTGCTAATGTTTTGTTTATTTTTAGTTAACTTCCTCAACTTAATCATGATAAATTTTAGGTTAATTTTGATTAGGTTAAGATTAGGTAAGATGACCTTAAACATGAGATAAAATAAGGTTAAGTAACAAGGTGTTTTTGGAGATGTGATTTAGATATAATTTTATTTTATTTTATAAGACTTTAAACCTCTAATTTTTCCATGATATTTTCAGGTTCTTATTCCATTTTAATCAAGTTAATTTAAGTTTTTTTAGACTAAATTAAATTAAGATAGTAAGGGTTGAATTAAATGGTGACAAGTTAGATGGAATTACATGGAGATGCTCACATAAGGGGGTTCTAATATGTTTTTAGGGGCTCATTTTTTTGAATTTTTCCATATCCTTTTACTGAGTAATCAAAGTATATTTAGGGTATAATAGGGTAAAATTTAGGTAAGTTTAATAAGTACAAGATAAGATAGATTAAAATAAGTAAACCTTTGCAAAAATTGGAAAAAGCACATGTTTAGTGTATTTTCATAGACCCAGATATCATGTGCTAATTTTCAAATTAGTTTCATGTCTTTTTCTTAGGTTGGACAAGATAAAATAGGATAGGATTGAGATAAGGTCAGGTGTAATAAATTTGGTCTTGATAAGATAAGGTAAGGGTTAAATTTTCAAAGCATGATGGGGAAGCTTGTCGCTTGTGGTGGCATCTTGGGGAAGGAGGTGCAGCTGGTGGATTTTTGTCTAGATTTTTCTAATATTTTATGTGTTATTTGGGTAATTAAAGATATAATATTGAATTATGAAAATTTAGTTAAAATAAATTAACATTTGGGGGTGGTTTCAAGCTTAACCACTTAGAAGGCTCTTAGGGTAAGGTCTAAAGGACTTCTGATTTCGATTTGGTTTTATAACTAGGTTTGTTATTAATTTGTGTTTATTTTTGTTAATCTATGTTCTAGAATATTAATCCTTATGATTAGCATTAGGTAGGCTAGATTTAGAAAGGATTTGATTTAAGTCAACACTTGTTTTCATGAATTGTCGAATCATTCGTCGAAAGTTGACTTTGGTCAATTTCGAGTGGGTCTTTAAGTTTTTAAATCCAATATTTTAGAAATACTCAGGGTTAAGTAATGATCTTGTATATAAATTTTGATCAAATTCAAGTTTTGTTTGTTGAACAAAATCTTTGCGTGAAAACCGAATCCTCAAATAAGGAGTTAGTGATATTAGGTGAAATCGATGGTTTCTGACTAAAATTTTACTAAGTCAAATCCATCAGTTTCATAGAAATGGGTATTTTATAAATTTGTGATATCTTATCTTTCAAGTTTATTCTAAATTATATTGAATCTTAATTCTAATGTATCAAGTCTTCCAGAAGGTATCGAATCGAAGATTTAAGTTAATAAGTTAAGTGGAGTTAGTTGACTTTTGTTGACTCTTATTCTAATTAAGTTGACTTAAGTCAACTTATGATATATTAGGTTATCTCTAATTTCTAAACTAATGTCGGGTTCATTTCGAGCTATATCTTAAATGTATTTTCTTATCATAACCTATTTGATATAAAGTTTCTGTTGAATGAAATTTTAGAGAGTTACATTGTTAGCGTAAGGTACTTGCACCTTGTACAATGTATAGGCATGCACATAATATTTCTGCGAAACAAACCTTGTAACTCTGTGGTTGTAGAGATTAGAGGTGTATGGCTCGAATCACTCGTTGTTCCCGAGTATCTGACTGGTTGAAGCAGTTGGCATAGGAGCTACTAGAAGTGAATTTTTTACTCCATTCTTTGATATCATTGCCTTGAGACTGTTCCAATCCCCTCGGTCTGAGGGTGTCACACCCACATATCTAATTAAAGAATTTCCTGTTTAAAAACAAAACCAACTTAACTAGAGAACTAGATCTCCAAAGGCTTGAAAACCGACGGCAAAATATACAAATATGCACCTGAAACTTCACCCAATGGGCAAGCAACAAACTTTGGTTGTATGGAATTAAGCTCATGTGCTTTCATATATGTTCAGATCAGCCTCTAAACTTTTTAATTGTAATAAATTTAAATTTTTCTTGTAATATACTTTATTAAGTAAAAGTTTCACAAAAGTGGGTCCAAGAAAATCAAACAAACCCTTCATTGAGATTCTCTAAAGAGAATGAAAGCTCAATTAGAGCTTAACTGATAGCTTAAAACTTCTCAATTTGTTACTGTATTTGAACATATGTAAAGTATAGGTTCTTAATTGCACACAACTGAAGTTCAGGAGTTTAGTTGCTCAAATGTACAAAGCTCCAGAGACTCGTTTGGATGAGTTATCTGCATATTTACCTTGCTCACGGGACATCCATCGTATGTCTCATACGGCCCTTCAATAGCAGCTAATTCAGAAGAAGTTTTCATGGCATGGTAGTATATTGTTTCGAAGATATCCTTGTTCAATTGCTGAGCCTGTTGTTCAGATATCAAAAATGTGTCAGCAAGAGATATCAAATTGCTTCTAAAGTGAAAAGAGAAAAAAATTTATCAGATTTACCACTGGTGAGTCAAATGGCAATGCCAAGCAAGATAAATGCATCAGCAAGACCTTGAACACCGATACCGATAGGCCTATGTCGTAAATCTGATCTTCTTGCATTCTGAACAGGATAATAATTAACATCAATTATCTTGTTCAGATTTTAAGAGACAATTGAAGTTACCTGTTATAGAAGTAATAAGTAAAAAAGAAAATCAACAAATTTTAAAGAAAACTTAATAAGGACCTCAATACTAAATATGTGGAAAGAGTGAAAACCTCAGCTAGTTTGTCAAAATCGAAAAACCGATTCTTTGAGCCTTTGCTTCCAACAAGTTTAGATGGGTGTGAGCCAGCGGAAATGCCCTGTAACTTTGATGCTGTATAGTGAGAATAAGAACTTAAAACCAGCAAAAGGTAACAAGATTACAATCGAGGCAACACAATCGATGCCAGATTACAAACAGCAGTTTCATTTGGGCTTGTGTAATCAATAATCTCTGTGCATAAAGATGGTGCCAAGATTCTGCTGGTTGCTTTTCATGTTGCGGGTGTCCTACACAAGAATCGTCAGGAAAAGTCATGAAATGATAGAAAAGGAACATGGATGTTCACAATTAAGAACTAATTCCTAATCCTTATTGATTGAATCGTCTCTTTGAAGTATTCAGACTTTTAAAAAAGTTATGGCTGACCAAGATCCAGCACTTAAGCTCTCTCTAGGAAAGTCATTTCCTCTTTTTTCCATTTTCTCTAATGCTTAGTGTTAATTGTATCTTTGAGCAAAAGTTAGAAGATCCTTCCCACGAGTGTTTCTAAATCTATTGGAACTTGGAAGCCTAAAATTGAGATAAGCAAAACTATTGAAGCAGCGGTTACCCATCATTTTGGTATCATTTTAGTGCCTGTTTGAAACCAAGTGTTTGGATGATAAAGATGCACGAATCAGATGCAGAACATTCATTAAACAAGCAAATACAGATACGGTGCCACAAAAACATGCTCTGGTAAACCAAGATCAACTCCATAAAAACGTAACCAGGCGACGCATATATATTGGTACAAAATCATTGAACTCAAACATTCAAAACTGGACATTTTTAAGACGAGCTGGTCATTGAAATAAGGTAGGCAGAAGGTAATATCATAACTAAATTATCTGAATAATATGCAGAGAATTAGATGGTTTATTAGATTCAACACATACTGTTTAACATTTGATTTCCTCATCTAAATTTGGAATTGGAAGTAAGAATGATCAGTAAATACTCCTCAGTACAAACATAAGGAATGCACATTGCTGCTCACAGCATATCCATGAGACCTAAATTTTTCTTACCTTGAAAAGCAAGTAAGGAGTCCCGGATTCTATCTGGGACTCCAGTATTGCAAACCAGAGCTTTTGTGCCTGGACAACCTTCCTTGCCTTACCCTAAGATCACCATAGTTTCCTCAAGTCAATGAAATGATTACAGTATATTCAAATGACAACAAAAAATGTCTAGAGCATCTGTGCTTCCACCTCTCTATCATATCTTAGATACAAACTATCGAACTCTTCGCCCCAACAATCTGCCAGGCCTGGGGCCTCATTGGACAGAACAAGGACCACTCTCCATCACCTTCCACTCTCTTCATAAACAGATCCGATTCCCAAAGACCAAAGATTAAGTCCCGAGTACGGTGCTCTTGCAAAATAAAATCGATCTTCAGAAACAATGATAAAGAAACAAAATAATCCCATGAAATGTACGTTGAATTTCCATTTATTATGAAATCATATTGTAATACTCCGAAACTCAAGATGAGTACAACTTGCCAAGTATTTTCACTAGTTAATGACATGCAAAGACTTAGACTATACTAATTACCAACATCCACATTCATATATCCATAATGATTAATAAAATCATTCTCCACATATAAGAAATTAAGAAGAATATTTATCTTACAAATTAAACCAGAATCAATCTCTTCAAATTATTATAATGGAAACATTTTAGAACTTAAATAAAACAATAGTTTCAAATCAAATGAACAAAGTCGTCTAATATACATCTTTTCCTTCATCTAGCTACTAATCATCATAGTATACATATTCTACATTCTCCTCAAGATTTTGATTTATCTCTACTAAGATCTCATCATACCCTACAATTTCTCCTATGGTACCTATAACTAAAAATGATCCCACAAGGGATGAACTGATACCTAATACAATGTATACTTACACACACACAAGCATACCATGCCAGAAACATTAGCACAAACATAATGCAACATGATATCTAAACATAGTTTATTATCTTTCACATCATATATTTCCAACACACAATTCTCATCATAATATTCACCACGCAAACCTTCAACACAAACATATATATAAATATATATACGACAAAGGATACTCCCCTTTATCTATGAGTTTATTCCATACATGGATAATACATATACAGCAATAGGTACTTCCTACTGTCCATGAGTCCATAAGTATTTTCACATCACACACATAAGACCTTCCACATCACATACATAAGTCCTTTCATACCAGATAATTCTAAATCTACTCGGATCATTTCAATACACAACTTTACTAAGAATAAAGTCATATACTGATCATAGGGGTGCTACCCTGAGAATACTGACCCACACTCGGTTTCTCGGACCCAGCTAAGCACAATCACACACATAACCAATCATATTCATTATTCAATATTAGTTTAATCCACATTACATTTCTATCCTAACGTGCACAAGCAACAAATATAGTATACATGTACAAGCAACAAGCATAGTATATATGTACTTGATAAGCAACAGTTGATCTCTTTACACTTCTACAGTCTTTCAATCCTCAAACCTATTCCCATTTACAATTACATATACTTAGAGTTGCAAGTTAATGAAATAGAATGGAGTAGTGAGTGTCCCGAATCAACACAACTGTGTCGGTAGCTATGCAAAGGTACATGGGATAGAACATGACCGTACTAGAAGTTGTATAGCTTTCTATGTATTTTTGTTATTCAGTATGCCCACATACATGATCGTGTATTTTGCTGTATACTTTAGCACGATGGTGTGCATGGCCATGTAAGTGGTTGTATACCTTCTAGTGAATTAATGCATTTTGACACACCCAAGTACATGGGCGTATTTAGTGACTGTATACCTTTTTGTACACATTCGTGTTTTGACATGAGCAAGTACATGAGTGTGTACCTAGCCGTGTAGTGCACTATTCCATTGTGAATTCCCCTTTTTCCAATTCATCAATTTTTCCTAACCTAATTTCTATTAAAGTATGTTTAATTGATCAATAACTTTGCTAATCCTAACACATAACAAGTAATTACGCACTTACTTGTTTTGAATTGCTATTGAGATCCCTGAATTGCCTATTCTTATACCTATTTTATCTCACTCCTTGTCTCAAATTCTATTCACACATTATCAAATTGTCTTAGATAAATGAATCTATGATTCCAAACATATACTTCAATGATTTAAACCCTTATCTAGCAACAAAAATGTTGATTCCACTCCTTTCCCATTAGGTTATTCTATAGGTCTCTGAGAGGGTTTATGTAATTCCAATTGTGTAAAAATGAGAAAGGAAGAGCATTAGGTCAAGTGGGGCTTTAAATACCATAACCTTGAAATGACTAAACTGCCACCATCTCTTTAGGTTATTTACCCTCTTATCCTTAATTAAATTTTAATAATATTAAGTAAATATATATATAAATACAAGTATTTACATTCTCTCTCCCTTACAAAAACTTTCATCCTAAAAAGTTACCTAAATTGTGGAAGAGTTCTAGATATCTCCTTTTCATCTCTTCTTCCAATTCCCATGTTGCTTCTATCTCTATTTGATTACTCCAATACATCTTAACAAATTTGATAACCCATCTTCTTAGAATCTACTATTTAGTATCCACGATCTTGACAAACTTCTCTACTGTTGTGAGATTTAGCTACACTTGCAGAGGTTCTAGTGCAGTGATCTAGTCTGGGTTAGGTACATATTTTATTGGTATAGAGATGTAGAATATATCACATACCCCAGCCAGATTTCGTGATAACGCCAATCAATATGCCTATCCAATTCTTTTTAAGACTTTAAAGGACCCTACATGTCTACATTTCAGTTTTCCTCTTAGCCTAAATCTTACCACTCCTTTTGTAAGCGAGACCTTTAGTAAGACACGGTCTCCTACTTTAAACTCCAATGGGCGTTGCCTTTTATCTACATAGGATTTCTAATGGCTTTAGGCTAACTGTATCCTCTATCTGATCAACTTTACTTTCTCCACTACATCTTGTACTAGATCAGGTCCCAGCACTTGTTTCTCACCTACTTCATCTCAATGCAATTGATAACTATTATTGTAAGTGAACTCTACTAAAGGATAGGTGTTTATCCTAATTCCTACCAAGATCCAATGCACATACCCTCAACATATCTTCTAATATCCGAATAGTTCACTCTGATTAGCCATCCGTCTTTGGGTAAAAAGTCATACTAAACTGTAACTTAGCTCCTAGTGTCTTGTGCAAATTGTTCTAGAATCTCGCCATAAATCTAATGTCTATCTAATACTATTGTGACCAGTACTCCATGTAACCTCATAATTTTTTTAACATATAGTTGAGTTACCTTCTCAAGTTTATACCTAGTGTCTATAGGTATAAAATGGGCTGATTTTGTGAGTTTGTCTACAATCACCCATAAGGTGTCTAACTTAGTCATGGTTTTGGGAAATGTTGTGACAAAGTCTATGGTCACATGCAGCTATTTCCATTCTGGTATTGGTAAAGGTTGCAACATGCTCGTAGGTTACTAGTGCTCTATTTTAATCTGTTGACATGTCAAACATTTGGATACATATTTTGCAATTTCCCTCTTCATGTTCCTCTACTAATAATGGCACTTCAAATCCTTATACATTTTAGTACTCCTAAGGTGAACAAAATACCTAAAATAGTGTGCTTCTTTCAATATCTCATTCTTCACTTCAGTTATACTTGGCATTCATAGCCTTTAACCATACTTGAGCACCACTTTATCATCCATATTAAACTTTATTGCTTTTCTGTCCTCCATTCATTTCTTAATCCCATATACTCCCCCCATATCATTAACCTATGCAACTTTTAATCTATCCACTAGTGTGGGCTGTATGTGTAAACTAGTCAGTCCAACTCCAACCTCCTAGATTATAATCTCCAAATCTAATTTCTACATATCTTCCAATATATTCCTTTGAGTTGCAATTAAAGTTGCCAAATTACCATGCCTCTTTCTACTAAGTGCATCAGCAACCACATTCACCTTCCTAAGATGACACTGAATCTCAACGTCATAATCCTTTATTAGCTCTAGCCAACATCTCTAACTCATGTTTAACTTTTTCTAAGTAAAGAGGAATTTGAGGCTCTTACGATATGTGAATATCTTACACTTCTCCCCATACAAATAATGTCTCTAAAGTTTGAGTACAAGGATGACAATTGCTAACTCTAGATTATGAGTTGGGTAGTTCTTATCATATGACTTGAATTGCTTGGATACATATGCTATCCCTTTCTCATTTTGCATTGATACACATCCGAGCACTTGGATGGACACATCACTATTCACTACAAATTCTTCACCACTAAAAGGTAAGGCTAGCACTGGTGTAGAAATATGTCTCTCCTTTAGTGGCATGAAGCTTGCTTCACATCTAACATCTCATACAAACTTCACCCTTTTTTGAGTTAATCTAGTTAGAGGGGTTGCTAGCTTGGAGAATTCTTTTACAAATCTTCTATAGTATCCTACTAACCCTAAGAAGGTTTTAATTTCTATCACTTTTTTTCAATTTAAGCCATTCATTTATAGCTTTTATTTTCTTAGGATCTACAAATAACCTATCTTTACTAATCACATGACCCAAGAATGCTACCTACTTAAGCTAGAACTCGTGCTTCTTGAATTTTATAGATAACTTCTCTACCTGTAGTTTATTCAACACCATCTTTAAATGTTGCTGGTGGTCCTCTTCACTTCTAGAGTATATTAGAATGTCATCTATAAATACAATGATAAATTTGTCAAAATTTTCCCTAAATACTCAGCTCATTAGGTCTATGAAAGTGGTCAATGCATTTATGAGTCTAAATGGCATTACTTAAAGCTCATAATGCTTATATCGAGTTCTAAATGTAGTCTTCTAAATATCTTCCTCCTTAATTCTTTGCTGATAGTATTTGGATCTCAAGTCGATTTTTGAGAAGACTTAAAGCCATTGCAACTAATCTAATAGGTTGTCAATCCTCGAGAGGGAATACTTATTCTTAATGGTAACCCTATTTAACTATAATAATCTATACACAACCACATGCTACTATCCCTTTTCTTTACAAACAACATAGGTATACCTTAAGGTGAGACATATGGTTTGATAAACTTTATGTCCAACAACTTTTGTATCTATTTCTTCAGTTTTGTCAGTTCAGTAGGCACCATACGATATAGGGCTTTTGATATGGGAACCGTACCAAGCACTATGTCTATACTAAACTCAATCTCCCTTGTTGGGGGTAAGCCTGGTAAATCTTTAGGAAATACCTCTGTGAATTCCTCCACCACTCATACTTGATCAATTCTCACTACGTCTTCAAATTTAACTATCATTGAAGCCATCATACTTTTACCCTTTATCTCATACATTGGTAGTCTTGTTAGCCTATGTGCTTCTTACTAGAAATAAAATGGTTTTCCTTTTAGTGTATTAAAATGGATTGTCACATCATGACAATCAATGGTTGCATGATGTCTAATCAACCAATCCATTCCCAATATCACATCAAAGTTTTTCATTTCCAGAACTAAAAGATCTGCAACCAAAATTTTACCTTGCACTTTTACATTGACTCTTCTACATACTCCATGCAATCCTCTACTCACATCCATTAGTGTACTTAAACTCAACACAATGTCCAACACTTCAATACAAATATTATGTATGCTTCTAAATGCATCAAACACACATCAATGTGATGTACCAGTATCAAACAAAATGTATGGCTTAGTAGAATGTACCACTGGTGTGCCTGCAAAAGTTTCTATATCTAATGTATCCTATCTCTGCAATACAAGTACTCATGTTGGTGCTCTTGGTCATAGCCCTACTTGTTGAGGTTTGCCATCATTGTTCACAATTTGATTCCTCCTTATTTGTGCCGGCTACACATTCTACCCTCTAACATTTGGGCAATCAATCATTTTGTGACCCCTTTATTTGTAGGAGAAATGGAATGTAAAAGATATCGATTTTTGTACAAGTCTTACTACTATGCCCTATCTTTCCACATGAAAAATAGGCACAGTCTAGTCATTTACATTCATTTAGCTTATGTGGCCCATAACATCTCACACATTAGTTGCCCTGACTTATTAAACTAGCCTAAGAGGAGGGCCCTACAATAATTATAGGTCTAGTCCGCATAATATAAAGTTTCCTACCTTTCTCTTGGATAACAATACCTTAGGTAGGTCTCTTTCCCAGTACAATCCCGGTCCCTAGTGTTGTCATTTCGTTAGTCCTTCTACAGCTCTATTCTAAGAATTTGCCTTTGTTTACTACCTTAGAATAGGTGTTTAACTAAAATGCAACCACTTCATTTTATAAATTGGGTTTCAAGCCCAATACAAACCGATGAGCCCTTGACTTCTCATCTGTTCTAAATGCAGTAGGCATAAACTTCACTAGGTGATTTAGTTCCTCCTCATATGCATCCACTAACTTCTTTCCTTGGTAGCAATTATAGTAAGCTACCTCCATTTGGTCTCGTATGTTGCTTAGGAAGTACTACTCATGTAACATCTCTTTGAAACTTTCCTAAGTGATGAGTCCTATAGTTAGTTGGGAAACACTTGATCACCATTTAAAAGTCAAGCTCCTCAGTAAATAGATAACATACTTCACTTCCTCTCTTTAAGAATTCCTAATGCTTCAAAGCTTTTCTCTAGCTCATCAACCCATTACTCAACATATAGTGGATCATCAACTTTAAGCCTAAATTCCCTAACCATTCTGATGAATCGGTCTTGACTTACTTCCCCAGTTAGCCTCTCTCTCATTTCTCCCATCATTTGTCCTTGCCTAATATTCGACAACTACAACTTTTGTATTTGTTGTTGCTGTTGTGCCACCTCTCCTGTTAAAGTGTTAATGGCCTTTAGCATCTAAGTAGCATTGACCCCATTTCACCTTAGCTCATGCTAAAGTGGTCTGGGTAGCATTCAGTTATCAGAAACATCACCTTTAGTGCCTAATGTTGATCCTGGTCCTAAGATTCTCCTAGGCATTCTACAAAATACATTTACAATAGAAAGCAAAGATATAAGATTATATGCATTCCTCAAGATATGGAATATCTAAAAGTGACATTATAAACATCATTGAAGGGATTCATATATTAGTAATATTAGTCCCATTCATATCCCACTCTCTTCATGCCTCATCATTCTAGAGATCTTATTCCTAGGTAGTCTATACATCAATAAACTTAGGCTCTAATACCACTTGAGTTGTAATACCCTAAAACCTAAGACGATTATAGCCCACCACACGTCCTCAATAGGTAAAGATACGCAAAGGCTCAAACTCTACTAATTACCAACATGTACATTCATATATTTATACTGATTAATAAAATCATTCTCCACACACAATAAATTAGGAACAATATCTATCCTAAAAAATAAACTAGTATAGCAAAAGCATTTTAGAATTTAAATACAATAATAGTCTCAAATCAAATTAACAAAGCCATCCAATATCTATCTTTCTCTTCATTTGGCTACTAATCATCATAATATACATATTCTACATTCTCCTCAAGATTTTGATTTGTCTCTACTATAGTCTCATCATTCTATATAACTTCTCTTGTAGTACCTACAACTAAAAATAGTCCCATGAGAGGTGAGATAACGCTTAGTACAATGTGTACTTACACACACACACACACACACACACATGCATGCCATATCAGAAACACCAACATAAACATAATGCAACATGATATCTAAACACAGTTTATTATCTTTCACATCAGATATGTCTAACACATAATTCTTATCATAATATTCACCATGCAAACCTTCCACACACACATATATATAAATATATATATATAACAAAGGGTACTCTCCTTTTTCCATAAGTCTATTCCATACATAAATAATACATATACAATACTTGGTACTCCTCATTATCTATGAGCTCATAAGTCCTTTCACATCATACACATAAGTCCTTCCACATCACATATATAAGCCGTTCCATACCAAATAATCTTAAATTTACTCAGATTATTCCAATACACAACTCCACTAGGGATAACGTCACATACTGATCATCGAGGTGCCACCCCAAGAACATTAACCCTCACTCGATTTCCTAAACCTAGCCAAGCACATATCACATTCATTATTCAATATTAGTTTAATCCACATTACATTTCTAACCTAACATGCATAAGAAACAAACATAGTATATACACGTACCTAATAGGTAACAGTTGATATCTTCACACTTCTACAATCTCTCAGTCCTCAAACCTATTTGCATTCACAATTATGTACACTTCGAATTGCAAGTAAATGAAACTGTATGGAGTAGTGAGTGTCCTAAATTAACATAGCCATGTAGGTGGTCGTATAGAGAGACACGGGATAGAACACGTAACGCTAGAGGTCATGTACCTTTCTATGTATTTTTGTTATCTAACACACCTAAGTATACAGTTTTGTATTTGGTCGTATACTTCAGCATGGTAGGGTACATGATCGTATAAGTGGTCATGTACCTTTCTGTGAATTTGTAAATTTTGACACACCCCATTACACGAGCATGTCTAGCGATCGTGTACCTTTCTATACACATTCATTTTCCGACATGAGCAAGTACACAGGTGTGTATCTAGTCATGTAGTGCATTGTTCCATTACGAGTTCCCCTTTTTCCAATTTGTCAATTTTTCCCTAGCCTAACTTCTATGAAAGTATGTCTAATTGATCACTAACTTTGCTAATCTTAATGCATTATAAGTAATTATGCACTTACCTGTTTTGAATTGCTATTGAGATCCTTAAATTGCCTGTTTTGTCTCGCTTATTATCCCAAATTCTATCCTCATGTTATCAGATTGTCTTAGATCAATGAATCTATAATTTCAGTCATATACTTTAATGATTTAAACCCTTACTGAATAGCAAAAAGGTTGATTCCACTACTTTCCCATTAGGTCATTCTATAGGTCTTTGAGAAGGTTTCTATAATTCCAATTGTGTGAAAATGAGAAAGGAGTAGCATTAGGTCAAATGGGAGTTTAAATACCTCAACCATGAAATGACCAAACTGCCCCCATCTCTTTAGGTTATTTACCTCGTTATCCTTGATTAAATTTTAACAATATTACATACATACATACATACATACATATATATATATATTAATATGAGTATTTACACATATATATCTTTCCATGGTTCTTCCTAAGATCGAGAAATTAAAAAATATCAGTATGCCATGGCTCCAAGTAGATAGCGCAAGCACCTAAATGAACCAAAGGCTAGTATTAGGGGATAAAAAAGGTAAAACATAAAGCAAGTGCAACATCATATATCTCATGCCACACACAGCTTTCCTCTTTCCCCCTCCTTGATCAACATAACGAGCAGTATCATTGAACACCATCAGCATTGAAATAATGCCATTAGATGTCCCATTTGTACCACGAATGTAACTGCCAGTAGCACGAATATTATGAATCGAAAGACCAGTTCCACCAGCAGATTTGTTGATTACCGAACACTCTTTGAAGGCATCATATATCCCTTCAATACTATCTTCTTTCAAGCACATAAGGAAGCAACTGCTCAACTTCATGCACAAATCAAGACAAACACATGAGTCAAGGTTGACTTTCAACAAGACATTGCAATAATTTTGAGTTAATCCAAAAGATGCATGCAGCAAGATTAAATTATGTTGATATATAAACAAAGAAAATTAATTTTTTTTATTGATGTCTTGCCACTATAAAAAAGAGCAGCGTAAATATTTCTAAAATGTGAGGAAAAGCTTTCTAAAATATCATATCCGTGTATATTAAGTCAAATAAAATATCTATTTTGATCATGTAAAATCTTTTATCTCGTAAATGTGGAAGGTTATAGTGAGACAAGCATTTAGAAATAGAAACATCTTAACATATTCATGCAAACATTATATGCATATACCTAAGGCCTTGGTGTCTGGCATTAAAAAGAGTGGGAGAAGCATGAGTGAACCATCGCTGAGACATATGATGATAAGTTTTGACTGCAGAATTGATGTCCTCTTTGTGGATTCCAACAGTAGCCCTCATCAACATATGTTGAGGCCTCTCGATAACTTCCCCCTAAATCTCCAAAAGGTATGATTTTTCAAGGCTTTTGAAGCTAAAGTAATCATAATCAAAGTCCCAATCATCGATAATTTCACTATCCAGACGAGCAGCATTTGGTCATAGACCAAAGCCATATCATTCACCTTCACTAGCATGCATAAAACTATCTACACATTTTTCATTTTTTCTATTTTGTAAAGCATTTCAGCAATTTCAATATGCCATGAAGTTGAAATTACCTTGATAATTATATCATAGACATCATTAGCAATTAAAGGAGCTCTTAATCCAGATTTTTCATCAAAATGGTTATACATATCCTTAATCCTATAGGTTCATCAACAGATAAATAGAAATGAGTCCTTCACATAACAATTACAAATAAAAAGATACCAATTTGACTAATATTTCAACTTAAGAACTATAGGGGTGTGGATTTGAGTACGAGGGTCACACGTGTGTTGCATGAGAATACGCTACACATGGCTTAATAAGGAAAGTAACACATATAAGGATGAGTAGGGTTAAATAAGGTGGGGAGGAGGAGTAGGCGATCCCAAATAAGGCTCAACACTTTCATGATAGATGTGTGTATGTGAGTAGATTGTGGTTTCGATCTTTTAGAGAAAAATTCGATAGAGTGACAATGTTTTTTTCAAGAAGGAGTCCCTTTTAAAGAAAATGTCTTAGGTATTTATAGAATCTAGTTATGAATCTCATCAATTGGATGGTGATGATAATCATTGGTTTTGAACGAATGAGCCCTAGGCCCCCATATGGGCATTGTATGAGTCTAGGCTCATTTAAGGCCGTTAATATATGTGTAAGCCTTATTGAGAAAGCTTGGATCAAACTAGCCAATCCAATGGACCCTATCTTAAGCCTTATGACAAATCTCCCCTAATCATCCCACACTATAGGTTTAACTCCTTAGGTCCTATCACTTTAGCCCAAAGAGTCAAATCCATTAAAATAAAAAGCTAAAAACTTATGAATTGAATTTAGCCTTCTACATTTTACCCCTTAATCAAGGTCCTTTGAATGAAGTCGAAGGGGCTTGGATATTAGATAAACCTTTCTAATAGTTAGGAAATTGCTTGGCGTATGCACGCTTATAGAATAGTTACATTGCTACCGTATACACGTTTACATGATTTGTATTACAAGAGCCTGGTACCAATACTATATATAATTTAAATTCTTCTCTTAGTGCATAGGCTTGCAACACTGTTTAATTACGTGCCTCGTTTTTAGCCAACTAAAAATAGATAATACTTGTGTAACATCAAGCAGTGTCTATTATACATGTTTGATAGCTCGTAGTTTCTTAATCATTTTCCTTTTGCAAGAAAAGGTTTTTCACACTATCAATGAGTACTCGAAAGACTTGAAGTAATGATTTAGCTCAATCATATTCCGATATGTGGTTTTTATTTTTAGTAGAAGATTTGCGTTCTCATATATATAGTATAGCTTCTTCTTTTTTTCTACTACATCATAAAGGAATCTTGTGCATTGATTAGCCCCCTTCCATAAGCCCATTTCACTTGGACCATGAACATCACACTAAACCCATTCTTCCCTACCTGTCTTCCTTTTTCTTCTACTTTTTTCCTTCTTTTTTTTTTTTCTTCTAAGAGCCGTCCAAGCCCTTTGTTTTCTTAGAAAGAAAAATGGATGCCTCCATCTGGATCTTCAGCCACCGGCTACCTCCACGCTTAGTATTCTTCTTCTTCGAGTGATGACGCTATCTTGGTGAGCTTAGACAAAGCTTCGTCGGCTACACATTTTTTAGAGTGATTTTCCACAAGTTGTGATAGTCATTCACCTTCAAGCTCCTCAATTAGAGATCCCCTTTCTTTGCTAGATGGTACGTGACCACAAGCCTCTACATATATATGTATATATATTCCTTTTCAAAAGCTAGTACCTTTTTAATTTTGCTCTTGGGAGTGAGCAATCCCTACTCTATTGTCTCCACGGAAAGATTTGCTGATGCACTTGAGTTATTGGAGAATTCTGACTCTGGAATGTGGCCAATGCAAACGTATCCTGAAAGTTTTGCCCTAAAATCCTTGTCGATTTGTATGTTTACAATAGTGAATTCATTAAACATTGCCTGAAATGGACCTTCTTCTAGTGGAAGTTTACCCCCTGCTGGATCATCACAGATACACAACCCCCAATAGAAATATGCTCCAAATTCTTCCTCTGTATTTGTAGAAAGGAGACATCGATCCAGTCAAGCAATGAATCAGGGGAGAGATTTTGGTGCAAGTTTTATGCTGGGTTTAAAAGGATGGTGGAAGAGAAGAAGGTATTTGATGAAATTTCCAAGAGAAATTTGATTGCTTCGAGTTTGATGGTTCATGGGTTTTGCAAAGCTGGTAATGTTGATGCAAGTTTAGATCATTTTATGCAGATGAAAGATAGGAATGTTGTTTCATGGATTACGGTGATCTCATGTTTAAGATAGTGCAGGAGGGATAGTGATGCTTTAGGATTTTTCATTGAAATGTTGCGGTAAGGGTCTGAGTTGGACGAAACTACTGTTGTTAATATGTTACCTGTTTGTTCTCGGTTGAGGGCTATTGATGTTGGGCAATGGATTTGCTCATATGCAAAGGCACATAAGCTTGATAAGGATTTTGTCTCGATAGAAAATGCGATGGTTTGTTTTTATTGCAAGTGCGATGATATGGAAGCTTCCCAGCAGAAGTTTGAGGGGATGCGATCTAGAAATGTGGTTTTGTTGAATGCGATGATCATGGGCATGGCTTATAATGGAAGCGATCGCCTTAGAGTCAAATTGTTTTAGGAGATGATGAAGGAAGAGATCACTCCAAATGATGTTACATTTGTCGGTGTTCTTACGTGTTGTAGCCATGCAGGTTTGGTCTATAAAGCAAGAGAAGTGTTTACTTCTATGATTGGTAATTACCAAATAGAGCCAAAGCTTGAGCATTATGGATGTATGGTTGATCTTTTGGGCCATAAAGGATGTGCGAGAGAGGCTTTTGACTTGGTAAAAAAAAGTGAAAATTAAACTAAGTGCTGCATTATGGGGTTCAATGCTCAGTGCTTGCTGAACTCATGGTGATGTGGAACTTGCAGAACTAGCGATCAAAGAACTCATGATGCTTGTGCTTAGGAATTTTGGTAATTATGTCTTGTTATCTGACTTGTATGTTGAATGTGGGAGATGGGATGAAGTTGAGATGGTTAGAAGCTTGATGAGAGAAAACAGTGCACACAAGGTACCTAGATAAAGTGTAGTTTCAATGAATCGATTCTAAAATCTAGTAAGAGGATGATTAAGATTTAATTCCTCATGATAAACCTGTTTGTCCTTACAGTTCTTCCTTCCTAGGCAACCTATGGTTAATGTGTTTAGGGCTGCTGAAAGAGAACCTTGACTCTCTTGTGGAAAATACAAAAAAGAAAGAAAATCCTCCAACTCATTTCGACTTCCTTCTTTCTGCTTGACAAGATACCATTCTCTAGGAATTAAAGAATGCCTATAGGGTATTTGAAGATCCCCCTATAGGCATTTTTGACTAAAACCGGTCTTCATTTTCCTTAATTTAAGTTTAGTATTTCAATATCCACTTGCTTGCTTGGATTGAGATATTGGGATTCTCATGTGAAATTTTCAAATTCATTCACCTTTCTTTAGGTCTCACCTCTCCTCTTACTCATTTTGTAGGCAAAGAGACTAGCATTGAAGGAACTCATGATTGTGACAAAGACTAGGCATCAACGAACTTAGCTTGTACTTATAACGAATGGTAAAGACACAACGATTTTAAGAGGTCTAACTCCTTGTCATTATGTCTTTAATTACTCTTAAGTTCATACAACCGTGAAATTTTAAGAGGTCCAACTCTTTATCATGTCGTACTATGTGACTCATAAGTTTGTGGCTCAATTTAAAAGTGAAGTGGTGGTAATCAGGATTACAATCATAATGAGTGAGGCCTTCGTTGAGTGTGTCATTTACTCAGGTTAACTTTCCTAGTTATTTTATCCGTTACCTACCATACTGTGCTAAATTTGCTTATTTAATTTTTCTTTCATGATTAAAGGAAGTCCTTCCTTTGTTCAATAAATTCAGTCTAACAATTGCCAGATGTCGTTAATCCCTCATGAACACTAAAAGATGGCTTTCAAACTTAAGAACCTTGTGTGCTCGCAAAGCCCCTTTTATCCTATTATTAGTCTAATCGTGCATTTATCCCCTTCGTGCTTACTTAAGTAATAAATAAAAGAGGGACATAATCAACTTCGTTAATATGATCAAACCCATGCACATCATCACATAGGGAACTCAACTCGAACATTAGATTGGGTGCTTGAGATTTATAGGCTCCAATAGAATGGGAAATGCAAAACATAATTGACCTTAAGCTTCTTGATAGAAAAGATGACATTTGAATAAATTTAATATGGCTCAAACATCTTACTTGAAATTTGCAGCTACTTAAGTAATTGGATCACTTAAACATAAGCTATTGTCTTCCTCCCAATGCAATGGGCCCATAAGGAAGACTTAACATGCCACTAAAACAACTCAATTGTCTATGGAATAAGCTTAATTCACCATTCCCTTACCATGCACGTTGTGACTAATTATTAAAGGCCTTCATGCCTTAAGTCAGAGAGTATGAGGCATCACTCAATCAAACATTTAAACTGATGAGGACAACTAATAATTGCATGTAGATGCTATTTTAGCTTCAATAGGGGTACATACCATAATATTAGAAATAATGCAACTTCCTTATATATATATATATAACCAAAAAATCCAACTATCATGCCATTTATTGCATATGGACTTCTAACACCCTTTATAATTGAGTGTCAATCATTGAGTTTCAAATACTTCATGACTATTGAGTAACATTTAGGTTAAAACTTTTGCTCCCTTCGCATATTGGCTAGATGGGAGTAATGTAGTGTACCCTTATAAATTGGCTTACTAGATGAAATATAGTGTACCCTTGTGTATTTGCTTGATAAAGGTAGTGTAGTGTAATTTACTCTTGTATATTCACTTATAGAAGTAACATAGTATACCCATGTGCATTGGCTTGATAGATGTAGCGTAGTGTAGTCATGAATCCAATTTACTTTTTTTTCTAGTGCATGTACTTATATGTTCAATGTTTGATTGGTTGATACTACATACATGAGCTTTCTTGTTACATATGCACTCGATGTTTAACTAATTGCCTTTACATGCATGAGCTTCCTCACTGTAAACACCCCATTTTTGCCCTCGGAATCAACAATTCTCAATAAAAATCAATTTTTCAATTTTTCCTAATTTTTTCCAATTTTTCCTAATTTAGCATAAAATAATAAAAATGTTCAAAAAATAAAAATAAATAGGAAAACACTTCAATTTTGAAAAATGATTTCAGAAATGGCAATAATAAATAATAAACAATTTTTACAAATTTTTGGAATTTTCAAAAAATACAAAAAATGGAAAAATCGCATTGCATATATGCAATTTGCGAAAATAAAAAATCAGGAAAGTGGGCTAGCTCAGCTGGTCCGACCATGGGTTAAGGCGCGGTGCAGGGTCGAGGATGCGGGATCGAATCGCGGAGGACGCAGTTTCCGCGTTTTGTAATTTTTTTACTTATGCAGGACACGTGGCAGCATCCGATTGGCTGGAAGAAACGCATGCGCCGGGCGGGTGATCATCCCCTACCTCGAGCCCGAGATCGCCGGCGAGAAGAAAAATTCGTATTTCGGCCGTTTTGATCCGATTTTTTGCACGAATCCAACAGATCTTCAACAGAAATAAGATAAACACTATCTAATTGGAATCAAATCGCAACAAATCGTTGGATAGGCACGGATCGGAGTTGGTTTTTCAACCGAAAATCCGATCAACTTCAATCGGAGGAAATCCGAGCTTATCCAGCTCGATTTCAAACGCCTATAAATAGAGGAGGAAGTGAAGAAGCCAAAACAGAGATCAGAATTGCGAGAGAGAGAAAAGAGTGTAAATTGGAGGAAATCCAAGTTCGCGACCGCCGATCGGATTCGAGCCACCGCAAGGAGACGTTCTGGGAGTACATCGCCACCACCAGCGGATTCAGCACCCTCAAGAAGCTAGGATTCGACACTTCACCCGCCGCAAACGACTGCCGGAACGCCTTGAACGAGCCAATACCGCCGCCGTGTCCGACCGATCCGACCTGACCCAACTCGACCCGATCCGACTCGATTCGACCCGACCCGCGCACCGACCCGGATCCAGGTAATTCGGATTTTCCAGATTTATTTATTTATTTATTTACTTTATTTTGTTTTGTTTATTTATTATAAATTTGTTATTATTGTTATTATTATTATTATTATTATTTTTATTATTTGTTTTGTTTAGTTATTTATTTGTTTCCATTTCAATAAATAGAAAAAATGTAGAAATTAGGTTTTTTTAGAATTTAATAATGTAAAGTAATGTAAAATAATTAAAAAAGATAAATAAAAAAAATAATAAAATGAAGAAAAACAATAAAAAATATTAGGAAAGTAATAATGAAGTTTTAGATTTCAAAATAAAATAGAAAGTCAACTTAGGATGAAAATTTCAACAAAAATAAAAAAATTATAAAAATCATAAAAAAACTTACAAAAATCATAAAAATCATAAAAACTTATAAAACCCATAAAAATCATAAAGAAATTCAAAAAAATAAAAAAAATAGAAAAAGAAAAAGTTTTAGCACTTAGAAAAATCCTTTTCTTCAAATAAACTCAAAATTGATGTTTTCCCTCAAAATCATTTTCAAAAAAAATCAAATTCAAGGTTTAGGCTTAGAATTTTTTTAGAAAAAAATCCCAAAGACGTTAAGAACTTAAATCAAAAGAGTTTTCAAAATTAAAATTCATCAACAAATCTAAAGGTTTTCAGAAAAGCGAACTACGGCTTGTTTGATCCTGAGTAGCAGGTACGTAGGCACCCATTCGGGTCAACCCCATAAAATGAATGAAAAATCCTTTTTCTTGAAATAAATTCAAGAACACAATAAAAAGTAACAGAAACACAATGAAACACGTTTTTAGAGATGAACAATTTTGAGAGATTAGGTGGTAACCGCATAGGTTTTAATAGGTTAGCCTCCGGACTTTGAAACTCTGGTTTTCCCTTTTTCTCTTCTCACAAAAACGAGAAGAGGAAATAACGACGACTAGTAGTCTAAATTAAGACTAATCCGCTCCTTTAGTCTTAATTCACTTTTCCCAACAACAGTTGGGTGGCGACTCCAAAAATCAAACGAAATTCCTAACTCAAGTCGAGGATCTAGATTAGATGAGCATATGATCTAGTTTAGATCGGATTAGGAATGGGAATTCAAAAATTAGACTCGACACTCACTACACGCACAATTGATGTTTGATTGACTGCCCTTACATGCATGAGCTTCTTCACTATACACACACTTGATGCTCGATTAATTGCCTTGGCATGGATATGCTTCTTCACTACACCCCTTCAGTTTCTAATGTATAGGACTTACAAATATACGTATCACTTCTACCATGTGCAACTCACTTCATATCATAAGAGGGCTTTCAAACTTAATTACTTTACTTCTTTTTACATCTACCATATGTACTTTACTTCACTTATGCACTACCTATTGATGTGCTTAAAAGTGAGTCTAAGCACACAAAATCCAATTGAAAGACCAATTACACAATAGCAATACAACTAGTCCTCCAGTTGCATAAATCCTCAATTCTTATAAACCAATTTCATAAATAGTGACGTGTCCAAGATTGAATATCCAAGTATGATAAGCTTTGATACCAAAAGATGATATGCTTAAAATAAAGTGAAAGCATATGTAATCAAACAAATGGAACAACTCCTAATCAACATCCAAAAACCGGATGAACTTCAATTATGCGTGAACCCTAAAAATTGCTTTTGTAATCCAATTTGTTGGTTAATCAATCTTAACATCAAATGATGTTGTGCTCAATGGAATTAAGCACACCACATAAGATCAAATGAGATTCCAAATCACTAATCAACACAAAATGGACGTGAACTCCTTACAACAAGGAAATGTCACGCAAATGATGAAAGGCAATTATGAGACAATATCAAGGATATAATTCCAATTAAATTGATAATAATATATGGATGGAATTGAACCAACAATTGATGCCAAAATCAGAACCAAGAACCAACCCTAATCAACACTAGATATGACACATTAGTTATGAAAAGGAAATCAACTTAAGAATTGATATTACTCACAATTCACTAGGTTGCAACTCACCACAATTCCAATGGATGAAATTGATAAGAGTCCTTATGAAATCTTAGGAAGAACCTTAATCTCTCACAAAAATTTGCAGCAAAAGGTAAGTGTATTCTCCTCCTCAAAACCCTATTTAAGTAAGTATTTATACTTGCTCTCTTTAGGGTTAAAATGACTAGAAAATTACAACTATGCCACTATAGGGTGGCCAGTCCTAAAAACACAAAATACAACCTAAATAAAATGTCCCAAAAACTTACAACATAAATGGTTTAAAGAAATAAATTACAAGTACAAAATAATCTTTAATAAGCTAGCTCTTTAGTAGAATTCATCAGTCTAGCTCTTCGCTGATTTAGGTCGGTCCATAAATAACCTACAAGCTGAGTCTTAGTGAGTTTGTCCATCGCCCTATAAAGCCTGATAAGTATGCCTGTTGGAATATACAATACAAGAGTAATAGAAAAGAGGTTAGTAAACAAATAATTCCGGGGTCAAGTTGTTCAAAAAGGACCCTCATCGCCAAGATTTGAAATCCTTTGGTTCTTGCCCTAATGATAGGTCTTATAGAATTTTGATTCCTATCACCTATCCACTTCACTCACTTATGCATCCATGCATACTTCATTTCATTTGTGCATCCATGCATGATGTTGTCTATAGCATTGCTTTTGTTAATAAATGTTACCTTATGTTTATTGTTTTGAATCTCTCATCTCATGTTGATTGTAGCATATCACAATATGAATGTTATAATATCAACACAACACTTCGCAAAAATTTTCTTTAAACAAGATCCCATGTAGTCGAGCTATGTTTCCCATTCGCAAGTGATGATCCTTACTTTAATCATAATGAAAGGACATAGGAAGTCTAAACTCGAAAGTGATGGCATCATTAGTCAAGAGGGTATTACCCACTACTCAACTTATTCAAAACTTGATGAGTTTAGGCTAAGTTAAAGTGAATGTATTATGTTATGTGCTTGGGAGATAATACTTTAACTGGCTGGCATATTGTGAATTGAATAAACATTATACACTTAAGAGACAAAACTTATACTAAATAGCAGCAATGTAACAATGTGTAAAAAACATACGGTACATGTGTTAAAGGAGTACTCTCCCTCAATCTTGAAATAATGATGAACAGAAGACGATACTAATAAATATGTAAAAGCAGGCTTATGCTACATAGGCTTATCATTTTCATTCATTAACTTTCTTAATACATCTTACTTTTTACAAGTGAAACTTTTTAATGTATTGAAAGTTAATAAGAGTAGTGATAGCATCCGTCTTTGGATTACGGGGTTTACAATAACCACTATCGTGAACTTCCTCAACAATGACAAGGATTTACTGCGATAACTCGCTTAGTCGCACTAGATCTAATTCTTTTATTTCTTCCACTTAGGGTTTGATTTAGTCTTGCATTTGTTAAGAAGCAGGTTAGATTTCTTAAACTTGTTTAAGGTCTGGAGAAGGTAAACACACCTCTTCAGACCCTTGTAACTATCATAAACAATATACCTTGTGCCCATCTACCCTAATGAAACTTTTAATATTCTCCATTTGCTTATTCTTCTTCATGCCTCTTCAACAACCACGCATCTTTCTTTTCCTTTGCTACCACCTTAGATTTCTCCCCAAGTAGGTAATAAGATGCTATAGGGTCTTGCAATAGCAATTTCTCCTTCCTTAGCATACTCATAAAAAAAGGTCGGTTCAATAAAATCTTGCTTAAAAGGATTTTTCATATCAAAGATGAATATGTCTTTCCCCTTCCAACGATCTTTAACGTACTGATGTATCATTAAAGGTACCAAGTTGTGTTCATGCAACCACTTCCTTCCCATGAGCAGGTGGTAGGATATAGGCACATTGATCACATGAAAGGTAACAAAGTCATGGATAGGCCCAACTTTGACATCTACATTAACCTACCCTAGTGTTTTGGTAGGAAAATGATTAAAGGCATTCACTAAAATAGGTTGCTTCACCAAATGCCTAAAATCAATTCTAACAGCTTCAAACGTAACCTTTGACATGATGTTCAAAGAGGACCCAATGTCTATAAATGTCCTCTTCACCAAATATCCATTAAGCACTCCCTTTACATATAGTAGGTGATTGTGATTTAGGTTCTTTACACACATTCCAACATCTGTGAATGAAATTGCATTCTCATGGGCATGAGTTATTCTCTTCATAGCCTGCACTACACTACACTCAACATATTGTACATGGGTGTAAGGGCCGAAGGGCAATTCCCATCACTAGTATCAAATGGTTTAAGTGAACATGGGTGTAGGACCCATAGTGGTAGTTCCCATCATCAGGTTTAAGTGAACATAGGTATAGGGCTCGTAGTGGCAGTTCCCATCACCAAATCATGTTCTAATGTGTTAAGTGTGTTAAGGGGGTTATGAGTACCCTGTTGTTGCTTGTGGACATAAATTATATCATGAAATGGTCGCCTGTATTTAAGTATTGCATGTTGCGTGTGATACTTTTTCATGTTTGCTCATGTGTGTGTGTTTGTGTTATACATACTAGGCATTAGCTCACCTTTCAGGGAATTTTGTTTTTTAGATGCAAGTGTTGAAAGAGATGATAACTTAGAGGATAACTTAGGTTTGGGTGAACCTCAGAGAAAGGAAGATAATGATTACCATTACTATTATGGTTATTATATTTTGGAAGAATTATGTTATTTAAATGTAATAGATGTTACCTTTTAGAGAATATTAATTAGAGTTTATAAACTTCCTCTACATTAGATGTTGGATATAGATTTATGAAATTTGTTTGGAAATTATGGGATGTATTGAACATCTTTAGATAAGAATTGTATGATAAAAAGGTATCAGAGTTGATTCAAAACCTTGATTTTTTTTTTTGTGAGATAAGGACACGTAGCAAGTAGTAGCACGGCTTAAGGTTTCGAGGTGTTATAAAAACTTAGGCAAAAAACTATAATTCAACACTATACCCTACCCTCAGACAAATGGATAGTCTGAGAAGACTATTTAAATCTTAGAGGATTTGCATGGAGCCTATGCGTTAAGCTTTTGAGTTAACTGAAACAAACACCTACCTTTAGTTAAGTTTGCCTATATTAATAGCTATCAAGTAACCTTCTAAATGGCTCCTTATGAGACTCCATATGGAAGAAAATGCGGTTCCCCATTACACTGGAAGGAAGTGGGGTGAAAACAAATGCTAGGACCAGAATTAGTCTAGGAGGCTATAGACAAGGTAAAATTGATAAGGCAAAGAATACAAACAGCTCAGAGCTGATAAAAGAGTTATGTTGATACAAAACAATGCCCCTTAGAATTTTAAGTAAGAGAAAAGTACTACTGAAAGTTTCTCCAACTAAAAGGGCAGTCAAGCTTAGCTTAAGAGGGATGTTAAACCCAGGATATGTAAGCTCATTTGAGATCTTGGAAAGAGTAGGTAATGTAGGTTACAGATTGTGAAATGCCCCAAAAATCATGAAAAATTATACTAAAATTAAAGAAAATAAGTGGAATAATAAATACTCATAGGCTATGGTAGTAAGTATAATGCTTTCGTGATTCTAAAAATTTTTAGAAAAGTAATAATGAAAAATTCAATTACTATAATATATTAATACTATTTAATAACTTACATATAACGGCAATCTTATAACAAATAATAATAAAATTTAAAATGAAAAAATAAGAAAAAAAAAGATCCATTAAATAAATATAACAAATAAAAAGTAAGAGTTAAAATTTTAAATTTATAATAGTTTAATAGAATTTTAAAATATATATTTATATTAAGAATATTTTATTTAGTATATACATAAATTTTTGTATAAAAATATTATAATTTAGATAATATAATTAAATATTAATACACATACTAACCAAACCTGTAATTAGATAATTATCTGCCGACTAACTAATTTGCCTATAAATTCCTCACTTTTCTCTATCCTCTCATTTCTCTTAGCAAAGCATTTCTTTCCTTTCTTTTTGCTTTCTTTTCCTCTTCTCCTCCAGTTCCTTCTCTGGCACGATTTTTTTCACTCTCCTTCTAAAACTTCAAAAATCCATATTTTCCTCATACTAACTCCAAATCAAAAACCATAAGCTCCATTATGATCTTTGGAAGGAGTAATTCGTAACAAGACCATACTTGCTAAGTAAATTTTGAGTTCCAAATTTGAGCTAAAATTCCATACGAATTTAAAAAATATATATATATTTAGATGTCATTTCTGTTTTAAGTTTAGTAAGTTTGACTAGTAGAGTTAGCTTTAAGCTTGTTATCCATCTATTATTAGGTGAAAGATCTAAATTTAAGCAAATCCCCAAAAGTTATTTAGAGTTTTAAATCTAAGAGATCTAGGTGAGTGGGAAACCCTATGATATATTGTATTTGGTTTCATGATGTGTTGTATTGAATATTTATATATATATATATATATATATCTTGGTCATTGTGGAATTTGAATGATAGTAATTGTGTCCTACCCTATTATGTGTAGATGTGTGTGGAGTGAAGTGAATTGTGTTATGTTGATGGGCTATCACTAGAGTTGTCGTTATTGCTATTGTTGTTGTTGTCATGTTGGTGTAGGGGGCATCCTGGGGTGTGGTTGAGTGGTGTGGACGCTGGCGTGCAAGATTTGGGATTATGCCATAGTTGTTGATGTAGATAAGGGCTATGTGTGTACAGTGGATACTGCGTGCAAGTGCAATAACCGTATGGTGTTAGAGCATGCTATGGAGTTGCTCTGTGTATTGGTTTGGTGCATATGTGTGTGTGTTAGAGTGTGTTGGATGGTGTATGTTGCAAGTATGTGATGGAGTCATGTGTGCATATGTATAGAGTGAAGATGGCTGCTAGTGCTATTGCTGTATTGGTGTGTCACAAAGGGGAGATGGGGTGCAAGTGTTGTGTGTATAAAATGTAAAGTGTATGATAAAGTGTGTGTGTGCAAGAATTATGTAGCTCATGTGTGCTAGTGCATGTGCATGTACGTGAGAACTTGTGCTAGGTTATGTGTGTACATGTGCGTACGTGTGGACCAATGTGTGTACATGTGCGTACATGTTGACCAATGTGTGTATGTGCATGAGTGTGTAGCCTAACATGTTTGTGTGTGTGCTAAATCGGTGCGTGAGTATGTGGTTTGGCACGTGTGCATGTATGTGTTGAATTTGTGCATAGGTGTGTATGCTAGTGTATGAGAACGTATGTTAGTTTGTGTATGCATGTACATGTGTGTAGATTAGTGCGTATGTGCCTGTGCATTAGTGCTGGTGTGTGTGGAATTGTCGACAGGAGTGCTTGTTTCAATGGCTGGTATGTATCCATGTATGGTATCTTGGATAGCTGTCGCTGGTCCATGCATGAGATAGTGTAAAGAATGTGTATGAGTAAGGCAGTAAGACGTGCGACTGTTATATGGTTAGGTTGTGTGCAAGACAAAGTCTGGCAAGCCATTGAAATTCCTACGATGAAGTTGAACTCAGCAAGGAAGAGGAACAAATGTTGATTACGTAACTTTAGATAAAATCCGATATTTAGTGATCTATCTTTTTTTATAATGTGATTGTTATTTTATGACTTAAATTGAATGATTGTGTTCCGTATCTATCTTTGATGTGATCGAGTCCTGTGTGTGTTTGATTAATGCGTGATCACTTCGAAATATTAAATTAATTATGTCGACTTAAATAAAACTTGACATGCATTGCACGAGACATTGCATGATTGAAGGCCATCACTGCTATAGGGCGCATCGAAAGTAATCGGAAGATTACTATTTTGCCAAGTGCGAATAAAGTGATTAGGGGATTATCGCGCCTTGATGGTTTCAAGTCTAATTTGTCCTTGAAGGTGTTTAGTGCTCAGTATGTAAGTAACACTTTAGCTTATAACATTAATATTAAGAGACAATTTCTAATAAAGAGATAAGAGTAATTAATTGAGTGTGACACTTGGGCACTGATGGTATGATTCGAATTCCTAACCTAAAGTCAAGGGGGGCATAAACCCTAGACTTTGGGTTGGTTACCAGAAGACCACGTGCGATGTTGCATTCATATGGTTGCCATATATGGCATATGATTTGCAAACTTGTTTGAAATTGATTGTGCTTGTATATAGTATTGAGATATTAGCTTACCCTCCTATAGGTTTTATAATATAAGTCACGAAACTTCTAAGATAAGATGCAAGGGTGAGAGTTAGAATGACCTTCTTCTGTAGATTCATGTAAGTATCGGTAGATAGACGTTTGTAAATATTTTAAATCCGGTTACATGAAATTTTCAATTTGTATTATGGTAGGACCTAGATAAGGCTTACCTCTGAGATTCTATTATGATCCATTCCGATGAATACGGAATAGGTGAAATGAAATGTTGGAATGCTAGAGGCATTTAACTTTGTAAATTATTATATTTGAGTAGGTTAATTGATCTTGTTAAAATGTGTATTAATAGATTGTTTAGATGAATTTTTATTCATAGGAACTCAATGTAGGAATGAAATTTGTAAAACTTAGATGTGTTTTCCATTTTACTATTTTGATAGGGGATTCAGATTCTCTATGATCTTGGTCGACCATGAAACATGGGAATCCTTAGCTATATTCTTATTATATAATTATATGTAATATGATTTGATGTAATTGTTTAAATAATCATTTAGAGTCTTGCGACCTCTAACTCACAAGACAGTTATCACGTAACGGGTGAACACGTGACGTGATAACTTTTAGTGGAAACTTCCAAACCCCCTTTTGGGGCATGATAGATTGGCTCTCCTACCAAGTTTAGCTAGAGTACATGATGTATTTCTTATATCAATGCTAACGAAGTTTGTACTAAATTCGAATCAAGTAGTCTCCTTAGAGCCTTTGAATATATAGCTAACTTGTCCTCTATTGAAATACCAGTTAGAATTGTAGATGTCAAAGAACAAGTATAAAGGAGGAGAGTAATTTCCTACGTTAAAGTATAATGGACAAATCAAACTGAATGGGAAGTGACATAGGAATTGGAAGATGATATGCAGAAGAAATATCTAGAACTCTTCTAGAATCAAGTAACTTTCGAGGACAAAAGTCTTTAGAAGAGGGAAAGAATGTAATTACTCAAAAATAATATAGCTATATAATATTTATTAAAATATAAT
Organism: Laguncularia racemosa; assembly: GCA_037954665.1. Taxonomy (NCBI): domain Eukaryota; kingdom Viridiplantae; phylum Streptophyta; class Magnoliopsida; order Myrtales; family Combretaceae; genus Laguncularia; species Laguncularia racemosa. The sequence goes on from JBBMOL010000068.1 coordinate 1,566,698, forward strand.
GACAAGGATAAACATGTAATTTTTACAAAGACAAGGGGTTAATTTGGCCTTTTTACCAACATGATATATATACCCCAATTTGACATAGAGACCACTTTTTACCATTTGTGCTGTAGTATATAAAGAGGTATTCTCTGGAACTTTAAGGTGACCTAACAAACAATCACCAAGACCAATTTGTTTTCATCAGGTAAGGGGTTCTAATGATTGAGTTATTAATTATGATGATAGAATTAAGAATTAAATGAACTTTGATTACATGATTTATAGAATTCAGTTCAAGGAATTAGGAGGAATGAGCATGAAATCAAGCAATTAAGTGATTTGAATCATGGATTGAATCAAGTAAGTATATCAATCCACATATTGTATTAAAATTAACCAAATTTAAGATCCAACTAATCTTAGGATCATAGAAATTAGGTTAAGGAACGAATTGAAAATGAGGAAAAGTAATTTATGAAGAACAGCGTAATACATGGTGAAGTACATGCCCATATACCTGCCCATGTAGAAATACACATGGTGTATAGAAAGATACATAGATGAAGTACATAGGTAAGTCAAAATATGGAAATCTACAAAAAGGTACATAGCCAACTACATAACCATATACTTGGGCATGCCAAAATATCAAATTACACAAAAAGGCACACGGCCAACTATACGACTGTGTACCTAGGTGTGCTAAAATGTAAACACACACAAAAAGATACACGGTCGTGTATCCAACCGTGCCAAAGTATATGGCCTAAAGCATGACCCTGTACTTAGAGATATTTCATTGCATAATTTAATTGCTACCTAAATGCAACCTAAACACTTAGTATAACCCTAAAAACTCATGTAGAGTAAGAGAAGGAATCATATAATGATTAAGTAAATAGAACTAAACAACTTATATTATTCCATATTAGTACTAAGAGTGTATTACTAGTGTTTTAATATATTACATACTAGCTTTTAATCCAAGACCAGTCACACTTAAGACTATGTTTCTAGGTACGTGAAACTTTAGTTATTTCTTGTGATTGCAAAAATAGCTATAAACTTAATAATATGTAATGGATTGGATTAAGTTAGTTGTTGATTGTGTTTGGCTGGGCCTAGGGGCCGATAGTGGCAAATCGATTAGGGGTACCCCAATGATCTTTGTATGATGTTGTCCTTAGTGGAGTCATGCTTGGAAATGATCTAGATAATATAAGTACTCATGGATATTGGAGCCCGTAGTGGTAATTCCCAACATCAAACTATGTATAGTTTGGCAAGGTCATGAGTACCCCATTGCTATTTTATGACTTAAAGGAAATATTAACCCGTTGAATGATGTTGATGTCTACGTTGATGTATATGATTCAATTCATGTTTATTCATGTGTATGTGTTTGTGGTTATACGTTTAAGTACTAGCTCACCCCTTTTTTATTTTTTTAGGTACAAGCATAGACGAAAAGGTTAGCCATGACGAGGACTTAGGGTTAAATCTGCAAGAAGGGGTCAACGTAGATTACTTTTATTACTATGGCGATTAAGTGAGGAATTATCAATTGAAACCTTCAAACCGTGATGAGACTTGTTTTGATTTTGAGAATTTTGAGAGTTTAGAATAATTAAACATCTAAAGTGATTGAAATTGATGTATTTAGATTTGTTCTCAAGAGTTTGAGGATTTAAATGGGATTTACTTGTATTATGTTGAAAATACGGGATTTATCTAATTGTGATTAACAGAAAATACAAGCTTAAATGGTATCAGAGAAAAATTAAGAGCCTTAACATATCCTTGCCTAGTGGCAAGCCATAGCATCCCTGGTTCCAAAGCATTATAAACATGTATATTATTTGCTAGGATAGAATACCTTAACTAGACTAAAATCAAGCTTAGCTAAGTAACTGGGTACTACTTATGTATGGTCGTCTCAAGTCAGTAAGTGACACCCTAAGCTTGCACTAAGGTTGTAATCTTAGTTCAATAACCCCGATTGTTAGGCACTTAAGCCATTGAAGAATAGCTTAATAGCTAGCTGATAGGTAGAATCACATCGGATAATGGGCATTGTAAATGTAGAGAAGGTACATTGAGAGTTGTTTATGGTTATGGGTATCAACGGATAATACAATATAGTTAGATTGTGATAAGTGAAAACTGCATGATGGTGATAACACTTAAACAAGACTACTTAGTTTTGATTTCATGACATAGAGTCTGGCTATTCTTGCCAACTCTCGATTTTTGTTGTGGTGTTATTTAACCTTAGGTCTCCTATTGTGTTGTTTAGAGTCATGAGTACTTTAGTGTTAATTGTTTAAATTAATCAAGATAACTATAAAACTGTATGATTGTTTGTTGTATTAAAATGTAGGCTTATTTAACATCCATTTGTATTTGTGTTATTGTGCACTAAGTCTCTTTGACTCACTTTTCTTTTTCAAGTGAGGTTTTCTTATGGATCCACCATATGACTCATTAGGGTATAGTTTTGAGGAGGAGTTCTAGGTTAGTGATGAGGACTTAGATGACACAAACTACTACTACTAATATTTTCCTTATTCTTTATACAAACTTTTTATTTCATATTATATTAAATTTATTATAAGAGTCGCATGTGGTTCCATGGCATATTTACCTTATGACTATATCTTTTATGGCAAGCCCCTTAGGCCTTAGAACCTAAATATGCTATCAAAACCTAATTAGTGATTTTAAAGTCCTACAACTAATTTATAAACCCATTTAGCAATGTTGAGTCTTATGTATTTTACTTAACTAAATTATGTAACAAATTATCATTATCGTAAAAAATTAGGGGTGTGACGATAAAACTCCTAACATCTATTTATAAATACATCTTATAGTAAGGAATAAATAAAAACAATTAATACAAATAACAAGACAAAGTAGGAAATGGAAAAAAGTCACTGTGTGCAAGTTCCAAATAGTTAAATAGGCAATCCTTAACTCTAATTAGATCATTTTGCCAACATGAAGTAGTCAAATGATAGCATAGTTTGTGAGATGTGATACTTCGCAACATTAATAAGTGTATAGGATCAGAATAGTACCATTTAGAAACTCATTGATACGAAATCGGTTTAATCGGATTCCTAACTGATACGAACCACGCCAACGTGTGACCAAACCCAATACCAATACGTTCGGAATTCGTTACCTAAGATGCCAAACACGCCTAAGTGGAAACCGCGACCCATTGTCTATAAGCGAGACAAGAACCTTGGTATAATATGAAGACGCCACAATCGAGATGAAAGACCGATTGATAAGTCGGGAAGAACGCCACAGAAATAAAATCCGATAAGTTATAGATTAGTTCTTTAAAGAACCAAGAGGAATTCCCTCAAAGTGTTTTCAAAATTCAATAATTCTATATCCTCTATGTTCTAAACCCTAGGAGCTTTATACTAGGGTTACAATTCGTAACAATAACGTCCAAAACGACGTAGCATCATAACAAAAATAACAAACAGCGCATTAAAAACCGGCGCAGAGTGTATACACGGCCTACAATATACGACCGTGTATGTTCTTGTAGATTTTCTTGACACCATATACGGCCGTGCCTTTTAGCTGTGTATATGACCGTGTATGATTCTGTGTAACCTTCAGACTCCTACACGGTCGTGCCTTGAAAAGATACGCCCTTATCAACCCGTATCCTTTATGACTTGTACAAGAGCAAGGGCCTTCCCATGGTTGTTCCAATCCTTTCCAACTTCATGATTGCTCCAATCCTTTTCGGCTTCATGGACATCCTTTATCAACCCGTTAAGTGCTTCCTTGAATCGGTTCGCTCGATTTCTTGTGATCAGTCCAGGTGGCACTTTAAGAGAATCCACATTCCGTCTTCTGGCTTGGCTCCCATCATGGATCTCATCATTCCCCTCCTCTTAAAAAGGATTTGTCCTCAAATCTTCACCTGCATCAAAAAGACTCAGATCAGTAACATTAAATGTAGCACTTACTTGATACTCACCTGGTAAATCTATCTTGTATGAATTATCATTGATGCGCTCAAGAATTTGAAATGGTCCATCGCCTCTAGGAAGTAACTTAGATCGACGTTGCACAGGAAACCACTCTTTTCGCATGTGAACCCAAACACAGTCTCCAGGTTCAAAGACAGCTTGCCGATAACCCTTGTTGGCTTGTTTCACATACTGCTCCGTTCTTCGCTCAATGTTTAGCCTTGCCTTTTCATGGATCTGTTTAACAAATTCTGCCTTCTTCTTGCCATCTAAATTAACATACTCAGAAATAGGCAGAGGTGATAAATCCAAAGGCATTAGTGGATTAAAACCATACACAATTTCAAAAGGAGTAAACTTAGTAGTAGAATGCATTGTATGATTATAGGTAAATTCAACATGCGGCAAACAATCCTCCCAACTTTTAATGTTCTTTTTAATGATAGCCCTCAACGAAGTAGATAAAGTTCGATTTACTACCTCAGTTTGACCATTAGTCTGTGGATGACAAGTAGTAGAGAACAATAACTTAGTTCCTAACTTAGCCCACAAGGTCTTCCAAAAGTAGCTCAAGAACTTAGCATCTCTATCAGATACGATTGTTCTAAGCATACCATGTAATCTCACAACTTCCCTAAAGAACAAATTAGTAATTTTGCAAGCATCATCTTCATTCATTCTAATTTGGTGATATCCGCTTTTCAGATCAATTTTAGAAAAGACACTAGACCCATATAACTCATCTAACATGTCATCTAAGCGAGGAATGGGATGACGATACTTTACCATGATGTTGTTGATGGCGCGGCAGTCAACACACATTCTCCATGTCCCATCCTTCTTAGGCACCAAAATCACAGGCACTGCACATGGACTCATGCTTTCTCTTACGTACCCCTTCTCCATTAATTCGTCGACCTACCTTTGGAGTTCCTTTGCCTCCTCCAGATTGCTCCTATAAGCTGGCTTGTTTGGAATCAATGCTCCGGGTACAAGGTCAATCTGGTGCTCAATACCACGAATAGGTGGTAATCCCTTTGGAATCTCCTCAGGGAAGACATCTTCAAAGTCCTGCATAATAGACACAACCACACTAGGCAAAGAGTTAAATAGTTCGTTAGTATTCAAACAAGTTTCTTTAAAAACCAACAACAACATAGGTTGCTTCATCACTAACGCTCTCCTCACTACACTCGCTCATGCCACACAACTCTCCTTTTACAAGGCTGCACTCTCCTTTTCACTCACCACCAAAGTTGATTCCCCTTCAACTGGGTCTCTCACACTCTTTCCAGCCTTCCTCTCTTTTTCCTTTTGAGATCGACTTTTGTATTCCTTTTCTTTCTCATTGTCTTTTGCTCTCTCACTCTCCCTCTGTTTTTCACTCCCCTTATATTTTGCAAAAGACTATTGTAGCTGCAACTAATCCTCATACACGTGTTTAGGTGTTAAAGGTTTAAGATTAAAGCTTTTCCCCTGGTGAACAAGCGTATACTTGTTAGAAAAGCCATCATGAACAACCTTCCTATCGAACTGCCATGGCCTCCCCAACAACACATGACACGCCTGCATTGGCACTACATCGCATAACACCTCATCCTCATACCTACCAATGCGAAAAGCAATCAAGGCTTGCTTACTCACCTTAGTTTCGCCACTATTATCCAACCACTGCAATTTATATGGACTAGGGTGCCTAGTAGTCTTGATTCCCAGCCTCTCAACAATAAAATTACTCACCACATTGGTGCAACTTCCTCCATCAATGATTAAACTGCAAATATGATCACTTAGATAATATCTAGTATGAAAGATATTCTCTCTTTACACCTCTTCTTCTTCCTTCACCTGCACATTCAAAGCTCGCTTCACTACTGCCACTAACTTCCCTACTGCAGGCTCCTCATCATCACTAGCATCCTCTAATGGAGGCATATCATCCTCTTCACTATCCCCCTCTGTCTCATACTCACCATCATCACGTAGAATCATCACACGCCTATTTGGACATTGACTAGCAATATGGCATCTACCTTGGCATTTAAAACATCTAATGTCACGATTTCTAGGAGTAGAAGAGTCAGGTTTACCTTGATTACCAGGAGTAGAACCCGCTTGCCTCTACTCTCCTTTCGGTTTGGTAGGTAAAGGCTTTTCTTCCTTCTTCCATTGGTTAGTCTTCCAGGTGGATGAACCAGTACCCTGTTGAAATCATGCATTACTACTACCTTTCCTCCTGTGTTGGTTCTCAACCTTTATAGCCATATGAACCATATCTTCCAATTCTACATAATGCTGCAATTCAACGACATTTTGAATTTCTCTATTCAATCTAGCAAGAAACCTAGCCATGGCAGCCTCTCTATCCTCCTCTACATTCGCCCTAATCATAGTAACTTCCATCTCCTTGAAATACTCATCCACACTTCGGCTTCCCTGCCTAAGAGGTTGCAATTTGTTGTGCAATTAACGATAGTAATACGTAGGCACAAACCACTTCTTCATCACTCTCTTCATCTCTTCCCAAGATTCAATATGTAGTTCGCCATTCCTTCTTCGATTCAACATTAGTTGATCCCACCACACTATAGCATAATCTGAAAATTCAATGGCAGCAAGTTTCACTTTCTTTCTCCCACTATAGTTGTGACAATCAAACACCATCTCTACCTTCTTCTCCCACTCTAAGTACGCCTCGGGATCATTTTTCCCTTGGAAAGGAGGAATCTTCATCTTTATACTACTCAATTGATGATCCTCTCTATTCCTATCTCCTCTATCTTCCCAATCCCTAGTTCCTCTATTCTTACCACTATATCCTCTATAACTTCCGACAGAAGGTTCATCAAATTCATCATCAGACATTTCATCTCCACCCCTTTGTACTCTCCTAGAAAAACTTTCCCTCTTACGCCCTTGGAAGACATTTTTAGATTGCTCTAGTCTTTGCTCTACCGTCTCATGAATTTGTTCCAACCCCTCCTAAAACATTCTCCTCGTGTCACCCCTCAACGCCGCAATCACTAACCTAGCATCAAACCTTCCCCTCTCACCTTCAAGAGAATGTTGCCTCGACATAGTTCCTGCAAAAAAAATTAGTACGAACACAAATATATATATGATTAAACCTCACAATACACTCCCTTATGTGTTTCGCTCAAATGATGATATCACACAGTCACTCGTGTATCCTCATAAGCAATAATGATAGCAATTCACCAATTCCTCTTCTCAATTCTCTTGGAACTACCCCAAACTACACCAATTTCCTTCCGTAGAATTCAAAATGACTCTAGGGCTTGAAATTTTCTGAATTTTTCCAAAACTACACTAATTCCCTTCCGTAGAATTCAAAACAACTCTAGGACTCGAAATTTCCTTTTTTTTCTGAATTTTTTTTTGTCGCCTTTATTTGTTGCTCTTGATCACGTTCCTTTTTTTTTGTCGTGATTCTTCCTTTTTTTTTTGTAACAAAATCGAATAGTAGGTACTACACTTTCAATAAGCAATTAAAACTATGAAATTGAATACAAACAATTGATATGAACGATTTGGAGTTAGGGTTTTTGATGTTACCTTCCTCAAATCGAACTGATGTTTAATAAACCTAAGCTCTGATACCAAACTGATACGAAATCGGTTTGATCGAATTCCTAACTGATACGAACCACGCCAATGTGTGACGAAACCCAATACCAATACATTCAGAATTCGTTACCTAAGATGCCAAACACGCCCAAGTGGAAACTGCGACCCGTTGTCTATAAGCGAGATAAGAACCTTGGTATAATATGAAGATGGCACAATCGGGATGAAAGACCGATTGATAAGTCGGGAAGAACGCCACGGAAATAAAATCCGATAAGTTCTAGATTAGTTCTTTAAAGAACCAAGAGGAATTCCCTCAAAGTGTTTTCAAACTTCAATAATTCTATATCCTCTAGGTTCTAAACCCTAGGAGCTTTATACTAGGGTTACAATTCATAACAATAATGTCCAAAACGACGTAGCATCATAACAAAAATAACAAACAACGCATTAAAAACCAGTGTAGAGTGTATACACGGCCGTGTATGTTCCTGTGGAACCTCCAGACTCACTACACGGTTGGCGTTGGGTGTATACACGGCCGTGTATTCTGGCCGTGTATGTTTCTATAGATTTTCTTGACACCATACACGACCGTGCCTTTTAGCCGTATATATGACCGTGTATGATTCTATGTAACCTTCAGACTCCTATACGGCCGTGCCTTGAAAAGACACGCCCTCATCAACCCGTATCCTTTATGACTTGTACAAGAGCAAGGGCCTTCCCATGGTTGTTCCAATCCTTTCCAACTTCATGATTGCTCCAATCCTTTCCGGCTTCATGGACATCCTTTATCATCCGGTTAAGTGCTTCCTTGAATTGGTTCGCTCGATTTCTTGTGATCGGTCCAAGTGGCACTTCAAGAGGATCCACATTCCTTCTTCTAGCTTGGCTCCCATCATGGATCTCATCACTCATTGAGCCTATAGTTGAATATAGAGAAAGGAAACATGATTATCAAGTTACTATTAGCTAAGTTTTATTTGGTTAACATAGAATTAAATGTAAGAAAAGGTAATGCTAATCTAAATGCAAAATAAAGGAATTAGCTTCAATAGTTTAGCAAAAATTTTCAAAAGTCAGTTTCAAGTATTCCCTTCATCATGCTTGAAATGGGATCTAATAGTAACATTGCTAAAAGCCATTATGTCTATCATCTAGTGTGCACCCACTATATAAAAATACCTCATGAGTAAAAGGTTAGAAGGATTTGCATCCTTACTCGATTTATTATACTCGACCATAATGAATACTATTAGATAATTTAAAATTAAATAAGAAATCAAATTTATTAAGGCCAAATAATGAGATTAACTTAGTTTTAATAATCGACGGATATTATGATGAGATTTATTAGACCTACATAAAAATCAAGGTGGTTTAACATGTTAAGTGATAATTGTATTCACTAAGTCCTCCAATAAATTTGCTTAAGTATAAAAATAGACTATACGTGAAAATATCCAATTAAATCCCTATATTAACTAAAGCAAACCTACCATAATTAGATTAGTATTTTGGTTGTTCACTCACATACATTTATCCTACTTTGACAATGTCATTGGATTAATAGACTACCCAACTAAATTCTACCAAGTTATTTCTTACATTAAACCTAAAATATTTATAAATCTAAGGAGGAGTGGGCAAAACCACATGCTTAAAGTTAGAATTTCTCCCCACTACACATGTACAAATTGCAAGCAAGTTATCAAATAATTACTTATGCAAATAAGCAACTAAATGAATGCAATCACCAAACATTTATCATATGAAAAACCAATGTAAAATCCAAGAAAATAACACCTTACTTAACTTTTATTTAGAGAATCAATATGTAAAATTAAGTTTGAATGTTCAAAAGAAATTAAGCCTCAAGCAATAGCCTTAGTGGTACCTTAACATATCCTTTGATCTATTCATAAATAACTGGTAGTGGTAGCATAGGATCATCTTTGAGAAACACACAACACTCCCATGCTACTTAATTTGCAAGTGTAAGAGCAAGGTACCTCAATCTGTATACAATATTAGGTAGAAGTAATGGCCTTCAAAAAAACATAAGTTCTTGCAATGAATGTTGATTTTAAAATTACACTCAAGCTTAATATTCTAGTGTAAGGTGATTGTTGGGACACATGTAGCTTGCTTCCTCCAATTGAGGATCTAATCCATATTTATCATGTCAAGAACAAAACATAAACAAGATATAGATAAGTAAAGAATAGAAGAGAACATGAGACACAAGATTTAATGTGGAAAACCTTATAAGAACCAATTGAAAAACTAAGGTAAGGATCAAATAATTCATTAGCGTAACAGCGAGATACAAAATTTTTTACAACCTCACCATAGTAATGCTCCCAAAACCAAGTCCTCTAGAATTTATATGATCCTCCTTTGGTTTTAATTTTACGCGATACACATAATAACATATATAGATTATAAGAAGCCTTTAACCCTAACTCAATAAAGAAATAGCTCAAGCCACAAAAAAGTATAAACTAGGAATCTATCACTTCATAGACAAGATGTAATAGTTGAACATAACTTCATGATGATCAACCACTACCTATCACTTATCAACAAATTCCCCTTCGCAATTAATAGATGAGTAGTTGTATCTTGCACCCCGATTTTGCTTCTTGCTTCTTAACTCATCACTTAAACTCAAGTCACATGTAATTCAAGAAACAAACTCATCAAATCTCCACCATAGCTTAAATTTGCACTTCTTAATACATGCACATACATGGGGGCTTATCATGTAATCAACTCTTTTGTCATCACATCTACCCACAAGGCTCCCATCACCCTTTACCTAAATGACATCATCTATTAACTTTAAAACACTTTCCCAGCTATGAATCCTAGCATTAACAACACTTCACTACTCAATACTAGCTAGCTCACATGCAGAGTCACCATGTATTTCTTAGACCTCCATGCTTCACCTTCCTTTTAAACTTTTTAAGGAGTCAATGAGTGTTATGTTCTCTCTTAAAGTGTTTTGATGATAACAAAATGTACTAAATGTTTTTAATGAAGTTCATGTAGTGTATAGGAATAATTATATTTACAATTTGACTAAAAGTTAGAAGATCAAAAAATAAATGAAGAAAAGCTATATTGTTTTTAATTACTCAAAAGATAAGTTAGAAGGTGTTCACTATGAGGAATAATAGAAACTTAAAAGATAAGTCAGAAGGTGTTACTGTTACAAGTTCATTTGAACAAAACAGCTTTATATATAAATATAAGTTGGATAATTATCAATGTCAAAGACTCAACTCTACTTATTGAATATATTTGGGTAATATATTATTTTTAATTAGTCAAAAGACAAGTTAGAAGGTATTCATTATGAGGAATAACAGAAACTCAAAAGATAAGTCAGAAGGTGTTGCTATTACAATTTCATTTGAACAGAACAACTTTATATATAAATATAAGTTGGATAATTATCAATGTCAAAGACCCAGCTTTACTTATTGAATATATTTAGGTAATATGTTCAATTCATTTCACTAAAGTAGGAAAAAAATTCATGGGGATTTAAGTGATTAATTTTGAATTAGGAGATTTAGTTAAATTGTGATAAATTCATGATTGATTCTGTATATTTGGTTCTTCTACAAAAAGATCAATATTAAAAGGATTATGTCAGGTATTTTAGATATCACATACTTTTGAAATTCAAATTTAAATTAAAGGACAAGAGAGAGTTCTTGTATGTTCCACAAAATCACTAGGTGATTGATTTCATCAACAGATTTTGTGTAGATGATATATATCACGATGTAAGGATGTACCTAGACTATTTTCAATGACAAATTCGACAAAATTTCCATATCATATTCTAAAGATATTAGATTTAAAATTCAAAATTCAGTAGATAACTTCAAATCTCTTGTGATATTTCTCAAATGTTCAAAGCAAGATCACAACAACAAACTTTCTAGTTAAAAACAGATCAATGATGTAGCCATTACTTTTCAGTGAATAAATAGAGTCGAAGTTCAAAGGTTCATGAGACAAAAGATATAATGCATAATAGTATAACATTGTCTTATCAGAAAAAGGCATTATCAAAATTCAGACTAATTTAGAAGCTACTCTATCTTTTACATATTTTTATATTACACTCGAATTAATTTTTGGAGAATATAAATTCTCATTCCATCATTTGTTTTTGATAATTCTTGAGAGTTAAATACGTGTATTAATGAGAGGTTACTTGTAACTTTGTAGATCTTTGAATAGCTTTAGAGATAGGCAGAGCAGGGTGTTTTTGAAGCTAAGGTTTTTGAAGCTAGATTCTCTTATCTTTATCTTTTAATTTCTACTCTATAATAGCTTGTAATTGTTTATAAATACATATTTTCAGACCATAATTAAATTGAGTAACCAAAGGAGTTGTCTTTAACTAACAATTTTTTTTTTTAAATTTAGCAAGTAATCAATTCACCCCTGCCCTCTTGATTACTTAATTCAGAACCAACATTTGGTATCAAAGCAGGGGCTCTAATAATACTTTGAGTTTAAGATCTTATGGCTAAAAATAGTGTTTCTATTTCTACTAATCATGCTCCTTACTTTGATGGTATTAATTTTGGTTATTAGAAATTTAGGATAGAAACTTACTTCAAGGCGATAGACTTTGACTCATGGGAAGTCATACAATTTGGAGATGAAACTATTATAAAAGATGGAGATCATACTATGATAGAAGCTGAGAAGAGAAAGCTTGAAAAGAATCATCAAACTAAGAACTTGTTACTTGCTACAATAGCTCATTCTGAATATTACTTAATTTCTTCTTATAGGATTGCGAAGGAAATCTAGGACACACTTTGTGAAACTTGAAGGAACATCAACAATCAAAGACACTAGTTGTTTCGATTTAAGCCCAATGAAAATATTAAGGAAGCCTTCAATCGTTTTACAGTAATTACAAATCAATTATCTTTACTTGACCATAAACTGAAAGATGCTAACCTTGCACAAAAAATTTTAAGAATTTTGCCTAAATCGTGGGATGCTAAAAAGACTACGATCAAGGAAGCTCAAGACCTGAACTAACATTAAGCCAGTTAAGAGAAAAACTAATGGCATACGAATCTCACATTAAGCATACTTCTAGTTAAGACAATAGCAAAAGGAACATAGCATTCAAAGTTAGAGAAGTGGAGAATGATTCTAATATAGAAGCAGAAAGTGATGAGGATGAAGACATAAATTTGCTAACTAAATGTCTCAATCAATTTCTCAAAAGAAGAGTTAACAAAACGTCATTTAACAAAAGGTTAAGTTCAAACCATGGAAAATTTTATGCAAGAAAAGGTTATAAAGAAAAGGAAGAAAAGAAAGAGAAAAAGAAGAAATTGATATGTTATGAATGCAAGAAACCGGGTCATATAAAATATGAATGTGTGGTGCTTATCAAGAAACTTGAAAAGTACAAAAAGAAATGCAAAGCACTATTATCAACCTAGAGTGACCTAGAAGACTCAGAAACTCATGTAAAGAATTCTAAAGATGAAGATGAGAAAGCAAACCTATATCTCATAGCAATGTCCAAGGTACATTCTGATTCTAAATTAGAAGAGGATTTACCTGATGATGTTTATGCTGAGATTAAAAAATTGTTAAATGCATTAACTAAGGTAGTTGTTAAAATTAACAAACTTAATTTAGAAAATAGAGCCTTAGTTGATGAGAAAAATGCATTGACTCAAGCGAATGCACTCTTAGTTGATGAGATTGATATATTGAAAACTAATTTTGAAGTTTTATAGATTGATAATGGCAATCTATGCATAGCAAAGGATACTATAACTAATGAAAATGTTCTATTAAGAAAAGAAATTAAAGATCTTAAAGTTAAAATAAATGAACTTTCTCAAACAATTGACAACACATTTAGTAAATTTAGTGAAAGTGATAAAAAATTACACATGTTAATTTCTACTCAAAGAGTTGACAACTCAAAATTTGGTTTAAGGTATAATAAGGCAGAAAGCTTGAATGTTGAAAAAAGGACTATTTTTGTTAAATCAAATAAAACTCTAATTTAAAAGAATGATGAAAATAATAAAAATAAAGACAAAGAAAAAGTTGTGTCACAAGATAGAAGGTACATCAAAAGGTACCTAGATCAAAACAGAAAATATCTTGTTGAGGGATATAATAGGAGACTAGTCAAAAGGTATGTCAGAAAGTATTTGATAGCGTTAAGCAAGTACACCTATCGATTAATGTAATATAGTAGATTAATTATGAATGCCATCCCATAGAGACTACAATTATTAATACTAACTAGGACTCTATTATCTAATCAGCAAATTAAAATTGTTTAATTAACTAAGAAGTTTTAACTACTTAACTAATAATATTCAAAATAATGGAAAAACCGACGTACTAAAGAATTTGAATTAATATTACAAGAATACGTATCTAGATTTAATTTTCCCCTATAATCATTTATAACTTATTAAAGATAATTCAAATTTCATCTTTATTTTCTTAACCATAGGAATCTCGTAATTAAATTAATATCTTTCTCAAGATTATTAATTTCTAAACCTAGGTTGATTAATCGAGATTTCTCTTTAATTAAAACCCCTAAGATTGCATTATTGATCTTTAAATTCCTTAATTAGGTTTGACCCTAATTCAAAAAATTTATGTCATCCTATCTCTAGGATTGTATGCGACTCTTCTTAATTATACTAAATCCAATTATACAAGTGATTTCTCAATCTACTTACATAATATCAATAATTAAAATTGATACTCTAGAAATACCAATTTCATACGATAAATAGTATGCATAATTGAATTAAGAATATAAAAACTCCACTAAATAATAACTGAAATAAAATTACATAATAATTCTAGAGTTTTATAAATCTAGATACTAGAAGAAATGAAACTAACATTATAAAATAAAATCTAACAATAGAATCAAAATAACTCATAATGGAAAGAAAAACCCTATTACAAATTTGTTCTTGCACTTCTAAAGTGTACAATTTAATCTTCAATATTCTCTAGTATCAAGGAATTCTTTTCTCTTCATCTACTCAAAAACTCTCTCTTTTTGTCTATCAAAAACTCTCTTTCTAAAAAAAATTTTTAGGTTTTATATCTGGTTATTTATAGTACACAGCTATCGAACTCAACACGACCCTTCTACTCGGTCATGTTTAGGTCGTGCTTAATTTAAATCTTTTGAATTTATTCAAATCTAAGGAAGATACGGCCAACACAACCCCAACACAGTCATGTTGTCAGGTAATGTTGTACTAATTCAACATGGTTGTGTTGTTTAATCATGTATCTTTCTGATTTTTCTACAAAATCAACTTGACCATGTTACTTGATTGTGTTGATCTTCAAACACACAAAAGTTCTTCACTTTAACTCCAAATCAAGCGAAACTTAACTCATTTTCTTCCTTTATTGATTAAAGAACATATTAGTCTTGAAATAAAAATATTACTCAATTAGGTAGCATACTTCTTTAAAATTCTTATAATTTCATTGAATTTTTCAAAACATCTTATTCACAAACGTATTCTATTAATCATCTATTAGTATCTCGATCATTAGCGATCAAGACAGGTAAGTAACCAGTATAATGTAACTAATACCTATGCTTGTTTCTTCTGTAACAAGTTAAGGCATATTGAAAAGCATTGTTATTATAAAAATAACAAACTCATTCCATATCAAGTGAATCAACTTAATAGCACAAGCTTGAATTTTAAAAGCCCAAGCTTGTTTGGGTTCCAAAAAGGGTAAGATCCTTTTTCTGATGATTGTAGAAACACGAAGCAAAACTTATGGGTACATGGTATCTCGACAATAGGTGTTCATGTCATATGACTAGTAGTACTTCATTGTTCACAAGCCTTGAGTGGAAGGAAAAAGGATATGTTAAATTTAGTGATGATAGTAAAGGAATAATCATTGCAACTAGTAATATTGGTATTCCTCCTTTTGTTATTAAAAATGCATATCTGGTACAAAGTTTGAAGCATAATTTATTAAATATTAGTCAACTTTGTGATAAATGATATAAATTGACTTTTGATCAAGATAAGGTCATAGTATATAATAAAAACGATATAAAATTCTTTGAAGGCTACAGGAAAAAGAATGTTTATTTAATTAAACCTATTAAAGTAGATGTTGAAAGTTGCTTTTTTGTTCATTAATGATAGTATTTATCTCTAGCATAGAAAGTTAAGACATGTTAGTTTTACATAATTAGAGAATTTATCAAAAAAATAACTTAATTAGTGGCTTACCAAAGTTGAATATTAGAGAAGATATCTGTTGTGTTACATGTTTGAAAAATAAATGGTATTTGTTTATCATAAGACTAAGAATGTTATCATAACCAAAAGGCCATTAGAACTATTGCATTTGGATTTATTTGGTCCTACACAAACCTTAATTTTAGGTGATAACAAATATGGAATTGTAATAGTTGATGATTTTTCTAGATACACTTAGGTTTTATTTTTATGACGTAAAAGTGATGCCTACAAATCTTTTGAAAAATTTTCAAAAAAAAAGTTCAAAATAAAAAAAGGATATTCCATTATCAGTCTAAGGATTGTACATGGGAAAGAATTTGAAAATAAAAATTTTATCAAATTATGTGAAGAAAATAGCATCACACATAATTTTTCTACCCCCTATACTCTACAACAAAATGGAGAAATTGAGCGTAAAAATAGAACAATCCAAGATATGACACATACCTTACTAAACGAAAGTGGTATAGCACAATATTTTTAGGTCTAAGCAGTTTCAACTACATACAAAATCATTAATCGCATTTATGTAAGACCTTTAACTAGAAAAACATTATATGGAATTTTTAAGGGAAGAAAACCTAAAGTCTTCTGCTTTCATGTTTTGGGAAGTAAGTGTTTTGTGAAGAAAATAGGTATAGCTTTAGGAAAGTTTGATGAAAGAGCTGACAAAGTCATATTCTTATGATACTATATCAGCAGTAAAGCTTATCATATGTTTAACAAGTCTTCCAGAATAGTTGAAGAATCCATAAATGTAAGATTTGTTAAAGAAGGAATAATAAGTAATATTGATGATGAAAACCTGATCATATCTAAAAGAGATGTTGAAAATATTTCCTCTATATTGAGTGCAAAAATTAAAGAAAATCATTATACATAATCAGATATACTAGGAACATCTAGAGCAAAAATTAACTCAGAAGGTAACTTAGAAGATGATTTAGAAGGTAGTTCAAATGATAAATTAGAACCCACCCAAGTATCTATTCATCCATCTAAGTCTATAAGAATTCAATCCAATCATCCCATAGAACAAATAATAAGAGATGTCTAATATGGAATTAGGACTAGAGCTAGTTATAAGCATATAGAAAATCATTTTGCATTACTATATGAAACTAAACCATCTTCAATAGAAGAAGCTCTAATTGATAATAATTGGATAGATGCTATGTAAGAAGAGTTAAACCAATTTCAAAGAAACCAAGTATGGTCATTAATACCAAGACCTAAAGATAAATCCATAATAGGAACTAAATGGGTGTTCAAAAACATATTAGATAAATATGGAAAAGTTGTTAGAAATAAGGCTAGGTTAGTTGCAAAAGAATACTCTCAAGAAGAAGGCATAGATTATGATGAGACCTATGCACTTGTAGTAAGATCAGAGGCAATTAGGTTATTATTATCTTGTGCATGTCTAAAGAATTTTAAACTATTTCAAATGGACGTTAAGAGTGCTTTCTTAAATGGTTATATTAAAGAAGAAGTCTATATAGAACAACCACCAAAATTTGAAGATCAATTTAAGACAAATTATGTTTACAAACTTAAAAAGGCCTTATATGGATTAAAACAAGCTCCTAAAGCATGATATGAATGACTTAGTCAATTTTTAATCAATAATGGATTCAAAAGAGGAAAAGTGGATACTACATTATTCTTAAAATATTATGACAATGATATTCTAGTAGTATAGATATATGTAGAAGATATTGTGTTTAGTTCTACTAATGAAGAATATTGCAGATGTTTTCTAAGATGATGTGAGCAAAGTTTAAGATGCCACTAATGGGAGAACTCAACTTCTTTCTTGGACCCCAAATAAAGCAAACAAAGGATGGTATATTTGTACATCAAGAAAAGTACACCAACCAAATATTAAAAAAAAAAATTGGAAATCTGAAAGGTGCAGCAACTTGTAAATCAAATTCAACTAGCTTAGATGTTACTTCATAAGGTAAAAAAGTAAACAATAAGCTTTATAGAAGTTTAATTTGTTCCCTATTATACTAAATTGCTTCTCATCCTGACATATTATTTAGTGTTTGTTTGTGTGCTAATTTTCAAAGTAATCTTACTAAAACACATTTAGCAAAAGTAAAAGAATTTTTAAATGCATTGCACATACTACTAAGTTAAGTATCTAGTATCCAAAAAATCAAAATTATGATTTAATTGGATATTCTGATGCGGATTATGTGAGGTGCAAAATTGACCGAAAAAGTATATCTAGTACTTGTCAATTTCTAGGGGACAAGCTAGTTTCTTGGTCCTCCAAGAAACAAAACTCAATTGCTATTTCTACTACTGAAGCTAAATGCATTTCTATAGGAAATTGTTGTACACAAATATTATGGATAAAACAACAATTGATGGACTATGGTTTAGTGTTTAAGAATATACCAATAAAATGTGATAATACTAGCGCAATTAATTTAACAAAAAATCTAATGCATCATTCTAGATCTAAGCATATAGAAGTTAAACATCATTTTATTAGAGATCATGTAAATAGTGGAAAAATAAGTCTTGAATATGTTTCAACGGAAAATCAATTAGCCAATATCTTCACTAAACCGTTAGATAAGGTAAATTTTGTGTTTATTAGAAATGAAATTGGTATTTGTTATCCTTTTTAGTTATTTATGATAATAAAAAATTGGTACATGCACATACTTATATTAAGTTCATTGATGAATGTGTTCAAATATGAAATATTTGATATGTTTTCCACTATGTCAAGATTCTAATATATATTTGATATGTTGATTATCTGATATATTATATTAAGGGGGAGTTTTATTACTTAATGATATAAAAAGGGGGAGAATTAAAATATAGAACTATCATACATGAATGAAGATGGGAGTATTGAATAATGATTACTGTGAAGTATATAAACTAGCTAATCTATGACTAATATTTTTTTGTGTTTGTTTTAGGAGAAAAGGTTTTACTATCATCAAAAAGGGGGAGAATGTTATGTTATCTCTTAAAATATTTTGATGATAACAAAATGTACAAAATATTTTTAAAGAAGTTCATTTAGTATACAAGAATAATTATATTTACAATTAGATTAAGAGTTGAAAGATCAAAGAATAAATAAAGGAAAGCTATGTTATTTTTAATTACCAAACAATAAGTCAGAAGGTATTCATTATGAGGAATAACAGGGACTCAAAAGATAAGTTAGAAAGTATTGTTATTACAAGTTCACTTGACTAAAACAGCTTTATATATAAATTTAAGTTGAATAACTATCAATATTGAAGACTCAACTCTACTTATTGAATATATTTAGGTAATATGTTCAATTCATCTCACTAAAGTAGGAAAAAATCCATGGGGATCTAAATGATTAATTTTGGAATTAAGAGATTTAGTTAAATCTTGATAAATTCATGATTGATATATTTGGTTCTACTACGAGAAAATCAATATTAAAAGGATTATGTCAAATATTTTAGATATCACATATTTTCAAAAGTCAAATTTGAATTAAAAGATAAGAGAAAGAGTTCTTGGATGTTCCACAAAATTAGCGAGTGATTGATTTCATCAACAAATTTTGTGCAGGTGGTATATATCATGTTGTAAGGATGTATTTGGACTATGTTCAATGACAAATCTGACAGAATTTTCATATCATATTATGAAGATATCAGATTTAAAATTCAAAATTCAGTGAATAACTTCAAATCTCTTTGGATATTTCTCACACGTTCAAAACAAGATCTCGGTAACAAACTTTCTAGTTAAAAGCAGATCAATGAAGTAGCTTTTACTCTTTAATAAATAAATAGAGTTGAAGTTCAAAGATTCATGAGATGGAAGATATAATACAAAATAGTATAACATTCTCTTATCAGAAAAGAGCATTATCAAAACTCATATACTAGTTCAGAAGCTACTCTGTCTTTTACATATTTTCATATTACACTCAAATTAATTTTTGAAAGATACAAATTCTCATTTCTTTATTTGTTTTTTATAATTATTGAAAGCTAGATATGTGTATTAGTGAGAGGTTACTTATAACTCTATAGATCTGTGAATAGCCTTAGAGATATGCTAGATAGGCAAAGTAGGGTGTTTTTGAAGCCAAGGTGTTGGTAGAACGATTGTAATCTCTCAAATTTATTTTAGATTAGTGGAATGATACTAGTATAGAAAACCGAGTCCCTAGTAGTAGAGTTCGAAAAGAGGATCAACGATTAAGGTGAAACCTCTATAAATAGCTTACTCGATTCTCTTTTCTCTATCTTTTAATTTCTATTCTATATTAGCTTGTAATTATTTATAAATACTTGTTTTCATGTCATAGTTAAATTGAGTAGTCAAAGAGGTTGTTTTTAACTATTTTTTTTTTTAATTTAGCAAGTAATCAATTAAACATACTTAGAGAATTTCCTCCATTAGTTGAGAGCAAGTAGCAACCAATTATCCTCCAACTCAAATAATGCCACATTAGCAATTTTTTACTCTTATCATCTTCTATGTAATAATGGATCCACTGCAATCTCTTCTAGTTGCAATGAAAGTAGGTTGTAAACCACATATTAAACATAGAAATAAAAATTAAAAAAATAACATCAAAATTATCACAAGTCTTCGACCATCTTCTTTGGTAATATCTCCAATACAACACTAGTGTATAGACTTAGTAGAAATTCCATCCACTATCTTCACAAGTCTAACTGTATCTAAATCCCACATTTTATAAACTAAATCACATCATCATCGAATTTTGCAAAGTCATACTTTACTCTTCAATGTATGGATGACAAAAAATAAATCCATGATCTCATCGTGCTCTTATAAATCCTTAGTGTATGCCAATAACCAAGGTCTTGCTTCACAACTGCAAGGCTTCAACCAATTTGCTACCTCAACTCTAGCCACTAGTCACTTTGACTCTAACCTTACTTTCCCAAGCTTAACATACTCAACCTTAACTTTGATATTGGTTTATTAGGACATATATACAAACTTTCACCACTTTAGTAAGGATACGATCCAAATTTATCCATGTAAATCACATAACACAAATAAGAGAAAAACTAATAAAGGGTAGAGGGAATGCAACAAACAAGATTCAACAATGAAAACCTCAAAAGAACTAGTAAGGAAAACCATGGGCATTACTCAATAATAAATTGGTATAATTGCATGATACTATGGTTCTCACAATCTCTTCAAAGCATTAACTAAGACCCTTAGAAATTTCAAGTCTCTCTCTCAATCTTTACTTGATACACGTTACATGTATTGTTGTAAGAAACCTTAAAACCTTGACTCAACAAAAGAAATAACTTAGGCACTAAGAAAATACAAACTTAGAAACTACCATGCACCACTAGACATCTAGCAATTGATCATTGCCTACTAACAGTCAACCACTATCCTTTTGTGGTTAATCACCTAGTACTTAAAGTTTAGCTTCATTTCTTACTTATTAATTTGCCTACAATTTTAGAACCTTAATCTCAATAGAATTCTAGACACAAACTCAACAAAAGTCTACCTTGACTTAAATTTACATAACTTAACATATGCACATGCACCCAAGCTTATTTTACAATCAACTTCTCAATTTGTCAACCCACTTACCTTTAGGTTACCTAGTGCAGTATGTTCATCATGAGCTTCCCATCACACTTTATTGGCATGATGTCTTTCATTTACTCCACGATGTGTGATTAACTATAAACATTTGATCAAAGCTAGCCATAACAAAATAGTAGAAAAGGAGTAAACCATTTGCTAAAGCTAAGGAATGGTTGGCCAAATCCACGATGCTATCTTATTAGCCAACTATCCATGATGAAGTTCCATTTTTTTTTTTTTTGGGTCTTAATGGTTTTTTCTTTTTTCATCCTTAGCCCAAATTTTGCTCATCCACCACCATTTCCTAATTTGTTTCTTTACAATTCTTAATAATAAAAATCTTTAGAATCTTAATATTCTTTTAATTTTTACTTACAATTACTTTAGCTGTCATAACTAAAATTTCATATTTTTAAATTGTTTTATGTTAAAACAAGTTAATTTTTTTCCACCAAAGTCACATTGTTTCTATTACAATTAGCATCTCATCAACCTACAAACCTACAATACAATAGGTGATAAATATAGGAGTCACTATCCATCCCTTAGGTATCAATACAAGTACTATATGCTATGCTCAGAACCAACAGTAAGGAAAAACTATCAAATTGCCTCATTTCTCTCTCATTCGTCCAATAGCAATTATTGGAGACCATTCTCTCAAGCAAATGAAAAGCCTCTCGGGAGTGCTATGCCCAAATTTTTTTCCCCCTTCTTAATTTTCAACTTATAATAGCTCTTTTCTATGTAAAATAATCTTATAGTGGCCGAGCATCGAGTCCATTGGTATGGTTCTACTTCACAAAATCAAGGGCCCACTCTTTAGGCTCGCTAAATTCAATGGCTTTATACCTGGCCTTTACACAGGCCCCATTGAAAAGCATGCAATTAAAAAATAAAGAATACTCTAATTAACCCTAATTACCAATATATTATTGGAGAACTTACCATTTAGAATTTATGTAACGATTAAATCATGTGCAAAACAAAAAGAATTTTGCAAAAAAAAAAAAAAAGAAGGTGCAGACTTTATATGAAACGTTTATGTAATTTTTTATCTAATGAATAAAGGACGAACATTGCATATTGAACCAAATTGACGTAGGTATACTGAACATTGCTTTTTTAAAGTGACCTAATTAAAAAACATTCTCAAATTGTTGTCAACTTGTGAAAAATAAGGGATGGTATGACATTTGATTGTCCGAGTTTAAAGATATAACAAGCTGAACACAACTACGTAATATTAGATATAGTCAAACTTGGGTCTGCCAACCTGATTTAATCCAATTCAATTCAGACCAGCTATCGGACCATCGTTAAGAATTGACTGTTCATCCACTCGGCGACCCTGGCAAGCGGGCAGGCTGGCAGGCAATGACCTGGGCAGCTCGATCGAGCCCAAACGCATCTATTGACATATTTAAATATAAAACGAAGATTTTGTTATTTTAAAAACAAAAAATAACATTAATGTTCAACACTTGTTCATATAATTGTTATATTCTAACTTAACTTATATAATTTTATGAGTTTATAATTTTACGAAACTTTTTTTATTAAAATATATATGAAATTATTTAGGTATAAATCTTAGATAAAAATACTAAAGAAAAATAGCTAATCTCGTTATACAAAGTATTGATTTATACCTTATTCAATTAGGTAGGTTCCTAATAGATATTAAAGGTTATTGGATAAATTCCAAATACTAATTTTCCAAAACCTACTCCAATCGAGTAAGATACAAACAAGATCTTTCCATTAGTACCTACCTTAAACCAGTATTATAAAATATATGGGGTATAACTTTCAACACATTTTACACCTACCATGTGAAAAATTATTAAATAATATTAATAAATGAGAATATCATATTTTTTAGCAAATAAATATTTTAGTAAAATACAAAAAAAAATTAAAAGTAGCTTGAGCCCAATTAATAATCCTAAACAGTTAAATCTCACACCATCTCTTTCATTATATATATATTTCTTATTATTCCCCATTTTTCTCTCCAACTTTATGTTTTTATTTTTTTTTTCCTTTTATTATTTTCCATTTACTAAGTAGTAATATTACATAAACTTAAAATAAAAAAGTAAGAAAGTATGTCTTTTTTAATTTCATAGATATTTCCATATGTTTTAAAAAATTTATAATATCGCTTATAAATTACTTTTTTTTTTAAATTATACAAACTTTAAATTGATAGGGAAAAGGAAAAATTTTACAAAGTTCCCATGGTATCCTATATATTGTAAGTTCTACGGGGTATAAGTTCTTGGGTACTATAGAATAGGTTCTAATTTCAAGCTCTAAAAATCTATATATAGGATAGGGTACAAAGATAGCCTCATATCTTAACCACTAAATACATGCTCATCATATGTACACACTTATTTTGATAGAATAAATCTTTATATATAAATATTAATTTATTATTTAAATATATACATATAATTGGTCAAAACAGATTGAAGACACGAAATTAAATACAGTAAATATTTATTCTTTCGGTCAAAGTCTGACCACATTGGTTTTTATTTGGAAAAGAATGCCAACACCCGACTAGCAAAATTGGATTCACCACCAAAGTTTGACTCAAATTCAAATTCCCCACCGGGGCATGACCAGTCAAAAGCATTTTCACATTTATCGAAAGCCAAATTTTACTCTTTTAATATAATTATAAATGCACTTTTAAAACATTAGCTAGGTTATCCACTAAATTTATAAAAAGTGATTTTATCTTTTTTATATATATAACTTTTAAATGTATACATATTTCACTATTCAGTGCTAATATCCCAAGCCAATACTAAAAAGACCACGAAAATAGTTTTGAGTATTTAATGGTTAGTTGAACGTAATTTATATATTTTGAAAGATAATAAAAAAAACGAAAATAAATTTTTAAAAATTTAAAAATCTATTCATATATAATTAATTTCTTTTATAGCTGTTATCATGTGTATATTTTCATTCGGAAAAATGTTTTTCTTGTAAACATTGATTATTAGAAAAGGACACATTGGCCCATTATCGTGCATCGTAAGTTCCAAAAGTCACCGAAAGTCCTACAGCCTTCAAAGTGGACCTCCGCCTGAAACTAGTTTCTCCAGTCCACAGTCTGCGTTGAGAACACGGAATTCCTCGGCTGAACTTGGTGGACTAGCACAAGCTGTCGTCGGGTGACATCTTTGGAGTGGTTATTCTTCTTTGGTGTTCGATTTACTTATTTAAGGTGCTATTATATATGATTAATGGTTAAAATTAAAGGAAAAACATAATTTTACAATAATATAATATTTTAAAAATCTTAACCAATAACATAGGAAGCTAGCAAACGTAAAACATATATTTACAACTTAACCAATAAAACAAAGAACTTACACCCTTTTTTTTCATAATCATAGTATGTATAATCACATTATGTAATTATTGTATTGTTAGATTGAATAGTTTTAATTTCTTTTATTTTAGAGACACATTATGTGTGCATATTTATTTAGTTGATCGAATTTTCATGCCACTATCTTCCATGGTTTAGAGCTTAACCAATTTCCACTACCTCGTTTAATCAGTATGTAAAATAATACTGGATTATAGCAAACATATTGCAAGCCCTCTACACATTATTTATTCCAAGAATTGAAATTTGATCACAAAACATGCACGAAAGCTTGAAAACCAGTTTGAGAGAAACTAATCTCCACAGGCCAAACTAGATTAACCACAATGTAGAGAGAAGATTTTGTGTGCTTATACATAGTTTACATGTGATGTCTCTAATCCAAAAAGACAAAAATGTACATAATGTTCATGACCAACATGGATCGGCAAATTGAATCCCTTATTTGACTTCTAAATGTATCGAGGGTTAAAGATCATCTCATACTGCATGCTCTAATCTCTAATTATTAAATTGCAGCCGTACGTCATGAATATTGGATAGGTTCAGCCCCTTAAGCGAAAAAGCTTGGCCGACATCCTTTGCGAACGCCCCTATCGCCGCGTACTCCTCAAACGCCCTCGTGTCGGCCCGACAACGGAGAAGCGGTGGCAGGAACCACAAAAAGGCGGTGACAATCACGAACAGCATCGTCATGCACGACGCAACAGGACGTGGGAGCTTCCAATTTCGCTTCAACTCTTTCTTCACCGCAACCTCCACCATGAGAAACACGCCGTGCAAAGTAAAGAACCACGTGATTTCCCAAGTGGGCTTCACGCGCCCCAGATAGTAGAATATCAGCTCGTGCATCGCGGCTGACACAAGGAACGTACTGAAAATGGCGGGAAGCGGCGCGTACTTGCGCCCGACGATGCGTGTAGACAACGCGTGGACGGGCTGGTAGATGGTCGGCCGAAGGATGCGCGTTACCATGATGTTCCAACGCCTGCCCCAAAAGTCTTGAAGCGAGGTAGATAGGTAGGGCTCATTAAACTGTGGCTCAAGTTCCATGCCGAGCACGGCTCGAGCCATGATTGCCACTATGGCTAGTATTATCTCAAGTAAAAAATAAATATGAAAGCTATATAGGATCCAAATAATCTTTTGAGGTAAATGCTCACTATAGTCATATATTTTTAACATTATTGCTAGGAGCAAAATTTTAGTACTATAGTTGAAAAATGATTTATGACCCTTTTGGGGGGTTTTGGGAATTGGGTTATTGCCATTTTGATTTTGACAAGGATTTTGGGTCTTTTCATGTGAATTTTGAGATGGGTTTTGTTGGATTTTGATGGGTAAGCAAGCAATTGCAAGAAAACGAAGTAATGAAATATTGGGATCGGTGGATAAAGGTCCTTTGTTGAAAGCAAACATTAAGAGCTTGAAATTGGCAAGCCAAGCAATGAAAAAAGCAGAACTTCCTCCAAGATGTATGGAGACCAGGTTTAAAGGAAGCCAAAGGAAGAGACATATGATTGGAAGTATTGAAAAAAGTCTTACACTTGGTTTTGATGTTAACCTACCAATTATGTAGCAATATGTGAGGGAAATCGAGACTGAAAGCCATACCTTAATGAACCTGCTCAGTTCTCCTTCCATAATCATCATCGTCATCGTCATCCTAATCACTATTTTATGTCGGAGTCTCTTTATGGTGTTTGTTTGGCTTTCTGGCTATGTTTTGATTGTGAACTACTGAAGGAGATGGGTTTCTTGACGTGATATGTGGAAGAATATTAACTGGTGTAAGAGATTTTTAGGCGGTCCACTTAGAAACTATAGAGACAAGAAAGAGATTCATATAGAGAGGACAATATGTAGTGCTCTAACTAAACAAGGTCTGCATGTTTTTATCCCCCAGTCGACCATTCCCATTTGCAGAAATTTTTATAATCTCAACCATATTTTAGAGAGATCGCTTTAGCTTTTAATTTTATAATTAATTTATATGTTAATAATAAAAATTTAATTATAATTAACAATAGAGATTTAATATACATAATTAAATAATAAAATTAAAGATTGGATCGATCTTATTAAAATAAAGACAAAACAGTAAAAAACTCTATTTGCACGAACCCAAACATCATATAATTTCTTAAGCTCTTTTAGCTTTAGGCTTACGAATTCTAAATGCAAGACGATCTAATAATTTAAAATTTTTATATTAATATCTATTATTTAATTCAAAATGATTTTTTTATCATATTATATTTGATATATAGGAATAAATGTGAAATAAAATTACAATTTTATATTCCATTTCCCTTTTATATTTGGAAGTATTGCCAGAAAACAAAATTATAATTTTAAAGAATCAGTAATTCTAATTTTAAAAGAAATATTATCCTCTCTATAAATCTTGAAGTTAAGAAGGAATAGGTATTAAATACATTTTTTATCTATCCCTCCATCCTCTCTATAAATATCAAATCAAGCCTTTAAGTAAGAAATCAACACTTAGACTCTCTAAAATCTATATCACTACTTTATTACTCTAATTCTTCTCTTTTATAGACTCACTTGAATATTAGAATAGTCATATTAAAATCAACTTTAATACTCTGTAATTCACATTTCTTGTTTCGTGCAGATCGCACACCCTCATCATAGGAGCAACTAACAATAAGATTATACAAAACTTATAATAAGAATCTTTTATTGAAAAAAAAAAACAGAAAAGAAAAAAGGAAACTACAATTTTGGTTATAGATATTTTCAAAATTGCAATTCGGTCCTCCATTTTTCTGAATGTTTAATTTAATGATAAACCCTTTCACAAACTTCTAAGTCGGTGTATTTTGCATGCGAGGCATGCTTTAGGTCATAACTCAGAAAAAGCCATACATATGGAGACTTAATTTTAAACCACTAGTAGATAAACAATGGGCGCAAATTAAAGGCATCTGAGAAGTGAGAAGGGAAGCTCTTAACGTCACCTGGGTGGAACTTCACAGCAGCGCCTTTACAATAAATCTCAGTCAAAATCACAACCATCTTCGGTAATTTTACGAAATAGAAGTGACTTTACAAATTATAATGGAATTACAAAATATTATAAGAAATTTTGAAATTTTAAACAAAATCCGTAATAACAATTCCATAAAAAATCTCTATTATAAGAAAATATATATTAAATAATAATTTATTACTCAAATTCATAAATAACAATTAAATACTGAAATTGATCTCTTTCTCTAAAACACCCTCCATTCAGTAAAATGGACCCACAATGAGTCTCTTACGAGGATAAAGGAGGAGGATGCTCTTTTATCAAGATTCTGCTTCCAACCACTCACCTACTGAGATATTTGATCTTGGAAGTTTTTGTTCTTTTTTATCGAGAATGCTATGGGCATACAGAAACAAAATTCATTGCGGCCTGTCCTTTCGCAGCTTGTAGATCAAACGGCGACGTGTCGTCATCGTCACCTGGCAAAATTTACAGCTTTCTGGATTGTCGACGTGACGAGATCTACCCAGGGGAATTTACCACGCTTGGAGGACTCTAGAGGGCACGTTAATGTCCATATGATTAAGACTGGTATGATATTTATATATTTCAATTTTAATGGTTTGTGAAGGGTCTAAATAAAGTAACAGTGGGCTTTTTGGACTCGGTGACTTTTATCACTTCTAATGACGTCGTTTCCGAACAAGAACAACGGGGAGGGCCCCTTGCCAGAACTAGAGCTCTAGCGTATTTAGCTTGTATGAATAATTGTGGTCGGAGAGACACGGGTTAAATAGGATCTAAATACGCTTGGTCTAATATGGGTTCAAAATGGGATCAAAATGGAAATGGCTTTCTTTTAGCAATAAGTCAACTCCTATATAAGCTCAGGAGATGGATGAGGGAGGTCTTTAGGATAATCCATCAACAAAAGAAAAAGATTCTAGCTTGCTTTGTTGGCATTGAGGATGCTTTAGCAATCGGAGCACCATATTAAATTAGATAACAATTAGGAAGGAATTAAATGAATTGTTAAATAAGGAAGAATCCTTATAAAAAATGAAGTCTAAAGCAAGATGGACAAAGGTGGTGGGGATAATACGAAATACTTCACTCATTAGTTATAAATAGGCAAGCAAAAAGTCACATTTTAGCTTTGAAAGATAATGTTGGAAATTGGGTGTTTGAACTTGAGGAAATCAATAGGATCATCCATTCTATTTCCATATTCTCTTTGAAACCAAAAAAAAAAAAAAAAAAGTTAGCAAAGCAACCAATCCTATCCCAAAAGTTTTTTTTGTTATGGTCCCTCTAATCAAGAATCTACTCCTATTGGAAAACCCCTAGAGAAGAAAGAGATTTATAAAGCTCTAATGTTCATAAGACCATGGAAATCACTAAGAAAAGATGGATTTCATGGTTTTTTCAATAGAAATTGCTAGAAGATTATCGTTCAATCTATGGAAAATCTTGTTGATAACATTTTTTTCTTCTAGTTATATTCCAAAGGAGATTACAGTGATATAGCTGGTTTTAATACCTAAACAAATAGGGGTGTCACAACCAAAACATTTTTGACCTATAGGTCTTTGTACAACAATTTACAAGATCATGTCTAAAACTCTTGTAAATTGACATAGGCCTTACTTAGAAAGCTTAATTCACCCAGCTCAAGCTAGTTTCATGTTGAGGGGGAAAGTTACAAATAATGTACTCTTAATGAATAAACTTCTTCATTGCAATAGTAAAGCAAAATAAGGATAGGATGGCTGGATGATTATTATGCTTAACTTAGAAAAAGTGTATGATACTTTGGAATGGGAAGCTATTCATTGGATCCTTAAATCTTTAAATTTTCTAAAATGGTGGGTTCAACTGATTGGTAATTGTATTGCAAGTACCTCAATTGAAATTGTGGTAAATGGGTCTCCTTTACAAAGTTTTAAACTAACTAGGGGGGGTTCCATAGGGAGATCCTATCCCCCCCTACATTTTCATTTTAGTCATTGAATTTTTAAGTAGATTGATTGAACATGAGGTCCAAGTGGGTAGATAGAATCCTTTTAAATTCTAAAGTAGTGATTTTTACATTTCCCATGCGACTTTTGCTATTGATATCATTTTGATAACAAAAGCTATAAAGCAAAATGCTCAACCATTAAGGAGGTGATGGCAACCTTTTCATATAATTCATGCTTGTAAGTTAATATGGAGAAATCCTTCATTTTCTTTTCAAAAAATGTAGAGGATCAAAAAAAGAGCCAAATCTTATAATTTTTGAACTATAAGGAAACAAATACTTTTGGCAAATATTTGGGTCTTCCATTAGAAAAGGCCTTGAAACCAAAATCATCACAATTTGTTTTGCTTTTAGAGAAAGCTTAGAGAGAAGAAGAAAAAAAGCCCTCAGTGGGTGGAAGGTAAGGAACTTAAGTATGGTAGGTAGAGTTACTCTTGCAAAATCTGTTCTAAAGGCCTGACCTACTCACTATATGCAATTTAAGACTATTTCCTAAAAGGTTATCTATAAGTTAAAGCAGACTATTAAATGATTTCTATTGAATGGAGTGACCAACAATGAGTCTACTAGCTCAATTGGGAAAAAATAAAAAATTTCAAAACAAAAGGAGGCCTTGGACTTGTGGATTTGAAAAAGAGGAATGAAGCATGTGCAATTAAAAGGGATTGAGAATTTCAATATAAGAAAATGATTTAGGCCTAATCCAAGCTAAGTATAAAAGGAAAATTAAACAAGATACCTTAAGGGAAATGAAAACTGCCTAAACTCTCTATAAAGAATTGGTAACAAGCTAAGAATGGGTTTAACAAAATTTGTTTAGTACTTTGGGTAATGGAAAAAACATAAAATTTTGGATAGATTGGTGAGGTGGCAATGGTTCTAATACGTTGACCACTACCTTAAAATGTTGAGCAAATCTTTGTCTATGGCATTTGGACAATAGAAACTAAATGGAATAAGGATAAATTAGGTTTTCCTATATCTTCTCTTGTTATGGAAAAATTTGGTCCTATTGTTTTAAAAAGATTGATGTTTGACTCTAGGGCCTGGTATTAAATTTAAATCCTAGTCTTGTACATATTTACTATAAAATTCAAAAAAAAAAAAAAAACTAATGGTTTAGAGGACATTAGTCCTCATATTAATTGGGATTTGATATGGTTCTCTATTTTTCTACCCAAAATTAAAATTTTGCTTTGATGCATTCAATATGACAACCTCCCAACAATTGTTAATCTTAGGAGAAGGAATATTATATTAAATGCAAAATGTCAAGATCCACAAGAAGACCTCGCACATATCATTAGGGATTGTCCTGCTTTGCAAGAATTGTTAGTCTTTGAGAATCAAAAGCTTTAGAAACCTCAAATACAAATGGCCTTATTGGTAATTAGATTAGGAAAATTTGTCATGTACGGAAAAAAGATTTAACTGAGAATCATCCCCCACAATAACCTATTTTTGGTCTTATATTGTGGAAAATATGAATGTCTAGGAACAACCTGATTTTCAAATCAAGTGCTACAAATTCAGCTTTAAAAGAGCAAATAAGATTAGTTGCTAATGAGCATTGAGCTTAGAGACAAAGAGTGCAGCAAACATATGCTATAACCTTTAATTCCATATGATGGTATCCTCTATAAGAGGATTAGGTTAGGCTTAATACTAATGGGTCTATGCTAGTTGAAACTATCCAAGCAACCATTAGGGGTGTTATAAGAGATTGTAGAGGAAGATGGTAGTTTGGCTTTGCTAGAAGAGTGGGGAAACTAGATATCCTAATGATGGAGCTTTAGGGTATTAGGGTTAAGTTATTGTTTGTAACAAGGATTCACAAAAGTGGAAATCTATACCGATTCATAAGCAGTTGTGTAATTGTTATTAAATATTAATGATTCTAAGATAAAATTCCATAATGTGTTTTGCAATTGTAAGGAAAAACTATTAAGCCTATAAGAGATGAAGATTAAAAAAGTCCTTAGGGAATTGAATGTTGTAGCAAACGTTTTGGCTAGTAAAGTGTAGGAAGACCAAGTGGAAGAGCAATTTTTTTTTGTGCCACCAGTGACTCTTTTTGTCTTTGTTGAAAAATGATGTATATGGCTTGTCTAAGACATGCAGCTCTTGTACTGCTATGGTGAACAATGATGTAGTTATGAACTATGTGGATGTTTAGTGGGTAATATATTAAAATAATATTTTTTTAAAATCACGAAATAACGTATCTGAAAAACTTATTCCAAAAATAGGTTGCGAAGGTGCGAACCTTTAGTGCAATTTTTTTTTTAATTATTGAAAAAAAGTTTTAATAAAAAAAAATTCACACCATTTTATACTTTATCTTATAATATACAAAAAGAAAAAAGAAAAAAAAAACTAAGTCCATTTTGTCATAACTTCATCTCTTTTTTTATCAATTTAATAGCTAGCAGCTTATGAAAACAAAGCAATTTGACTCATAAAAATACCAAATGGTAACGCGGTTTAGTCCCAACTATAGTAGACTCAAATTAGTTTTTCTTTTTTATATATATTATGAGCTTTGTAATTCTACATGAGCGAAAAGTTATGACCCTTCAAAATTGGGGAAAAAATACTAATGCTAATGTAATTTGCTTTTCCAACTTTAAAAAATCATAACTTTTCGTTCGTGTAGAGTTAGGGAGCCCATAATATATCAAAAAAGATTGATTGAGTCTACTGTAGTTAGGATCAAATCACGTCGCATTTGATATTTTTATAATGGTTAAATTCCTATGTTTTCATGAGTTGCTAGCTACCGAATTAATAATAACAATAATAAAAAAAGAGATGAGTTTATGACGAAATGGACTCAGTTTTTTTTTTTCTTTTTTTCACATATTATAAAATAAAACATAAAGGGATGCAAAAAAAAAATTTTAATAAAATTTTTCAATAATTTAAAAAACCGAGTAAACTATTTTGGGAATTTAAAAAAAAATAATATTCTTTTAGTATATTACTCCATTTTTAGCCCCTAGATGCACTTATTTTCTATTTAATGTATTTCCTTTTTTACCAAAAAGAAAAAAAGAAAAAAGAAAGCTTTTATCATTTCTATTTGTTTTTTGTTATGGTCCCTCTAATCAAGAATCTACTCCTACTGGAAAACCCCTAGAGAAGAAAGAGATTTATGAAGCCCTAATGTTCATAAGACCATGGAAATCACTAAGAAAAGATGGGTTTCATGGTTTCTTCATTAGAAATTGCTAGAAGATTATCGCTCAATCTATGGAAAATCTTATTGATAACATTTTTTCTTCAAGTTGTATTCTAGAGGAGATTACATTGATATAGCTAGTTTTAATACCTAAACAAATAGGGGTCACAACCAAAACATTTTTGACATATAGGTCTTTGTACAGCAATTTACAAGATCGTGTCTAAAATTCTTGTAAATTGACATAGGCCTTACTTAGAAAGCCTAATTCACCTAGCTTAAGCTAGCTTCATTTTGAGGGGGAAAGTTGCAAATAATGTACTCTTAATAAATGAACTTCATTGCTATAGTAAAGAAAAATAAGGACAAGATGGTTGGATGATTATTATGCTTGACTTAGAAAAAGTGTATGATACTTTGGAATGGGAAGCTATTCATTAGATCCTTAAATCTTTAAATTTTCTAAAATGGTGGGTTCAACTGATTGGTAATTGTATTGCAAGTACCTCAATTGAAATTGTGGTAAATGGGTCTCTTTTACAAAGTTTTAAGTTATTAGGGGGTTTTGATAGGGAGATCCTATCTCCCCCTACATTTTCATTTTAGTCATTGAATTTTAAGTAGATTGATTGAACATGAGGTCAGTGGGTAGATAGAATCCATTTAAATTCTGAAGTAGTGATTTTTACATTTCCCATGGGGCTTTTGCCATTGATATCATTTTGATTACAAAAGTTATAAAGGAAAATGCTCAACCATTAAGGAGGTGATGGCAACCTTTTTCATATAATTCATGCTTGCAAGTTAATATGGAGAAATCTTTCATTTTATTTTCAATAAATGTAGAGGATAAAAAAAAGAGCCAAATCTTATAGTTTTTGAACTTTAAGGAAACAACTACTTTTGGAAAATATTTAGGTCTTCCATTAGAAAAAGCCTTGAAACCAAAATCATCACAATTTGTTTTCCTTTTAGAGAAAGCTCACAAAAAAGGAAAAAACTCAAGGGGTGGAAGGCGAGGAACTTAAGTATGGTAGGTAGAGTTACTCTTGCAAAATCTGTTCTAGAGGCTTGACCTACTCACTATATGCAAGTTAAGACTATTTCCTAAAAGATTATCTATAAGTTAGAGCAAATTATTAGATGATTTATATTGAATGGAGTGGCCAACAATGAGAAAGTCTACTGGCTTAGTTGGGAAAAGATAACAAATTTCAAAACAAGAGGCCTTGGACTTGTGTATTTGAAAAAGAAGAAAGAAGCATGTGCAATTAAAAGGGATTGAGAATTTCAGTATAAGAAAATGATTTAGAAAGGCCTAATCCAAGCTAAGTACAAAAGGAAAATTAAACGAGATACCTTAAGGGAAATGAAAACTACTAAAACTATCTATAAAGAATTGGTAACAAGCCAATAATGGGTTCAACAGAATTCGTTTAGTATTTTGGGTAATGGCAAAAACATAAAATTTTAGATAGATTGTTGAGGTGACAATGGTTCTGTTCATAACCTAATATGTTGACCACGACCTTAAAATGCTGAGAAAATCTTTATCTATGGCATTTGGACAATAGAAACTAAATGGAATGAGGATAAATTAGGTTTTCCTATATCTTCTCTTATTGTGAAAAATTTTGGTCCTATTTTTTTAAAAAGATTGATATTTGACTCTTAGGCCTAGGATAAAAATACAAATTTAAATCCTAGTCTTGTACATATTTACTGTAAAATTAAAAAAAAAAAAAAAAAACTAATGGTGTAGAGTAGGGATGTAAACGGGACAGGTATTGTCGGGTTCCCGACCCACCCGTCTCACTAAAAACCCTATAAGGTTTAAGATGAGTTATGAGTTTTTTTTTTTTTAAACCCTATAAGGTTTAGGAAGGGTAATGGGACAAATGTTAAACTCGTTGAGAACCCAAACCCATTAACATATATATATATATATATATAATTTAGTTAATAAATATTATTATATATTTAATAACAATTTTTTAAAAAAATCAGACCTAGCCATAATCCAACATCCATTCTAATTTTATAAATTGTAATTATACTTTATACAACTCACTATCAAACTTACTCAATTACTCAAAGTGTCAAAGTAATTACGTAAGTTACGAGTGTTATTGTATGTTGTTGCCTAATGCCTAACCATATAATTCCATACACAGTTACACACTCAAATAGTCCAGACCAAACGTCTACAATTCACACTCCTCCACATATAGAGAGTACATTAAGAAAAATAAAAAAAAAAGTTACAGTAAAACCTTCAGTCACTCTCACAGTCTCACACATCGTTCTCATATGGTCTAACTTGATCTCGATCTCGTCCTCCTCCTCCTCCTATGCAAGCTACCATTGCCCGTTACACGCATTGTCTTGATCTCGTCTGTCGCACGCATCGTCTGGCGTCTCATCTCGTGGTTAATAGTTAGCAGCTATGCAATTTTTGAGTTGTTTGACATGAGATAGGTGAGCTCTAAAAGTATAGAAGTAAGCTTTTATATTGTTAACAGTAAGTCGATAGCTGCTATTACCAAAGAAGGAAAAAGTTAATTATTGCTCGGCATTGTAATATACATGATAGGCTTTTGTGGATTTTTGGGTCAACTTCCACTTCCTTTTTTTCTTTTCCCTGAGTGAGTTCCATTACAAAAAAAATTTTGATCCTGGGCTAGCACTCCTTGTACTTTTGGAACAAACTCAGTGTTTCAATATAAAAACAGATGGTCATCTTATCTTGTGATTCTCGTGAGAAGCATGTAAGCAATTGGATATTCCATATGATAGAAAGCTTGCCTTAGATTGCAAAACTCGGTGGAACTCTACATATGACATGTTGATGATAGCCATTGGACACCAAGAAGTTTTTTATAGAGTTCAATTTATGGATAGACATTATAAATGTCTTCCCACTAATGATGATTGGGAGGTAGCAAAAGCAATTTGCAAGAAGTTAGAGATATTTTATGAGATAACCAAGATTTTTTTTAGTACCTAATATCTAACTACAAATTATTATTTTGAAAAGGTTTTTGAGATTAGAGAATCATTGGTTGAATAGAAAGGCTCTTCAGATGTGAATATTAGAATAATGATAGGGAAAATGTTTGACAAGTTTGAAAAATATTGGGGTGATGTACACATCATTATGGCTATTAGTACTATTTTGGACCCATGTTTTAAGATGAAGGCCGTGGATTTTGTGTTTCCTTTTATTTATAGAGTAAATGCATCTGTAGAGATTCAAAATGTTAAAAACATTTGTTACAATTTAGTTCAGGAATATCAATTAAGGGGTAGATCTCGACTTTCTAAAGGTTTGAATAGTAGTAATAGTTCTTCTATGAATACTTCAGTAACTACTCAAACTGTTCCTTTCGATTCTTCAAGAAAATCAAGGTTGGTGCAATTCTTGAGCACTATTAATATGGATGGTCAAGTCAAGTCAGAATTAGATCACTATTTAGAAGAAGCTATGTTACCTTGGACTAATGATTTTGATATTCTTAGTTGGTGAAAGTAAACAGAATTAAATATCCTACATTACAAAAACTAGCTAAAGATATGTTAGCTATTCTTATGTCTACGGTTGCTTTTGAGTCTGCATTTAGTACTAGTGGACGAGTAATTAGCTCACATAGAAGCAGACTAAATCCTAATACAATAGAAATATTGATGTGCAGTTAAAGTTGGTTATCAAATGAGATGAGAGGTAAAAATTTTGATTATACAATAATTAGTTCTTTTATACATGGAAAAACTATTATTTACCTAATCTTTAATGTGTTTTAAGGGTTTTTTTCCCCATTTCGATAGGTTCAAAGATAGATAATGAAGAAGATGAGATTTGAAGACTATGAGAGTCAATTGTCAAATAAGAATTCCCAAAAATATAAGATTAATGCCTTTGTTATATGTGTTTAGAGTTTTTCTATTTCTATTAAGACTTGTTAACTATATTTTTTTTTTGTGTTATTTTATTTATTAAGTTATATGATCGGTCCAGTAATTTTATTTTATTATAATTAAAAATGTTTTTACATCGGTAACTTTATTTATCAACATGTAGATTTTCAAATAATATTAAAATACATATAATTAAATATATTGAAAGTGCAAATATTATTTATTTTCAAGAACATGAGCTATATTTTATAAAAATAATCATAATGAATAAGTAAAGATTTTAAACTAATAATATAATTTTTTTTAATTCTAACGGGTTTGGGATGAGTTTTGGGTTATTTATTGGAATCCTGTAGGGTTTAGAATAAATAATGGGTATTTCATAAAAAAACCCTATAGGGTTTGGGTCGGGTTTAGGAATTCCAATAGAATAATGGGACGGGTAATGTGATTACTGAACCCGACCCAAACCTATCCCGCTTACATCTCTAGTGTAGAGGACATTGGTCCTCGTATTAATTGGGATCGAATATGGTTCTCTATTTTTCTACCTAAAATTAAAATTTTTCTTTGATGCAATCAATATGACAACCTCCCAATAACTATTAATCTTAGGTAAAGGAATATTATGTTAAATGCAAAATGTCCTAGATGTGAGGATCTACAAGAAGACCTTGTACATGTGTTTAGGGACTATCTTGCTTTGCGAGGAATTATTAGTATTTGAGAATCAAAAGCTTTAGAAACCTTAAATAAAAATGGCCTTATTGGTAATTAGATTAGGAAAATTTGTCATGTACGGAAAAAAGATTTAATTGAGAGTCATCCCCTACAATAACATAAGTTTGGTTTTATATTGTGGAAAATATTAATGTTTAGGAACAACCTACTTTCAAATCAAGTGCTACAAATTTGGCTTTAAAAGAGCATAAGATTAGTTGCTAATGAGCATTGAGCTTACAAACAAAGAGTGCAACAAACATATGCTATAACCTTTAATTCCGTATGATGGCATCCTCCACAAGAGGATTAGGTTACGCTTAACACTAATGGGTTTATGCTAATTGAAACTATTCAAGCAACCATTAGGGGTGTTATAAGAGATTGTAGAGGAAGATGGTTGTTTGGCTTCACTAGAAGAGTAAGGAAACTAGATATCCTAATGATGGAGCTTTGGGGTATTAGGGCTTAAGTTATTGTTTGTAATAAGGATTCACAAAAGTGGAAATCTATACTAATTCATAAGTGGTTGTGTAATTGTTATTAATTATTAATGATTCTAAGATAAAATTCCATAATGTGTTTCTCGATTGTAGGGAAAAACTATTAAGCCTACAAGAGATGAAGATTAAAAAAGTCCTAAGGGAATTGAATGTTGTAGCAAACTTTTTGGCTAGTAAAGCGTAAGAAGACCAAGTGGAAGAGCAATTGTTTTCTGTGCCACTAGTAGTCTTTGCTAAAAAAAATGATGTATATGGCTTGTCTAGGACATGTAGGTCTTGTACTGTTATGGTGAACAATGGTGTAGTTATGAACTATGTGGATGTTTAATGGGTAATATACTAAAATAATATTATTATTATTTTAAATCGAGAAATAGCGTACTCGGAAAACTAATTCCAAAAAAAGGTTGCGAAGGTGTAGACCTTTAGTGAATTTTTTTTTAATTATTGAAAAAAAAAATTAATATTTTTTTTCACACCCATTTATACTTTATCTTATAATATACGAAAAAAAAAAAGAAAGAAAAAAACTAAGTCAATTTCTTCATAACTTCATCTCCTTTTTTTTATCAATTTAATAGCCAACATCTTATGAAAATAAAGGAACTTGACTCATAAAAATACCAAACGACAACATGGTTTAGTTACAGTTATAGTAGAGTCAAATAAGTCTTATATATATATATATATATATATATATATATATATATATATATATATATATTATGAGCTTTGTAACTCCACATGAACGAAAAATTAAGACCCTTCAAAATTGGGAAAAAAAAAAAAAACTAATGCAAATGCAATTTGCTATTTCAATTTTAAAAGATCATAACTTTTCGCTCGTGTGGAATTATGGAGCCCATAATATATCAAAAAAGACTAATTGAGTCTACTATAGTTAGGATTAAACCATGTTGCCATTTAATATTTTTATGACAGTCAAATTCCTATGTTTTCATGAGTTGCTGGCTATCAAATTAATAATAATAATAATAAGAGAGAGAGAGACGAAGTTATGATGAAATAGACTCGGTTTTTTTTTTCCTTTTTTTTCAAATATTATAAAATAAAGCATAAATGGATGCAAAAAAAAATTTTAATAATTTTTTCAATAATTTTAAAAAACCGGGTACATTATTTCACGAATTTAAAAAAATATATATATTATTTTAGTATATTAATCCATGTATAGCCCCTAGATGCACTTATTTTCCATTTAATGTATTTTCTTTTTTACCAAAAGAAAAAGCTTTTATCACTTCTATTTTTTTTATATATATTTTAATTTCAAATCCTAACTTATGAACAGAGAAGACCTCTACTAGAGAACATTATTTATATACTTGAGTTATGAAAACTTTGACTATATCACTTGAATTAAACACAAAAATTTGGTAGAACCAATACATAATTACATAAAAAACCAAATGTATCAAGGACAAATAAAAATTAAACAACCTAAGACCCTATCTATTTTAAAAATCCAAAAAATGTTTTTCCTTGTTTTTGTTTGTTTATTAGATTGAAAAAAAAAAAAAGAAAAGAAAAAGACTTTAAGTAGAAAACCTTTTCCATTGTAGGGAAAGACATTCTCCCATTAATAGTCTATTTGTTTCAAGGAAAACTACTTGTTGGTGAAAAATGTTATCTTATTTCTAAAACTGACATATCTTGATGGGTTTAGTTGTTAACACTAAAATATGCTAAAAATTTTTTTTCCAATATTTGAGTCATGAATATTATATAAAAGGAAGTCATTTATTATCAATATATTATCATAATTATTGCATTGTGTCAAATCGTTTATTTAAAAGTAAAAATATAAAACATCAATGATTTTATAATATCATGTTTATTTGATAATTCCTTGAGGAGTCATTAAATTTGTGTCCACCATAGTCCCTTCATGTTTAAATTGTAATTCATGCATCAATGATAGGAGTAAGAGGGTAAGCCTATTTAATAAGGTACCCACTTGTACTATGCACGATTGGGTAGGTTTTGGATTGGTATTAGGATCACGTGATAGGTTTTAGGTATGAGGCTTTCCTACTCTATCATCTTAGAACCTTTACTCTAAAGTATACAGGATACATGTTCCAATGTACTATGTATCCATCTAATAAAAAGTTATTAAATAACATTAATAAATAACTAATAAATAATAACATTATATTTGTTGGGTAATACATGTATTAGTAAAATAAAAAAATAAAGGAGCCCAAACCTATAAGTTAATAACTCAAACAGCTAAACTAATGCTACCTCTTCCATTTTACATTTTCCATTTTCTCTCTTATTGTTCCTCCATTTTCCTCTTCAACCTTATGCTTTCTATTCTTTCTCATTACTCTTTTTGCTATTTATGAAGTAATAAAATTATATAAACTTAAAATAATGAAGAGAAAAAAAATTACCTTTTTAATTTTATAGGTTTTACTACAGGTTTAATAAGTTTTATATATAAAGAATTTGTAATATCACATATAACTTATTTTTTAATATCACATAAACTTAAAATTTATAGAAAAAAAGACGAAATTTATAGGTTTTATACGATATCTTATACCATGTATGTTTTATAAAGTACAACATGATTTTAATACGTTACAAGGTAAGTTCTTATTTTAAATTTTAGAATGTTATACTTTATAAGATAGGGTATAGGTAGAGCCCTATATTTTATCCACTTTGTATCTACTCATTTCTAATCAATAATATAAAAATGTGATAGAATCTTTTTTTTTTTTTTTTTTTTTTTTTTACTTAGAAGGCTCATGGAGACTAGTTCAAAGAATAATTTTCTATTTTAAAAGGCAAAAAGAGTAGGATTTTTTTTTTCAGTGGGAAAATGTTTTTCCTTACTAGGGAATCGGTTTTTTATTTAAAAAGCTTTTTAGCCTAACAAACAATAAGAAGTAGAGAAAATGTTTTCGGGAAAACTTATTACCAGAGCAAACGGAGCCTGAAGGAAAAATCAGTCTTCCTCTAGGATAAGGATTGTGCTATTCGGCAAAGGAACTCATTTTTTTTAATTAGTCTATACAAGTCTTCTAACTCTAGCAACATGATTGCTATGTAATTTTCATTGTAATTTATCTATATATTATTATTTTTATGAACAATAGAAGACTTTAACAGACAAAAATCAAAAGACTAGTAAATTGGAAAAATAAGCTAAAAATTATAATTGTGAATGTTAAAAAATATCTACATTTTATACTTTTATTTTTATATACAATGCTTAACATAATTTGTTTGTATGATATTATGTATTTAGAGGCAAACAATAAATATAACTTGAAAAAGTAAAAATAATTCTAATAAGAATTGAACCCATGATCTTGAGTATATAAAAATAAATATTTAACTATTAGATCATATTAAATTTTATAATACTATTATACTTAAATATATATATATAGATATATATATACATATTAATTTTAAAATAAAATAAATTAATTATTTTTTTTCTGTGCC
The DNA here is from genome assembly GCA_037954665.1 of Laguncularia racemosa. Taxonomy (NCBI): domain Eukaryota; kingdom Viridiplantae; phylum Streptophyta; class Magnoliopsida; order Myrtales; family Combretaceae; genus Laguncularia; species Laguncularia racemosa. The sequence goes on from JBBMOL010000068.1 coordinate 1,608,456, forward strand.
TATGGGGCAAGGCCCTTTTTAGCCCCCGTTGAGTCCACCCTAAAGATCATCAAAATTATATATCGCTTTTAAATATAAATTATTAACAAATAAAATGTAATGATCTTAATTGAAAAAGAAAAATTTTATAATAACTAAGTGTTGATCTAAAATAGTAGGTTATAAGAGTAAAGTTAATTTGGATAGTTTTTTTTTCAAAAAAAAAAAAAGGGATTGTGAAGCTTAATTATATTCATCAGTAATTATAAAGGTCAACGATATGGTAACCTACACAACATTAAAAAACTATAGAGCATCATCTAATAAAAAACCTATATCATGTATAGCATGTATTCTACGTAGCATCTTGGATAGTATCAAGTCATATTTTGTCTTTATTTCTCGTAAGAGAAAAGGATGACTAATTCTTTTCTTTGTTTTTATATTAACGAAGCAGGTTGTCACAATTTTCATTCGATAAAGAAGAAACACTGTGGATCGCCCTTCCTAACACGAAACTCTTGTCCGCGTGGTGGGATCTGCTGACATCTCTTTCCTTGTGTTTTCATAGAGAAATTGACGCAGAAGTCAAAAATGATCAACAGGTTAGCTCGAAAGTCATGAATACTATTATCATTCCTTTGTCCCTGAAATGTTAATGATAGTTCAGTGCAAGAAAAATGAGGAATAACAACTTTAAATTAGCAGCAGCTGATAAATAATTAGGGTAAATTATTTTTATTTTTTTAAAGTAGCATGTATTTTGGGTTATTTGCAAAGAGAATATTTATATTTTCTATTTTTTATAATGAGGTAATATGTGTTTTTAATTTTATATTAATAATAAATAATAATACGTATCGATATTCAATTAGTTATTCAATTTTTTTTATTTTTCCTTTTCTTTTTGATTTCCTGCAATTTCTTTATACTTTTTATTAAATTATATAATTTACTAATATTACTTTATTTAATTGATTATTTACCAATCAATAGAATTTTGACACCTATCATTATTTATTATTAACACAAAATAAAAAAAAAATATAGGTTATTTCTTTGTCAATAAACAAAATATAAGTTTTTTTTTTTTCAAATGACCAAAAGCATAAATCACTTTTTTGTAATTTATCATTTTATAATAGTAATTGTGTTTTCAATATGTACCTAGGCAACAATTTGTCTTCCCACATCATAGTAATAGTTTATGTACCAACTTCATTTAAAAATAAAAATGCAATGTAAAAAATTGCTACAAATTTACTTTGCTACTCAAGTATGTCTACTCTAATACTATTAAACTACCACTACTTATCAATGGTCTAAAAGTAATGTTATCGGGAGAGATTAGGTTTTGATAAAAAAGAAAAAAAAAAGAAAAAAAAGAGGAGTGGACAAGGATCAAAGGGTTAAAACAAGTCAAACTAGATCAATAAGCATATTAAAATATTATTTGTGTTCTAAGTGTAATGATGAAAACAAAAGTAGATCAATAAGCATATCTAAATGTTATGGTCAAAGCGGGAAACAAAAGGTAAAAGGACTAGCAACATAGCCATCAAACACAAAGATTCACCATACATGATGCCAATTTTGTAAACATTCTACATAATAAGCATAGTATAGTCAATATACATGCAATTACAAACTATAATAAGCAAAAAGTAGATGCAACTACTTTAGACATCATGAAGTATAAATGAAGGAAATAATAAATTTGAAGGAAATCAATTAGTATCCCTAAAACAGGTATGGTGCCTCTTTAGAGTGGCTCTCTTGAATCAACTGAAAACCCCCTTTTCATCTTCATTAACCTCACATCATCATCATTAGCACATAACTAGTTAGTATATATTATAAAACAAGAACATAAACTTCACATATACGAAAGATTAACTCGTGAGGAGAGTGAAACAAGAAATCTGTCCTTTTCTATAAGAAATATAGGTCAATTCCATCAATTTTACAAGCATCATAAAACCATGTTAGCTAAGGACGGAGGAAAAAAAGAAACAGAAAGCATACAGACAAGAAATGCGTAGCCATTTCGAGAGAATTCTGAAGTGATAGGACAGAGACGTTCGTTTTTGAAAAATAACATCTTTAGGGTTTCAAAGTGTACGGGCCAGTCCATTATTGGCTTTTGTCAAGTGGGCTACGGTTGAAAATATTGGTACTCTAATCTATGGTCTCAGGCACTCTTTCGAACATGCAACAGAAATGGCGAATCTCCAATCAATAATATATTCATTGGTAAAAACTATGAAGTCTAAGCAACTTCAAATGCAAGAGCCCCTGAAAGCAAATAAGTAAGTGAAAGAGACAATTCATTCTTTGAATACCATAGGGCATGCATCTATGTAAACAATTCAAGAGAAAATTGATATCGTTAGCTAGAATCATATCCAAAGTTTTGAAACACCGTAATATTCAAATACAAGGATCATAACATTCATATTCTTCATCGTTCATTATTTCTTTGATTCATTACTTCAAAGTATCAAGTTTGAAGTTTCAAATTCTATAGTATAGGTCTTTAAAATTGAAAAATTCTTTAATTTTTGTGAGGAATTGGTTCAAGAAGTATTGGAACAAATGAAGATGTGAGAATTTGGTTCAAGAAGTATTGGAACAAAGATGAAGAATGCTCTTTATTTCTTGATGTATTCGGTTAATCAAAAAACAGTAAATGAAGTATAGTTTCTATTTATAGTGCATCAGCAATACTAACTACCTTTTTTATCTAATATTGCCACTTGACACAATCTAATATTGCCACTTGGTACAATTTTAACTACAATTACTAATAATAAGTTCATATCCCCCCTCAAGTTGGATCTACTAGAAGATGCAAATTGGAACACAAAAGAAGAAATTAAGGCTGATGAATAGACTTGGTAAGTATATCTACAACTTAAGCTAAAGAAGAAACATGTTAAGGTTGCTATAAACCAAACTTGATATGGTCATGTACAAAATGAATATCTATATCAACATGTTTGGTTCATCCGTGTAAACATGGGGTAAATGCGATCAATAAAGCTAAGCGATTGTCACAAAATTATCGTATAGGCAAAGGAGTAAGTACTACAAATCTCGCAAAAAAGATTTAACTACGTTTATTAACCGTTGCTAATAAACGTTGCCAAAGGCTTGTCACAAAAAATATCCACCACATTTATTTCGTAAATGTAGCTAAATGTGTTATATTGGGCGATGTTTAAACATTGCTAAAAATTGGTTATATGCGACGTTTAAAGATTATAAAATGACAATTAAAATTTTAAAGGCCAAAAAAAAAAAGTGCAGTAAATCAGTAATACATGTGACATTTAAATGTAATAAAAAACTACCATTAGCAGCGTTTAGGCGTTGCTAATAAAAATAGTATCAATGACGTTTAAACGTGGTAGTAGCACAGTTAAATAATTATTGGACACAAAAAGAGTGGCAAATGAGCAATATTAGCGATATTTAAACGTAGTAAAATACTACCATTAGCAATGTTTAGACGTACCTAACAGTTATGATAGGTGGTGTTGGTTAAACTACAATTTTGCCATATTAGCAACGTTTAAATGTAGTAATGTGGCAATAGGCATTGATTTCAACCTGTATTCACAATCTTCATATCCGTGAAAATGCACCTGTTTAGTTATACACAATCATATATACCCTACAAATTTCTTTTCCACATATTCAAATAAACTTCTCCATAAACATGATGCTTTCACATCAAGAAAACTTGTGAGGATAATCTTAACCAAAAAAATCCACATAAGATGAAAAAACATCAAACTTCAATAGGTTCAAGTTTAAACATTACATGAACTCATATAAGATCCTATTTCTTGCATCAGTCCTCATCCTCATCTTCACTACTTTCATCATCTTCGCTATCACATTTTTCTTCGCTACTTGATGTATCATCACTAGTAGATGTACTTGGTGAATGAACAAGGTCTTCTTGATTTTTTGTTCCTGTCATAAAATATACAACCTTTAAACAAGATAAGCATACAAATATATCTTCTTCTTTTTTAATTAACACACAGAGAGAGTGGGGGACAATATATTATCACATTTTTATTATTATTTACCTGAAGTACTTGGAAAATTCCCAGCAAGCCGTGCCACTACTTAAGAAAGCTTAAATAGTTGTAAAACATTCACAAAGTACTCACATACTCATCCTTAACATGCAAGCAAAACATCAATATTCTACAATATTTGCCCAAAGGAATTATAACCATGCCAATGCTTCAATATTCTAGAATATTGTCTCTTAACACCTACATGACAACACATATTGCACAAGTATGGATAACATTACTCTCTACATCATCTAAACCCACAACATTCCTACTTTATACATAAAAGCAGTATGCATGCATTTACCTTGTAACACATATACCTTTAACTCAAAAGTATAAGTTTAAACTAACCTTTTAAGCTTGGGCGATACATAGATCCCTTTCTTCTTGAAGCATTGACAATAGTTGTTGACGTTGATCATTGAACTTTCCTTCCAGTTGTTCATGTTTTTGTTTTTCCTCTTCAAGCTTTCCCTATGTCTCTTATAATACTACTTCCATCTTTTCCATATAAATTTGTGTATGTGTACCTTTCCCAATGGCCGGTGGTCCATATCCTCTACCAAGATGATAGTCAGTTCGTGTGTTTGGACCCATAAATTCATCAACTATCTCCTCCGCAGTCTTAGGCTTGTCTAAGGATTGAGATTCTTGATACATCTTGACCATATCCTCCTAGAGTAACAATGACAACAATATATAATGCAAACATAATAGAAATGTATATACAAACATAAACCATAGTTGAAGTGCTTATTTGTAAATTAACCCATCAATTTACATAATCCTGGCCAGCCGGTTAGGAAATCCAACCGCCACCACCATCAGACCTTTGCTCACTGTATCGGGTGACCTTAAAGAACTTGATTGCATCTGGTGGTTCATGATTCCTCTCAATCTAATCACATAATATGCATAAAGCTAAGGACTTCATCAATTTAAGTGTTATAAAATTAAATAAAATGAAATACTCACATATTCATTCCTCCTACTCTCAAATGATTTGGATCCCAACCTGTGTAAATATTTTACTTTCCTATGTGCAGCCTTCCCACTCGTTGCCCTAGTCTTTTATTTATCAAGACATTGTGAAGTTAATGACATCATATAGTCAAAACCTTAAGAAAACATGACTAAATTATTATTACCTTTGCAAATGGATCTCCTAATTGTAAAATCTCATTCTTCTGCAATCTCTCTCCTCCATTCATTTACTCTTTGTTTCCAATCATCATCACTTGATCCCTTGAGGTACCACATGTGGGGCATTGTGTGAGGTGCTTGTTACTACCCCCAAAAAAGCAACAGTCATATTTGTATGCATGAATGTAATGGCAACCCATGTCCAATCCTCGTAAGTACTTGTTTGCATAATAGTATGACTTAGGAAGCGACTCTCCATTACGATCACATCATGAAGAAGATGGAGAAGCATATCAAAAGACTTATTACTCCACTTGTTGTATACTTTTAAGTGAAGTAGCTTCATGATAAATGAGAATTTTGATAACTTGCACCCCGAATAAAGCTCTTGTTGTGAGTTAACTCGTAGCCCATCAACAAAATTGGGTAGGAAATCAAATCCATCTGTAGGAGTTGGAACTTCAGCTTAATTATCAATAAATGCCTCTAAATCTTCTAGCATCTCATCAAGTTCATCTATGTCGTCATCATTTTCCTCATTGAACCCTTCGCTTTTGTATGTTTTAAAATCATATTTTTCATGACGAATCCTACCTTAAGTTCTCCTTAGCAATTCAATAGTCGACTCCTCACCATGGTATATCCAACAACGGTAAGTTATATCTATCCCATCAATAAACAAGTGTGCTCTTATTACATTCATAGTGTGCATGGACACGTTTAAGCATTTCCTACATGGATAGCTTAACCTCTTGTCTATTCCATACTTCATGCGCAAGTATGCAATGAAAAACTCAACACCTTGTCGGTACTCTTCACTTCCAATATTACAATTCATCCAACTCTTATCCATAACTATAAAAGAATCCTATAGCAAATCAATCATGTTTTACACACATATAATGAAAACATTAGTTCTTAAATGGTAAACATATAATGAATTTTATTTTAAAGTAAAGTAGACCTGAAATTATAAACATATAAGCATTTAAAATGTGAACTTGTAAGTTTACTTAGTCTGGAAATATAAGGGCCCTAAAGAATTAGTGAAATTGCTAATAAAACACCCATATGTACCATAAAAGAAAAAAAAAAATCCACATTAAGTCAAATATCAAGTCAACACTGTAGATATATGTCAAATGCTACAGACACAACATTGGGTATAATATGTAATAAGTTGGACTTAAAACATCTCATCTTTCACTTATTATTCTTCTTCAATACATAGAACTCTCAAGCCTACAACACAGTCTTTATCAAACAAGATTAAGCAAAAACATAAAAAAAATCATAAATTACACTTTAATTAACCTTAACTAAGCCTTAACCATAGGGTGACAATACCACTTCTATCGATAACAAAGATGAAGCATTGCTAAACCCCTCGCCAATCCAACTTACTATATAAGCATTATTGTTATTATGCTTAGGCATAATGTCAAAATCAAATGCTAATGGTCATAGCTATTATTTTATATACAAGATGCATTGCTATAAGGAAATATACCACAAGCCAACATAGCAAAATCAGCAAACATTGATAAAAAATTCAGCTGCAGAACATAACAAGAAAGGGTGATGTGGAACCTGCAAATTTCCCCTTCCTAACACTTTCAAACAGTGCTGAACGGGGCACCATGGCTTCACATTTGTGTCAAGCTGCAGAACTCCCCTTCCACAATCATGATTTATGATAGTTTTAAGCACATCATATATGTGTGTGTATGTGTGTTAAAAGCTACACGGCAAACATGATAGTCTGGGGTAACTCAATGAAATCATTCAACCATTCTCTACTCAAAGAGTATGAACTCATTTAACGGTAACTTAATGAAAGCTACACGGCAAAGAAAGAATAGAAACAAAAGAAAGAAACAAAACAGAATTAGAGGAAATGAGGTTATATTTGTTATTCTATTGTGTTTCAATATATATATATAAGTATATGAGCTACAAACTAGCTTAATTGTTAGACCGTAAACATAAGATCTAGGCATGTAATAGTAATATAAAGTAAATAACCAACAATTCTTCAATAACATGAAGGATAGGATTAAACAAAACAATTCCTAATGTATTATCAAGCTTGAAATGCTAAGGAAAAAGAATATTAACTGGCTTGGTTCCTATCAAACCGGCATCTTGAAGAATATCTAAAAGAAACTTGCATTGATGAAATAAAAAAACTAGATGTAGTATGATAGATTTATATCCCTAAGAAAAAACGTACTTCACCAAGATCTTTAATGGTAAAAGCACAATCAAGAGCAATCTTAACATTAGCAATAGCAGACAAAGAATTCCTGACCACAAGACATCATCAACATACACAAGGACTGCAAAAATTCATTGTCATGGCAATGAGTAAAAAGAGAGTAATCATTCTTGGATTGAATAAATCCCAAAGAAACAATGAACTGGCTAAGCTCTCTATTACATTGTCAAGATGCTTGTTTAAATCCATAAAGAGACTTAGCAAGTTTATACACTTGTTCAAAATAAGTTTACACACTTGTTTGAATTTAGCCAAATTATAGCCTGCAAGTGGTTGCATATACATTTCCTCATCTAATGACCTATGTAAGAATGCATTGTTGACATCTGATTTAAAAACAAACCATTGATTAAAAGTAGCAATAGAAAATAAGATGCATATAGTAGTAAGCTTGGCCATTAGAGAAAATGTATGAACATAATCAATGTGCTCAACTTAGGTACATCCTTTAGCAACTAATCTAGCCTAAAATATTTCAATAAAATCATCAACCATTCTCTACTCAAAGAGTATGAACTCATTCAACAGTAACTCAATGAAAGCTACACAGCAAACGTGATAGTCTACGGTATGAACTCATGCAACCATTCTCTACTCAACTTTCCTATGTGTATTGACCACTTAAATCTTAGTTAGTGAAGGGGATAACTTAATGAAATCAAAGATAGATACTAGAAAAAGGTTCCTTGAAACCTAGCCTTTGAAGACCATGAAAATTCAACATTGACATAAAATAAGATGATTTTGATTCATGAAATGCCCTAATTACGAAAAGAAACATTGACCACGTGTATAGATATGTCAAAAAAATTCTATAGAAAAACAAATTACGAAACCAAGTTAGCAACTATTTTGATAATCGGAATGCCCTAATCGGAATAAAACAGAGCAGCATTACAACTAAATTGATTACTCACGTTTGTTCAAACCGTTTTTAGGGTAAATAAGATGATTTACCTTAAAATTATTCTTAAAACCCTAATTTTACATAATGATTTAGAACAAAATTCTCACCTTGACAGTTATTGAAGCCTACAGTTAGAAGTTGACGATTCCTCGCAGGTGTTGATGAATAGTTTCAACGCAAATTTCATCGTTCCTCAACCGGCTCCAGCTGTTGATCTAATTAGAGAAGACAAAGGGATGAGAGAAAATGTGTTTTGGTTGTAATTGGTCATAGGGTTGGGAACTGTGGCCAAGTGTTTCATTTTTTCAAGCCATACACAATTTGGCACAGTGTTTTTCTCTCTTTTTTTTCTTTAAAAAAAGTCTCAAAATCTAAAAAATTAAATTATTAAACCAAAATTACAAAAATGTGTATTAATATTTTTAGTTAATGAATAAAAAGTTACAAAAAAAAAAAAAAAACAGTCTTACAACAAATAATTTATTAATGAAATAAAGTTTATACCTTAAACTTTAGTCATAAATGTCGCTAATAATATATTTTGTGCGACATTTAACAAACGTGACTAAGATACATTGGCATTGGCGACGTTTGTATATTATAAGAAAAACTATATAAATCCAATGAAGATGTTGGGGAATAGAATAAACTAGTAAAAAATGTTCCTTTGAGATATTTTAATAGATGAAATACAATAGCAAGATGAGAAGCGCATGGTTGCAAAAGGAATTAGCTTAAGTAATGGACAACAAAGCTTATATCTGGTTTAGTAAGAGTGATGTATAGTAACTTCCCAACAAGTCATCGATAGAATGTTGGATTATCCAACGGGTCTCCAGAAGTATTATCTGCCTTAAATCCACCTAGTAAAGGTGTTCGTGTCGGCTTTGCTACAGATAAACCAACTGAGGTGATAACGTCAAGAATGAATTTTTGTTAATTGATCAATGTACCTTGTTCTGTTCTGCATTTTTCCAAACTAAGGAAGAATCGAGTGAAACTAAGATCATTAATAGAAAACTCATAATCTAAAGCTTGCTTGAGATTAGAAATTCCCTTTTCATCTATTTCTATAATCAACATATCATCCACATATAGAAGAACTATGACAGTTCCAACATTAGATTTTAATACGAATAAGGAATGATCATGCTTGGATTGACTAAAACCTCATCCAATTAAAATTTTTGAAAGTTCAATATTCCATTATCTTGATGCTTGTTTTAATCCATAAAGTGATTTCTTAAGTTTTCACACTTAGTTCACAGCTATTTTCTTATATCCTTCTAGAGAATTCATATAAATTTCCTCATCAATATGCTTGTGTAAGAATGCGTTGTTGATATCTATCTGATGAATATTCTAGTTTTTAGTAGTAGCAATAGCAAGTAGGACTTTGACAATACTTAGCTTGGCTATAGGAGGAAACATCTCATTATAATCTTGTCCATCGACTTAAGTAAATCCCTTTGCAACCAATCAAGCTTTATACCTTTCAATAGTACCAATTGTCCTATACTTTACTTTATAAATCCACTTAGACCCAATAGCTTTCTTACCTTTGGGCAAATAGGTCAATCCCGAGTGTCATTCAATTCTAATGTGGTAAGTTCATCACACATTACATCTGTCCATTCTTTATGTTTCATAGCCTCTAAATAATTAGTAAGCTCTTGAACAAAATCATTATGCTAAGAAGGAGTTTTATGATTTCTAGTTGATCTTCTTAAAGGTGTAGTAACTATTATATTTGATCCAAGAGGGACAATATCAATAGCATTAGCAGAACAATCATCAGTGTTTAGACAACTACTAGGTTAAGAAGTGGACAAGGGAACATGATTGACTAGAATAATAGAATCATGCGAAACAGATTGAAGATTAAAATCTTTGTAAGGAAATATGTTTTCAAAGAATTGAACATCACGACTTACTAAAATTCTTTGTCTATCTATATCAAATACTTTATATCCCTTTTATCTAAATTCATATCCTAACACACATCAAATCCCTTTGCAATAGAATTTATCTTGTCTAAGTAGATTGTTATGAGCATAATAAAGGCATCCTAGTACCTTTAGATTATCATATGAATGAAGTTTTCCAAAAAGTTTTTCAAATGGAGTTTTCTAATTCAAATTCAACAATGGCATTTACAAGATAAGTAGTTGTTATAATATATTCACCCCAAAATTTCTTAGGCAAATGTGCATGAATCTATAGCACTCTAGAAATATCCAATAGATGTCTATGCTTTCTCGTCACTTTCCCTTTTTTTCTTTTTTTGTGGTGTATATACCACAGTACGCTAATGTATAATTCCTAAATTGTGAAATAGGCTTTAACAAACATTTGACATAAATTTTACACCATTATCTGTTCTAACTTTCTTTAAAACTATATCAAACTTATTAGAGACATATTTGAAGTATTGTGTTAGAACTATGGGAACTTGTGACTTATGATGAAGCAAATACATTCAAGTGGATCTTGAATAATCATACACTATGGTTAAGAAGTATTTGGCTCCAGATATAGAAGAAATATTATATGGTCCCCAAACATCTAAATGAAGTAATTGGAATGGAAATGTAGACAAATGAACACTTCTCTAAAATGGAATTTCGCTTCTTGACATGTATGATAGAAGAAATTATTCAAATTTTCGTGCTTACAAACATCTAAATATTAGAGCATTGAAATAGAAACATGTCCTAACCAAGTATGTAATAAGTCTGTATGACCTTTATTGGCAAATAGTGTTTGATTACAATGTGCTAACAATTTTCTAAAATCAACTAAATCTACAACCAACCTATGGCTTTCTTATTGACATAGTCAATTTAGCATCTTTGCCTTAGCAACTGGTTATTTAGCATTCGGGTCCTGAAACTCACATTGGAAATGATCAATTTTAGTTATTAAAGATTATCAGTGATAAGTTTACAAACTAACACATGGTTGTGTGTAAATTAAGGTACAAATAATACATGTTGAAGCTTAAGTGATGGTGTAATGTTGATAGATCCAACTCTATCAGCATGTATTGTTTAACCATCTAATAGTTTAATTAGTATAAGTTTGGTTAAACGACATACATTATGTAATATTTCAATAAAAGGACTCATATGATCTATTGAGCCGATGTCTGTAACTTAATAAGTAAACCGGCTACCTAAAGAGCTATAACAAAAAGAAGGAACAGTTGTACCTACATATTAAACTAGATTGGCATGTGCTTGCCCTATTCCATCTTTCTCTTTTATCATCCGCATTACTTCTGCACAAATGCTACTAATCATTTCTCTATTTGTATTTCCAAATTGTTCGGTTGTAGTTGTATCATCAAATGTTGTTTCTAGTATCTAATTTGACTTGTCTTGAGATACTTAGTTTGCTTGTTTTGTTTTCTCAATTCTTTTTCCCTTAAACCACTTGGGATAATCCACCAGTTGGAAGCAATTTTTGATAAGATGTCTTTCCTTTCATCAATTTTTGCAAAAACTTTTCTTATTTTTTTTTCTTTATTAATTCCTCTATTCTTTGTTCTATCGGCTATAAATGTAGATACCTCTACATTTAGATTAAAACCACTTGTAATCTGCCTTTTTTTTTTCTCAACTTGCTACACTATATAAAATGCTTATTATGTGTAGGCAACGGATCTATTGACAATATTTGGTTGCACACTCCCTTACAAGCTTCATTAGTCCCATCAAGAACTGGATCAATTTATTGTGTGACTCAAAGTTTTGAATTCTTTCCCTAAGATTATAAGCATAACCAACCATTCTTCCATAGGTACATAAAGGATAAGCATATAATGCATTGAGTTCATCCCAACAACGTTTGATCTTATTAAAATACACACTCATTGACTAATTTTCTTATCTTTGATTGTAGATCTTGTGCTACAGTTGAAAGATTAATGGACCATTTGTAATTTCGGATTGTTCAACAATTTCTTTCCACAAGTCTTGAGCCGATTGTGTATATAGGAAGTTCTATGCAAGATCATTCAACATAGAATTCAACATCTAACACCTAACCACATAGTCGCATCTAATCCACCTAATATGATTAGGATCATTTTCTTCTGGTTTCGGAATTGTTCCATCAAGAAATCCTAGTTTTAACTTTACTCCCAATGCTATCTTGATCAAGCAGCTCCAAGCAAGAAAATTATTTCCATTGAAGACCAAACATCTTGTGCTCATCCTAGGATTGTTTGCTCCTGATAGAAACAAAGGATTTGATACAGATTGATCTCCCAAACTCATTTGCAAAAATAGAAAAGTTATCCAACTACAAATTCTAATATTGCGGAGTTAAACCATGAAAGAAAATATTATTCTAGAAATGATTTAGCCCTTAAGTTGCTCTAATACCATGTGAGGACTGGGTTCAAGAAGTATTGAAGCAAATGAAGATGTGAGAATTTGGTTCAAGAAGTATTGGAACCAAAATGAAGAATGCTCTTTATTTCTTGATGTATTTGATTAATCAAAAAACAGTAAATGAAGTACAATTTCTATTTATAGTGCATCAACAATATTAACTACCTTTATAATCTAATATTGCCACTTGGCACAATCTAATATTGTCATTTACCACAATCTTAACTACAATTACTAATAATAAGTTCACAATTTTCCTTAAAATCAATGCTTCATTATTGCATCATTTGCAATGGATGGGAAGACCCTTCAATGGTTTTGGTGAATGGATCGTGATAAGCAGCTTAGGGCTAAGTTTAATTTTCTTAAAGCACTTGAAGTGTATTTTAGCCCTTTGAAGTATAAAGATGCACGAGGCACATTATCTAAACTGGTTTAAACTAAATATGCTAGAAGGCTTGCTACAATATGTGAGTCTATATTTATTAACCATACTTTCTCCTCTACACCATCTTCTTCAGAGTCTTCTAAACCTCCTTCTTTTACCTCTTTTTCATTACATTCTTTAGTCTCTTCTACTTCTTCTCCTTATCCACTAATTTCCAATCTCGAAAATGGGCAAGGATTTTGTTTTCAATTATTAGCTTAGGAGATGCGTTTTAATACATTAAAGACTACTACTAACAACAATGCTATCAAGCTATTGTTGAGCGGATACTCTCCCATATTGGAGACATCGTCATCCTTGTTATATTATCGTGCACTTTTTCTAAAAGTAACCAACAAGTTCTCTTTTACTAAATTCCAAATTTTTCATGGGACATGGACTTATAATCCACTAATTACGAATAAGAGGGACAGGATATAGCATCCAAGACCACCAGATTTTGCAAGTCGGTCTGTAGATTTTTTAGATTATGCCTATTTCTCCTTGAACCTTGAGGACAAGGTTGCTTTAAAGGAGTAGAGGAAGTTCTCACAGTCAAAGCAGGAAAAAGAAGGCAAAAGGATCATCAACACAGCCATCAAGCACAAATATTATCAAACAGAATGTCAATTTTATATATACTCTACATAATATGCATAGTATAGTCCATATACAGGTAGTTTACGAGCTGTAATGGGTAGGATAGTAGAAGATGTAACTACTTTCAGGCAGAAATCATGAAGTATAAAAGAAGGAAATAATAGATCCAAAGGAAGGTAATTATCATCCCTGAAAATAGATCCGGTGCCTCTTAGGAAAGTAGCTCTCTTGAATCAGCCGAAAACCCATTTTTATCTTCATTAGCCTTGCATCATCACAACAAGAATATAAACTTCACATATATAAGAGATTAATACATGAAGAAAGAAAAACAAGAAACCTGTTCCATTTTGTAAGAAATAATCAAACTCTAATTGCTAAGAACGAAAAAAAAAAAAAAAAAGAGAGAGAGACAAGAAGAATACAGACAAAGAAATACGTACCAGCGTCAGAGACTTTCACTTTTTTTTTAAAAAAAAAAAACAACTTTAAGGTTTGTAAATGCACAAACCTGTCCATTGTAGGCTTTTGTTAAGTCGGTTACGGGTACTAATACTTTATTGTCAGTTTTATTGAACGTTCTAATAATTTGAACACAAATGCACTAAATTTTAGAACACTCTGACGATGCCTTCTTATAAGGAGTAAAAACAATGAGTTTAAATTAGTTTATTTCTTTAGAAATAGTCCCACACAGAGCACGAAAAATCGTGTATGAACAACTCGTGTGAAAACAACTCATTTATGAAGTCCCCACCATCTATAGCTAAGGATGGTGATGAGGCAGATTGGGATAAATCGGGTGCTTACGGTCATCGCCCCACCTTAGGTTAATTGGCAAGGCAGCGAAGCACAAAAGGTTCCTACCTTACCCCGTGCAGCAAGTGGAGCTAGTTATGGCAATCAAATCTACTCCATCTTAAACAATGCCTTACCCTAATTTATTCCATCAATGTGATGCATTATGGATTTTGGTTTTTCTCCACCCCATGACCATCCCCACCTACAAATAGATAAAGACCTAAATTGTCAAGGAATGAAAGACTTCAATGAAACTGAAAAAAGTAAAACTTTCTAGTCTCACATCCCCTTAAATGTGAAATAAACTAACAAGGGAAGTCTATGAAACAATGGCTTCAATACATGGGAAAGGAAACTTTATACTTGGGCCTTTTCAGCAAGTTGGGAACGGGCCTTCGTCAATACAGTAAATTGATTTCATATTCAATTTCATATTTGTGAACTCATTTTACAATTTTAGAAGTCAATAGTTTGAAGTTGCTAAAAATTTCATATCCAACTGAATTTATCCTTGTCAAATTTCCTACTTCATCTTAAATTGTTTGCACTTGTACCTTTTACCTTATAAGCATTTACTATGTCATCTTTCTCAATAAAAAAGAATAGTAAATTTGACAAATAAAAATTTAATTGGATACTAACATTTAATAACATTAAACTTTAGGAGTAAAATTCAACAAGTAAAGTTCAATTGGATATTGATATTCGATAATTTCAAACTTTAGGTGTAAAATTGGAAAAGAAAAAAAAAAGGTCAAAGTTTCAATAGTGCTTTCAATATTATAGCTATATATGACACAAAAATTATTGCAAAATTCACTTCCATTTTGAATGCCGACAATCCTTTTGTCTAATTGATTTTGCCAATCATCTATAATTAACAATGTTGAAGATTGTAAAATCCAAGAAAAATAAATAAATAATAAATTAATAAATGGGTCAAGGCAAATAAAAATAATAAAGATTTAAGTTAGAGGGTAATTTGATCATTTTATGATATACGTATAAAAGGATCAAACATTGATTAGTCTAACCCTTTTTACTTTCTACACTACAGCACCCTTAAAGTAAGGAAAACCCTAATAGAAGAAGACGACTACTACACGCTACAGTCCAACAAAGTTATACACGATAAGTAAACCGATCAATCATTCTTGATCATTATTTACTTGCATGTAATACAATTGATGGTTAGATTATTGGAATTTCCCAATAAAACGAATTGGATAAGTAAAGGTTAAAACAAGACTTCGATTGTTGGAGTAAATCTCTATAAGTAAGTAGTTCAATTTAAAGTAATTTAACATCTTTATATTGTAAGTATCACGAATTAAGAAATAGAGGTGTTAGATCATAACTAAGGTTAAAGAAACTAAAATTGGCAAATTGGTGGAATAGTGGAGTAAACAGCTAAGCACCCGCTCGTATACTTGCCTAATTGTTTAGAGAAGAAAAGAACATATTGGGAGGTTCACAGCCAGGTACACACCCACATACCTACTTGTGTAATTGTACACAACCAAGTATACGATCATGTACTTAGGCGTATAGAATGATGAAAGTGTACAAAAAGGTACATGGCCACAATACACGATCATGTTCCCTACTGTGCTTATGTACACGGCCTAATCCACGACCGCAAACCCTAAAAACCTTTGTTATTCAATTTCTTTTCTCATTACTTGAATCTCGTTAATCCCAAACAGCTAGTACAACCTTAGAAACTCTACCAAAGTAAGAGAAATTGATCTAATAAAAATTAGGTAACAAAAATTGAGTACTTAAGCAATTCTCTAGACTAATACTAAGATCAATTGTTCTATAACTTGAAAAATTCCAAAGTAATTGCTAAATAAGGATCAATTGTGTTGGATACCACCCTTTCAAGTATAAGTAATCTTGTTTGTTGCTTGTGTTTGTTAGGATAGTTAAGATACTAGAATAATTGGTATATCATATTTGATTAAGTTATTTACTGGTTGTGTTTGGCTTAGCTTAAGGACCTATAGTGGTAGAACCTTAGGGGCACCCCTTGATTGGTATTTGGCGATGTCCCCTATAGAGTCACATACTAAGATGATTCGGTAGATATAGAGACTCATGGATGTTGGAGCCTATAGTGACAATTTCCAATATCATACTATGTATTACATCTATATATAGTGTGGCTAGGTCATGAGCACCCCTTTATTATTTGAAGATTAATTTAGATAATAACATGTTGTATGATTGTTGATTTCTGCATTGATGCATATAACTCAAGAGAAGTTTGATTATGCATGTGTGCTTGTGGATTATACATACTAGACATTAGTTCACCCTTCAGGCATAATTTTTTTTACTATAAATACAAATGATTACACCTCCTATGATGATGACCTAGGATCATATGTGCAAGATGGGAGCAATATAAAGTACTATTATTACTATAATGACTAGGCAAGGAAGGCAATTGAAGTTCTTAACATCACTAATAGAATGATTATGGTTGGAGTATGATTGGATAGTTATTTGTTAGAATTTTAACTATTTCTAGCTTTTATTATAATGATGTACCAAGATTATCTTTAAACCAGTTTATGGTTTGTAATGGGACTCAATTGGATCATCATGAGTGATGTCAATTAATTTATTTCAATTGTGATTAATAGTTATTGTAGGTTACATAGTGTTAACTAGTTTAAGAGTCATAACGTGTTTTTACTCTATAAGGATACGTATCAGGTTATGACGTCCTTGATTCTATAATGTTATAAAGATTATCATATTATCATTTGTGGGAATTGTGCTGGCCAACATTATTCTATTTCCAACTATATCTCAAATTGCTTATAACAGTTGGAGGTAAAAAAAATAGGGTATTTAAATGATCGAAGTAATCATTATACACTCTCATTCTAAACACTTCATGAAGTAAATGATTCTACGAGTTATCATGACCCCTTATAGTTTCTGCTACTATTTTCATACGGAATATAGAGATGGGACGTCAACACTAGATCAACAAATGGCAATAGTATCACGTGCCATGGCTTCTATACACTCTGTATAGATAATAATTATGCAATATTAAAATAAGATGCAACATCCAACACTCAAAAACTTTCATTTTTAGATACGTGAACACGAATAATCACTTGTTTTTAGAAGAGGTCAACTCTGAAAAATATTTGATTGGCAATTTTATTGAAAGTGAAACTCAAAGGCAAAGATGGTTAAACCCAAAAAAAAAAAAAAAAAAGCCAAATTTTTTACTCAAGGATTACAGGACTCCTAAACTGCGAGAGAATGTCACATATGGAATGTCAACCAAAGAATTGTTTTACCCTTCTCATATATTGGAAGTCTACGTGACATGTATTGGATGTAAAAAGATGCAATAGCTTTAGTTTAAGAATATGGAAGACTATGTTACTCATCACTATAACATGCAATCCATTAAGGCTCGAGATTCAGCATATGTTACTTTTAAGACAAGCCCCATAAGATCAACCATATTTGCTTTTGGGTGTCTTTCATTCATGGTTTGAGCAATTCAAGAAGGATATTGTCTTATGATGGAATTTAAAAAATAAGGTCTACCACATGCTCATCCTTTTAGATCTCAATGACAAATTCAATTCACCGGCTAATGATTATACCATTTGTAAGGTTAAAACTTAAAATTCCAAATTAAGGAGAACAACCTCAGTTATTCCATGTCATTCTTAAACATATGATCCGTAGACCATGCTGAGGATATGATGCATTTGTACGGCGTTAGAAACAATGGCATTGTGAGCTCCTTCTTCTTCTTCTTTTTCCTAAAAATTGTTTACATATTCTACTTCCCAAAAAAAAAAAAATTCTTATCTATGGTTCTTTACTTGAAGATAATAGAAAAAGAATAAAATAACTATTTTATCTCAACTGTTTATCATCTTATTTATTTAAAAAAATAATGAGAGAATTTTAATTTTTGAAGTTTTTCTATATCCACTTTATTGAGAATAAATATTATCAAAGAAAATATAAATATTTTATTTTCTCTATAATAAAAATAAAAAATTCAAATATTATATCAATTATATCCTTACTAATACTATAATTAATAACTAAATAAAAGCAAATTAGTAATTTTATTCAAATTTTCAACTTAATACTATAATTAATGAGGTAAAATAAATACCAGAATCGGTATTCTTCACAATAAAAAATTATATGAAATAAAAACTAGAATAAATTTGTTTTCCTATTTTTAGTAATAATTATAGATGAGAAATAACGTTTCTATTTCCTTCTTGTCTATTTCATTCCAAAAAGTAAACGAACTATTACCTACTATATTAATGAAGAAGTAATGGTTGTGCCCTACTACTCAACTGCCTAAATGTTAACGTCAACAACAATTGGGTTACTTATATTATAGATTGGGCGTATTTTTTTATCTTATAAATGACAGTATATGATTCTTAACTTTCTATATCCCTAACTTCCCATATCAATATCCCCACTATCTTTTAACTAAATAAAAAACCTATGATCATTTAACATTCCATATTCAAAATTAATCCATAAAATTAAAATAAAAGGAGACCATCCATCATAGTGCTATATGCAATTTAGTCATGGTATTATTTTAAACTTTACCATCATTTTTTCTTTTCAATAGACGCATAATATGGGTGTATCGTTTTATATAAGTAATTATTAAGTAAAAGAAAATTAAACATGAAAACAACTTCTAGAAGTATTTAAGTTACGGACATAAAATAGATCCAAGAAACTTAGTATCGTAGATTTGCACTTGTAAAGTTTGAGCACAG
Organism: Laguncularia racemosa; assembly: GCA_037954665.1. NCBI lineage: Eukaryota > Viridiplantae > Streptophyta > Magnoliopsida > Myrtales > Combretaceae > Laguncularia > Laguncularia racemosa. The sequence goes on from JBBMOL010000068.1 coordinate 1,627,887, forward strand.
AAAAGAAAAATTGAAAAACTACAAATTTTCAAGTAAAATCTATATCCAACATTTATCATGATATAACTTTTCCCTTGTCTGTTGCTAAATAAATTGAAAGGGAATCTCCATCAATTCATAAATTTAACTTAATCTTCTTTCTTCTTCTTCTTCTGTTTTCGTTTTTTTTTTAGACTTCATTTAACAATAATAACAAGAAAACATAAATGCATAAAAATAAATAAACTTAAATCAATGTCTAATCGATAATAAATATAACCCAGTGTTTAATGTGAAGAAACAATAGAACCTATAGTATGAATCTCAAAAAATATAAATTGCTTTTTATTACTTATTTTCTTAAATGAAGCCAGAAATCGCTTTTAGGCATAACATTGGACCGGATGATGCACATGAATTCCTATGGAGAACACCTGAAAATATCAAATTGAAAAAAAAAAAAAATGTAACCTATGTATTTCAAAACAATTACAAAAATTTGAATCACAATCTTTTATAGCTATTGGGAAAAAAAAAATGAAATTCGATTTAATTCTTTCCGGATAACCGTACACTATAAGAATTTTGACATTTGATGACATTTGCAGATTTTGCAAACGTTACTAATTCCTATATAATCTAGTAACGTTTATTAAATGTTACAAAAAAATATATTATAAGTGACGTTTATATCCAAAGTGAAAAAGATGCAAAGTTGCAACTCAATATGTAATATTTCTTACAAAGAAATATCACAAGAAAATAAGCTCTTAAAATTTCACCTACCCTCTAAAAAATTATCTATACAATTTTTTTTTAAAACCCTAATCATGAAATTTTTTAATTGTGAGATTAACCATTTGGTATGATAAAATTTAAAATATATATTTTACTTGATCTTTTTCCATGACAAAAATTTTCTTAAAAAAAAAAACACTTTGATCAAAAATTAAATTCTTGATAAAAAAATAAAAAATTTTCCAATACACTTTCACTCCCCATCCATTCCTTATCCCTACTCCCCTCTCTTTTCCTTCCCATCGTTCCTCTCCCTCCTCCCAATCTCCTCTTCTTTCCCTATCCCAAACCCTAATTTTTCCTTCTCCTCTAAGCCATGGTCTTCATCTTCCCTAATCTACTCTTTTTCCGAACTCCCCTCTCTTTTCCCTCCCATCGTTTCCTCTCTATCATCCCAATCTAACACATCATCCCCTTTTCTTTCCCCATCTCAAACCTTAATTTTTCCCTATTCATCTAAGCCACGATCTTCATCTTCCTAGAGGATTTAGGCTTCAAATCAGTAATTTAGAGTGAATTGAAAGATGCTAGACATTTTTCCCTGTTCTTTCCCAGAGTGAACTGAAGGACTCCCGACACATCATCTCCTCTTCTTTCCCCATTTCAAACCTTAATTTTTTTTCCAGTTCATCTAAGCCATGGTCTTCATCTTCCCACAGGATTTAGGCTTCTAATCGGTAATTTAGAGTAAACCGAAGGACGCCAAATGTTTTTCTTCACTTCAGATAGGCTATATGGAAAGATAAGTCTTTTCTCTTCCCCTATTTCGCAATGTGTAATTTTTTTTTCTTAGTTATGTCACTCCCTAGTTTGTCCTATAGCATATATGTATAGTAAGCCTATTAAGTTTGCTCTAAGTGTGATACTCTGTTTTTCCCTCTGAGTACATAGGGTTTAGTATGTGATTAGTGGGGTCCAAACAAAAGAAAAGAAGCTTTGTCTTTGAACATGCATTTAGTCTTTGTTTAGAAATGATACTTTAGGGAGATAAAACTGGTTTATTAGGCATAAACTGGTTTTTCCTATTCTATACAATACAAGTTTAGGGAAATAGTTTCTACATAATCACCCTCTACTGGGATGAGATTATTTATCTAGATATTTGTGACCCCTGGTGTTCCATTCAATTAAAAGTTGTGTGTTTATCATATAATGTTGGTACAAGAGATTTCACTCATAATGAAGTTTTGATGCATAATGTCTATTTGTGGTTTCATTTTGATATGATGTCAAAAGAGGATACCTGTGGACATTAAATAAGTAGATAACTAGTAATCGAGTTTACCATTGGTTCATCTTCGTCACACTATGCTATTTACATTGCGCCATTAATATGTTAATAGTGACTCTGTTCAAGATCATAACCGTATTGCATAAAAAGGTGTCATGCAAAATTGAGTCTTATAGAAGCTTGGCCCTCGACTTTGTAAAGACATTAATACACCAATACATTATGGATTATATTGTAGAAACGCATTAATCAATGGTCCATATGAGCATTGCATTATTCAACTGCAATTGTAATGGAATACATATAGGTGCCCCTTTTTATTTTCCTATTGTGGGGGGGGGGGGGGGGGGGGGTTGGGTCATAAATCAGAGTTTAATTAAGAGATGTACTAGTTATTCGCAGAAGGTTAAATAAATGGAAGTTGAGGATGGTCTGGACAGGTTTCAAAAAATGCATCATAAAAAAGTTCACATGTCACAAATAGAACCATGAAGGAGGACTTTTCAAGTATAAATGATGTTACAAAAAAACAATTTATGACTATAAGTTAAGAAAGAAAAAACGAGGAGAAAGCATTAACGTGTATTCAATGTGCTTTGAGCAACCTTATAGTTAATGTTTTTCTTGATAGTTCTTAGTAATATCTCTATGTGCTTTGCATATGTACTTTACCAGTTCACCTATCATCTATGCTAAGTCAAATAGATTTTACTAGGAGAGACTTGACATTCTTCACTTCTAGTTAGCTCTCAATGAGCACTTTATCTACACTAAGTCTCTTCAAAATTTCTTTTACTGCATTTGAGCTAGCTCTGTAGCAAGGAGTTTGAGTATCTAGTCAAACTTGTTACTCCATAAAGAAACTTTGAAATTTGGAAATATTTTCACTATTGCATCAATTAAGAGAGCTAGAGGGCCAAACTTTTTTTAGATAAATAAAGTTTCCATAAAAAAAAGGATGAATATAAGACTGCCAAAAGATGAAAAGGTTTACATAGCTATTCAAACTATTACAAAAATGAGTATACAAAATCAATGTGGCAAACAACTGTAAAATTGCCAAGAACAAGTAATAGAATCTACTACCACATACTGTAACACACATGATGTCATTAAGGGTTACTATAGCCAACCAATTAAGAGGGATGAGACTTCATTGAGTGTTTATGTTGCTATTTTCATCATCATGAGATGAATAATATCAAGTAAACAAGGAATACCTTATATAATCCACTATTACATTGGAATATAGTGTACATTTTGCTTCTCTTTTGTTCTTAGAGGTACTATTGATGGTTGATAGTGTAGTTCAAACTTTCTAGTTTCCATTTTGTCTAGCTGAATTGATTTAGAAGGTTGGAACTGAGGATAGGGTTGCACACAATGAAAGCTTCCCAAGTAAAATCAAGGGTTTGTACTATTTAAAATGTTGCCAAGATGTTATCATTATGGTTTGAAATCTTCAAAACTACCTAGTGTAAGTTTAAGCTTGATAAAGCCATTGAAGGAATTTGGTTGTATATGCTTTAGAAATAGAGCTTCCTTTCCAACAATAGAGATTCGAGTAAGATTTTAATATCTGGTTAATTAGTAAGTAATTAACAGTTGAAACTATAATGATATGGTGTCTCGAATTCTATTTCACATACAGTCGTAGTCTCCTCTTTAGCCCAACTTTCTGGTGAAATTGAAGTGCTATTGTGATTGGCTATTTCATTCAATTTAATGCATTTTGAATCCATATAAGAAATGTACTCTTTTTTGTTTTTTTCTTTTTTCTTCTTTTAGGTTTATTCTTTGCGAATTATTAGCTTACATGGATTTTTTTGAATATCTACTTATGTTTGCTTACTAGTATCCTAATATCCAAAAAAACAACAACAAAAAAGGATGTTGGAAAAAATTTTATCACATTTATTAATGAATTATTGAGTAGAACTTACATATTTCCAACTAAAACTTAGATTACTTATTTCCATTGTACTTGTAGTTTCTTTGTTCAAGGATGAGCTAGCTAGTCTCTAAAGCAAGGTTTTTCTCTTGTAGGATGAGCTGCTTATGTTTGAAAATAAAAGTTCAACTAATCCTACCTTCATAAGGAGATTCAGGCCTATGACTCTTTTACCTAGGGTTCAATCTAAGATTTAAATGGCACACAACATGATGATGATTTCGATTATTACGAAGATGAAGATGATGAAGTGGATGAAACACTTATGGATTACAATAATAGTGATGAGGATTGTAAGTATTTTAATTATATTAATGTTAACTAGATGCTGCTCCAATGATATCTATGTCATCACCATACTACCAGATCTTAGCTAACAAACATAATTAAATTAAATACAATGTTACTTTATCCTTTTTAGTCTTGATTTTATTTTATCTTATTTTTATCCACAAGGGTCATGCGAACTGTTCATTTCTTCTTTGTGTCATGTTTTTATTTACATAACTACTTAGTTAATAATCTTAATATTCAATTGTAGGATTGCAATTGCTGAAAAACGAAAGGTTAGACAAAGAAGGGGAGGAAGGACTATACAAGAGTAGGTTATGAATAGAGTTTATTTTACTACTAATTCTATAAAGTTTGGACAATATTATTTGGGATATTTCAATGTCCTTCTATAACTTTTGTAAAGCTTGTAGTTAATGATGGAAGTGCACAATTATAAGCTTATATGCAAATGTCCACTTTTATGATATTTCTTATTATTTAATTGTACAAGAGTAGATTATCATATGATAATCAAACTAAGCAACAAAATAGTTAGTTTATAAATTACAGTTTATTGTATGGTCACTTTTTAGAAGTTGATTATCAATTTGAGCAAGAATAGGCTATCAATAGAAAGTTTATTTTACTACTAAGTTCTGTAAAGTTTGGATAATATTGTTTGGGATATGTTAATATCTACTTTTGTAAAGTGTAGTTGATGATGTAAGTGGACAATTATAAGCATATATGCAAATGTCCACTTTTTTTTACCTTTATTATTTTATTATATATTATTTTATTACAGGTTTAAGTTGTTACATTTATAAATAGACTTATTATATCGTTATAACAATTATTTTTTGTGACATTTAAATGTCACTAAATATTATTTATTTGTAGTGTTTAAACATTACAAAAATTGCTTATTAGTAACATTTAATTTTTTTTGTGACATTTAAAGGTTACCAATTTTTTACATTTTTGTAACGTTTAAACGTCACTAAAAAAATGAATTTTGGCAAATAGTTTAGGCATCAAATTATTTATTTTTAGTAACATTCAAACGTTACTAAATGTCGTTTATTGGTGACGTTTAAACATTACTATTATCAGTTTATTGGTAACGTTTGCCTTTTACACATCATCAAATATTTTTCATAACAAACTTTTAATAACGTCTATTTGTGATGTTTAATAAATATTATTAAATATCTTCTGTAACGTTTACTTAATTTTAGATGAACGTCACGAAACGTCAAAATTTTTGTAGTGTGTAAAATACATTTGTGGAAGGTTGTTTCAAAGTAAACCAATTGCAAAGCTAGGTCTAACATATGAAAGATCTTCATTTACAAAATATTAAGTTTCCAAAATCTATTAAACTCTCTTCTTCTTTTTTCGAATTATTGTATCGAATATGTAGATGATATAATCTAAATTGAAACATTTAAAACTTCCTGTCAATTGCATTGCGAAGATTAAATCCGCAAAATCAAGTATATAATATATCATTAATACTTCACAAAAGACAAAATTACAATTTCGAAGGCAACCCTCTCCTCTGTTCCCTGTCCTTCAATATCTGAGTATGATATCTAGTATAATATATGCAAGTTTTTTTTTTCTGATGGTATAAATGTCGATCATTCGAAAAAATGAATAATGTTGTTGTAATAGGAGGAAAATAAAAAATGTCTAAAATAGAAAAAAAAAATCCTAATCCCCATAATTGATCGAGATTATTTCTCTATCAAACATATATAATGAGTCAATAAGTATTTGATTTAAAAAAAAAAAAAAAGATATTCCTAATCTCATAATTGCCAATTGGACCCAAATTATTTTTCCGCCAAATATCAAATGCATGTACAATGAGTCGAAAACCCTCCGGTGCATGAAGACCCTGTCTTACGAAACAATCCAGGAAGCAATAGACTCAAAATGATCTCAACGAAACCAATCAGAATTCAAGTCAACACACAAAGGACAACCTAAAAGCAGACAAAATCAACGATGAATAACAAGAAACAAAGATACAAGATTGATGAATTACCAGGCAATATCAATTCCTCAGGTCCCATTTATGAGCATTTGAGCTAAGCGATGATACTGAGGCTCATCCTTTTTCCTTTAGGTGGAATCGAAGCCGAAGCGGTCACTGAAACTCATCCATAGGGCTATTTGATTTACAATTCAATTCCATTGTCATTTTTCCAAATAAAGGTTGTATATATCAGTTAAACAAAGAAAAAGAAAGAATCTTAGTGCTGATATAGTTAGAGGAGCAATCTTTTATAAGGGGGTGAAGATGAAAAAAAAATCATTAATACTAATATATCACATGTTTCAATGAATAGCGTATAACTATTAATGATTTTTAAGTACGTATTAGTTATAATAGATATTTTTTTTTAAATTATTATTTATATTTTTTATACATTATAATTTTATTAATATTTATGGACTAATAAATCAATCTATGTGATATGTGATATGTTAGTATTACTAAAACCTTTCTTGTGAAGATGAGTTCAAGGATAGATGCAAAACTCGAAACCCTAGCAAAGATAAAGAGAGATTTTTTCTGATTTTTTTCCTTATATCTTAAATTTCTATATTTTTATTATGTTATTGAATTCAATATATATAATAATATTATTATATTAAATTAATTATTGTTGAAATATTAGAAATTGACTCTTAATAATGGATGAGATTTGATGGAAGTCTTCTTTCATAAAATTTGGAAAATATCAAGAGTCGTATAACACCCCGCTTTCTACATATTTACCCTACTTGCTCCACAACCTATATATATATATATATATATATATATACTCGGAAGTTTTTGTTTGGTCGCATAAATTTAAAGCTTTAGGATTCAATCAGATCTACTATTATCCTATTATTTTACAAACACACGCATCATAAACATATATCCATTAATATTTATTTAATTACAAAAGTTATAAAAGAAAACGTGAATTATTTGACATTCCGTTTACCTATGTTTCCATAGTTGGCCTAAAATAAAACAATCCATTTCTAGCAATTTCCCGGAATTCTTTAAATCCTAAGTCCCTACTTCAACAGGCAATAGTTTCCACACTGCATTCAGTTCACAAAACAATTTTATTTTTGCAGTTTCTATCCCTTAACCCTTGGAATAACCTATTTCCTAGAATTTCAAGAGATAGTTGTTTTCATTTTATTCCATCCAGGAAGGAAAAAAAACAATTGAGAAAAATGTATGTGACTTTAAGAGATGGTGTTCAAGAAGAAAGTCCACTTAGATAAAATCACTATGAGAAATGTAAAGGGATAAAATTGTTATATTAATATATTGAATCTAACTTATAAATTATTTTACTTGACTTATTAAGTTAAATAACAAGACTCACTGAATTTAATCCATTTATTAGAATGACTCAAAGAGAATTGGTTTGGTGAGTTTAGAATAGAGATTGTTAGACTAGTCTATTCGTATCCAATCCTTTTTAATTAGGTAGGCTTATGTACTTATAAAAAAAGTTACTAATCTTGGACCCTTATTAAGCTCACCAAGATAACCATGAAATAAGCATACTCCATTTGGTTCATTGATCACTAAGGTAAATCGACAAATGTCATCAAGGTTAAGAGTCAATAAATATTTAACAATTCCTTCTCACTTGACAATTTTTCAAAGATAAAAAGTATGGCATTCCACTGTAAAACCTTTACTCTCTAAGATCAAACAAGAACTCTAGCAAAGAGCAATTAGTTGCCCAAGAACTGCAAGATTGACATTCGAGACTCTTTTAACTCCCTTGTTTATCACTTGTACAGTTAAGACCACAAGATTATCTATTTCTCCTCCTTATCATTCCCTCGTGAGTCATCCCATTACATGCTTCCACGCTACTTCTTTGAAGCCACATCTAAAACAATACTCACATAACTACTCTAATTGGAACCCCCTTATCTACAAGAAATATAAAGTAATCCTTTGCTTACAATAGGTAGGTCCTTTGATTGGGCAAATTATTTCATTGTAGTTTGGGGGGTAAATTTTGTAAATGATAGAACTAAAAGCAAATTCATAAGCAAAATTGGAACAAAGACTTGAACTTCCTAAGAGGCCAAAAATGATTAATTGGTTGATAACTTAGACAATCAAAATCAAGAGGACTGTAAGATAGTGTTTAGTTAACAAAATTGAACAATATAGGGAGAATAGGACAATATTATGATATGCATCAAGGACCAACTTCAAGATATAGGCTTATGTATTTAAGATGAGTGTTAGGTGCTTATGGATTTGATGAGATGAACTAGGAGAGATTCAAGGCTATTTTGAGTAATATGCCAAGTGTTATTACTTAAAAGTAGCTTAAGCAAGGGGTTGGAATATGTAGGATAAGGTGTTATGAATTTTGAAGTTAATAAAGTGTAGGAGTTTGTGACTTTACTAGTTCAAAAATAAGAGGATTTCTATAATTTAAGAATGGTTGGGACCTCCTAAAGCATCTTTCAAACTATTCCTTATCAAGAGGAAGTGTTTTAGGAAAAACACAAGATGTTTCAAACCTTTATGTGCATGTTTTAAGGAACTCCTTGTCTAGAGCAACATTTTGCATAACTTCATCAAAAAGGTTAAGAACATTTTTCTACAAAATTGTGCAAATGTACTAGTTTAGTACCAAAAAGTTGATTTTTCTTTTTCTTTTTCATTTTGTTTTGTTTTAAAACACCTTGTAATGTTTTTTTTTCCTGATATTTTTAAAGGTCGCCAAGCCTTTAGAATGTTGTTTAAAGTGGTGACTTATCATATTTAAAATATTGTAATGAGATCCAAGTATAAAAGGCTTGGAAACTCTAAATTTTAAATTATTTAGTGGAGTTTTATTTCTAAAATTTGTTTTGTGTGAATAAAGTGAGGAGCCCTCTTCTGCGATTTTCAAAACCTAAACACATTTCTAATTGTTAATTATAGGGTGGTGACTTGTGTTTTTTATTTTTATCAACTCACATTTGTCCAAAGGGTTGTAGTGAATTACTATTCATTCAAAGTCATAGTGCCATAGGCTTATTGCATGGAGTGAGTGCTTTCAAGGAATTCTTATCATAATTGTTAAATAATCTATATGACTCAAGCACATTCAATTCAAGTGTGTGTTTTATGTGGGATTGGTGCACATCACATTGTATAAGGAGTATTATCCTCTTATACTACGTTTGGTATATGTTGTATGAGATTTGAATTTTTGTGATGATATAGGGTTAAGAACTTACTATAAAAGTTTTGGTGTTGACATAATAGTAAAAATATGATGATGATATAAGGTTATTTTTTAAATTTTGAAAATATATTTATTTTATCCTAAGAAATAATTTTTAATATCATCAAATATATGATACTTTTTTTTTTTTAGATTTTATCAAATATCTTAAAGTCTCTTTTGTTTAATTACTTGGTCCACTATACAAACTAAAACAAAGGATTAAGATTTTACCTAATCTAGTACTATAAAGTGAAGGCAACCACATGCTTTATGTTTAGAAAGGGGAAAGGATTTAGAAGTGGAAGGAAAATTGAATATTAAAGTAACTTTCCTTTGTTTAGAAAATGAAGAATGAATGAATTTAAAAGACAAAATTCTCTTGAGCTTCACTAGATTTTATTTCCCTTCAAATTGGAGAGAAAAGGAAGTCCAAAAAGTTATTTAATTTTCCAATCTACTCATTCTTTATCCTATATTTTCATTTTCTTATTTTTTTTTTTTTGTGGTATATTAAGATCACATTCACTTTCCTTCTTTTCATTATTCAAGTACATTAGAAGGAATTAAATGCTCCTATAATTCTCTTCCTTCTATGTTCTCTTTCCTACATTTTTTTCTTTTCTAATTGCTTCACTCGTGCCAAACAAAATGTAGGGGTAAATCAGTTTAGGAAATAAATTCTCTAAATTACTTTACCTAAAGTTATAAGATTAAATAGTTAGACATTGAAAAAAGAAGATGATATCATGGTATTCAATTATCATTTACAAATTACTTCCTTTCAAATGAGCTGTCTAGATCTTCAACATAAAGGTCAGTGTGTAGTAGGTACCATTAGTTCAGAGGCCCTGATCCATAAGCTTAGACTTTTCCAGCATGGTTTCAGTTCCAGGGGCTTAGGCATGTTCCTTCAAGAGTCTATCTCCATCTTCATTGTGTTTCAAACTGGATAAAACGTAAATTGTATTGATACCATGATATACAAAAAATTACCAACATATATAAAATCCATTTTATAATCCCACTAAAATAACATAAATATTGCCCTCTAGGGTAGCATTTCTCATGATAGACTTTATTGTATATATTCTGCATGGCAAATCATCATGAGCCTCTACGACCTGAAATAATCGATGTTGACAATTCTAAAATCCATGTGTTAACAAATGATTTTTCCTGCTGAGATTATATAGAATCTCCATTTTTTTTTTTAAAGGAGTTAATAGTACTTCAAAACTTGTCAATATTTATTAAAGGAAAAGAGGAAATTCGTCTTCACGATAAACCACAAAAAAAAAATAGATAACTATCTAGTTTAGACTTCGAAATTTTCTCAACCAAAATAATACACTTGGGCTTGTATACCTTTCAATGGTACCTCTAAGAGCATCACCATTATTAGTTTATCGGTATTATTTCCTGAACTTAAGATCCCATTGGAGACCTTCAGCATTTAGGGAGGTTTCTTAAAAGATTTGCATTGCTCTGTGTAGAATTCCAAAAGCTGCCAAACTCTCTTTTTTTATTTCTTTTTTTTTTCTAGCTTTAATATACTTTTATTTATTTTTGTATTGTGGTTCTCCTAAATATAAATAAATATTAAGGAACATTTCTTAAAAATCTTAGAGATAAATTAGAAAGGTTTTTAAAAGGAGATAGCACTTTAAAACGTTAATGAAGTATCTAAAAACCTCAAATGGGTCCTTAAAATTAGGTAAAAGTATACTTTTAGTTCTCATCATTTACCTACTTTTCCATTTAAGTCCTTAATTTTTTTTTTCATTTTATTTGAGTCCTTAAATTTTTTAAGTAAGAAAGACTTCCACAAAATTTAGTAAGTTTTTCATTAATTTGTTGACATATATCAACTTTAAATTAGTCTACAATGATTAAATTAATAAAATAATAATATTAAATATATTTATCCTAGTGACCTTAAGCAATTAACCCAAGGCTAATCAAAAGTCAGTATATATTCAAGATAAATAGAAAATTTAACGTATTTGATGAAAGTCTTATTTTTGTAAGGTTTTGAAAATATTGAAAACTCAAATAGTAAAAAAAAAAAAAAGTTGAGAACTCAAATAGAAAAGTAAGTAAATATTGAAAACTAAAAATATTTTTTTGGGGCTAAAATTAAAAATGGTATAACAGAAACAAATTAAAGAAAAAAGCCTAAAATAATGAAAATTCTCACATTCCAATTTCTTAGGTAGAACAAGATCTTCTTCTACTTGCTTCATCAAATGCTATGGCAGTTTTCCACACCAAAAAGAAGGAAGAAGTAGTAGAACAACTTTTTGTACGACTTCATAGAAGGCGGTTCAAAGTAAAAAAAAGCTACTAAGTTTTGAAAGTTACACATTCTCAACAAAAATACAATCATTTATAGGACCATGTCATTTGAATGGAGTCGTTAAATTGTCATGTTATTATTTTGAAGACATTTCCACATTATTTTTAAGATTTTCAAAAAGGAAAAAAAATACATATTTAATCCTTAACATTTTGCACATTTTCTATTTGAATCCTAAATCTTTTTTTTTTTTCTATTTCATTCCTTAATAATTGCAAAAACGTGCAAATCAGTTCCCTATTAGTTTGCCATTATTTTTTTCATTAATGGTGATATGTGTCACCTTTCTAATTTGTCTATGCAATTTTGTTAAATAAATAATACAAGAAAATCTTAAAAAATAGAAAAAGTAATAAAAAATAAGAAAATAATATGGAAAATAGTAAAAAAAATAGAATAAATAAATAAATGATAAAAAAGCATTATTAAATTAACTTAATAATATATATATTTATGTATGTGTGTGTGTATAATTTATTATGTGTGTGTTATTTGGTAAAATGAAAAATTTTAAAAATGGAAAAAGAAAAAAAAAAGTTTCGGTCACCCTTTTTTTTATTTTACTAAACTAAATATATATATACCCAAAATAATAAATTATATATATAAACATTTTTTTAATTATTTTTTCTATTTTTTTCTTTTTTTTGAATTATTCTTAATTTTTTTATTTACTTTATTTATTTCTTCTACTTTTTCTTATATTATTTACATGATAAAAATATATGGACCAATGAGAAAGTGGCATCTATCACATCTATTGAAAAAAATAACAGTATGCTAACAGAAAACTTGTTTGCACATTTTTGTAAACATTAATAATAAAATAGAAAAAAAAAAGAATAAGACTTAAATAAAAAAAGACATCAAATGTTGAGAATTAAATAAGATTCAAAATCGAGTCTAAACGTGGAAAAATGGGACAAGGAGCTCCTACTAAACGTACTCCAAGGGATTTTCATAGTGACTGTGGTCCAATTAGTTTTTAGTGAATAGACCTTAGAATTTTCCAATTTGTAGCATCATCTCATAGAAGTTTTATTTTATGAAACTTGGGGTTTCATTGAGCTGTTTTCCTATCAAACTTTAAAAAATTTTATTGTTCAATATAGGTTATCCAATTTAGCTCGAGGAATAACATTCAATCCAAAATCATGCAGCTAAATAAATCATCACTTAATATTTGGTTTGAAGGAATGGAACGAAGCTCAAATTGGAATGAGTATTCAATGAAACATTCCATGGAATACTCTCGTTCTCACATTTGATTGCATACATGTATGCTATCCAGTGTATTGAGTTGAGTCGTCTTTGGTAGTCTTGAGTCTTGAGTCTTGGGTGCTTTATGGTTCTGGTTTAGGTGGCGGTCCTGGTCCAAGTGGCAGTTTTGTGGTTCTAGTCCGGGTGGTGATGCAAATAGTGGTTTATTGTTTCAGCCTAGGCAGCGTCTTGCCTAGAGGATAATTGGAACCATTGCAAGAATTATAACAAAGCTCAAATTGGAATGAGTTACATCTATTTCAAGAATTCTTGGGATACTTGGACTTTACTTCAAAAGCAAAAGATTCCTATCCAGTGCCTACCATGGAATGATTCTCGCTGGTTAAGAAACGATCATTATTATGCAACCATCGCGGCGAAAAACTACGCAAAAGTAGAACCTTTTAGGGAATGCAGAATAGTAAGACAGTTGAAAAAGCTAGAACAAGATAAGAAAAACCAGAGACAGCTGAGTCCCACACATATTATGAGCAGACAGCATTATGAAGAAGGAAATAATGCGTAAAAAAGAGCGACTAGATCGAACTCAATTATAAACATATGACCTACTCAAAGGGTCCTTTGAATTTCTGCTGTCTATTCTTCCTCTCCCCCCATTAGATAACAATACTCATTTATTGTTGAAAATGAGCATACCATACCAGTCAAGAAATAGATTACATAAGAAATTGGAGTATCTCTGAGTTTCAACTTAAAATTGAGTGAAGGACAAAGGGATAACATTTGAGGGACAAAAACTATTAATCTCAATGCCAATCCTTCCTGATATCGAAGGTGTAGTTAATCTCCAAGTAGCATTTGTTGTCATCATCAATGAACTGCAGAAGTGGATACAGCAAATTCAAATCAGAAGGGGTAAAACACATAGGGAAACAGCAACTTAAGTTAAGGGAAGGAATTCAAGCAAATTGGAGTTTAATGCAAAATATGTGGCCCACAATTTTGAATTTCAAATTCATGCTTCTCATTTGCTTCCTTCTCTGCCATATTGCATTAAATCAAATTGGAGAAAATTAAAATGTTCAGATACTCAGTCATGAGCTGGAGAAGCAATCCAATTTGAACATCTGAAGGAAGCATCAAGAAACTAATTTAATACTGAGTTCACAAAATCAGCAACCATTTAACTTCTCAATGTAATACTCTAAATCTTCCTTAATAAAAACCTGTGTTCATTAAACAAGACTAATTCTTTTGGTTATTTATAGAACTGTATCCATCCAAGTGTCCCTGTATTGAGCTCTTTAGGTAAGGAAGACTTCATTAAAATCAATAATACTAATGACATACGAGATTGGGATCTAGTAGAAGCAAGAAGATAGAAAAGGCAGAGAAAGAGAAAAACAAGAGCAATCCATCCATGTAGATGTCTTCCTACTCAGTTTGCTCTTTAAAATTGAAAATAATATTAAATAGTCACACCGGTTTTAGAAAGTAGGGGCCCCAAGCCCTGGAGGTAGAGATTGAGGGAGTGTTTTCATCCTTTCTTTTAAGATGTAATGCCTGAGAAAGTCACTCAAGCACCTCCTCGACGAAGCGTTGACCTTCCAATTGAGCTACTGCCGGGAGTGAAGCCGCCAGCAAAAAGGGGCCCTCTCGGATGGCGCCCCGATAACTAGAAGAACTTGGGAAGGACTTGGATGAGCTATTTGAGTTTGAAGGTCGGGCTTCATCAAGACCTCTAAAGCTAAAGAACCCTTCGGAGCACCGGTCCTCTTCCAGAAGAAGGAAGATGGGAGCTTGCCCTTGTGTATAGACTAGCGAGCTCTCAAGAAGGTGACCCTTCGCAAGAAGTATCCCATCCTGCTGATCGCCTACCTCTTTGATCAACTAAGCCAAAACAAAGACTGAACCAAGCTTGACTTGAGCTACTCTCAAGTTCGAATAGCGGAAGGGGATGACTGCCTCACTCGCTAGGGGCCTTTGACTTCTTATGCCCTTCCTTCGGTCTCACCAATGCCCACTTTTTGGACCTTGATGAATAAGGTATCCATGACTCTCTCGACAAGTTCGTTGTGGTCTACCTCGATGACATTCGAGTGTCCACCTTGTAGGAAGACATGGAGCATTTTTTACTAGTCTTTGGGAAGCTGCGAGAGAATGAGCTATATGTGAAGAAGGTTTTTTTGCTCGGGTGAAACAGTTGTTCAGCCTTGGCCACATCAGAATGGACTTCTAGGGCTATAAAACCTACATGTAAACAGACGTCCAGTTGATAACTATAAGCATGCACATAAACTTCAACACATATGGAGATCTTGCCTAGAAGTTATCAAGTGGTTGCCACTGCCAGAATTCTATAATTTTTTAAACAACTTGTACTACCAAAAAATTCATTAGATAGCAGCCTTGTATCTCAAATGCACACTAAAATGATCATTAAATGGATTCTGTTAGGTTATTCTAAATAAATTGAGTGAATCAAAGTTACTAAATCATGTGAGAGTTGCAAGTTGCAACAACCAGATACCCTGGAACATCACTAAGCAGAACTTCGTACAACTGCCACTTAGTACGTGAAAGATCCTTTTGCTGAAAAAGAATGTACAGACTGGCAGAGACCTAATGCAATGTAACAAATCTCAGATGCATCACAGAAAAGATGTATACAAATATATCCACTTGTTTCACAAAGGGATAAGGGTGGCTTCAGAAAACCAGTTCTAAGTTCTACGATAAAGTTTCATATTTGGTATGTATACCACTGAAAGGCATGACAAGCGAAGTAGCACATATATCTACGACGCCAGAGAATAATTATCCCTCAAATTATTGCATTAATGAGGAAAAGTGAATTAAAAAATAAAAAAAAAAAGAGTAAGCAGGAAACCAACCAACCTTGCTTCTGGCTGAGTATGATCCTCGAGCAAAAATACCAGATGGTGTAGTCTCTTCAGGGATCTCATGTGTGTAAGCCTCTGGCTGAGGACTAAATGTACCAAGCATCTCCTTTGTGCTGTCAACTGCATAAAAAAATCAATGCAAACAAGACATCAGATGCAAGGCTCAGGGAGAAATCTCCGTGCAACCATTGCAAAACCTTCCAACATGACAACTTACCTTTCACACCAGTTTTCCAGACAGTATTAGTATATTTCAGCCCAGAAACAATGTTGTTGCTGACTTTAAAAGTGAACTTCAGGCTGTAACGGCTCCCTTCTTTCAACGTAAACCACAAGCCCTTCGGCTTTCCATCCTCAGGAATTGGAAGAATTATATCAGGTCTCCCCGCAGATATGATTGCAAGGCTCAAAAACTTAACTTCCGGGTCCAAAGTATCTACATCACCGAAGGAACACAAGCAAAGGATATCAATCATTGATGCAGAAATTATTCCATGAGGAATGCAATTCAACCCACAAAGGAACCCATCTTAGGTAATAGCAACTAGCATTTAAAATAGAATTGCCCCAAAACACAAAAATTTTCCCGACAACCAGACTTATGATATACAGTTTGAAAACAGAACATCAAGAATTAACATTAAAGTCCAAGATATAATCTTTCGATTGCTTCAGTTTATAATCATGCCACTAGTACCTACAATCTCTTGGAATTTCTGCGATAGTATTTGATAATCGTAAAGCTTTTAATTATAATATATGTTGGATTTTGTTTGAACAACGTTTTCCGCGAGATGAACATTTACATGAAATATTACAAATGTAGTAATCATAATCTATTCTCTAAGGTACTACGTTCTAGAATTCAATGACTTTTACATTCCAAAGTCCAATCATTATAAACTCATTATAGAGACGTTAAAAAACTCAAAAGCAATATAGGAAAATAATAATAATAATAATGAAATTACCTCCAACAGCTTCAAAGTCCACGCCTCCAAGAAGTTGTTCCTTCCATTTCCTCAAGCTCTCATCATCCTAACACCTCAAAAAACCATAAATTCAAATTACAAAAGAAAAAAGAAAAACCCAAAAATTAAAAATACAAAAAATAACAAATGGGTACAGAATATTTAAAATAAAAAAGCCAATAACCTTATCTTTCTCGAAATGTTCTTTGAGAGTACACTGTGGGCCCAAATCGATCTTTCTTCCTTCCTCATCTTCCTCATCTTCAGTAGCATAAATTGAAGCCTCGCTCACTGCTCTACTTAAATTATTACCATTATTATCGTCTGCATGATCATTTTCCTCTTCATTTGGTGTTGTTTTCGGCACGTCCTCTTCTTTGTTTTTCTCATCATAACCCATCTTGCTATCCGAAGAAGAAGAATTATTCAAACTACCAATAGCCAAAGACATTAACCAAAAAAGAAGGGGAAAAAAATTCAAAACTTCATTAAAGACCCAGTTTTGTTTTCTAAAGGAAGATTCTTTAAGGTGGTAATAAAACAGAAAAGGGAAGCCAAAGATCAAAACTTTGTTCTGGGTAAATGTAAATAAATGGGAGAAACCCGAGAAATGGAGGGTCGAAAGAAGAATAAGAGAAAAAGGTGAATCGGAACAAGAAGAAGCAAGTCAGACAGATGGACACGGGTACCAAGAAAAAGGAGAAAATAATGTGGGCAGGTGGAGAGAGAGAGAGAGAACGGGGTTGTGTTGTGATATGTTTAGTTTGTTCAGGAGAGTTTAAAGAAAGGAAATGGTCATGTGTGGTGATCCGAAAATGTGAATGGAAAGAGAGAGAGAGAAGTGGGGAGACCGTGAAGGTCACTATGGCTGGCAACAGACGAGAAAGAAAGAGGGAGAGAGGGAGAGACAGAGGGGAAATTTGGAGGGGAGATTTGGTTTTGGGGTTTTGTAAAACCAATTGTGTTATTTTGTGTGTTAAAAGAATCCAGGGACATAATAGGTAGATAACATAACATATGTGGATAAATTCACAATTCAGCATCCATAAGAGAGACAGGCTATTGGATTTTATTTATTAATTTATTTATTTATTTTCTCTCCCCCATTTTCTCCGATGTATGTTAATGCCTTTTTAAAATCTAATCTCTAAAATATGTGATTTGCAAAACTATTTTCTTGCTAACAGTTGGATTTTCATATTTTTAAATCAAGTTGTATGTATCAAATTTTTTGAAGTTTCAATGGCTACCGCTCGACTAATAACCTCTTAGCAACTGAGCTTCAAGGGATAAAAGACCTAAAGTTATCGTATAGACGCTAGTTATCTACCATCTAAACAATAATTGCGCTTCAAGGGTTAGTAGTGTTTTTCTCTCTAACCGTTTGGATGCTAGAGTATCCACTATCCGAATGGTAACCTTAAACCCTAATTTAAGGCTTTAGCTACAATTCTACAATTTGAATGCATACATTGCCTACCATTCGAACATCGACAAACCTTAGTGTAGATGTACTTGACATGCGTCTACTATTGAAATGGTAACTTATCCACCATCCGACCAATAGCTCTCTATTATAATTATTTATAATTTTTCAGCAACCAAAAAAAGAGGAGAAATAGAAGATAAATAAAATAGTTTGAAACCCATTTTCATCTCTCAGGATTAGAAGTAGTTCTTTAGAGTAGATTTTACTTAATTTCTAGCTTATTTTCTCACTCTAATGTATTCTAAAGCATTACTTCGTGGATTTGAATCTCTTTTATTGTGGGTTTTGCTTGTTAACATCTTCAAACCTTTGTTTTGTATTTTTAACTCATTTCCATCATGTTTAATGCCATTTCTTGCATATTTCTTGTTATATATCTTATTGTTATAGTGAAATAAATTGCCTATAGTGAGATTGTGATAGTCTGATGAATTGAAGGTTATGAAATGAATTGATTAAATTTGTTGTGTGTTAATGTCTATTTTTTGTTAGTCCTATAAAACAATTAACATGACTTGAGCTTAGGATGATATGATCATATTTGTGTTACCAAGACTTTCATGCATGGTTGATCTAAACATTGATTTTACCAAAGCTCCCCTTGTGTTAATAGGGTCTCGAAATTGTAACTAGATTTGAAAACCATGATTAGGACTTTTAGCTACTAATTTGATAACTAACCTTTACAAATTAGGGTAAAAGCACTATAACTCACTACAAGCTTTATGTGTTTGATATTGTGGTTTGAGATTTTCCTTGGACCACAAATTCAACTAAAATAGTTTAAGTTGTGATAGGTACCACCTATTTTGGCAAGAAAGTGTACTAGTTATAAGTTGTAATCTAGGAGTAGATTAACTAAAGTTGCTCTTAAAAATTGCAACCGGTTTGCTTAGATTACATTAAAGTCATCATAGTCTAGTACTTAGTTTCTTGTGCCTCTTTGCAAAAAATATGACATTGGTTACTTGTCTCATAACACTACACAATCAATATGCTTGTTGAAATATTGTGAACTTTAGAAGATTTGCTTTCATTACAAGCCTAATTGTGTAGTAATATCATGGACTCCCAACAAACATCAAGGGCCTTAGGTGTGGAGTACTTCTTTCTATGCTGGCATGGCAAGTACTTCACACCTAAGGATCAAAATGGTTTAAGAATTGATTGAAGAAAGCCTGCTATTGAACATAAGAAACCTTCTAACAAGTATATAATCTTGGTGAGCATGAAAGGTAACTTGCTTTATCAAGAAGAGTAGGCACAAAAGACTTTAAGCAATTAAACCAGAAGTTGACATTATCATTGAAGATGGAGAACTTAAAGTAATTGGAAGTAGGAGGAAGAGGACTCAAAAGGTAGGATGAGTAGGCTATGTTGTTGATCATCATAGGTATCCTTGTGTTTTTCATCATTGGCTTGTGGTTCAAGTTTATCATGTTCGTCTCAACCATAACTGCTTGGCTCTTCATTATGTGCATTAAATGCATCCTAGCTCGCTATCGTTGGTGGCTTCTACTTGTGAACCACGAAAGTGCTTACGCTTTTCTGATTAAATTTATACCTAGCAACATTAGAATCAAAGTATCCTATTAGAACAAAAGAAGCAAATTTAGAACACCATAAGCCAATTTTAATAGTGCTCACAAGATACTTGAAAATGCATTTTGCCAAACTCGTGTAAGATTCCTTAAGACAAGATTAAAATTGTGCACATAGACATGTGGCAAACATGATATCGAGATAAGAAATGGTTAGATGAAGCAAACTATCTATCATGCCTTTATATGACTTTTTACATACTGGTTTATCATTTTCATTTTTATCTAGTTTAAGTGTGATACTCATAAGGGTAGGCCTAACTTTGCAATTATCCATTTTAAACCATTTAATAGCTATCTTATATACTTTGCTTGATTGATAAAGGTTCCATTCTCAGTTTGTTTGATAAAGACTTAGAAAATAACTAAGTTTCCCCATCATACGTATTTAAATTCTTTTTTCATGCATTCTACGAACTCATCTACTAAGCTCATGATAGTAGCATTGAACATAATGTCATTTACATAGATTTGAACAATCAATGTATTTAACTTGTGATTCTTGATAAGCAACATTGTATTAAGTTTTCTTGTAGAAAAATCATTATTTATCAAGAAGCTATTGAGCCTTTCATACCAAGCTCTTGGAGTTTGTTTGAGCACAAAGAGTGCTTTATTAAGTTTAAACACATGAGCGGAAAACTTATTATGCTAAAAACCCGATTGGTCAATATAAACCTATTCTTTCATAAAACCATTTAAGAATGTACTTTTAACATCCTTTTGAAAAAGTTTAAAGTCTTTAAAAGTGGCAAATACTAAAAACATTCTTATGGCTTCTAACCTTGCAATTAAGGTAAAGTCTCATCAAAACCAGTTCCCTCTTTTTTATTGTAACCTTTAGCAATTATGCGTGCCTTGTTGCTAGTTACTATACCGGTTTCATTTAACTTGTTTCTATAAACCTATTTAGTTCTAATTACTGATCTATCCTTAGTCCTATGCATTATATCTCATACCTCATACCTAGTAAATTTATTTAACTCTTCTTGCGTAGCTTATATTTAAAACTCATCTTTTATAGCCCCACTAATATTTTTAGGTTCAATTAGAGGTAAGAATACTAAACTACTCATGATTCTAAGGGATGATCTTGTTAACACTTTATTAGATGGTTCTCCTATAATTAGGTCCTTAGAATGATCTTTAGCGAATTGTCATTCTCTAGGAAGGTCTCAATTACTAGATTGATTCAAATTATCATCTTCCTTAGGAACTTCTTTATTAAGAGCTTTAAATTGATTATTATCAAATTTGAACATATCTAACTAAGAACATATACTATCAACACCATTATCTGTGTCTTTACATGGCAAAGCTTCATTAAACACTATATGTATAGATTCTTCTACAGCTAAGGTTTTCCAATTGAATACCCTGTATGCTTTGCTAGTCAATGAATTACCAAGAAAAATAACTTCATCAAATTTAGAATTAAACTTACCTAATCACTCATTACCATTATTCAAGATATATTACTTGGTTCAAAAGGGGTGAAAATATGAAATGTTAGATCTTTTGCCTTTTCGTAGCTCATGAAAGATTTTCTTTAAAATTGGTCTTATAAAAACATTGTTTAAAATATAACAAGCAATATTAATGGCTTTGATTAAAAAATGTTTATGTAAATCATTTTAACAAAGCATTATTTAAGCCATTTAAACTAAAGTCCTATTTATCTTTCAACTTCATTTTGTTGTGGAGTACTAGGTGCCAAAAGGTGAGTTCAATACCATTTTGTTCACAAACCTTTCATTTCAAAATTTTCAAATTCTCCCCAATGATCATTTCTAATTATGGCAATTATAAGACCCTTTTTTTTATTTATTTTGAACCTTCTTGTAATATTTAAAGAACACATGATTTGTTTTGTCCTTATTTACATGAAAGAAGGTCCTATGTATCTAGTGAAATCATCTATAATGATCAAAGTGCATTTCTTACCACCCAAACTCATAGTTTAAGTTAGTTCGAATAAGTCCATATGTAATAATTGTAGTGGTCTAGAAGTAAAGATAACATCTTTAGATTTAAAAGAGATTTTTGTTTGACATGCTTGGCAAACCTTGTCTTTTGAAAATTCCTTTGATAAGGTCCTTTTTTAACAAGTTTTGAGATAACTTCCATGCTAGCATATCCTAACTTTTTTATGCTACAACCAACTGTTATTGTTTTAAGTAGATGAATAAGTTTCACTTAAACTTGAAAAGTTGTCAAAGTTCATTTTATAAATATTTCCTTGTCTATACCCCCAAAACAAGTTTGGTCATTATCAATTCTTTTAATAGAACACTTAAAGGTTAAAAATGTAACCTTTTATCCAACATCACACAATTAGCTAATACTAAGCAAATTATGTTTCAAGTTATCAACAAGTAATATATTCTTAATAGTAAGATCCTTATTAATGAGATTGTTACTGATGTGCTTAAGAATTCCAAATTAACAAGCACAAGATATAAATGATTAATCAATCCAAAAATAATCATTTGGACTCAAAATTGGCATGAATCAAAGGATGAACAATCTCAAAGGCATGAACCAAATTAGATGCATTACAATGGAATTCCAATACCAATCAAGTACGTATAACAATGCAATTCTAATATGTAAAATTGGCTTGTAATTCTAGCAATATGAACCCTAATTTGGCATGAAAGATCAAATAGAAAGATCAACCAACTATCACTAGATATTACACACTAACAATAATAGGATGTAACTTAGAAAATCTTGATATAACTCACAAGAAATTCCAAGCCAAACTCACCACAATTTCCAAAGAAATTGATAAGAGTGGATGCTAGCAAGAAGTGACTCTCACATGGCAAAGTGTTTAAATTTTATCAAAATATCAAAAAGCTCCCTAAAAACCCTAATTAACAAGTATTTATATTTGCTCCTATTAGGGTTAAAACAAACCAAAAAATTACAAAGTTGCCACTAAGTGGCTGATTCCCAAAATACAAATTACAAGTACAAAATAAAATGATCGGTTCCCATAAGCTACAATTACTTATACAAATGGTCTTCAAGTAGCCGGTTCTTCAATTCAAGTGAACAATTTGTTCGACCGGTTCTTCTTTAGTTTATGTAGGTCCATTAATAACCCATAAGCTAAGCTTTAATGAGTTTATCCATCACCCTGTAAAAATCGACAAATATATCTACTGGAATGCACAACAAATAAGTAATAGAAAAGAAGTTATTATACAAATATTTTTGGGGTCGATTTGTTCAAAGAGGATCCCCATCGCCAAAATTTGTAACCCTTTGGCTCTTACCCTAGTGATAGGTCCTGTAGGATTTTGACTCCTATCTTCTCCTCGGGCTTCAAGAAGATTTGTCCTAAAATCTGATAGGTCTTCATGAACATTATTGGGTAGATAGAGTGACAAGTTTGTAACATCAAATGCAGTAGAAACTTTGTATCCTCCTAGCAAGTTATCTGTAAAAATAACACTGTAATCTCCCAGTACTTGAGATACCACAGGGGGTAATTGCTCTCGTCCCTCCATCTTTAGGATATATCTCATCTGCAATACATATAATGGTCTATCATCTGCTATGGCCTCCCCTAACTCAAACTGTCTTACCAATATTGTCTTCTCCTTCCCTGTTTCACTTACATGTCTTTGAACCTCTTAGCCATTTGATGGTTTACTCATCTGCCCCTGAACCTTTTGGACCTCTGATGGTTGACACATCTGCTTTTAAACCGTTTGGTCCTCTAAAGGTTGACTCATTTGACTATGAACCTCAAGGACTTTTGATGGTTGACTTATATGTCTTTGTACCTCATGGACCTCTGATGGTGACATAAGGTTCAATACTATATGTTTATCCTCTAGCTGAAACATATAAGTATTTCTATAGCCATCATGTAAAACCCTCCTGTCATACAACCACAGCCTGCCAAGCAATATATGGGATGCGTACATGGGAAGAATGTCACATTCTATTTCACCATGATATTTATCTTTTATACTGAAAGGAACCCTAGCCCTTTAGGTCACATAGAGACTCCCTTACTCACTCAACCAATGTAATTTATAAATTTTTGGATGTGGGATAGTTACAAGTTGTAATTTTGATACTAATGAGGCAGCCACAACATTAGTACAACTACCACCATCAATAATACGAGCACATAAATTACCTTGCACCCTACAAGAAGCGTGAAACGAATTTTCTCTCTACCCATCATCCATGGTTGGAAAAGAAGTCAAGGTTCGGCGTAGTACATTAGTAGACAAATACAAATCATTTGACATGGTTGCTTACTAACTTCAACAAGCCAACAATACAATACACTACACATACACGTATACACCATGTCACAATCAACACACCTCAACCTTACACCATACCTACACTCACGGTGCAATACACACAAAGGCACTTCCATAGTATAACAATAACTAATGTAACACACACCCTAAATGGCTTCACACACATGCTCCTACACCCACAGTCACGCTACACACACTTCCACACCCACAACACACACACTTTCGGTCAATAACAACACTCTAATGCTATGCAACAACCACTACAAAAGAAAAAAAAAAACCAAAACTCCACTTAACTTCACACACTTCTACACTTCAATTATGGCAACAACAAATTGAAGCATTAATTAAACACTCTTCCAAATAGTAGGTTAATGAATTCAACTAAGCAAGCGTTTAAGCATCAATACATAATAACTTTCATACTTTAATGCTTGTTTTGAAATTCAAAATTTAACCACTATGATTTCCTTTCTAATCACGGCACAAATACACCTCTACTTCTACGTGCAACACCTTCTTCACAACAAAAACTCATAACAAGTTGCAATTCCCTTCACAACACACTTACACTGTTACACATACACAACACAATAAAGATGTAACTCCCTTCAAACCACAACACCACTTCACGTGCAACACTTCCGTGCCCATTGAAGGTTGGGTCATTTAGGGTTAGTAGCAACATTATATACTTGTCCCTTAGGAACCCAACCATTTTGCTCCTTAGATTTAAATTCGAGTTTTTTCCTTATTGCATAAGTGTGTGCAATATGGCCAAATTTCTTACAATAGTTGCAAGTCCTATTTGCAACTTTTATAAAGTAACTTTTGTAGGACTTGTACCTGTTGCTCCCACTATAGCCAATTCCACTTTTGTTAAATCTTACCCTTTGTTGGCATAGGGGCATTTGCAAATTCTTTTGACCTTTGATGAATCTAGTTGTGATTTTCTTTGAGTCTTCTAAGCTAGACTTTAATATCATATTCTCCATCTCAAGCTTCTCTAGCTCATCAACAATCACATCTTCATATTTCAATTTATTGCATTCATTTTTCAAGTTATTATACATATCTTCCAAAAGTTAATTACATCTATTTAATTCTTCATTTTTCTTGCATAGTTCTTCATTTTCATTTCTCAAAATTTCATTCTCTAATCCCAAATATTCATTGTTCTCCATTAAATTCTAATTTCCATCCTTGATTTTTTTTTTACTCATTCTTAAACACATCTAGCTCATTTCCTACTTCCTTCACTATCTTTTTGCATTTTAAACATTTCTTGGCACAATTCGTCATACATGCTCATTAGTTCATCATAGGAAATAGTGGAGGAACTTAAGCATGCCTCATCATTAAGAGCCATAAAGCACAATCCCTCATCTAAGTCACTTGGATCATCATCACTTTAAGTAGCAACTATGGCTTCGCTCCAAGGCGGTTTGCTAACCTTCTTGAACATTGGACAATATTGTTAAATGTGACTTAACTTGTGGTACTTGAAGCATGCGAATACTTCTTTCTTCTCCCTTTTTTATTTGAATGCATTTTTTATCTCTTTCTTCTTCAATTTTTTATTGAGTTTCATGATTTTTTTTTAATTTTCTTGCCATCATTGCCATCTTCTCATCATCATCACTGTCATTGTCGATAGAGGTTGGAGTTGAGGCTTTGAGAGCTATTTTCTTTTTGTTGGAATCTCCTCCTTGCATCTTGATCATTTCTTGCTTCTCAGGTTCCAAGAAGTTGCTCCTTGGACAATTTAGAGAGCTCATGAGACTCTTTAATTGTGGTTTTCTTAGTCTACCGATCCTTTAGTAAGGACCTAAGAATTTTAGAGTTAATTTCAACATTAGAAAAGTTCTTACCAAGGACACTCAATTGATTAATGATATTGATAAACCTATTATACATTTCATCTATTATTTCATTAGATTCCATTTTAAAGTTTTCAAATTGATTACAAGAGAAACTTATTCTAGTGTCTCTAATACAAGAAGATCCTTTATAAGTGCATTGTAACTCATTCCATATTTCTTTAACAATTTTGCAAGTGTAAGTTCTATTAAAGTTATTTTCGTTTATAGCACAATGCAAGATACTCATAACAATTTCATTTAAGGCAAGTTTTCTAATCTTTGTCATCATAATCCTTTTCTTCCTTATTTTCTATTTCGATTGGCTCTTTTCTAGAACAATCTATCTTGAACCTTATAAATATTCTCATTCTATATTTCCAATAGGGATGGTTAGTAGGAGTAGGAGAGGCGATCTATTTATAACTTGAACTTATGAAAAGCCTAGTGCATGATAGCCATGGTTTTTACTCTAACAAGTGATAAGTAAAAGATTAGAGACTAAGTCCAATATCAATTGAAATATTAGGCTACAAACTCAATAGGGGGGTGAATTAAGTTTTATCGCAATTTTTCAATAGTTGTGAACTTTTACTATAAATTATCCTAGTAGGAAATAATGAATGAATAAAATAATATATAAAGAGCAAAAAAATAAAAGAGATAAGAGTTTAGAAGATTAATCTCAAATTTAACATGAAGTTCGAACTACCCTCTACTCTCCACAGATATATAATGCCTCCAATCAAGGACTTCACATCCATTTTATTGATCACATAAACCACAATATCTTCAAGAGCCTACACAATATTTTCACAATATGCAAGAATATTGAAACTTTATTTCAAACCTTTACAGTTTATCGAGGAATTACGCAAACATGAGTCCATGCCTTAGTTGCTTTAGACTCGTAAAATAGTTTCCATGACTTGATAAAACTGAATGGATTTGGGAATAATCAATTCAGGATCTATAAGAACGTCCAAATTACAAAAATTGCTTAGAAACATTCATTACGCCATAGATCAAACTAAATATTGATGGATTGATAAACTAAAATACTAAGAATAGAGGTGCTATATGGTTTGTAAGAGATGACAATAATAGTTGGTGTTAAAGGTAGATATACAATAACGAAGTAAAGTTAAAAGAAGGAGAAAAATATAAATACAAAATTTTATTCTTATTCACCCGTTAGCTAGAGTTACGTTTAATAATTGAAAACTGTACTAATCCAAATATCTTAAAATTACTAGCATAATATGGCTATAATTGTTATAACAGTTACAATTTTGTCAAGTTTCGTTCGAATTAAACTTAAGGATGGTAATATCTCTATTGCTGTTAGGATAAAATAATTTTTGCTACCCATCTTCGTTCCTTGCTATAGGGTTTTGATACGAGATTTTGGGGAGTCTCATTCGACATTGGCACTAGGAAGGAAACCAGATGTCTAGCCTTTTGGAAAACAGTGATAGAGTACGTGAACAACATCTAGCTGTGTTTTTCTGTACCTGCGGGACCTATGAAAAGTACATCGCCAAGACTTCCTTGGCATTTGTAATGGCCGAAAGATACGATGTAACAAACACTATTAATTTAGAATATATATATTTTATGGTATTTTGAATTTGTGCTTAATTGAAAGTAACTGATCATTTTCTTTAATAAATTTTGAGTTAAAGGTCTTAAATTGTATCTATTTATAACCAAATTGTCGTTGAATACTCATCTCATGAGTAATTTGTTCAGAAAGAACCTAGCAATTTGCTGTTACTTCCATCTAAATTAAGTAAATTTATGACTTTTCTAAATGTCAAACTTAAGTGATAATTAAGTTTATGTTTTGAGACCCATATGGTTCTTGATTTTGTTTTTTTAATATGGACTCTTATTTTTAGTAAGGTGATGGAAATGAGAAGCACAAACCGGCAACATATTAAGAACAAAAATATTATAAAGGGAAAATTACAAAAATATAATTTATATTTTAACACTTTCAAAAAAAAAATAGTCTATGTTTTTCTTTTTAACAAATTTATAGCCCATGTTTTATCACTATTTGTTAACATTAAGTAATGGATGCATATCAACTTTTGACTAATCTATAATAATTAATTTAATAAAAATATAGAATATAACAAAACTAAAAAAAAATAAATTCAAAACTAGGGCTTCAACCTTAAGCCTCTTTGATGGTTACCCCTAGGCTTAGGAGCATAGTGCAACTATAAGGGTAGTGGGTAGGCACTCACCACTTTTAAAAGGAAAAAAAAATTAAGTAACCTAATTATGAGTTTTTTTTTTTTTAATTCTTCTTCTTCTTCTTTTTTTTTTTTTTTTTTTTAGTGATTGTTGAACATAAGTGTGTTGCGAGCCAACAAATATTTTGGCCACTTGCTAGCCATATGAGGACTTGAGGTGGCTGGCTAAGGAGCTGAGGGTTCTAACTCAACATTTTTTCTTTATCAAATTTTTTTTAATTATTTTATGTATTTTTTTATTATTTTTATTAGATTATTAAATTTAATATATTTTAATTATACTATTTTATTATATTAATCATTATAAGCCAATTGAAAGCTTACATATATCTACCAATTAACATTAAGAGATGGTCATGTTTATCAAAAATAAAAATAAGTCACTTGTTAGGAGAAATGTTAAAACACATATCATAATTTAGAAACAAAATACTAAGATACATTTAGAAAAACCAGGGGCAAACAAACCTTTGAAAAAACAACAGGGATTTAGGTAAGAGCAACGAATCAATGATAGATCATACATGAATGCCTCCAAATGGGACTCTAATCCAATGATTATTCCTTGTGTCTCGGCCATGTCTACATGCTTTATCGTTAATTGAGTTTGATATATCCCACTGATATAAGAACCAACCTCATCAATTAATTTCCAAGAGTTGTATCATATCAGAAATGTCAACGCCAGTGTGCACCTAAATGGATAAACGATTGATATGATTTGTGGGGACGACCATGCAAATTCATCATCTATGTGACCCGTGAATGTGGGATTCAGAAGAATGAATAATGATGCCCTAATGTTTAGTTCTATAATAATTCCATTAAATTTCTTTTTAATCCGTGAGTTAGCTATTGTATGTTCACGAGTTCCATTCTCTCTCTCTCACACAAGCTGTCTTGTGTGATGATCGTATATGATAGCTCAGGACTTGGACAATGGAAATGTTATTACACCAATTTCCATCTTTAAATTGTATATTTATCAAAATAACACTTTTAAAAGATAAGAGTATATATATAAATATATTCCTCTCATAAAATTAAATAACTCATAAATATCTATCAAGTTAGACTTAGTTATTGTTTATGTTATTTAGTTTTACTCAAAAGAATACAATTTTCTTATTTGTAATGAATAAACTATATATTTCAAATCTTTTATCATGAAAATACATAAACTTTTACTTTTCAACTCATAATTGTAATAAGATTTAAGAAAATAAAACAAAAGATGATGCTTCCTACTAAAACATATGAGATGTGAATAAAACATTTTTCCAAAGTCAAATTTTAAATAGATATAAATGAGACATTAAATAAAAATAAATAAGATATGGGTAAAATAAATAAATAAAACAATTTAAGAAGACCCATAGTCTTGCATAGTACTAGTTCAAGGTATAGATGGGACAAACTTACTCACATGCAAGTTACTTGAGTTTTACTCGACAGCAATTAAATCGAATTTAAGCTCAAATTATTCAAGTAGTTTATTAAGCTAAACTTAAACTTTGCAATATTTAACCTAACTAGAACACGAGCATCAAGCTTGAGTTGAGCTCAAATGAGTGTTCAAATCAAGTCTAATTTGAATAATAATATATATACATTGAGTCTAAAAATGAACTTAACCAAATTAAGTTCAAACTTGTTGATTACAACTTTAAATCAAATTTAAGATAAAAAGTTTCAACTCGATCAAATTGGAGACAAACTTAAACTCTAAAATTTTAGGTTATGATCAATTTCAAAATTCAATTATTTAGATTTAACTTATTCATAACCCTAATAATATCTAGAAAAAATTATTCTTCTAACACATACTACTTTTCCTTCCATCTTCAGGTTGATTAGCTGTATGACAAACACATGGCTATTTCAAAATGTACGTTTTATAGAAAAAAGAGTTCTCCAAACAAACGCTAATGCACTTGCCAATTTGTAGCTTTCACATGTTATCATAAGGCAAATAATACGAAAACTACACCTTGTAGAATTTAATAAAAAAAATCCTAGTAACAAAAATGTCAAAGGAAGCTATATTAGAAATATGATGTTAACATGTGTTTGGAGAGGCATTAATCCCAAAAGAGAATAATAATCAGTCGAGAATATTTGAGAAGATAACAAATCTTATCTAAGTAATCAATATCTATATCATTGGACTACAAAAGCCTCAGTAATTTGCATTGTTGGTACGGTTTTTAACAGTAGTTTAAGGGACTGGAGCATAAATGGACCTCCGAAACCGCTCATACGACTGAGACCCATGAAAGTTAGACATGGCTCTCCATCTCTTGGACAGTGCATCCATACCAGATATGGTCCCACGAAATTAGAAGAGCCATTTTCAGCCATGGTCCGATGCACTTTTACAGCTCATAAATAGAGTCACAGTCTATATTGCATGTCCTGGGCACATCCTGCACCAAGTGTTTGTTCTGAGCCATCAATGACAATGACTATCTGATCGAATTAGCAAGTTTTTGTGACAACCTAATTTAAAATGAAATCTCGATGAGGATGTCGCCATTAGTAAGTTTTTGTTTTCAGTGATGCACCTCTGCTTAAATGTGGGCGGATACTAGGAATCGCTACTCCAAGGTGCAACACACTGGATCACGGTACGCTTTGAGATGGTTTTGTCCAAGGATGATACAATGTAGGGCTGGTTATTTTACATCCGAACTGTCCGTTTGGATATAAAGTATGATATAAAAACTTTGTATAATTAATAAATGGGTCCGACTTATTTGGACATGTTGATGAAGAATCCAAATTTAGTACTTAAAACATATTTAATAACCTACGAAAAAATATACCTCATAAATATGTTCGAGTGTGACATGCAAGCCCATTAAAAATATAATTTTTAACATTTATTGTTTAATTTACACTTTACTATTAACTTAGTCTACTATTTTCTCAAGTATCCACCTTAAAACCCTTCCCTCTCTTTTGTTTGCACGCATCGACAAGTCATCCATTGAAACCATCGGAATCATGTATGGACACGGTTGGCTTTAACGTAGTACGCTTCATAGATTTTTCCTTTGGCAGAGTCCAAGAGTTTAATCATCTTGGCAGTATTCCTCCTAAGTATGCTTGATTTTAAAGTTCTAATAGACTCCACACCTTTACAATATTATTACCACCCAACCACTGATCTCTCACATTACCATCATTCTTTCGCAGATTATTGTGCTCTTCAATTTTGATTTAAGTTATTTAAAAGTAATGATCCCAAATTTTAATTTGCTCTTTTATCTAATTTATAGCATTCTAAAACAATATATATAGCATATGTAACAAGATGTTAAATTTTTTATCTTATGTATTTCCCCAAGAACGCCAGGGGCTTAACTTTTTCACTTAAGTAACGTTTGTCTCTTGAAAAGTAGGGGGAAAAGGAGAAGAGAATCAACATAATGTGCAGTGAAATCTTTCTTAGGTTAATCAGAGCCACAAAAAGAGCATCTTCTAATTGCTCCCTGCAATGCATATGGAGGAAGAGGACTTAGGGTGACAGCAAAACTACTTTCCTTTCGCCATTATGAGTTACTGAAGATGAAGACACGGCAAAACTAGTGCTCTAGCATCAAGCGCTAGCTTGGAAGTAACCCGATAGTGCAATGTGCAATGATGGGAGACAAGGAAAGGAAACTACACAACCATAGGGATATGGAGGTCCTACTATCTTGAAAATAAAACCTGCAAGAACATTGAAAGGATAAAGAACTTTGATTGTAAAAGGATACTGAACAAAGGATGTTCTTGTTTCGCTGAAAACATGTTCCAAACTTTTTCCGACATTGTTATAATCAAAGCTTTAAAGCTATCGTATATTATCACTCTAATCTCAAGTATGGTTGCAATTACTAATGGCTGGCTTTTAGGGGCTAATGATGACAGGGAGGTGAAAACGGCAACCAGTAGTTAATTATCATCGAATTTGTCAATGAAAAATAAGAAAAATGATTTCTACTTTAAAAAGACGAAAACATTGTCCTCATTTTCAATTCCATAAAGGTTGAGCACCGCCTTTATCTCCAACTGCTACTCACCGCTAGAAAGCTATTAGTATCTGTAACTTCTTGAAATATTATGATAATATTTAACAAGTTTTGACTATAACAAATACCGAATAAAGTCCAGAAAATGTTTTCCACAAAACAAACTCAAGATAAAATGCTCATTAACACTAACCCATCGGAGAATGTCCATGAATTCACCATATGCAAATTAAATTCAGGCTTCTTCACACAGAATGCACAAATCATTCTCCAATTTGCCCCTCAACATCATCAATATTTTTGTCTTAGTTTTTTTGGATAATTTATTTTTGTCTTAGTTACTAACAGTCATATTTGAGAAACCTAGAAGAAAGGCAAACCTTTATCAACTTTACAGAGTAGAGGAAGTCCAAAATATCACTCCTTTTTGAGAAGCAAGACTTGGGCCACAAAATCATAGCAAAACTGTGGTTTGCAGAAGCATAAGACATATGAAAACTTCAATAGAAGAAGATCAATCACTACCCCATTTTCTCAACACTTCTTCTTTAGCAGAGACACGGGCAGGGATTTCCTTTGTTTGTGGTGCACTATAATCAGCAGAACCATTTGGTGAGACTTTTCTTAGAATTCTAGATGTTACCAAAGTAAGCACACTTCTTGCTCCTCTTAATGTGTATAGGAGTGGATTTAGAATGACGGCAAGCATCACTTCACCCTTCGCGATTATAAGATACTGAAAGCAAATATAAGATCATCAGACACAAGTAAAACGTGCAAGGAGCGCCTGCCTGGGAGAAAAAGGAAGAAAAAAGAAAAAAAAATGATCTGGGAGTTGAAGTTTGAAGAAGGCTGCTCACCATGAGAATGACACCTAAAATGGCCAGAATAGTTTGTTGTGCTTCTTGCCAGAAATGATCACCATTGAACCAACCAAATCGTCCACCCCATCCAAACCACC
Source organism: Laguncularia racemosa (assembly GCA_037954665.1). NCBI lineage: Eukaryota > Viridiplantae > Streptophyta > Magnoliopsida > Myrtales > Combretaceae > Laguncularia > Laguncularia racemosa. Next base: position 1,661,316 of record JBBMOL010000068.1, read on the forward strand.
CACCTCCACCAGCATTATTTCCTCCTCCAGCTTCTTCTCTCCTTTTGATTTCTTTATTCCATTTCTCAAATTCATTCTTTTTTCCTCCCAGGGCACTTTCTAGAGCTTTTCTAGCTTGTTCCTGGAAAGAATGATGAGCCAAATCAATAACAGGGAAGATACAAAAGAAGCACTAAAACTAAAGAAAATCCCTCTTTGTGATGCACATCACCTATAAACAAAAGGTAACAAATGATTTATAAGTTACAACCCATCATCCTCCATGTCTGTGAAATTTTGAATTATCGGCCAATGAGCAATACATTGTGCTGTATGGAAAACAGTCCATGAACAAGTATTTTTTTTTTCGGTAAATTATCAATGAACAAGCATTCCCTATGAAATAACTGAGGTCCTTGGAGATTTCGCCAACTCAACTCCTATGACTTAACCAGAAACAAATGAATAGCACAATACCCCAACCAAAACCCATCTCTGTATCATATTATGTATATGATATACAATTTGTCTATGCAAAAAACATGGAAGTCAAACTTCATTAACAATGCTAGCAAAACAAGAATGTATGACAACAACTAGGCAGGTGCTTTAACAAACCCTTGGAATTTTTATAGTTCTGCAATGTGAATCTTTATAATTCACTTGTTCTTAACGTTTCAAAATTATGGAATATAGCCCCAAATCGCAAACTCTCCGATGTGATGCAAACTTAGAACTTACGAAATAAAGCAATTTCAGGTGAATTTAGAGTGCATTAATAAACGAATGCAGACACCATAATCTATGGACGAATTGAGAACTGCACTGACGACAATTTTAAAACTTCCAAGAATAATATTGAACAAATGCAAAATCTTAAAGACAGTGTCGGACACTGTCAACATTCAACAAATCACATCATAACATCGAGTAGTAGTCATTGCTAAGCATAAGCATTCTCTTCATTGACAGTTGAAACCAACCTACACAAACATTATCAATTAAATGAACTAAACATACAACGCAAAGCACATATACCAGCAATCAAGCTGCTTCCACATAAGTTCATAACATAAAATAATGTCTATTCAAACCCATTCCTCTATTTCATGCAAAGGAAGAAACTTTATAAAAACTGATAAATTCCCACATACAGAACATACCCATAAAAAAAAAAAAAAAAGCTAACCCATTTGACTCATAATTAAAATGATCAACATAATTGAATAAACAAAAACACAAACTCAAGGATTTACCTCTCTGCGGTTATCTGAGAAAAGGCAAGAAAACCGGCCGTTACAGTGGTATTTCTGCTGCAAAGAACTCCAGTTTTGGTGACGAGGTACAGAGTCCACAAGGTGATGCGTCGACTTACGACGTGTCAAGAACGAGTTAGGGCAAGTCAGGGTCAGACTCAGAACCTGGTTCACCATTGTAGTGCGGCTGCGCAACCCTCCCACCGTTATGTAACCATGATCCACTTAGGATTCCTAAGTCTTGTCAATTGTAATTATCCTGGTTCAGAGAAGAAAGAATATGAAATGAAAATCGCAGCACAACGGCCCATGACAAATAGGCGGGCTTTGTTATGTGGATAGCTCGTTGGGCCGACAGCACATTATGAGCAAAGCATAAATTGCATTTCGTGGGAGGAAAGCTAAACCTCTTAAGACAATCCATTTACCACTGCTAAATAATCCTGTTAAGCAGATTTGGTGTGGTCCATTCAGTTTAGTTGACCGTTCGATTGTTAGTGGATCATAACTTGGTTCGAGGTTACCTTGTGGTTCCATTTTTGGCTCGGATGGTTCACAACAATCGAAAAATCTCTATCTAGATTCAATTAAAAGTTTGAGTTTGAATCTTTTCAACTACTTCATATAAAATTATATAATAATTAATGGTTGAAATTTAAAAAAAAAAAACATTATCCAATGATAATGGGACTTGTGACTAACGAGAAGCTTAAAAAATAAGCCCATTTCTTTCAAATCTCACTCTAGTAATGCAAATAAAAATAGAAAGTAAGAGACCCAAAATAATGAGAAAATGACTTGTAAAGGAAAATATTACAAGATATTTAAAAAATTCAAACAATTTCAGCCATTAGATCTATAATACTTTAGAGGATTTATTTCCATAGTCAAATCAAATCATTTTTTTTCTAGCTACAAAATCTAGTATCATATATTGAATGAGCTAACAATAGTTGATAAAGCCCATACAAGCATTAGGAACATGATAAGAAGCATAATCAAACAAAACTATTTATTCTAGCTAGTTCGAAAAAATAAAAAGCCAATCACCTAGACATGATTTTAGCTATGTTTATGTGGCCATCCAGTTTGTCACTTTGTTTGCATTGCATTTGATTAGGTTGATGAATGAATTTCTGAAGCTTGGTAAGATTTGACTAAGGTCATGGATGAATGGGATGAGTTGTTAAGGAGGATTGGCTAGGAAAGTAATAGCTTTAAACACCACTTCGCAATCAGTTTCCAAGATTATGTCGCTCCACCCTCTTGATTTTACATAACATGCAACTTCTATAATTGACCAAAACTTAGTTGCAATTGGTGAGCTTACATTACATGATCTACAATTCCCCCCACAAATAAGCCCGTGAGCATTTCTTGCTGTGAAACCTATTTTGGCTTCACCTATATCAATATCTAAAGCACCATCCACGTTAATTTTTATAAAGTTACCTATAGGAGCTTTCCATGAAATTGGAGTAGTAAGATTTCCTAAGGTTATGCTGACATTTATAGACTTGGGAAGGTGTTGCGATATTATGTTAATAAGATCAAGGAATAGCATGAAATCTTGCATGAGCTATCGGGTTGGATGAAGTTGATATAATTGGCATTGCAACTTGTGCAACGTTACAGTAGGTGCAATATCATTGATATTGCTATGGTTATCCATTGCTTTTGTTGTTGTGTGATCATTCAATGGGTCACCAAACTTGAATTGCTTGTTTGCCACTATATCAATCTCTGCCACAACTTTTTGGTGCTCCCAATAGTTTCAAACACCTTTAGATCCTTTGAGCTAAAAGTTGCCTTGCATTGCTATTTCCAAATGCATCACATAACTGTGCATATTTTGGCAAATTGCATTTAAGTCTCAAATTTACTTCCCATGACCTCCTCTAGGCATAAATTCATCCAAACATCAAGTGCAGTCACTCTCTCAACTTCAATGTGGATCCTTAAACATGCAAACTACACCATTTTTGTCCATCGGCAACACAATAATAAATGCTCAACCAGCTCATCGCATGAGCAAAATTTACAAGACCTAGAATCTACCATACCTCTCTTCATTGGATTACAATGAGTTAAAATTGCATTGTTTAAAGCCCTCTAAATGAAATGTTTTACCTTTGGGAGAGAGAGGCAATGCCATACCTTTGTCTAAGTTGCTTTATCTATCTAATGGCTGGAAGAAGCACCCATACTAAAATGAAAAGCACTACATTTGATGAAGTTGTAGGCCGATCTAACACTGCATTTTCCTATTTTTTTCATGTGGCTAAATGAGACGATTTGCCATTCTTGCATATGGAAATAGAATCTCCTCGATGGCTTTAATTGTCTACTAGTCGAATTGCTTGTGTAGCTTTTGCCTCTTCCATAGCTAAAGTTCTTCATCAATTAATTTGGCTACTTGCATGTCTTGGTTTGGTGGAACAGATGTGAAGATAGGTTTGAAACCTTTAAACGATGGTATGTAGTTGTTGGATGTTGTTTTTATAGAGGAACTTGTACCTACTTGCCACGGTGCTCCTTTTATTAGGATATCTCTACCATGTAGAAAAATTGCCTAGCCCCATGAGTCTTGAAAGCCCCTAAAAGCCTACAAGAAGGAAGAGTTATGAATGCATTCTTTAACATAATGCAACACTTCTAATTTATTCTTCCCCTAAATTGTTGCTGTGCTTAGGTACTTATCTAGATTGGTTGAAACTGAAAATCCTAAGGCATCTCTAATTTCTACCATTCATTTTGGTAAGGTATCTTTACTAAAAAATAGGTTTAACTTTTGGTGGTTGATTTGCTACCCTGAAGCACTGCAATACTCCTATAAGATATTTTTTAACACTTGAACATTACCAATAGAAGCTTCCACAAAAAATAAAGAGTCGTCAACAAAAAGAAGATGAGATAATCTAAGACAAGATCTTTTAATGTTCATTCCTTGAAGGTGATTGATATCTATTGCATGTTCCATGTTCCTTAACAAGACATCAGCTACTAAGATGAAGAGGTAAGGCGATAGAGGATTGTCGTGTCTAAGTCCTATGGTAGGTTGTACTTGATTGGCTATTTTACCTAGAGCCGGTAATGTAGGCCAAATGGATTGACCCGCCTCGATCGGCACTGGCCCATGGGTCATCATGGGCTGGCCTGCAAGTCTTGCGGGTTAGCAAAATTAGTCCACCCCGTCCTACGGGCCAATGTGGGCTGGCCCGCGACAACCCGCAATTTTTTTTTTTTTTTAGAGATTTAGATTTTAGAGTGTATTATGTAAGAATAGGACATGTTAGATGAAATTTTCTATTTTTTTTTTAGATAAACCTTTTTTTTCTTTGCAAATATAATTTATATTACATATGTTAGGAAAAAAACTATTGAAAATTGTTTAAATTAGTGTTTCTCAATTCCCACATCTAAATAAACTAGGTACATTGTAAATTTGCAAATTGCAATTGCTCAATTTTTCCATTCACTTTCCTTATACAACTTCAATTTATACGTATTTACTCTTAAATCTCATTATCATATGATAGAAAAGAAAACAACCTAAAACGATAATCAAGCAATTATAACAATTATCATAAAGTATTTTTCAGTTTTCACTAATTATATAGGAAAACAAAGACAATAATGAAGGAGATAAAATCATATATATAAATCAATCATCACATCAGTCATCACTATGATCATCATCAATAACCAAAATTGGAGTCTCCCTTTGATGAAGTAGTCCCACTCCCACCCATACTCCCATTGTCTTCTTCTTGATCTATAATTTACGAGATTACATATATAATTAAATTAGACAATAAATGCTTGAAACAATACGTTAAAAGAAAATATTACCAACAGAACAAAAAAAAAGTACCTTCACATGCAAATCCTTGTAACCAATTTCATGTACAAATTAGAGCTTTACATTGGCTAAAAGCATAGAACTGTGATACTTGTTAAATATACGAGCGCCGATACTGAAAGCTGATTCTGACGCTACAGTAGTAATTGGAATGCTAAGCACATCGGGGGCCATGATAGATAAATCAGGATATCTTTGGCTTTGACTCTTCAATGTTGTAACACATCCAATTTTGAGTAGAAGTCCATATCCATTACTGGCTCATCTAGATAAATATCCAAAGAAGATTTACCACAACTTTATACTTCTACTTGACGGTATCAAATTCCTACATTATTAAGAAAAAAATTAATTAAATACTAATATATATTACGAAAAAAAATATAATTGAGAAAATAAAAAAAAATATTAAACTTACCACCAATGTAGCAAAATCAATCTCCAAGCCTTTCCCAGCTTTATGTGTTGCTACTCCTTTACTGCTACTACCTCCAAATGTGTCTTGTGCCTAAGAAGATGATCCAACCTGATGGCTTCTAGTTCTAGATATGTGATCTGTTTTGCTCTTCTCATATTCTCCATAGAGTTTATATAACTTGCTCTTTATGTGAGCCAATTTCTCTTCACAAGTGATGGGATCAAGTTTATTAAAACAGAAGTTCAAAAAATCAAACTTCATTCGAGGATCAAAGATTGCTCCAAGTGTAAGGATAACACTATAATCACTCCAATACTTATCGAACTTCCGTTTCATTCTAATAGACATCTCCCTTATGACATGATCTTCACTACGTAAATTTTCATTCAGCAAACATTCAATCCTTCATACTTGCAAAAAATAGTGGTTTGATGTTGGATATGATGACCTTGACATCAAATTGGTGATACTATGAAACGAGCTCAGAAACTTGCATATCTTTTTTGCTCTTTCCCACTTATCAATGGTTAGATAATGTTTATAATGACGATCATTCAATTGAAAGCAAGAAAAAGCACGTCGATACTTAAGTGCGCTATCAAGCATAAGATAAGTGGAATTCCATCTAGTAGTTACATCCAAACGCAAACCAAGATTTGTATCAATGTTGCCAAATTGTTCAACACACTCCAAAAAGTGTTTCATTCTACTCTCGGAGCCTTTACATACTTCACATTTTCCCTTACTTTATGCAATACTTCGCTACTTATAGTCAATCATTCTTTAACGATCAAATGAAGAATATAAGCAAAACATCTAATATGAAAAAACTCACCACCACATAACAAACTATACTGTAAGTTCAATTGCTCTTTCAGAAAATCTTACATAAAATCATTTGGAGATGCATTATCCAATATAAGGGAGAATATCTTCCTATATATGCCCCAATCTTTCAAAAATTCAAATACTTTTTTCGATAACTCAAACCTTGAGTGAGGAGGGGGCATTTTACAAAAAACAAGAATTTTATTATTCAATTTCCAATTGTCATCCACATAATGTCCAGTCAAACAAATATATCCTCACTAGTGGAAGCAGTCCATACATCAAAAGTCAAACATACTTTCCTCGAAATTTTTTGCAAAATTTGTTTCAAATTCTTCTTTTAGGTCAAATATAAATTCCAAACATCTGATGTAACAGTTTTTCTACTAACTGGCTTATAATTAGGATTATATAGCCTTATGAATTGTGTAATCCTCCAATACTCAAAAAATGAAAATGGCGGATCATGTTCAATAATAGCTATAATCATCACCTCACGAGCAAATTTAGGATCTGGTTTTCTTGATCTTAACTTGCCAGCATGATCAATTATCATATCACCAACATCATTATATCTAGGAATTTGACTCAAACGACACTTTTCTCTATGTCGACGTAAAGATGAAGTTCCATGTGAATGTGTTCCAATAACATATTCCTTTCCACTTGCTTTACACTTAGCCCTATTTTTACCATCCTTCCTAATACCAATTTTTGTAAATATTTCCCAAACTTGAGAAGAAGAGCTACCTACTTGAGCCTTCTTACCTACATGTTCTTCAAATTGAGAAGATCCTAGTTGTAGATTATTGTTATGCCTACCGACTTCAGGCACATCATCCACATTAATAGGTTCCATTGCAGTCTCATTACTTGGAGGATCCATTCTGTAAATATAGAAAATGTTATTAGTAGTAGTACGCTTATTTATAAAATATAAATATAGTCACTCCACGTCTCCATTGGCCACCGCATCGGCGTCATCCAAGCTACGACCAATGGCCATATGGCTACACCACACCCCACACCATCCAAGCCATGGCCGATGGCCAAACGGCCACACTCCAAGCCACGGCTGGCGGCCACACTACACGCTCTAAGCCACCGGCCTCACCCCTACCCCACACGGCCACACTGTACTGCACTACACCACATTCTCCATTGGATTGCTGTCACCCCACACAACCACTATACCACACTCCCATTGGACCGCCATCACCCCACACGGACACACCACACTACACTCTCCATTCTCTAAGCCACCACCACCGGTGTCACCCCCACCTCACATGGCCACACACACCGCACCGCACCGCACCACACCATACTCTCTAAGTCACCAACGTCACCCTACACGGCCACACCACACAACACCCTACTCTCCAATAACTAAAAGGACAAAATCTGTTACTTTACATTAATTAACGTCTAATGAGGACAGTGGCATGAAGGAAATGGAACAGGTAGCCGGTGGTCAACAGAGTGGAAGAGGACGACGACTGTCACTGTGACTGTGAGTTAGAGCTAGTGAGTGTCTTGTGTTCATGTCTGTTGTGGCCTGTGAAAGTGGAAGAGGACGTGGACTGTGCTGTGGTCTCTGGTCTGTGACTGTGAGTATGGAGGGACGATCGGACGGGGAGTCGAGGACAACAGCCGAGGGAGTGTGAGGTGTGACTGTGGTCTGTGACTGAGTGTCTCGTGTAAGTGACTGAGTGTGACGATGTGGGTGTGGGCTGCTGCGGTGTTGTCTTCGTCCTCACCAAAGTCTAAAGTTTTTAGTTGCTGTGGTGCCGTCTAGTCACTTCAATTGGCGTCGGCATTGTCTCGTCAATCGTCACGTTGTCAGTCGTCAGTTATTAGTCGGTGTCACACAGTCCACAGACATAGCATAGTATAGCAAATTTTTTTTGGGTCAACGCCCTCAAGAACTTACTCGCCCTGCCCTGTGAGTTACGTGAGCGAGGCGGGTCAACCCGCGAACCTGCCCCGCAATTACCAGCTCTAAGTTTACCATCAACTAAGATTTTGTATGATATCATTGTGACACATTCCATTGGCTGTTTTACCTAAGTTTTACAAAATCCAAGTTTCTCAAGCATAACCCTTAGAAATTCCATTCTATTCAATCATAGGCTTTGTTTATATCAAGTTTCATTATAGAAAAGGTTTTTTTTTCCTAGCTTGCTTCGTCCTAAGGAAGTGGAATTCCTCATGAGTAATAATGATATTATCGTAGATAACTCGACCTGACATAAAGGAACTCTATGGTTCTGATATGATGGAATGAGGAAAAGGTTTTAAGTGATTGACCAAAACCATGGAGATGACTTTGAAAATGAAATTGCATAGACTGATGGGGTGGAAATGTCTTCCTGTGGAGATGCTACTTTAGGAATTATTATAGCATTAGTAAGATTTGCACTAGGAGAAATCATACTTGTACTGAAGAAGGATTAGACAGTCTCCACTATGATCATACCTACTATATGCTAGTAATGTCGATAGAAGACACTAGGGAATCCATCAAGTCTTGAGGCTTTAAGAGCTTGTAATTGAAAAGTGGAACTCTCAATCTCTTCAACTGAAACCAGGTTGCCCAAAATAGCATTCATATCATTGCTCACCATAGTAGGAATTTTGTTCAAAATATTACCCCAATTCCTCCCTCTATTTGATTTAAATAGATTGACATAGAAGTTGTTGAATGTAGACATGATAGCCTCCTCCTCGTCAATCCAATTACTAACCCGATCTTTCAATCTCAAGATTTTGTTTCTTCATCAGTGCATCGGGTTAGATTGATGAAAAAATTTGGTATTCATATTGCCTTCCTTTAGCTAACTTATATTAGAGTGCTGTTGCTAATACAATTCCTCTCTCTTTTATAGTAAATCAAGCTTACCAATCAATTGCCTTTCAAGACCTCTATCCATTTGATAGCCTCTTCTTTGAACTTCTACTAGCTCATTTTGCGTGTGTCTAATTTCTGCTATATTATTTTTGGACAATGAGTGACTCCATTCTATTAAATTTAGGCAACACTTCCTTAATTTGAAATCTAGAGGAAAGGGGTGTCTACTTAGTGGATGTCCTTCCAATGCGACTTTGATTTTGTTACCATAGTCACCTGAAGCTGTCCACATGTTTTTGAACTTGAATCGCTTCTTGCTTGTCCTATCTTCAAAACTCGTGTCCACTATCAAGGCAATAGGATTTGAGCACACCATTTGACTATATAGTACTTAGGTTTTGGGGAATTTATCAAGCTATGCTTTCGAGCTTAGGGCTTTATCTGTTTTTTTCCATTACTATTCTTCCATCATCCATTTTGTTTGACTATGTGAAACTTGGACCTTAAAAGCCTAAATCATTCAAATTGGCTTTAACTACCACCATACCAAATTGTTCCATCTGTTGGTTGCATCGAGGAATTCCACCTTCCTTTTTAATGGCTGAATATAATATCTTTGAAGTCACCAATACATAACCAAGGTTCACGCATGTTATCCCATCTTGTTTCTAGGTCTTAACATAAAGTGTGTCTGGGTTGTAGATCAGGATTTGCATAAAATCTAAGATATGTCAAAGAAGAGAGCTTTGTTTGCCAAGAACACAAAAGTCCTTATGTGGTTCTTGCTAGTGTGAAAATTTTTGATCAATATGTCATCCGACCACCATAAGGTTAGTTCACCAAATAAACCAATAGGGGGTATGTAAAGCTCTTTGCCATATCTCATCTTTCGTCTTATATTATTCAACTTCCTATCATTCTTCTTCATCTCCATGAGGAATATAATGATAGGATTATGTTTTTGGATGAGGTCCTATAGGTGTTGAATTGCTAAGTGGGCCCCCAACCCCTTGATAGTTCCAATTGATGAAAAACATGGCTCCTGTGTGGCTGCTTCTAGCTAGCCACCATAGCTATTATCATCTTTTCTAGCAAAAGTGATGGGGATGTTAACTAAGTTGTTTGAAGAGAAATCTAAGTGTGAAAGGGATGCATTTTCTATCTTTGAACTTCTTTTGCTTCCTCTTTCTTCTCTTTGGTGATATCTTTCTAGGCAGGTCACTTATTTATTATGTTCCTCAAATTTCAATCTTTTGACGATCCCACTACTAGTTCCTCTACTATCCTTTTAATTTCCAAAGTTTGTAAGGATAGAATGAGATGGGAGGGGGAATATTTAGGTAGGGATGGTAGTTTAGGAAAAGGAGGAGGTGATTTGAGAAGTTCAACAATGTAGGCGCTTTGGTGATTTTGTATATGTATTTGGCTTTGGGTATGTATAGGTGTGTGGTGTAAGTTGATTGATTTAGGAAGTGCATATATAAGGGTAACTGATATATTTGTTATTTGGGATTGAGATTTTGATTTCGCAAAGCTATTTACTTCTTCTTCTTTGGTGTTTAAAGAGGGTTAAGAGGAGGGAATTGAGGTGTTAAAGCTAGGTGTATCATGATCTAAGTGTAGTATATTTGGGCTTATAGGAAGTAAGCTAGTTAGACTCTTTTCCAGGTTACTTTGATGAATTAGCTTAGTTCTTTTTAGAGAAGGGATGTAAGGTAGATGACTTAAGGTTGGTGTTGGTTGATTTTTTAACACTGATGTCTCATTCCTATTGTTAATCACATTTTTCCTTAAGGGTTTTGTGAAGGCTAGATTAGTTTTGTTGAAGGCCGCTTCCATTAATGTGTTGTTAGGTGAACTTTCACCTTCAAAAAATGTTCTTGCAACATTTGCTCTAAGCTAAGGGCTATATTTGTTAATCGCCTCCTCATTACATCTCATTGTTATATGGCTAAACCTTCCACATTTTAAGCAAATATCTGGTAGCTTCTTATATTTGAAATGGGTGAAGTACTTTTTAGATTTGCTTCCACTTATCCATGATCCATGCTTCAAGCTTCAAGGGCATCTTTAGATCCACGTCTATTCTCACCCTAAAAAATCCCCTAGTGGCACCTCCCTTGCTATTCACTGATTCAACTTCCAAGACTTATCCCACACACTATCCAATTTTTAATGCATTACTCTTTATTATTTGGTTAAACTTTAATCCATGTATTTTGACTAAAAACAAACACTTATCTAGAATCACATCATCAATGCTTTGGTTAAATTCCCATGTACTCAAGACTAGAAGCTTTCCCATGAAGGCCTAAGGGTTATCTTTGATAATTTTTAACATCCGCTACTTCTCTCCAAGATTGCACACATATAGGTTTAGCTTGGATGCTATAATATCTTAGATGCCATAGACTTTCCTTGTCTTTTTCAAAATTGACACTACTTTTACTTTTACCTTAAATTTATACTTTCACTATAAATTTTTTACTTTTACTATAACTTTTTACCTTTAAGGTAAATTTTGGATTTTAGGGCTTTTTATTTGTTTTGACTATTTCTCTTAATTAGGGAAGGTTTTCTTAATTTCTACTTAAAATCTAGACTATTTCTGACCAAATTTAGATAACCGAGTGAAGTTTCAAGCTTTTAAGTTAGGATATGTGGGTAATCCTTTCCTTTACCTAACTTTTGATGATCTTTACTAAATGAAGATTTTATGATTTAAGGCGTATTGTTGTTATTTTAAGGTGAATTTTAGGTGTTAAGTCCTAAGTTAGTTTTTGAGTTTGGTTTCTATATTGGTGCTCCTTACACCCCTTATCATTTCATGAAGTCATATGTATCTTTTATTAAATTTTCTATCAAAATGCCCGTAGATAAGTAGAAACACTATAAGGATAACTTATTGCTAAAAAACCAATTGTGTTTTGCAAAGGTTTTCTCATATGTTTTCTAAAAATCATCTATAATAACAAAAAGGTAAAACATTTATTGATCTTATACTCTCTTAAAAAGATATCATACATAAAATTAAAAAATCAATTCCTATTTTCAATTCATAGTTTGATCACCTAACTTTCTCACTTTTTAAGTATCATTAACTATACTCTTCTACTTTGAAAAATTACTAGCTAATATTGTTCTTGTGTTATAAATGCTAAAAAGGGTAAATTATTCAGTAAATAAATTATATACGAGATTATCTTAAATATATATATATTTTTCTAATATGATGGTTGTCCATGTATCTATTTAACCACTTAAAATAATTTCTCTCTAACTATAATTATTTTTAAAATTATTTAATTAATATGTTATTTATATAATGTATGTAAAACGCCAAACCTCTCCATCCTCTTTACTATAATAGATTAATTACAATGGAGGATTGAGAAAAAAATTTAGAAAAACGAGGAGGCATGCAATAATTCATATATTTTCTAAATAAAAAGTGATATGTAATATATGTTATATATTGTTTTATTATCAAAGCAATTTATAATCAAGTTACATATAATCATTTTATTGCTTAGCTTAATGTTTATATGTAATTGATTTATTGTGTATGTATCATGGATCTGTTTTCTACTAGTATAACCCTGATTTTAGTTTAGATAAGACATCTAGATAGTCACATATTACATCTATACAATTATCTAATTTTGTAGCATTTTCATTAGTAGATAAATAATAGTTATACGAAAAAATAGGGTTTTGTGATCAAATATTTAAAAAATTCACGCTAATCATTATATTTGTTTGAAAAATCTTACAAAATATTGAATATTTAACTAAAAATTAGGTATAACTAGACTTAGGAGCCAAGCTAAACTAGCTTGAAATTAGGATTGGAACTTATGGTTCATGACTCCAAAAATATGGAATCGTGACTAACCTAGCCAATTCAAAAGGTTTGATGGATCACAAGTCTGAGCTCGACTTGTGAACCGTATTTTTAATTTTTTTTTTAATTTATGTTTCTCCATCATGCTTATACTAAATTCCATTTTCCATAAGTCTAAGAACTTTTTTCCTATCCATTACAAACATGAAAAATATGAAGCCATATTTTATAGAAACATTAAGTACACATTTCCTCATGTCTTCAAGCAAATATAAAAATGTTACAAATACGAAATTATATGTTACAAATGTAAATATGACATAAATAAGATCCTTTAACATATTCTTTCTTTGCCAATGCAAGTTCTCTCTTTCTCTTTCTTTTGGATAAAATTGGTATTATGAGTTGGTAGTTCAAACAAGTGGTTCTTGCTCTAGTAAAGAATTGGCTTAGTCGAGCTACTTCACGATTCGAAACCGATCATTACCTAGGTCTAGGTATGACACTTCTTAAAATATGCCATAAAGAAAATGTATAATTAGACAATAATTTCTTTTTAATTTAAATCTGAAGAGGAAATTGTACTTTCTTATGTTAAAAATACAATTAAGTTTTAAAAAGACATGCAATATCTTTTGCTCAAAATATGAAAATATAAATTGCCTAATATTTTTTTTATGGGATTATTTATTCTCAAATACAATGGGCTCTATTATATATGCATTGGCACAATAAGATCGACTTGAACAAACCTTTTGAGTTATGTCAATCAATTCCTACATTTTATAAAGGTACATTTAAAATTTAAATCATTTGACTTTTATAAATGGAATCTTTAAACATTTCTGAATATGTATTATCGTAACCAAGAAATTTTACGATGTCATTATGAACTGTACCATCACTTTTTGTTTACGTAAAACCTTCCAAATTGCTGTAACAAATAATGGTATTGTACCTTCACTCTCCCATTACGTAAAACCTTTCAAGTTACTATAAAAAATCTAACATAAATGTGTATCATAGGATTTTCAGGGTATTTTAAGAGAAATTCTCTTTAATGGTCCTTAATTTTGCAGTAATTCAACAAATTTAATTATAATTAGAGATGATACCATAGAATTTGCCACGGCCGAATATCTGTTAAGAAAAGTTAATTTAGCTATATAAAAGCATTTTGAATAATTTTAAAACCTTGTACTTATTTGGCATTTGTAAAAAGAATTTAGAATTTCAATTACATATTTCTAAAGGTTTAACACTTGATTAATAAAAATATATTTCAAATAAAAATTGTAAGCAAAGGGATCAATGTTTGGGTTAAGTTCAAATATATATCAAATTTCAATGGATTAAGATAGATATTAATATTATATTGAGTGATTGAAACAAAAAATTTATTACAGTCTAGTTATAACATCATTAAATTGAAATCACTTATCACATTTATAGATATTGATAAATTATCTATTTAAACTACTTAATATAATATTGATTATCTATTTTAAACATTTAAACTCTATTTTAACTAGTTAGAATAACATTGATTTCTATTTTAACTACTTAATTGCTGAATGTTTATTTCACCTTTTTCCAAACGTGATTTCTTGTTAATAATTTTTGAATGTTTTAATCGTGGTTTTGAGAGGGATCTACTAATATAATGTTTTTGCTTTCTTTTTTTTTTTTAAAAAAAAAATATGAAATAGGGTACTTGGAGAAGATTTTGCATAAATAGGTGAAGGCATGGATTTGGAATGTGCCTTTAGTTGTGTCAAAATTGGCCAAACTAAAGGTGTAGACCATATGAATGCCTTTAAGCAATTATTCCCACTTAATTATTTCTACGAACCACCCTCACCATCTAATAATTTTATCACATACACATAGAAAGACACCTACAACACTAATAATTTTACTTACTTACCTACAAAAGCCCACGTACCTTTATTTTAAACCCTAAAAAATAGTATTTTTTTTCCCTAGCTATAGTACTACACCTATAGTATACTATAACATAAACCCACATAACACAAACACACAAAACACCTGCATTCACACACAACTAGACTCCCTTACTTCATGACTCCCTTATACAACTTTGAAGAAGAAAAACTTGTGAATCTACAAGGATCACTAACTAAGTTCACTGAAATCGTTGAGATCTTTCCATTTCTTCAACAAAAAGCTCTATTAAGCCATATTTTGGTATTTATTTTCATTAATAATTGAAGTTTTTTCCTCATTGTGTTGATTTTCATCATTCTAGAAAAATTTAATTGTGATTCTTCTTAGTCTTTTTTTTTTTCTTTTAGAATATTGGTGCTTGTTGTTAGTTTATAGTGTGTTAGATATGATTTATGTAAATTTTGTAGTATGTAACTTGAGATAGTTAGTTTTTTAGTTTCTATGTGAATAGTTTGTGCACAATATATATTTAAAAAATGTTTCAGAGGAGTTTAGATGGAAAAGAAGATGAATATTGTATAACTAAAAATTTCGTATTAAATTTATCTTTTTACAAAATCATTAAATATCAATGTTGTGATGGTTTATAGTGAGCTTTTCTTTAAATATCAATACTTATTGTTAGTTTGTATTGATTAGTTTGTTCTGGTTAATGTTTATGCAGATAATTGTGTGCAAAATGGGGTATGGAATAGGTTCTCCCTTTGTTTTGCTTCATTAGCAGAAAAAGTAGTCATCACCCTATGCAAAACATTGATGGCCAAATATTGATCATCCCCTCTATCTCCATACACTTCAACATCTACATCCCCATAATACTCATCTAGTATTGTTGACAAATTTATTGGCTCATCCAACTCTTCCTCGTCTTCCTCACTCTCTACCACCATAGCAGTCATCACCCTTTGATTTAGACATTGAGTAGCCATATGTCCAAAGCCTAAGCACTTGAAGCATTTGATTTGGCGAGTTTTCCCTCTTGATGACCTAACTGTTATCTGCTTATTTTCAGCCCCAACAACTACCTTCCCTCTCTCAAAAAAATTCTTCTCCCCTTTAACGTTTTAATAGCTATTCTCTTTTTCGCATTCTTACCATATCCCCCTTTATTAACATTTTTACTGTCTGAGCCATAGAACTTATTAGAGGATCCATACTTGTTACTCGCCGTTCTATAAGGATTAGAACACCTTTGCCTCTTAACCTTCCAGGCCAGCTAGATGTCTTCATCAAGGGTGCCACATTGTTGTAGCTCCATAAAACAAGCAATCTCATATTTTAGGCTCGACATAAATCATGCCATCGTTTACTTAGGATGTTGAACGACTCCACATTGAATCATCAATGTTTCAAATTCTTAGACATACTTGTCTACAGCTTTGCCTCCCTACCTCAATATTTGGAGATGCATGAATAGCTCATGCTTGTAATGCTCTAGGATAAATCTCTTCCTCATAACCCACTTCATCTCCTACTAAGTATGGATCTCAGCATCACCATCTCTTCTCCTACTAGCCACAATGTTTTTCCACCATAAAGTGGCATACCTTATAAACTCTACTATTGCCAGATGTACTCAGGTATTGTCATTAATCTCATAACATTCAAAAAGCCCTTCTACGTTATCTTCCTAATCAAGATAATCCTCAACAAATCCTCTTCTAATTAATGAAGGCATCTATAATTTCACATACTCTAAATCCTTAGGTAGCCTGAACTCATAGTTATGATATAATTTATCGTCAAAGTTATCATCTCCTCCTTCTTGGTGGGTGTGGTAATTTCCTCCAAATCGCCTTTCCCTATTACCTCCCAATGCTCCTTCCCTACGAGCATCATTAATGGCTACCTAAGGTGGGAGTGCTTGCGGATTTGCCACTAGTTGTTGTGGAAGTGTTATCTGATCTACTTGTGTGGCTATATTAGCAACAATGGTGGTTAGATTTTGTCATTGCTTTTCCAAGTTTCTCCTACCACCAACAACACGACATCCCTGACCTCCTCCTCTAACTCGACTATTGACTTCATCCCCAATTCCTCCATTCACACTATCATTCGACATAATTGTTGAATTGCAGTCTCAACACAAATGTCCCAAATCACGATTACACACATCGCAACACAACCTTAATGTCAACCTTCATTCAATTCCTAAATCACAATTAATTATGCAATTCACAACATAAACTCAAATCTTAACCTTTGTTCAATTCCAATCCCAATCACATGAATCACAACACAAACCTAAATCTCAATCATTGCTCAATTCTCAAATCATAATCACATAACCACGGCACGCACACACACTAATTTCAATCTCAATCAATTCCAATTCACAATAAGTAACCTATGGCACAAACTTAATCCCAATCTATAATGACACAACCATGGCACAACTCGTGGCATAAACCTTAATTTTAACCTTTGTTTAATTCCAATTCACAACAATCAATCAACCTACGACACAAATCAAGGCACTAACCTAATTTCAATTCACAATCAAGCAATCTATGGCACACTTATGGCACAAACCTTAATTTTCAATTCTCAATCAAGCACCCATGTTACAAGCCCTTCTCTTAATGTGACTCTAATACCAAAATTATGAGGTGCCAAATTCAAGAAGGAATCAAACAAATATAAAAATTCTAAAGACAATTGCAATAAACCTAAATTAAATGACCTAGATGCTACACAAAAACACCAATTCACTTACCAGATATGACTCACTAGTTGAGGATGGTCCAAGCTCAGTATTGTTGATATAACACACAACAATATCAACGCTTTAACTCAACATAATCATTAGATTGATAAGAGTTTGAGGATGAGAGAAAGACTCCCTCGTGTATATTAAGAAAATGTCAATAAGCTCCCTTTTTGTTTCTATCAAAAGGGTATTTATAGTAGCCTTCTAAAAGAGACAAATAGTGGCTAAAAAAGAAGAAAAGAAAATGTAAAGCAAGCTACTGGTTGAAGTGGATTATTGTTGGTTTAAAGCTGAGCCATTGGTTCAAGTGAGCTGCCCTCTATTGTGTTTACTTGGTTATCGCCTTGAAGCATTGACAAATGTGCCTAATTGAATGTAAAACAATCATATAAAATAAATGAAGATACTATATGATTTTCTTTGGGTTCCATCTGATCAAGTAAAACTCTTAATGTTAGATTCTATAATCCTTTGGTTTTAGCTTGAGTAAGTGGTCTTGTAACTGAAATGATTTGATTCTCATCATATTCATGAAAATGTTAATATTAATTTTTTTCTAAAAAAAAATATAATATGAATTAAATATTTTGAATTTTTTATTTTATTTTTTTAACAAAATTAAGAAATTTTTTTTATTTGTAAAATAAAATTTAAAAATTTGAATTTATTAATTTTTTTTAAAATAAATTTTTCTTTTGTTCTCATGTAAACTTGCAATTTTTTTTAAGAAAGTTTTTGAAAAATTAAAAATAAAATAATATATATATACATATATTGGTTACATGAGAAGAAGATATAATTGTTGTGCATTGTCAAGGTCAAGCAACCAATATTAATTGTTGTTGTATATTAGTTTATTCATTTATGTTATGAATAGGATAATAATGTGTGAGTATGTAAAATTTTTTATTTACATGTTTGGAAATATTGTAAATGGCAACTGGGGACCAAAATATGATAAAGATGCGATTAAGAAGTTGAAAATGAAGAAAAATGTGAAGTATACCGAATTCTTATATAGAATACGCCGGAGTATTGGAGTTGATTCAACTGAAGTGGGGATTAAGATAATTACAGACATCTTATTTTCCAATCTTATGCATTGATGGCAATTGGAGACAATGATAATGTGGAAAATCTAATTGAAATGGTTGAATCCTTTAGCAAGTAAGGCATATAATAGTTGTTTGTTAAGATTTTTGAAGATTTGGGGGGTCCCTTTAAACAATAGACATTTTAAGAACATAGGCAAATGTATTCTCCATCGAATAGGGAAGAGATGATGACTGAGTCGTTGATGTTTGAATCATATGATCTAACCCTTATGGAAGAGGTATCGTTTGATGATGAAGCTAAAGTAGGTAGAGCACAGTTACTTTAGTGTTACAAAGACTAGTTATACGTGATCCCTACATGGTGCATGTGGGGGCAAAAATTATAATGGACATTGAAATGGGAATGGGTATTGAGCAGGAAAGTTTTGAGGAGGAAGAGGTGGAAAATGTAAATGAAGGAGATGATATGGCTGAAGGGGATTGTCCAATTGCACTAAGTCATTCTACACAAGCAATATATTAGCTAGGGCTAGTTGAACTACCTTATATGGCAGATAGATATCCTATTCCCTTTTGCAATGAGAGTAGTGATGATGGTTACATCTATTTTGAGTAGGAACATAATACGATGTGTAGTAACTTGGTAGTAGCGATAAATTCAATAAGAGCATGAGATTCGGTACCAAGGCAGATGTTATTCAAGTTGTTAAGGCATATTATGTCAAGAACCATTGTAACTTCATTATTGATGAATCTAATAAGTTGGTTTGATTGGTTTATTGTTCAAAAAGAGAAGACAATTGTAAGTGGAGGCTTCAAGTTTGTAAGAAGAAGTTTGAAGTGTTGTTTATAGTTACTAAATTTGATGATCTACACACATACATGAACTCAATGATAAGTTGGGATCACCTACAGTTGGATTGCAATCTTCTTGCAAGCTAGTTTGTTAATCATGTTAAGGATAATCTTAATATGAAGGTTGTCGAGCTCACTTCTATTGTTGAATAGGAATTTGGTTATAGGATAGCTAAGAGATGGGTTTGAGAGGGTAAGAAAAGGGTAATTGAGCATGTGTATGGGAATTGGGAAAAGTCTTATAAAGAGCTTCCTAAGCTACTAAATGTAATAAAAAACACTAATCTTAGAACAAGAGTTGAATGGGGGTAGAGAAGATCGAATATCCTTGGGGTGTCCATTCTCAAGTGGGCTTTCCAGGCGTTTGGGCCTTACATTGCAACATAGAGATTCTTCAAACCCGTTGTCACTATTGATGACACGTTTTGTACGTAAGTACATTCACAAGTTGCTGATTGCTTGTAGCATTGATGGCAACAACCACATACTTTCATTGGCATTTGCTTTTGTAAATGACGAATTAGCTGAAATATGGGGTTGGTTTTTAAGAAAATTGAAGGAACATATCGTTGGCGATCGTGAAGGTCAAGAAACCATTTATCTCATCAAGAATAGACACCTTAGCATTAATTCTGCACTTAATGAGCACACTAATGGATGGTGACCTCCCTTTGTTGGAGGTTCTTTCTACGATACATTGCAAGTAGCTTCAACGAGGTTCACAAAAATATGCAGTGTAAGAAATTGGTCACTTATGTAGGGATGCAAACACAAGTTCGAAAGCTAAACTATTTCATAAAGTAGGTGAGGATAATCAAGCCTATTTCCCTATCGTGGTTTGATGATGTGTCAGTAGAGAAGTGGATGCTCGCCAATGATGGTTACTATTGCTTAGGTTATATGACATCGAGCATTGTGAAAGGTTATAAATTTTGTGTTGAAAGGAGCTTAGGGGTTACTAATGGCTACTTTAGTTAAGAAGACTTTTTACAATTATGTGGGCTACTTTGTCAATAAGCATTCAAAGGCTCTTAAGAATTTAGCGAAGAATAGAGTCTTCACTAAATATGTCACTGAAATGATTGGCAAATGGAGTTTAAGAACTAGCAACCATAAGGTCATTAATTACAGTAGGTAGGAAAGAATTTTTGAGGTGCTAACTAGTAATCATTGTGTAGTAAGTAAGTTGAGGGGAGGAAAGTGAATGTACATTGTTGACTTCACTTACTGTACATGCACTTGTTAGAAATGGCAAATTTACCGGATCCTATGCTCTCACATATATGTAGTAGCTGCATTAGCTTCGATATGTTGGTGCCTATTTCAGATTGGTACAAGTGGATCCATCAAGAGTTGACATATAGGACCTATTTCCTTCCCATAGGTGACGAGTTGGATTGGGAGGAGGTAAACTTCTTATTTCTCCATCCAAGAGGAAAACTTGCATAGAAAAAGGGAAAACCTAGATGTTAAAGATACTACATGGAGATGGATATTAGGAAGTGTTTAGATAAAGTCACATGTGGACATTGTCGAGATGAAGGGCATAATAGAAGAACGTGCCTATGTAAACACGAGAATGGTAAACGGTGGATTATTAGTTGCATGAATAATTAACCCTTAACTTACCCTAATACATTTATGATATCGAATTGTTAATTCTATAATGCTAACATTTTTTGTGTTCCATTGAGCGGATTAGATGGAGACTGGACTTTTTGATCCATTAATTTTAACACAATAGGACAGACATTGTTTATAGGTTATTTGGGATGGAGAGGTAAAACATTTGAAACTTGTGAAATTGATAACTTCATGTTCCATTTTTAATTCTACAACATTTCACTTCTTTACTTTTAGGATCAATCATGGCTCATCGTTCGACATTGTGATTTTAGTAGATCCATGGATGGAGCTATATTTACAATCGACGAGCTTTATAAGGGTGAGTCGCCTACCTTTTATACAACTAGATTGGCATATGATCACTACCTTAGTTGAGAGGTGGAGGCTAGAGACTCATGTGTTTCACATGCTTAAGAGGGAGTTCACAATTACTTTATAAGATATTGAGGTTTAGCCAGGCTTCCCAATCAATCGTTAGGTAGTGATAAGGAGTAGTTCCCTCAATTGGATTGCTACGTGTCAGAGATTGCTTGGGGCATGACTAGGGTTAAGTAATAGAGGAGGTTGTATTAGTTTGATGTGGCTTTTAGATATGTATTGGGTCCTGCCACAAAATGCAAATGTTAAGCAAGTTGCATGCCATATACGTGTATACATCTTGTAGCTACTAGGAGCATTTATCTTCGTTGATAAATTAAGTGCCCTTGTATACAACATGTTTTTGCCATTGTTGGAGTGCTTTGATGTGATAGGCATGAGTTGTTAGGGGTCCGCATTTTTAGTTTGATTGTATTGCCAACTCTCTATTACAGTTGCTTTGTTAGCTCATGAGATGGAAGGGGTAGTGATACTTCTTCGGGTGTGGGTATGGGATAGATTCCCCCATATAGTGCTTGTTAGTTGTTATGAACTTGTTATAGATGCTAGAGTTCCCTTGGTCACATGATGGAGGACGAGCCTAGACTCTAATTATCAACTGACGCTTATTGTTATTGCTTATCGAGATGCACTTGATATGTAGGTTGCTTATTAGGTATTTCTTTAACCTTTTTCACTTTTCCATTTGATGATATGCATCATTACATCTAAATCTTACTTACTACCCTTTAGGTCGAGTGGGTAGACACATCAAACTTCCATTTGATTCACATCTTATCTCCCTTTTGTAAAGCAAGTAGACACATTTGGACTACTTGGTTTTCGCTCATATGTTTCTACACAGTTGAGTAGACTATGTTGCTAGGTAGTTTAGGGGTTTCTAATATATGCCACAAGATGTTAATACACAACCCAAACTACATCAGATCGACCTGCATAAGAGGGTTGGCATATATTGACCGGTGCAACAAACACCTTAGATAACCTTCTGGGATAAGTGTCTAGCTTGATTAATTCACTTATAAGGTCCTCGTGGGGTTTAGCAAGGATACATGAGATAGTACAGATCTATCAGCTATTGGTATATAGGACGTATAGGAGCAATTCTTAGACATTTAGTAAGTACAACATTAACACTAGTTGGGTGATGTATTGCAAATATGATATTAATTCATTTTATGATATTTTATTCATCCAAGCTAATATGTTATGGAAAATTTGCTTATCCTAGGAGCATGTTGCGACTATTGCTTTAGCGGATTATGGTATTCAATTTATACATGATCATAGGAAGGTGACATTGTACCCATAGGCTCACCAAGATCAAGGCCCAAAGGTTGAGGTAGAAGCGCAACTTGCTAGCATTTGGCAATAGTAGTAGTTGATTCTTGCATGTCGCAAGACTAGGGGACTTAGACAATCCTGTAACCAGGCTTAGGCATAGGAATATGTAACATAGGCCCAATAGCTCCCACTCGATGCCGATGAGATAGATGACAACTCGACCTCACTACCTAACATGATGACAGCTTGACCTCACTACCTAACACTTATGTCACACCACATTGTCATTCCATTAGTGGTTCTTTCCATATACCACCTACTCCACAGAAGAGATGCCTAGGTAAACAAATAATGTATCAGGGTGAATCTTCACAGCCTACTACAAATAGGAGTCTAGTGTTTCCTCGTGACTTTGATGATGCCCCCCCAGCACTATCTAACACAGGAGTCACAAACTTTTCCTACTCTAGATCTAAAGCTGGCTAGAGAGCACACAAGCTCATTTTTGCAGCTTGCGCAATAGTTTAGTAGGAGAAGGAACAATAGGGGATAACGTACTATTTTATCTCATTTGATATGTAAATCTTTTATCGACATTTACTACTCATGTATAGATAAGTCTTGCAAGTTTTTCCAATTTTTTTTTCATTCAATGTTGGGTACTTAATTCTTATTACTCTTCATTGTTTCATATATGTTTCCTCCTTAATTGCATAGCTTTTTTCAAAGTATAGACCTTTTGATGGAGCTTCCAATTCGCATGTGAAATTGTGATTTATATTAAAATTTTCATAATATCTTTAGACTTTTTAATTTTTCTCATTTTTTAAAATTTTAAAAAATTACCATTATTTGTAAATTACTATTTAAAAAATTTAAATTATTAACATTTTTTAATAAATTATTTTTTTCTATTTTTATATCTATACTTTTACATTTTTTAATAATTTTTTTTCTAAAATTTTTTTATAATTTTTTTCACAAATTTTTTCATAAAATTTCTTTATAAGTTTCTTTACATAACTTTTCATAATTTTTTTAAAATTTAAAAGTTTATATAAGAATAGCAAAAAAAAATTAAATAATTTTCATAAATTTAAAATTTTTTAAAATAATTTTTTGATAAGTTTTACTGGTATACCTGTAATGCGTCCACGCATTGTATTGAGATGCGTTCTCGGAACGGTGCCTTTACCTAAGACATATTCCGAATTTACCATTTATTACTTATTTCTGTAATATTTTTGTAAATATTTTATTTTATGATTATTTAAAAAAAAAGTTATTATTTTAGTAGAGTGCTTTTGAACTCAATTGAAGGCTGTTCTAAAAAATAAAAAACGTAACTACAAATCGAACGATCCCAAACAGATATGATATTTACTTAACAGAGGAGACAAAAGAAGAAGTAAATGATCGCACTTTCCATATGCTGATGTTTCCACAATTAGCCTCTAGAAAAATCGTTCCCTTTGACCATTTCCAGCCATTTTGGCGCCAACTCTTCGAATTCCATACCCAGTGGTTTCCATTGCACTCGTGATACAACACACGTACCTACCCTTTTCTATAAAACCCATAATTCCCATGCAGTTTCGTTCTCCTCAGAACTGAAAACAAACCTAGTATTTCCTAGAATATGTATGTGATTAAGAGAGATGGTCGTCAAGAAGCAGTCCACTTTGATAAAATCACGGTGAGGTTGAAGAAACTGAGTTATGGTTTGAATACTGATCACTGTGATCCTGTGGTTGTGGCACAGAAGGTATGTGCTGGTCTCAAGAAGGGTATCACAACCAGTGAGCTTGATGAATTAGCGGCTGAGACCGCTGCTTATAAAACTGCTGATCACCCCGATTATGCCGTCGTGAGTCTGCTAGAAAGCCTGAAACCTTGTGTGTGTGTGTGGTTTTTTTTTGGTTAATAATGTTTTTTTCTCTTTGTTTCTTACAGTTGGCTGCTCGAGTTGCATTGTCGAATTTGCATAAGAATACCAAGAAATCCTTTTCGGAAACGTAAGTTAGTGGTTTAATCACATTGGTAGGATTGGTAGGGAAAATTATTCTATACACCGGTTCTCTATGGATAGACCTGTAACTCTGTTCAGAAGAACCGAGTCTATCTTCTCACATCTCCTCAGGATTTTTCAATGAGGGTTTGGTCCTGAAGGTTCAGCCTACCTAGATTCCCTGAGTTCATAAAAGAGAAATCAACCCTATTGGTGTATTTTGATTTGTAATTCCTGTATGATGAATTTACTTATTCATTAAAATTTTAATGATCATCCAGGGTTAAAGATATGTATAATCATTTCGATGAGAAATCTGGATTAAGGGCACCTTTGATTGCTGATGATGTCTATGATATTATTATGAAGGTAATTTCAAATTCTTAAGATATTATTGGTTCTTTGCATTAATGTTTACCTATCATTTCGGTTTGAATTTGCACAAATGCCTTATAAGATAGAAAAATGTAAAAATTTTACGTAGTTTCATGCATGCTGCCGCCTAAATTTGCTAAAATGCTTAATAACATGAAAAATAGGTCACAAAATGGAAAAAATTTGACTAGATTTTGATCTCACAAAGTGGCTTCATTTGGTAATGATACGTGCTCTGATTCATCACAGAATGCTGCTCGTCTGGATAGTGAAATTATCTATGACCGGGACTTTGATTATGATTATTTTGGCTTCAAAACCCTTGAAAAATCATACCTTTTGAAGACTCAGGGGAAAGTTGTTGAGAGGCCTCAACACATGTTGATGAGGGTTGCTGTTGGAGTCCATAAAGAAGACATCGACTCTGCAATCAAAACTTATCATCTCATGTCTCAGCGATGGTTCACTCATGCTTCTCCCACTCTTTTTAATGCCGGGACACCAAGGCCTCAGGTATATGCATACAATGTTCGTAAGAATAAGTTGAGATTGCTATTTCTGAATGTCATTCAGCAATATATTTTAGAAAGCTTGTTCTCACATTTTAGAAATATTTTATGTGCTCTCTTATAGCGGCAAGACATTAAAGAAAATTATTATTTTTTTATTTGTTAAGACCAACAAAACTTAATCTTGTCTTGAGTATCTTGTTGGATTAGCTCAAAATTATTGCAGTCTCTTACCAAAAGCGAAGCCTGACTTGTGTGTTTGTCTTGATTTACATGTGAAGTTGAGCAGTTGCTTCCTCATTTGCATGAAAGAAGATAGTATTGAAGGGATATATGATGCACTGAAAGAGTGTGCTGTGATCAGCAAATCTGCTGGTGGAATTGGGCTTTCTATTCACAATATTCGTGCTACTGGTAGTTATATTTGCGGTACAAATGGGACATCTAATGGTATTATTCCAATGTTGAGGGTGTTTAATGATACTGCCCGATATGTTGATCAAGGAGGGGGGAAGAGGAAAGGTGTGAGCGTGTGGAATGAGTTGTGTTAGACTTGCTTTATGTTTTGCATGCTTCTTTTCCCTAACACCTGGCTTTGGTTCATTAGGTGCTTTTGCTGTCTACTTGGAGCCATGGCATGCTGATATTTTCGAATTTCTTGACCTTAGGAAGAACCATGGAAAGGTATATATGATTTGCTCACAATGGAAATTCAATGTATTTACTTGGGAACTGTTTTTTTTCATTTTAATTTTGAGCTAAAGATTTTATTTATTTTGCAGGAGGAGCACCGTACTAGGGATTTATTCTATGGTCTTTGGGTTCCAGATCTCTTTATGAAGAGAGTGGAAAGTGATGGAGAATGGTCCTTGTTCTGTCCCAATGAGGCTCCAGGTTTGGCAGACTGTTGGGGCAAAGAGTTTGAGACTCTGTATGTTAGATATGAAAGAGAGGTAGAAGAATGGACTCTAACCATCTTTTCTTGTTATCTTGATATACCTTTAACCATTTTATTTACTTGAAGCAATTATGGTGATCTTAGGGTAAGGCGAGGAAGGTTGTCCAAGCACAGAAGCTCTGGTTTGCAATACTGGAGTCCCAGGTAGAAACTGGGACTCCGTACATGCTTTTCAAGGTAAGATAAAATCTGGTCTCATGGATATGCAGAATTCAGCTAAGGAGCAGCAAAACAAGTTCCTTGTATTTGTACCTAGGTGTATTTATTTATCACCCTTACGTTGAACTTTAGATAAGGTAATGAGATGTCAGCTAGTATGTGCACACTTAATAGATTAAGTAACCATGTAAAAGCTCTGTCTATTATACAGATGATTTTTGTTATAATGTTACCTTCTTCCCGCCAAATTTTACTGATCAACTCATTTTAAATAATGTCTGAGTTTTGACTGAATGTTTGAATTCAGCAGTTCTGTACAAACAAATCTGTAGTGCCTGTGCTTTTTTGTGGAGATGATCTTGGCCTATTTGGGCATTGTCTATTCGTTTACTTTTTGTTTGCATCTTATTTGTATTTGATATCAGTACAATGTATGTTCTCTATCTGTTATGTATGTGCTATGCGTATCTTTGGTATCTAAAGACTCGACATGGACAATTTCCTGTAAGTACTTGTTGCTTAAAAAATATTGCTTTACTCTCAATTTTATCAATTAGTAGAATTAGTAACACTCATGGAGAAGATCTTCTAACTTTTGCTTAAAGTGACAATTTACATTAAGCATTAGCGAAAATGGAAATGTGGAACTAACCTTTCTTAAAGAGAGCATAAGTGCTGGAGCTTAACCAGCCATAGCTTTTTTACAAGTTGAATGCTTTACAAAGATTATTCAATCACTAAGGATTAGGAATTAGTGCTTATTCTTGAAATCTATTTTCTTATTCTATTGCTTCATGATGTTTCCTAATATTTTTTGTGTAGGACACCTGCAATAGGAAAAGCAACCAGCAGAATCTTGGAACGATCAAGTCCTCAAATTTATGTACAGAGATCATAGAATACACTAGTCCAAATGAAACTGCTGTTTGTAATCTCGCATCAATTGCACTGCCTCGGTTTGTCAGACAAAAGGTCCGGCATTTTCCCAAGTTAGGCTTATGTTGCCTTTTTGCTGGTTTTAGTTCTTGTTCTGACTATGCAGCATTAAAATTACAGGGAATTTCTGTGTGCTCACACCCATCTAAACTTGTTGGAAGCAAAGGCTCAAAGAATCGGTTTTTTGATTTTGACAAACTTGCCGAGGTTTTCATCCTTGTCCATATGTTTTGGCATTCGAGTCCTTATTAAATTCTTTCAACAACTTGTTGAATTTTTTCATTCACTATAATATTTTTATACAGGTAACCTCAATCATCACTTCAAATCTAAACAAGATAATTGATGCTAACTATTACCCTGTTGAGAATGCAAGAAGATCAAATTTACGACATAGACCTATTGGTATCGGTGTTCAAGGTCTTGCTGATGCATTTATCTTGCTTGGCATGGCATTTGACTCACCAGAAGTAAGTCTCATGAATTTTGTTTCCCTTTTCTCTTTAGCATCAAGTTGATATCTCTTGTTGACATATTTTTTGATATCTGAACAACAGGCTCAGCAATTGAACAAGGACATCTTGAAACAATATACTACCATGCTTTGAAAACTTCTTCTGAGTTAGCTGCAATTGAAGGGCCATATGAGACATACAGTGGATGTCCTGTGAGCAAGGTAAATATCTCGACATCTTACTACTATTTCATCATCATTAAGCGTATGGCATCTGCTAGAATCCATTTCACTTTGGCGAAATACACAAATAAGTCCCTGGAACTTTGCTCATTGGACAATTGAACCCCTGAATTTTAGTTGTGTGTAATTCAAAACCTATGTTTCACATCTGTTCAAATAAGCCCTTAAACTTTAGGACTCTACTAGATTAAAAATATTGCTGAAAATGTCCAAAACAAACTCTCATTGAGCTTTTATTTCCTATAGAGAAGCAGTTACTGTGCTTTAGTTTAGGGTTTATATGATTCTGTGTTTGAACAGGGAATTCTCCAACCAGATATGTGGGGTGTGACACCTTCAGACAGATGGGATTGGGACGATCTCAGGGCGATGATATCAAGGAATGGAGTAAGAAATTCACTACTGATAGCTCCTATGCCAACTGCTTCAACCAGTCAGATACTCGGGAACAATGAGTGCTTTGAGCCGTATACATCTAATCTCTACAACCGCAGAGTTACAAGGTTTGTTTTGCAGAAATATTTTCTGTGTGCGTGTGCTATGTACAAGTTGCAAGTACCTTGCATCAATAGTCTTGATAGGTCGGGTCTATGTCAGAAATTTCCCTGTTTTGCTTCTATATGCTAGTTTATCCTACAGTTTTTGTTATGGTGATGCTACTTCTTTCAGCGGTGACTTTGAAGTTGTAAACAAGCATCTTTTACATGACTTGACCGAAATGGGCCTCTGGAATCCGGTTCTCAAGAATAAGATTATGCATGAAAATGGCTCTATCCAGAATATCCAAGAAATCCCAGATGAACTGAAAGTATTGTACAAGTATGTAGCGCCTTTAAATTGCAAATCCTTCTCCTCTATAGCTTTACTATTCTGCTGTATCATCCCAAGTTTTGCATCTTCTAAGGACGGTATGGGAGATCAAGCAGAAGACATTGGTTGACATGGCTATAGATCGAGGGTGCTATATAGACCAGAGTCAAAGCTTAAATATACACATGGATCAGCCCAATTTCCAAAAACTGACTTCTTTGCATTTCCATACTTGGTCCAAGGTACTCGTATCACATTACCCGATTCTTTGGTTCCTAAATAAGATAATGGTGTCACCGTTTCATGGAAAATGTTTTCCAGAACTATAATCATAGCTCTGCAATCGTCAGTAAAGATTGCATATACAAGTGGTTCTAGAGCAAATGGTGGTGGAAAACAATAGTGGAGGCCAACCTTCCTTAGTCGTGGATAATAATCATAGAAAATATGAAAGGACTGAGGAAAATGATTTCAAAATTAATTTTCTCATTTTCCAAAAGCATTTTCTGTAATGGCTAGCACCCACTGCCATCTATCAGCTGCCACCTTCATTCCTACCATTATTTGCTGCTAAAGGTTATAGGTACTTTAATGGTAGGAGATCACTTGTAATAATATTTGACAATTCTAAAACTTAGTTCATTACAAATATTGAAAAAGTCTGGAGAACCTTATCCATGAAGCAATCGCTTCCTAAATTCATTTCTCAACCATGCATTGAGCATGCTTTTTGAGGGTACTTGATATGCTTATGGTATATATATAATCCATGCCTGTGTTGGGATAGGGTCTAAAAACGGGGATGTATTATCTGCGAACACGCTCAGCAGCTGATGCAATCAAGTTCACGGTCGATAATTCTATGATTAAGGTAGCGTCGTCATGTTTCATTTTTGGTTTGAGTATTCTGTATTTGTCCATGGTCTTACATTGTAATCCATGGATTGATGTGATCCTGCAATGCAGGAAGGAACTGAGGCTGTCAAGGATGATGTTACTAACAGGGCAAGTGTCATGTGCTCTTTACTGAATCGAGACGAATGCATCGCTTGTGGAAGTTAGATTCGTTAACTCTGTGGCTTGTCGCACACTGAGAAAGTGGAAGAATAATGGACTAAGGAGTTAGGATAGGAAAGCTCATTGGATACTCTAATAGCCAATTTAGTTACCATTGTTGTAAGCCTTTTTGTTCGACTATGGATTTGGATAATCTAAAGTTATCATTCATAAAGTTTTTTTTTTTTTAAATTATTTCTTAATATGTCATGTGTAATCATTATGTTAAAAAAATGACATCATATAATGTTATCATTGAATAGAAACTTAGCTATTGAATACAATTTAGGAAACTTTAGAGAAAAATAACTTTAGAGTATCTATTTTCGTTTGATTATAGTTGTTCTAATTGGTACTTGTTTATCTATGTAAAATATCAAACCCTTACTTTAATGGTATTCTTTCTGATTTACTTAGTTGGATCTTTTATTACCAAAGGTAGAATTAGAGATAAATGTCACACCTAACAGGGTATAAAATTCGTGATAACACGCCATGATTGCTCGAACTCTACTAAGCAATAGTGAAGTATCTTAAACCAATACAAATCAACCTATTAAATCATAATAGTTAATTAATCGAATGCCTTTGGTATTCCTTGATCTCAAATAAAACCTGTTCTGTATTCAATAGAAACATTATATGTCTTAGAAGAGGGCTTTATTTGGATCCCATACAAAATAAATACAACTAAGATCCCTCTGAAGAGTAAATATTTACAAATCTTTAAGTTTCCGAATCTATCAAGTTATATAAGATATTCTCACTATCTCTCTATCTTGCACCTTTTTTTCTAGAGTTTTGCGACAATTGTACATACCTTATTATGATGTCTCCTAAGGAAGTTTAGATAATCACGTCTTGTAAGGTAAAATCTATAAGAGGGTGAGCTGATAGCCTAGTGAGTTAGGAGTACAATATCTCAATATTGTTTACATGCACAAACAATTTCAAACAAGTTTTCAAATTATATGCAATGTATGAGTAACTGTATGAATGCAACATTACATACAGTCTTTCGGTAATCTATGTAAAGTCTAGAGTTTACACCTCCTTTGACCTCAATTTGGAGATTCGAATCATACTATCAACGCTTGAGTCTTACATTCGATTAATTACTCTCATTTCTTTATTAAAGATTGTGTCTTAATTTCAATGCTATAAGCTCAAGTGTTATTTACACACTAAGTAATAAACACTTTTAAGGATAAATCGGACTTGAAAACATTAAGGTATGATAATTCCTTAATTACTTAGTTTGCATTTGGCGAAACAGTAATTTTTCGATTACTTTCGATGTACTCTATAGTAATGATGACTTTCAATATAATATAATGTTTCATGTAATGCGCATTAAATTTTATTTAAATAAAAATAATTATTTTATTATTTCGAGGCGATTATGCAAGATATGATTACATCAATTGCAAAAATATAAGAAATATCAAGCATAAATAACATTCACAAAATCACAATTAAGAAAAAATAGGTTAAAAAGAAATTCAAAATTTATCCATAATCGATAAATCGCGTTTTATTTTTTATTATTATATATTTACTATGAATATATATATATATATTTTATTTATATATTTTCTTTTCCCTAAGATAAAAACGTCACCTTATCTTTTTTTTATATTATATTATTTTATTATATAAATATCTGCACGTTCATCTTCGTGGCGCCTAACCCCTTTTCCTCCCTTCCACGCTGCTATTCTCACCGATTTCAATCACTTTCTCTTTTTCTTTTTCTTTTTCTTTTTATTTATATTATATTATATTATTTTATATATACTTATATGTGTAGATGGCATAGCTGGTCACCTTCTTCGCGTCACCGTCGACTTCTTCGCTGGATTCCTTGTCGTCCGAATTTCCGCCCACTCATCGCCGGATTCCATCTCGCAATACGCAGCCTCGCTTCAATTCCACGTTGCACCACTCGTCGCTCGCCCGCCGGCTTCTTGCTCTCCGTTTTCTTTTCGATGGCTCGTTGGATTCACGTTCCTTCACCGGAAAATTTCCCAGCTCACCGACTTCGTTTATATATATATATATGTATGTGTGTATATATATATGATTATATATTGAGCTCCACACGTATATATATATATGTGTGTGTGTGTATATATATGATTATATATTGAGCTCCACACGTACACTATATTCAATTACTCACACACACCAATATACACACATACACATTCAAACCCCACCAGCATACACGTAAATACATGTACACACAGCCTCAATTTCATCCTGTACAAGTCTCGCCTGCACGAGCACACTCACGTATATATATATGAGCAGAATATATTTGGCAATCATGTCAATATGATAAAAAAAAATCAATTGTATATTAATATTAATATCTACTTCATACATAAATAATAATAATAGTCATCTTGGCTTTATTTTTTATTATTCATAATAATATTTGAATAAATTTATGAAATTTTTTTTTCTTAAAAATATAAAAAAATACATTATTATATATTATTTATGATTAAGATATTTTATCTAGTTCAGTCTTAATTATTTTAATTATTTTTTAAATTAAATTTTATTATATATATATATATTAAAATTATATTTAAATTTTAAAAATAAAACATTTTCTATACAAAACTAGTTTAGTTTCATACAACCTATCTTGAAGATTGTGTTAGTAGTCTTGATTTATAATCCGGAGGTTTGCGTTTTCCTTTTTACTCCTCTATTTTCGTCTCATCGTTATCCCTTGCTCTCGCTTTCTATCTTTACTTTTTGCTTCTAAGAATTGGAAAGCTTTTGGAGTCCAGGTCAGTCAAGACATATATATAACTTTTTGATTTTCCAAGTATATTTATTATGTACGAGATAATTTATGTAAACTTAATAATTTTAGTATTTTATTACTAAATTTTATGATTAAATTAATTAAATTATTTTGAGTAAAAATATTTATTTAAAATTTTTATTTGACTATCATAAACTTATAATTTTATTTTATTTTATTATTTATTTTAAAATTTTTCACGATTCGCTTTCTATCAAATTATTTCTTTTAATTTAAAGTTACGTGAAGTATAGTTAAGGTTTTTAATATGATTTTTTAACTATTTCATTATTATACCTAATCAATTTTTATGGATTTTACAATAAATACGTTAAAATCTACAAATAAATTCTCTATCTTAAATGTGCCATTCAAAACTTCTCTTTTGTTGCTTACTAAATATGCCCATGACATTATTTTGGTTCATAACACTTTCAGGCACTAATATAGCAACATCAACTCATACCTCGTAATAAAGCAATCGGTCAAAATCTTTTTAAATGTTCGTTTTTAATCATTATTAAACCATTTAAGATAAAGATTTTAAGTTTATAATTAATTCAATAAGCTGGAATAATCTAGTGGTTTTTGGGCATCATGCCAATATTAAAAAATATAAACAATCTTAATAATTGATTTGCAAATTTAAAAAATTCAGATTCTAATAAAACAATTAATGATATATCAAAAATAACAATCTAAAGGAAAAATAGGATGAACGTGAAACCAAATAGAAATATAAAGCCTAATGGAGATAAGCTTAGAAGTGATGAACATAGAACTCAGTAGAGATAGGCATCATAAGCCTATTCAAAGCATTATAAGTAAGATCTTATATCCTTTATTACGAGTCACTTTAGTAAGATATCACTTGCTATAGAAGGAGAGAGAAACACCATCTTGTGGTGAAGATAAAGTAAAGGTTAGAACTCTAAATCTTTTCTTAAATCAATTTTTTTTTATTAAGAAATGAAAAAAATTAAAATCTAAACTAAACGTGACATGGATTAAAAATGAACCCTAATATCAAACAACAAACAAAAAGATTATAGTTTTGATAAAAGAGCTAGTTACTTATTCACGTGAAACTATGCATGTACATAGATACATCCATACTATATACATACATACATATATATATATATGTGAGTGTGTGTGTGCTTATGTAGGTACACGTATATGTATGTATATATGTATGTCATGCATGCATGCATGAAGACAAACTTAAACTATCATGCCTCAAAACTTTAAGAGCAATGATAAGCCACCATATATTCCATTTAAGTAAAATATGCTAAGGTTTACTACAAAAATAATAGGTTTCTAGACCAATTTCATTTCTTAAAATCGTTCACTAGTTTAGCAAAATACTTCATCATTTAAATTATTTTAGAAAAATCCATAAAGTTTCAAAAAACGATTATTAATATTAATTAGAATAGTAATTTCTTTATAAGCTTCATAAAATCTAGTATTTACAAAATTTATAGTCATTTTACATCAAAAGGAAGTGGTAACTATTATTAAGACTCTTCAATTAGCGATATCTCAGTTCTAGAAGTAATAGTTGTTCCATACTCAATTTATATACTATCAACAAACTTATCAATACTTAAAAAAAAGAAAGTAAGGACCAAGCATAAGGACTCAATACAAAATAGCTAAACACATTCCTACTACCATAACTAAAACCATAATTGATACCAAAACCATTAACTAATATAAAGTAGTCTCATTCTAGTATTTGTTAGAAATGCTGGGCTTGCCAATACAGTAATAGTTCGTCCAACTACCCTATATATATCCCATAACGTATATAGTATCTGGTTGATATCCCTCTATTTGCATAATCGCTTTGCAAGAGTACTAGCCTTAATGACTACCTATCACATTACCTTTGTGGTGCAAATGCCTAACTACGGTATCATCTTAACATTTTGAACTGCAGCCTAAAATCTAGTCTAAGGGTGTCTCCCTTCATATTGGGTGACCATGCATAGATTGCATTATAGATACCAAGTCCGAGTTTAAGTATGAATTCTTTTTAGTTATCCTAAATCTAGTATACAACAAGTAACTATTCCATGCCTATAATCTATGAGTCACTACCAATGATTGATTAGAAGATTCCTCTAACTCAAATGGATATTCATATGTAATTAATAGCATAATTATCATTAATTAGTATGTGTGTAAATTAAATTAATTTGATTAAATATACTTACCGATTCAATTAGAGTTTAACTACTATTTAGGCTTATTGGGTTTAACTTAGTTTGTAAACAAGTGTAACCATGTAAGCTAGTGAGCCCATTTAGTATATCTAAGTAAGCCCACTATTTTACCCTAATTATTATCTCCAAATTAATTAGTTAGTAATTCAACTTGTTAATTGAATTGATTCAAAGGTCATGAGTCGATTAGGGTTAAATTGGATTTGGTTCATCTTTAAGAGTTTAGTCCTAATCTATTTCATTTTAATTTAGATACATTAATTTATTTTAGTTGTTAATTTCCACATTGCAAATCGGTTTAGGTGAACCGGTTAAAAGGGAATTGATTTGGCTTAGTTAAACCAAGTTTTGGATCGGTTCGGTCTTCCTTAGGGGAATCCTCATCCATTTCTAATTTTTATTTAATTATCCATTTTATTATTGAACCTAATTTAGTTATTAAATACATTATGATTTTAAGCCTATTTGCTACTTAAATAACCCATTTATGAATTAAGCCTATATGATCTTATTTAAGCCCACAAACACCTTTTAGGATAGATTATTATGCTCATGAAGATTAAGCACATTCCTTAACTAATCTTGATCCAAAACTTTAATCTCTTTGTTGAGTGAAAATGGTTTTGATTTTAAAGAAATACTTTATGGAATTCATATCTTCAAGTAAATCTTTAAATAGAAAAGTGATTATCTCAAATGTCATTTGGAAGCGTGTTTTTAATGATTTTAGATTGAGAAATGAGATCAAGCTTGAATTTTATGATGAATTGTTTGAATTTCATGAAGAACACATGAACACATTTAAAGTAATTCATCTTCAACTCGACGAGTCAAGTAGTGAGTTAACTTGGTTAAACAACTTATATCAATAAATCAATTAGCATAATGTATCAAACATATTAAAAGATGAATATTCAATCATGAATTGTCTAGATTTATTAACCTCAATACACAATATTCAAACCACATTAAATCTACTACAATGTAATATTAATTAACAAAATTTTCTGAATTTGTTTTGCTTGCACATCCTTAATTAAATCAAGTATAGCTCACTCATTACAACTCTAAATCATATCAAACAAAAATCCAATTGATTCTTAACTAGTTTCTTTATCAATTTCTTTAAAAATTTCCAGTTTTATGCAAGTTAAACCTCCTTAAACCACTACAACTTTCCATTTACGAATTACAACTTTATAATACCATAGCTTACTCATTTTAATTTTAAATCACATCAAACAAAATCCAGAACTTCCTAAATCTCATCCTATTTTCAAATCAACACTTTAACTTCATTTTAACATTAGATTAACACTTCAATTTCCCATATTATTTCTAGAAACGAATTAAAAACTCCAACCCATCCACTTTTTTATTTAAGTACTTTTAAGTACCTTGGAGTGTACATGCTTTTATTACATTTGCGATAATTCTATTATATATATTTTTCCACTATTATAATTGAAACTAATTTATGTCATGCCTAAAAAAACTATTTATTTTGAAAAGAATTTGTCAAAAATCAAACATGTATCACTTTCCGATGAAGCATAGAGTCTCATTCCATCTTTCGATTCTGAACTTCCATCTTTAGCATTCTATGTGAGAGTTAAAATCATTTGGTTGTCGATTTGGATCGGTGCAGCGGAGTTCAAGGAAACAATATGTCTGGGAAAATACATCCAAGTTTCACGAATTGGACGACAGTCAAATACTTGTAATTTCTTTAACTTTAATTATTATTTTTTGGATATATGCATGGCATTCAACGAACAAAATAGTTAAAATTCTCACGTAAAATATACTTCTTAGCTTTTTATTAACGACTGACATCCCATTAAAATATAATGTAACCAGCAGGCAAGCTCTAATCGTTTTCAATGATAGACATCAGAGTGATTTTTCATAAAATAGTATAATAACGTATTTGTTTATTTATTTATTTATTTTTACATAATTGTTGCAGAGTTCTTCTAGGGAACAATTTCGAAGGACCCCTATCAGATGAAATATTTATGATGGAAAATCTTCGTGTGCTGTGAGTGTCCCAATACAAAAACCTTGACATCCCTCATAAAAAGCTTTTGTTTCATCAATACGTTTCGACGATAACGTTGTCGGGAATATTTTTGCAGAGCGGTTAGTGATCTGAGTCTCAGGAATGGTGGTTACTATCGTTTCCCAAGTAAGATATGTTTGTAAGTATCCTTTCAACACGCTTTAAATCGTATTTAGTTAGAAAAAAGATTCATTCAATATTATATGTTACGTATTCTGTATATTTCACTTAATAATTATCATATGTATAATTATGAAATTGAAAGTTTATGTATTAAAATCTTATTAGTTGTCCTTCCTAGTAGGATTATCATAACTTATTTAATGAAATCCTTCTCTGTCTCTTTCTCATGTATAAACAGGATACTCAGAAATTGCTCAATCTCTTGGGGAATCCCTCCTGACATCGGAGAGTTTACATCCCTGTACCTGTAAGTTATGACGAGACGCAATGGTCTGGGAATTTTGTTGAATCTATATTCTATTCGTTTTAGTTCCTTTTGTATTCGAGTGAGTAGTTAGCAAATCTGGAGAACAAAGTGAAGAAAGAAACTTCTACGAAACCGATTTATTACATTAACCCTGAAAAAAATAAAATAAAATAAAAACTAAACATTTTAAGTGTGATTGTTTACCAAAAATGGTTACTACAAATCATAGAAGCACATGATTATTGATAATGTTTCCGTATTGGCTAAATTATATTGATTATCATGTCAACTTCATAAATTATATTAACAGATGAAATCCCTTTTTAAAATTGTAATGATGGCCTTGTTGTTATCTACTTGGATATACATGTGGTACAATATATATATATATAAGTCCTGCGCCTTGTAAATGACTATTACATTACAGTTAAGTTGATGCTAAGCATTTAGCATATGCCAGAATTTTTAGCGATTCATGGACTCAAATGTACACATGAAATTGATGGACTGAAATGAAAAGATCTGTTCAAACTTTGACAATCGTGGGCACTGATATTATTACGTTGCAGAAAGCACGTCATTGCATATTAACTGTGGAGGCATGGACCTGGAGGAAAATGGAACACGATACGAAAGGGACAACAGCAAAAGCGTGTTCCATGTTAGTAAGGGCTCCACGCATTGGGCTTGTAGTTGCAGTGGGGCAGCAATTTTGGGGCCTTCTTCTGGCTTGTTGAGAAACTTATCATGTGGACTTGGCCTTTCTGATGCATTTCTGTCTGCAACTGCTCGGGTGTGTCCCGTTTCCCTTAAATATTATGGACCATGCTTTCGCAATGGCAAGTATGATGTCACCCTTCACTTTGCTGAGATTGAATACAATAAAAATGAAGACTACAGCAGTTTAAAGAAGAGAATCTTTGATGTCTACATTCAGGCACGTAAAGTACTTACATGCTTTATGGAGTCGATAGAAAGCTCCTAATAATTTGAGGAAAAAATTAGGTAGATAAAAGTAGATACGAAGTCCATTTTATTATTACTATTTTTAAAACATAGTTACATAGAACATATATATGGATCACATTTTCCACGTATGGACCTAAATATCATACCTGATTAATAATTAATTGAAGTGCTGCAAAAACTTGCTTATCTTGAAATTAATAACGTACTAAAAAATGGCATTAATAATAATTGGAAAAAAGTATTGATATGATCATTCCCTTTAAATTAAATCTGAATTTCAGCCCGTCAACCTTTTGAATATTAACAACCCCTATTTTCAAAATAGATGGTAGTTTTATTGTACTTAGAATAATGAATAAGTTTATGTTATAAAAATGGCAAACATGACACGGGGACTTCTTTTAATGATTCAGAAAAGATAGAGAGGACTCCAACAACAAAATAGAGACATGAATGATTCAAAGGAGAAAAGCAACAAATGCAAATGAATTAAAAAGAATAGTCTAATAGTACTATAATAAGAAAGAAGTGAAGGAACATATTTGCACATTTCCCATTATAATTTTATGTTTCAACTTTGCTCACTTTCACGTATTTGGCTCAAGACTTCAGCTTTAGGTAGCAAACCTACTGGATAAAGTTAAAGAAAATATACGGAAATTATAATATAAATCATGCGATGGCTTTGTGTTTATCTTAACTAAAAGAGCATTCCATGCTGAACTCAATTAAACGAATAATTTAAAAGTCTTAGATTAAATATATGAACAATTTATGATGGAGATCACTTCATTAAAATGAAACGATAATTAAATATTACTACTTCAGGATAAACAAGTGCTGAAGGACTATAACATAGTCAAAGATGCTGGGGGACCACATAAGAGAGTATATCGAACGTTTTCTGCTATTGAGGTGAAGAATAGTATTTTGGAGATTCACTTGTATTGGTCTGGGAAAGGAAGTCTGGATGCCGGAGTTCTTATTTCAGCCATTTCTGTTACTCCTACTCCTGGTAAGATATCATACACTCATGTTTATTATAAATTTTGATTTCATTACAAGGAAAATTTTAACGAGTATTCTTGGACACCTATTAACAATTAAAAATAAAAAGAAAGAAACTTTTACAGTTTCTATATAATGCTACTTTTCATGAAGCCTGAGTTAATCTTAAAAGAGTAATATGTTTCCTTTGTAACATGAAAAACATTGTTAATACGTTCCATAATGCATTTTTCTACCTGCATTTTTAAGCTTCTATGACGCAGCGCGGAAAGCGTAACAAAACGAATCCGAGATTGGATTGGTTTCACACAACAAAGAAACGATCTTTGATGTAAATCTGGTTGCGCACAACCCGAAAATTGGAGAAAACTCTCTCTCAAAGTATATTCCAATATGATAATAAAACGTACCCTAATCTATCTGACAAAAGAGTATTTATATGTCCCCGTAAAATATCTAAAAGGGGAAAATCTAAACGTACACGTGGAAAGAAATAATAAAATACACGCATAGTACACGGTTTGATACACGGCCGTGCCTCTAAGCCGTGTATGTTTCTGGGCATGCGACACGCATAGTACACGGTCTCATACACGGCCGTGCCTCTAGGCCGTGTATGTCTCTGGGCATGCGACGAGCATAATACACGGTCGAGTACACGGCCGTTCCTTTAGGCCGTGTGGGCTTCTGTGTATATGACGAGCACAGTACATGGTTTCATACACGGCCGTGCCTTTAGGCCGTGTATGACTCTGTGAGAATCCTACTGGAGCACACGGTCGTGTCGCTGGGCGTGCCTGTGCCCGTGTCAGTGATACACGGCCGTGCCCTTGAGCCGTGTAAGCCGCTGTGCCCTCCACGATGTTCACATCATTCTCTCCCACCAAGGTAGAACCTGACCCCGAGTTCGCTTCTGGATATAGGGGTGCGTCATCCGTGTAAAATGGAGATAAATCCGCTACGTTGAAGGTCCGAGAGATTTTCATGCTTTTCGGAAGGCCAACCACATAGGCGTTGTCATTGATTTTGGCCACTATTTTGTAGGGCCCATACTTCTTCGGCTGCCACTCGCTATATGTACCCACGGGGAAACGCTCTTTCTTTAAGAACACCATCACTAGGTCTTCCACGTCGAATAACTTCTTCTTCCTATGTCTGTCAACGGCTTTCTTATATCGCTCATTCACTTTCTCAATTTGTTCTTTGATTTCCGACGCCACTGTGTGATACTGTTCCGCCAGGTGCTTTGCTGCTACGTAGGTCTCCTCACCTTTGGGTAAGGAAACTAGGTCCAGAGCGTGAGAAGGTGCCTTGGTATAGGCCACTGAAAAAGGTGATCTTCCAATAGTTCTATAGATGGAACGGTTGTACCTCTCCATGTATCTAGAAAATAGGTTCAACCTCTTCTTATTGGCAGCTTTAGAATTGATATCCAAATACTTTCCAGTCAATGATCGACCACCCAATGGAGAATAACAAAGGAGGCCTATGTTGCGAATCTTCGGGTGGCGTACCTCAACTAGATCCACTTCAAATCGGGTTCTAACAGGCAAACTATAGCTATTCTGTATGCTAACAATCTTTGGAACCTCTTCAACTTTAGAAGCTTGAACAAATTCCATTACTCCACATGAAGCCTCATTTGAAACACCAATATAGCGATCCTTTCCTTCATTGATAACATCTTGTAGGGCCTGTAATTGCTCAACAAAAGGCACACTTGGCCGCCACTTTGAGAAATCATATGAGTACTCACCAAACAGTGGAACATAGCGATCTGGCCAATGAATTTGCAGCAAATCAATGTCGTTAGTGCCAAGTCTCTTAAGGCTTTTTTCTACACTCTCTTTGATGTTAGCAGCATCAACCCGTAAAACCTTTGCAGTTTCACGAATATAGCTTGACCTTTCTAAATAACTACAAACTTTTGTTACCACAATGGCCTTGTCATGTGGCTGAGACTTTAACCAGCTACCAATATAACAACTTGTTTTTCCTTGAGTTTCTTTCTTCGTTGGAATTGGATAAGCTTCAGTAGTGTCCAAAGTATTTGTGCCACTCTCAAATGCATAATTGAGAATGTCATGAGCTTCTTTCTCTGTATTTTGTACTCCATAAGTCATCTCTAGCGCTTCCTCTGGTTTGAAGTATAAGTTTTTGGGTAAAACATTAAACTCTACATCCTTAGTCTCCTCCATTGGTGCAATGAATAAGCTCAAAGTATCCTCAATCTCCGACTCTTCAGTAACCATCAACACCTGCTTGTCATTCAACAATG
The DNA here is from genome assembly GCA_037954665.1 of Laguncularia racemosa. Classification (NCBI taxonomy): domain Eukaryota; kingdom Viridiplantae; phylum Streptophyta; class Magnoliopsida; order Myrtales; family Combretaceae; genus Laguncularia; species Laguncularia racemosa. The sequence goes on from JBBMOL010000068.1 coordinate 1,703,540, forward strand.
GTGAGTCCTCAATAACTTCCTCACCAACACAATTTTCATAGGCTTCAATTGTTTTTCCACTGCCCCTACTATCAACAATCAAGGTACTATGATCGTTAAGGGTCGAGTTTTCCTCTTGTTTGACCATCTCCTCTTTAAACCCTTCCGGAATTAAATTTACTGGCTTAGGTGTTTGTGGAGTTTCTTGAGGGAGGATTCGCTCGTAATCAAGGGGAAAGAACTTTTGTTCTAGCAAGTATTGCATCATAAACCAAGTCCTCACCGGATCTTTACCCTCAAGGCATCTTACTCCTCGAAGTCGTTCCCACCAATACAATGCATCACCCCACAAATGACTCTCCACTAACTCTATCTTCATTCCCTCTGGAACCCTCATATGGTCAAAGAATCTTTCTATATCCTCTACCCACACCCAAAACTCATTCAGACTCTCGGTACCATCAAACTCCGATACAACATATTTAAATTGAAAAAAGATTTCATCTTTATACCTGTAATCACATCTGTTGTATCGTCTTACGCTATCATGGCCTCTTCTCCTAGGCAGATTACTAAAAATCTCATCTTCACCATCCGTATCATAAGTAACAGATCTGTTCCTTGGATCGCCTTCCGGTCGTCTCCAATAAACCTGCCTGCTACTGTTGGTATTGGATCGATAGATCAAGGCCTCACGACGCTGTTCCTCTCGCCGGATTTTCTGACCCATGGTTTCCTCTACCGCCCTTCGTATTGGTTGCCCGTAACGTAGGACTTCCGTACCCCGAACACCATCAAGAATACGACCGCAGTCATCACCGTCGTTAGCCGACATCCCCGCAGGAAATTACCTTGCTCTGATACCAACTGACGCTGCGCGGAAAGCGTAACGAAACGAATCCGAAATTGGATTGGTTTCACATAACAAAGAAACGATCTTTGATGTAAATCTGGTTGCGCACAACCCGGAAATTGGAGAAAACTCTCTCTCAAAGTGTATTCCAATATGATAATAAAACGTACCTTAATCTATCTGACAAAAGAGTATTTATATGTCCCCGTAAAATATCTAAAAGGGGAAAATGTAAGCGTACACGTGGAAAGAAATAATAAAATACACGCATAGTACACGGTTTGATACACGGCCGTGCCTCTAAGCCGTGTATGTTTTTGGGCATGCGACACGCATAGTACACGGTCTCATACACGGCCGTGCCTTTAGGCCGTGTATGTCTCTGGGCATGCGACGAGCATAATACACGGTCGAGTACACAGCCGTTCCTTTAGGCCGTGTGGGCTTCTGTGTATATGACGAGCATAGTACACGGTTTCATACACGGCCGTGCCTTTAGGCCATATATGACTCTGTGAGAATCCTACTGGAGCACACGGTCGTGTCGCTGGGCGTGCCTGTGCCCGTGTCAGTGATACACGGCCTGAGTAAAATTATACACGGCCGTACCCTTGGGCCGTGTAAGCCGCTGTGCCCTCCACGATATCCCCATCATTCTAACAGTTGAAATTTTTTTCTATCCAATAGGCAAATCTGGTCTAAGTTCTTTAGAAATAGCAGTGATTGCAATAGCTTGCGTTGTATTTCTTGGGCTACTTGTTCTGGCCTTGGCATGGCACAAGAGCAGGATACGAGACAAGAGCTTATACGGTTAGCCACAGGTTAGTGTTTCTTTCAGAAGATATTTGCATAAACTCAGTCTACATGGACGGTGCCCTGATTTTCCTGAGTTATACGTATAGATATAGACAATTATTATCTGTATGCGGATATGTGCATGCATTGTATTAAATAGTATTTATACAAACATGTCGTATACTTAATAAGTATGTATATAAACAAATTGTAGCCTGCAACATCCAACCATATTTAAGAATGTTTTACTATTTTCATAGTGAATTATGTATGTGAGATTCAATTATTTAATCATTTATTTACTTTGAAACTAGAAAAACGCATAGACATCGGAGAGACAAAGGTCTCCATCAAGCAATTGGTAAATGCCACTTAGAAATTCAGTCCTAAAAAGGAGATAGGCAAAGGAGTTTTAGGAAAAGTCTGCAAGGTTATATGCCAAATTCTAAAATTTCCCGTTTTCTTTAGCTGCATATTTTTTTCGTACAAATATCTGAAATTTCGTTTGTCCTGGTTGCTTAAAAAGAATAAACAAATGAAAATGAATTATAAAAAAAAAAAAGACAAAGTTGAGAATTATGTCCTAATACCTACCCTTTGCTTAGCTCTTTGCTTATGATTTTCATGTAATCGCAGGCTGAACTAGCAGGCCAAGTTATCGCCGTGATGAAGCTATCTTCTCGATCAAAGCATGGTGTTGACGATTTTAAACGTGAACTATTTGCCCTAAAATCCTTGAGGCACAAGAACATCGTCCAATTGTTTGATGTTGATTCCGATCACGGTTACTATCTACTAATATATGAACAAATGGAAAACAAATCCTTTGCTGATGTCCTATTTGGTATGCCATAATTTGTTATTTATGTGCGTTGTTTATATTAATAATATAGCTATGGGAATATCCTTCAACCTTAGTGAATTATGATTGCAAGAACCAGCAATCTATTTTGCCACTTTAATAAGTCACAAAATTAAGAAAAAAGCACCGGTTTAGATGTTCTGCTAAATTTGGTTCGTAGGCTCTGGTCGAAATTCTTGATGCTTATCACACTCAAATATTTATTTAGTTATTTTCCAACTATGTAAACACATACATATATATACAATTTCCAATGCTTAAATAGTTTGGTATACGCCTTGAGATTTGATTTCTACTTTTATTTATAAAGCAACTATCTAACTCAATAAATATGGTGACTTGTAGATCCAAACTTAAAACTGAAACTCAATTGCAAAATTTGCAAAGACATTGCTGTAGGTTTGAAGTTTCCCCATGAAGAGACACACCTCGGCATGACTCATGGAGATATTAAAACTACTAATATCTTGCTTGATGGTGAATATAATGCAAAAATGACGCAGCGTAGGAAGCGTAAAACACGAGGTCAATTCTCGGATTGAACCTCACGAATAAACAAAGAAATTCTCAATTGTGCACAATTGAGAAAATAGAGAAAACTCGTCTCTAAGCGTCTAATTTTATAAAAAATTAAAAGTCAACCCTAAAAATGACCTAGGAAACTATTTATAGTCCTCCGGAAAATAATTAAAAAGGAAATATATATGTACACGTGAGAATAAATATATGTATACATGTCCGTCATTTGGCTGATACACGGCCGTGTATTAAGCCGTGTATGTTCCTATTGACCATCCTGACACAACATACGGTTGTGCTTTTAGCCGTGTATACGGCTGTGTATGTTTTTGTGGCGCTTCTATACATATTACACGGCCGTGCCTTGTAAAAGACACACCCCCATCAACCGGCCACATAAAAAAACCTCCGATTTTGGACTAGAAAAGGTCTATGTAGAAGATGAACTATTCACGGTTGTCAAGGTTGGAGGCACAGCGTAAGTATCATAGTAGTTTGTACTATTAAATTTATGTGCCATCCTCTTGCACTCTTAGTCCCCTTTGTTGATTCATATCTAACAGTTTGGTTATTGCAGTGGTTATTTGGCACCCGAGTATGCAACACAAGGAATCTTGACATACAAAGCTGATGTCTATAGTTTGGAGTAGTTTTGCTGAAATTATAGCGGAAAGAAATGCACAGTATAAACAAAGACAGGAAAGCGAGTTTTTACTTGACACAGTAAGAATCTCTATTTTCTTCATTTTCTTTCCGTTTTCCAAGACGTATTTCCCAAAAGATAGCATTTAAGCTTTTATTTGAGGAAAACTATATTATAGGTATTCCAAATTGTCTAAGTTGTTATTATTTTAGTTCCTCAATTATGTGCCACTATTTTAGCATTGAAACAATTTAGAAAAAATTTATACCATAGTTTAATCCAAATTGTTTGTAAAAGAATAGTCATCCAAGTGACCTTCCATCATAGTTCTCTCATTCAATAAGGGTAGATGCCATGGCAAGAAAGGAAAATTCATATGGGCCGAGACTATAAATTTTTAATCGTGACATGCACGTTATGTGTTTTTTGTATATTAACACTACCGGCCAATTGCACATGCTGTTTACATACCACGTGTTATGCAGTCATGGTCAAATGCAAAATCTATGAAGATTCTATCCATACAAGTATTTTCAATTAATAACATGAACATAAGTGTTGATGAGTTGAGTTTTTAAAAGGTTTGAGATTTTAGGTTTGAGCAAAGCTATGCCATGTGAAATTTGTGGCCAAACTATATTACATGTCACGTGACAACCAATTTGTGGCCAAACTATAGAGACTATGACTATGTAAGAAATTTATACAAGAGCATGGGAAGAAGTACGGATCAATTGAGAATTTATATTGAATAATGAAGAAATAGTAAAATTTAAGGTTCTCCTTTGAAAATTTGACTATTCTAAAGTATAACATCCTCCTCTACATAATTTGCAGGCATGTGTTTTGCACAAGAGTGGAAAGATCATGGACTTAGTGGACCCAGATTTGAGGGAATGTCTCCGTGGAAAGGAGTCACATCATCAAGCCAAATCACTTTTACACCTAGCAATGATGTGTACAAGCCTATCTCATACTCTAAGGCCATCGATGTCTGAAGTGGTAAGTGTGCTTGAAGGTGAAAAAACCATTGAACAAGTCACTAGTCATCATTCGATTGCCTCTGCCTCTCGCCAAATAATTGGTAGCTCTAGCAAAAGTACCATCACTCAAAAGAGCTGGACTTCAACTGATGTTTCACCATCATCAGTAGATGTTTCATCTTTCACCACAACTGCTTAATTCATAATCAAGGATAAAGATGAAAAGAAAGACCATCCCTTCCCAAGTTCCACACTTGAAATTTTTCACGATAGCGAAACAAATTAGCAACAACGAGGTTTGTGATTGGAAGTGTAGTTCTATGGATTTGTTATCTTGAGTGGATTGCATTTGATTATTTTCTTCTATTGTTGATTTAACTTGATTGTATGTGTGTAAGCGAAACTGACCAACCTATGTGATACTATATAAGTGATTTTTATCTCAACTTTATACCAATAATGTAATGTAGTTTGTTTAAGAATTTGTCATCTTTGATCAATAGTAACTTCTAGGTGTCCTTTTAACTATCCACAACCTACCTTGGTGCTTAGAAGACGAAATATTATGCTATCCTTTAAGTAAGAATATGGCTATCAAAGCTTTAAACTTATATCACGAATCTTTTAACTTATAAATTCATATAGCACCTTACCATCTATAATACAATATACACCTCATGTTATAACTATTACATTCTAAATCTCGATCTTAACATTCCACATAACAATGTTAATTATCTAAGAATGGATTTCAACTTTCTTAATTTACAATATTACCTTCTAAGTTTGGCATTTAACCTTCTATGTTTAGGTTTTAACCCTCTACCTATTATGTCCCATAGGGTATCATAGTTGTGATAACCTATTATAAATGCCTTGCCTTAGCAAAGCACTCACAAAACATCTAATCTAACTACAAAGATAATAGTGATAATATATATAAAGGGATAATTATTATATATAGGTTTTGGAACATAAGTCCCATAATTCAATAGGTGGGTAAAACAAAGAAGTAAATCGATGTAGTCTAAGCTTACAACCAAAAGATACATCAAATATTTTGGCCAATTAACTTCCGAATTAATTTTTTTTTTCCAATTGTCTTCAAATATTTTGCAATTGTTCTTATTTACCTAATTAAGGCCTTAGAAATATATTTAAAGTTTCTAAGAAATTTCAAGTCTAAATTCAATAAAACTGTTTTCAAGAACAAAAATGATCATTTTTGGTAAATCATCTTCCATCTTCAAGATATCACTCTCAATAATTTACAATAACTCTAAGTGATTTTAATTAAGTTGTTTAGTGATTTCGGCAAACTTCAATGACTCTAAATTTGGTCTAGGGGCAAAATAGTCATTTTGTAAAATTGATCTCTAAACTTAATTTTCTTTTTTCTAATTGACTCCAAATAATTTCTTAATGATTCATGCTCTTAATTAGGGTCTTGGAATTTTATTCAAGATCATAAGGCTATTTTAGAGTTATTTTTTATAAAACCGAGTTCAAGGGTAAAAGGTTATTTTGGAAAAATTTAGTCATGAATTTTGTAAACCTTTTCTTAATTGATTCCAATTTTTTTTTTCTTAATTTCATTGGACTTATTTGAAACTTTGGGGTTTTTTAGATCAAGTCTTCCAATTTATGCACAAAGATCATAAAATACACAAGTCCAAATGCTGTTTGTAATCTTGCATCAATTGCATTACCTCGATTTGTTTGAGAAATGGTCTGGCATTTTCCCAAATTAGGCTTATCTTGCCTTTTTCTAGTTTTTAGTTCTTATTCTGACTACGCAACATGAAAATTACGGGGAATTTCTGCATGCTCATACCCATCTAAACTTGTTGGAAGCAAAGGCTTAAAGAATCGGTTTTTCGATTTTGATAAACTTGTTGACGTTTACATCTTTTCCATATAATTTGGCATCAACGTGCTCGTTTTCTATTTGGTTTTTCTTAGTTTTTTTTTTTGACAATTTATTGATTTCTTTTTTTCGGTTTAATATTTTTATATAGGTAACCTCAATTGTTACTTCAAATCTAAATAAGATAATTGCTGTTAACTATTACCTTGTTGAAAATGCTAGAAGATCAAATTTACATCATTGGCCTATCTATATCGATCTTCAAGGTCTTGCTGATGCATTTATCTTGCTTGGCATGGCATTTGACTCGCCAGAGGTAAATCTGATGAATTTCTTTTTCCCTTTTCGCTTTATGGTCAATTTGATATCTCCCGCTAACATATCTTTGATATTTGAACAACAGGCTCAACAACTGAACAACGATATCTTTGAGACAATATACTACCACGCCTTGAAAACTTCTTCTATGTGAGCCGTGATTGAAGAGACAATGTATTATTATGCCTTGAAAACTTCTTTTGAGTTAGCCGTGATTGAAGGGCCATATGAGACATACAGTAGATGTCCAGTGAGCAAGGTAAATATCTCGATATCGCACTAGCACTCCATCATCAGTAAGCATATGGCATTTGCTAGAATACATTTCACTTTGGCAAAATACACTAATAAGTCCTTGGAACTTTGCTCATTGTGCAACTAAACCCTTGAATTTTAGTTGTGTGTGATTCAAAATCCATGTTTCACGTCCGTTCAAAAAAGCCCTTAAACTTTAGCACGATACTAGATTAAAAATATTGCTGACAATGTCCAGAGCAAACTCTCATTGAGCCTTTATTTTCTTTGGAGAAGCTGTTACTATGCTTTAATTTAGGGTCTATTTTGTTCTGTTTTTGAACAAGGAATTCTTCAACCAGATATGTCGGGTGTGACGCCCTCAAACCGATGGGATTGGAACGATATCAGGGCGATGATATCTAGGAATGGAGTAAGAAATTCACTTCTGATAGCTCCTATGCCAACTGCTTCAACCAGTCAGATACTCTGGAACAATGAGTGCTTCGAACCATATACCACTAATCCCTACAACGGCAGAGTTACAAGGTTAGCTTGCAGAAATATTTGTCATGTGCGTGTGCTATGTACAAGGTTTAATGCAAGTAACTCACACTAATAGAGTCTTGATAGATCGGGTCTGTTAGTAAAATTCCTGTTTTGCCTCTATATGCTAGTTTATCCTACAGTTTTTGTTATGGTAATGCTGCTTCTTTCAGTGGTGACTTTGAAGTTGTAAATAAGCATCTTTTACATGACTTAAACTGAAATTGGCCTCTAGAATCCGGTTCTCAGAAACAAGATTATGCATGAAAATGCCTCTGCCTAGAAGATCCCAGAAATCCCATATGAACTGAAAGTATTGTACAAGTATGTAGTGCCTTTAAATTGCAAATCCTTCTTCTCTATAGTTTTACTATTCTGCTGTATCATCCCTAGTTTTGCTCCGTCTGGGACGGTATGGGAGATCAAGCAGAAGACACTGGTTGACATGGCTATAGATAGAGGATGCATATTACAGCATATGCTTTACTTAGCTTGATTTTAATGTGTTTTGTGATAACTCTATGTTTTTTAATTGCAATAGATCTATGTCGTCTACAAGCTTAAAGAGCTCAGAAAGGTGTTTGAACAAAACAATATATGGATCTGCTAAAAGTTTGATATATAGATTAGACACAGAAACTCGTAGGAAAATTACTCGTCTATCTACTTAACCAATTCTACCACTCAATAAAAGGAAAATCCAATTATAGTAAAGACACATTGCCTGAAGCTTATTATAACTAATTTAGCTTTAGCTTATTTTATGTAATATTTTCCCTTCATGTTAGGCTTTTCTTATGGTACTTAAATCAACAATAACACTATAACATTGTAACTTCATCTAGGTTCCATTGAATGAAGGGGCTTCCCTAACTATGTACGTTTGCATATATCAATATATTACTAAAATTACTTAATGGAAATTACTATGTTATGGCAATTTTTCTATTTTGATAAGATTGATATCATGACTAGATGTTAATACTTGGAAATCTGACTGAGCTCTCCGGAGTAATTGAAAGATTTTGCATGGACTTTGTATCCAATTCATCTGATTTGTCAAACCATTTTTTTTTATATATTATATATTTTTAATGTAGTCAAGAGATTAGAGTTAGATTATTTTCCTTTTCCATAGTCGGTCTTTTTACTATTCGATGTCGTTGCAACTCTTTAATCGTTTGTCTAGGACAACTCAAAAGATTCAAGTAGTTAGACAAACATGAGTAGGCTGTTGCTAGACCAATCATTTGTATCTTTCATGCTTGCAATAGTCATTTTTGCTGTGTACTCACTGTAGCTAATTGCTCTTGTTTTTATTTGTGGTGCTTTTTTTTATTTCCGCAGCTCCTAGGTGTTGATTCAAATAATCCTTCAAGGACAGGTTTCTATGCAAAATCAGTCACAGGTGAGTTTGTTCAATTCTTCTCTTAGAAAGTGTAAGTTAACAAAATGATAAATTATTAGTAGCTTATCAAGCATGAAGCCCCAATAGTTCAGTTGTATTGTAAAGATGGTATATGAGTTGGCATTAATTTGCTATTATTCGCAATTCCATTGATGTTTGTTGAAGTCTACAACAAGACACCTTCTTTATTGAAAATCAATTTGTTTTGCCTTCAAGAGTTGTATTTGTTACTAAGTATAAACTGTCAGCACTTTTACGAAGAATTAACCATCTTAATGTAATAATTATTTTAGTTAAAGAAAATTTTAATCCTATAACTTTTAGGCCCCTTCTTTCCTTGAACCTTTCAAATGCCAAAGTTAAACTAGAAAAAAAAAAAAAGAAAGAAAGAAAAGGAGAATAATAACTTCCACTCTGGTAGATGGCAAGTGCCAAATTTCATATATTAAAAATTGTTAATTTGTGTGTCTCATTGTTAGGCAAAATTTTTTTTTGGTCTCTTTGTTAGTAAAACGTGTTTCCATTGTGTAATTAAATCTTATGACAATAGTAGTTCCAAGTGCCAAATAATCAAAGTGGGTGTTTCAATAGATTTCTAGTTTAGCTTTTTCATGAAAGATTACTTCTCATATGGTTTCATAAATATGTCATTTAAGTTTTTATGCATTTTGAATAATAGGAGCTTCAAGTGGTAGGTAGCTTGCTTCTCCTTCGGTAACACTTTGACATGAACAGATTATGGTGATAGATGGACAAAAAACAATTATGATGGATGGTTTATTTTGAATGTTATTTTGAAAAGAAGCTATTAGCATCGATGATATGCCTTTATGATATTGTAATATGCCATATATTTTTGTTCAGCAAGAATGTTATGCACAATATGAATTATTATATAAAGTTTAAAAATTAGAAATATAATTTAATGTGTTTTACATGTTTGTCATTTATTAGTTTTATATTCAAAAGCCAACAATCAAAACCTTTTAGTACTCTTAATTTTATATATTGATATTTTAGGTCTAAAACATTAATAGCCAGGCTTTTCAAGTTTATAGTGTTTTTAATGACATTGTCACTATTTACTACTATTAGTAATGTTTACACATTACCAAGCATATCTATTAGTAACATTTCATCATATTACATGCGATATATAGATATAATTTAATGACATTTAAACATCAATTATAATTGCTTATATGTGATATTTAGATGTCATCAAAAGTCATCCTTTTGTGATGTTCAATATCTTTATTATAGTTACAAGGTTTTATTTAGTGACATTTAAACATTATAAATAAATTTTAATTAGTAATGTTTAAACATGACTAAAGGTCATGTTATTTGTGACATTCATATCTTTTGTAACATTTATTTTCTAAACATTACATATTACTTTTTGTGATGGATCTTTTGTGATGTTTATTAGCTACGTTTATTAAACATCAATAAACATCATAATCTTGTAGTATCACCCATTTGAGCTTAAATGATGATCTTACCTCAAGTGATTGTCCAAGTCCTTATCTTCTCTATGAATGCCACCTAGTCTAGGTCCCCATAGCAAGGGTTTTCCTTTGATTTTCACCTAGAACTTCATATAGATGCATGTATTAACACTTGTTATTAAAGATTGCTCTTAAATTGTAACTTAAATCACCAAGTTTGATTATAACAAAACATATGAATGACATTTTTAATAGATATAACAGTGATTGTATTATTGACCTTTTTATTGAGTTTATATATAATGTAGAAGAAGTGAAGTTTTGTTGCAAGTTGATCTCAAGAAGTCAGATTTCCAAAACAGTTAGAAGCAAACAGATTTTCAAAAGTGAATAGCATGAATTCCACTACACAATTATGTACTAACAACCTTTCCAAAATAAAGAAGCTATTTTGAAAAAATACTACAACTCCAATAGTATTAAGCTCTATGGAAAATATATTAGCTTAGAACCCACCTCCCCTGCTTATGTATATTTGATAAATATATTTAACCCATTTCACTAAAAGAAAGATTATTTTTTTTTGTGTTTCTCAATAGAATTGAAAAGATGTTATTTGCAAGACATTAAATATGGAAAAATAAATAATGGATATTTAGAGAATAATGAAGGGTACCTTCTTAATTATTTTGACTGTTGAGATAAAGCCTATAAAGTAGAATAGATGGGAAGAGAGATAACAATAAGAACAACAACAAAATATATAACAAGAAATACATATTCTAATTGTGAGCTAAATTTGAGAGAAATTCACATTCTTTTATCCTTAAGAGAGCTTGACTCAATTTTTGACTAAGTGATTGTTTTAGAGACTATTTCTCAAAGTATTATGAAATTTGGCTTATCAGAGAGTGATGTATATAGTATTGTTGTAGACTAAATTAAAGAAGTGACTATTGAGTGGAAGACTATTAAACACTTTTCTAAATTTTGATTCTTTAAAATCATGGAACGTATTGGTAAAGATAACCAAAACCCTAGCAAGCAGAGGTTAGAAGAGTGAATTATGCACAAGGCAGAACCACTAGATATCACTACCTAATCTTCTTGAACTCTATCTTTTACTTTTGGTAATTTATTTACATTTGTTATTTTATTTATTTTATTTTTTTGCTGCACAATGATTTCTACCTAAATAATCAAGGGTAACTCATTTGAATTGTTTAAAGATTTTTTTTTTTTTTTTGTAAGAAGCAATTCACTACCCACTCCTGCTCTTGATTATTTATTGAGATCAACAAGAGGTATCAATGCTAAGCTCAATAGCATTTGAGTTTAAGATCTATGGCAAAAGATATTACAATATCTTCTAAGAAAGTACCCTATTTGGATATAATTAACTATGTTTATTGAAAATATAAGATAAAGACACATATTAAAGCCATAGATTACCAAATTTGGAAAGTTGATAGAAAAGATGACATGAATATTGAAGAAACAAGGGATAAAGCTAATCAATCGGATAAAATGATGATGATGAAGAATAGAAGATCAACAATTTGAAGGGGGAAAAAAATAGAAGCAAATTGAAAGGCCAAAAATCTATTACTCTCTTCTATTTTCTCTTTTAAATTCCATTTAATATCCTCATGCAAGTCAGCTAAAGAAATTTAAGATACTATTTCCAAAACTTTTGAAGGAGCAAAAGTAATTAAAGAAACAAGAGAAAATTCTCTCCTGCAGTAGCATAAACTCTTTCAAGTTCTACCAAATGAAAACATAAAGAAAAAATTCAACCATTTCACTGCTATAACCAATGTGCTAAACTCTCTTAGCAAGAACATAAGTGATGCAGATCTAGTTTAGAAAATGTTGATGATACTATCTTAAGAATGGGTTCCGAAGAAGATAGCTATTGAGGAAGCATGTGATTTAAATAAACTCACCCTAAGTCAACTCTGAAGTAAGTCGATGGTCTATGAATCAGATGTACTAAGTAATGAACGAGAAGGATAGATCTCTCAAAGCGAGCAAATCTAATTGTGACAAAGGAGAAGAAGACAACGTCAAACTTTTGGCACAACAATTAAGCCCTCAAAAAGCAAAATAAGAAAATAAGAAAGAAAGAAAGAAAGAAAGAAAGAAATGAGAAATTGTGTGTTATGAATAAAAGAAAGTTAGACACATCAACTATGAATGTCCAAGGCTTATACAAAAGCTTGAAAAATATTAGCAAGCAAATCTAATGATGACAAAGGAGAAGAAGACAACATCAAACTTTTAGCATAGCGATTAGAGCCCTCAAAAGACAAAATAAAAATATAAGAAAGAAGGAAAGAAAGAAAGGAGAACCTGTGTACTATGAATGTAAGAAAGTTACATACATCAAATATAAATATCCAATATTTATACAAAAGCTTGAAAAATACTAGAAAAAGAATAAAAATAAATCACTAACGTCTTCATGAAGAGATTTGGCAGATTTGGAAAATGAAGAAGAAAGTAATGAAGCAAACTTCAAAGAAAATCTATGTTTAATGCCTAATCAAAAATAGATTCTTACGTTGAATCAAGTGCAAAAGAAGTATATGCAAAACTTCTCCGTGCATTTTCAAAAGCTAAATCATGAAACACAAGGCTAGAAGGTGAGATTCAAATTTTGAAAGAAGAAAAAAGAGGCTATAAGTTGAACAAATTCCTCATTAGCTCTAGAATGTGATCATTTAAAATGAGAAAATAGATCACTATGATGAAAAAGAAAAGTTAGTGAATGAGAACTCAAAATTGAAAGAAGAGATATGTGATTTAAAGACATGGATGGAAGAATTATTTCATTCCTTGAGTGGCATATTTAACAAATTCAATGAAAGTGACAATGCAGTTGTTGTTGTGAAGCTAAATACATGATCAATCCAAGTATGGTTTGGGTTGTAAAAAAGATGAAAGTGTTAATTAATATACCAAGACTATGTTTATCAAAGCTAAGGAATGCACACAAGATTTCAAGACAATAACAAATAAGGGTAAATAAGTCTTAACAACGAAAGGAAAAGATGAAGTTTATTAGAAGCCTATTAAAAAATGGTTAAGCAAGCAAAATACAACCAACAACATGAAAGAATACAGCAAGCACAATCAACTAAAATGGAGATAACCTATTGAAAGAACACAAATTCCATCGTCAGAATAGAGATAATCAAAGAGGGTATGTATTTCAAAAACCCTTCACATGTTATTATTGTAATAAAGTAGGTCATATCGAAAGATATTGTTATTTTAAGAATGATCAATAGTATAAATTTTAAAAGGACTAGAGCTATGTGGATTCCGAAAGAAAATATCAGGTAATTTGGAATGGATCTTTTTTTAAAGCAACAAAGATGTGAGTCAGTTATGCTCTCGAAAAGGCATATTTTCTTCCCTATAAATTAAAATATTACTTGAAGTGACTATTTATGTTATCAAGGAAAGTAATCATTATGTTTGATTAAAAAGAAAAAAGAAAAACAACTGTTGGTATAGATTCATTACACATAGGAAAAAAAGTAATTTCTTAAAATAAAAATTAATGTCACAAATTCATGGGAGCATTAACTCCAAAAATTAGTGTTCAAACAGGAAATTAAGAAAAATAAAAGTAAAACAACTCATCGAAAGGAAAGTCTAACTTTTGCTCATCAAATCCTTGACCACCAAAATCCTAGAACTCAAAATTTAATCTTTCTAAAAACATGTACGATGAGAAGATCTCTATGTCTAGCAAATCAACATTTTACCACCATGACTAGTAAGGAACCAATAGTAGTAGAAGACAGATTTGATAACAATCCTAAAAGCTCTCCAAAAGAATCCTCGATGAAGACCCGATAGTCACTAGAACAAATTAACTCCTCCAAGAAAACACATACATCCATGGAGAAATAGGAATCACCACAAAAGCATAAAGAAAAAAGACAAGAGGGAACTTTGTCAAGGTATGGTATAGAGATTTCAATTCTTTCAATTATACTAGAATAGATTTTGAGAAAGTTTTAAGCTCTAAAGGTTAAAGAAACATAGCAGATACTAAGAATGGTTTTTTTGAAGAAATGATTGAAGAGAAAAAAAAAAAACTAACTTTAGAGATTTGATTAGTAATAGCAAATCTCTAAACCACACTAAAGAAATGTAGAAGAATGTACTAGTGTTTTGAAAGAGTAAGAGGGATTGCTTAAAGGAAGTAGGTTTTTTTTTTTTTTTTTATTTAACTCAAAAAAGAGAAAATTCATGAGAAATATATATTGAGTTTAAAGAACACCTATTCATCATGAATAATGACTTCTATTTCATTTTTCTTCTAACTATTGCACCATTTAGGTATCAATATAACTGATATATATTGCACTAATAGAGGGGTCTATTCATTCAAACATGTAAATTTAATGATTTATTTTGGTCAAAAGGTGTCATGTTATCCTGCAAACTTGCATTTCATCCAAATAAACCATACTTCATTTGGATGAAATGCCATTTCCCTTGTATTCCTTTCTTCTTCTTTTTTCCATTTATGGTTTATGGGAAGCACATTTTTTGTATGAATTCCCTTTGTTCAAATGAGCTAACTATCCACAAGACACGATTTAGTCACTTTCACTTCATAGAACACAAAAGTTAAGCCTCATTCAAATGAAGCCAACTTCGTTCGAATGAAAGCATATCTCATTTGAGTAAAATCAACTTCATTCAATTTCTACCTCTTAGTTAACTTATGAGTTTTATGATATTTCTTTAATGAAATGTTTGCTTCTTTTTTTTTTTTTTTCTTGCCCAGGGGTGTGGTGGTGAGGGGTGAGGTAAGAGAAATTTTCTCTTCTAGGTAGTAAATAGATTTTTCTATCCAACGAATTTCCTTTAGATATGTCTAAAAGTTCAAAGCCTCTCTAGTGTGCTTAAAGGTATAAATAAATTAAACTTACCTGCAGGCTATTTGAGTTCACTTCAACAATAGCCGAGCTAAACTCAAGTTCAAGCTCAAGTTAATTGGATAATTTATCAAGTCAAACTCAAACATTATGATATTTGGCCCAAATAACTCACAAACTTAATCAAGATTGAATAGAAAATAAATATTAGTTGTGTTCAAATTGAGTTTGGATATTTGTATTATTTTAATTGAGAAAATTATTTTTGATAAATATGCACAAGTCTAATTATGTAGATTTGATATTGAGTTGAGCCTAAACTTAAAATTCTAAACTCGTTTGAATTGATATTAAACTCTAAAGTATTGAACCAAATTTGATTTTGGGTTTAGAATATATGGGAATTGGGAGACTAATTTACATATCTGATTGTACTAGACTGACATCTTTTTACCAAACTAACTATTATTTTGCATCGTACTATGTGTTGTTTAACCAATAGTTGGCCAATAGGATAAACTGGCATCAAGAGTGCTCTTCTGAATGAGAGATTTCTACCAGATGCTTATATGGTACGACCCGCGTTTCTTAATAATCCAGAATTTCCCTTTTACGTTTGCAATTTTCGCAAAGCTACTTTTATGGTCTCAAGCCTTAACAGGCACCAAAGTTTTAGCACTTCGAATTTAATATAGGACTTCTTCTAAGACACAGATCTATGGGTGTCAGAGAGCACTTTTACCTACTCTCATTCCATTCGAGTCAGATATTCTAAAACTAATAGGGCGGAGTTCAATGCCAAAAGGGTACGTGTTATTAAATGTAGTACAATTGCTTGAAGAAATATTCCACCGAGACAGTAAAGTCGCAAATCAATCCTGCTACCACCGTAATCCTTATCTTGTGTAACTAACTAGATGGGAGGAAAAGATGTTTTGGGGACGAGGCGATGTTTACACTATGTTTGGCAAGAGGGAAAGAATTAGTGATGCGAACATCATAGTTGACACCGGTTTCATGAGCGTATCTTTCAAAGACACGATCGTATATTGATTCTGGAAGATCCATAGAAATATACACGGTTTTGTACACGGCACCAAGGCACAGCCGTGTATTGATTCTAGAAAGATCCACAGAAATATACACGGTTTTATACATGGCACCAAGGCACGGCCGTGTGTTAAGTCTGGAAGATCCACAGAAACATACATAGTTTTATACATGGCCGTGTATAAGCCGCATGACGAGAACGTGCGTATATATATATATTTCCTTTATTTATTTATTTGTTTCCTAAAGAAAGACTATATATAGTTTCCTAGGTCATTATTAGGACATCTTTTTATCATTTATTGAATTAAAAACACTTGGAAAGAGTTTTATCTGTTTCTTCAATTGTACGCAATTGAGAATTTTAAGGAATAATTTAAGATTGTTCCTTGTTTATCTTTGAGATCCAATCCTAGAATTAGTCTCGTGCTTTACGCTTTCTACATTGCACTAGTTTGGTATTAGAGCAAGGGATTTTCCTGCGAAGATGTCGACTAATGACGGTGTTGATGGCGGTCGCGTTCTCGACCTAGATCGGGATGCGGAAGCCCAAGGAGTCGATCAATGGGCTCCAAAGGCAGTGGTTGAAGCCATGGATCGGAGGCTCGGGCAAGTAGAGCAGCACTTAGAGGATCTGATTATGCGTTTCGACGCCATGGTGGTGGACCACAATGGTAACATGGAGGTTGGTGGAGATCGACCAAGGGTAGCAGTCACTGTTGGCGGTCCTGTCAATCAACCTGCAACCACAAATCGATGGAATCACCAATTAGATGGGAGTTCTTCTGAGGAAGAGGGTGATTTCCTACAAAAGAGAGGGCAACAACAGAGGAGAGGCGGTGATGAAGGTGGAAGATAACGCGGGAATGACAACAGGAATGATCAGGAGTATGGTGGTGGATATCGAAGACACTACTAGGGATACGATCAGGCAAATGGCAGTGATTTTCATCTCAAGATAGATATCCCATCGTTTAATGGTAATCTTAACATAGAGGATTTTCTGGATTGGCTTGCAGAAGTTGATAGATTTTTCGACTATATGGAGATCCCTGAGGATAGGAGGGTGAGATTGGTTGCGTGTAGGCTGAAAGGAGGAGCATCTGCATGGTGGGATCGGTTGCAGAATAGGAGGCAGAGAGAGGGAAAACACCCAATAAAGACATGGTATCGTATGAAGAACCTGCTGTAAAGAGATTTTCTACCACCGGATTATGAGCAGATTCTTTTCCAGCAATACCAACGCTGCCGTCAGGGGTAGAGGACGGTGCATGACTATACCGCCGAGTTCATGAGATTAGCGGAGAGGAATGATCTGAGGGAGACCGAGGGTCAGCAGGTAGCGCGATTTATCGATGGGTTGAAACCCTAGATTAGAGATAAAATTGGGGTGACGGTATTTAAAACCGTGAACGAGGCAAAGAATTTGGCCCTTAGAGCCGAGATGATGATTCAAGAGCAAAATACAAGGCTTGGTGGGGGCAGGAGGAATTATGGATATGATAGTATTGGCAGTAGCAATCGGGTGGTTGGTGAAAAGAATAAAGGAATAGTTGAGAAGCCTATTGGAGGTATAGAGAAGAAGGAAGATAAGGCTGAAGGGAAGAAGCCTCTTGAAACCAAAGAAACCCCAAGGCAAAGTAATCCATATGCTAAGCCAATTTTGGGGAAGTGTTATAGGTGCAATCAACCGGGGCACCGATCCAACGAATGTCCTAATCGACGAACCATAAATATTGTCGAAAGGGAGGAAGAGGAGGAAGTGTGCTATGAGTCGGATGGTGAAGATGAGTATTATGATGAGGTTGATGATGGGGTGGAGCTGAGCTATGTGGTTAGAAGGATGATGTTGACACCGAAGTAGGAGGATAGTTCGCAGCGACACCAATTGTTCCGCACTAGGTGCACAATTGGTGGGAGAGTGTTCGACCTGATTGTTGATAGTGGGAGTTGTGAGAGTATAATTGGTAGAGAGGTGGTGAAGCAACTCCAGCTGCCAGTAGAGAAACATCCGAACCCTTACACCATAGGGTGGATTAAGGCGGCAGAGCAAATTGATGTGAAGGAGAGGTGTCGGGTTCCCTTCTTTATAGGCAAATATTGGGATGAAGTCTATTGTGACATCGTCGATATGGATGCCTGCCATTTGTTATTTGGGCGACCATGGCAGTTTGACGTGGATGCCCAACGTGCTGGAAAAGAGAATAAGTATAAGTTGGAAAAAAGGGGGTATGAAGTACACATTACTGCCATTGACGGATAAATGACCCAAGACACAAAGGGCTGAAGGAAAATCCTTTCTAACAATCACTCAGTCAGAGAAGGAGATGGTTGAGGACCTGAAAGAGTCTAAGGTGATGCATGCACTTGTCATGAAGAATGCTGGAGAGAATGTGAGTAGTGAGGAGGTTCCAGAAGGTGTAAAGGGGGTGTTAGAAGAGTTTAAAGAGGTAGTGCCAGAAGATTTGCCAGAGGGGTTACCTCCATTGCGTGACATCCAGCACCATATTGATTTGGTACCTGGGGTTAGTCTTCCTAACCTCCCTTATTATAGGATGAGCCCCAAGGAGACTAAGGTTTTGCAGGAGAAAGTCCAGGAGCTACTGGACAAAGGATTTGTCAGGGATAGCATGAGCCTGTGTGCTGTTTCGGCGCTATTGACTCCAAAGAAGGATGGTAGTTGGAGGATGTGCGTAGATAGCCGTACGATCAACAAAATTACAATTGGGTATAAATTCCAAATTCCTCGCATTGAGGACATGTTGGATAGGCTGAGTAGAGCGGTGATATTTTCGAAGGTGGATCTTAAGAGTGGATACCATCAGATCCGAATCAGACCTAGGGATGAATGGAAGACCGCTTTCAAGACGAAGGAAGGATTATATGAATGGTTGGTTATGCCATTCGGCCTCAGTAATGCACCCAGTACCTTCATGCGTATAATGAATCAGGTACTTAAGCCTTTTATTGGTAGATTTGTAGTGGTGTATTTCGATGATATTTTAATATATAGTAAGACTGAGGATGAGCACTTAGTGTATTTGAAAAGTATATTAACTGTGTTGAGGGAGAATAAGCTTTATGCCAATCTTAAGAAGTGCATATTTATGTCAAAGAAGTTACTATTCTTAGGTTTTATAATGAGTGGTGAGGGAATAACGGTAGATGAGGAAAAAGTAAGGGCTATTAGAGAATGACCTACTCCCAAGACGATGACTAAGTTGAGAAGCTTTTTGGGATTGGCAGGGTTTTATAGGCACTTTATACGGCATTTCAGTACTGTCGCTATCCCATTAACTGAGTGCTTGAAAAAAGGGAAGTTTCAATGGGGAGAAGAAGCTGAGTCTGGGTTTGCTGTGTTAAAGGAGAGATTATGTAGTGCGCCGGTGTTGGCGTTAGCAGACTTTGAAAATTATTTGAGGTAGACTGTGATGCCTAGTGGAGTAGGCATTGGAGCAGTGTTATCTCAGGAGAAGAGACCTGTGGCTTTCATAGTGAAAATCTCTATGAAGCTAAGAGGAGTTGGTCTACTTATGATAAAGAGTTCTATTCTGTGGTTAAAGCTCTGAGGATGTAGGAGCATCACTTGGTAGGGAAAAAATTTATCATGTATTCAGATTGTGTTGCTCTAAAACATCTGAGTAATCAGACACACATCTGTAAAGATATGCATACCAAATGGATCCAATTTCTACAAAAGTTTCCATTCCGCTTGATGCACAAATCTGGAGTTCAAAATAAGGTAGCAGACGCATTGAGTAGGAGAGCAGACTTATTGATCACCATGAGGGCTGAGGTGATAGGTTTTGAGCAGATAAAAGAACTATATGAAGAAGATGTGGATTTCGGGAAAATATGGAGGAAGTGTCTTGATCAGGAACCTAGTGATAATTATTATGTCATGGAGGGTTACTTAATGAAAGGAAATCAACTTTGTATCCCTAAATCATCTTTGAGGGAAAAGTTGATTAGAGACCTACATGGAGGAGGATTAGTAGGACATCTGGGGCGAGATAAGACTTTGGCAGCAGTGGCTGCAAGATATCATTGGCCTTAACTGAGAAGAGATGTGGGGAGAATTGTGCAAAGGTGTTACATCTATCAAACTTCTAAAGGACATTATCAGAATACTAGGTTGTACACTCTACTATCGGTGCCTGAAAATATCTGGGAGGATCTATCTATGGATTTTGTTTTAGGTTTGCCTCGTACCCAACGAGGTGCTGACACTGTTTTTGTGGTTGTAGACAGGTTCTCCAAGATGGCTCACTTCATCCCTTGTAAGAAGTCAGCTGATGCACAGGGTGTTGCCAAGTTATTCTTTAAGGAGGTGGTCAGGTTGCACGGGGTTCCCAAGTCTATTACATCAGATAGAGATACTAGGTTTCTTAGCCACTTCTAGAGAACACTATGGTATATGTTTGATTCCTCACTCAATTTTCGTAGTACAGCCCACCCTCAGACTGATGGGCAAACGGAGGTGACGAATAGGACTCTTGGCAATTTAATAAGAAGCATTTGTGGAGAGAAGCCAAGATAATGGGATTTGGCGCTTTCTCAAGCTAAGTTTGCTTACAACAGTTCCTTCCATAGAACTATTGGGAAATCTCTTTTTTCAGTGGTCTATACAAAAGTGCCATATCACGCATTAGATTTAGCTCTGTTGCCTAAAGGTGTAGAGTCCAATGTAGCTGTAAAACACATGGCTGAACAACATTAGGCTGTTGCATCTGAAGTGAAAGAGAAGATTGAGAAAGCTAATGAGAAGTACAAGGAAGCTGCAAACAAGCATAGGAGGGAAAAGCCCATTGAAGTGGAAGATCAGGTGATGGTGTTCTTAAGGAAAGAACGTTTTCCGGTGGGTACTTATAGTAAATGGCAACCAAAGAAATATGGTCCTTACAAGATTGTTGCAAAGATAAATGATAATGCGTATGTGGTCGGACTTCCTGAAAGCATGAAGATTTCGAAAACCTTCAATGTAGCTGATTTATATCCATTCTATTCCGATGACGAACCTTTATATCCGGAGGAGAACTCGGGGTCGAGTTCTTCATTGGTGGGAGAGAATAATGTGGACATCGTAGCTGACACCGGTGTCATGGACGTGTTTTTCAAAGACATGGCCGTGTATTAATTCTGGAAGATCTACAGAAACATACATGGTTTTGTACACGGCTCCAAGGCACGGTCGTGTATTGATTCTGAAAGATCCACAGAAACATACACGGTTTTATACACGGCACCAAGGCACGGCCGTGTGTTGAGTCTGGAAGATCCACATAAACATACACGGTTTTATACACGGCCGTGTATAAGCAGCATGACAAGAACATGCGTATATATATATTTTCTTTTATTTATTTATTTGTTTCCCAAAGAAAGACTATATATAGTTTCCTAGGTCATTATTAGGGCATCTTTTTATCATCTATTGAATTACAAACACTTGGAGAGAGTTTTCTCTGTTTCTTCAATTGTGCGCAATTGAGAATTTTAAGGAATAATTTAAAATTGTTTCTTGTTTATCCTTGAGATCCAATCCTAGAATTGGTCTTGTGCTTTACGCTTTCTACGCTGCGTTAATTGGAAAGAATGAAAAGTAAAGGGAAAAATAAAAGAATTAGAGAGGAAAATAGGTGAATGGAAAAAATTATAAATTCCTTTATTTGGTTAAGGAAAGAATTAAATTGATAGCAAAGTTTAAAATGATATAATCTTATATTTTGGAAAAATATCATAAATGTTCCGACATCTTACCAATAAAAAAAAATATTTGTTTGTATGTCAAGAGCAAAATAGTTTTTTTTTTTTTTTGAATTTCTTCCCAATTTTCTCCAAATCTAGAAATAACACTTTTTGCAAGCTTTACAAAAAAGTTCTCTCTCCTAATCAATTCCTTCATTCTTTTCCTTCTACTATGTTTCCCCTCTTACTTCTTTCTACCATTTCTAACAGACTTAGTGATTGGTTGTTTGACGAGTTTCTTAAAATGACACCTTAATACTTCAAGGAATATCTGTAATAATAAAAAATTAAAATAAATAATATATATTGAGCAATAATATTTAAACAATAGAGAGAAACTAAAACAAAATATAAAAAGAATAAGGTTAGGGCAAATGGTAGTAAAAAGGATTTCATGACGAGGGCGATATGGACATTTGATGGGGAAGATATAAATAGTCTCCAACATACCCTTTTGAACCTTTTAATATTCACGTGCTATAGAACCCTAAGAGTCGTCTACAGAACCCTAGGAGGAGAAGAGGAATTCAATCCAACAAATTTGCATACGAAAGAGTTGTGTGAACTGAGCATCAAAACAAACCAACATCCACAATAAGAAGACTTGGACAGTTGTTCGTGAAGCAACAATCTAAGTAAGTTCCCTAAACTCTATATAATTGATATGGAATTAGGAGTAAAGATGTTGTAAATTAGACATAGGATTACAAAACACTCGAAGGTGGAATAGACTTAGAGAGTAATGGTGATTAGGAAGTGGAATTTTGAAGAAAAGTTTCATTTTCGCAAAATTGGGCATTTCTAGAAGTACATGGTCTACAACATAGCCATGCTACACCCATGTACTTCCAGTACACGGTCACTTAGGTGAGTTACATGGTCTTGTGCCAAAATCATAAATGAGCGGTAGGGTATACGGGGCAAGAAACACGTCGATGTCAAAAAAAAAAAAAATTGCACAATAAGATACACGGGCAATAGGCACGCCCGTGTCAAAAATTAAAAAGTAAACAGTAAGATACATGCGCAATAGACATGATCATGTATCAAGTTGTGTCCAACCCCTGCGATAACACATAGAGTACATAGACAAGAACACGTCCATGTACTTGGACATGTTGGACTCCTGTTTTCTAAACTCAAGTTTTTACAACTCCTTACCTCTCCTGACTTAATCAAATAGCTAAACATAGATTAAGACAATTATTATAAGCTCTTTAAGTATATGTAATTGTGGATTTAAATAAGTTTGAGGACTGAAAGATTGCAGAAGTGTGAAGAGATCATTCACTACTTATCAGGTACGTATATACTGTGTTTGTTGTTTATGCGTGTTAGGTTAAAAACGTAAATTAAATTAACATTGTAATTGAAATGGATTGTTAATATGATTGTACTTGGTGAGGCTTAAGGAACCAAAAATGTCAGTGATCTCAAGGTGACATCTTGATGATCAGTATGTGATGTTGTCTCTAATGGAGTCATGTATAGAAATAATCCAGATAGATTTAGGATGTTATAGATTCATGGATAGTAAAAAGTACTCATTGTTGTATATGTATATTTATATATAGTATGAACTCATGGACAATGAGGAGAACCGATTATCGTATCTATATATATGGTATGGTATGGACTCATAGACAATAGAAAGTGTCCACTGTCATATATATATATATATGGTATGAACTCATAAATAATGAGAAGGACCCATTGTCGTATATATGTATACATATATATGTGTGTGTGTATGATGTGTATATGAAGATTGTGATGATGAGATTTGTGTGTTGAAATAAAAGATAAGAAAGATAACAAATTATTGTATGAATATCTTAATGCATCTTGTTTGTATTTGTATTTTGGTATGGCATGTGTGTGTGATTGTTAGTATACATTATACTAGGTATTAGCTCACCCTTCATGGGATCATTTTTTTTTTACTGGTAGATACTTCGGGTAAAATTGTAGGGTATGATGAGACACTAATGAACAAGAACCAAGAATTGGATGAAGATATAAATACTTGTATTATGAAGAATGACTGGTAAGCTAGAAGGAAGACTAACATTGAATGTGATGTTTAGATTATTTTGTTAATTATGTTAAACAAGGACCCCGGTTGTATTTGACTTTTGATATGCTTCCGTTGTGATAAATTGTAGAAGATAGACTATGGTTATTATTATAGACGATTTACTAATTATAGTTTCTTTGTATATAAAGAGACCAAGTAGGATGTATTAAACCACTTTTGCATGTATATGGAGATCTCTTTTATTGACGACTTTGATGATTGGACATTAATTATAGAGTCTAGCTAATTTTGAGCCTTTACATGTCTTCACCTAGTGAGGACACGTGAAGAGCTATATTCGTTTTGGGTTTCGAGGCATTACAATATCACCCTAATAAGGTAATGTTTAGTTATCATCATTTCGTAGTACTAGACTTAATAAAATCTTTAATCCTTTGTTTTCTTTGTATATTGAATCAAGCTACTAGACAAAAAGGAACTTAAGGTATAAAACAAAACTTAAATAATTTATACTATATATCTGATGGTATAAAAATTTATTAAATAAAATAAATACATTCTTGGGGCCCAACATAATCCTATTTCATGTCGATGCTATAAATAATACTATATTGTTACAAAAATTTGTGTCATATACTATGCAAACCAAATGTGATATATAAACATTATACTATACTATTATTCTTATATAATATTATTTTATTGTACTGTTCAGTTTTACTAACTAAATACTACCTAAGAAACCACTATTTTAATGGTAAGTTTCTAAAGTTAATATTTCTAAATTGTTTAATAGTTGTTTTAGATACTATTAAATAAATATTTTCATTCTTTGAATGCCTTCAATAACAAAAATTTTAAGGTATAAATAAATTATAAGCTTACTATGATCATCTATATATATATATATATTACAGAATATTATCTAGAAACAATAATAATTAATATTAAAAATTAGAAAACTAAACTATTAAATAAAATGTTTTTTTTGCAAAAGTACATTGAAGTTTTACAAAGTTACAATTTGCTAAATTTTTCTACAATAAGTAAAAGAAAGGGAGTTGAGTAGAAGAGACAAATACAAGGTCTGTGATGTTTATAGACTAAACGAAAGAGGAATCGGACGGATCAGTCCCAAATTTAAAATCCCACTTCTTGATGGTGGGTTCTTATTTAAAAAATAATAATAATAAACTATTACACTCGACACTGTATTGATTTGAAGTTTCCAATTTCTCTGCTATATTCAAGGAACAGTTTAATAGAAAACTATGTCTTACATGTACATTGTAGGGTAAAACTTCCAGAAAAGAAAAGTTCGTCGATTGACCATATGTAGAATGGGAAAAACTTCATTAATATTCGTATAACATGCATCGTGACTGGTGTACAC
The DNA here is from genome assembly GCA_037954665.1 of Laguncularia racemosa. NCBI lineage: Eukaryota > Viridiplantae > Streptophyta > Magnoliopsida > Myrtales > Combretaceae > Laguncularia > Laguncularia racemosa. The sequence continues at coordinate 1,729,128 of JBBMOL010000068.1, forward strand.
TCACGAAGGAAATTCAAACATGTGGCCACACTTGCATATAGGTCAGATTCGACACGACTCTGCAAGGCCATAAGGCCGGATCCGACGCCGGACTTGGTGCGACGAGTCCATCTAAAAGTAAATATATATATCTTACAAATTGGCCTTGCCGCTAGCCCTCCTTGGAATCAGTGGCATGAGAGGGTGCCGGACCCCCACATCTAGTCGAGCCGTTACTAGTTCCATAATTCTTTAGGCACGAACTTGGTGGTTCTCGCCCGGATCCACTCATATATATATATAGCGACAATTGTCAATGATCTTAAAAAATATTTTTTGAACATTTGTCTCTTAAAAGTTTTTAAATTTTCACTTCTCAATTATCGTTATTTAACTACCATCTTCACTATAATTATGCTAGAAAAAAAAAAAAAAAGAAGATAACTTATCCATATAGTGAATTTGAAACAGAAACAAATAAAACATAGATGAAATAATTTTTCAAACCTAGATTTCAATCATATACAAATCAAATATTAAATGGATACAGATGAATGGAAAGGGAAAAAAAAATCCAAAAAGTTCCTAAAATCTTTCTCATGCAATTGTTGCTAAGTTCAGAAATATGAAAATTAAACTTTGTCGTATCAAATCGTTTGTTTGTCGACGCCTACACTAAACAGATGTACATAGTATTGTTGGCTATAGAAGGTTGTCCTCAGTCCGAAAGTTAGAATTTTCTTGTGGAGATTTTTACATGGTGGGTTACCAACAGGAGACAAGTTGAAGAAGATTTATCCCAGCGGTAACTTTCCATGCCCTCGCTATGGAGCTGAAGAGGAAGGCCTTGAACACGCTTTCCAGTATTGTTCAGTACTGCAGGAGCTTTGGAGATCATTAGGCTTTATAGATCAATTTTCTTTACAACAACATACAATGGGTGTATATTAATAGTAAACAATGTAAGGCTTTGAAAGCAATGAAAGAACCTCCTACACAAGTGTTGTTTGCATTTGCGCTTTGGAGTATTTGGCTTCAGCGTAATAGCATAATATTCACCCAGCCAACCCAAAACACTAGTAGAAATGGGATTGCAAAATCAGACCTAGAGCCATAACATCTTATCCGCATGAGAGTGCATGAATTTTGGATCTACAATTACAGTAAGAGAACGTTAAAAATCATTAGATCAATGCTAGTTAAATGGGAACCACCAAAGGAAGGATAGCAAAAAATCAACATAGATGCCACAAGAATACATCAAGCATAAAAGGCTGTAGCTGCGAGTGTCATTAGGGATGATGAAGGCAGATGGATACTAGGATTTGGCCACAAAATAGGGGATGTGGGCATTCTATCAGCTGAAATTTGGGGTATATACTAGGTGTCACACCCCAAAATGGGGCTTGGGAGCTTTCACTAAAGTTATATGTCTTCTGTGCACCCGTTATATGATAACTATCTTGCGAGTCGAAGGTTGCAAGACTCTAAATAATTATTTAAACAATTACAACTAATCTTATTACATATAATCATATAATAAGAATATATAACGATGGATTCACATTTTCTACGGTCGACCAAGATTGCAGAGAATCAAAATCCCTTACCAAAATAGTAAAATGGAAAACACTTCTAAGTTTTATAAATTCATTCTTACATTAAGCTCCTAAGAATAAAATTTCATCTAAGTAAACCATTAATACATGTCTTAACAAGATCAATTAACCTATTCGAATATAATAATTTACAAAGTTGAATGCCTCTAGCATTCCAACATTTCATTCCATGTATTTCGTATTCATCAAAATATATTACAACAGTATCTTAAAGGTAGGTCTCATGTAAGTCCCACCATAATACAGACTAAAAGTCTCACATAACCAGATTTTAAATATTTACAAACATCTATCTTTCGATACTTACATGAATCTACAAAAAAAGGTCATTCTAACTCTCACCTTAGTATCTTATCCTAGAAGTTTCACAACTTGTATTACAAAATCTGTAAGAAGTTGAGCTATATAACCATGCGAGATAGGAGTGTAATCTTACAATATTGTACACACACAAACAATTCACTCAAGTTTTCAATCATATGATATGTATGAGCAACCATATAAAATGTAACATTACAAGCGGTTTTCCGGTAACTAGCATGAAGTCTAGAGTTTATGTCTCTCTTGACCTTAAGTTGGGGATTCGCTTCACTACCATCAATGCTCGGGTCTTACAACCTAATTATTTTATCATATCTCTTTATTAGAAATGGGTTGTTAAATTTAATCACGTAAGTGTAATTTAGCACATCGAGCATAAACACCCTCAAGAACAGAGTAGACTCGGAACTGTTAAGGTACAATAATCCCCTAATCACTTAGTTTGCTCTTGACGGAACAGAAATCCTACCCGATTACTTTCGGTGTGCCCTATAACAGTGATGGCCTTCAATTTCATATAATGTCTAGTGCAATGCATGTTGGGATTTTTTTTATTAGCCAAATATCATTATATCAATTTAGATTTAAGTGACCAATCTAATAAAACAAATCAAATAAAACAAACAATTCACAAGGAAATAAAAATTTCACAATAAGGCTACATATAAAGTTAGCTCAACAATAACATATTACAACCCAATTTCATCAATTATTCCGCCACTCAAGCTATCAAACATCAAATATCTATTTCCTTATTGAAAAGGAAACAAATCAAATATTATATCACTTCGAAACATTCTCGATTCATCACAATCCAATTAACTAAGATTGATCTACAGCCCAATTCCATCAACCATTTAATTAGCTAGCCATGAAACATCGACTACTCACATCCACCGACAACAACAGAGTCATCTAACTACTTAACTGGTGAATCACCACTCAGAAGGATAAATTACAAATTTCATATTTTTCTCCAAAATCAATTAATCGTATTTCCTTCCTCTTCTAACCTAAAATAATAATTTCACAAATACATATACCATTTTTCCATATTCATCAAGTCCCAACATGTTAATTTCACAATCATATACTCCTTTTTCATCTTCATACTTTTTTTCTTCCATGCATGAATTTATTGATTTATACATATTAAACTTTTCACGGCCCCCTCATCTCACTTGTCACATGCCTAAACGCCTAAGCCAACACGCCCGTGCACCCATTCCTTCTTACCCGTGCATGCATATCTTCTCGCTCGTGCACACACAACACACCCACTATGCACACCTCACGCACACCTACCATGCACACACTCTTTCTCATTGCACTCACACACACATTCACACACAATAGCAAGCCAGCATGTACTCCCTCATTAGACCAACACCCATGCACACATTAAAGCACACATTCACACATATCAGACCAGCACACACACACACACAAGCACACCCTCACATACATGTACACACATAAGTACACACTTACACATATACACACTAGTCTACACATGCACACATACACACACACACACACACATACATATAGAGACCAGATCACGTGCACACAAGATACACAATTCTCACACACATTATGCACCATAGGACCTCCACTCTACTGTAAAACACCTATACACACACAAATGCTCACAATTGCCCTCTGCAACAACAACAACAGCAACAATAGCAGCAGTAGCCCACTTCACTACACAAGCACATGCACACAACTCCATCACGTACTCATAGTACTCACCATTTCATCACACACACCATTCAACACAAAATAACACACGCACATACACACCAAACCAACACGCACGACAACTCCACAACAAGCTCCAACACCACACGAATATTGCACCCACACACAGTGTCCACTGCACATATGATAAAGGCATATTTTACTCAAATTTTGTTATATGAATCATGTTAAATTTTAATTGATTTTATGTGAATTCAAAGGAAATGGTACTTAATTAAAGTTACTGTGTTATTTCAGATTGTTAGTTTAAAGTGCAAACATGAGTAAATCGGATTGCAACAACCTAAGCCGCCTGTGTAAGTTACCGGCCTTAACAACCTAAGCTGCCTATGTAAGCTGCTGGCTTTAGTGCCGGCTTTAATAGGAAACCGAGAGTTATTCCTAATGTATAGCACTTCTGCATAATCTCTCATAATAGAGCACACACACTCCTTCACAAGCACTCACCAACTCAGCACCTAACATGCATGCACAAAACATTACACACACATACACCCAATATCAATCACAGCCACATACCACATCAGTAGTGCACACTCAAACCCATGCTAGCCCCTGCATGCACACACACTCCCCATTGTAGCAACACTCATAACAATACACATCAAATCACATGATACCACACACCACAACAACTCGAGTCGCACACTACAAACATCCACCACAACAACAACATCACCGCACCAACACACCACACCAGCCCATCAAGTATAACACATGCACTCACCCACACAACGTGCATATGCTCACATTCACATGCACAATAAGGCACAAGTTAACCCCAAAACAGAGCAATTGTAATCCTTGAAATTATGTAGAAATAAATTTATATTAATATAAACAACAACATATCACACACAATAACAATATATAATGGAGTTCTAACTCACCCAAGTCTCATTTTCAAATACTTGTAGTAATCTTCAAGTAAATGTGTGAGGTAATTTTCTTCTCCTAAAAACACAAGAAAATCACACTATTACATACTACTCATGACTAATATTGTCCTATCTAGTGTATATCTAGATATTTTAACTATTTCCTAAGATAAATCCTATTTTTATCAAAATTGTATTTAAATTCTAAAAATAATTTTTTTTCCACACAAGACTAGTCTAGTTTCATAAAACTCACCTTGAGGGTCACGCCGGTGGTCCCAATTTGTAATTTGATGGTCATACATAGAAGTTACGTTAGATTTTTGTCGTGTTTTCCTTTTTTTTCTTTTCTTCTTTTCCTTTTTTTCTTCTCTGTTCATCTCATTTTTCTTCATCTTATCTCTCTCTCTCTTGCTTTTTAGATGAGTTCTAGTGGGTGGATTGTGGATGCTTCTGGAAATAAGTTAGCTAAGGTATATATATATAACTTTTTGATTTTTCGAGTGCATTCGTTGTGCATAATAATTTACATAAATTTAGTAACTTTAATATTTTAATACAAAATTTTACGACTAAGCTAATTGAATTATTTCGAGTGTAAATATTTACTTAGATTTTTCATTTGACTATCCTAAGCTAAAATTTTTTGCGATTCCCTTTCCACAAGATTATTTCTTTTAATTTGAATATACGCAGGATATAGTTAAGACTTTTAATATAATCATTTAACTAATTCGGCATTATACGTATTCAAATTTCATGGGTTTTACATTCTCCCCCTTTTAAAAGTTTTGTCCTCAAAATTTTAGAATGTATCTAGATCTCCAAATAGTTGGGGTATTTCTTTTTCATTTCATCCTCCCTTTCTTAAGTAGTTTCTCATTCTAAATGTTAGCTCCATTGTACTTTGATGTATTTAATACTATTGTTGCGCAATTCTCAAGTTTAGGTGTAGAAAACTCGAATAGGATGTTCTTGATACGTCAAATTTAGCTAAATCTTCAGAATATCCATCTCAATCGTTCTGTTGGGATCTGGAATGTGCTTTAGACGCACCGACACATGGAACACATTATGGATTCCCGATAACTAAGGAGGTAGAGCTAATCGATAGGCCACTTCTCCAACCCTTTCTAAAATTTCATACGACCCTACGTATCTAAGACTTAATTTTCATTTTATTCCAAATCTTCTTATTCCTTGTATTGGCATAACCTTCAGATAGGCATGTTCCCCTAGTAGAAACTTAATCTCTCTTCTCTTCAAATCGGCGCTACTCTTTTGACAATCTTGAGTTTCCTTCATTCTTTGTCTGATAGTGGCAACCTTGTCTATCGTTTCTTGTAGCAAGTGTGGCCTAACTATACTCCTTTCTATCTCATCCCAATATAACAGAGATCTACATTTCCTTCTATAGAGGGCTTTATAGGGAGCCATCTTGATCAATGAATGATAGTTGTTGTTGTAAGTGAATTCGACCAATGGCAAATGTCAATCCCAGCTATCTTTGAAATCTAATGCATAAGCTCTTAGCATAACTTCCAATGTCTGGATAGTTCGTTCGAATTGTCTATCCATTTGAGGATGATATGCGATATTAAACTGCATTTTTGTCCCTAAAGCTTGTTATAGACTTCTTTAGAACTTTGACACAAAACGTAGATTTCTACTAGATACTATACTGTGCGGTACTCCATGGAGTCGTACAATTTCTCGAAGATAAATCCTAGCTAACTTATCTAAGGAATGGGTCATATTAATGGGTAAGAAATGGGTGGATTTGGTTAAATGGTCCACAATTACCCATATAGCTTCATATCTAACCCTTGTCCTTGGCAACACTGTAAGGAAATCCATGGTGATTTGTTCCCACTTCCATCTTGGAATTGGTAATGGTTGTAGCAATGCCCCAGGTTTCTAATGTTCAACTTTGACTTATTAGCAAACAGAATATTGAGAGACGAATCGTGTTACGTCTCTCTTCATGCCATCCCACTAGTAGCCCTTCTTAAGCTCTTAATACATCTTGGTTCCCCTTAGATGTATTGTGTATCTGGAATTGTGGGCTTCATCCAAAATATCATCACTTAACTTTTTATCTTCAAGCATGCACCATCAACCTCGTAACTTCAAGACTCCATCTTGATCCACTTTAAAGTCAACACCAGCTCCTTGTTCTACTTTATTTCGAATGTCTATTATCTTCAGGTCATTAAGTTACATCTCCTTTATTCTATCTAGGAGAGTAGGCCATACTTCCAAGGTTGCTAACTGTACTTCCTCCTCATGCCATTGGGATTCAATTCTCAACTTCTCGAATTCTTGTATCAACTGTTGTTGTTCGATTAATAGCACTGCTACTTAGCCATGATTTTGTCTACTTAGAGTGTTGGCTATGGCATTGGCTTTCCCTAGGTGATAATTGATACTAAGATCGTAGTCTTTAATGAGCTCGAGCCATCTTCTTTGTCGCATATTGAGCTTCTTTTGAGTAAATAGATATTTTAGACTCTTGTGATCCATGTATCTTTCACACCTTTGCCCATATAGGTAATGTCTCCATATCTCCAAGGAAAATATGATTGCTGCAAGTTCCAAATTGTAAGTAAGATAATTTCTCTCATGCAGCTTCAACTATCTCAAGGTGTAAGCTACAACTTTCTTGTTCTACATCAAAACACATCCCAACCCATTCCATGAGGCATCACTATACACGCAAAAGGGTTCTTTCGAGTTAAGTAATGTCAAGATAGGAGCTGAGATTAATCATTGCTTCAACTCTTGAAAACTTTTCTCATAACTTTCATCCCACTTAAACTTTACATCTTTCTAGGTTAATCTAGTTAATGGCTTGGAAATCTGTGAAAAATTCTTCACTAACCTTTTGTAATATCCAGCCAACCTAAGAAAAATTCTTACTTCTGTGACCATTGTAGGTTGTTTCCATTCGACTATGGCTTCGATTTTTGCTGGATCTACCGACACACCTTTCCCAAATATAATATGTCTTAAAAATGCCACTTGAGTGATCCAGAATTCACATTTCGATAATTTCGCATATAATTGATGTTCCTTTAATAGTCCCAAGGAAATTCTTAAGTGTTCTTCATGCTCTAGCTAGGTCTTGGAGTAAATTAGAATATCGTCAATGAAAACCACTATGAATTTATCCAAGAATGGCTTGAAGATCTTGCTCATGAGGTCCATGAATGCAGCTAGAGCATTCGTCAATCCAAAGGGCATTACTAAAAACTCGTAATGACCATATCTTGTTCAAAAGGTGATCTTAGGTATATCTTCTAATCTGATCTTCAATTGACAATACCTAAATCGCATATCAATTTGAGAAAAAATGCTCACTCCTTGCAGTTGATCGAACAAATCATCGATTCTTAGTAAGGGGTATCTATTCTTGATGGTTACTTTGTTCAATTGCCGATAATTGATGCATAATCGCATAGATCCATCCTTCTTTTTAACAAATAACACTAGAGCTCCCCAAAGTGATACGCTTAGGCAAATGAAACCCTTTTCTATCATTTCTCACAATTGTTTCTTTAGTTCCTTCAACTCGATTGGGGGCATTCAATAAGGTGCTTTTAAGATTGGTTCGGTACTAGGCTTTACTTCGATGATAAAATTCATTTCTCTCAAAGGTGGTAATCCTAGTAATTATTCAAGAAACACCTTGGAGAATCCGTTAACTATAGGTATTTCCTCTAATCTTGGCAACTCCACTTCCATTTCTACTGTGCTTATTAAGCACATGCTCCAGTTTTCAACATATTCTTCTCCTTCTTGCAAGATGTTAGTAGAAGCTTCTGGATTTCTCCTTGATTATCCTTAATATAATGCGGTCTTCGTTTCCAACTTGCTAAACAACACTTCCTTATTCATGCAGTCTACATTGGCAAAATCCTTCGATAACCAATCTATCTCAAAAATTGCTTCGTAGCCTCTCATGGATAAAATAATCAAATTTGCAGGCATGTTTCTTCCTTGTATCTCGATTAGGCATTCTTTCACCATCTCCTTAGTGATGGCTTTTTCTCCAATAGGAGTACTAATTCTTAAGATCTTTAGAGAAGGTTGAACTTTGAGTTTCCTTCATTGAGCTATAGCCAAACTTATGAAAGAATATGTAGCTCCTGTATCTAAGAGAACCAAAGTCAGCTAAGTGGCGATTAAAATGGATCCCATTAATTATGTAGTAATAAGATCAAGTTCTAACTTTTATCTCCTTAAATCTTTTAGTAGTAAGTCTTTTATAATTCTTAACTTTCTCAATTAACTTTCCTATTCAAGTTTCATATATATAAAATGTTATATAGATGAGTTCGATTTTGACATTCCCGTCGCTACATCTCCTTCGTCCACATATTCTGTAGCCGTTAATTCAAAATCTTGGTATTTTCCTGATTCTTCTTTCACCTAATTTCTCACATTGGTGCATTAAATAGCGAACACTTAAGCGTTCGTAGTCTAGGTATTAGTACCTTGAGTTCCTTACCCAAATGGTCAACTAGCAGGTCTCCCAATGGTGGTCCTAGGCATCGTAGTCTTTGCTCCGCTCCCTTGACGTCTTTCAAGGCAAGTGTTTGCAAAATGTCGCCTTTTTTTTCTGCACACAAAACAGGACATAGAGTTTTTCTGCAAATAGTCTGGAACTCTATAGTCGCTTGACCCACACCGGTAACATTTCCCTTTCAAGTGTGGAAACTCTCGAGGGTAGTGTCGTCCTCGAAACTTGATGATTAAGAATTTTTAATCTTCATAATTTTTATATCTTTTCACTTTGTTTTTTGAAATTTCCATTCGTGGTTTCAAATGGAGAAATAAAATTTTAGGAATTACCCCATTTTAAGTAGTTTGTGGTTAGAAGGAAATCCCCATAGTAATATATATATATATATATATACATACATATAGACTATTATCTAAGTCTTTTATCATTGTATTCTGAAAATTCTACCTAGGTTCTACCCTATTTCACTGTTTAGTAGGTTGGTCCTATCTCTGACAACCTAGTGCTCTTATACCTTTCTTGTAACACCTCAAAAGGGGGCCTAGGAGCTTTCACTAAAGCTATCATGTTATATATGCACTCGTTACATGATAACTGTCTTACAAGTCAAAGGTCGTGAGACTCTAAATAATTATTTAAACAATTACAACTAATCATATTACATATAATCATATAATAAGAATATATAATTATGGATTCCCATTTTCCACGATCGACTAAGATTGTAGAGAATCAAAATCCCCTACCAAAACAATAAAATGGAAAAACACTTCTAAGTCTTATAAATTCATTCCTATACTAAGCTCCTAAGAATAAAATTTCATCTAAGTAAACCATTAATACACTTCTTAACAAGATCAATTGACCTGTTTAAATGTAATAATTTACAAAGTTGAATGCCTTTAGCATTCCAACATTACATTCCATCTATTCCATATTTATCAAAATATATCACAACAATATCTTAAAGGTAAACCTCATCCGGGTCCTATCATAATACAAACTGAAAGTCTCACATAACTAGATTTAAATATTTACAAACATTCATCTATTGATACTTGTATGAATCTATGGAAGAAAGTCATTCTAACTCTCACCTTTGCATCTTATCCTAGAAGTTTCACTACCTATATTACAAAATCTATAGGAGGGTGAGCTAAATAGCCCAGTAAGATAGGAGTGCAATCTCTCAATACTGTACACATACAAACAATTCACATAAGTTTTTAATCATAGGTTATGTATAAGCAATCACATGAAATGCAACATCACATGTGATCTTTCGGTAACTAATATGAAGTCTAGGTTTACGCACCCCTTGACCTTGAGTTGGGGATTCTCATTACTACCATAAGTGCTCAAGTCTCATAACCTAATTATTTTTATCTTATCTCTTTATTAGAAATGGTCTCTTAAATTTAATCTCGTAAGCTCTAGGTGCAATTTAGCACAACAAGCAAAAACACCCTTAAAGATAGACTAGACTGAGAACCGCCAAGGCACGATAATCCCTAAATTACTTAGTTCGCTCTTAACAAAACAGTAATCCTACCCAATTACTTTCAGTATGCCCTGTAGCAGTGATGACCTTCAATTTCATGCAATGTCTTGTGCAATGTATATTATATTTTTTTTTATTAGCAGGATATCATTATATCAATTTAAATTTAGGTAACCAATTTGATAAAACAAATCAAATAAAGCAAACAATTCACAAGGAAATGGAAATTTCACAATAAGGCAACAAGCAAAGCCAACTCAATAGTGACATATTACAACCCAATCTCATTAATCATTCTGCCATTCAAGCTATCGAACATCAAATATCTATTTCCTTATCAAAAAAAAACAAATCAAATATTATATCACTTTGAGACATTTTCAATTCATCACAATCCAATTAACTAAGATTGATCTACAGCTTAATTCCATCAACCATTTAATCAGCCAGCCATGAAGCATCGATTGCTCACATCCACCAACAACAACAAAGTCATCTAACTACTCAATTGGTAAATCACCACTCAGAAGGGCAAATTACGAAATTTCATATTTTTATCCAAAATTAAGTAATCATATTTCCTTCCTCTTCTAACCCAAAATAATAATTTCATAAATACATGTACCATTTTTCCATATTCATCATATCCTAACATGGTAATTTCACAATCATATACTCCTTTTTCATTTTCATTTTTTTTTCTTTCGTGCTTCCCCACACGAATTTATTGATTTATACATATTAAACTTTTCGTGACCCCTTCATCTCACTTAGCACCACCTTGCATACCCAAACTCTTAAGCCAACATACCCATGCACCCATTCCTTCTTACTCGTGCATGCATTTCTTCTCGCTTGTACATGCACAACACGTCCACCATGCACACCTCATGCACACTCACCGCGCACACACTCTTTCTCACCGTGCTCACACACACACACACCAATAAACCAGCACATACTCCCTCATCAAACCAGCACTCATGCACACATTAGAGTACACATTCACACACATCAAACCAGCACACACTCATGCACAAGCACACCCTCACGCATATGCCCACACACTCACGCACATACACTCTAGTCCACACATGCACACACACACACACATACACACAAAAACCAAATCACATGCACATAAGATACACAATTCCCACACACATTATGCACCATAAGACCTCCACTCTGCTGCAAAACACCTACATACGCATAAATGCTCACAACAACCCTCTACGATAGCAATAACAACAATAGCAACAACAACGCAACAATAGCAATAGCAGTAGCAGCCCACTTCACTCTACATGCATGTGCACACAACTCCATCACGTACTCGTAGTACTCACCATTTCATCACACATACCATTTAACACACAATAACACACACACACATACACACCAAACCAGCACACACAGTAACTCCACAACATGCTCTAACACCACACGGTTACTGCACTCGCATACAGTATCCACTACACACACGTAGCACTTATGCACAATCTCTCACAATGGAGCACACACACTCCTTCACAAGGACTCACCAACTCAGCACCCAACATGCACACACAAAACACTACACACACCCGCACACAATATCAATTACAGCTACACACCACACCAGCAACGCACACTCACAGCCACGCTAGCCTCTGCATGCACACACACTCCCCATTGCAGCAACACTCATAACAACACACATTAAAGCATATGATATCACACCGCAACACTTCAAGTCGCATACCACACACATTCACCACAGCAACAACATCACCGCACCAACACACCACACCAGCCCTTTAGTATAACACGTGCACTTACCCATGCAACATGCACATGCTCACATTCACATACACAATAGGGCATAATTTAACCCCAAAACAGAGCAATTGTAATCCATGAAATTACGTAGAAATATATTCATATTTATATAGACAACAAAATATCACACATAATAATAGTATATCTCGTAGTTTCTATTCATCTGGGTCTTATTTTCAATTACTCGTAGTAATTTTCGAGTAAATATGCGAAGAAAATTTTTTTCTCCTAAACATTTAGAAAATCATACTATTCAATATTACTCATGACTAATATTATCCCATCAGTGTATCTTCAAATATTTTAACTATTTTTAAGTTAAATTCTATTTTTATATACTTATTAAAATTGTATTTAAATTCTAAATTTTTTTTTATCACTTAAGATTGGTCTAGTTTCGTAAAGCTGACCTTAAGAGTCACACCGGTTGTCTAGATTTATGATTTGAAGATTGTACATAAAAGTTACGTCAGATTTTTTTCGTTTTCCTTTTTCTCTTCTCTGTTCGTCTCATCTGACTTCATCTTATCTCTCTCTCTCTCTCTCGCTTTTTGGATAAGTTCTGATAGAATGTGGATGCTTATGGAGATAAGTCAACCAAGATATATATATATAAGTAACTTTTTGATTTTTTTGAATCCATTTGTTGCTCTCGGTAATTTACATAAATTTAGTAACTTTAATATCTTAAAATTTTACGATTAAGCTAATTGAATTATTTCAAACATAAATATTTATTTGAAATTTTCATTTGACTATCTTAAGCTAATAATTTTAATTTATTTTATTATTTATTCTAAAATTTTTTGTAGTTCACTTTTCACATGTTTATTTCTTTTAATTAAATTTACACAGTATATAGTTAAGACTTTTAACATAATCTTTTAACTAATTCGGTATTATATGTATTCAAATTTTGCAGGTTTTACACTAGGGCCTAACATATGGTGATAAAATCCAACGAGGAGAGTGGAGTTGTGCACAGATTCAGATATTGTTGCTTATATGATCAATGCCTTTGATAATCTTAATCTGCAATGGAAATATGCTAACTTGCTAACCGCTTGCAGGTGTGTTATAGAGCGATTTGAACAAGCCAAGGTTACCTATACACCACGAGAAGCCAATTTTGTAGTGGATCTCTAGCGAAATTTGCTAGCAGCATAGAAGAAGATGGATTCATTGCTTTTGTCTCACCCTCCAGTGTGTTAAAGCTCGTAAATATAAACTGTAGCCCACGAGTTTATTTGCGGGAAGCACTAGATCCAGGATAGTTTGCATGCGCACTGCCACTATGACATAACTTGCCACAACACAGTGTCTCACACGAGTATATGACTTAGCATATTAGGCATTAACTTTTCTAGAGTTAAAACCTCTTCTGGCAAACAATAATAATAATAATGAAGGAGAAAAAGAACTTCAAACTTCACAATATTTAGGTTTACTGTAATCAAAATTTGAGAAATTCAGAATAAAAGAAATTTACTAAAACAATATTTGAGTTATTGATAATCTTCGTTTATACTAGAAATGTACAAGTTATAAATACATATTGTTAACAACTTAGTTAAAAAAATATTATATTATAAAAATATAATAAAAATTTACAAGCTCTACTGCGTATCTATACGTTGTAAGTTTTATAAAGCAAATATTTTAGGTTGTTTGTTGCGTGTAAATTCGGTTTTAAAATTTCCAAACATACATAGATGTCATACTAAATTGTTTTCTTCCGCTTTCGCTAAAAATCGGTTTAATCGAGCATCTGTATGGATGTGTAATTGGATTCATGAACTTTTTGAATGGTAAGACCGGTCCCCAAACACGTGAAACAGGCGTGTAAAAATCAATCAGCATAATGATTCCATCAAATTCTTCCACTGTTCATATGAATTGGAGAGCATTATAATGATTATGTGACAAATACTTTGTCGATAATCAGAGATCTTTGTAACTCAATCCCTAATTATAATCATACCTGGCAGAAACCTAGTGATTAGTCAAGCATTTCAGCCAAATTATAGGATGGCGCAGCTAGACTAAGGCATGGGTTGATTTAAGAACCGTAAACTAGCCGTGGGATCGGTTCAACCCTTAATTGGACCGCTAGTTTGGCGAGTCCAGCAAGTAAACTAAAAATTTTGAAGGCTAAAAAAATAAAAATAAAAATTCAAGCCGATTCCATATATATTTTTTTTATCCATGACTCAGCAGGTCCAAGCTGGTTTAGAATCAACTCAATGTCTAGAAGTACTCATGTTACATATACATATCTAAAAATATAAAAAAATCTTTAGGATCTTAGGTAACCCAATAATATAGAAACAAATGAGAAAAAGATAAATTCTAAGTTTTAAACAACAACTTTATGTATGTTATTCATAAAGTTTTTAGCTGGATGGATACGTGGGTTTTTTTCAAAATGATATTTATATTATTTTCTATAGAAAATAATTTTTTAATTAGTCCTATTATTGTAACTATTTACAAACTTATCTAACTAATTTTTAAAATCGTAAAATTTTTCCCCACACTTCACACAAACAATTTCTCAACGTTTAAGGAAATGATAAAAAAAAAAAAAAACTATAGCTAAGTAATTTGAAGTAACAAAAATAAGAACTTATTCTCTATGAGCCCTAATGATGAACTTGCATGAAATATATGGATGATGTAACAAAGAATTCCTTGAACTCTCTCCCTTCCATACATCAAATCATGTAAAGATCCTCTTGTAATAAACTCAACACCATAATCCTGCCATTTAAGAAAATGGTTATGCTTGAACCTTGAAACCATGTATATTCGAGTCAAGAAATGCAAATAAGTCTTCGTTTCACCAGTAACATCAAGGTTTTTAACCTACACAACTTCTGCATTATTAAAATTGATAAAATATACTCTACCATATGATTCTTTCACTTCAACTCTTGCACGATTGTCAAGATATGTATATACATCGATTGAATACAACATCATTACAATCTTTTTATGGTCAAATATTTCAACCCGTTTAGAAATCTCTTCGCCAGTCGCCACTTGGCTTCATTGACATTTTTAATTGTGGCTTCTTGGGTCATTTTTGCTAGCAATAAATTCTTAAATTGTTTCTTGAAAAAATTCTTCTTGCAAATGATGAAATTTATCTTCTTCAAAGGCCGTGATTGCATAATTTGCTTGAACATTTCCTTCATCACAATCTTGCGTAACTCTTAATTTCTTTGGTGTCATTTTCCACAACAATTTCTTGAATCGTTTCTTGAACCTTTTTTATTATTTATTTATTTATTTTGCCCCAAGTTTAACCGTTTCTTCAATCATAGCTTATATAGGTGGTAAAGTATCTTCTTTTTTATTCATTAATTGCTATCCTTCCAAACATTTAGCAATTGTTTCTTATTTACGTTTAATGTTACCTTTAATGCGTACAAATAATTCAAAATGGAATCAAATAGAATGGGTTGGAATGAAATCAAAAATAGAATGCCAAATCCATTATTGTCTTTAGAAACATTCATGAAATGAAATAATATATAGTAGTGTTTATCGAAAATACTTTTAATTTGTTGATGTTATAAATATATCTTAATGAGAATAAAAAGGTTATTTAAATAACTATAATAGAACCATAAATCCATCTCCTCAAAGGTAAAATCAAATTCTCCTATATCATTGATTTCAAAAAATCATGATTTTAACTTTTAAAAATATTTTTAAATATAGGAAAAAGAATAGAATCCAAAAGTGGAATCGACAATTTTAACTTCTAAAAATATTTTCAAATATAGAAAAGACAATGAAACCAAAAATCACATTTCATTCTGGATCTAATATAACATACCAAACACAACATTATGACTTTCTTTAAATAGATGCTTGTCTTCTTGTATTTCCTTTATTTCTTCTGGGACTTTCTTTAATGATTTTAACACCGGTATGCATAGTCTTTCCATTTTCACCCATCCTCTCAATGAAAGCACTATTGTTATGATCCCGCATAACCTGATGGTATGATCAAATGAAAGAAATTTAAATTGATTTTAGTTTGAGTCGAAAATAAAATCTTAGAAAGAATTCTTGAAAGAAACCATTGTATATTTTATTTATGAAGTTCATGGATGAATGGATACAATTTACTTCTTTAACTATTTATAATATTTTCTATAAAACTAATTTTCTAACTAACATTACTATTGTAATTATTTACTAAAGTGCCTAAACAACTAACTATATAAAAAACCAATACATCAAAAATACAATACTATTCATAAAAAGAAAAAAAAAGTAGGAAAAAATCATATGAGAATAAAGAAAATATAAAAAAAAATCAATAATTATACAAAACATTATTTTAATAAAATTAAATGTTGTATCAAAATGGGATTCATACAAATAAATATATTAATAAACATGTGAAAGCTATTATATATCGATTCAATTTTTATTGAATTGTAATTCAATTCCCTTTTATTTTATTCAATGAAATGAATGGGCTATTCATGTCTTCCTGTATTTCCTTTATATCTTCTTGTACTTC
Organism: Laguncularia racemosa; assembly: GCA_037954665.1. Lineage (NCBI taxonomy): Eukaryota > Viridiplantae > Streptophyta > Magnoliopsida > Myrtales > Combretaceae > Laguncularia > Laguncularia racemosa. The sequence continues at coordinate 1,746,076 of JBBMOL010000068.1, forward strand.
CTTTAATGAATCTAACACTTGTATGCATAATCTTTCCATTTCCACCCATTGTTTCAATGAAAGCATCATTATTAGGATTTAGGATTCCCTATAGTCTTCTCATATTTCCTTTATAGGATAAATGTCATATTTATTATTTGAACTTTGCCTATTTTTACAATCAACTACCTAAAGTTTTATTATGCTAATTTGCTATCTAAGTTCTATCTATTTGTGCAACTAACTACTCGAAATTTGCCCATTTTTATAATTACCTAATGAACTTTGCCTATTTTTATAATTAACTATCACATCTAAGTATTATAAATAACATTAAAAAGTTTATAAGAAGTAAATTGATACTTTTAAAATTTAAGTAGTTAAATATAAAAATACATAAAATTTATGTACTAAATGAGACATTTACCCTTCCTTGATATTGTATTATACTTCCTTTAATGATTCTAATACTCTCATGCACACAACCTTTCCATTTTCACCAATTTGAATGAAAGCGTTATTGTTAGGATCTCACATAGCTCAATGGTATGAACAATGAAAGAAATTGAAATCATTTTTAGATCGAGTCAAAAAAAAATCTTAGAGAGGATTTTTGGTAAATAAAAAAAAAAAAGAAAGAAAAGAAAAGGAAAAAAAAAAAACCTTCATATATTTCATTTGTGAATTTCATGGATGGATGGACATAATTGGCTTCTTTAAAATGATATTTATAATATTTTCTATAAAAACTAATATTCTAACTAATGCTATTACTTAATTATTTATTAATGTACCTAACTAATTTCTAAAAGGGTAAATATCACATTCGGTATTTAAATTTTGCATATTTTTGCAATCAACTACTAAAGTTTTAATGTGTCAATTTGTTACGTAAATTTTATTTATTTTTATAATTAACTATTTAAACTTTACATATTTTTATAATTAACTATTTGAACTTTGCTTATTTTTAAAATTAACTATCCGATCTAGATAATAAATTAATATTTTTAAAGTTTAGGTATTTAATTATAAAAATAAATAAAGCTCAAATATCAAACACGATATTTACCCTTTTCAAAATCATAATAAAAAATTAAGTATATACATCGTAAACACGATACTATTCATAAAAGGGAAAAAAAAGGTAGGGAAAAAAATCATACGAGAATAAAGAAAATATATTTAAAAAAAATTAAAGGTCGTATAAAAAATGAGAGTTAATTAATTTTTTTTTCCAATAAATATAAAAAGTTTTATGGTATCGTTCACTATTTTAATATAATTAATTTAATCTTCAATGTTATTATTTATTTATATATATTAAATCTCTACTATTAAATTTTTATAATTAATATATAAATAATGATTTAATTAAAAACTGTTTGATTCCATAAAAAATTAAAACCTAACCATTCCAACGAGAAATCTAGATCGATTCCATTAGGCAATAGGTGCGATAGCATTTCGTACGATGTTTCCAAGAAACAAAATCCCCCAAGGTAGGGTAGACCACGGTTTTACCCCCCATTTACATTTTATTATATTATCTGACCTCTCTTAGTGGCATTTGTGCTAACTTTTTGTTGTTCCAATAAATGTCGCATTTCCGTAACTTATATCTATAAAAATGTTAGGCACAGTCACATGACCACGTGGCATCAACTATAAAGTCTTGAACCTAACAGCACCAACAAAACAAAAATATGGAAGGTGAGCTAAGAAATTTGGGTCTGGTATGGATCTCAGTGTTCACATCCTCGTGTTACTGCCATACCGCTGCCAAATTCATCCCCTGCGGCACCACCCGCCTCGCTGCCTTCCTCCCGGTTATCGGCCTCTTCCTCCTACTTCCCTTGCCTCTAACCACCATCTCCTTTTGCGGCTTCACCGCCTTTTTCGTAGCATGGCTTGCCAACTTCAAGCTCCTCCTTTTTGCTTTTGGAAAAGGTCCTCTGTCATCCAATCCTCCTCTCTCTCTCCTCCACTTTATACCAATCGCATGCCTTCCTATCAAGGTTCACAGTGAAAGCACAAAAAAGGGTCTCAAGTCTCCCCTTAATTATGCCATCAAGTTATTGGTAATAGCCTCGTTTTTGCCTCTGTATGAGAGGAAAGAGAAAGTCAACAGATTTATTTTGATGTTGGTTTATACTATTCATGTGTATATCAGCCTTGAAATGTGTCTAGCTTTGGTCGGAGCCGTGGCTCGAGCCACGATTGGTGTTGAGCTTGAACCGCAGTTCGATGAGCCCTACCTAGCCACCTCCTTACAAGACTTCTGGGGTAGGAGGTGGAATCTCATGGTGACCAGCATTTTGAGGCCTAGCGTCTATGATCCGGTACGTTCCGTCTCGATCCGGGTACTCGGAAAGAGGTGGTGGACTCCACTTCCTGCAGTGGTGACCACGTTTTTGGTGTCGGGACTCGTGCACGAGCTTATCTTTTATTACATCGGTAGGATGTGGCCCACGTGGACATTGACATGTTTCTTCATCCTACACGGGGTGGCCGTGGCATGTGAGATCGGTGCCAAGAGGGTGGCTCGGAGCAAGAAGTGGCGATTGCCGGTGGCGGTGTCACGGGTTCTTACGGTGGGGTTCGTGGTGCCGACCGCCTTGTGGCTGTTCCTGCCACCGCTATTAGAGTGTGGAGCAGAAGAAAAGGGAAGGAGAGATATTGTTGCATTAATTGATTTTCTTGGAAAGCTGTGGAGCATTTTGAGCTTCAGCTCCTTTACTATATTCAATGGGATGGTATCATTTATCTCATAAATGCAGCTTGCCGAGTTCATTTATAGTGAGATCATTTATGTAGGTTGAGTTAGGATAAAATACTGCTCTCCTATATCGACCGTTCATTGGTTCCTACTCTGTTTACAGGAAACTTATAGGAGTGTAGCATTTTCAAACGTAATTACCTAAGATTACCTCTCACCTGGATTCTTATTACAAGACAAGAGTATGTATGTCATAGATTTGAGTCTAGAGCGTGCGGCGTGATTTGCGGGAGGTGTCCTATTGACCGAACCTCCTTGCGTTGGATATATTGCTCAGTTTCCTTTCGTAAACTTGTAGCAACCCTAATTATTTGTTGTAATGAGTCATCTTCAGAAGTTTTATAGGAGTATTCACTTTTGAAGATTATTATAGGAGTTCCTCAATCATTGAGAGATCCTTTTTTTTTTTGTATTGTAACGTTATAATAGAAATGTTCCCATTTAATTAATTTTTCATCAAAGATGAATATTATGTTTAGTATGTAAAAATAATTTAAAATAATATATAATAGTATTTATAAAAAATATTATTATATAAATTTATTTTTATATTTTAAAATATTAATAAAATAAAATATATATATATAGTAGTATTTATAAAAAATATTTTTAATTATTAGATATTATAATTTAATAAAAAATTTAATAAATTATTTAAATTAATGATAGTCGATGAGGATGAAATAAAATCACCATTTTACACCCTAAAAATTTGTGTGCCATTTACTTTATTGCGTTTCTTTGTTATATCATAGTTTTTGTGTGTTACTGTGATTTGTCCCCAAATTTCTATTAAAATTGGTGTCGACGTAAGCTTGGCATGTAGTTCTGATTTTGTTTTTGCAATTAGATATGCGGATATGACGATAAAGAATGATTGACGAATTCACAAATTTCTATTATGACTTATGACAATGTGGGCTACTCTGATGATTTCAAACTTAAAAGAAATAGTTATTTAAAAAGTTACTTTGGTTATTATATCAATATTTCAAACAACTCTTTATCTTAAGAAACTTTCTATTTCATCAATGAATTACTTCAAGAAAATTATTTAATAATTTTTTATTATTATATGAGCTCCAATTTTTTTATCATTTATACATTAAAAAGAAAGAAAAAAGCTTAAACATTATTGCTTCAACAAGCAACTTTAGCATTGGATTATGTAGTGAAGCACCTTCCTTTAATGATGGAATAGGGGTGTTTGGCATTGGAATTTATGCAAATGCAAAACACCCCCATCAAAGATGATCATAGATACACAATGCTAAGTACCTCTACAAAGCCTTTAGTATACTTGGTCATCTTCTCGGGGACCTTTCTTCTCTTAAGAACATCTACACTTTATCCTTAGATCCTTCATGAAAGTTCCTTACCAATTTTGTGGGCCTCATTTTATTACTTTTAGACGAATGCTTTAATATTCTATAAAGATAATTTTAGTATTAATAGAAACTATATAAGAGTAGAAAAATTATAAATGTATATTATTAATATTTTATAGCACTCCAAAAGCCCATTTAACATCCTTTCTAGTACAAAGTTAGGAGCATTTTGAAAATATGGCAATATCATATTTCCTAGATTTTGATTAAAATGAAAAGATAGGTTGTAATTTGTGAGTTTTGGCTTATTATTGGAAAAATTTGAGGATATTGAAAAATTGGAAAACTTTGTAATAATGCATCAAATGGAAAATAAGAGTTGCCTTGTGAAATTAGAGGCATTTTAAAATTTTGTGTGTTTGGGGGTGCTTTAAAAGGTGATGGATTTTCAGAACTATTAGGATTTGTGTGTGATCTTGATTTTAAACTAAGAAAGATTTGTAGAAAAGGTAAATTAGAGTAAAAAATAAATCTACATGTTATCAATATTTGTAGGAGGGAAAAAAAATACAATTGCAAAATACATTACCGTTTAATTTTTCAGATGTAGGATGCAAATTTTTAGATGAAGGTTGAAAGTTGCATCCATTTAGCCATTTAAATTTGTTAGAACAGGAAAAAAAAATAAAATAAAATTACATTACTAGAGGACCCTAGCTTTTTGAAGAACCTCACGCAATTCATGAAGGAGCGCCAAATCAAGGTCCCTAGCTTAGGGAATATAGTGGAATCTGAGTAATACAGTAGTGAAAAGACAACTTGGGATCGCTGAAAGATATTAAAATCATTCTCACAAATGAATTAATTAGCATTTCAATAAAAGTCTCATTTATTCTGCATGAGTGAGAGATTATACATAAAAGAATGTATCTTTAGAATAATTTCTTTCAGTTAAACAACACTTAGGTAAATCAGGAGCCTTGGGACCAAATAATGTTCTTATAGTGCTTTCTATCATCCTCGTACAAGAGTTTGATCCTTGTAATTAGAGGATGTCATAACTATTATTAAGGATCAATAACCTTTGAGATGGGATCTTCGAACGGTGAGGCTGCTAAAGACAGGTGGGTGTCAAGAGGTCATGGCTTCTTCATCGGCAAGTCCAGTAAACAGGGTGTGCTTTTTTCGCTTTCCCCCTGGGCAAAAGTATTGGATGTAAGGACAGGGTGTCCAGGGGAAACAGGGTATGCTTTTTCTGTCACTACAAGTAAAAAGGTGGGGCGCCCAGAGAGGTGGAATGAATGCTAAATTGAGGGCATGCTTTCTTGCCTTCTGCTTTATTCGACTTTAATTTCACTCCATTTGATTTAGTTGGGCATGAACTCTTGAATGGTAAAATCAACTTCCAAGGATTAAATCCATATTAAATTGATATCGTCTTACGGAGGTAAATTAATCTGTTTTCTTCACTTTTTCACCAAATTCATCTAAAATCAAATAGAGGGAAAACGACGTTTAAGATACATGATGATCCTTGGGCAAAGTAAAAAATGCCTCATTATACATCACCCAAGACAACAAGTTGCTTTTAAATTTTCTTAAGGTATTACCTTAATATTTTCAAAAATTCTTTCTGTTAAAAGCTTTCTATTTTATTTATAAGTTTCTTTTATAATTTTTTTTTTTAAATTTTAAAATTTTTATCCACACACAAAGTGTAACATTGTCAAACCTATATGAAAAAAAAGAAAAAAGAAAAGAAAAGGATAACTTATTGGTAAGAGAACGATATTTCACCCAGGAATCCGTGCGAAATAAGTGCAATGACTTGCTCTCGTTAACTTTCCATTGTACTCGGAAAGGACCACTGCTGTCTTTCGATGATAAAGATCCTTTCGTCATCCAATCCCATTGTGGGAATGTGTCGGCTAAACTTTAACTTTCTCACGAAATTTCCATTCTCCCAGTGCATATTCCATTTCGATATAAAAAAAAAAAAATCCAGAAATTTTGTTTTAAAAAAAAATTGTAATAGAAATACTAAAATGCTAACTAACTACAAAATAGGCAAGAACTAAATTTTCAACCGGTAATGCAAACCTCACACCTCTGTTTGATAAAAGGGTAGAAATTATGGAGGAAAGAGAAATGAATTAAGGAAGTATTTAATTTTTTTATATGTATTTAGGTAATAGAGAAAAGAAAAATAGAAGGAATTATAAAAATTATTAAAGATAAACTAATATATAATATAAAATTATTAATATATTGTTAAAATTACAAAGAAAAAGAAAAAATAGATAAAAGATGGGTAAATTGAAAAACACAAAATTTTTCCTATTTTCTCTCTCCCATCCTTCTCTTTTTTTAAAAAAAAAAGTTGAAAGTTTTCTTTTTTGAATTCCTATCTTCTTTTTTTTTTTAGTTTCTTTAGAATATAGGATAACTTGACTTATAGTAGGTTAACTCACTTTATTATATTGGTTAAATAAGCTGAATTCACTTGATTTGTTTTTTAAATAAATTAAAAATTTTAACTTTAGTTTTTCCGTAAAACGGATAGAACGGATTAATATGTAAACCTCGAACCCCCAATTGCACACCTCTAACAACGTCGGGTTTGAGTGGATTTATGTACGAATAAGATGGCAAAGTGAACGTTGGTAACACATGTCCTTGACGAAACACACTGACTTAATTGTGTCAGATGCCACATGGTGTTGTAATTAATGGGAACTTAAAGACTACTAATGGCATGTTCAAAAATCGAAAGTGGGCGGTAAGATCAGCTATTATAAGTGAGCTTGAAGAATTTGGGCAATGGTCAATATAGTAATAGGGTAAGGAAATTCTGTATTGATGTCATATAGGTCAATATTTTATTGAATGAATTACCTCCACATTCTATCAAAATTCTGGTGGGATTATGAGAATATATACCATCAAATAATTAGAGGAGATACCTAAACGCAGTTATAGAACAAAATCATCCTAACATCGACCAGTCTCAGTTTCGAAAAGGTCAAACTGGCTCTGAATTGTGACCCTTGATTCTTGGTTGGGTCTAGTGACTTGGCAGTTTATAGGTGTGGTTTTAGACCCATGAACCTGTGCTAATTTCTTCAAAAATTTTCTTAAGTTAAAAAAATAAATTTTAAAATTTTAAAATAGAAAGGATTTTGAACTCAAAACTCTTACTAGTTTTTATCCCATTTTGTAAATAACTTAAAAAAGGATTTGTATTTATTTATACAAAACTACATGCAAATAAAATTATTATCTTAATAATATGAAATAAAATTTTAGAAAGGAAAATTAGAAGACAAAAGTTATTTTAGTCTTATATTACTAAGGAATGAAAATTTCTTCTTAGTAAAGTTTATAGATATACAATTAGATATATTTTATAATGTATTTATTTCTTATATTGTTAATAACAATATATTAAAAGTTGTAATGAAAATTGAGTTCTCTTATTTTACATGGAAGTAGTTTAAATTTTTAATATTCTTTCAATTTTAATTTATTTAATTATTATTTTAATTTTTTTTTTGTTGACCTAATGGACCTTCTTGATCCATGAGTTTGATGGCTTGAATTGCCATGGATATGTGGATCCTCTAAGTCCATTAGTGGGCTTAGAACTAGCCGTATAGGGACAATTTTGGGTTTGGCCTTGTGTCCATGTATAGGGATATCATTGAAAAGGTTTTATTAAAAGTGATATACTACATGGTTTATAATTTGTAAGCACGAGTAACGGAAATCTAGCAATAGACTATTTTTGTAATCTATCATGATAGCTTAAAAAATGTTTGATGAAAATTCATGCAAATCATATTCTACTCTTACTCACAACCCCATCACTGTAATGACATATATTGAATCTTTTTTTAATGTAATGTGGTCAAGAACCTAATTTGACTAAAAGTCTCATTGGTTTGCTCAAGTTTGGCTTCATGAAGATTTGACACTTTTAAATGTTTGAAAAATATGAAGTGAAATAGGAAGTTGGATGAGTTCCCAAAGGCAAAACCATGATGAAAAATGAAGAAAGGTAGCGAGAGGAAAACCAATTGATTAACATAGAGATTTGGTGTGGTAAAGAAGAAAAGTAACCAATTGTTGGTGTGTTTTCCTCATTTCATTTATCCTTTGTTTCTCTTTTGTGTTTTGTTCTATTTTTACTAGTTTTTGTATGGCTTGCTTCCTTGGATAGTAACTTAAAGATTACCATAAAAATTCATTCATTGGTATGAATCTTTGAAACATTGTTCAATACCTTAGGTGTGTGAGAGTGCTTTTTTCCCTAAACTCCTTTTGTAAGCTAGGATTCCTTTGTTAAGAGAAGTTTTATTGAAATAAGTGTTTTCTTATCTACACTATGCTTAGATGGGTAGAAAAGGGTGGAAAGGGAAGGAAATGGGGTTTGGTAATTTATGTAAAGACTAGAAATGAGTAAAGGAAATGAATGGAAACTTTTCCATTTTGAAGTCCACTTTTTTTCTCTCTACAATTGGAGATAAAGAGGTAGAAATGAGAAATAATTATAAAATTACCCTTTAGAATAATGTTTATCAAAATCTCAGTAAGGTAATTTTGTTAAGTACTAACTCTATTTCCTTCCATTTTTTTTTACATGTTACCAAACATAAAACAAAATCGCACTTCATTCTATTTCTACTCTTTTTTTTTCTTTTCTACTTGTTGTGACCCATTTCTACCAATAATGAATTGCCAATCATAATGCTAATCTCCATTCTATAATTCTAATTTCAGTTATTAGTAGAATGTAGCTTTATCACTGCCCTTGATTTTTTTTTTCTTTCCTTTTTTTTGTTTGAGTGTTCCACGTTGAATATTTTAACCATCTTATTCTCTCTCTTGTTAATTCATTGTACTACGTAACTTTTACTACTTTAGTGTAAAATTGAGTAGAAAATGAAAAATGAAATAATTTTTACAAAGAAGGATAATGTGGTAATTTAAGTTAGGGAAAAGTACATTTTAGTCCTCAATGTTTACTTGCTTTTTTATTTAAGTTTTTAACTTTTTTTTCTTCTTTTATTTGAGTTTTTAATGTTTTTAAAGTCTTATAAAAAAAGACTTTAAATTTACTAAGTTTTTTCATTATTTCATGACACATATTAACTTTAAATTGATCCACAATAATTAAATTGATAAATCATAATATTAAATATATTTTTATACATAATATAATAAAAAATAATATCATATATATATATATATTGAAATAATACTATAGAAATTTCAAAAATAATAATTAAAAATAAGAAAATGGGCTAGAAAAATTTGTGTGCATTTTAGCCATTTTGGCTAATTAGTCCAACGTTAACCAAAAGCTAATATATAACTAAGATAGATAGAAAATTGAATGCATTTAATAAAGGTCCTACTTTTGTAAGGTTTTGAAAATATTAAAAACTTAAATAGAAAAAAAAAAAAGAAGGATTGAGAACTTAAATAGAAAAGTAAGTAAGCTTTGAGGACTAAAAGTGCACTTTACCCTTTAAATTATAACAAAAGAGGCAAATTTGGAACTTCAATGAAGTTCAATCCTACATTTTATGACCTACCTTCCCTCTTTTTTTTCTTTCTATTCTCTCCCTCTCTTTCCTTATGTTGTTTCTTCCTTGGTAGTTTCCTCGCACATATCCTCTTAATCTAATGTAGTCCTGCAATGTAAATCTAACAAATAATTCATTTTTTTTTTTTTTTGGTTTATTTATGCTTTGGTATGTGGTAACACATGTTTTAGGCTTATAGGTTCAACATAATGCAAGTTTGATACAAAGAGTGGTGGTATAACTCCGTTTTGTAGCACGTTTTAGTTAGGTAAGATGATGCTAAATGTGTAAAACTAGTAATTTGTGGTTCATGTTGAGTAATGTATATTAGATTGTGTTGGAAATAGTAGAATTTTGCATAGAAAAGAAAAATTCAGCAGTTCATAGACAAGAACATGGCAATGTGCCTTGCCTATAAAGTATATGAACACTTTTGCATAAGAGAATCGTAGATGTGTAGTGAGAGTTTTTTAAATCAAGAGGTTCACTAGTAAGATCACACTCATGATCCTTACCTATTAAAGCTACCTTGCTTTTTTAGAGAAGTACACGAGCAAGATCACACATAAGATCTCTCTTGTGATTCTCGTATATCATGTTAATGTGTTCTTTTGCTTCTCTAATGATCAAAATAAATAGTTTTAACTTAGTTTAGATTAGTGAGAGTCTTAAATATGTATTATTTACAATTCTATCAAGTTCAGAGTTAAAAGGTTAGGATTGTGTAAAAGTCTATACATCAAGTACATGTTTACTTTGTGTGTTGGTTATGCTTGCTAGATTTAGTGGCTAAATGAACTTAAAGCTTATTTGACTAATAATTGTTTGTTGTTAGTCTATGGTTTAGCCTAAGGGCCAGAAGTGGTAAAATCTTAAGAGACAACCTGATGATTTCTACATAATATTGTCCCTAGTAGAGTCACATATTGAAATAATTTTAGTAGAATTTTAAGGTGATTCATGGGTGTTGAGGCTAGGAGTACTAGTGTCTAATACCATCGTATTGGGGTTGGTAGTGGTAGTATTTTGAAAATATTACGTATTTATTTTTAGTATAAGAAAAGCGTGCACAATCATGAGTACTTTTGTGTGATTGATAGACTTTGTATTTGATTGAATGTGACATATGCATGTGATTGTAGTGTTTATGTGACAAAGATAATAAACTAGTTATGATTTTGTATTTGTATTGAATGTATGTGATTGTAGTGAGTATGTGACATACACATGTGGTTGAGGGTAACTTGTACTAGGTTTTATCTCACTCGATTATGGGACTCTTTTTTAGTTGCAAGTACTAAGGAGGATGTTGGTCCTGACTATTTTGACTATGAGTATGGATAGGGGGATGAGGATGTGCAATATTTACATTATGATGACTAGTAGTTAGCTTAAGGAGATTATAGCTTTTTTAAGTTGATGTGTTTATTTGTGTATGACTTTAGAGATGAGACTCCTATAGTAGTTTGTTTACTTTGTTTGATGCAGATAGTGTTATTGGAACCATTTGGGACTCTTATTATCATGTTAGTCAGTTTACCTTGTTATGTTCTTTATATATTATAGTTTGGAGTAAATGATAGAATACCACTCAAGAATGTATTGACAATGGATGTTTGTTATTTGATTTGAGGTGTTTCTCTTCGCATTTGTGGATTTCTAAACGGGTTAGGAGCCATGCATGTGATAAGTTAGTAATAACATGTGATCAATAGTAGCATCTTGAGTTTTGAAACGTTACATTTAAAGTGTTTATTTCCATGTGACTATCATTAAACATTTTAGAGCTACTAATTGATTCAACGTAGGATTGTAACAGGTTATTTGAAGTGGTTTAACTTCATGGTGGTTATAAAATTCAGTCTTGAAATGTATGATTGTAACATTATTTTTAGGTGCAAAGGCTAACCCATATGTGAACCATTGGATTTAAGAGGAAGATTAATTGATTGTAGTGAGCAGTCGTCAATGTATAGTTCTTATTAGATGTGTACAAGTAGGTTAAATAGACTAATTTGGCTCCGCTCACTTTAGCCTGCGAGTTAAATGAGTCAAATTATTTTGACCCACCTGACCCAACTCAGCTCATGCGGGTTAGTGGGTTAAATGGGCTAACTCACTAACCTAGCCTATTTAACCCATTTTGATCGTTTGATGGGTTAAACAGGGCCAACTCACTTTAGGAGTTACCAAGATTCATTGAAGAGTGAAGAAGGTGATGTGCAAGAGGCCGAGAGGGACAATTGCAAGCGAGGAGATGGACAAGGGACGACTGTCAGGGAGACCGGATGACTGCGAGCAAGGAGACAGATGAGGGATGACCAGATGATGAGAACGAGGAGAGGGACGACTGTGAGTCTGTGAACTGCGATTGCGATTTGTGAGGAAAGCATGCTGCTGTTCCTTTTATTTTTGTTTTTTCTTAGTTAAGGTTAATGTTAGTTTCGATCGATTGCTTCAATTCCTTTTTTTTTTTTTTGTCTCGATGAGAGCCTCTTTCTTTGCATGCTGTTGTTGTTTATTTTGCGAATTGCAATTGTTTCTATTCCTTTTCTTTTTTCTTTTTTTTTTTTATCTTAAAGCCTACGAGTCTTCTTTTTTTTTTTTTAAGAGTAAGCGAGTTAACTCAGCCTACCATAGGTCAACTCGTTTTGACTTGTGAGTTAAATGGGCCGAGCTAATTTAGCCTGCTTTTTTAATGGGTTAATTTTTTTTAATCTAAACCCATTTTTAAAATGGGTTAAACAGGCTAGCTTATGGGCTCTGACCTACTTGCACACCTCTAGCTCATATGCCAACACTTTAATCATTTCTTCTTTTCTTTTATTTTGCATCCTATTCTTTATTATTTGTGTTTTGTTAGCTTAATCCTTACTTAAGTTGCAACTTTAAAATATGTATCTAGGTTTCTACATGGAAAATAACTCGAAGATTCTTCGTTAATAAATACAAGTTTTTAAGATTCTACACGAGAATTCGTATGTGGAACTTGGTGAATTTCTCTCACTCTCTTCAAGTCTTACGGCTTCTTTGTTAACAAAAGTTTGATTAGTATGAATATATTCCATAGTACTTTTTTGTTTTCCTGCTATATTGTTTCTCCACACTCTCCTCGTGCTATTTTGGATGGTGGGGTCATGGATGTATCCAGAGGCCGAGTTTGAGTATGTTTTTATTAATTAATATTCTAAAAATTTTATTTGTTTTATCCAGTAAAAAGTATAATTTAAAAAAAAAAAATCTAATCATGGAATGTTTCATGAATACAATACAAAAAAGTAATTTCTCAAGCATCTCGTTAACAATTTTTTTTTTTTACAAGTAATTTAGTGAAAGGTATTTAATAAAATTGCGTGCCTTAAATTTTACACTTCAAAAAATAAAATCTCTTGTATAAATATAAATATTAAACATGAATATCCCATAAATATTACAAGAAGAAAACTCTTATGTGTGGTCACTTTTAATATGAATGCTTAGATATTCATCCAAAACTTTCTTTTTTTTACTATTAAATATTTTTTATAATAGTAATTTATTAAAAATATCTAATTGAATATTATAGTAGTAACTTTATATAGAATAAGAAGACAGTAAAATAATTATTCTTTCAAAGTAAACATATTGTTAAAAGCATAGATTTATAATATTTCTAGTGAAATATAATTAAAGTCACTATATATTATCTAAAGTGACTTCATTTAGAGACTCAAATTGTTATAATTGATTCAACTTAATAAGGATTTGAATAAGATCTAACCGAACCATCAACACCCCCATATTTTAAATTATCTACGCGGTGTTAATTATACGCAATATCTCGGGTGATGCGAGTGTTAATGAAGCTTATTAAAGGTCCCATTGACCCACACCTTTTCTTAGTCCAATAAAATGTTATTTCCTATAGTCGAATAAAGTATCACGCACCGACAATCCCATAAAAATCCACGCGTAAGTTAACTTTAAGGTCTTAAACCTAACAACGCCAACAAAATCTATGGCCAATGAAATGGAGGGTGAGCTAAGAAATTTCATATTAGTATGGATCTTAGCAATCACATCCCTATGCTATTGCTACACCATTGCCAAATTCATCCACCCCGGCGCCACCCGTCTCGCGGCCATCCTCCCGGTGGTTGGCCTCTTCTTGCTCCTCCCTTTGTTTCTAACCACCATCTCTCTTTGTGGCTTCACTGCCTTTTTTATCTCATGGCTTGCGAATTTCAAGCTCCTCCTATTTGCATTTGGCAAAGGCCCTTTATCATCAAGTCCTCCTCTAGCTCTCAAACACTTCATACCAATCTCATGCCTCCCTATCAAGATTTACAGTGGAAATTCAAGAAAGGGTCTTAAATCTCCTTATAATTATGCCATCAAGTTATTGGTAAGTGCCTCATTTTTACCTTTGTTTGCGAGAAAAGAGCAATTAAATAGATTCTTCATTATGTTGGTATATAGTATTCATGGGTATATTGGTGTTGAGATATGTCTAGCTACGGTTGGAGCCTTAGCTCGAGTTGTGATTGGTGTTGAGCTCGAGCCCCAGTTTGATGAACCTTACTTAGCCACCTCCCTACAAGACTTTTGGGGGAAGAGGTGGAATCTTATGGTGACTAGTATTTTGAGGCCGAGTATTTACGATCCGGTTCGATCCATCACCATTCGAGCGATGGGTAAGAGATGGTGGGCTTCACTTCCAGCGGTGTTCGCCACCTTTTTAGTCTCCGGCCTGGTGCACGAGCTTGTATTTTACTATATTGGTAGGACTAGGCCCACGTGGGTAGTGACATGTTTCTTTGTGCTACATGGTATGGCGATGGCATGTGAGGTCGCGGTCAAAAAGGTCGCTCGGAAAGAAGGGTGGCGTTTGCCAGTGGCAGTGTCGTGGTTGCTGACGACTGGGTTCGTGGTGCCGACGGCTTTGTGGCTGTTCGTGACACCGCTTTTCGCGTGCGGCGCGGAGGAAAAGCTCCGGAGGGATACGGTTGCCATGATAAAGTTTGTGGAAAATGTTTGGAATATTTTTAAACTCAGTGCATTAAAATTAGTAGGCGGATAATTCTACGTTCTCCCATAAATTCCGCTCGAGAAAATATTGTGTGTTCACACATCACGAAATCATAATTTATGTGTACATTCGAGGCAAAAATACCAAAAAAAATGTGTGTGTGTTTTTTTTTTTATTATTAATATGATGCGAATATGTTCGAGAAAAAATTATTATGTAAATAGGTATTGCATTGCATGTGAATTTAGTATAATTTTTTTTTTTTTGATACTAATGGCTTATATGGTCTTTCCACCACAACATCAATTACTATTTACTACAACACTTGTAGTAAAATAAGCCTCTATATGCGAAGTCATATATATTCCTACTGTAATCTCAAATGCTATAGCACATCCCAAACTTCAACTCAAACCAACAAACGCACATAATGTAGTAACAAGAGAAAAATTTAAGCAATTATATTAGCCACAAGATAGTAATATAAGGAAAAGTAAAACAAACTTTTCATTAAAATATAATCCATGGAAATGCTCAAGATAAATAATAAGTGATTAGCAAATAACTACCATAATAGGTACATTATGTGTCCGATGGGATGAGGTAAATTACAAAACAATAGTAGAAATATATTGTAATATCCATTATAAAAGATAACAAAATGACACACACACACACACACATATATTTTAATTTATAAAATAGGTTGATCTCTTTGTAATAACACTTGCAACACCAAATCTGAACTTTTCGGATGACCATGTTATGTGCCCTATAGATGTACTACCTTAATATGTTTTTTGGGTACAAAGTTCAATCCGAATAGAGTATTGCAAAATTAGATTGCTATTATGATAGTTAAAACCTATCATGTTGGAACTCGTTTTGATGGAGGTTATTGTGACACTTTAATTCACCTTTAAAGTGAATCAAAAGAAATATATCTTTTAGGATGCTCCGTTTTGTTGGATTTATTTCAATAGTTTTTCAATTTTTACACAAAGCATACTCTTTGCAACCGTTAAAGTAATCACAAGTTTATATGATTTTTGAATTAGAATAACTTATGGATGCTTTGTTGATTAAGCATTGTGATGGCATTTAGTGACAATGCTTCGCATTGTGAGTCACAACATGGGTGGGTAATGGGACTTCGAATATTTTTTGAAGTCTAAGTTGTCAGCTTGGTGGAGCAATTTTAGGGGCTTTTTCTAATAAAATGGTTGCTACTGGGTTGGCGGAGATGATGTCAAGTCAGCAAGGAGGCATAAGATAGAGTTCATAATGGTTTTGGTTTGTAGTTTAGTTAAGAAGACTAAGAGAAATAGGAGATGAAAGTTGAGGATTTGTGGAGCTTATTTATATAGAATAGAAAAAGAAAATATAAGAAAGAAGAGAAGCAGCACCAAGCAATGAGGGTAAAGAAAGAGAGTATAAAAAAGTTTAAAGAGTACTAATACATCACATGTTTAGATGGGTAACATACAAATACCAATAATATTTCAATACAAATACACAATAATGATAGTAAGTATTTTTTTTGAAAAACTAACAAATATAGTTTTATGTGTTAAAATTTCATTAGTAGGGGATATTAATGTGATGATTAGTAGGTGCCAAGTGGTAAAGTGAGAGGGGATAGGGGTAAATTATAGGTATTTTGGTTTGGATTAGTGGGTAAATGGATATGGGTTGTTATTATGTTTTTATAATTTCTCATTTTATTTTCATTTTTTATTGTTTTGGTGCTTTATTTTTAGTTATGTTTCTTCCTTGTCTCTTATTAATTTGAGCTTGACCCATTAGTATTTTCATGGCCATAGATTTGACTAGTTTCACGATCATCTTCAACTAAATAGAGAATAGTGGTTGAATTAAAGATGGTTAGTGAATATGGGTAATTTCATGGCCATTAAATTAGTGATGGATGTGGCTGCATGCAAGTTAGTTTTCAATTTAGGTGCATCTATGGTGGTTGGTATTATTTTAATAAGATATGTGATGTGTTATAAACTAATTGGCAAATGCCATGTCAATTGATAGCAACTTACACTTGGTGAGATAGTATAGATAACCTTAAAAAGTTGAATTAGGCAGTAAATTAATATTTTAATAAGTAAGGTAATTAATTGAAAAATCGGCTAAAGTTCATATACCAAATTTAATATTTTTTTTCTTATATAATAGATCATCAATTAATTTAAGGGTTATGTCAAAAGAAAGTATAAGATGCTAAAATTCCTATCATTGTTTTATCTACCAGCTCATACAATTTGACTAGTTACACAGCCCGTCTACAGTGGCACACATTTAAAATCCACATTATCGTTGTTCTTTTTTCGTCCTTTTTTGTTCTTTAATGTCGTTACGATTATAGTATTCAAAAACATTTTTCATATATTTTTTTTCTGACTCATTATCGTCCTTTTTAGAATCGTATTTTATTGAAATCCATTTCAATATCTTTTTAAATTTATACTAAGGAATTATGGATTTTCGAATTCATATCCTATATGAATAATGTAGACTAAAACAATTACTACTGGCATACTGAAAGGAAAAAAAAAATATTTTCCTATAATCAAACCAGGTAAATAGCCTTTTTTTTTTTTTTACTATTTGTAGCAAAGAGGAGTAATGCGAGGGTTTGATGATTGGATTTTCAGTGTTTCAAAAACTTTATCAATTCTTTTTTTTATTATTATTATAATATAAAATAAAAATTTAAACTTGATACATTCTTTGAAAAATTACTTTCATATCACTAAATTTTAATATTCTTACTTTTTTTTTTTCTACGCTTCAGATGACTTTTTAATACTTTTTGTATGTTTAGCTAAGAAATATGGGCATTAAACATGCACAGTACACCTGACGAAACCAAAGATGCGTGTAAATCTATCCAAGGCCCATTTAATAGGTCTTAAATGAGCAGAGTCAAAAAGGGCCGATCAGCAGGCCATGGTGGTCCACCAAAACCTACGGCTCGAGTTATTGATAGGAGATTTTTACCTGTTGCGAGGTCCCAAATTATACGTTTCCAAGAAAAGAAAAAAAGAAAAAAGAGAGACGAGGAGCAGAAAATAACATCTCCAGTTGCTCTTGATGTTAATTCTGATCTGTAAGACTATCAGTTATCACATTAACTTCCTTAGAGTATCTTCAATTTTGTATCCTTGCATGAGTGATAATTTTAACCTGCGTCCATTAACACATTATTAAATATAGATTTATAGTTGAAATACATTACTTTATATACCTTAATCAATTAGTAAAGTCATTACTCTCTTAGTTAATGCAATACTTATATGTAGAGGTGACATATATGCAAAGCTCAAAATTCTCTTTTGTAAAATCCAATTTTTATCAATAAAATATATAATTACAGATATATATCCATCAATAACTATTAATGTCTAGATATTAAGCAAATTCTACTGGGACAATCCACAAGCATATGCTTAATTCTAGTTTTTTCCCTCTTAAAAATTTTCATCAAATTAGCCTTTAAGGTATTCCTAGATATATGTACAACATTCTCATTTAAATATTCAAATAATACTTTAATTCCACCATACTTCACAAATGAAAGAGGTATTTCATACTACAACTACGACAATTAACAATTCATGATTTTTTTTTGATCAAATTTCACGGTATTAAGTTTCATATTTGCAGACAAGAGTATTTGACTAACATCCTAAGTATTATGTTTAGGATATTTATTCATATGCCTCCTTAAGTTCCCTATTCCAAACTGATTATTACATTTTATCTTGCTCTTACATGACTTATATGTTGCTCTTGTAATAATTGATCCATCCGGTTGCTTCTTGTAAGCACAAGTAAAAGAGGTCCAAACCGAAGATGTAAGATTTCTTTGTCATTTAGAACTAGTAGTTGATGTTGAAACTTCAACTTCAATGATATCATCCTCTTCATTTAGTCATAACACTTCCATCTCATTGAAGTCCAATGGATCTTCTAATGGTGAATCCATTTGCATGCCAAACAAAAGTGCTATGTTAATTTAAAATATTGCAATTTATCTCCAACAAAAGATCTAGCTAACATAGGTAAAAATATCCATCTTTTCCATATTATATTGAGACTTTAATGTTAGATGGTAAATTAGGGGAATAGTAAACAATAATTTTATCTTATAATAAGCATAACATCCCTGCATGGAAATAATAAATATGATATTAATTATATTATAATATGATTTGAATATGGAATACTATTTGGGTAACCCTAAAAATTCTCTAAACATGATTAGGAGCATGATAGGTCAAAAACAAAAAAAAAAACATAATTTACCATAATTATTCCTTCCTTGCTCACCATTCCCTATTCCTTCACCTTCGTTGTTCTTGATATCCACTTATTTCTTTTTTCTTAATAAAAGCTCTAATAGAGCTCTTGCAAAGAAGACTGAATAGAATAACTAGAATGTTTTGTATTGGGTGAAAGCTTCCAGTGATTTTTCTTTACAATAAGAGTTTAAAGGGATGTATCAAATGAAAACATTTAAAAAAAGAAAGAGGAGAGAAAGAAGAGGAAACTCACTCCAATTGAAGGCATCAAGTCTATTGGTATTAAGAAGAATGGCTAATTACACATGTAAGAGACGTTGTTTAAGAATCTAACTTATTTAGCTTCAAATCCTATGGTTTAAAAAAAGGGATAAAAGCATGGTATCATGATTTAGATAAAAAAGAATCAAAAGAGATAGATCTTGAAATGGTAAGTTTGATTGGAACACAAAGGCTCCTAGTGCATTGATATTTAATACGCGAGGGGTTACAATCAAGAACTATGTCACTTAATCCCATTATTGAATTTATTTACATCTACTAATGTGTTTCTTATTTTAATCCCATTTCCATATGCTTTTCATGTAAAATAAACCTAGATTTTTACCTAAGACAAAGTTGAAACGAAAGGAAAAAAAAAAAGGAAAAGAAAAACACACACATACACATAGAGAGTATAACAAATACAACAGTAGAAGCGTAACTTCAACACTCTTACTCTTTCTAAATAGAAAGGAAAGTAGATTAAAGTAACAACAATTATGGAAAGCCACAAAAGATTATGACCACTCGAAGAATATTTTGCTTTCAATTGGATTTTTATGCTTTCCGGTTTCCATTTGTCCATAACCACATTGTTTTTATCTTAAGGCATGACCTTTGAGGGATAGCTAGGTATGTCTAGTCCAATCAAGAGTAAAGGAAAAAAAAAAACTAAAGAAGAAGATAAAAGACTTACCTTTTCATTGATCTTGTGCTTGAGCCTTGTGGTTACAACTTGGAAGTAGGAAGGAAAAAATCGAAACCCTAGCTTTGTCACCTATTTTGAGTTTTCACTTTTGTTTTGTTTTGGAGAAGAAGAAAGAAGACTTACCTTATGTTCTATTCGTGCCTATAGTGGAAATTGGGTAAAGAGAGAAAATTAAAGAAAAAAAAATGTAAAGTTAAAATGGTTTCATGGGTCAAACTCAAACTTGTTTATGGGACCTATTTAAATAAATGGTTTATAAATGAGTTTGCAACTTGGACACAAACTCAAACATGAATTTAGTTGTGTTTAATTGGGTTTGACCTATTTATGTTTTGTGTCAATTTTTCCTATACATAAACCCGTTTAAATTGTGTTATGTCTTATCTAGGTCTGGTAGGTTAGGCCTTAAATTGCTAGTCCTACTTACTTAAGCTTAGAGCATGAGAATTGAAAAGTTAAGGTATTACTTGAACTTATGGTGTGAGAGTTGAATAGCAAGGCATTGCTTGGGCTTAAGGCATTGAAGCCAAAGATGCTAGACATTGTTTGGGCATAAGGCATGAAAGTTGAGATGTTAAGGTGTTGCTTAGACTTAGGGCTTAAAAGCTAAGATGTTAAGGTGTTACCTAAGCTTAGGTCGTGAAAGATGAAATGTTGGAGCTTGTTTGGGATTAAAGCATGAAAGTTAGGATGTTAGGTGCTTCATGTGCTTAAAGCATCATAGTTAATATGCTAGGGCTTACTTGGGCTTAAGGCTTGAAATCTAGAATGTTATGGTATAACTTGGGCTTAAAGCATGGAAGTTGAAGTGCTAAGCATTGCTTGGGCTCAAGGGATGGGAGTTGAGATTTTTAGGCATTACCTAGGCTTAGGCATGGTAACTGAGATGCTAGGGCATAGCTTAGACTTATGGCATGGGAGCTAAGATTCTAAGGCATAGCTTAGACTTAAGGCATGGAAACTAAGATGTCACAAGGATCTCTTGGTATTAAGATATGTACATACATCTTAAGTGTTGACTATGGGGTTTATCCCCCTTCTTCGTTATGTGGTAGAGGTTGCTAAATGGGAAGATCCTTGGTTTAAGCATCATTATGTATTACTGGAGGTGCTTTCTAGTCTTAATGATTGTATAATGTTAAGGGAATTCTTGGTCTTGAAGTCTTTGGGTATGGCAACAACAGCAATATGCTGATGATACAAAAGTTTCAACTTTAGTATTCCTTTAGATGACTTAACTTGTATTTCTTCATTTGTTATGAATGAAGTCCTTGGAGTAAATATTACAAAGGCTAGGGCAAGAATAGGTTGACAAGTAGATTTGCCAAGAATATTAGGAAGGGGAACATGTGAGGATGAAGAGCAACTAAGGTGGACTCTTACATTCTCTAATTTAGACATTGGGAGTTGTTTAGTTGCAATGTTTAGTAGAGGGGTTTGTTCTTGCACCACCCCCAGGGAATGTCCTCTTTAGTCGTAGAAGGATTAACTGGCTGAATTGTATGTGTGGCGCTTTGCTATGCAATAGTATTGGTCTTTGGTAGCGTAGTAGTGGCAGCCAATCTCGTCATAAGGGAAGCAAGCATGATCATGGGCTAATTTAAAGTCCTTGTGTTTTCTTGTATAGTTTACATCATTTGTGTAGGATTTGAAGTAGCCTCAAGCTGTGAATTATTCCGACTGGTATTATAAGGCAGTGGAGATAAGGTCTGCTCCATTGGTTCAACATTTGGATCTTACTCTCGAGTAACATTATCAGATAGGCCAATCACTCTCTTCATTTGAGTTGCCATTACTTTGTTATCACTTTGCTTTAGTCCCTTATGGAGTCACTAAAATGTAAATGGGAGGGTTTCAGTTAGAGTAGTTATATGAGTATTACGCGGGTACTGTATTATACATGGCTTTAGAAAAACGATGTGGGGATGGCATGTGATGGGTTTACTAGGGAGAGAGTAGCAAGGGGGAGGAGTAGACAATCTTGGAAGTCTTGAATACGTAAGTGACAATCAAGGGAGTTAAGGAGACCTTAAATGTTAACTTCATAGTTCTTGAATAATTGATATCGTTCTTTACCTAAAC
This sequence comes from Laguncularia racemosa, assembly GCA_037954665.1. NCBI lineage: Eukaryota > Viridiplantae > Streptophyta > Magnoliopsida > Myrtales > Combretaceae > Laguncularia > Laguncularia racemosa. The sequence continues at coordinate 1,768,126 of JBBMOL010000068.1, forward strand.
TTTTGTTTGATCCTCGAGATTAGAGATTTCATAGTGGATTGCAACTTCTCTTATCTCTAAAATTATTTGAAATTAGGAGGAACGATTGAATATTTATAAATTCTTGAGCCTAATGATATTTATTGAATCACCTTAATGATTAATGAATGAGATGAAGTATACTCATTTCAAGATTATCTTAATGAGCTTGTTAGCGGTTCAAAGCTAATAGCCTTTTCTATGAGTACATAAGGTTGTATGAGAAAAGTCGAAGGCAGATGGATCGATCCAATGATTCTTATTTTGAGCCCATTATGCCATTTTTCTCTAAGTTATCCTAATACTTGGACTAGACTCACTATGTCCTGTCATTTAACCTAATGAGTTAAGTCAAATAGTTTATAGGCTTAGCTTAATATGTTAATGTCATAATTTTAGCCCTTTACAAAGATCAAACATTGTTTGGTTTGTCCTCTTGTTTTAATGTACACATCCATATAAAGTGCAAAGATGAAGTAGCTACAAGGTTTCAAAAGGTATTAGTAGCTAATAATCACTGGTTTATATATACTTGTTAAGTAAAAAAGCCTAAAGTAGATGCCAAAAGCATGCTATGTTTTTTTTTTTTTTTTAATTTTTTGGGGTAGAATTGGTATGATGGTTTAAATATGATTTACATAGTTAAGGATTCATTAGGGGTAGAATAGATACCACGATGTTCATTAAGCATAAGTTGAATAAGTTTAAATTTATGCTAATGATATTATATTTTGATTTTTCATGTAACATCTATGTTGACAATTTATTATGCTTGTACAAATGGAATGCACACAATATGCAAACATCTCCGCTTATTAATATTTGAAAGCCTTTCAATTGATAAATACAATTGCATTATAAAATAATTATTTGTGATTAGTATTCAATTTTATATAAATTTGATTCTAACATGAATTTGACATGAAATAAAGATACAAATATAATCTATTAATATGAATTGCCACCCCTATTATGGATATAATTCAACAAAAATAAGATTATATTTCTAAGTCTTATATAATTGTCAATAATATATATATATATATATATAGATTATTATTCAACTCTAATGCGCGTTCTATCTATTCATATTGTGAGACAGAGGGAACCGGCTCTACTCCATGCTAATTGCAATTCCCTTGTTGCCATAGTTTGAAGTAAAGGAATTAGCAGTTAAATAAAAATAACTCTTTTGTTTCTATGGATAGAAAAATTTATTGGGTGCGTATCTATCTCGGGATACTAAATTTAGGATCTTGAAGATATCGATCCGATACCACATATCTACTACTTACGGTTTTTAAATTCTTTTGACAGATCAACTGAGATAACAAGCATGGTAAGTCAAGGACGTGTATTGGACCTAGTGGATTCGTGGGCGGACTACGCCATCTTGTGTGTGGACAATGAACACGAACAACACGCTGAGCTTTGTTTTTATCTTGGCTTTTTGTATTATAAAGCACCAAAAATACTCATATGATAAAGTTTCTCCAATTACCAAGTTGATTTTAAAGATGCCATCTAGATCAAGAATTTATAAATATTTAGTAATACATTTTTATTTAATACTTTAGATGCCATAAAGGTTAGAGAAACTGTGTAAAGCAATAAAATTTTTTATTCATAAAGATTAAAAAAAAAAATCTCTAAGAAAAAATAAGTTTATACTCAATTTTGAGATTAATGTTCAATATATTTTTTTTCAACCATCATAAGTGTGTTTATGCTATGAGATTGTCCATTCCTTCCTCCTAGCCACTTTGTCCTAAATTCTTCATTTAAGTGTTGTTTATACACCACTTCTCTAAGATCACATACAATACAACAGTAGCACAATAGTCCATGTGTCAGCATTTAATAAAATGTTAAAACCAATAACCTAAAAATCTGGGGAAAGATAAAGAATTTCATTGCACGTCAATTGAAATACGAGAGAAAACCAACTTTCAGATGAGAGAGAGATAAAGAGGATGGTTGTTGGATGCAACATAAAGAAAAGGGAGAAAAGAACAATTGAATATGAATGGAACATGTAAAGGAAAAATTGAGAGCGTAAGCCAATTGTGAATTGTCTTTCCAGAACATTTTGTCTTCAATTAAAACCTAGTTCCATCATGAAGAGAATAATTACAAAAAAAAAAACAGAAAAAAAAAGCATAAGTATTAAGAATAAAGATAAATAAGGATTCATCTAAAGAGAGAAAGACAGAAATGAAAGGGAAAGATTAGAGGGTCATTCTAATAAGCAGCAATTAGAAAGATGGAGAGAGAGGGATGGAAGTGAAAGAGAAGGAAAAGAAAAGCCAGAAAAGAGAGAGAATGCCTCATTGTGATAAGCATGGAGTGACTATTGTGATTATTCACACTATTGGGAAATTATTGAAAGGTATTATAAAGTAGAACTTATGAAATTTTTATATTTTTAATAAACGTTTAATGAGTATTTAATTAATCATACTCATAGAAAATTATCAAAAATGTATTATAACATAAAATCTCTAAAATTATATATTATAATATATCATGAGCAACTAGTTGTGAATAGGGATTGTGAACAATAAATAGGAATTGATATAGGCTAGGGGAGATGAAGATGAGAAGGAGAATAATAGGGAAAGTAAGAGTAAGAATTAATTAATTAACCATCCTAAACAACAAAACCTCCCACATGGCCCATGGGGGTGTCAAAAAGCTTACAACCAAAATGCAAAAATATCATAGCCATTCATTTCATGAATATCACCCCCATTGGCTAATGGAATAAATTATATAACATGTTACCATGATATGTATTGTTCTGTTAAGAAGAGCATGTTGAACTCACATTTTAATAGCAGAAATCATGCTAACCCTCCTAGTTCATATTCAAAAAGGTAATGACAGTAATAAATGAGCAATTATCTTGTGTTGTAGTTGGGTATACGAGCAAGCTAAAATGAGAATTAGTAGCTAATAATAACTATCTAAATTGTATGGCATTAGATGATTTAAGTTTTGTGACCCATAGAAAAACTAAAGGAGAAAATGAGACTTACAAGACAATCAAGATGGAACTATAACTGGTACCAGATTCAAAAATTTTCAAACCAAAACTAATTATAAAAAAGAAAGACAAATATTTATAGTATTGCCCGTGGATGGATATAATTCAGCAAAAATAGGAGTATTTTTCGGAGTTACACATAATTGCTATGTCCCTTGTCGTCATAATTTGTAATATAGGAATTAGCACTTAAATAAAAATAAACGAGTAGCGTCTGCTCTTTTATTTATACGGATGGAAATTTTCATTGAGTGCGTATGTAACAAAAATCTCAGGATATTTAATTTAGGATCTAGAGGATATCGATTCGACATGACATATCTACCACTTACCCTTTTTAAATTCTCTCGACAGATCAAACTCAAAATCAACGGAGATATCATGCATGGCGAGTCAAAACGTGTACTGGACCTGGTGGATTCGTGGGCTGCGTCCCGTGAGTAGACAATGAACTCGAGTAACATGCTGAGCTTTATTTTTTCTTTGTTTTTATTTTAAGAAGCACAGAAGATACTCATATGATCACAGGTTTTACATAATGTTGGAAAAAGAACAAGGCACTGTTTTTGTACTTCAAATGTTGACGTACATTTCTTACAAAGCAAGTTGCTGGTGAGAAATAACTAAACCATTTTTATTTTTTTTTTCCTTCCCAACTATTTTACAGGAAATGGAAAAGGGTATAGCAGAACCTATTTTTATGATGTATTTTTTTCATGTGAAGTAACCATGTTCATGGAATACGGATCTTGAAAACCTTGACGACAACAATTATAAAAAATAAAGACGGATGATAAGTGATAAGTGAATCGTGGATTATTGGACATTCGAGACAGATGATTTTACTAGTACTTAAACTCGATGTTATTTATATGTGATAAGCAATTATCGAAATGGTGGATTTTGGGATGATATGAGTTGGAAAGTTTAGAATCAAGCTGTCAATAATACACAGTCGTGGTGTAGGACCTAGTATTGTGATTGTATGTGGAGGAATACGTACCAAGAAGTTGAGATAATATGATTTTGATTTTAGTACCGGTGTTGGTATTGATTTTTTAATTTGTATAGTGCTTTATCTATTAACTATTGTAACTTATTCAATATAAGACTTACTTTAAAACGTAATAGATTCATTTTAAAACGTTAATTTAAATAGAAAAGACAATGATAATATAGACTCCTAGAGCCTGCTTATGAGACATAAGGACAACCGTCACACACCAGTACCTTTTCCAATTATAATTCTCGTTCACCCATCAGCCGTGGAGAAAGATACGGCGAAGAGGGGTTACACAGAAATAGAAAAGTCAGAACATAGAACAAAGAATAATGTTTTTACCTTAAATTGCATTGCGAAAAATCACGTGGGTCCAGGCTTGCTTTCTTCCTGAAAGAAGGTTGACTTTGTATTATTTAGTATTTATACGTGACTATATAATATAAAAAATGCAATCCACGCAGAGTTCTTTCGTCTTTGATTTGTGAAAGCTACGTGTGCCAGTTTCATCCTCACTTCACCATCATTTTAATATTTGCGTCCAGCTAAATTAAGAGATGCATTTCTTAAAAAGAAAAAAGACGATGGAAAAAACACATTTTATGTCTATTATATGACTATATATAGAATCACCAGTCTCATTATTTTCAATATTCCAGCTGTATTGGTATGCTTTCGTACCAACTGTGTATTTCTTGGTACAAATATTACCACATTTTTCTTTAGTTCCCCTAATACTAGATTTGTTCTATCTAAATTTCCATTTTTCAGGTGCATTGTTATTGAAAATGTATGAGTATACAGCTCCGTTTTTTTATAGCTGGCTACATCCTCTATCATAAGTGGATTGTTAAATCCATCATATAATTAATAATTATTCACCTTTTTTTTTTTTTATATAGATGATACAACTTCCATAGAGAGGTATCACACACTATGCTTATTATAGATAAATTATTAGCTAATAATAACTTTCTAAATTGTATGACAAGAGATGATTTAAGTTTTGTGACCCATAGAAAAACTGTTAGTTTTGCCCTGATCATGTTGATGCTATCTAGAAGTGTATTATGTGAAGAAGATGATGATGAAATAGTAAACAAGAAGATATGAAATTCTAATTTCTCTTATTTACTTTGAAAGTTTAGTTACAAGTATTTATAGAAATAGTTTGTTTATGCCTAATTGACTTAACCAACAAAACTAACTCTTTTATTAAATAAAGCTATTCTACTTTATACAATAATAATCCTTCTCTCTCTCCCCCCCCCCCCCCTTCTCAAGGTGGAGCCTCACAAAGGACCAGTTAGAGCTAACAAAAGAGAGTTGAGGTTCTAGAATAGCTTTACTAAGAAAATCAGCTAGCTGTCTTCGAGTGGGAACAAAATGTATACAAAGAAATCCTTTAGTGACTTGATCATGGGTGAAATGAGTATCAATAGCTATGTGTTTGGTGCGAGAATGAAAACAAGGATGATCAGCCAGCAAAAGAGTAGAACGATTGTCATAGAATAAGGGAATAGGTAATTAGATAGGAACATGAAGATTAGGTAAAATATAAGATACCCAAAGAAGTTCCTTAGTAGTAGAAGCTATGCTCCTATACTTAACCTTAGTGGAAGATGTAGAAATAGTAGTTTGCTTCTTTATTTTCCATGAAATAAGTGAGGAGCCAAGAAGAATGCAATATCTAAAAATAGACTTACGGTCTTCAAAACAAGCCGCCTAATCGAAGTTAAAATATCCAGCTAAAGCACCAGAACTAGAAGCAGAATGGGATAAGCCATGATGAATACTGCCCTTAAGATAATGAAGAACATGGAAAGTCGCACATAGATGACCAATGCAAGGAGTAGCTTGAAATTGGCTAAGTTTATGAACTACAAATGTAATGTTAGGTCTTGTAAGTGTGAGATAAAGTAATTGTCCTACTATGTGCCTATAAAAGGAGGGATTATCTAAAGCGACACCAGCATCTAAGGACAACCTTAAGCTTATCGATAAAGGGACCTTAACTGGTTTAGCAGAAAATAACCCAACATTAAATAATATATTTGTGATGAACTTATGCTAATTTAAAAGAGTTCCCTTAGAAGTCCTGCAAATTTCTAACCCCAAAAAGAACCTAATGAGTCCCAAATCCATAATGGTAAAAGCTTGATGAAGCAATTCCCGAAGAATTGCAGTAGAAAATGAATTCTTCCCTGTGATTAGCATGTCGTCTACATAAAGTAACACAATAATAAAACCATCAAAAGCATCATGAGTGAATAAGGAAAAATCATGCTGAGATTGTCTAAACCCCTATTGTATAGGAAAGCAACTAATCTCATAATTCCATTTTTTGGAAGCCTACTTCAATCCTTATAAAGACTTTACTAACTTGCAAACTTCACCAAGTTTAGCTTTAGTGTAACTTGAAGGAGGATGCACATATATTTCTTCATCAAGATGTCCATGAAGAAATGCATTATTGATGTCCACTTGATAAGTAGGCCATCGATACACTACGACAATAGATAATAGGATTTGCGCCATCCCTAGCTAAGCAACAAGAGAAAAGGTGTTATGATAATCCTCACCTTTAACTTAAGTATACCCTTTTGTAACTAGACGAGCTTTATAATGATCTATAGTCCCATTAGGGTTATACTTAAGTTTATAAACCCATTTGCACCCAATGGCCTTCTTTCCACCTAGCAAAGTTGTTAAATCCCAAGTGTGGTTGCGCTTAAGAGCTTGAAGCTCGGTTTGCATAGCCTCAATCCATAAGCCATCTTGAGTTGCTTGAGAATAAGAAGTAGGTTCCTTGGTTGTGCAAACATTAGCTAATGGTGACATATAATTAGATGGATAGGATTGAAAAGATTGAGAAGTAAACAATGGATATTTGGTGTGCGATATAGTATATGGAATGGAAAGAATAGAACACAAGGAAATAGGTAAAATGTTATTAATAGAGTGTACATGGTCTTGTAACCACTAAAGGAAATGTCATATCCTTGTAGAATGCCTAAGAATTGAATAAAAAATAGAAGGAATTGGGTGATTAGAAGAAAAATTTGATGGAGACATATTAGAAATATCAAGAGAAGAAGAAAAAGAATTATCAAGACTTATATGAGGAAGGGGTGAAGAAACATAAGAGGAAATAGAAGTTGATGGCGTAATAGCTTCTTTAAAGGGAAATCTTTGTTCAAAGAGAAGAACATCCTTACTATCAAAGGATCTTTTGGAACTAAGATCATAAACTCGATATGCTTTTTATCCAAAAACATATCCTAAAAATATATAGTGGAGACCACTTGAATCAAATTTATCTTTATGAGGGTGAGTGTTTGTCGCATAACACAAATATCCCATGACTTGAAGATGATCATAAGAAGGAGAATAACCAAAGAATACTTCAAATGGTGTTTTCCAAGAAAGATTTGACATAGGCATTTGATTAATTAAGTAGGTAGTTGTTAGGACATAATCTCCCAAAAACTCTTTAGGTAACCCTACATGAAAACATAAGGCTCTAGAAGTATCAAGTAAATGCCTATGCTTATGCTCAACTTTGCCATTTTGTTGAAGAGTATAGGGTACTGTCCTTTGATGCAAGACACCATGCTGTTAAAGGAAATTGTAGAAAACATTGGATAAGAATTTTGTTGCATTGTTTGTGTGACTATTTTGGGTGTAATTTTAAATTGATTTTGAATATACAAGATAAATGATTCAAAGGTAAAGAAAGTTTGTGATTTAAGCTTTAACAAATAAGTTTAAGTTTCTTTAGAAAAATCATCAACAATGGTGAGAAAATATTGTTCACTTGTGTATGATTGTACATGATAAGGACCCCACAAATTAACATGCAATAATTTGAAAGCGAAACTAGAAACTGTTTCGCTTCTTTGAAAAGGTAATCTATGGCAATTGGCTAATGGACATGTATCACAAAAGAAAGTGTTTAGATTAAACCATTGACAATAAGACAAATGTTCCAGTTTAGACTTAAAAGAATGTCCAAGTCATTTATGAACTAATTGCAAACTAGAAGAAGGACTAATAGTAGATGAACAATAAGGTTTGTTATTAGAATGATGAATTACATTCAACAAGGAATCATTACAACCAGTGGTCTCAAACTTCAAAATGTACAATCCATGATGTACTATAGCTTTAGTGAGTGAAGTTTTAGTTTTCTTGTCTTGAAAATAGCATGTGGATTTATCAAACCCAACATAGATTGAATGATCTGACAACAATCTATGAATTGATAATAAATTGTGTTTGAAATCGGGTATGAAGAATACATTGCGAAGAACAATATCTGGAGCTACAACAATAGAACCAACTGTATAAACTTCCTTTTTGGTTCCGTCAAGTAAGCTAATAAGAATGGGTAATGAAAGAGAATCTTTGTTGGATGAAAGATCCTTAAAGGGTGTCATGTGATCACTAGCACTGGTGTCAAAAATCTAAAAGCCTTTCTTATCATTCTTTAGAGCTAAAGGACTTAAGTTTTGAGAAGTATCTGCAAAATGTGATGAAGCGACCATTTAGGAACTCGACTTTACTATGCTTTCTACTCCTTTACTCCTCATCATTTTCATGACCTTTTGACACATATTCTAGAGCACATGTTGATCAATTCCTTGTGAATTCGAAGAATCTATCACCTGATCAAAAGGAGTATTAGCTAGATGAGAAAAACTCTACCTATCAGCTTGACAATTTGCGACCATACTAGTACCAGATTTCACATTTCCTCCCCTTTTGTTCTTCTTCCCTTTGTACCACTCAAGATACCCTATGAGTTCAAAACAAGATTCTATAGAGTGTCTATCTATGTGATAGTTTTTACAATGAAGCTTGCTCTTCTTGTTATCTCCGCAATCATCTCCAATCACTTGATTATTGTTCCTAATAGCTACAAATGTAGCTCTATTAGTCACCTGCAATAGCACTGAAGTTACCTACCTTTGCTTCTCCACATGTGCCACTAGATAAAATGCATGACTAACATTAGGCAAGGAATCTATGGCTAAAATCTAGTTTCTTGCCACCTCATATTCCTCTGACAGTCCCATAAAAAATTGCATTAACTTGTTCTATGAATCAAACTCCAACAATCTCTCCTTTAGATCACAAGTACAATATTCCAAACATCCACATGTATAGATCAAATAAAGATTCAAAGATTGTAATTCCTCCCAATATCTCTTCAGCTTGTTGTAATATACGGTTATTGACTAAGTTCCTTCATGAAATTAGCAATTTTGTGTTGTATTTGAAATATCACAAGTCCATTAGTCTAATCATATTGATCATTAACTTCTTTCAAAAGCTCCATTGAGTATTGAGTGTAAATAAAACTTTAGAACAAATCTGCATTCATTGAATTAAGAATCTAAAACTGATCCATATAGTTCGTACAAATCCATCGAACATACTCCTTTAAAGTCTCTTCTAGTTTTAGTAAAGTTCCATTAACAAAACCTAGCTTAAGTTTCACACCTAAAGCCATGTTAACTAATCTACTCCAAGCAAGGAAATTAGATCCATTGAAGATTATATTTCCTAAAACCATTCCTAGATTATCTGATCTAGAAATGTACTATGGATTGAGATGCATTGCATCTATTGATGTATAACAATCTTAAGTATTGCTCATGATTAAATACAACATAAATCAAACTAATGAATATAATTGTGAAGTATGCTTATCATACTTTGATACCATGTTATTTTGCCCTAATCAAGTTGATGCTATTTAGAAGTGTATTATGTGAAGAAGATGATGATGAAATAGGAAACAAGAAGATATGGAATTCTGATTTCTCTTACTTACCCTGAAAGTTAAGTAGTTAGTATTTATAGAAAGAGTTTGTTTATGCCTAACTAACTTAACCAACTAAACTAACTAACTAACTCTTTCATTAAATAAAGCTATTATACTCTATACAATAGTAATCCTTCACAAAAACTAAAGGAGAAAATGGACTTGTAGAGATAATTAGGAGGGATCTATACTTGGTTTCGATTGCAAAAGTTTTCAAACCAAAACCAAATTGAAAAATAAAAAGTAAATAGTTAATAGTTAAATTTTTATGTTTTGAGTGAAAAGTTTAAAGCAAATGCTAAAAGCATGGCATAAGAGTTTAAATACACTTAGTAGTAAGCTTAATTTATGCTAATGATATTATTTTCAATTTTTTCATATGTAAGATCTTTGATGATAATAATATGCCTGTATAAATGGACTGTATAAAGTATGACAATTGTCTCATGTAATTTTCTTAATATTTGTAAATGACAAGAGCTTCAATAGTATTAATACACCACATGGATGAATTAGTATTGGCTAAATATCAATAAAAATTTAATATGTAAAAAAAAAATAGTAGTTTTTTAAAAATAACCTATTATCATAATCAAGTATTTAAATATCATCGGTATTTTCCCATAGCTCATTTAAACACATTTCATATTAGTGTCAATGAATCTCTCTATAGTTGTTAAAATCGTGAGTTAACTATATAATTCTACAAGTTTATAATTTTAAGAGGATTTTCATTGTTAAAATGGATGTAAAATTATTTAGGTGTAGAACTTTAGTAGAATTATAAGTTTAGGTTTATGATTGTATAAGTTTCCAATTCTCTTGGTTTTACATAATTTTATACAATTCTACTGATTTTATATATCATAGTTGTAGATAGAATTGCAAGCTTGAAAACTATACTCTTTCTTATTAATACTTCCAATTCACAAATAGATAAATATTTATCCATTTATATATTTGTAGTGCTCTACACATGCCAACCTAGAATAATAAAGTTACATGATGTTAATAGTTAAGATTTATAAAAATAAGTTACACATAGTAGAAATTTATAGTTTACGTAGCAATATACAATAGAAAATAGTATGATCATATTTTTACTTATGTTATGTATTTACGAAATACTACCATAAGAAATAGATATAAATAGAGATACTATACAACTGAAACAACTAACAATTTTCATGTAGTTTCACTTTGAATGAAAACACTTTGTTTCGAATTTCTACTTCAACAGAATACTGTTTCTAGAACTCTACTTCAATGTAATATGGTTGTTTGTTTCTTGTGTTCAACAAGAACCCTACAAACCATTATTCGCTAACATGGTATTAGAGCTAAGGCATTTCAAATTCTTGGAGAAATCTTTCTAGATAAATTGAAGCCATTCTTATTACATGTTTTTCTCATCAGACGAATACAAATATTTCGAATCAATAGATGGAGTTCACTTACAATGATCTGCTTTATCTTTCTAGTTCATATAACCCTAGATCAGTAATTGCAAGTATAATCTTTAATGGCATAAATTTTTTAGGGTGGAGTCAATCAATAAAGCTTGCTCTAGGTGCTAAATTGAAACTTGGATTCATTGAAGGAACTTGTTTAAAACCTGTAGAGGATTTAGTTGATGTATAGAGATGGATGCATTGTGACTATAAGATAAAATGTTGGATCCTTAACTTGATGGTAAAAGAACTATTTGTAGGTTTCATGTATACGGATTCTACTAAGGAACTCTGGGATGATATCTATGAAAGATTCAAGCAAACAAATGGATTATAAATGCAAGACAAGGAAGTAATTCAATCACGGTATATTACAATAGACTAATGAAACTCTAAGATGAATTGAATAGCATGAATGTAATTCTAGAATGTATCTATGGAGCCTTAAATAGTTGTTCTTGTAATGTCATATCTAAAATTGCAAATATAGAGAACAAAAATAGATTTTTACAATTCCTTATGGGGTTAAATGAAGCATATGAAAATGTGAGCCATATCTTGTCCCTGGAACCATTACCATATGTAAAAAAAGCCTATTATTTGATCTTTCAAGTAGAAAAATAAAAAAAAATTTCTGAGAGTCTAGTTCAAAGTGATGAAGTATCTGCATGTTTGGTTAAATCACAACAAAGACACAATGAAGGTGATAGAAGAGAAAAAAAGGATTAAGTCTAGAACAAAACGTGTTTGTTTATATTGTAAAAAATCCGGTCATTTAGTTGATTCTTGTTTTGAAATCATTGGGTATCCAGAATGGTATAAAGGGAATAAAGAAAAGAGAAGTACAAAATTCACTAGACATATAAATCAAGAATCGGATAATTTGTTAGAGGTCACTGTTGATCTAAGTAAAGGAAGACAAGAAATAAAAGAGAATTAATCGATTTCAAGGATATGTCATGAAGTCTTTTGAATGATGAAAGGAAAAAATGTCTCAAGAGTAGAAAATTTGGAATTTTCTTCCATAAATTTTGCAGGTCAAATATCAAACTTTGATTCTTTTGTAGCTTCTTTTCATCAAACTAGTAATGTTATGCATGAGTGGATAGTAGATACTGGTACTTCTTATCACATGACTCCTTTCCAAATATTTTGTCCAATAAAAAAATTCTTCAAGATCTTATTCATATAAAATTACTTAATTGTATTTTCAAGGAAGTAACTATAATTGGTAAAGTACATTTAAATGAGCATGTTGTTCTTCACAATGTTCTTCTTGTATTGGATTTGTATCGAATTTTCATTGCAATTTGTTATCAATGAGCAAACTAATATATGGAACTAATATTATTGTTTCATTTTATTAAAAAAATTGTATATTTCAAGACAAAAAACTAGAAAGATTATTGCTCAAGCAAATGCTAGAAGAGGATTGTATTTCATGAAAACAAAATCAAAGTTAGATCCTGTTGACATGTCTTCCTCATGTAATACTTCGAATAATCTATCATTGGAACTTTTACATAGTGGACTAGGACATATCTCTATTTCAAAACTAAAACATAATCTAAATTTTTCTTCAATGGAAGATAATAGCTTTTACTATGATGCTTGTAAAATGGAAAATTTTCATCGTCCTCTTAGTGATTCTTTATCCTCTCATGTTTTTTATCTTATCCACATTGATATTTGGGGACCTTATCATACACCTTCGATTATTGGTGAAAAATATTTCCTAACAATGGTGGATGACATTATAAACACCCCATTTTTACCCTAATAATCAATAATAATCAATAATAATCAATTTCCAATTTTTTCCAATTTTTTTCAATTTTTCTCTAATTTAGCAAAAATAATAAAAATATTCAAAAAATAAAAATAAATAGGAAAACACATCAATTTTGAAAAATGATTTCAGAAATGGCAATAATAAGGAATAAATAATTTTTATAAATTTTTGAAATTTCAAAAAATACAAAAAAAATAAAAAAATTGCATTGCATATATGCAATTTGTGAAATAAACAAAATTAGGAAAATGGGCTAGCTCAGCTGGTCCGAGTCGTGGCTAAGTGGGTGAGTGCGGGTGCGAGGTCGCGGGTTCGAAACCCGGGGGAAGCAGTTTTCGCGTTTTGTGTTTTTTCATTTACCCAGGACACGTGGTAGCATCTGATTGGCTAGAGGGAATGCACGCGCCGGGCGCGTGATCGTCTTCAACCTTGGTCCGATATCACCGGCGAAGGAAAAAATTCGAATTTCGGCCGTTTCGATTTGATTTTTTGCACAAATCCAACAAATCTTTAACAGAATTGAGATAAACATCATCTAATTGGAATCAAATCTCAACAAATTGAAGGATTTACACAAATCGGAGTTGGTTCATTTAACCGTCGATTCGATTTGCCTCGATCGGTGGAAATCCGAGCTTATCCAACTCGATTTCGAATGCCTATAAATAGAGGATGAAGTGGGGAAGCCAAAACACATATCACAATCGAGAGAAAGTGAGAGAAGAGAGTAAATCAGAGAGCACCGGAGGAAATCAAAGCCATGACCGCTGATCAGGAGCTGAGCAACTACTAGGAGGCGTTTTTGGAGTAAACCACCGCCACCATTGGATTCCTCACCCACGATAACCTAGGATTCGACACCTTACCCGTTGCAAAAGGCCGCCGAAAAGCCGTCAACGAGCACTCCCCGTCGCCGTGTTCGACCGATCCGACCCGACCCGCTTCGACCCGACCGACCCGACTCGCGCACCGACCCGAATCCAGGTAAGTCGGATTTTCTGGATTTTTTCGAATTTTGTTTATTTATTTTATTTGTATTTATTATTTTGTTATTTGTTTAGCTATTTATTTGTGTTTATTTATATAAATAGGAAGATGTTAGAAATTAGATTTTTTTTTAGGATTTAATAATGTAGAAAAATAATAAAATAAAACAAAAAAAAAATAATAAAAAAAAATAAAAAATGTAGAAAAAAATAGTAATAAAAATATTAGGAAAATAATAATAAAACTTTAGATTTTAAAATAGGATAGATAATAACTTAGGATAAAATTTTTAAAAAATTCACAAAAATTATGAAAAATTAATAAAAAAATAATAAAAATAATAAAAAACTATAAAAATCACGAAAACTCAGAAAAATTATAAAAATTGTAGAAGAATAAGAAAAGATCATAAAAATGATAAAAAAAATCATTAAAATTACAAAAAATCAAAACAAAAAATTAATAAAAAATTCAAAAATTATAAAAATGAGTTTTATCACTTAAAATCATTTTCTTCAAATAAATCTAAAATTGATGGTTTCCCTTCAAATTATTTTCAAAAATCAAAATTAAACTTAGGCTTAGATTTTTTAGAAAAAAATCCTAAAATGATAAAAACATAAATTAAAAGAAATTTTCAAAAATTAAAATTCACAAACACACTAAATCTTTTTAGGAAAAGCGAACTACGACTTGTTTGATCCTGAATAGTAGGTACGTAGGCACCCATTTGGGGCAACCCATAAAATGAAATAAAAAAATCATTTTTTTCAAATAACTCATTCAAGAACATAATAAAAAGCAACAGAAACAAAATAAAAGACATTTCTAAATAGAGACAATTTTAGGAGATTAGGTGGTAACCGTAAGGTTTTAATAGGTTAGCCTCCGAACTTAGAAACTCCGGTTTTCCCTTTTCCTCTTTTCACAAAAACGAGAAGAGGAAATCACGACGACTAGTGGTCCAAATTAAGACTAATCCGCTCCTTTAGTCTTAATTCAATCTTTCCCAACAACAGTTGGGTGGCGACCCAAAATTAAACGAAGTTCCTAACTCAAGTCGAGGATCTATATTAGATGAGCATAGGGTCTAGTCTAGATCGGATTAGGAACGGGAATTCAAAAATTAGACTCGACAGACATGAATAGAGTTACTTAGACATTCTTAATATAGAATAAGCATCAAGTCTTTCCTAGTCTAACTAATTTTGTATCCTATGTAAAAAAATCATTTTAATCTTACTCCCAAGTATATTCGTAGTGACAATGAGAGTGAATTCTTTTCACTTAACTTTCAATAATTTCTAAGAATAATTCATCAAAAAAACAACCACATATACCCCTCAATAAAGTGGTGTAGTGGAAAGGAAACATCGAAATTTCGTTGAGACTGTAAGAGCTATTAGATTACATGCTAATTTACCAAAAAATTTCTGGGGAGAGTGTATTCTTGCTGTAACTTCTTTGATAAATAAAATGCCCACACATAACTAGATTGGACATCCCCATCTCAAATTCATTTCAATAAACCACCTTCATATTTTAAGCTTAGAACTATAGGTTGCTTGTGTTATGCTACTGTTATTAATAAAGCTGGAGATAAGTTTGATGCTAAAGGGAAAAGGAGTGTGTTTCTAGAATATCCACATAATAAAAAAGGGTATAAACTCTGATCCCACAAATAAAATCCTATTTGTTAGTATGGTTGTTTCTTTTGTTGAAAATTTTTTCCCTTCAAGGAAAGTGCTTCGAATGAACTTTCTGATGTCTCTATATGTCAATTTCCTTTTGAAAGTTGTTCTAATAATTTTGAAATTGATATATCTTCTGTTTCAATTAGGCAATATAATATTACAAATCATGATAAGGATGTATATTTTGATTCCCTTGGAAGATCTTCTAGAGAAAGAAAAACTCCAACTTGGCTTTCAGATTTCGTACATAATGCGAATTCAATTCCTTCATTTGTATTAGGAAATTCTTGTAGCTTATATCCCCTTTTTAATTCAGACACTTTAAACCAATTCCCTAAAGATTATGTAGCCTCATTAGCAAATGCATCCATGAACTATGAAATTATCAAAAAGCTAAGAATGATTCTAAGTGGATAGAGGTCATGGATAACGAAATTTTAGCTTTGGAATCTAATTAAACCTTAGAGTTAGTAGATTTACCATCGGCAAAGAAGACCATAGGATCTAAATGGATATATAAAATCAAATATAATGCAGATGGTTTAATAGAAAGATACAAAGCAAGATTAGTTGTAAAAGGGTATAATCAAATTAAAGAATTGATAATATGCACACGTTTTCTCTTGTTACGAAATTGACAATAGTCTAAATGGTATTAGCTTTAGTAGTTGTACAGTCTTAGCATGTTCACCAACTTGATGTGAACAATGCATTTTTGCATGGTTTTTTATAAGAAGAAATATATATGGAACTTCCAAAAGGTTATAAGGTTTCATCACCATGTAGAGTTTGTAGATTAATCTAGTCATTATATGGATTGAAGCATGTCTCACACTAGTGGAATAAGGAGTTTACTCAATTTATATCTTCTCTAGGCTTTTTACAATCTAAAAATGACTATTCTTCGTTTACTAGGAATTAAGGTGATGAATTTCTTACAGTGGTTGTGTACATTGATTATGTTCTAATTGCAGGAATATCACTACCAACTATTGAGAAAATGAAAGTTGCTCTGCGCAATGCTTTTACTATAAATGGATCTTGGTGAAGTGTGATTCTTCCTAGGAATTGAAGTTTACAAAACCAATTGTGGATTTATGCTTAATCAAAGAAAATTTTTACTGGATATACTGCAAGATGTTGGTTTGAGAGTAGCAAAACCAACTAAGATACCTTTTCCACAACATTTGAGGTTTGACCATGAATCAAGATCATTGCTTTCAAACCTAACAGCCTATAAGATAATTGTAAGAAGACTGTTATATCTTACAATCACTTGATCGGATATTAGTTTTGTAGTACAACAACTAAGCCAATTCGTTAGCAATCCTTGGACAATCCACTTTCAAGTAGTTGTCCATGTTCTAAAATATCTAAAAGGAACATTTGATAGAGGACTATTTTATGCAGCTTCTTCCACATTATCTCTTGTTGGATATTCTGATGCGGATTGGGGAGCAAATATATTGATAAAAAATCCCTTATGGGATATTTTATCACTCCCAAATCATCTTTGATTTCCTAGAAAACAAAGAAACAAGTGACAATGTTTACTTCCTCTACTCAAGCTGAATATAGGAGCATGGCCATGACAATAAAAGAATTACTCTGGATTTCCTATTTACTTTGAGATTTTAGTATTCTAGTAAAACTTCCTATCACATTATATTCCAATATCAAATTGGCATAGTTAATAATGCAAAAACCGTGTCCACATGGTGGTACTAAACATATCAAAGTGGATGTTCATTTTACAAGACATCAAGTTAACAATGGATTCTTTGAAATTTCTCATGTTTCCACAAATGTTCAAATAGCATATCTAATGACAAAAGCACTTGAAGATGCTTAGTTACAGTTTTTGATTTCCAAGTTAGGACTTGTTTGGAGGGTGGGTTGTGTTAGTAGTTAAGATTTATAAAAATAGAAGATTTATACAGTAAAATACAATAAAAAATTATAAGATAATATTTTTTCTTATGTTTTGTATTTATGACACACTACCATTAGAAATAGATATAAATTGTGATACTACACAACTGAAATAACTAATAATTTTCATATTTTCATATAGTTTTACACTTTGAATGAAAACACTCCATTTTGGCTTTCTGCTTCAACATAATACTGTTTCTAGGAGTCTGCTTCAACGAAATATTGTTCTTTGTTTCATGTGTTCAACAAGAACCCTACGAACCATTGCTCACTAACACATGAATAATAAATTGAAAATAACAACCAAATAATAAAGTTACATGAATAGTTAATTGAAATTAATAACCAAATGCTCATTGCCAAGAATTCCTGAATGCCAAATTATATATCTAAAGTCGTTAGTCACTGGCAGAAAGGGGTGGGGGGAAAAATTAGAGGAAGAGTTGCTCTTAGTCAGATTTGTATTTAGAGAAATCATGATGTATAGATTGACACCTATATAAGATTAACTTATTCTTACTAATTAAAAGAATGTGACCTGAAAGACCCAAATCTGTATATTGAATATGGTCAGTTCTAAGAAGATATCAGCAAAAGCCTCATTGGTAGAGTCTTGTGCAATTTTCCTTGATTCTAAAGGCCAAAATTTCATCATATGAAATCTCCGTCCTCATACATTCATAGTATTGCCTGCGAATAGATATAATTAAGCAAAAGATAGGAGTATTTTTCGGAGTTATACGTAATTGCTATGTCCCTTGTTGTCACAGTTTGTAGTACAGGAATTAGCACTTAAATAAAAATAAACGAGGAGCATCTGCTCTTTTATTAATATGGATAGAAATTCTCATTGAGTACGTATAAAAAAAAAACTCTCAGGATATTTAATTTAGGGTCTAGAAGATATTGATTCGATATGACATATCTACTACTTGCCGTTTTTAAATTCTCACGACAGATCAAACTCAAAATCAACTATGACGTCAAGCATGGCGAGTCAAAGCGTGTATTGGACCTGGTGGATTCGTGGGCTACGTCATGTGAATGAGTAGACAATGAACTCGAGTGACATGCTGAGCTTTATTTTATCTTTGTTTTTATTTTAAGAAGCACCAAAAGTACTTATATTATCACAGGTTTTATTCAAAGTATGAAAAGAATGAGGCACTATTTTTGTAATTAAAATGTTGACGTAGATTTTCTACTTGTTAGAGAGAAATATCTAAACTCTTTTTTTTTTTTTTCTAACTATTTTTCAGGAAATGGAAAAAGGTGTAGCTGAACCTATTTTTATGATGTCAAATGACCATGTTCATGAAAACCTCGATGATAACAATTGCGAAAAATCACCATAGCGTAGCTTGAGTTTTGAATTATTCATCAAATTTAGATAAAAAGGGTAATCTATTATAAAATATGATTTTGAAACCTTTATTCTAAACATGGTTCTGGGTCAGTTTAGGACCGGCGGTCCACTCAGATGATTCTTTTTTCTAAAACGAGGCCAACATTTGAACTCCAATACCGTAAGACGTCAAGCCAACGATTTGGTTCCTCATACGGAGGGACTGGGATCGATTGTCTGCTTCCTTCCTCCAAGCCACCATTTTCTGGATGAGTAGTTCTTTCAACCATTCTATAGGCCTGCCCTCCCCATTTGACCGTGACCTTGTTTGTTGTTTTCCTCTTCATTGTTTGGATCTTGATCTTGAACCTTAATGATCAATCTAAAACCTTATGAAGCGACTCAAGTTATGATTTGAAGTAATTTTATTATATTTTCCAAATAATTAAATATTTTATGTAACTGTATCACCTAGGAGTTATTGTGAAAAAGGGACAGAGAGAGAGCCTAAATTATTGGCATGTGAGTTCCAAAGTTACTACAAGCTCCACTTTACATGATTCATGTTTGCCGGAAGTTAATGAATTCAATTACTATTCCGCCTTAAGATTCGTCTTGTTGTTTGTGAATGACACCGACCCGGCACTATTATGATAAGTGAGACAAATGATTTTACGGGTACTTAAAATGTGGATGCTATTTACATGTGATATGTAATCGTTTGAATGGTAGATTTGAGGATGATAGGAGCCGGAAAATTTAGAATCAAGCTATCAATCACACATAATTGTGGTGTGGTATACGGCACAGTAATTGAGTATGGTGGCAATTCATTGAACTACTATGGTCGATATATACAAAATAAAAAATTAAAATTAAAGTGAAACGATTTTAATTTTACTATTGGTGTTAATATTGGTTTTGCCATGGGGATACCTTCATTATTATCAATACTCCCCCCACCTAATTGTAAGATAAAATAGGAGAGCTGTCTATAACAAGTGTTCTATTTACTGTATATAATGTATTTATCCTGTAGTGTTGCATTGGCATGTGTTCTATATGGTGGTGCTTTATTTACCAAGTTACTTAATTCACTCGGTATGCAACCCATTTTAAAACGTTACTTAAAAAACATTTCATGTACTCATTTTAGATAAAGAAAATGATGAGAGTATAGGCTTCTTGGAGCCTTGCATGTGTTTGTGAGAGGATAAGAGGGTTTGGGGGGAAGATGTGGAGAAAAGGGGATGCAATAGAATGGGAAAGCAACAACATAGAAGGAAGAATAATTGCATTAGCGAAAAACCACGTGGGTCCAGAAAGAAGTTTGAGTTTGTATTATTTAATATTTATATTATACGTAAGGTATATTAAATATCAAAATATTAGCGTCCTGCTAAATTAGGAGATGCATTTCTTAAAAAAGAAAAAAGACAATGGGAAAAGCATCTTATACTTTTATTATATGATTATATATAGAATAAACAGTCTATCTTTGTTTACAATAACATTCCAGCTAGTGGTATGCTGCCGTACCAACCGAGTATTTTTGGGTGCACATATTACCATCTTTATTTATTTAGTTTTTTTTTTTTATATTTTTTCCTGTTTTAATTTGTTCTATCTAAATTTTTCATTTTTCATGTGCCTTGTTGTTATAAATGTACATATGATTATATTGGTCCCTTTATTCTTTTTCAGCTGGCTGTTTATATTAATGAAGGAGGGAATGGGATTGTCTTATCTTAATGGAACAATAATATTTATGAGAAATAATTATAACTAGGATGATGAACATTTGCGATTAGGTTCAAATAAAGAATCAAGGGGATCAACGTTAGCGATTACTTTCAAATAATTAAAATAAAAGTCAATATTATATTATATGATTTAAATAGAATATTCATTATTATTTTATATACACGTTATATTAGCTTAATTTAGCATTACTATAATAGTGCCATAACATAATTATCTATTTGAATTATTTAATATAATATTAATTTTTTATTTTAATTACTTAAAAGTTTGATCCTTTATTTAAATTACTTAATATAACCATCACCAAAAACTAGTTTGTTTCATTCGTTTTTGATCTCCTACTATATGTGATATGTGAGTCATGCGACCAATTATAATGATGAAAGGTTATAACCCACCTTTATTGCTAGATGTCACTAGGTAAATGGAAGGAACGTACCACCTGCTAGCATATTCATTGTTAATAAATTAAAAGTTGTTTCACGTTAAGGACACATAGAAATTGTAACAAAGATGACTAAAGTCTAGTTTAATAAAAATTTAAAAATATTGAGGATTTAAACAAAAAGAATAATATATTAAGAATTAAATCAAATTAGTAGGTAAATATTGTAAATTAAATGTGCATTTCCCATTCCACAGATGATAATTATAATAAAAAAGGGAAGGTTCTTCCTAATTCGTATATCCCACAAAAGGATTATTATCTTTGATTTCGTATTTTATATAACTTCTCCTCTTTTATCTCCCTTCCTCCTTAAGAAGCTCCAATGCATGTGATGTTGAAGAAGTTCAAATGAATATAATGCATGTGACTTGGAATTCAAAACCCGTAATCCTCTCTCGAATCATCAATTATGCTGGACATACAATTAATTTTGGCATAAAATTAAGTGTGCTGAATAAATTATAGAATTAAATTAATTAGGAGCATTTATTTAAGAAATGGTGTCATTTTGCATGCTTGGATCATTTTTTTTTATAAATAATATATAGTATGCTCAAGCAACATAAATCCAGCCTACAAACTTTTACTAATTTATTGATAGTTACTCCAGGAAGTAGTTTTATACAAATTTGATAATTTATTTCCCTTTTGTTGTGCTGGTTTTTGGTTAAGATATTCTATTTGATGTATGTATAATTCATATTAAACCAACGTCGTTGTTCAAAACAGTGAGTCTATTTTCTGAGCTGCATAAAAGTTTTGTGTGCATTATTTATTATACGAAAAGGTAGTTAATACACAATTCTTCATAGCTTATATAATTATCAAATACAGATAGATATATAATTTTAATATTGAATATTATGTAATAAAAATTCATGTAGAAGTACTTTCATTTACATCTACATAGAGGTGATATAGATGTAATCATGGTTATGTAGGCTGAAAGGCAAATTGTTCGGCAGGTTGTCTTCCGTTAAGGTGTCCATTCACTTTTCTTTTCTTAAGAAGTCATATAAGTAATACATGTCTTTTCAGTGATAATTAAACCCAGGGATATACTCTAGCTTGAGCCTCCTCTAGCCTCCTATCTTGTAAGAGCATATTGTCACATTGTGTTGATCTCATAGGCAGCCACACATCAACTTATACCATCTGGAGGACCATATCTATTTATTGGAAGAGCATGATCATTAATAAAAGCAAAATTTTCATTCAGAGTCCAATATTTTCTACATACAACAATAATTATTTTGTAGACAGGTTCATACTCTCAGCACATTGGAGAGCACCTATAGGGCACCAGCACTAACTATAGATTATATGATGAATCACCTCTTTTACTGTACATAGTAAAGTTCCAAGTTGGCGAAAGGAGGAGTGAATTGGTTGTTAATAAACTTTTGGAATATCCCCTTTTAAAATTGTTTCATGATATCAATTCATATTTATAAGAGTTATGATGCAAAAGCTTTCGATTGCTTGGAAATGTAAACTTCATTTGAGTAATAACAAGCAAGCATATAAAACGTATATATGAATCCTTTAATGTTATTATTAACTGAAACAATTTTAACCTTTGCTTTAACCCTTAAAACACTTTTAGTACAACTCTCCTAACTTCTTGAACTCACAACTAGAACCGAAGTCTCTCTTTACTATCACAATCTCTCAATAAGAGAATCTCAGACTCTAAAATGTAAAACACAAACTTAATTAGTTGAAACTTCCCACAAGCCATTTCTGGCTGCAATCTCTAAAGCTCAAAATTCTTTTGAATACGATGGCTCACGTACAGTTTATTTCAAGATGCGTACTTAGCCCATTCAACTAAACGCTTATTCAGCAATAAGAATCGATTCTCCTTATCTTTTAGAAAAGAGTTTTAATTCAAACAGCTAGTTAAAATTTTGATATAAAAGATTTGTTAAAAATACTGAAGAACTTTTGATTCAGTTCGAGACTTTCTTAATATGTTTGGATCATATTTTGAAAATAGTGTAAGGAGGGATTGATTAAAGTAGTATTTCCTTAATTTGGGATAAATAAAACAACTTACTATAGAAACCGGTAAAAGCATTTTTCAAATAGAGATTCCAACGTTTAAAACTCCATTAAAACTTGTCTTAGTTAAATCCCCAGCAACTGGCATTTAAAATTCAAACCCGAATTTAGAATTGAAAACATGCCAAACATGATTGTTAATCTTGAAGATTTCAGCTATAACAAAATTCAAACCCGAATTTAGAATAACCCGTTTAAGGATATTAGCTGCAACAACTTTATTCAAAGATTGAAAAATATTTTTTTTCTCAAAATAAAAATAATTTAACCACTTATTTAAAATGGAGAATTTATTCATAACTAATTAAATAAGACAAGAATAATTAATTTAGATCTCTATCCAAGCTTAGCCTTGTAATGTCTTCCATCAGATTTTCTCACTTGCTTCTCCCATTCGTTTTTGACATATACATTCAATGCGTTTATGCAAAACTAGGATACTAACGCATAGTTATGTAAAGTTTAGCTAATTAGCCATTTTGAAGAATAAGAATATCAAAACAAAGGACAAATTATATGATTATATACCAGTAAAACCGATGAAGAAATTATTACAGGATTCCTCATTAATAATCATTGACACGCTGATGTGCTATCTAATTCAATCTAAATTAGCATCTAAAGCTAGAAGATCATACCCAAAATTTCAAAACTAGCATTCGAAAGACAAAGAACGATACATTCTTAAGACACTAATCAGATTTATTGAAGAAAATGAAAGATGTGTTAGCTAATTGGTAAATGGAAATAATGACATATAAGCCGTCAGTAAGAAGATGGTAAGCGTCATCTTTTAAAATGTCTAATGTATTCTATAGCATTCTAAAGTAAAGGGTGCTTTTATAATTTTCGTAACATTAAAACATATTATATTTCCAAACAAACATTGAAATTTATGGAATCTCTTCGAAAATAATAATAATAATAACCATTAATCAATACATACCCCAAATCAAGTTTACCCAATATATTCGACAAGATTGCTGCCTATTTGTGTGCAAGTATTTCTTTTTCCTTTGATCAATCAATGTAAGAAAGCGTGGAACTAGTGGCTTCCTTTTTTTTTAATTAATTAGCGGTCATCTTACAAAATCAACTTGCCAAGCTATCTTTAATTTATTGGCGAAAACCACAGGATTGTGAAACATGAGCATGACCAACTAGCATATTGTTTATAATAGCTTAGCTAGTGTCAACATGGTGGTGGGCAACCATCCTAAAATTTCTCCCTCAAAAGAAGTGGGTTGTCCTAGACGAGGCCTTTCATTAATTAAGACCTACTAGTATTACAATCTATATTAATAGAATTAAATTAAACTAAGGTGATAACTTATTAAATTAATGTAGCCAATGTTACTTGTTGCCTATATAAATAGTTATCCCCTCAGGAACAAACATCACAAATCATACAAAGGGTTTCTAACATCCTCAATCTTGACAAAATGGGGAAACGATTAGAGTCAAGCCAAGTAGCCATCATATTTGGGGTAACCGGGCTTGTGGGGAAGGAATTAGCCGCAAGATTGGTCTCTAAACCCAATTGGAAGGTCTATGGTGTAGCCCGAAGAGCCGGTACCGTACCTGTGAAGGGTCTGAATTACAATTTTATTTCTTGTGATCTTTTGGATCCTCTAGACACCCAAAAAAAGTTGGCTAAATTGAATGATTTGAGCCACATTTTTTGGATCACTTGGGCAAGTGACTTTCCATTGGACAGCCATGAATGTTGTGAGCAGAACAAGGCCATGATGTGCAATGCCTTGACTGCAATTCTCCCAAATGCTCCAAACTTGAAGCATTTTTCTCTGCAAACAGGTATGAAACATTATGTCTCACTACAAGCACCTTTCACTAATGAGCAAGGAATGCGATTGTATAGCGAAGAATGCCCGAGATCGAGCTCGAAATTTAATTTCTACCATGCTCTAGAGGACTTGCTCCAGGAGAAATTGGCAATGTTCAATGTGACTTGGTCCGTGCATCGGCCGGGTTTATTAATTGGCAGTTCTCATAGGACATTGTACAATTTCATGGGCTGTTTATGTGTCTATGGTGCTATTTGTAAATATATGAAGTTGCCATTTATCTTTGGTGGATCTAGGGAGCACTGGGATAAGGTCTCAATCGACGGTTCGGACATCCGCCTCGTGGCGGAGCAACATATTTGGGCTGCTGCCAATGGCTATGGACAAGCATTTAATTCCATAAATGGACCATGTTTCACATGGAAGGAGATATGGCATTCTATTGGGAAAAAGTTTGGGCTAGAAGTACCTGAGGGTGAGGACTTGTTTGATGACAAGTTTCGGTACTCGTCGGCTATGGCGGATAAGGAAAAAGTATGGGAAGAGATTGTTGAGAAAGAAGGGTTGGTCCAAACAAAGATGGGGGAATTGGCAAATTGGGCATTCTTAGACGTGTTGTTTAGGTGCCCAGTCAAAATGCTTGGGACAAGAGACAAAGTTGATAGATTGGGTTTCACAATGAGATATGAAACATTGGATTCAATCCTGTATTGGATCGATCGGATGAGGATTGAGAGACTCATTCCCTAACTTTCTTTTATCCTTACTAAGACATTTGTTAATAGGAAAAAAGAAAGTATATTATACGATATTGTTTAGTATTCAATATTTTTCCTTGTCATAATTGCTATTTGATACTTAAAAATTCTGTTGGAGACTCTGGCATAGTTTGAAAAGATACAGTTATGTAGTATTCTTATCCATATGTTTGGATGTAATTAGTAAAAATAAACTTAAGATGAGAAATTCATGATAAAAAATTTACTAGTTAAAATTTATTTTCCTAAGTAATTTGAACTTAAAGTTTAAGTAGTTAAGAGTAATTTTGATCTTTAAAAAATGTAATACAGTATTCTTGGATCAATATTTATATTAAACCTAATGCAATAGTTTATTACACTAAAATATCATTATCTACCCTAGCTAGTAGTTGATCACTAGATTACCCTAATTAATTAGTAACTAGTTGATTAATCATGTCTCTAGACATGAAAACTAAATAAATTACAGAAACATATATTGACTTGGTCAACTTGCTTATCATCCATGGTCTCCTTTATAAGGCTCTTCATCTTCATTTTTAGAAGTAGCGGGAATGGGGCAACTAGCTAAGGACAATAAAGAAAAAGGATTTATTGATACCAATAAAGCTTTCCTTAAATAAGTGTATTCCATAGACTCATGGGTTCCGAGACTTGACGTAATGGGTCTAAGGCCTAGAGAATAAGGAGCCGTCATTAGCTTGTTTAGGTCTTAGGTCGAGCCAAGTCTAGCTCCATTAGTTTCTATGGCAAGCCCGATCCAAAGCTTTTCCCTTTTATTTTTATTTTCTTTAATGGACTCACAAAGCTAGGGCTGGTTTGGCCCGTGGGACCGGCAGTAGTCGAGGGTGGGTCTTGAACTTAGCAATGTGAGTCCATAGCCGAGACTGGCTTGGACCTGGCCTATGCGCATGTCTAGGCCCACAATCGTCATCACTAAGTTTGCTTGATGCAGCTAGCGGTTTTCTTGTTTGGAAATAGATTTTTGGTTTACTCATTCTAACAAGCATAAACGTTACACCCTTAAAACGTTTTATAATTTCAACTGAAAAACCATATCATAGTTAATTTTAATTTGATTAAATATTACTTTTCATTATAAAGGAGTCATATTATCTTAATTAATTTTTAATAATAAATAATAGTAGCAATAGATGTCAAACGATGTTATTAGACAATAATTTATAAGTTATTTCAAGTGGCATTTGTAGTAATTTAACTAAAATTATTGTTTGATTCGGGGGTTTTTGGTATTTTATCAATAAAATGCCAAACTATGTATGATGGATTAAGTTTTAAACGGAAAAATGTGCACTTGAAGTAAATATAAAGTGATGTATTTATAATTTACCTAAAAATATAAATTTAATTTTTAACTTTTAATTGTTTTATTATTTAAATTCTTAGCAATTTTTTCCCTTTTTGGTCTAATTTGAATCTCAACATTTTACAGGTTTTATGAAAGAGGACTTCTATCAAATATCTTAAAAGTTTTGCCCCCTCTTTATACGTGTTAATTTTTTATAGGCCCGCAACAATTAATTTAATATAAAAAATTTACATATTAAATTAAATAAATTGTAAAAATGCCAAAAGAGGAAAAAAAAATAAGAATGGTTTTTTAGCTCCTCTTTTTTTCTTTTTCTTTTTCTTTTTTCTTTTGAGCTTTCACTTGGTATCTTTTTTCATTATTGATTATTCGTTAGTAAAAAAAAGGGACACATAATTTTTTTCTCAATTACATGTACTTTTAATATGACTTTGCCTTATACATGAGATGTTATTTGCTAATTTGTATAGACTTTTTTATAGTAAATTTCCATATGATTTCCTTTTTCTCCCAAGCAATCCATATTATATGTACTTAAATCATGTTTTTAATGTACATTTCAATATGATAGCTCATAGGTTCTATTTATTTTTATTTTTATTTTTTTTCACACACATTGCAGAGACATTAGTATATTATATTGAAATGACCTAAATAATTGTTTCAATGTAAGTGGTATTTTAGTCATTCATGGCATGTTTGATTTGCAAAATAGAATATTGTATGGATAGAATTGTAATTCCTAAGATGGAGAATTATTACTTATAACTTTGTTGATTGCACTTAAAATGACATTAGAAATGTATTTGAAACAAATCTTAAGATTACTAATTTATCATTATGCTATTCCGTGACTTAACTATTGCACTAGAATCTCATGAGTATATATGTAAAAAAAATTAAAAAAATAATGAATAATTATTCTATCATCTTATCAAAATCATAATTCCTTATTTCACAACTATATAAACTTTATAGAATTGGTATTCCTCGAATCAATTGTAATATCCAGTATTTCTGAGCTACTAATTTAAACCTTTAATCGGCATTTCTCGATTTAGATCTAACTTTATAATGAGGCTACGGTTGTTAGTGGAAATGACCTCATAACACTATCTCATGAAATAAAATATATACACATGCAAATATATTTATATAAAAAGATTGATCCTAATAAGATTAAAAGTAGCGATTACAGTAGGCACAACCTAGAGATTAGGTTGGCAAGACTTGATATACATGGTGACGGTATATATATTAGAGATGCGTAAAGTGAAATCATGAGCAACTAAGAGCAATTGGTGAAAACGTAATGTATAAACATGTAATATAATTAGTGTACAGACATCCTGGTACCATATAGTTTAGTATATATATAATGAAAGTGTTACAATGGCTAGTAAGATAAAAATAAAAATAATAATAAAACTAAAAATAACAATAACACTTGTTAAACAAATAGGCCATCGTAATGTTTTTCCTGGTGCTTGATTCGGTGGGAAAAAAAAAAGAGCACATGTAGTACTAATTATAAGGATTAGAGGGAGAGAGAAAAGCATTTTTCCATAAACTTGGAACAAACTAGTATCTTCTTCCCTATAGATCATGACCCTAAGCTTTAATACTACTTAAATTATAACATCAAAGAACCTAAAATGTCACAACCCACTACATGCCATTATTAAATAATGACACGTTATAACCCTTACTCAGTCTAAAACCATAAATATTTTTATGTCTTCATAATATAAAATAACTCATTAGATTCTCAATTATCACAATGAAATATCTTGTATTTATCTGATAATATACATAATTATAAAAATTTCTAGATAATTTAAAATCTAATCAAATTTAATCAAAAGTAAACTATAATAACCTATTTTATTTGTATATTTTGATGCACTAGCATTGAACTTGCTCCTAAAATCCTACAATTGAAAAGGAAAAAGGGTTGAGCCTAAGCCTAATATGTGAATACCTAAACACATGTGCATGTCACAACATTCACAGTATATACACACTTATAATGCAATACATAATTCTCAACCAGTTTGTAAATACCCTAAAAAATAATTTATTTAATATTTATTATAAAATAGAGCTATGGTCAAAAGTGCAATTATTATAAGAGATGAGGGGTAATTTGGTCTTTTATTGATAGGATATATAAACCCTGTGTTGACCTAATGCTCCTCATTTTCAAATTCTCATAGTGATAGACAAGAAAGTGCTCTCTAGAGAACTTTAAGGCGAACTAGTGATTTCCACAAAGACCAAATCCAATTCAGTCAAGCAAGGGTTGTAGTGATTGAATTGTTATTTGTGAATATTGAATTGAGGGTTAAATCAATTTCCATTACATTGTTCATCAAAATTCGAATCAAGAAAGAGGCAGAACGAGCACAGAAGCAAGCGATTAGGGATTTGAATCACACAATTAGACAAGTAAGTTTACTAATCCACTTAATGCAATAGAAAATTTCAAATTTTAGGTTTCAATTAGGACCAGGATCAAAGAATTCAAATTGAGGAATGGATTGGAATAGAGGAGATTGGTTTCGTGGAGAAATAGCATGATATATGGTCAAGTAAACGCATGTGTACTTACTTATGCTAAAACACACATTGTGTATAGAAAGATATATGGTTGAAGTACATGCCTATGTACAAGTGTGTGTCAAAATATGAAAATCAGCAAAAAGGTATATGACTACTCTATACAACCGTGTATCTAAATGTGCAAAAATTGCAAAATGCACAGAGAGACACACAACCACTATACATGACTATGTATCCCAATCATGCCAAAGTATACGATCTAAAACACGGCCATGTACTTAGTAATATTTTGTTTATCAGTTTAATTTACATTCAAACGAATTTTTGTGCAATTGAAAAATATAGTGCAAACCTACTAACTCCAATAGTGTAAGAAAAGGAATTATGTAACAGTTAAGTGAAGAGAAGTAAGAAACTTAGATTATTCTTAGAGTAGTACTAAGAGGAAATCATTGTTGCTTTGACAAATTATAGAACACATTAGGTTTATAACCAATTGTGCTTAAGACTAAATTTTTGTTCTTCTTTCCAAATTTGATTCACACTAAATCTCATGCCCATGTAGTGTAAATCCTTGGCTAAAATTAAGAAAAAATTATTTTTTTATCTAACTTGGAGAAAAAAGGAGTCGCCACCCGATTGAGATTGGGAAAACTATTACATTAAGACTAATTGAGCGGATTAGTCTTAATTTAGCTACCAGTCCACATAGAATATTTTAAATAAAATCAAAGATTTGGAATCAAAAGCTATCCTATTAAAACCTTACAATTACCACTTTAACCTTCAAAATTTAAACTTTACTTTTAAAAAATTAACTAAAAAAAATTATAATTTGAAGTTGCCCTGTAGGTGCCTACATACATGCTATTCAGGATCAAATAAGTTGTAGTTCACTTTTTATAAAAATTTAATTTGTTGGTTTATTTTATATAAAATTAAATTTCACTTTATGTTATTAACCGTTTATTTTTTTTGAAAAGAATTCTAAAAACCTATATTTTTTTATTCTTTTTTTCTTTAAAAAAAGAAAAATCCTAAATTTTAGGAAAAAAAAAAGACTATTAAAAATTTTTATTTTATTTTTTTTAAAAATTCTAGATGAGTAATAAGAAAAGAAAAGAAAATACTTACAGAAGCACAAACATAAACATGTACATTATTATTTTTTTTTTTTGGATAATCAAATGCAACAAATAATATTTAATCTTAATTATTTCTAAAAAAATTATTATTATTTAATGTATTATTTCACATAAAAAAATAATTAAAGAAAGATTAGGAGACTTACCTTGCAAGCAATTCGATTGATGACGGTTCAATTAGCAATGGTTCGGGCTACTTTAGTCAGCAACGATGCAAATTGAATGGTCGAAGCAACTCCCAGTGATTTGGAAAATAAAACCCCTTAATCAATTTCTTGATCCGAACTTCTTAACCTTTCCAATTCGAAGCAAACCAAAACCTAAATAATGTGAACTGTGTATCTTGTTCTTCAGTTCGATTGAAGCAAATCCTGGAAAATTACACCTAATTAACTATTGGGTTTTACTACTCTAGTGATGGAAAGTATTTGTTGGTCTTGGCTTGTCTCAATTTTCTCTCGTTTGAGAGAAATAGAAGAGAGAGAATGGGAGCTTGCAGGTTGTGAGTTGAGTAATCTCAAACTAATATTGTGTTTTTTTTTTCTTCCTGAAAAGCTCCCTATGCAATTGCCCAAGGTCCTATTTATAGTTCTACAACATCAATTTTAAGCAAGGAAACTTAAATTTACCAAAATTAGATTAATGAGTATTTAAGTCTTTTAAATATTTTTGGCCAAAATTGAACACGAATTTGTGATAATCGACAGTATTGAAAGATATATTCATGTTCTAGAAGCTTCACTTACCCTAAATATGCCATTAAATCTAATATTACACACAAAATTTCATAAAAAAAAAAAATCAGACCCATATATGTATTTTCTTATTTTGGTTGAACTTTAAGTGTATTTTTAAAGTACTTTCCTTTTTCAATCTATTCAAATTTGATATCTTTCAACTTCTACCCCGCGCCCTCTATTGATTTCCATTTTTTGTTTGATTTGATTTGGCAAAAAATGAATGAAATAGAGTAAAAAATGGCTATCGTAGGCTTTCCTATACTAGTTGGATTTGAATTCAGAAGGCAGGAGATGAACAGTGTTGTCACTATTCATCAAATGTGCCCGCATGTGTGCATGCACTGCATGCGCTTGGGCAAAAATATTTTGGGGCGTAATCTTGTGTCCCCTAAGTTTCAAACCCTTGCCCTCTTGCACGCGTGGTCAAGTGTTTGGCCAGTTGGGCTAAGCTTTTTTTCTTGTCATGTTATGTACACAAAATGTAAATCAACTTTGGCCCTTTTTTTATTCTTATAAAAAAACAAAAAAACTAATGAGGCAAAAAGGGAGTGTCTACAATCCTTATGTGATGTTATCCCTAGTGAAGTCGTGCTTAGAGATAATTTAGGTTGGTTTAAGGTTTAAGGACTTAGGCTCATAGTAGTAGTTCCCACATTAGGTTAACGTTTAAGAATGTTTAAGGTTTAAGGATTCATAAGTAATAGGGCCCATAGTGGCAATTCCTAACACCAAATTAAGTTCTAGGATTTTAAGAGTTTTTGATAGGATCATGAGCACCCCATTGTTATTATGTGGACTTGTAATACAAGAACATGTTGATTGATGTTTAAGAGCTACATATATGTATGTGATTTAAGTTCTTGCTTGCTCGTGCATATGTGTTTGCTATTGTACGTATTAGGCATTAGCTCACCCCTTGAGAATTTTTTTTTCTTAGATGCAGGTACTGAGGGGAATGTTAACCATGAAGAGAACCTGAGAGTGAATGTATGAGAGAGAGGAAGAAGATTTGTATTAGTATTATGGCAATTAATTGGAGATAGGAAATTGAGCTCTCTAGTTGTAACATTATTTATTTTCTTTGAAAGATAATAGATTATTGAATTCTAAAAGTTAAATTATTTTAGATTTTGACTATAAATGAATTGTTAAGATTTATTTCAAAAGTTTGAATAGTTGATTGGAATGTATTTGTATTATGTTGGAAATGTTGATGCTTGTGATTGTGGTTTATAGGAATTGCAGGATTAAATGGTATTAGAGTAAGGTTAAGAGCTTTAACGTGTCTTTGTTTGGAAAGGACACATAGCGAGCAGTAGCACTCTTAGGTTTCGGGGCTTTATAGCTTAGATGTTATCAGAGCATAAGTTGATAATCCTTAGGAGCTTTGGTTCTGATCTATAGAGCATAGGTTAATGATCCATAGAAAGTAAGTGATGATTAATAGGTGTAAGTTTGAATAGTAGAAAATAGGATGGGATCATTAGATGAATTAAGTATTGGATCTATAGGATGGTGAGATATAAAGAGAGTGGGTAAAATTATGGGGTGATTATTTTATTCAAAATTATTTTATTGTTTATTATTTTGAATTGCACTTCTTTTTATTGTTAAAGTTATTCATATATATATGTGTACAATTATGTGTAGAGGTATATTTGTATATACTAACATACCATACTACTAACTTTAAAACTAATATTAACTCTCAACTTTATCTAGTTGTCTCTTCTCAAATAGAATGCCTTAAAGAAGAATCATTAGATCGGCCTCAAGAAGGGGTGCTGGACGTAGCAACCCAAATGAGGAGAATATTTTAGGTCAATGGCCATAAGGGGGATAGGGTTAGATGGTAGAAAAGACCTTCCAACTATTGTATACTATGAACCATTTAGTGGGGCTATTGACATAACAACACCAAACCCACAATGTTCCACAACATAGAAATTCTAACAAACTACTTAGCTTTGATAGGTTTATCAGGGTGGCAAAGGAATTTAACCTTAAAGTAGATGGCCCAATTGAGGTTGAGGATTGGGTATTGGAGATGAAAAAGAAATTTGCTGTTTTTCAAATACTTGAAGACAAAAAAGGTTTAGTATGCTGCATTTATGTTGAAGGGAATTGCGGCAAAATGGTGGACATCGATTTTTAGACTAGTAGGAGAATATATGAATTGGACAGTGTTTAAGGAACTATTTTATTAGAGGTACTTCCCTCGTAACTCTAGAGATAAAATGGAGAATGACTACTACAACTATGAGTAAGGGAATAAGATAGTGGAAGAGTGTGAGGTGGAATTGAATCACCTAATTTAGTTCCTCCTTAAGAATGTCCATGCTAATAATAGCCCTCGGGCTAAAAGATTTTTGGGGGGCTTAGAGCTAGATTTCTAACATAAGGTTGGGGTCTTTCAATTGAACACTTATGGTGAAGTGGTTGATAAGGCTAAATACCTAGAATAGAGCAAGAGGAGGATAGAAAAATAAAGGAGCCATAGTGTAGGGATAACTTTGGATAAGAGACCTATTTTGAGTGGGATGGGGGCAAGAGACTCTACACATTTTAGAACAGGCCTTAGAGTGTTGTAGGCCCTCCTTTATAGATTAAACCAGTGCCGTTAGCACTTTTTGCAACAACACCTACTATCAAATGCACCAGGTGCTATGGAGCTCATGAACTAAGGGAATGTAGGTGGTTAGAGGGTGTGTGCTTTTCCTATGAAAGGACAAGATACATTAGAAGACACTATAATAAGAGTTCATTCCCCCTAGTATTCTATCATGTATGCAAATAGAAGGGGCACATGGTAGTTGATTGTCTTTAGGGGTAAGTAGGAAATCATGTAACCCTAGCTCCTTAAACAATAAGACCTTTAGCGAGGGGACGGGCTTGTAGACCACAGGTAGGGGGGCCTAGACAATGGGATCCCGCCAGAGTATTCACTATTCAATAACAACAGTATCAAGACATCCTAGACATAGACACCATCATAGGTATGCTTCAAGCACATGCCTGCAAAGCTTATGTATTATTTGATACTAGTGCATCTATTTCCCATGTGTCTAAAAATTTTGTATGTGTATGTGCATTAGGTGTTAAGCATATGGATGATAGTCTAGCTGTTAGTATTCCTTTAGGAGTTAGAGAGAAGATAGATAGAATCTATAGAAGAGCAGTGATAGAGATACAAGGTAGAGTGATGCTAGTAGATCTCTTGATATTGGAGATGGTGGAGTTTAGCATCATTTTGGGAGTCAGTTGGTTGTTAGAATACCATGCCACCAGTGATTGTTATAAATGGTGGTACAATTTAACATACTTAGGGAAAAATACTTTGAATATAAGCTGAAAGTTAAGAGACCAACTGGATTCCCTACTTATAAGATGTGGGAAAAGAATATGCTAGCAACTGTAACTACTAGAGCCAATGAAGAAAAAAAACTGGAAGTGGTACTTATAGTGAGAGAGTTTATAAAAGACCTCCTAGTTTATGCCTAGCCAGGGTGATAGAGTTCAATATTTATTTAGTACAAGATACCATGCCAATGTCAAAATTGGTATATAGGATGGTGTTAGTTAAATTAGAAGTGTTAAAGAAGCAATTACTGGAGCTATAGGATAAAGGTTTCATAAGACTCAATGTATCTCCTTAGGGTGTGCCAATCCTTTTTGTCAAGAAGAAGGATGGAAGCATGAGACTTCAAATAAACTATAGAGAGTTTAATCGAGTCACTATTAAGAACAAGTATCCTCTTCCTAGGATAGATGACCTGTTTGACTAGCTTCAGGGAGCTTAGGTGTTTTCTAAAATAGACTTGAGATTAGGATACCACTAACTAAGAATTAAACTAGAAGACATACATAAGATAGCTTTTAGGATTAGATATAGGTCACTACGAATTTTTGGTGATGCCTTTTGGATTGACTAACATACCTGCAGCATTTGTGGATTTATTGAATAGAATATTCATGGACTTTCTAGACAAATTTGTAATCTTCTTCATAGAGGATATCCTAATATATTCAAAAGGAAATGAAGAACATGAAGAGCACTTGAGATTGGTGTTAGATAGGTTATAAGAAGAAAGTTGTATGTTAAATTCAATAAATGTGAATTCTGGTTATAGTAGGTGGTTTTCTTAGTTTATTTGGTTAACAAGGAGGGAATATCTATAGACCTAGAAATGGTGAGAGTTGTAGTGGATTGGTATAAATCGAAAATAGTAATAGATATAAGAAGCTTCCTAGGCTTAGTAGGCTACTATAGTGATGGGAAAATTTCTGGCACCGTCGACATTTTCAGAACCCGATTTGGATGATGATCCAAATCGCTCATATTTTACTTTATGTTTTTTATTCTAATAAATTTTTTAGAATAATCTTACAGGTACAATGATAATTCTCCATAGGATGCCAATATGTCCTACAATAGTTGATGGACACAGAACATTTTCAAAGTGATAATCAAAGACCCGCTGCGATTGTTTTCCATTCCGTGGCATTGGTTCATGAAGACTTATGTTATTTTGTACTTTGTAATTGTTTTATGAACTATTTTTGGTTGTATTTAGTTTTGGGACGCTTTCATTTCCTCGTAATTTTCATTTAGGACTAGCCACCTTAAAAGTGGCAAACTTGTAATTTTGACCACTTTCTAACCCTAGGAGTAGCAAGTATAAATACTTGCTTAGAAGAGGGTTTGAGGGGCCATATTTTGCAGAACAAACATGGCACTTTCACATGTGGAATCAGGGTTTATCCTAGTTCAAAAATCTCTTATCAATTTCAACCAAGAATTGGAATTGTGGCGAGTGCGACAAAGGGGAATTGTGAGTCATATCGATTTCATCTTTGTTGTTTTTCATTTCTTCTCTAGTGAGTCATATCTAGGGTAGATTTGAATCTTTCTTGGACTTATTTGTGATTGTATTTCGTGGACAATTATCTTGTAAGGTTGATTGTTCATTTGAGATTGAATGCTCTTTAGTGGTGGTGCAGATTTGAGCTTGTGTAGGAAAAGGGTACATCACGGTTTTGTGCTTTTCTTTTTCATCCATTTCACGTGAAATTCACTTAATCTTATTGTTGATTAGTGATATTGATCAATGGTGGAAGTTAATTTAATCTTTGAACCATTGGATTTCATCAAAGTTCCATTAGGATAACGTAATTTCCTAGTTCCATTGGATCGGTTTGCTTGTGACTTGAGGATTGTTTTCTTTGAGTCATTTGATTGTGCTTGAACTTGGTTTTGAGCACATCATCTTTTGGTATCAGAGCATAATTTGAGAGAAGGGATTAATTGTTGGTTGATTTCGTGATTATCATCTTCAATTAAGGTTATTCAATTTTGAACCGGAATTGTGTTGTTGTAGCTTTGAGTTGCGAAAATTACCTTGATTGAAATCTGATTTGCTGCTTGTTGGAGTTGGATTGGGAAGATTGTTGTAGCTTCTTGTGATTAATTATTTCGTGGAAGGAAAGAAGAATAGAAGTGTTGTTAAATTCAACAATTTTTTGAACTTGAATACTTACCATTTTCTTGCCATGACTAGCTTGTTACGTAGAGGAGGTTGTGAAGCTTGTTGTTGTAATTCCATTGTGCAAATTCTGAATTGGGAGGTGTATTTTACATATTTGCATTGTTTTGATTTAGCAAGGAATCTATTTGAATTCAAACACATCCATTAAGTTGTGGGAGTTAATGAGTGTTATTTGAATTTGAAATTCATTTCTTACCAATTGAGGAAGGCTTGCAATTAGTGAAGAGGTTGAATTCAAATTGGAGTTGCTGCCTATTGTAAGTTGCGGATTACATTTGTGGAAAGTGGTATATCTTATTATCTTTGCTGTGGAAGTGGAAGTATATTTGTTGTGTTGACATCCTTGCCTTAGAAGTGGAAGTAAATTTGTTGTTGTTGCCATTTATTATTGTTGCCGTGGAAGTGGAAGCATACTTGTTGTTGCTACCACTTGTGTTGTTGCCGTGGGAGTTGTTTGTGAAGGAGTAATTTATGGAACTTAAAAAAAAAAAAATTGTTGCACCGTGTTGTATAAACGTGTTGTGGAGAAGAGTACTACACGTGGGTTGTAATAACATACTTGTGAAGTTAAGTGGGTTTGTTTGTTTTCTTTTTTTGTAGTTGCTATTGTGTGGCATTAAGGGAAGTGTGGTTGTGGAGTGTGTGTCCTTGCTTCAAATTGTTTTTTTGAGGATCGATATACGAGGGTCTACAACTATGTTGAATGATAACATGAATGAGGGAATTGGTGATAAAGCCAATAGTCAGGTTGGTGGAGGTCAGGGTCGTAATGTGGCAGGTAGTAGAACTTTGGAAGAACAACTCTAGGATCTTACTACCATAGTTGCTACACTGGCAACTGGAATTGATAGAATGACATTACCACAACCACTAGTGGTAAACCAGCCGGCACCACCTCGGGTAGCTCTACAGAATCCTTATCGAGATAGAGTAATGGGAGATGGGAATTTGAATAGAAGGATGGGTGAGGAGCATCTTCCATATAGGGGAAAGAGGGATGACAATTTTGGGGCAAACCCATATCGGAATAGGGATTTCAGGCTACCTCGGGGCTTGGAATATGTGAAACTGCAGATGCCATCTTATGATGGCAAAGGATCAGCTGATGAATATTTAGATTGGGAGGACAAGGTCGAGGGTTTCTTTGAATGTTATGAGATCGATGATAGTACCAGGGTCAATTGGCTGCTGTCGAGTTTATAAGGTACGCTGCACTATGGTGGAAGAATCTGATTATCATCAGGCGTAGGAAATGGAGAGGCTGAGATTCAGACCTGGAGGGATATGAAAAGGATATTGAGAAAAAGGTTCATTCTTGGGCACTACAAACAGGAACTATTTATGCGATTGTAGACATTGAGGCGGGAGGCAAAATAGTGGATGATTATGTGCAGGAGTTTGAGACCCTTATGATTAGGTGTGGGTCCGTTGAACCTCCAGAACAAACTATAGCACGTTTTGTCTCAGGTCTAAAATATGAAATAGCGTGTGTTGTTGAATTGCAACGCTATAGTACACTTGATGAGGCTATTCAATTGGCCTTAAAAGTAGAGAGACAAAGGAGGTCCAACTTATTTAGGGCTCCGAGCAGTAAGCCCAGTGCTATTACTAGACCCATATCAGCTGACGGTCGATCAGGGGGAACAAAAGCGGTAGGTGAGGCAGTGAAGGCAGTGAATAAAACTACCCCAACTATTATGAGAGAAAATTTACCTATTAGGTAGGGTAAAGAGGTAATGGCTTCATATGTGAGGCAGATTG
The DNA here is from genome assembly GCA_037954665.1 of Laguncularia racemosa. Taxonomy (NCBI): domain Eukaryota; kingdom Viridiplantae; phylum Streptophyta; class Magnoliopsida; order Myrtales; family Combretaceae; genus Laguncularia; species Laguncularia racemosa. Next base: position 1,807,150 of record JBBMOL010000068.1, read on the forward strand.
TTCTCGAATCTACTAGTGGGAAGGTGTGCCAGATAAAATGCTTTAAATGCATGGGATTTGGGCATGTGGCAGCACGGTATCCAAATAAGAGGGTGATGACTGTTATGGAGGACACTGGAGAGGATGTTGAGGATGACCACAATCAGATTGAACCTACAAATCTACCAACAACACTATAGGAATATTATGATGACCAGACTACAGACGCACTTGAGGAGCATACAGGAGGGAAATATCTACCCCTTAATGTATTATGCAGGGTTTTATCTATATCTCCTGATACTAGTGATATTCAGAGGGAGAACATATTTCACACCTCTTGCAAAATTAGAGGTAACCTTTGTGTACTCATCATCGATAGTGGTAGTTGCACGGATGTTATATCTACTGCGCTAGTAGACAAATTACAACTGTCTACTATCCCACATCCTAGCCCTTATCACTTGCATTGGCTGGATAATAGAGGTAGTATGCATGTTACCCTTAGGGCAAAGATTCCTATGAATGTCAGGCAGAATTATCATGATGAGATCCTGTGTGATTGTCGAGTCTAATTTTTTTATTTCCCATTCCTAATCCAATCTATACTAGACTCTATGCTCATCTAATGTAGATCCTCGACTTGAGTTAGGAATTTCGTTTTGTTTTGGAATCACCACCCAACTTTTGTTGGGAAAGATTGAATTAGGATTAATTGAGCAGATCAATCCTAATTTGGACCACTAGTTAGCATGATTTCATCTTCTCGTTTTTGTGAAAAGAGGAAAGGGGAAAACCAGAGTTTCTAAGTTCGAAGGCTAACCTATTAAAACCTTAAGGTTACCACCCTAATCTCCTAAAATCTACTCCATCTAGAATGTCTTTTATTTATTTATTTTTATCTTTTATTGTATTTTGGAGTGAATTATTCTAGGAAAATGATTTTTATTCTTTTTTAGGGTTGCCCCAAATGGGTGCCTAAGTACCTGCTATTTAGGATCAAACAAGCCGTAGTTCACTTTTCCTAAAAAATTTTAATGCCTTTGTGAATTTTAATTATGAAATTTCTTTTGATTTATGTTTTGACCATTTTAGGATTCTTCAAAAAAATTTTAGCCTAAGCTTGATAATTTGATTTTTGAAAATGATATTTTTAAGGAAAAACCAATTTTGGATTTATTTAAGAAAATGATTTTTCTAAGTGATAAAAATTCCATTTTTCTATTTTTCAACTCATTTCTACTATTATAATTTTTTATTGATTTTTATTAATTTTTATGAATTTTTATAATTTTTATTAATTTTTATAAATTTTTATTAATTTTTATTAAATTTTTTATTGAAAATTTTCTCCTAGATTTTTCATTTATCCTATTCTAAAATCTAAATTTTTATTATTATTCTTTTCTAATATTTTTATTATTTTCTTTATAAATTTTTACATTTTTATTATTTATTATTATTATTATTATTTTTATTCTTATCATTCATCCCAAATTAAATCCTAAAAAAATAATCTAATTTCTAATATTTTTCCATTTTTTCAAATTATAAATAACAAATAATTAAATAAATAATTCGAAATAAATAAAATAAATACAAAAAATCGAAAAATTCGACTTACCTGGATCCGGGTTGGTGCGCGGGTCGGGTTGGATTGGGTTGAAGCGAGTCGGGTTGGGTCGATTGGATGCGGCTGTTGGGGATGCTCGTTGACGGCATTCCGGTGGCCTTTCAAAGCGGTTGAGGTGTCGATTCCTAGGTTTTTGGGGTTAAGGAACTCAACTGTGGTGGTGGTTTGCTTCAAAAACGCCTCCTGGTGGCTGCTCGACGCTTAATCGGTGGTCGTAGGTGAAGAACTCCTATGAGGCTTTGATTCTCTCTTTTTTTTTCTCTTTTTCTCACTTTTGATCCGTGCTTCTGCCTCTCCACTTCATCCTCTATTTATAGGTGCAAGAAATCGAGTTGGATAAGCTCGGATTTCCACCGATTGAAGCAAATCGGATTTGCGGTTAAAAACCCATCTCTGATTTGTGCAAATCCATCTATTTGTTGCGATTTGATTCCAATTGGATGATGTTTATCTTATTTCTGTTGAAGATTTGTTGGATTTGTGCAAAAAAATCAAATCAAAACAGCCGAAATTCGGATTTTTCTCCTCGCCAGCGATCTCGAACAGAGGTTGAAGACAATCACGTGCCGGTGCGTGCTTTTGCCTCGGCCAATCGAATGCTGACACGTGTCCCAAGTAGAGAAAAATTTTGCAAAATGCGGATTCTGCTTTCCCCGCGTTTCGAACCCCTGACCGAGCCCACTCCCACGCGCACCTGACCCTGGTCCGGACCAGCTGAGCTAGCCCACTTTCGCAATTTTATTATTTTCGCAATTTTCATATATGCAATGTGATTTTTTTATTTTTTTTGTATTTTTTTGGAATTTAAAAAATTTATAAAAATTATTTAATCATTTTTATTGCCATTTTTGCAATTATTTTCCAAAATTGATGTATTTTCCTATTTATTTTTTTTTTTTTGAATATTTTTCCTATTTTTGCTAAATTAGAAGAAAAAATGGAAAAACTTGGAAAAAATTGGAAATTGATTATTGTTGATTATTATTGATCATTAGAGCAAAAATGGAGTGTTTACAGTGATGTAGTCCCTAGGACATGCATTCCATTTACTGTTGGGTAGGCCTTTATTGTATGATCGATGGGTGTTACATGATGGGTTTAAATATACCTACATGGTTAGCATGGGCAAATCACGCATAGTTTTATTGTTGATGACTCCATCTGAGGTCCATAGGTTTCAGGAACAGGTCAGAAATCCATCCACTACCATTGATAGCTGGAAGAGCAAGACAACAGATACATTAGGGTTCAGTTCCAAAACTGATCATCTAGATTTGAGGGTAAATCTTTCAGAAGCCCGAGGAGATGATGGGAAAATTTCTGGCACCGTTGACATTTTCAGAACTCGATTTGGATGATGATCCAAATTGCTCATATTTTACTTTATGTCTTTTATTCTAATAAATATTTGAGAATAATCTTACAGGTACAATGATAATTCTCCATGGGATGCCAATATGTCCTACAATAGTTGATGGACACAAAACATTTTCAAAGTGATAATCAAAGACCCGCAGCGATTGTTTTCCATTTCGAGGCATTGGTTCATGAAGACTTATGTTATTTTGTACTTTGTAATTGTTTTATGAACTATTTTTTGTTGTATTTGGTTTTGGGACGCTTTCATTTCCTTATAATTTTCATTTAGGACTAGCCACCTTAAAAGTGGCAAACTTGTAATTTTGACCACTTTCTAACCTAGGAGTAGCAAGTATAAATACTTGCTTAGAAGAGGGTTTGATGGGCCATATTTTGCAGAACAAACATAGCACTTTCACGTGTGGAATTAGGGTTTATCCTAGTTCAAAAATCTCTTATCAATTTCAACCCAAGAATTGGAATTGTGGCGGGTGTGATAAAGGGGAATTGTGAGTCATATCAATTTCATCTTTGTTGTTTTTCATTTCTTCTCTAGTGATTCATATCTAGGGTAGATTTGAATCTTTCTTGGACTTATTTGTGATTGTATTTCGTGGACAATTATCTTGTAAGGTTGATTGTTCATTTGAGATTGAATGCTCTTTAGTGGTGGCGTAGATTTGAGCTTGTGTCGGAAGAGGGTACATCATGGTTTTTTGCTTTTCTTTTTCATCCATTTCACGTGCAATTCACTTGATCTTATTGTTGATTAGTGAAATTGATCAATGGTGGAAGTTAATTGAATCTTTGAACCATTGGATTTCATTAAAGTTCTATTAGGATCACGTAATTTCCTAGTTCCATTGGATCGGTTTGCTTGTGACTTGAGGATTGTTTTCTTTGAGTCATTTGATTGTGCTTGAACTTGGTTTTGAGCACATCATATAGAAGGTTTGTTGAGGGATTATCCAAAATAACAACTCCTCTCGCCATGTTAACATAGAAGAATGTGACCTTTGAGTGGAACGACAAATATGAAGCTAGTTTTTAAACACTCAAGGAGAAGCTTGTGTTAGCACTAGTTTTGGCATTACCTAAGAATGGGGAAGAATTCATTATATATAGTGATGCCTCATCCTAAGGGTTAGGATATGTGTTGCTGTAAGGTAGGCAAGTTATAGTATATGCATATCGCCAATTGAAGTCTTATGAGAAGAATTACCCAGCTCATGACTTGGAGTTAGTAGCAATGGTATTAGCTTTAAAGTTATGGAGGCACCACCTATATGGAGAAGATGTAGATCCCCATTACGTTGGGATAAAGTGGGAGAAAGGCAGATGTTAGGACCAAAATTAGTCCAAGAGGCTATAGAAAAGGTGAAATTGATAAGGCAAAGGATACAAATAGCTTAGTCTCGATAAAAGAGCTATGTAGATAAGAGAAGATGCCCTTTAGAATTCCAAGTACTAGATAAGGTTCTATTGAGAGTTTCTCCAACAAAAAAGGTAATTAGATTTGGACATAGAGGGAAGCTAAACCCGAGATATGTGTACTCATTTGAAATCTTGGAAAGAGTAGGTACTATAGCTTATAAGTTGGCTCTCCTACCAAGTTTGGCTAGGGTATATGATGTATTCCATATATGCATGTTAAGGAAATTTGTACCCAACCCAAACCAGATAGTGGCTTTAGAGCCCTTGAATGTATAATCAAACTTGTCCTCTGTAAAAGATTAGTTAGAGTTGTGGACATTAAAGAACAAGTGCTAGGATAAATAGTGATTCCTTACATTAAGGTACAATAGAGAAATTGAGCCGAATGGGAAGTGACGTGGGAATTAAAAGAGGAGATGAGGAAAAAAAATCCAAAACTCTTCTAGAATCAAGTAACTTTTGAGAAAAAAAGTCTTTATAAGGGGGCAGGGGGGTAATTTAGTCTTTTTACTAACAAGGTATATAATCTCTACGTTGACCTAGTGCTCTTCCTTTCAAAATTCTCATAGTTATAGATAAGAAATCACTCTTTAGAGAACTTTAAGGTGAATTAGCGATTTCTACAAGGACTAAATCCAATTCAATCAAGTAAGGATTGTAGTGATGGAATTGTTATTTGTGAATATCGAATTAAGGGTTAAATTAATTTCCATTACATTGTTCATTAGAATTTGAATCAAGGAAATGATAGAATGAGCATGGAAGCAAGCGATTAGGGATTCAAATCACACAAATAGAAAAATAAGTTTATTAATCTACTTAATGCATTAGAAAATTTCAAATTTTAGGATTCAATTAGGATTAGGATCAAAGAATTCAGATTAAGGAATGGATTGAAATAGAGGAAATAGGGTTCGTGGAGAAACATCATGGTATACTATCAAGTACATGCTAGTGTACTTGCTTGTGCTGAAACACACATCATGTACAAAAAGGTACACGATTGAAGTACATGCCTATGTACATGGGCGTGTCGAAATATGGAAATCCACAAAAAGGTACATGACCACTATACATGATCGTGTATCTTAACCGAGCCAAAGTACACTGCCTAAAACATGATCATATACTTAGTAATATTTTGTTTATTAGTTTAATTTACATTCAAATGAATTTCCGTGCAACCAAAAAACATAGTGTAAACTTAGAAACTCTAGTAGTGTAAGAAAAGAATCATACAATGGTTAAGTGAAGAGAAGTGAGAAAGTTATATTATTCTTAGAGTAATACTAAGAGGAAATCATTGTTGCTTTAATAGATTACAAAACACTTTAGGTTTAAGACTAGGTGTGTTTAAGACTACGATTTTAGGTACGTGTAACTTTGTTTGTTTCTTGTGATTATTAAGTTTGTATCAAATTGAATTAAGTTAGATGACTGGTTTAAGTGATTAAGTATTTGTTTATTGTGTTTGGCTTAACTTAGGGACCTATAGTGGTAGATCCCTAAGGGACACCCTAATGATCCTTATGTGACATTGTCCCTAGTGGAGTTGTACTTGGAGATGATTTGGGTTAGTTTAAGGTTTAAGGAATCATGGGTATAAGGGCCCTGTAGTGGTAGTTTGTACACTAGGTTAAGGTTTAACAATGTTTAAGGTTTAAGGATTTATGAGTGTTAGGGCCCATAGTGGTAGTTCCCAACACTAGGTTAAGTTTTAAGATTTTAAGAATGTTTGAAGGGGTCATGAGCATGCCATTGTTATTATGTAGACTTAAGTAATACATGAACTTGTTAATTGATGTTTAAGAGCTGGATATATGTATGTGATTTAAGTTTTTACTTGCTCATGCATGTGTGTTTGCTATTATATGTACAAAACATTAGCTCATCCCTTGAGAATTTTTATTTTTAAATGCAAGTATTGAGGAGAATGTTAACCATGAAGAGGACTTGGGAGTGAATGTATGGGAGAGGGAGAAAGAAGATTTCTATTATTATTATGGCAATTAAGTGGAGATAGGAAATTGAGTTCTCTAGCTATAATATTGTTTATTTTCTTTAGAAGATAATAGATTATTAAATTCTAGAAGTTAAATTGTTTTAGATTTTGATTATGAATGAATTGTTAAGCTTTATTTCAAAAGTTTGAAGAGTGGATTGGAATGTATTTGTATTATGTTGGAAGTGTTAGATGCCTATGATTGTAGTTTATAGCATTATAAGATTAAATGGTATTAGAGTAAGGTTAAGAGCTTTAAGGTGTCATTGTCTTGTAAGAATACATGGCTAGCAGTAGCGCTCTTGGGTTTTGAGGCATTACATAGTTCATTACTTATCTTTGAGCTAGCCAACAATCAACATAAGGGTGCTTATGAGCTCACCATACTGTATATTATACATATATAGATATAAGTCCTAGGTTAGAAATTATCACCCCTAGCCCCAACTTTTTAAATGATATCAAGAACTGTTACTATGGGCCCTAATACTCCTAAAATCTACCCCATATCATTTCAATACATGACTCTACTAGAGACAATGTCACATATCAATTATCAGGGTACCTTTTAAGGATTTGCCACTATAAGCCCCTAAGCTAAGCTAACCACAAATAGCACATACATTTAATTCCTATATTCAATTAAGTTCATTTAGATTGCTAAGTTAATAATCATAAGTAGCAAACACAGTAAACACATATCTAGAAGAGCAATCCTACAATTAGCTTTTTATGTAACTATTAAAGGTACAAAGACCTATCAAGTATAAAAAAACTAAGTTTAGTACTACCCTATTACATAACCTAATTTTGTTAAGTTGTTAATTGTATACTAGTTGCATATTTTCCTTCCCCATTGTGTTATTGTAGGTAAAATTAGCTTAAAATTAAAGAAAAAAAAATAGAAGTAAAGTAGGAGTATTTTAGAACAACATAGCCATTTATGTGGCCATGTAGGAGAACACAAGAAGAAACATGGTTGTGTACCCTATTGTGCGCGAAGCCTTCCCAACATGTCTATGTACATGGGCTGTGTACTTGGCCGTATAGTTCAACATGGGCAAGTACATGCTTGTATACTTGGCTGTCTACCCCATTTATACATAAAACCTTCTCTAACTCAACACGTGAAGATACACGTCTATGTACTTGACTATGTATCCCCTTGTTTTGAAAATTTCTCTCTTCTTCTTCTCTAATTAGCATTCCAATCCTAGTTTCTACGTATCTAGACCAAACTATTTTGATTAAATTACTAATTCTACACTTTTATGTGAAGTATAAACACTTACTTGCTTCAATATGCAGTTAGAATCCTATGATCACTTAATCCCACAACTATGCCTCATTCTTTTCTGTTTCCTTCCTTAGTACTATCAACAAAACATCCACATGGTACTCACACTATTGAAATTAAGATCTAAATGACCTATGATGATAGTTAAGAGTCTTATTTAGTTGACTTGTGTAGATTTAGGCTAGAGTACACTATGAGCATTTATGAAGGCTTTATATGTAATTATTGTGTAGAAAGAAAAAAAAAGGGAGGCACATAGGTTATAAAGGGGTTTAAATACCCTGATTGCAAAATTTCTATAATACCCCTAATACCATTTCAATGTTATTTTCTTTGCCCTTATTTTTATTTTACTTATTTTATGGGTATTACAACTACTTTGTAGATCGAGCCTCAAATGTTTGTGAGTAAGATATGTATAGTAAAAACCCCAAAACAAAGGATATCTCCCCTAAAAATTGCATCTTTAAACACAAAACCCTAATGGCACACTCACCATAATTGCATTGTGACACAAAGCCCTTCATTGTTATCTCTCTCTACCTTTTAGGGTCGAAACCCAAGACCCTAGATTTATGGCAAAGCTCCATGGAGGAGATGATGGTGGTGAGTGAGATTACATCTTAGGTTTTTTAGGTTAGAGCACATTTGGGATTGGATTGCAATTAAAGTTTTCTTGGTGATTTTATGTAGTTGATGGTGATGTCGAAAGTGGGTTTTTATTTCTTTTTTTTTTTTTTTAAGTAATTGGTTCAGATGAAGAAGACTACGTTATTTGAAATGAAAACATGGTGTGTGGGTGTTTTTTTTTTTATTGTACATGTATAGCGTACCTAGTCTTACTAATAGAAATATGGATGGAACATAACAGGGGTTAACATAGATCAGGTCTTTGTAAAAAAATTTAACATAAGTCACCTCTTTACAAAAGCGAGAAAACATAGGTTAGTTATTCGTATTTTATCCTATATTATAATACATAGTAATATATTATATTTGAATATAACAAAATATATATAATAACATATAAGTAATGCTATATACATATAGTATGATAACATAATATATACAGTATATCTTTGTGAATATGTGTGTACTGCCTATATATATACACAAGTTATAGTATTTTAAATATCTATTACACATATGCTATACATATATATATATATATATATATATACGTATGTGTACATACATAACACATGTTTATGTTATAATATATACGATGTCATATATCATATATTGACTATATCTTGTGATAATTAATACTATACATCTGCTGCATTTTTATATTTAGATACATAATTAAGAATTATAATATAATATAATATAATATCATAAATTAAAATTATGGCCACTAGAAATTGAGGATTTTTTTTATAAATATTACTAGATTTAATCCCAATCTAAATATAGTAGAATCCAAAAAGAATATTGGAATAAAATGGATGATTTTTTGCTGGCTAAAATGTTAGATAAATGATATAGTGTAGTGTACATTTCAAAACACATGAATGAATCGGTTATTTTAATTGAGTTTTCATTTTATATCATTCCAATCCATTTCATTCGGTTGATTCCTATATACTAATATAATGAGATATTATTATAATCAATTGGTACATGCTTCCGTTAGAGAAGTAGATATACTATTAGTGAGGTTACTTGGATGGATAAAGAATTAGTACATTACTAACCAAAATTGTAGATAGATTTGAGAAGGTTGGATCCATGCATCCCTGTATTAAATGGAGACAGAATTTAACGCGACTTGTTGATCTCAAATGCCAATGGTAATGTCGATTGCATATGCTGATATTTATCTGAAAGTTCAAGACAAAAGTACATCATAAATCTTGAATAAGCATCATGCCAATTATTGTGGTTAATAATCTTTGGACTTTGAAATGAAAATCACCGTTATCTTAATTTTGCATTGGCACAACATACAATGTAAATAAAAGAAGTTTATCCAATTCCTAAAAGAACAAGAGAAACTTAATATAAACAAAAGTTAGTTCCTCTATATTAAGTCAAAAAGAAAAGTTATTTGACAAGAGAGTCTAGAATGTGAAAAGAAGATTTATTAGTTAATATATATCATATGTTATAATATATATGACGTAAAAATATCAATAGGATTTTAACATGTATAACAATAAAATGGATAATTTTTAAAACCATTATTGTCTGTGTTTTATATAAATTATATATATCAAAATCCTGTTGGTATTTATACAATTACAATAAGATTCATGGTTTAATCTTATAAATAATTATAAAAAGATTAATAAAAGATATCTTAAATAATGTGGCAATAAGTATCCGACATTCTACCTAAAATTGATAACTAAAAGAAACTACATTGAAAAAAAAAAATCAAATCTTTCGAGTGAAATCCACATTAATAAAAGAGAGAGTAAGACTTAGAACAAAAATTTATATTATATTATCATTATTAATAATCACTATTATATATATCTTATTATATATATTAAGATGTGAGTTAAAATATGTCATATATAACATATATTTATGGCCTCAAAAAATTGGAGACATTTTCAACAAATGCTATCTTATATACACTCTATTCCATTCTGAATATGTTAGAATAAAAAAGGTCAATATTAAAGTGGGATGGACGATTTAGTGTACATACACAGAAATGGATTAATTATTTCATTTCTGATTTCAATCTATGAGATGATTCTTATGTACTAAAGGTGATGTTAATATAATGAAAATTAAAATAATTTTGAGTTATAGAATTAGACATATTATTAGCCAAGTTAGTTAGATCAATAAAGAATTAGTAGTAGATTACTAACCAAAAGTGTACAACGAATTCAGAAGGTTGGATCCATCTATCCCCTGCATCAAATAAAGAAAGAATTTTGAATGGATTGTTGAAGTTAAATGCCAATGGCACTGTAGATCACAAACGGTGACGTTTATCTGAAAGTTCAAAAAGAAGTACATAAATCTTGAACGAGCACCATGTTTACTATTGTGGTTTGTACATCCTCTTAAACTTTAAGATAAACGTCACCGTTCGCATAATTTTCACATCGGCACAACATACAATATAAATAACACGAAATTGCAACCCTAAACATGTGCAGATAACAAAAGTTCATCCGAATTTAAAGATAAACTCGGTATAAAGAAAAGTCATTCTTTTTTGTGGTCTAAAAGAAGAGAGATTCAACAAGAGAGTCTTCTGCACTTGATAATGAGAGGACTCCTATTTATAGTAATCTAACCCTAGAGATAATTATGGAAAGATTCACATAAGATATAAGATATCTTTAACTATTACGACAGTAAATATCAGATATTCTACCTAAAATTGATAACTATAGGAAACTAGATTACAAATAACAGAATCAAATCTTTCAAGTAAAATCCACATCCAAAAGAAGTAAGATCTAGAATTATATTGATTTTTTTTTTTTAAAGGAGATTGGATACACATATCACTTGCAATTTCTGTATTAGATGTAGTAATAATTTTACACGGCTTGATGTTCCATATATGCATATACATCTCCGTTATATCACCAAATCATCCTGAAAGCAGTCAGAAAAATCGTTAAGGAAAACCATAGAAGTTTTTTCGGGGAACATCCATTCACGGCTGGCAATTCCGGCATGATTGGTGAACTCAAGATACAACAAGATAAGATTGATTATAAATGAATTTGCATATCAAAAAAATTAAAATACATACAAACAATGTTTAAATATGATAAAATTTATATCCGAATTCAAGTTTAATTTGTAAACCTGTTTGTTAAATAAATCCTGTAAATAAGTTTTGAGTTTAACCTCGAATCCATTTAACAACAAAATAATTAATAATATGTGTAATATATCTATATATATATAATTATATATAATATATATAACATACACATAAATATAGATAAATTATAATATTATGCCTTAATATATACATATATGTATATGTATTGTATACATATATAAAAAAATTATATAACTTAAATACATATGTTATAAGTATTAACCGGTACATTACAATAATGTATATATACTTTACTTAAATATAGATTATAAAACTATATAACACATATATAGACAAAATATATATAATAAATATAAAACATATATTAATATATATAATATATATAGATTATATGACTATAAGACATATATATGTACATATGTGTGTATATATATATTATGTTATTAATTATATAATTTTGTCTTATTAAAGTCTTATTATTTGTAATTTTATATTTAAGTATTAAGACTATATCGTTTTATTTGTAAATGATAATTTTATAATTGCCCTTTCTTTTATAAATTTATTTATAATTTTTTAATCAACAAACATATCAAACCCAAACATGAAACACAATTATTAAATAGGTTGGGTTATGGGCTTAGATTTTTATACACGATTAATAAATTGGTCAAATTACAGATTGAGATTTTCAAGACAAAAACCCATTTAGACATGAACAATAGATATAACGAGTTGATATGAATTACTAGCTCTAAATTCATAAGAGGGTAAACGATTTTTCTAGGATAAATTATATTGATTATTTTAGTACAAAGTGTTGATTTGAGTTCAGTTTCAAACAAAAGAAAAAAAATTAGTCTGCTTTCTTGTGTAAAAAATCATCTTAATTTAAATACCTAGCTACTTAAATATATATATATATATATTATTAGGCTGAAGCTAAGAGCATTTACGGTACGGTGACCAATAAATTTTAGCACTAATGGTGGAAGTAACAGTACTAATGCTAAAAAATGATCTGCAGTTTAAATTATTTCCATCAAGGTTTTATATAACAGTTAATCATCATCATAAATCTGTTCCGATCGCTAACATGACCTTTTACTGCCGGCTGACGACCATAAGTCATTGGCTACTATATTCTCGTAAAATGATTACTTAATATTAAATAATAAGAGACGCTGAAGAGAAATATGGATATCAACTAAAAATCAAATCGTAAAACATCTCTGAGAGATTTGTTATATGACTAAATCAAATGATTTGTAAGACTTGTAATCTTTTAATGGCCTATTATCATTTTTGCCATAAATGATATATCCTTACAGTTGTGTTGAGTTTTTATTAACTATGGAAGCTAGACAAGCGTAAGTATTCTAAGGATATAATAGATAGTTTATTTTTTAACCCTATCTTATTCATTATTTATTTTTTTATCAACTATATAAAGTAATAAATATGTAATAATTCCTATTAAACTATAACTTAATCCCCCTTCAAATCTAAAAGTGAAGGGACAATTATAACACATTTACTTCATTTTATGGAAATTTGGTAGGGGATTGAATTCTAATTCAATAAAAATGTAATAAAATTATAGTAACTATTACATAACTATTGCATTATTTAATTGACATTAAAAAAGGTAAAAAATTAATTAGTGGTAAAAGTAAAATACCTATTATATTACTAGTAATACTAAATATTTTTTACATTAGAAAATGGGTGTAATGGTAGTGATGTTTCTAATGTAGGAATATTCATAAGAATATGATAAATATATGATTGAATAGTAATTCATGTGAATAGCAATTCATAAGAGCAAAGCATGAATTGCTATTCATTATTTTACATGCAGTATTTAAAATGGAATTAAATATCATAATAAAAAATCATATAAAATGAGGGAGAAACGGATATAGGATTCTAGGGCATAATCACTTAAAAGTGACTATATGGTGTAGTTACACTATAAATTACTCTAAACTATAGTATATAAGGTCCATTAATATTTTTTATGAAAGTTATCAATAATTTCTTTTATATTGTTAATAGGGTAATATACTATAACTACACTATTTAATCACTTTTCAATCACTATACTCTAGAATTTTTCAAAATGGCTATTCTCCTATAGTGAACATGTAATTAGTTCCATCTTTCTCCAAATCCCTTGCACTATAAAAGGAAAGTCCATTGGTTGGATCCCTTGCCTCCGAACCAGCTCCTTCCATCATAGAAGGAACAAAGATATAGATTAAGACTAATTTAGTGTGACCTTACCAAATGGTTACGCCGGCTTTTATTTTCCAGTGAAAACTTGTATACACCCGGTCTTTTGGGGACTCAACTAGAGTAAAAGTTACTATATAAACTACCAATAGAAGTTTTATCTGTCAAATTTATCATCTAAATGCCTTATTGATTTCATTTGCACTCTACTATTCGACCAATGGTACTCATTACGCCATATGATAAAGGTGGTAGTGGTAAATTTGATAAGTTAAAGTTTAATTAAGTGTTATATTTAATAATTTTAATTTTTTAATGTGAAAGTTGTTAGTAGAAGTTCAGTTGGATATGATATTTAATAAATTTAAATTTAACTATACAATTTAATATGCAACTATAGTTAAGATAGTAGTTTGAAAATTATTTTAAAGTTGAAAAAAAAGAAAATAAAAATAAAAAACAAATTGAATGGAACTAAATCAATAAGTTATTTTTAATTTTGCCTAAATTTTTTTAAACCAAAATATTTTGTTTGATTTTGATTTGGGATTTCCTCAAAATTAGAAAAGAGTAAAAGAACCGAATCAAACCAAGGAGTATATTATCTAAAATCTTTTAAACCGATATTTTCTTTGGATTTGGTTTGGAATTTCCTCAAAACCCGAAAAAAAAAAATCAAGAACCAAACCAAATTGAGAAGTTAAGTATAATATCTATTTACTCGTTATTTTCATAATATATGAAATTATGTATAACATATATTAAGATTATGGCCACCTGAGGATATTTTTTAGAAATATTACTGTATATCCATTCCATTCCATTCCAAATATGGTGGAATCAAACATAATACTAGAACTGAATGGACAATTTTGCGTCAGCCAAAAAAAAAAAGAAAGGATGATTATTTTGTAGTGTATATTTCGAAACACATGAATGGATTTTTATTGTATTTTTAATTTTATTTTGTTTTGTTCAATTTATTTCATTTCAAATGATTCCTATATATTAAATGTAATATTAATATAATGAAAAATTAGAATAGTTGATTGTTATAGGTTTTGGATAGAGAATTGGAGTGTATTATTAGCCAAGTTACTTAGAATTAGCAGATTACTAACAAAATATGTAAATTGCCTTCGGAAGGTTGGATCAATACATCCACTACATTTACTACATAAAGATTTTTAGGTGGCTAGTTGATCACAAATTGACAATGTCGATAGCAAATGGGGATGTTTATCTCAAAGTTTAAAAAGCACATAAGCCTTGAATGAGCACCATAATAGTTATTGCGGTTTTTACATCCTTTCGGACATTCAAATAAACGTCACCATTGGCATAATCTTCATATTGGAACAACATACAATGTAAATGAAAATGACACGAATTCAAGACCCTAAACTACAAATTAGCGAGCAAATAAAAGAAGTTTATTTGAAAGGTAAAAGGAGAAACTTAATATAAAAAAAAAGTTAATTCTTTTTTGTTTGGCCAAAAAGAAAAGTTACTTAATAAGAGAGTCTACTATATGTTACAATAAGGATCCTATTTATAATGATCTAATCTTAGAAATAACTATAAGAAGGTTCATATAAGATATCTTAATTAATCTAGCAAAAAATATCAAACATTCTACCTACAATTGAAAACTAAAAGAAACTGTATTAACAAACAACTGAATAAAATCTTTCGAGTAAATCCACATTAAAAAAAGTAAGATTTAGAATTAAAATTATTTTACATTATTATCATTAATAATCATAATATCTTATGTTATGTTTATACTATTATATATAATATGATGCAAGCTATAATGTATTATATATAACGTACATTTATGGCGCCCGAAAATTGAGGACATTTTCAACATATATAGAATCAAAAGAATCAATATTGGAGTGTGATTGACAATTCAATATGCATTTTTAAACATAAGATTGGATTGGCTTTTTTATTTCTGATTCCAATCCATTACATTCTAGATGATTTCTATATATGAAAGGTGATGTTAATAGGCTTGGAATTAGACATACAACTTGCAGTTAGGGCTATTTAGCTAAATACATATTCTGAAATGGTTGATAAGGCTAAGTTCCTCAAGCAGAACAAAAAGATTATTAAAGAATAGAGGAGTCGTAGAGCAGCAATAGCTTTGGAAAAAAGACCTGCCTTAAGTAGAATAGGGTAAGATAAAGGCAAAAGGTATCACATGTAGCAGACCAAAACATAGAGTGTTGCAGCATTTCCCTTATAGATAAGACAAGTGCCCTTGACACTTCCTGTAGCCAGCCTAAATGTTGAATGTTTTAGATTTTATGGGCCTCATGAATTAAGACAGTGTAGATGGCTAGATGGGGGCATGCTTCTCTTATGGAAAGATAGGACATATTAGTAGACACTGCATTGAGAGGTCAATTCCAATAATTTTCTATCATGTGTGCAATCAGAGGGGATATAAGGTAGCTAACTATCCTTAAGGACAAATAAGAAACTAGACATGCCCAATCTAATAGGTAGCTAAGCCTTTAGTTAGAGGATAAGGAGGTAGACCACAAGTAAGGGGTCTCATATAAAGGTTTCCTATCAAGGTGTTTGTTATTCACCAGCAGTAGCCCTAGGACATTCCTAGCATAGATAACATTGCAGGTATGCTTCCAGTACACCCCTATAATGCATATGCACTGTTTGATACAAGTACGTCTGTATCTTATATGTTTGAAAATTTTGTATATACATGTGTATTGGATATTGAAAACATGAAAGACTATTTGGCTACCAGTACTCCCTTAAGAGTAAGATGAAAAATAGGTAAGATATATAGACAAGTGGAAATAGAAATACGTGGTAGGTTAATGCCAACAAATCTTCTAATATTGGAGATGGTGAAGTTTGGCATTATTCTAAGTGTCAACTAGCTATCAAAATATCATGCCACCATTGACTGTCACAACATGGTGGTGTAATTTAATATACTGGGGTGGGGAGAACTTTAAGTATATGTTAGAAGTGTAGAGACCTAGTAGATTGCAGACTTAAGAGATGTGGGGAAAAAGTGTGCTAGCCACTATATCTGTTGAAGCCAATGAAGAAACCAAGATGGAAGTGGTACTTATAGTGAGGAAATTTTCCAAAGTGTTTTCAAAAGACCTTCCTGGTTTACCCCTAGCTAAGGAGATGGAGTTTAACATTGGCTTGGTACATGGCATAGTACCAAAATCAAAACCTATTTATAGGATGGTAATAATGGAATTGGAAGAAGTGAGGAAAAAGTTACAGGAACTACAAGATAAGGGTTTCATAAACCTAGTATCTCTCCTTGGGTTGCACCAATCCTATTTATGAAGAAGAAAGATGGAAGCATGAGACTCTATATGGACTACAGAGAGTTAAACAAGGTTAATCTCATGAACAAATATCCTCTTCCTAAGATAGATGACTTGTTTGATCAATTGCAAGGAGCTTAGGTGTTCTCCAAAGTAGATTTGAGATCAGGCTACCATCAATTAAGGATTAAAGAAGAAGACATTTAGAAGACAACATTCAAGACTAGATATGGGCACTATAAGTTTTTGGTGATGCCCTTTGGACTAATGAATGCACTAATTGCTTTCATGCACTTAATGAACAGAGTATTCAAGAGTTTTCTGGACAAGTTTGTAATCGTCTTCAAAGACGATATCCTGATATACTCAAAAAGTACTAAAGAGCATGAAGAGCACTTAAGGCTAGTATTGGTTAGGTTATAGAAAGAAAAGTTATATGCTAAATTAAGTAAATGTAAATTTTAGCTAGAACAAGTAACCTTTCTAGGTCATGTAGATTAGCATAGATCGAAGATAGTTATAGAGGTCAAAAGTTTCCTAGGGATGGCAGGCTATTACAGGAGATTTGTAGAGGGCTTTCCAAAAATAGCAACTCCTCTCACTAGACTAATAAAGAAGAATGTAAGATTTGAGTAGGTTGAGAAATGTGAAGCTAACTTTCAGATGCTCAAAGAGAAACTTGTGTTAGTGTTAGTTTTGACCCTGCCTAGGAATGGAGAAGAATTTATAGTATAATGTGATACTTTAGTTCAAGGGTTAGGATGTGTGTTGATGTAAGGTGGTCAGGTAATAGTTTACGCATCTCGCTAACCGAACCTTTATGAGAAGAACTACCTAACTCATGACTTGGAGTTGATAGCTATGTTACTAGCCTTGAAACTATGGAGACATTATTTATATGGAGAAAAGTGCAGAATCTTTATGGATGATCGAAGCTTGAAGTATATCTTTACCTAGAAGGAGCTGAATATGAGATAGAGAAGATGGTTAGAGCTAATAAAAGACTTTGACCTAGAAATACAATAACATTCAAGAAAGGCTAATATAGTGGTAGATGCCCTTAGTAGAAAGAAATAGGGTAATATGACCACTCTCATCACTTCATAGAATAGAGCTATTAAAAGACATGAGCAAATTGGAATTAGAGATCTTAATACAAGAAATTGGAGAAAAAATAGTTATCTTAAGAATACAACAAACTATCATGGACAAAATTAAAGCTAGTTAGATAGAAGATAAAGACATTTAAGAGATCAAGAGCAGAATGGAATAGGGCAAGGCCTTAGAATTCCACTTGGATGTGAAGGGATCTTAAAATATATGTTGAGGCTATGTGTGCCAAATGATGTAGAACTAAATAAAGAGATAATGAAAGAGGCATACTACTCAGCTTACACAATACACCTTGGAAGCACCATAATGTACAAGGACTTGAAGAGTCAATACTAGTGGAGAAACATGAAAAGAGAGATAGTTGAGTGCGTAGCTAAATGCCTCACATGCCAGCAGATCATAATAGAACATTAGAGATTAATTGGAGAGTTACAGCCTCTTTCAATACTAGAGTGTAAAGGGGAGTATGTGACAATGGATTTTGTTATAGCCTTCCCAAGTACTAGGGAGAAGCAGGATGCAATTTGGGTTATGATGGACAAGTTAACCATGTGATAGGAATAAAAATCCGACAAGACCTATCATTAAGGCAAGAACTGAAGGATTTTGAATCTTGGCGATGAGGACCTATTTTGAGCAAATCGACCCTGGAATTATTCGTTTACTAACCTCTTTTATCTTATTCATGTATTTTATATTCCAACAGGAATACTTATCATGCTTTACAGGGTAATGGACAAACTCACTCAAACCTAGCTTGTGGGTTATCCATGGACCGACCTGAACCGGCGATGAGCTGGGCCGATGGATCCTATAGGAGACCGGCATATTGAAGAGCATTTCTTTTATATATTTACACTTTTATGAAATATTTTGGTTGTTGTTTTGGTTTAGGGACACTTTTATTTTTTTGTAACTTTCATTTAGGGTTAGCCACCTTAATAGTGGTAAACTTGTAATTTTGAGCACTTTTTAACCCTAGGAGTAGCAAGTATAAATACTTGCTTAAGAGAGGGTTTGAGAGAGATCATTTTTGCAGAATATACACCTCTTTTCACATGTGAATTAGGGTTCATACCTTGGTTCCAACTCTTATCAATTTCAATTCCAAGACTTGAAATTGTGGCGAGTGCAACATCTTGAAATTGTGAGTTATATCAATTTCATTTTGTTGTGATTTCTTTTCTTCTCTAGTGTGTTGTATCTAGGGTTGATTTGAGATAGTTCTTGGTCAGATTTACATGTTATTATTCACGAATTCTTGTGATTATTTGGAGGAAATTATCAAATTGATTCCATTCATCTTTAAGGTTTTCCTTGAAAACATGATTTTCACCTTTGGGAAAGGGATCTTACTTTACGGTTTTCTTTGTCAAATTGAGGCTTCATTTGCGTGGATTATATGAAATTAGAGTGTTGTTAGAAGGCATTTTCTTTGGGGTATTCTGATTATATTATTGGTTGATTGAATTTCATCATTTCAACATTAGGGTTCATTTGAAAAGTGCCGTTTTTGGATTCGATTTTGCCTTGACTTGAGATAGTTATTCTTAAGTCTTTTGGATGTGCTTTTAAGTGTGTTTAGGCACATCATCTTTTTGGTATCAGAGCTCTTGTTGAGAGAAGGGAATTGATTGTATTCAATTTCGTGGAAGTGATCATCAAATAGGGTTGATCAAGTGAAAACCGAAATTGTGTTGTTGTTGTTGTTTGATATTGCGAAATTGTTTTGGATTGGGAATTGATTTGTTGGTTGTTGGAGTTGATTTGGGAAGGTTATTATATCACTTTGTGGACACTAATTCACGTGGAAGAGCAGAAGTACAAAGTGAAGTTACTTTAGCAAATTTTTTTGAAATTGTGAAACTTACCAATTGTTGCCGTGAAGTAGCTTGTGGTGTGAGGAGTTATGAAGTTTGTTGTTTGAATTCCATTGTGTAATTCTGAATTTGTGAAGTAAAATTTGCAGATTACATTAAGTTTGGTTAGTAAGGAATTATTTGAATTCAAATCATATGCAATTAAGTTGTGGGAGTTAATGATTGCTATTTGAATTTGAATTCATTGTTACCAATTGAGGAAGGCTTGCAATAAGTGAAGTTATTTGAATTTCAAATTGAAGTTGCTGCCTATTTTGTTGTGAGTTGCGGTTAGAACTTGTGGGGAGTGAAGTATATTTGTTATTATTGCCGTGGAATTAGAGTATATTTGTTGTTGTTTCCATTTCTTATTTTTGTCGTGGAGGTGGAGTGCAATTTGTTGTTGTTGCCGTGGAGTTATTGGTGGAGTGAGTGCACCGTGATTGAAGGTGTGTGTGGTAGTGTAAATTTGTGGATTTATGTGGATTAAAGGTGCTGCACATCAAGATCAATTGTAGGTGTGAAATTGTGGCAAGAAAGGAAAATTGAAGTAGTAGAATTTGAATTAAAAAACAAACATTAAAGTGTGAAAGTAATTGAACTTATTACTTCAACACTTGTGAGTTGAATTTAATTTTTTAACTACTTAGAAGTATTTATTTGTGCTTCACTTATTCTAATATACTTGAAGTGATAAAAAGTATTTATTGCATTGGTGACTTGTTGCACTGTGGATGTATAAGTGTGTGTGTTGTTATCTAAACTTGTTATTGTGACGTGGTGAAGTGAAGGGAGTGTGCTACAAATTATTTGAGATTACATTTGTACTTTAGATAAATCGATTCCACAAACATGTCATATGATAGTGTGAATGGGTACATTGGCAATGAGGCCAATAGCTAAGTGGGTAGCAGACCAAGTTGTCGAAATAAAAATGGAAGAACTCTAGATGAGCAACTTCGGGACCTTTCCACACTTGTTGCTACATTAGCAACAAGGATTGATAGGATGACATTGCCACCACCACCTGTGGTAAACCTTATGGCACCACCTAGAGTAAAGGGAGATTATTATGCTCTTAGGGAAGATAGAGATGATAATTTTGGGCTTAATCCATACCCGGACAGGGAATTTAGACCACCTCGAGGACTAGAGTGTGCGAAGCTACAAATGCCTTCATTTGATGGTAGGGGTTCCGCAAATGATTACCTAGACTGGGAGGACCAAATTGTACAGACGCAAGTATGCCAACCTTCAAAGGTTCTTGAGGGCTTAGTGACACGAGCCAACCCTTAGAGCATAACATTTGTCAGACACCGATGTGCCAACCTTCAGAGGATCCTGATGATCATAGTCAGACGAGCAGACCACAGAGAGCCAGACTGTTCAGAGACAGTTATGTTCACCTTCAGAGGTTTTAGAGGGTAATGAGCAGTTGGACCAACCATTAGAAGACCATGAGGATCAACAGCATACAGATGAGTTAGAAAAAGATGAAACAGTTTCAGTGGAACAGGTTGATACAGGGGTAACTTTAGTAGATAATGGGTCATTATTTGTGTTGCAGAAGAGATACATCTTGGAAATGGAGGAGAGAAGACAATCACCACCTGTAGTATTTCAGTTATTGGGATTCTGTAGAGATATTTCTTCAGGTGACTTGCTAGGAGGAAACAAAGTCTCTACTGCATTTGATCTACTAGATTTGAGGACAAATCTTTTTGAGGCCCAACGAGATGATAGGAATAAAAATCTGACAAGACCTATCATTAGGGCAAGAACTGAAGGATTTCGAATATTGGCGATGAGGACCTATTTTGAGCAAATCGACCTTGGAATTAGCCGTTTACTAACCTCTTTTATCTTATTCATGTATTTTATATTCCAACAGGAATACTTATCATGCTTTACAGGGCAATGGACAAACTCATTCAAACCTAGCTTGTGGGTTATCCATAGACCGACCTGAACCGGCGATGAGCTAGGCCGATGGATCCTATAGGAGACTGGCATATTGAAGAGCATTTCTTTTATATATTTACACTTTTATGAAATATTTTGGTTGTTGTTTTGGTTTAGGGACACTTTTATTTTTTTGTAACTTTCATTTAGGGTTAGCCACCTTAAAAGTGGCAAACTTGCAATTTTGAGCACTTTTTAACCCTAGGAGTAGCAAGTATAAATACTTGCTTAAGAGAGGGTTTGAGAGAGATCATTTTTGCAGAATATACACCTCTTTTCACATGTGAATTAGGGTTCATACCTTAGTTCCAACTCTTATCGATTTCAATTCCAAGACTTGAAATTGTGGCGAGTGCAACATCTTGAAATTGTGAGTTATATTAATTTCATTTTGTTGTGATTTCTTTTCTTCTCTAGTGTGTTGTATCTAGGGTTGATTTGAGATAGTTCTTGGTCAGATTTACATGTTATTATTCACGAATTCTTGTGATTATTTGGAGGAAATTATCAAATTAATTCCATTCATCTTTAAGGTTTTCCTTGAAAACGTGATTTTCACCTTTGGGAAAGGGATCTTACTTTACGGTTTTCTTTGTCAAATTGAGGCTTCATTTGCGTGGATTATATGAAATTAGAGTGTTGTTAGAAGTCATTTTCTTTGGAGTATTCTGATTATATTATTGGTTGATTGAATTTCATCATTTCAACATTAGGGTTCATTTGAAAAGTGTTGTTTTTGGATCCGATTTTGCTTTGACTTGAGATAGTTATTCTTAAGTCTTTTGGATGTGCTTTTAAGTGTGTTTAGGCACATCACCAAGTCTGCTCATTTTATAGAGTGCTAGTGACCATCACTTTTGATAGTGATACGAGGTTTGTAAGTAGATTGTATAGTAGTTTACATAAAGCATTGGGCACTAAATTGTAGTTTAGCACAATGTTCCACCCTCAAACGGATGGTAAGTCTGAGAAGATTATACAAATACTAGAAGATTTGCTTAAAACATGTACACTGGATTTTGGAGGCAATTGGAATGAACATATACCCTTGGTGGAGTTTATCTATAATAACAGTTACTAGGCAATCACTAAGATGGCTCTATGTGAAGCTCTTTATGAAGAAGGTGTACGTCCCTACTACATTAGGATGAAGTGGGAGAAAGATAGATGATGGGGCTAAAATTAGTATAAGAGGTAGTAGATAAAGTAAAACTAATCAAGTAGAGAATACAGAGAGGTCAGTCTAGACAAAAGAGCTATGTAGATAAAAGAAGATGCCCTTTGGAATTTCAAGTAGGGGATAAGGTTTTGCTAAGAATTTCTCTAACAAAAAGAGCAATCTGATTTAGGTTAAGAGGAAAACTAAACCTAAAGTATATAGGCCCATTTGAGATCTTGGAAAGAAAAAGTACAGTAGCTTACAAGTTAGCTCTTCCACTAAGTTTGACTAGAGTACATGAGGAAGTATGTACTCGATCTGAACTAGATAGTAGCTTTGCAACCACTAAATGTATAGCTAAACCTATCATCTATGGAAAGGCCAATCAGAATTGTAGATGCCAAGGAGTAAGTACTAAGATGGAGAACAATCCCTTATGTCAAAGTATAACCGACCAATCAGATAGAAAGGGAAGCAACATGGGAATTGGAAGAAGAAATGAGAAAAAAGTATTTAGAACTCTTCTAAAATCAAGTACTTTTGAGGACAAAAGTTTTTATAAGGGGGGGAGAGAGAGAATATAATACTTGAAATTTTTTTATAATTCATTTATAAATATTATAACGTAAAAATCAAGGCTAAGGATGGGGATTCTATAAAAATGAGGGGCAATTTGGACATTTCCTAAAAGGAGTATTTAAGATTAAGTTGACCTAGTGTTCCCTTCTTTTGTCATCTTATGCAGTAAACAATAAGAGACTCTCTTTGAAGGAAAAGATAGTTTAGTATACCAAAAGGGAGATCTTAAGTAAACTAGGTAAGAATATTAATGGATTAGTGATTATTTCACATAAAATTGAGGATATGATCGTTTTTCAACCCTTGTTCTAATAGAATTTTGAAGTTGGGAAAAGACAAAATGAGCATAGGAATATATCAATCAAGGATATGACCTATGGAAGTATTGATGTAAGTAAACTAATCCATATAATTTAAGTAGATAATACATGTTTTAGGGTCAAGTTAAACCAACAAATAAAGAGAATCAAAATTAGGAGGAATTTGGAATAGAGGAATTAAGGTTCGCAAAAGGATATTGAGAGATATACGACATATCTACATGGCCATGTTTCGACTACGTTGAACCTTAAACATACCAAAAGATATATGACTTGTCTACATTGCCATGTTTCAACCGTGTTGAACCCTAAATATATCAAGTGATACACAACCTGTCTACACGGTCGCGTTCTGACCATGTTAAATGCGAAATATACAATGAGATATACGACCTATCTACATGACTATGCTCTAACTGTGTTGAACTTAAAACTCACTGAAATTTACATTACCCTTAACATAATCGTGTATTAGCCTGTGTTGAGCTATATGGCCTCTAACATGGCCATATTAAGTGAAACATAACTTCATTGTATATCTATTTAACTCCTAATTAAATTAATTTCCGCATGACTTAGATAATTAGTGAAACCTTGGATAACCTAATAGATTTAGAGAAATTAAGGGAATCATATTATTCTTAGATTAGTACTAAGAAGTGATCATTATTGCAATTACAGATTTCAAATTAGCTTTAAGTCTGGGACCAGAAGTGCTTTAGACTATGACTTAAGATACGTGTAACTTGTGTGTTGTTCCGTGCTTGTTTAAGTTAGTATATGTGTTGAA
This sequence comes from Laguncularia racemosa, assembly GCA_037954665.1. Taxonomy (NCBI): domain Eukaryota; kingdom Viridiplantae; phylum Streptophyta; class Magnoliopsida; order Myrtales; family Combretaceae; genus Laguncularia; species Laguncularia racemosa. Next base: position 1,831,963 of record JBBMOL010000068.1, read on the forward strand.
ATTGATTAAATTGAATGATTTAGCTTAACTATTTTAGTTATATGTTGTATGTGTTTAGCTCAGCTTAGGGGTCCATAGTGGTAGATCTTTAGGAAGCACTCCAATAATCTTTGTATGACGTTGTCCCTTGTGGAGTTCTACTTGGAAATGATCTGGGTTGAGTGTTAGATTAAGTAGTTTAAGTAGACATGGTTGTATAGCCCATAGTGGCAGTTTCCATCACCAAGTTTAAGTGAATTAAGAGCACATAGGTATGGGGCTAGTAGTGGTAGTTCCTATCTCCAATTTTAAGTGGCTCAATGGATCATGGGTGTGGAGCTCGTAGTAGCAATTCCCATCACCAATTTATTTTCAAATGTGTTAAGTATGTTAAGGGGGTCATGAGTACCCTATTGTTGCTTGTGAGCTTAAATTGTATCATGAAATGGTTGTTTATGTTTAAGTACTGCATAATGCATGTGATATCTATTTATATTTGTTCATGCGTGTGTGGTTGTGTCATACGTACTAGGCATTAGTTCACTCTTCAAGGAACATTTTTTTTAGATGTAGGTGTTGAGGGAAATAATAACCCAGAAGCTAACTTGGGTTTAAATGAACCACAAAGAGAGGAAGAAGATGGTTACCATTACTACTATGGTGATTAGAAATTTGATTGAATTCTATTAATTGAATGTAATAGATAGTATCATTCGGAGAATGTTAATTTAGAGTTTTATAGACTTCCGCTATGTTAGATGTTGAATATGGATTTATGAAATTGATTTTGAAGTTGTATGATATATTGAATGTCTTAATACATGAATTTTAGAATAAAAAGGTATTAGAGTTGGTCTAGAGTCTTAATGTGTTCTTTTAATATGAGGACATATGGTGAGCAGTAGCATGGCCCATAGCTCTAGGGTGTCACACTATACCCATTTATACTTATATCACATAAAGTCTTGTTCTTAAAATATATTTCAATTTAAAACATATGCATTTCACTAAAAAACAAACTTACTTAACATATTAATAGAGTATGTTTGCAATAGATGAAATATTGATTTTATAATTATCACTCTACATCAATAGATGAAATGATATGTTATTTAGAATTGCTACTACTCTTTAAAGGTGTATTTAGGGATATGTCTTGAATCGGATTGTAACTCTTTTCATCTTTACACAGTAGTCATGTCTTTTAAACTTACAAGTGAGAAAAAGAATGTTGATGATTAAAAAATATCAATAATAAAAAGTTCAATTGAAGTGAAAAAATTATAAATAGTTAAAAGATACTACTAATCAAAACAATACAAATGACAAAAGATTATGAAATGTAATCACAACCAATATATTAAAGTTATATAAAAGATGTAAAAACATGAGATTACCTTTGAAAAAAATTCTAATGATAAAAAATTCATATATACTATTTTGAAAACAAATGTTTTCTTGATTGTTTAAGAAAAGAAACAGTGAAAATATTTAATTATTACTTTTCTAATTGAAGTAAAACTACATTGTTTGCTTTCTTCCTTTTCTAGTCATCAATGTCCAAAATCTTGACTTGCAATATTGACAAGGTATTTAATGAAAAAGTAATATGAAAAGATACTAAAATGGAAAGAAAAATAATGTTGAAGAGGTACTTAAAAAAATAATATTGAAGAGGTTTGAAAAAAAATTCAAAATATATTGTTGTTTGATACCTTTTCAAAAAAAAGGTACTCTTGAGAAATCAACATTAGTTATTTTGTCCCCCTTAAAGAGGTATTCCTTTTACAATGACTAAACAAAAAGGGTACAATAACAAAAATGTTTCCAAATGGGTACTATTTTAGAAAAGGTAATATAAATGTATTATTTCAAATTATATTTTGATTTGAACCTAAAATTTAAGTGCATTGTTGACAAACTATGAAAAAAAAATTGTGAGTAAAATTAAAAAAAAAATCATTGGACTAAGAAAAAAAATAAAATAGTTCATTGAAAATAAAAATTTATATCTATATTACTGATTAATACTCCTTGGAAGCATTTTTCTTTTAGATGGGTAAGGAAAAGGGTAATTAAAAAAAATATAAACTAAATAATTTTGTAGATATATAACTATTTATTACTAACCAATCTTTAATTATAAAGAAGTGGTTAATTTGGATAATGTAAATGTTACACCCAAATCCCTTTCTTTCCTTAGGATGAAAACTTGATTCTTATTGTTTTTTTCTACTTATCATAAATCAATGTAAGACATCTTGGAGAAATCATTCTTGTAAAATACAATTGGCTGAAAGCTTATCAAAAGATTAATACATCAACTAAGTATTTTTAGACACCAAACGACTAAAGAGATAGCTAGAGTTGAAAAGTGAAAACTCCACATATACCTTAATTAACTTGATATTGTAGACAAAATTTTTCATCTATAGTAAGGATATAAAGTAATATAATTGACATAATACCCTAAAGAAGCATTATTTTCATATAGTTTAGGCTATTTTATCTATTTAAAAAGCAGAATACACTATGAAATAGATTTAGAAAAGAAGAGTCATTTTGTTACTACATATAACTTCATTACCACTTCATTGTCTTGTTTAAAGGGCTTCACTATTAATAATGCTATCATAATCTAAAAAGTATTTGCAAATATAAAATCCATGTAATAGGAACAGTCATGTTATCATGCATAAACATACCAGTTCTTTGAATTTAAATTTACGTACACATATGATTAAAGCATACAATGAAATTATAACTATCATAAAAATTCTATTGAAATAATCATGCAGTGCTCCTATTTGAGAGAGAGGGGATGGGAAGAGTTTCAATTGTTATTTCAACCATTCTAAGAAAATAAGTTATTAAGGGGTTATGTATAATGTGAAAACAAGCCACTAAAAGTGGTTGTGGAACAGAAATTGCGCAATGGAAATTTACTGTTGTATTCTAATCTCAACCACCTTTGGTATGGAGAAAATGTATAGAGAAGTTAATATCATAAATAGATATAGATAGATAAAGATGTTGCTATCATGCACTACTTCTCTATGAAAGAAACATGTAAACATAACTCAAATATTTTAGATAAAAATGAAAGTACATAAACCGTTGTAGGGAAAGAGCATCAAGAAGGGAAGATAGACTGAAAACTACTATTTAAGAACAAACTTTTTCTTCAATGGAACTTGTTTTCATTGTAAAAAGAAGATTAAAAAAAAAAAGTAATAGTGGAGAGACTTTAATATAGAGAAATTGCAATATTGAAATAATTGTGTGTCAAATTTGTGGGGATTTATTGAAAGAGAGAAGTAAAAGTGCAAGTGAAGGGGAAAAAATTGCAAGAAAAAGCGATAGAAAGAGAGTGTGTCATTTAAATAATTAAATTGTAGTGAGTTTGGGGTATGATACCCATTGGGAAATATTAAGAAAGTATTGTACATAAAAGCTTAAAAAAATTAAACTACTAATATACTTTTTTAAAGAGCCACTATTCTTAATAATTTTAATGGAAAAAATATGTCTTTTCTTCCAAAATTATGTATTATAAATAGATGTGATCAAATGAAATGTTCTAGTCAAGGCCATGGCATTTTAGTTTTTAACTATGCATATGAAAAACTTTTCAAAAGATCCCTTACCTATGTTGCACGTAAGTTTTATCATTCTAGTATAGATTCAAGTCTTTTTGTAAGGTTTTTTATTTATCTGTATCTTATTTATATTCATTTTGCATCTAATTTATATCTAATTTATTTTAATTGTCTTTTTTTTGTATACTTTTTCGTAAGTATGGTGGAAATAGTGATTAGAGAATAAGAGTTGAGAAGTGAAAACTAACATAGAAGTTTTAAGAAAAAAGTTTGAAAATTGTATTTTACTCATTGAAAAAAGAAAATTTAAATGGGTTCTTTTGTAAAAGGGAAAAATACACTTTCAAATTTCAAAAATTTTCTCCTTTTAATTAGATTCCTCAACTTTTTTTTTTTGTCCTATTCAAGTTCTCAATATTTTTTAATTTTCACAAACTATGACTTTCATTAACTTCATTAAATTTTTCATCCATCTTTAACCCACGGTAGATTTTCAAAAATCATTAATATAAATAAATGATATAGTTAAATATATATCAACTAAATAAACATGATAAAAATAATTAAAAAAAGAAAAAATAAAAAAGTTAAAAAAAAAAAGAATACAACCACCACTTGGTCATGGTGGTGGCTAACCACAACCTATGGAGGGCCATGTCAACAACACCTCTAAGAAACCGGTGGGTTGTAATCCATCACTAGGAAATTAAAAAGGTGAAAAACCTAATCAAGTTAGTAATGTGATAGATTGGCTCTTTAGCTTTTTTCTTTTTTTAATTTTCTAGTGGGTCACATGACCCACCAGCTTCTTGTTGCATTGTCCACCCTAAGCCTCAAGGTGGTCAAATTCTTTCCTTTCTAATTTTTTATTTTTTAAATTTTTTAATCTCAAACTTTTTATTATTTTATCTAATTAAATGCATGTGATAATATTATTTAATTAAATTAATTATTATCAATCAATGAAGAGCTACCACATGTCAATAATGAATGAAAATTTTAATGAAATTAATAAAAGTTCTAATTGGTAAGGTTATAAAATATTAGGGACTCAATTAAAAATAAATAAAAAAAACTCAAAAATAGAAAAGTAGTCGACATCTTTTTTATAAAACTGAATAAAGAGTAAATTAAATCAAACTTTATAGCATTTGTTTAATGTTGTAAGAGGATGCTTTCATCCATGAAACTAGATGTAAGATGTGTTTCAAACCATTAAGTTTGACGTCTCTTAGCTGTGACACATCTTTTACCAGTTTCTCAATTGTGATAAATTGAAAACTTTCACTAGACAATTTCCCTAATGAATTCATATTTGAGTTTTGATTTTTCATAGTGGACTATAATTAAGTTTTAATTAGGTACTTATTTGATATTCTGGACTTCTGTTTTCTAAATAGGTGAAACTTTTCAATTTATTACATTAAAAATATTTTGGCACCTATTTGAACAAATAGAATAATGGAGGATTTTAATTACACACAACTAAAGTGTAGATCTATTTATTTATTTGTGTGTTTTGCATAATTTTAAATCATACTAAAAAATATGTTTCCAAGGGACAAGTATGAAACATGAGCAAATATAATAAGGAATAAAACGAAGAATATATATAGAGAGAGGATTTTTCTAAGTGTAGACTTGGTTATTGTCTTAGCTAATTTTCCTGGGAAAAAAAATTGTGGAAAGAAAAAAGGGAAAAAAGTTGGTCTTGGTCGATAGCCATATATTTTAGCTACTTATATATATATATATATATATATACGTATACCTAAGTATGAATAAAATATAAGGCTTTATTTAAATTCTATCTTAAATAAAGTATAAATTCTTAAATTTTAAAATTAAAACATATATTATAATATTTTGAAATCACCTTGTACTATAGTATACATTGTATCTCGTGAAACTTACAAAGTTTGCATTTCTTTTTATAAATTTTAAGTTTATATGATATTAAAAAAGTAATATATATATATATATATATGATATTATAAGTTTTTCATATGTAAAACTTATAGAACCTATAGTAAAACCTGTAAAATTAAAAAATTAATTTTTTCTCCTTTCATTATTTCAAGTTTTTGTGGTTTTTTAGAATAAGGGAAAAGGAAAATTAGCAAAATAAGAAAAAAAATGGAAAACATAATGTGGAAGAAGTGACATTAGTTTATCCATTTAGGTTATTAACTTATGGGTTTGAACACCTTTATTTTTTATTTTACTAAAATATTTATTGATAAAAATATAATAATATTATTTATTTATTAATATTATTTAATAATTTTTTGTAAGGTGGGTATAAGGTACTTTAAAACTTATACCCTATATACTTTAAAGTATAGATTCCAAAGTAAATGTAGGGTAAGAAGTCTTCATACTAGTACCCTATTATGTGGGAGTAAATTCCAAAAAATCTATATTTAGAATCTATCCCGTGACTCTTAGTACCTACTTGAAACCTACTCGGTTGATTAGACTGCAAGTGGGTACCTTAAAAAACAAGATTACTTGCTCACCCTTAATTGCGTTTAATCTATATTTAATTTATTTCAACTATTTTTTTCTGTTTTGGTATTTATCATATTTATGGTAAAATTAGTAATTAGAAAATGGGAGTAGATAAGTGAAAAATTAACATGTTTCTAAGGGAAAAGTTTAGAGAAATGTATTTTATTTAATGGAAAAGGAATTCTTAATTAGGTTGTAATCCTCAAGAATTCTTCAAATTAGGATGAAAATTGCTTAGGGATAATCTAGAAATATTCCTAAGAGTCGATAGAATACTTGATCCTAACCTTGGAGTTTACCTCAACCCCAATTAATCTATAAATACATGAATATAATATATATATATATATACATATATATTGTAGCTAAGGTTAATATCATAAATAATCTAAAGGAATTGGGAGCAATTTGGTAATTCGGATAAGGACTATAAATAGGTTGTTATAAGCCTTATTGACCTTTTTTCTTTCTTTGCCTCTCATAGAACCCTAAATCCTTCTTATATGAATCCATAGAGAAGGAGATGACCTTTTTTCCACAACTAACTTATCGGATTAAGATAAGTACATAAATCAATGATTGTGAATCGTGATTTACGTATGTATATGATAGCATAAAGAATTAACGTATTAAGGTTTATAAATCTAGATTAATCCATGATACACAAGGGATGAAACAATCGGTTCACTCATTACGATAACAATTTGAGTCAAGTAAGTGTATTTACTAGTATATTACATTATAAATTTTATGTTAGATGGATCAATTAAGATAAATTGAATAGAAATCGAACTAATGGATCAATTTACGCGGTGTATAGTGAGGTACACGACCATATTGGAAACGTGTTTAAAACTTAAAGTGAACCGAGAGATACACGGCTTCCTAACACGACCGTGTTGAAAATAAAAGGTGAATAGAGAGATACACAACCTCTCCACACAACTGTATTGGAAAAAAAAAAAGATCAACACGACCATGTTGAGGTTGTGTTGATGAATAGTAAACAGAGAGATACATGACTTCTTAACAAGACCATGTTGAAAAAAAAAAAAAACTACATGACCTCTCAACATTACCATGTTGAAAATAAAAACGACATAGTGAATAGAGAGAGGTACATGACCATGTTAAGACCATGTTAGAAAAGAAAAATAAAATTAAAAAAAAAATGACCTCTGAACATAACCATGTTAAGACCACGTAAAAAAAAAAAATTGTATGCGGCCTTTGGCACAATCATGTACTACCTTACACTCAACTACATAGCTCCCAACATGACCGCATTGAGTTGAAATGTGACTAGTCTCCTTTTGATATTTATAGGAATACAATTCTAAAGTAAAACCATTTGAATCATGTATAGGTTTGAAAGAATTGTGAAGTTAGAAAAGTATAAAAACAAAAAACAAGTTTTGCAAGGTTAGGTACTTGTATACCATATTTGTTATTTGTGCTTGATAAATTAGATTTTTGTGTATAGGTTTAATGATATTGTAAATGAATCGGATCGAGTGTGCATGTGATTGTGAATTACTAGGTCCAAGAAATTGAGTGTGGGTCGGTGTTCTTAGGACGGAACCCTGATGATTAGTATGTGACATTGTCCCCAATGGAGTCGTATATTGAAATGATCCAGGTCTTATGTGGAAGGTTATGATGTGTATTGTGAAAGGTTGTAGTGTATAGACTCATGAATAATGAGGAGTACCCACTATCATATCTATCTACTATATATATATATATATTATGTAAGGTTATGGAAGGTTAATGTGTGAGGACTCATGAACTCATGGATAGTGGAGAGTACTTACTGTCATATATACATATATATATATATATATATATTATGAATGGTTGTGGAAAGTGGATGTGCGAAGACTCATGGATAGTGGAGAGTACCCACTATCATATAGATATTATTATTATGTATGGTAAGAGACTAATGGACAAAAGATTACCTTTGTCATATACATATAGGTATATATTGTTTGTGGATGGATTGTGAAAGAATGTTTAGGATTGTGTGAAGATGTTTATGTTGTGATTGTGTATTGGCTAAAGACTATGAAAGATAAATAAATTTGTGAATGAATATTATGGTGCATTTTGCATTTGTTACTATTTCTAGCATGGCATGTGTATGTGTGTGTAGGTATGCATTATACTAGGTGTTAGCTCACCTATCATGGAATTTTTTTTTTTTTAGTTACAGATGCTACAAGAGAGAATGTAGGATATGTTGAAAATCTGGGGAAAATAGCTCAAGATCAAAACAATGAAAAGAATGTAGAATACTTCTATTATGATGACTAGTAGATAGACTCAAGAAAGATATGTTAAATTTTATTTAGTTGTTTTGGGAATTTCTACTGTAAGTGAATGTTAATTGCTTTTGCTGTTTAATTTGAGAAGAATGCTGATAACTTATTATTGAGGATGGGGAATTTCATTAATCCCTGTTATGCAATAGATGTTTAATGACTACCATTAAGGGTACATGAACAGGAGTATTTGAAGAATAGTAGTGATTGAGTGATGGGAAAATTTCTAACACAGTCAGCCTTTTCAGAACCCAATTTGGATGATGATCCAAATTGCTCATATTTACCTTATGTCTTTATTTCTAATAAAATTTGAGAATAATCTTACAGGTACAATGATAAATCTCTATAGGATGCCAATATGTCCTACAACTCCCGTTGGACACAGAACATTTTTCAGGATGACAATAAAAAACCCGCTACGATTATTTTTCTATTCCGAGGCATTGGATCATGAAGACTTATGTTATTTTGTATCTTGTAATTTTTTTATGAACTATTTTGGTTACATTTTGGTTTTGAGACACTTTTATTTCCTTGTAATTTTCATTTAGGGTTAGCCACCTTAAAAGTGGCAAACTTGTAATTTTGAGCACTTTTTAACCCTAGGATAGCAAGTATAAATACTTGCTTAAGAGAGGGTTTGAGGAGGCCATATTTTTCAGAATTGAGAGTTCATTTCACGTGAGGATTAGGGTTTCCTAATTGTCGTTAGACTCTTATCAATTTCAATCCCAATAGTTGAAATTGTGGCAAGTGCAACACCTTGAAATTGTGAGTAATATCAATTTTATTTTGTTGTGATTTCTTTTCTTCTCTAGTGTGTCATATCCAAGGGTGAATTGAGATAGTTCTTGGACAGATTTGCTTCTTATTATTTTCTAATTCTTGTGTTTAATTAAGATCCTTTGCATTTGAATTCGGTTCTTCCTTGAAGATTACTTCTTGAACGTGATTATCACTTGTGGAAAGGGGTTCTTAGAATTGAAGTTTTCTTTGAATTTGTAGATTATTCACGTGGGATTATATGTGATTAATGTGATGTTAGAAGAGATTATTATTGTGGTATCACAATTGCAACATTGAGTATTTGGATTTCATTGCAACTTCACTAGGTTCACGCCATTTTTGCCCTTTTTGGAACCGGTTTTGTTGTTGACTTGAGTTTTTTTTTTCTTGAGTCTTTTAATTGTGCTTCCAAGTGGATTTAGGCACATCATTGAGCCTTTGTGTGTCTTCAAGAAATGAGGACATGTGGTTGATCATAGTGTACTCGAATTTTGGGGTATTACAGCTTAGGTGATATCAGAGCATAAGTTGGTAGATCTCTAGACTGTTTAGGTTTGATGATCATTAGAGTTAAGTGAAGATCAATAATGTAAGTTTTATCTAATAGATAGTAAGTCATGATCTTTGAATGAATTACGTCTTGGATTTATAGGATAAAGATATATTTGAGAGTGGTTAGAAAATGGGATTGATATTACTGATTTGTGTACTCCTTTAGTAATATTAAAAATTTCATGTTTAAATTTTTTCATACTATGAGGAATGTATATATATTCTTATATCATTCCCCACTATTGTATTTTATTTTGTAGAATTCCTAAGAGAATTTCAAGACCAAGATCATCCTTAAGAGTTAGAGGTGATGCTCTTGATAATAGAATGCCCCCTAGAGCTCCTCATCAAGGACAAGGAAGGAATGAGGTAAATTTTACACAAATGCTAGAGGTTGTCAATACTTTAGCAGGAGTAGTGGCACAATAGCAACAACAAATATAAGACATGCAAGTACTAAACATTAGATAAGCCCATATGATGGGAGAGATTAGAGAGAGGCCAGTTGGAGAAATGGGTTTGGACCGTTTTGTTAGAATGGTCAAGGAATTCAAGCTTAAGGTTGATGATCCATTGGATGTTGAACAGTGGATCAATGAATTGGAAAAGACTTTTGAAGCGTTGGGACACTTGAAGATAAAAAGGTGAAATATGCTATGTATTTATTGAGAGGCTCAGCTTCTGAATGGTGGTTGAGTGTTCTTAAACTCACCATAAGGGTGATCACTTGGGATAGGTTTAAAGAAATGTTATATTAGCAGTATTTCCTAACCACCATCAAGGACAAAATGTAGGCATCATACTATAATTGCTGCTAGGGAAAGAGATCAATAGATGTATATGAGATAGAACTCAACCGTCTAATGAACTTTATGCCACCTACATTTAGAGCTAATGAGAAGTCCATGGCACATCGGTTTGTGTTGGGATTGAAGCTACGCTACAGCATGAGATAGTTACTTTCCAACCAAAAGCCTACTTGGAAGCTATAGACAAGGTAAAACTTTTAAAATAGAGTCACAAGGGAATTGACGAGATGAGAACATTGGGACCAAGAATGGCATTAGGAAAAAGACTCATTTAAAATATTATCACTCAAGATCAGGGCAAATGGCCTCACACAGTGTAGACTAGATCTATGGTCATAATAGAACCCTCTTCCCATGCAAAAACCTTATATGTAGGACAAAGTAACAAGTGTGGAAGATGTTACACGCTACATGAGCTAAATGAATGCAAATGGCCATAGGGTGTCTAGTTCTCATGTAGGAAGATGAGACATAGTAGCAAAACCTGTTAGGAGTGGTCAATCCCATTGACATTTTGCTTCTTCTACAAACAAAGGGGTCATAGGATGGTGGACTACCCAGAAAACAAAAAACAAAATGTACAGCCAGCCCTAGTAGCAAGAAACCAGACTGGGACTAATAATGGTAAACCTCAACAAGCAGGGCCAAGGCAAAGGGCAGTAACATGAGTGTTTGCACTATAGACATAGGACACTTTAGATACAAAGACCTTAGCAGGTACAATATTGGTAAATTATGTTGAAGCATATGTGTTGTTTGATACTGGTGAATCACATTCATGTATATCTAATGTATTTAGAAGTAAATATAATGTATGTAAAGAAATGTTGAATGTTGTATTGAGCTTGAGTACTTCGATGGGTGTGGGTAAGGGATTAAACCAAATGTGTGGAAAGGACTGTATAGAAGTGGAGGGTAAGATATTATTTGCAAATCTTCTAGTGTTAGACATAACCAATTTTGATGTAATTTTGGGAATGAATTAGTTATTCAAACATCATGCAACAATAGATTATCATGACATGACCATCCGTTTCAACATGCTAGAAAGAGAACAATTTAACTTTAAATTGGAAACTTATAAACCAACATGATTGCCAACTTATGAATTGTGGGGTAAAAGTATGATCGCATCAATAGTAGTTAAAGCTGAAGAGGTGATGGAAATTGAGAGAGTAAGAGTAGTGAAGAAATATACTGGAGTATTTCTGGATGACCTACTCGGTTTACCTTCTATAAGGGAGATTGAATTTAGCATAGATATAGTGCCTGGTATGACTCCTATATCAAAAGCCCCATATCATATGGCACCCATAGAGTTGAAAGAATTAAAGGATCAAATAGAAAAGCTGTTGGACAAGAAATTTATCAGACCAAGTCTCTCACCTTAGGGTACACCGATATTATTTGTGAAGAAGAAAGACAACAACATGCGATTATGTATAGACTACTGGGAGTTAAATAGGGTTACAATTAAAAAAAAAATACCCTCTCCCAAGAATTGACTACTTATTAAATCAATTACAAGGAGCTTAAGTCTTCTCAAAAATAGACTTAAGATCTGGGTCCCATCAATTGAGGATCAAGGAGGAAGACATCCAGAAGACCGCTTTCAAAACTATATACAAGCATTATGAATTCCAAGTATTTCTTTTTGGACTCACAAATGCATTGGCCGCGTTTATGGATTTAATGAATCGCATATTTAGGAAATATTTGGATAAGTTTGTCATCATGTTCATAGATGATATTTTAATATACTCCAAAAGAGAAGAAGAACACAAGTAGCACTTAAAGGCAGTATTGAGTAGATTGCAAGTAGAAAAGTTATACACTAAGTTTAAGAAGTGTGAGTTTCGGCTAAAGCAAGTCACCTCTTTAGGACATGTGATTAGTAAGGATGGATTTATCTATAGATCCTAAGAAGATAAGAGTTATAAATGAATGGTCCAGGCTAAAGACCGTAACAAAAATTAGAAGCTTCTTAGGGTTAGTAGGATACTACAAAAGATTTGTGGAAGGATTCTCTAAACTAGCAATCCCTTTGACCAAGTTAGCTCAGAAAGGAGTCAAGTTTGCATGGGATGATCGATGTGAAGCAATCTTCATGACATTGAAGGAGAAATTGACTTCTACATCTGTACTTGCACTACCAGTTAGTGGTGAAGAATTTTTTGTGTATAGTGATGCCTTTATATAAGGGCTTGGATGTGTATTGATGTAGAAAGATAAGGTGATAGCATTCGCATCTAGATAGTTCAAGCCTTATAAGAAGAATTACCCAACACATGATCTAGAATTAACAGTCGTGGTATTTGCACTCAAATTATGGAGACATTATTTGTATGGGGAGAAGTGTAGAATATACACAGATCACAAAAGCCTCAGGTACTTCTTTACCCAAAAAGAGCTAAATATGAGGCAAAGACGCTGGTTAGAATTGATAAAGGACTATAACCTAAACATCCAATACCATCCTTAGGAGGGCTAACGTCGTTGCTGATGCACTCAGTAGGAAAAAGCATGGTAATTTAGCCACAATGATCACAACTCAAAAGAGAATATCGGAAGATATGTAGAAACTAGACTTAGAGATTGTTACCTAAGAAGTTAGAGCTAGACTCGCTAGTTTATGAATATGAACAGTATTAATTAATATAATAAAAGTTGCACAAGATGAAGATGTGGGGATACAAGAAATGAAGAAATGAGTGGAAGAGGGAAAAGCTGTAGAGTTCAATGAAGATGTAGAGGGGGTGTTGAGGTATGGTCACAGGCTATGTGTGCCAAGTATAGATGAACTGAAGAAAGAGATATTGAAAGATGTACACTATTCTAGGTACTCTATGCACCTTAGAAGTACTAAGATGTATAGAGACTTGAAGAACAATTATTGGTGGAGGAATATGAAGAGAGAAGTGGTCGATTATGTATTTAAGTGTATGACCTGCCAACAGATCAATATAGAACATCAGAGACCTGTTGATATGTTGCAACCTTTACCTATACCAAAGTGGAAATGGGAACATGTGACCATGGACTTTATCACAACACTACCTTGATTGATGACTAAATTGAACATAGTATGGGTGATTGTTGATCGGCTTACAAAATTGACACACTTCATACCAGTAGGTACTGGTTATAAACTAGAGAAGCTAGCATAAATTTATATCAAAGAAGTTATAAGGTTGCATGGGATACCAGTCTCCTTGGTGTTAGATAGAGATACGAGATTTGCGAGGAGGTTTTGGAATAGTCTACATAGAGCTTTGGGGAAAAAACTACAATTTAGTATGACTTTTTACCTATAGACAAATGGTTAGTTAGAACAAATGATTCAGATATTGGAGGATATGTTGAGGGCATGTGCATTAGACCTTAGTGGAAATTGGGATAAACATTTGCCCTTAGTGGAATTTGCCTACAATAACAGTTATCAAGCTACCATCCAAATGACACCACATGAGGCGTTGTATGGAAGAAAGTGTTGATTGATGTTACATAGGGATGAGGTGGGTGAGAAACAAATATTGGGACCTAATCTGGTGTAAGATATAGTAAACAAAGTGAAGTTAACCAAGCAAAGAATGCAGTTAGCTTAAAGCCACCAAAAGTCATACGCAGATAAGAAAAGACGCCCATTGGAGTTTCAAGTAGGAGATCATGTGTTGTTGAAGATTTTACCTACGAATGGAGTAATAACATTTAGACTAAGGGGGAAATTGAACACTAGATATGTGGGACCTTTTGAAGTCTTAGAGAAAATTAAACCAGTGGCATATAAACTGACAATGCCACTAAGTCTAGTTGGAGTACACAATGTATTTCACATTTCCATGCTAAGGAAATATGTGCCAAACCCAAATCAAATCACTGCATTAGAACCTCTACAAGTGCAGCTATCTCATAACCGTTAGAATTGTAGATACTAAAGAGCAAACTTTGATAAGACAGGTTATCAAGTATGTCAAGGTGTAATGGAGCAATTAAATCGAAAGACAAGCAACTTAGGAACTAGAAGAAGAGATGAGAAGAAGATACCTAGAACTCTTCAGCAATTTAGGTAATTTTTTAGGACGAAAATTCTTGTAAGGGGAGGTGGGGAGAGAGAATGTAAATACACAAATATAATATAAAATAATATAATATAATATAATATATAATATATAATATATTGCAACTAAGGTTAATATTGTAAATAATCTAAAAGGATAGGAGGCAATTTGGTAATTTAGACAAAGACTACATACAGGTCGTTATAAACCCTATTGACTTTTTTCCTTCCTTTACCTCTTATAGAACCCTAGAGCCTTCTTATGTGAATCTATAGAGAGGGAGATAACCATTTTCCACCACTAGCTTATTGGATTATGGTAAGTACATAAATCAACGATTATGAATTGTGATTTACATATGTATATGGCAGTGTAAAGAATTAACGCATTGAGGTTTACAGTTCTAGATCAATTCACGTTACATAAGGGATGAAACAAATGATTCACTCATCACAATAACAATTTGGGTCCAGTAAGTGTATCTATTAATATATTACATTATAAATTTTATGTTATATGGATCAATTGGGTTAAATTGAACAGAAATTGAGCTGATGGATCGATTTACAAGGTGTATGGTGAGGTACACAACCTCCCAACATGATTGTGTTGGAACCATGTTGAAAACTCAAATTGAGAGATACGCGACTTCTTAATACAACCGTGTTAAGAGGCTATATTGAAAAAAAAAAAACAAGATAGTGAATAGAGAGAGGTACATGACCATGTTGAGAGCATGTTAGAAAATAAAAATAAAATTAAAAAAAAAAAGACGTCTCAACATAACCATGTTGAGACCATGTAAAAAAAAAATGTATACAGCCTTGAACACGATTATGTACTACCCCGCACTCAACTACATGGCTCCTAATATGACCATGTTGAGTTGAAACGTAACTAGTCTCCTTTTGATATTTATAGAAATACAATTCTAAAGTAAAACCATTTGAATCATGTATAGGTTTGGAAGATTTGTGAAGCTAGAAAAGTATAAAACAAACCAAGTTTTGCAAAGTCAGGTATGTGTATACCATGTTTGTTGCTTGTGCTTGATAAATTAGATTTTTGTGTGTGGGTTTAATGATATTATAAATGAATCGAGTTGAGTGTGCATGTGATTGTAAATTGTTTGGTCAAAGAAACTGAGTGTGGATCAGTGTTCTTGGGGTGGCACCCTGATGATCTCTATGTAATGTTGTCCCTAGTGTAGTCGCATACCGAAATGATCTAGGTCTTATGTGGAAGATTGTGTTGTAAAATGTTATGATGTGGAAGGTTGTGATGTGTATTGTGAAAGGTTGTAGTGTATGTACTCATGGACTCATGGTTAGTAAGGAGTATCCACTATCATACATATATATATATTATTTTTATATATGGTTGTGGAAAGTTGATGTACGAGGACTCATGGATAGTGGTGAGTACCCACTATCATATATATATATATATATTATGTATAGTTGTGGAAAGTGGATGTGCGAAGACTCATTGACTCATGGATAGGGAGGAGTATCCACTATCATATAGATATTATTATTATGTATAGTAAGAGACTTATGGACAGGGGGTTACCTTTATCATATATATATATATACATATATTGTTTGTGGATGGATTGTGAAAGGATATTTAGGAATGTTATGTGTGAAGATGTTTATGTTGTAATTGTGTATTAGCTAAAGATTCTGAAAGATAAATTAAATTGTGAATGAATATTATAGTGCATTTTGCATGTATTACTATTTCTAGCATGGCATGCGTGTGTATGTGTAGGTATGCATTGTACTAGGCATTAGTTCATCCCTCATGGAAAAAATTTGTTTAGTTACAAACACTATAGGAGAGATCATAGGATGTGTTGAAAATCTGAAGGAAACAGCTCAAGATCAAAACCATGAAGAGAATATAAAATATGTCTATTATGATGACTAGTAGATAGACTCAAGAAAGACATGTTAAATTTTATTTAGTCGTTTTAGGAATTTCTATTGTAAGTGAATGTTAATTACTTCCGTTGTTTAATTTGAGAAGAATGTTGATGACTTATTATTGAGGATGGGGAATTTCATTAATTAATCTCTATTATACAATAGATGATTTATGATTAACATCAAGAGTACATGAACAAGAGTATTTGAAGAATAGTAGTAATTAAGCCTTTACGTGTCTTTAGAAAATGAGGACACATGGCAGGTCATAGCGTATTCGGATTTTGGGGCTTTACATAGTCCATGTAATAAAATCCTCAAACTAAGAATTGAAACCCTAATTAAACCTAAACCTTAAAGCGCTACTTCCACAACCATAAACCTTAAAACCTAAAGTGAATTATTGAAACCTTAATTCAATTCCGAAACCCTAATTTAGTTAATTAAAAACCTAGTCCACAACAAGAACCCTAAATGGAGCAATAAACCCTAAAGCTCTAATTAAACCATAAATTGAATCAAAACCTTAAAAATTGAAGCTAATTTTAAGAAAGCCTAAATATGATAATCAGGGATAATTAGCAACATTTGACAATTAAGCAACACCAATCAATATAAAGTTAGCAAAATTAGAGATGCATGTATTAGCTTAACCAGTTGACTACAAAATTGATAGCGGTATGGTAATAGTAAGATAATGTAATGCACCTATAATCTCACAATATGCCTTAAGATTTTGCAAGTGGGGAAAACCATGACCACTAAGTTGACTCCTCGGTGACATAGGAGTTATGAAGGGTTTTGAAAGATGCATGTGATGGCATTTAAGGAGATCAATGGTAAATTGATAAAGATGGATGCCCTAAGGAGTATGACTGAGCTGAATGCCAAGAAAGAAGTGGAGATCACCAAGATCTTTCATGGCAAATTGATGAGAGAGAACAGAGATGTAGTAATGGAGAAGAGTAAGATTACTACCCATGAAGATGATGCCATCAACATAAAGAAGAAGAATAAGATTTTGAGAATCCTGAGAGAGGATAAATATTGAAGTGTTAGCTTTACTTTGATGAAAATCAATGCAGAGGAAAAAAAACTGTTAAACCAGTGAAACTAAACACTTAGAGCCTATTTAAGACCATATAGAAACTTTTGCAATTTACTTACTTGATTTGGTTAGCAAAGATGAACAAACCCTAGAGGTTGTTTCATAAAAACTGTTTTTGTGAGATGTACATAGAGAAATTCATTCTTAACATTAAGTTATCAAATTTCCCATTGAGAAGACACTGCATGAGATAAGATGAAGCAAATGATGGTAGGTTTAATAACTAGACTAAAAGTCTCAATGTAGTTAATGCCCTCTTGTTGAGTGAAGCCCTAGGCCTCTAGATGTGCTTTATAGCTCTTGACTTGCCCTTCTACATTATATTTTATTGGAAATTTCCTACAGCATTATAATTAGATGAAGGATAAGAATCCATGTTTTATTTTTAAGGAGAGAGTCAAACTCTTTTTGCATGGCAACGGCCCAAGTAGGATCTTTTAGTCTAATAGTGTAATGGCAAGGTTTACAAACAGAAGTATATTTGTATAGATTGAGGATGGTTCTAAGTTTGGAATGGCTAGTTTTAGAGTGCTTGAGCATAGGATGAGTGGGTTTAATGGGGGAAGGTTGAGGAAGGGGTGAATAAGTTTAACTATCAAGTGATGGCATAAAAGTAGAGGGTAAGATAGTGTGGATTAGGGAAGAAAGGGGAGAAGCTTGAGGGATTTCAATAAAAGTTGATTGCGAAGGAGGACAAAAACAAGTGCAACAATAGACATTACTTACAAGTGGATGGGAAAAAAAAGTGGGGGCTAAGGATATAGATGTACCTGATGTAGTAGGGTCTTAAGGTGTGGAGGAAGAGTGTAGAGATAGAATTGGTAAGGGGGGAGGAGGAGTGGGAGTGAAGGTCTCATGATGTGGATGTACTAAAGTAGAAGGGTCTTGAGGTGTGGAGGAAGAGAGAGAGGGGTCTAAAGATGTAGGCAATAGGGGGGATTTAACATAATGGTAGCCACTTGAGTCAATAGGTAGGGTAGCTTGTATGTTGAAGGTTAGAAGAGGTAATGAAGATGACTTGAGTTTAGTATTGGAGGAAAGTGCTTAAATAGTATAAGGAAAAACTTATTCATGAAAGACAATATGATGGTTAACATGAACTTAACCTAAAGCGGAGTCTAAGCAGTGATAGCCTTTATGTTGAGTAGAGTAGTCGATGAATGCATAAGGGAATGAGCAAGGGGAGAGTTTGTTTAGAGCTTGAGTAGTGGTGTTGAGATACCAAAGACACCTAAATGTTGAAGAGTTGCAAAAGGTAGTCTATTAATAGTGTAAACAGCAATGAGAGCTACATCAACCCAAAATGCGGTAAAAATATTTGCATGTAGTTGAATGGTGTGAGTGAGCTTGGTATTGTGTTTGTGTTTATGTTCAACAATGCCATTTTGTTAGGAGTGTATGGACAAGAGAATTAAACAATGATGTAAGGTAAATATACCTATCAAATTTATAATATAGTGAATTGAATATGGATATCATCCCATATAAATTGTGAGTACTAGTACTAACTTATACTCTACTAACTAACTTATAAATTGTAGGGATTGATTAGTCTAAAACCTACAACTAATTATTATCTACTAAACTAAATACTCAATTGAAAGCAAGAAGAGTAAAAACATATTGCAATTAACTTCAAGATGGCAAAACAAGTATTAAGACTTTACTTCCCTTAGGATTTATCACGTCATATCAACATAAATTATTCAAATTCATCTTCAATTTCATTGATTAGGGAAATATCCCTAGTTTAAGCTAATAAGTTTCTCAAGTTTATAAACCCCGATTTCAAAAATATGTATTTGAATCTCTTCATAACAGCATATTTTCAAGATTATATTAAGAATAATGAATTCTCTAAAAATAATTGAATTAAATGCAAAAGAATTATGTAACTTATCTTTAAGATTACATGAAATTCCCTTCAATCATGTTAGATCTCATTACACATCAAATCTCTCAATCATAACGCATAATATCAAATATTGAACTAATACCCTATAAATATTAATCTAAATAAAATCAAGAACACATGATCGAATCAAGAAACTAAAACTTCATTGAAATAGCAATAAAAACTTAGTCATATAATAATCCTAGAATCCATAAATCTAAATACTAAGAAGTTTAAGCTCTAATAATGGTAAAATCATAATTATTAAATGATGAAAAAACATACATTGTCAAAGAATTCAAAAGAAAACCCTAATTCTTGAAGTAGAAAAATTGTGCTCTTCTCTACTTTTAAAAGAGCCCTAAAACCTATGAAACACGTATTCTAAAGTTAAGGAGCTAGGTCCCTTTTTTTCCTTTATACAGGAGGTATCAAAAACTCTATTTTTATGCCATCATGCTATTCAACATGACCATACTTCGAGTCATATCAAAATTTTCGAATAAAATTTAAAAACTGGAATCTATAATTGATACAGTCTAAACACGATTGTGTTTAGAGGCCGTATCTAAGTCATACTTAGAAAATATTTATTTCCGAGAGATATACAACCATTAGATATGGTTGTGTCTCACCACCATATTACTCTCATAATTTACTTCTTCAGGCTTCAATCTTAACACGATTCTAACATGGCCATATCAACTACCAGTCTCTATCTTAAAAAATTCATAACTTCTTTCATTTTGCTCCAAATTAAGTAATTTTTTATTCCTTTTCTTTCTTTTAATTTAATATTTCATCAAAGCCATAAAATCAAAATATTACTTAATTAAAAATTAGTTTCTTCAAAAACACACCAAAATTATGGCATAAATACTTTAATTCTCACTTAATATATATATCCAATTAAGTGTCTATTAAACATGGATGCCATTATCACACAAGAATGTAGTAAAAGTCATGTTGAGAAATCCACCATCACCATCACTATGAAAGACTTTGATATGAGTTGAAAAGTAATTTTCAACCAATAATTTGAAGTGCTCAAAATGAGAGAAAACGTCACTTTTATTATGCATTGGGAAAATCCAAAAGTATCAAGTATAATTATCAACTAAAATGGCATAGTAATGAAACCTTAAGTTTGATCTAACAGGCAATTGCTAGACATTAGAGTAGATGACATTAAGGGGCTTTTGTGCTCCCTGTGAAGAATTTTGAAATGGGAGTCTATTGGATTCGCCAACACTACAGGAATGACATGGGCTAAAGGTGGAAAAAGAAGATTTCACTTGAATGAATTGATGTTAAACAAGTTTATTGAGGACTTTTTTGTGGGGGTGACATAACCTAGTGTGCTAGATCTCTCTTGGGACAACAATTATAACAGGAGACCTAGGTGGGTAGATTAAGAACAACTTGATGCAACATAGAGGATACTTAATGAGATATTGTAGGACATTGCTTGTTTGAAGCATAGTCATTTGTACCTACAGCTAAAAAAATGATCATCGAAGGGTGAGCTAATGCCTAATACATATAATCCACAAACTCATGCATATGATCAACCATAATTTAAATCACATACACCAATGCAACAACAAAAAATTCAAATAGTGGGTTATTATCTCATTTAAACTTCAAACATCAAAAGATTACTCATGACTCCTACTATGATGTTGGGAACTACCACTACAAGCCCAACACCCATAAGTCTTTAAATTTACCGAATCATCTCGGTATGCAACTCCACAAAGAACATTGCCATATACCGATCAATGGATGCCTCTTAAGGCTCTACCACTATAGGTTCTTAGGCCGAGCTAAGCACAATCAATAAGTAACTTAATCATAACCAATATACTCTTAATTCCATTTCCTCGACTAACTTAACAAGCAAAAACAACATACAAGATTACATATACATAAAAGGGTAGTATCCAACACAACTGATCTTTGCCTAACAATTACTTTAAAATCTATCAAGTTACAAAACAATTGATCTTAGTACTAGTCTAGAATATCACTTAAGTATTGAATTTTTGTTACCTAATTTTTATTATATCAATTATCTTACTTTGATAGAGTTTCTAGAGTTATACTAGCTATTTGGGATTAATGAAATTCAAAAAATAAGAAAAAAATTGAATAAAAAAGTTTTCAGGATATACAGTTGTACATTAGGTCATGCTCATGAGCATGGCAAGCAACATAGCCGTATACTATAACTATGTATCTTTCTATACACTTTCATCATTCTACACGCCCAAATACACGTTCATATATTACAATCTATACGGTTACATAGGTAGGTACACGGTTGTATACTTAGCCATAAACATCCCAACATATTCATTTCTTCTATAAACAACACAAGCAGGTACATGGACATGTACTTGGCCATGTACCCCTATGTCCACTTTGAATTCTCTTCTTAATTCACCCACTTTTAACTTCTTCCAACATTAAATGAAATTCATCACTACTAAGCCTAATTATACATTGATTATCACATCGAGACACTAAATTTCGTTGAATAGAACAACTTATCAGTCTAGATTGTTCCAACAATTAAAGTCCTACCCTAAACTTTGCTCACACCAATCATTGTGCAGTGAAATCCAATGAAATTAACCCTAATTCATATCACATGCATGTAAATGGTGATCAAGAATCATTTATCAATATAATTACCACTAGTAATTTCATTAGATCGTAGGGTGTAGTAGTTGCCTACTTCACCTAAGTTTTTTCTTACTTTAGGAGTGTTATAATGCAACAAGTGAAAAGGGTCAGGCTAACATATGTTTAACCCTTTTTTATACATATCTTGTAAAATAATGAATTTGCCCCTTAACTTAATTTTTTATTGCTTTT
The DNA here is from genome assembly GCA_037954665.1 of Laguncularia racemosa. NCBI lineage: Eukaryota > Viridiplantae > Streptophyta > Magnoliopsida > Myrtales > Combretaceae > Laguncularia > Laguncularia racemosa. The sequence continues at coordinate 1,854,394 of JBBMOL010000068.1, forward strand.
ATTTGCCCTGACCTTTTATTATTTTATTTTTTATTTATTTTTATTGGGTTTACATTCTCTCCTCTCCCCTAGAAAAACTTTCATACTTAAAAGTTACTTAAGTCTAGAAAAAGGTCTAGATATTTAGCCTACATTCCTTCTTTCAACTCTAAAGTAGCCTCCTTTTTAGTTTAGTTAGTCCATTGTACTTTCACATAAAGAATTATTTGTCCTCTTAAAACCTGTTGTTTAATGTCCACAATTATGACAAGTTATTCTATTGTAGTGAGATTTAGATACACTTCCAATGGCTTAAAAGTCGTTACTTCATCTGGATTGTGCACAAACTTTCTCAACATGGATACATGGAAGACATCATGTACTCCAACCAAACTTAGTGTTAAGGCTAATCAATATGCTACACTACCAATCTTCTCTACAATCTCGAAGGGTCGAACATATCTAAGAATCAAATTTCCCTTTAGTCTAAACCTAACTACCCCCTTTGTGGTTGATATCTTTAATAACACCTATTCTCTCTCTTGAAATTCCAAAGGACATCACCTTTTATTAGCATAGTTCTTTTGGCAACTTTGAGCTACCTACACTCTTTGTTTGATCAATTTCACCTTATCAACACCCCCTATACCAATTTAGGTCCTAGTAGCTATCTTTCTCCCACTTTTTCCCAATGTAATGGGAATTTGTACTTTCTTCCATATAAGGCTTCATAAGGGGCCATCTGTATAGTCATTTGATAACTGTTATTATAGGCAAATTCTACCATTGATAGGTGCTCATTCCAATTCCTACAAATATCCATGACATAGGCCCTCAACATGTCTTCAAGGATTTGTATAGTGCTTTCTAATTGCCCATCTGTTTAGGAATGAAAGTTAGTGCTAAAATTCAGTTTAGTCCATAATTCCCTTTGTAAACTTCTCTAAAACCTTCTAACAAACTATGTATCCCTATTAGACACAATACTTACCGAAACTCCATACAATCTCACAATCTCTTTTATATACATCAATATCAGCTTACCCAACATATAACTAATATTAATAGGTAAGAAGTGAGCAAATTCGATCAATCTATCCACTATTACCCATACAATATCATGCTTTTCTTTAGTCTTAAAGAGAGCTATTACAAAATTCATAGTGATGTGCTCCTACTTCCATTCTAACAAAGGTAAGGGTTGCAACTCACCCATTGGACCCTAATGTTTTATCTTAATCTGCTGACATGTTAGGCATTAGGAGACATATTTAGCTATTTCTTGCTTCATGTTTATAGTGACATTTAAAGTCTTTATACATCTTGGTACACCTTGGATGTATTGAGTACCCAAAATAATGTGCTTCTTTAAAGATCTCCTTCTTCAATTTTGGATCCTCAAGCACACATAATCTAGTTCCATACCTTAAAACTCCATATAGATCAATATTAAATTCAGAAGCCTTATGTTGTCCCAATCTATTCTTGATCTCTTGAACGCCAACATCTTCTACTTGGGCTATTTTAATTTTATCCACTAAACTTAGTTGGATGCGTAAATTGGTCATCTTCACTCTAACTCCTTGAGTCAAAATCTCCAACTCCAACTCCAACCAATGTATCCAACAACTCTCATTATGAGGTGAATAAAGTAGCAAGATTACCTTATTTCTTCCTATTAAGGGTATTTTTCACTACATTAGCCTTTCTAGGATGATTTTAGATCTTAAGATCATAATCCTTAATTAGCTCCAACTATCTCCATTGCCTTATATTCAATTCTTTTCGGGTGAAGATATACTTCAAACTCCTATGGTCAGTGAAAATCTTACATTTCTCCTTATACAAGTAGTGTCTCCACAATTTTAATGCTAATACTATTGCTACCAGCTTCAAGTCATACATTAGGTAATTTCTCTCATATAGCTCCAATTGACAAGATACATAAGCTATGACCTACCTACCTTGCATCAAAACACAACCTAGCCCTTAGGCTAAAACGTCACTATAAATAATAAACTCTTTCCCACTCTTAGGTAATGCTAGAATTGGAGTTGATACTAGCTTCTCCTTGAACTTTTTGAAACTTTCCTCACACTCATCATCCCAATCAAATGTTACCTTCTTTTATGTTAATCTAGTGAGAGGAGCTACTATTTTAGAGAATCCCTCTACAAACTATCTATAGTAACCTACTAAACCTAGGAAGTTCCTAATGTCCATCACTATCTTCAATTTAGGCTAGTTTACTACAATTCTCACCTCTTCTAGGTCTACTAAGATTCTATCTTTATTAACCACATAGCCTAAGAAAATCACCTACTCCAACTAGAATTGACTTTTCTTGAACTTAACATACAATTTCTCTACTTACAACCTACTCAACACCAATATTAAATGCTCTTCATGTTCTTCTCTGTTCCTAGAATATATCAAGATACCATTTATAAAGACAATCATGAACTTGTCTAAGAAATCCCTAAATACTTGATTTATTAAATGAATAAAGACTACTAGAGAATTTATCAAACCCAAGGGCATCACCACATACTCATAGTGTCCATAACTCGTCCTAAAAGTTAACTTTAGGATGTTTTTGTCCTTAATCCTCAGCTAGTGATATCTTGATCTCAAGTCAACCTTAAAGAATACCTAAACTCCTTATAACTAGTCAAATAAATCATCTAGTCTAGGAAGAGGATGCTTGTTCTTGATGGTGGCATAATTCATTTCTCTATAATCTATACAAAGTCTCATGCCTCCATCTTTCTTTTTTACCAAAAGGACCGACGCACCTTAGGGGGGCATACTTGGTTTTATAAATCATTCATCCTATAGGTCCTGCAGCTATTTCTTTAACTCTTCTAACTCAATCAATGCCATCCTATATACTCATTTCAATAATAGTGCAATACCTAATACTAAGTCAATGTTGAACTCAATTTCCCTAATTAAGGGTAAATTAGGAAGGTCTTTTGGAAAGACATTGGGAAGGTCCTTTACTACTAATACCATCTCCAATCTTATTAATTCACTTGTCTCAGCTGTTACAGTAGCTAACATACTCTTTCCTCATAACTCAAAAGTGGGTAATCCTGTTGGTCTCTATGTTTCCAACTTAAACTTGAAAGAATCTCTTCCAAGTATGTTGAAGTGTACCACCATATTATGACAATAAATTGTGGCATGGTACTTTGACAGCCAATTGACTCCTAAGATTATATCAAAATCCATCATCTCCATCACCAATAGATCTACTAGCATTACCTTATCCTATATCTCCACTCCTATATTTTGCAGATCCTATATAAAACCCTTCTAACTCTTAAGGAAGTGTTAACATTCAAAGAATCATCTTGACATTCAAGAATCAATCCACTATCCTAGAAGACTCAGACACAAAGGAATGAGTGTCACCAGTACCAAATAAAATATAGGCATTGTAGGTGTATATTAGAAGCATACCTATATTAATGTCCATATTTGAAAGGTCTTAGTCCTACTGCTGTTGAAGTGCAAATACTCTGGCTAGAACTCATTGTTTGGGCCTCTTACCTGTGGTATACTAGCTTACACCCGTGCTAGAGGTCTCACTGCCTACTAAGCTAAGGCTATTTGATTCCTTGCTTAACCATGAGTATAGTTAATTGCCTTGTGTCTCCTTTGCTTATACACATGGCAGAATAACAACAAAATGGATCTCTTAGTGCAATTTCTGCTTATGCAACCTGACTTCCCATAGGAGAAGAATGTACCCTCTGGCCATCTATAGTTTCTCTATTCCTGGGGTCCATAACACTCGATACATCTAACTAAAAGGTTGGCTAGAGGAAGTGCTAAAGGCACAGTTTGAATATATAGAGGAGAAGATGCAATAACTAGAGGTTTGTTCTAAAATATTTAGGGCCTCTTACCCTTATCCTACATTACTAAACTAGAAGTAAGCCTCTTACCTAAAGTCACCCCTAACCTACAAGTCAATTGCTTCTTTATCCTTTCTTTTGCTTTACTCCATGAATTTAGCCTTATCTACCACCTCAGCATAGGTGGTTAGTTGGAAAGATCCAACTTTAAGTTGAAGATTTAGCTTTAACTCCCTCACAAATCTCCTTACCCTAAATCTATCATCAACACATACCGTCTTGGGTGGAAACTTAATTAGGCAATTCAGTTCTACCTCACGTTCCTCTACTAACTTGTTCTCTTGCTCACAATTATAACATGTAGCTTCTATCCCGTCACTAATGCTGCTAAGGAAATACTTATGATAGAATAACTCTTGAAATCCCCTTTAATCCACATATCCCCCTAGCCTGGGAACTATTGCCTACTACCTTATTGTAGTCCCTTTTAACATGAATGTAACATAGTCTACCTTACTATCTTTTAGAACTCAAAAGGTAGCAAAGGTCTTCTCCATATCTTGCATTCAATTCTCCACCTCTATCAGGTCATCAATCTTGGGGTTAAACTCCTTTGTCACCCTAATAAACCTATCTAAGCTTATTAGCTCCTTAGCTGCTCTAGTTTTTCAGGTGTTCTATGTTTGTTGTTGCAATGCTATCAACCCCACTAGATTGTTCATAATCTTCAAGAGTTGGGTGGTCTAGTCTACAACTTGACCTTATCCCCCTTGTGGTCGCTAACCATGGGGATACCCCTCATCTAGGTTATCATGCTTAGCACCTCTTTATGACCCCAATTTGGTAATTTTTCTTAGAAGCGTTTTACCTAAGATGTGGAAAAGAAATGGAAATCTAAAGAAGTAGACAAACAAGTTTAAAATAATAGGTACATATTTTACATAAATTAGAAGGGAAAATAATTTATTAAAGAAAACAACAAATAAAAGAATGTAATAGGTAAATTACATATATATACATGTATGTATATATGTATGTATGTATATAACACAATTGAACAAAATATTCTACCCATTATCTTCACTATCTTGCCATGCTACACATTCAATGATGAATTCCTCTAGAGGTTACAACCTACTTTCTACTAATTAAAGCCTATCCCTAATGATCACCACCTATTTTCTAAGGATCATCTAACCTAAGCTCTGATAACATTTAAATTGTAACACCCTAAAACTTTAGACACCACAACTCACCATGTGTCCTTATAAGGTAAAAACACGTTAAGGCGCTTAACCACTCTAATCCATAAAATCTACAATACATATTAACCACAATCAAGATAAACATTTGACATTATGAATAAATGGCTCAATTAAGTCCCATTTATAATCTACACACTTCTTCAAGGCTATCTTAATACATCAATATAAAATAATCTAAATGCTAAATTATTCTCAACACTATAATACTCCATAAATAAGCAAAATTCCAGCAATGCTCTAAGACTTCAAATGACAATCTTCACCTAATCATCATAATAATAAAATACTTTACGCCATTTCCATCCTACATGTATGTCCCTAGATCCTCATCATATGAAGTGTAGTCATCTATACCTATAGCTAAAAAATGATCTTCAAAGGGTGATGTAATGTGCAGTACATATAACCTACAAATACATATGCAGGATCAAGCATAACTTAAGCCATGTACACCAATGCAACAACAAAACATTTAAATACCGGGTTATTATCTCATTTAGTCTTCCAATAGCAAAAGGGTACTTATGTCCCTATCACACCATATATATATATATACACACACATAATACATAGTATGGTGTTAGGAACTGCTACTATGGGGCCTAACACCCATGAGTTCCTAAATCTATCAAATCATCTCAGTATACAACTTCACAATGGACATCGCCACATACCAATCAATAGGTGCTCGCTAAGGTTCTACTACTATGAGTCCTTAGATCGAGCTAAGCACAATCAGCAAGCAACTTAATCATAGCCAATATATTCTTAATTCCATTTCCTCAACTAACTTAACAAACACAAACAACACATAAGATTACACGTACCTGAAAGGGTGGTATCCAACACAACTGATCCTTGCCTAGCAATTACTTTAGAATCTATCAAGTTATAGAACAGTTGATCTTAGTACTCATTTTTTGTTACTTAATTATTATTAGATCAATTCTCTTACTTTAATAGAGTTTCTAAAGTTACACTAGCTATTTGGGATTAACGAAAATCAAATAATAAGAAAAGAAATCGAATAAAAAAACTTTTCAGGATATACGACCATGCATTAGGCGTATTCATGAGCATAGCAGAGAACACGACTGTGTATTGTGGCTATATACCTTTCTATACACTTTCATCATTCTACATGCCTAAGTGCAAGTTCATGTGCTTAGCTATGTATGATATATAGACGTGTATCTAGTTGTGAACCTCCCAACATGTTCTTTCCTTCTCTAAACAACAAGGGCAGGTACATGGGCATGCTCTCTGTTCTCCAACCGAAAATATGATGGCTTGAAACCAGGCACTTGATTCTAAAAGACGTAAACTTTTGGGTCTTGGGGATATTGTGGTTCGGTTTAAGGTTCATCATGTTTTGATACTATGTTATAACTAGCATCATAATCATCTTATTTAAAAGTATAGATTTATAGATAGAGTGTTACTATTATATTTATTACTTAAAACAATACGTGCAAAGATTTATAGTTGTGATGGTGAAAAGAAAACAAATATCTTCTTGTAAAAAATATATGTCAAAGTGCAAGTGTATTGTGTTGCATGAATACAAATGAATTGAAAATCAGCTTCACTTTTCCATATTTAGGATGTAAAATAAACTCTCTTCTCACTTATCAAAACAAATTTACCTTTGTTGCTTGCTTTGATTTACACAATATAAACTTTACTCCATTTTCTTGTGCAGCAAATGTTTCAACATATTCAGTTCTCAAGCAATGATGATGAAAGACTCTTCGAAGCCTTTTTTTTTTACTTTTATTTATTTATTTTCCATCTTTTGTGACAAAAGGTCAATTAATAGGATCATTGCTAATCCATTAGCTTTACCGAGATCGATTAGTACATAAGAGGGCATTTTCTTAATGAGAAGATTATCGTTCTACATAACAGCATATCCAACCTCTTCCTTGACCGCTCAAAATATTCCTTTTCAACTAGTGGGACAAAGTCACATGATTGAATCGGCTCTACTAAGCTAAATGAAAAATTACGAATTTTATAGTTTTTATGGAGAATTACTAGATTTGTGAACATTTAACTATTTTGATGAATGCTTAAGAAAATTTACAAACATTGAAGCTTTATTACAAACTAAAGCTAATTTAAAAACTTAAAAATATTTTATGTTCTATTAAGTATAATTACGAATTTAAAAATATTTTTGGAAACTATGCAAAATTATGACTTTTAAGAGGAGTTATAATCATTGAGGGTAATTACTTTTTTGCATTTTTTTTTTGAAAAATTAATTAAGAAAAGATTTTTACAAACTAGGTACCAAAGTTACAATTTTAAAATCAAATTAAACTTTTTGTCAATAAATAATTAAAAATTACATAAAATAAAGAAATATTGCAAAATTAAAAAATAAAAAAAATGAAAAAGGGATAAAATTTTCCAATCATCTGAAGGATAGGAGGTAGCCCATTACTAGTAAGTGGATAGAGTAACTACCCTAAATTTAAAAAAAATGAAAAAATGAAAAAGAAGAAGAAACTTACTTGAACATCAAATCACCACTGAGCTAAGCAAAGGCTTTTAAGAAATTTCCTAAAAAAGAAACATTGTAGTGGTAGCCTCCACCCTTCACTGTAGGAGGTTCACACAAGCCCCATAGGTTTATACGCATCCAGCCACCCCCACTGCGCGCAACCCCCCCCCCCATCAGCCCACCCACAAATAGTGAGGATCATGACCCATCTTAAATATGGTCATTTTTTAGCTTCCCCAAGGTCAAATGTTGCTGACCACAATCTTAGGAAGGTCGTATAATCCTCCTAGTGGAGTTTAGCCATTCTTCTAACCTTGGGATGACTAGAAATTTTTTCTTTCTTTTTTTATTATGGTTTTCAAATGTCTTATATTTTTGTATTAGTTTTCATTAATAATTAACTAAAAAAAATGCTCGTAGACGTTCTACACACTGCACTTTATAGTTTTCACTTCGAAATAGCAACATTTGCTAAATTGATCTTTATTAGATTTGCACAAATGCATGTAGCCCATTCTTAACTCAAAGGCCAAGTTAATTTACCAACATTTTATTGTTTTCCATTCATATAATCAACTACTTTTTCAAATCTCATATATCAATAACATCAACCCCTTTTATTACCCACTCTCTTCATGCTTCATCGTCTTATAGATTTCATTCCTAGGTAATCTACAGATCAATAAACCTAGGCTCTGATAATACTTAAACTGTAACGCCCTAGAACCCGAGATGCCACAACCAACCATATGTCACCACTAGGTGATGACACACAAAGGCTTAGTATCTACTAAAACTCCACACATGCAGAAAGTCACATTGACATCATTAATGAAATCTCTACATATATCAATGAGTAGCTTCACAAAGTTCCACTTGGTATATACATATGACAATGAAACTATAAAGAACATACTATCTACAAAAGTTAAACTAGAATCATCTTCTATAATAAATCATAGTAGAAGCATATTAAGACTCGAGTACAACTAGAATCTCAAGTGAAACGCAACTAAATACAATATTTAGTAATTATCTTTCTTCTAGCTTTCCTATCACTCATCATAATACACATATTCCATGTCCTTTCCCAAGCATTAATTTATGTTTACTAAAGTTTCGTCATAGCTAACTATTTCACCAGAAGAACTTATAGCTGAAAACAAGTCCTGCAATGGCTAAACTAAAGCCCAATACAACATATACCAACATCCACACACACATGCTATGCTGAAATGCAAACACAAACATGATGCAACAAGAATATTCAAGCTCCAAATTGTTAACTTCCAATTTAATCATTCAAATAACACAACTCTAGGGTAACACAAAACCTCGTACACACACAACTATATTTATAATCCATACATACTTATAAGAGAGTAAGTACTCCTCAATGTCCATGAGTCCATGAGTTTTTACAAAACATACATACGTATACTACAATGGGTATTCTCCAATGTCTATGAGTCCTTGAGTCTACAAGTCCAAATATCCTAAATCTATCCAGATCATTTCAATTTATGCCTCCACTAAGAACAATGCCAGTTACCAATCATTAAGATGTTGCCCCGTGATCACCAATATTCCTGATTCCTCAAGCACAGCCAAGTATAGACACATAATTACTTATTTTTCATATTATAATTTAGTTCAATTTATGTTTCTAGCCTATACACACAATCAACACACATAGCATATACATACCTTATAAGAAATGAATGATCTAGACACAACTTTGAAATCTCTTAAACCTCAAACCTATTCAAATTCTTAAACATATAAGTTCAAAGATCCTATAATAACTACTTTAATCTACTTTTACAAATCTAAATAGATTAAAAAAAGTTAGGGATCAAAATTAAGTTGAAAACTCATCTTTAGAAAGATAGACGCTAGTACATGGGCATGTTCTCATCTATGCACTAGGTATGTTATTTGTGTGGAGGGACATGAGTAGGTACATAGTCATGTCACTTGCTCATGTATCTCATTGTTCAATTTTTTTATTTCTTGCACAAGCATGTAAAACTCCTTAATGGTCATGTACTTGAAGTGCATGGGTGCAGTATAGTCATGTTGTGTCCATGTACTCCAACAATTTCATCAATTCTTGAAAACTACAATTTTCTTCAAAATCTCAAATCTCCTAATCAAAATTACCCTCAAATCCTTTCTACCTTCAAGAATCTTGTAATCCCACACTTAATTCACATTAACAGTACTCTTGATTTCATTCAAATTAAACTAAGTTTAGAGAACTTACTTGAATTGTCATCCCTTAAATGATCTCGCAAATTCTCTTTATTATTAACGATGAATCATTCTTATATGGTTTCCTCTCTAAGATTGTCAAGATGATTATGTTTCTAAAAAAATTCCCTACTTCCAATCGAAGCTAGATGTAGTCAATTATCTTCGTTCGATAGGCCTGCATGTTGATCAGGAGATTAGCTTATTAAGAGTGTGATAATTTTGAGTGAGGAAAAGAAAAGGAAATGTACATGACTAACTTGTAGGGTCCCAAATTCTTCATTAGACAAATAAATCCTTGCATAATCCTTTAAATTCCAATATTGCCCTCGATTTAAAACTATTATTTATTTTATTTTATTTTATTTTATTTGTTTTTTGTTATTACAATTTTAATAAGAATTGTCAATAGCTTCATGAAAGCAACCGATATTTTTTAAAATAACTATACCAGATATAGTCACTTTTAAATAATTATACGATATAGTCACTTTTAAATAACTATACAAAATAATCCTTCACTTTGTCACTAGCTTGAAGTAAGCATTTCCACACTAAAAATCACATAAGGATGAGGATTCTTAACTTAATTGTCATGAAAATAATATGAAAATAGAGAATCTTTAGAGATAAACAATTACCATAACTTAATATCTTGTACCAAAGTAATGTCTTCTAGTCTTCTAATACTTATACCTCCCTCTTTAATTGGTGCACGCGCTTTTCTCTCTTTAATCCAATGAATTACTTTCGTTCTTTCTTTATTTCTCTAAAAGATGCCAGCATAACACTTCTCAAGCTCGTTAATATTGTACTTAGGTGGGCTTTAGTCTTGCAAAATGTACAAAGAAATGGAATGTAAGAATCTTTTTAAGCAATATACTAATCAACCTCCATCTCATAACCAATGTTTAGTCTAACATTCTAATCCATTTTTCGCTTTTCACACAATATCATGAAAACAAGATTTGCTCCTTCTTCCCACGAACAAGGGGCAACCGAAGTAAATGGAAATTCGCCTTTAGTGAAGTGTAAGACATTATTAGCTCTACGAATAACACAAGTCTTACTTTTTCTATTAAGATAAACGCCACTTTCCAACTTATTGATTCTTTTACTCGAAATTTCTTCATATCCTGTAACTTCTCTATTAATTTGGTAGCACTATTGAAAAAAAATAAAACAAAATAAAATAATACAATTGTCTGCAAATGCTAAATGTGAGGTTGTCCATCGCCTTCGTACTTCAAGAATTCTATCATGTGATTCAAACCTCTAGACAAGTACTCTAACAAATAACAAATGAAAGAGATGAATGGGGTTCTTCCTATCGCAATCCCTTAGAAGACTAGAAAAATCCATGTGAAGAGCGATTAATTTATAAGCAAAACCACCAAATAAAGAACGATTGATAAATCATGAATCTTAAAGTGGAGATAAAACCCAAACAATCCAACATATCCATAAAAAATTCTTCAGTCAGCTCTATTATAAACTTTCTCTATATCAAGTTTTACTACTAAACTTGCACATTTTTTTAATCGAGAACGAATGAGATTTTGAGTAATCGTAATATTCTTTAATATATTACATCCTTTGACAGAGCCTATTTGATTAGCCACAGGATACTGAGGTGAAAAAAATAATCAACCAAATATTTGAAATTAACATGGTAAACACATAACACAAGCTAATTGGCGTAAAATCATTTTTATCCACTTGGATTAGTCTTTTTTGGGATTAAAATAATTGAGACACAAGGGAAAACTCGGCCAAGGGTGGCCATTAAAAAAAAAAAAAAAAACTTCTATTGCATTCAAGATATCCAATTTGATCACATCTTAACAAAAATTATGGAGAAACTACCAAATCCATTATGTCCAACAATTGTATTATCTCCAAGGGTTACATACTTAAATATTATTATTTTTTAAAAAAATTATGTAAATATTGTACCCGTATAGCATATTACTTTCGAAGGCACAAATCACGTATGTGCCTTTAGGGCTACTAGAAAATTCTACATTGAAGGCATAGACATCTATGCTTTCAATACAACCCACTTCCAAATCTCACCGTCCAATTTTTTATTTCAGTTACACTTATCATAGATTTATAAACACGTGATAATGGTACATAAACTAAAAAATATAAATACATTAAGAGTACAAAACACATAGAAGCACAAAACACATAGAAAATACTTGCTAAGCCAAATATGGTGAAGCATGAACTAAAGACCCTGTGGCTTACCTCAGTTTTTGGGTTGTCGTCGTCCCCCTATTCGTCGCCACATCGAAATTGATTCTGATTCTGCCTCCTCCTAGGTGTTTTGCTGCTATGGTTGCAGGTACTGTACTATGTCACCCAATCCTCCACCCAACACCCAATCCCCACCACAACCCCCCCCCCCCCCCCCCCCAACTGCTCTCAACTTGGATGTCCTTTGATCGTGTTGATGCACAAATACCACCTAAAGGAGAATCTTGGATCAGAGGCTAGTTTAATGGACTAATTAATGTTCTATTAAAACTTATGGATTCTTGCATCCTTTCTATTGGAACCTGTAAGTTCAATGAGGCATAATGATTTTGCTAAGGTCTAGAAAAAAAAAATCTACAACTGAGTTTTTCTCTCTTGGTATGTGTTTAACCTCGTATTAGTACTTTGAAAACCATTCCTACTATCTTAAGAGTTGTGGATGTGGTACTATCTTTTTCTTGAATTTAACCATCTTTGGAAAAGAGCTCATATCCATCCCTATCTTGAAATGAGATCCCATTAAATGATAATCTAATTTATAAATAGCATTTTTAACAGCAAGGATCTTTTTAAATGTGAAATGATAATGGATCTTAAAATCTTTGAGCCGTCTACTTCAATAACCATAAATTTTTCTTTTTCCATCATTTTCTTCTAAGAAAACTACTCCCCAATGCTTGTCACTAGCATCAATCTAGAGGACTAGTTTTCCTTCCAAAAGAATCTTTAATGATGGCAGACTTTGTAGTTTTTTCTTTAGTACCTGGATAGCTCTCGTTTGATGCCTTCCTTATTTTAGATTATTGTTTTTAGCATTTTTGAGAGTGGACTATTAAGCTTAGAGATTTTTGGAGGAAAATCTCTGAGATAATTGATGATACCCAAAAATTGTTGAATTTACTTGGTGGTATAATTAGAGTTGGTAATTTAGGTAATTCCTAAGTGATTGATGGTTTTGCTAGCAACCATCTTTGAACTTTATTCCCAAGAATTCTATCTCTATCTAGGCTATCTTTATTTTTCTTTCTGCTAACATTACTCATTTTATTACAATAATTTCATAGAAATTTTAGAGTAATTTAGCATGTGTCTCCTCATCTAGGCTGTATAAAATAATGTCATCTATATAGATGATTACATGACCGATAATGAGCTCAAATATCTTGATCATGGCTTTTTAGAAAAGTCATAGTATAGTTTTAGGCCTAAAGGGTAATACCTCTCACTGATAGTGGTGGATTGGGATGCAAAATCCCTTTTTGGACCTTTCATTAAGATGGATCTCAAGTTGCTAAAAACCTACTTTAAGATCAAACTTAGAGAATATTTTAGCCTTAGCAATATTCTAAAAGACTATATTCCAATATGGAATAAGGAATTTATCATCCTAGATAAAGTGATTTAGAAGTTGAAAATTAATCACCAATCTTAATTTGCCTCTAGCTTGTTCAAATCGTTTGTTTACACAGAACGATTCACACACCCACTATGAATCTGATGATTTGATCAACTCTTGCTGGAGCAGTTCTTTACACCCTTACTCTACTAGCTTAAAGTTCTCATGATTCATTCTTGAATGGCTTGCTTTGGTTAGTTGATATCTTCATTCCTTTTAAAAGGAATTTTCACAAAAAATTCTTCATTTTGTCATATTGGGTGCTTGCATTTGGTAAGAAATTCTATATGGCTTTCAACACAGGATTCATCTTTAAGTTTCTCAATGATCTCTCAAATAGTGGCTCCCTATATGGCATAAAGTCTTGAGACTTCTTGATAAGTATAAATTAACACTTGTATTTTAGATGAATTCTAGTTGTTTGTGTAATAAGTTGATGTTATCTTGAAAAATTTTGATACTTAAAAGAGAAATATTTCAATTTCAGGGATGAGGACCACTATTTTGAGAGGAGATATTGACTTGGATTGAGATCGGAGAAGAACACACGAAAAAGAATGCTTTTTGGAAGAAACAGGGAAAGTACACGGGCATATATTTCCAGAGCACGACCGTGTGTTTGGCTTGAAAAACCAACAGAAGCTTACACAGTTTAAGTACACGGTCGTAGTGCTATTAGCTATGGGTTTTTTTATTATTTCAGACACTATTGCAAGGCACAGCCGTGTATAACCATGGGTTGAGACCGTGTATATGGAAAAGTTTGGCCGTTTCAGGAGATTTTTCAGTTTCCATATATATATCTCTTCGTTTTCCAGATGGGGAGAGTTCCTAACCTGAAGGAGGCAAAGAGACACCTGAGGGAGATAGAAAAAATGAGGAAAAGAAGAAGAGGAAGAGACGGGGAAAGCTTACCTAAGGGAAAAGCAACATCAACGGATTCATCCTTCTCTTCCGAAGGGTTTATGCACACGGGTTTTTCATCTTCATTGATTTGTAACTTGAAAACCATGAGTGGCTAAATTATATCATACCCGAACCTTATGAACCTTAATTGTCATGTAACAGTGGATTGATTACATAGTTAATGACTAGTGGAATTCTCTGAATTTATTCATATTGTTCATTTAGTGTTGCTAATTTGATGTATGGCCAGCATTGAGTTTGTATTGATTTCTTAGAAGTTGATTGGAAAATCTCTTGTTTGAATAGATCATGCATGAATAAAGGAATTCGTATGTAATCTAGGGATAGAGAGCATGAATTTTCCGTATTATGTTAAATTAGATAATTCGACCTGATGGATGGTTCAAGAGTGTTAATGCAATCCTAATCGATTTTGATAAAAGAGGGATCTTTATTAATGTGATTAGGGTTAGGAGCTAATAAATCTAGAAAGAATATTAGCTTAGTGTTAGATACTCCGCGGTTCAGAGATAACCATTGCTCGTTAACTAATTTATTGAAAGGGTGAAGTTACGTGACAATTAGAGGAGTAGTAAGGGTAGGGTATGCTATTAATTATCGGATTTAGTAATCAAATTATTTTGTTAGTTTTAATTGCTATAGGTTTTGCTAAGTGTTTTTAATTTAATCTGAATCTCTTGAATTTGTGTAGTTAGATAGTTGGTTTAGAGTTATTATTAGTACTTGCTGATCCCTAAGGAAACGATACCCAAACACAATTCTATACTATTACAATCGATAGGTGCACTTGCCTATTTGATCGTAGCAGAGAGTCATAGAAAAGGGATTTTTAAATTTGTATGATTACGGTCATCAACACTTCTATATAAGGTTTAAAGTATTTCTTAAACCTTTTTCCTTCTGTATAGATTTTAAGCATTGGTAATGGTTGGAGTATATCCCATCCAATTACAATATCTTTGTTTGGAAGTGGTGATCTAAGGATTGGTGTGATGATTGAGCATTCCAGAAAGAATTGTATCATGATTGGTACTCTTCTTAAGTATACCCTGAATTCTTCGTTTGAGGCCATTACAAAGGTTTTATAATACGACCTTTGAATTTTTTCAAGTAGAATACTAAGATTAAGAATGCTTTCTACAGCTTTAGTGTCAATAAATCCTATCACTTGAATAGGTCGGTCAAACTTATTATTAATGACCTGGATGGGAATGTGTAGAGTTTGTAGAATGTTCTTGATTTCTGGCATTCTTTTTTCAACTAGTTGCACTGAATATGATTTTTCTCTGGATTTTGAAAAGTCAAGAGTAAAGGATGGAGAATAGACTTTGAAAGAGAATAGGTGCTTTTTGTGAGTTCCTCTTCCTCTAAGAATAATGATTCTAAGTCTTCCTCTTTATCTATTTTGATTCCAATCTATTAATATATTGATTGGATCATTTTTTTATGATCCTTTCGATGGACATTGTTTTGCATAATGTCCCATCTAGTTGTATATGAAGCATTTAGGTGATTTCCTTCCTTTTTAAGTCTTTCTTCTAAAGTTTTTCCATTTTGTCTTTCTTCTCCTTCTTGGGTTAAAAGATTTGGTAATTGGAAACTTTTATGATACTTCTTTTTTCTTATAGCACAACAACATTCCTTATTTGAATGTTTTCATTTGATCTGAGTCTTTTCTCTCGCACAACTTATCAAGGACTTGTCCTCCCTTGAGATAATCCTTGAATAGCTATCACTTTTCACACATTTCATCAATTACCAAGTGCACAACCTATTAGATTTCTCCGATAGGAATGTCTATGATCCTTTGATTTCTTAGTTTAAAGAATTTTTCTATTCCTCTTAAAAGGGTTTCAGGAATAAAAGATAGGAATTCTAGTTTAAGAGTTGGGTGTGCTCTAAGTTGGTAGAATAACTACACCATTTTTTTATAGTATAGATCTAAATCCTTTTTCTTAAAAGAGCAACATCTTCTCTCAAAGAATTCCTTTTGTTTTGCTTCTTTAAAATCCTCTAAGTTTCCTATCAAGAATGCATACAAGATTCTGATCATGTTATTGAAATCTATCTAATCTAAGAAAACATATTGATCTGTAGGATGTACTAAATTCCACCAATCTTTTCGTTTTGCCTTTAGTATACATATGTGATCTCGTAGCTTTCTACTTTCTAGCTCTTTTTGTTCAATAAAGCTAGAAAGAGAAATGTTGGGTGTAGGTACTAAACTTTTTACTTCCTCTATTCTTTATTGTAGAATGGATATCCTTCTAGATGTTTTATCCACTATTTTTTCTACAAAGGAATGTCTAGAATGCATACTCTCAACATTGCTTCTAATCTTTCTTAAAATTTGATTCTATACTAAAGCATTATCAATATGCCAGTTGAGAACAACTTTTGCTGCATTGCTCTTCTTTCTAATGCCATGGGAATCTCTTTCGGTTAAATTCCTTATTTTGGGAATATGAAAATACTCATCATGCTCATATTCTTCCATGAGAGGAAATCTTTCTTCTTTTTAGTTTCCTCAAATCATGCAAATTCTTCTAGGTAGAGTTCCTAGTTTGTCTTTTTTGCCTTTTTCAAAAATGTTTTATTCAACATTTTTAGTTGCTTCTTTAGAAGAAGAGGTATTTGAGGATAATCTTGTGGAAATCCATCCATCAACATGCTTAGATACTAGTTGAGTGTTTTTGGTTGAGTTAAGCATGGATGTTTAAGATGTGGAAGCTTCTCCCTCCTTTTTCTCTAGTAGCCAAATTCATTATGGTACCTTAGGCATCGAATTTCTTCGTTTCATCATATTTGCCTTGAGTGGTTCAAGAGCTGAGTGACACTCAGCTTGTCTGACTTTTGATTCCTCGAGAATTAGTTTAATCCTTTCTAGTCCCATTAAGACATCATAAAGGGGTTGACTAGGAGGACTATGTTGAGGTGTTTAGGTCACCTCATCATCATCATCTTTTTTGTTAGACTTAGGGTTAGATTCTTCTAAGGATTTCTCTAGAGAGTTTCCATAAGAAACCATATATTGCCATTTTTCATAGTCTTCTCGAAGGGGTCTAATAGTAGGGTCCCCTTCCTAATATCTCTTCTAGAAAATGGAGTTTTATCCTTTTCTTCTTCTCCTTTTTTGTGGTTTCTCATCACCATCGTAGCAGAAATTTCTACTTACATAGCAATCATCACATGGACATTCCAAGTTAAAGAATTCATGTCCATTGAATGGGTCTTTAGCAAAAAAGACAAGCTTTCCTTCTTTTGTGAAGAATTTGATGATTTGTTGTGTTGTCTTATCTAGCTCAGGATTTGCTAGATTTTCAAATGATGTGGGGATTAAATGTCAATCCATTGGGATTACACCTAAAATATCCATTTATTCATCCCTATATAACCCATTGTGAAGACCCACTCCTAAAGAAATTAAAATGGGTTTATTGGTGTTTATTATACAATTATACCATAGCCATATAAACTCTAGCTACCAAAGCATTAAGGTTCCTATCAAATAGTATCATTGCAAGAGGAGGAACATTTTTACACTTAGGAGAATTATTGTGACGGGTCCAACCACTTCATGTTTGGGAAATGTTAATCTAAGAATGGATTAATGACACAAAGAAGAAACATCCAGGATTCAATAAGACGATCTCAAATTGATTATTCAATTATGATAAGAATGGTTTAAAATCAAAAGGTTCTCATACCATCTTCCCCCAAATCATGTAATATTAAATGGATTCCTCTTTGATATTAAAGAAAACGATCTTTGGTATTAGGAACTTCAAAGAAAACTCTATGTAGCAAATTTGGTGATTCCAAAAGAAATTTAGCTAGGAGCTTATGAGAAGGAAGTTCCATGAGATTATAGTCAAGATTATGAAAAAAAAAACAATATTAAATAGAGAACTCGCATTGGTGTAGTTCTATTCTCAAGAACAAATCTAACCCATGGAAAAAGATGATCCACACAAATATGATGGACACAAGCAATCTCACCCAAATACTATTATTGTTCTTTATTAAGATAGTCAAGACTCATACAAAGATTTTCTTGAGATACGTTATGTTCACAATGCATGCTTATATAGCTAAGACTCTTATAGAGATTTTCTGGAGACATCTGACGAAGGAAAGGATGAAAAGAAACCCATTTGGCTAGATTGGGAAGACAATAGCAGTGATTTTGATTTCTCACCAGAAAATAATTTGTCACCATCCTACTAGATTTAATTTTTAAAGGTTGAACATTGAAGTCAAGCAAGATAATGTGGATACCATTTTCAAGGATTGAACATTGTAGTCAAGCAAGATAATTTGGACATCGTTTTCAAGGTTAGATACTATTATTAGTCAAACTAAACAATGCAGTCCTTCCTTTATATCACTTGGATAATTACTATCTATGTCTTTAGCCATTTTAGGCTACATACCATTGCATGATCATGTTTTTAATCATTACTGACTTTCACTTTTTCCTATTTGCTTTTCTGTATCTAGCAGATTTCTATCTACCATGTAAAACAAAATTCCTCTTATTATAAATAGAGGAACTTATGTAATGAAAAGGCAAACTGAGCCTTACGAAAATAATAGTGTGTGTTCTCCAAAAATCATGAGTCCTTAAACCTCCCTTTCTCTCTCTCTAATCCCTTTAAGAAAGAAATTGTTTAAATACCCAGTCTATCTTCCAAAATTCAAAGTATGCTTTATACTTGCCTCAAATGAGGATCCAATGTATTAGAAATGAATTTCAAATAAAGAACATAGGATGTATAATATAAGAAACCATAGAAGTGGTTCATAAAGTACTAGCTATTTGTAAGATGTTGTAAGGAATAATATAATATACGACACAATTGTCATCACAGTATGATTATATAATTATTTTAATTATCTATTGTATGGAATATACATGTATATACACTGAAATTCAATAAGAATTGCCCACAAAGAGCTAAAGGTATGATTTGGTTATCATAAATTTATGGTACTGCACTAGAAAAAAAAAAACATTCTTTCCCTTGTTTAGTATGTATATTTTCTCATCAACTAGATAAAAATAATCCCAAAATATTGGACAAAATGTTTATATTTTGTACCATCCAAAATATGATACAAAATCAAATCCACTAAATAATAATACAAAAATTGTTATCTAGTAGTTTGTATATTATGTTTAGTGCAGTACTTTGTATATCCAAATAATGAACATTATAAAAAAAAAATTGTCCAATACAATGCATACAAAATGTGATATAAAAGAGTTGTAGTATCTTGTTTTTCTTGTTCTTTATTGTCCAGTACTCTTTGTACTATTTAGTATTACAAGCTAAGCGTTGCCAAAATATGTCTCCTCTTACCAAAGGAGTTAGTAGATCTAGATGAGTTAACCCAAATATGACTTGCAACGTTTGATGCGACACAAACTCAATAAGCTATCTGGTCATATTTAAGTAGACACTATGAACCTATTCTTGCTCCTAATTTTAACATGTGGCTTTAGGAATTCCTTTTGTAATATCAATAGAGAGAATTTTTTTAGCTTGATATTGGTCTTTTGTATTTGATAATTTAGGTCAGGTAGACTTGATTTGGTATTATTATTATTATTATGATCATCATCATCAAGGTTTCTTTCTTATTATAGACCAATTGTTATGACTTAAAAGGAGTGGATTTAGGCCATATGAAAAAAAATTGATAATTAAATAAAATATTAATATGAAAAACTTGGTATAATAAAAAGTTGTAATACTTCATCGGTATAGCCTTATAGGTTTCCAGTTAGAGAGGTATGTACATTATTAGTCAAGTTAGTTAGATTAATAGAGAGTTATTATATTACTGACCAAAAGCATATAGTTCGATGCATGTATCTCCTACATTAAATATGGAACGTGATAGCCATATAGGAGAATATAAGTTTTGAATGAGCACCATATTAAGCTATCGACATTGTTGTGGTTTGTGCTCGCCTGGACTTAGACATCAACATCACCATTAGCATTATTTTCACATACGCGAATAGGCAAACCTAAGTTACAAACCAACATGATTTATTAAAAAAAAAAAAGAAAAGTTTTACCCCATTTAGAAATAAATAAGATGAACTCAGTAAAAGGAAAAGTTATTCAATAACAGAGTCTCCTTGCATGATACAATATAAGGGTCCTATTTATATAATCTAATCCCACACAAATATGGAAAGATTCATAAGATATCTTAAATATTATGGCAATAACTAAAATTGATAACTCAAAGAAACCAGGTTAAAAAAAAAAAATAGAGTCAAATCTTTTCAAGTAAATCTAACCAAAAAAAAAAAAAAAAAGAAAAAAAGAAAAAAGAAAATTAAAAGTAAAAGAAAAGATAAAATATTCTAAAGGTTGAAGTCCAGCCACACCTCACTTGGATAAACAATAATTGATTGGTGATAGTAGGCAGGAGCGGCAACCGACTGACCGATCAGCTGAATGGAGGGCCTAGCGTTTTGGCTGGCTCTCCAACTTTTTACATCCGCTTACTATACTTTTTAGATCGAATATTAATATTACAAATTCAAAATTTTCTCCATGTCTATTCTCCAATACTCCAAAATCACATATCGGTGTCTGTTCTACGTATAAAAAACTCCACATATATGTCATTCATCAATTGACGTAATGTTCGCCCAGAAAAAGAAAAAAAAAGAAAAGAAAAGGACGAAATCCATCATTAATTTTGCCTTCAACATAAATTAAAAAATTGGGAAAGGGCTAGCAATTACGTTAGCTTCCTCCTTAGAATGCCCATTTCACCAAGAAAATAATCAAGATTACCCCAAGATTGAGTTTCTTGATAGGGAACTCACTTATCTAAGACAATTGATATTATTGATATTGGAATCAACTTCAAATTCTTCATTACCTTCAATGTCCAAAACCTTCAAATAAAATAATACTTGTGTAAAGACCCAATCAACACTTGTTCTACCTAGATATTGTTCGTTTTGGAGTGATACATTATAGGATTTTATCCCTTAATGTAATTACTTTTTAGGAGGTTATCCACTATAGGAATGCTCTAAGTCAAGCACGGTTAACATCGAAATTTCAATGAAATTTAGGCTACTATACCAAAAGGCTTTTTACCGATTAGAGTTCTATCATATCTTCTATTCAAGGAATATCACAATCTCTTTCACTCATGAAACTGACATTCTCGTCACTTTCATTACATAAGTCCAAGGCTTACACCAAGTAGGGAGGACTCTATGGATGCTCCTTTACAAGATCAAGAAGTGTTCCCATACTATGGTGCTTTGCCTTACACAGTACTTAACTCTCCACTTTTGGCCAATACACTACTCTAATACCATCCTATCACGATTTAACAAGAACTTTCACCAAGGTAGTTTCACTTTAGTGTGATATACCACATGATTTTGTCTCTTGGTGTAACTATTTCTCAAGAGGTCATCTATCTTGATGGGAGTGCTATAGATCAAGCAAGTTTAATCTCAAAGTTTTGATGAACTTCAAGCTACTATACTAAAAGCGTCTCAATGATTAAAGTTCCATCACACTTTTATTTGAAAGATATGACGACTTGTTTATGTTTTACCATCTTAAAAGATTTTTCATTTGTTAGGCATTTGGGTTGACGATTTGTATTGAGGGTTAAGTTCAATATCATCAAAATAGTATAAAAGACACATAATATTGAATAAAGATAATAAATAATTCATTTATATCATAATCACACTTGTATATATCATAATTGTTTGTTTTATATATCATTCCCCTAAATATTTTTATATGTGCGTGTTATTTCATATGGGATATTACGGTACTCATAGGACGAATGATTCGGTTGTAGCCGCATTTTTCTGTCATAAAATTATGAGAAAATTAGCCTTGGCCTTCGTGGTTAATTCGTCATCTCATCCCATATTATTCAGTGTCAACGTACAGTAACATCCAAATGGAAGGATGGTAAAACCGATTTAACAAATTCCATCAATTCAGGGCACACAGTTTCCATGAAATTGAGAAATAGATAGTGGAAAAAATTTAGAAACATCCATCAATAGATCAACTTTATAACAAGAGACATTATGGAAGAAAGAGAGATTATTTTAAATAATCCCGAATGTACAAGCATAAGCTGCTTCTTACTGACTTTAGTAATTGGGATAGTTTTATATTACGGCAATAAATAAAAGGGACATTTTTATTTATAATAATCTTCTGTTCCTTCAAATCAAGTCACACACATACCTATCTTTTTCTTATCTATATATCTCTTGATAATAAGTAATTCAAATGTTACATATAGTATTTTGTTGCCAAATATAGATTTAATCTTGAGAGTTGTATTTCTAGTATTTAGTTATCCGGGAAAAAGGTTTGGATTTACAGTGTCTTATTTTATTCCGTAGAGAATTGATGGATGGACATGGATTGTATTTTTATTTTTAAAAGAACTCGGTATTAACAAATGACAAATAAAGACTTAAAAGAGAGAAACTTTGCATGACTCATCATTATCTTACGTGATATGCTCCGTGATTGCTTAGTTCAAGTTTTGTCTTTACTTCTGAGACAGAAAATTGAGGGGCTTTGCTGTGCTGTGCTGGCCTGTGGAGTGGAATAGGATGCGACTAAAACGGTGGTAAGTAATTTGTAAGTAAATGAGGACTCGCTTTCTTACTCTATAAAACCGTAATATACGTATTTATAAACACCCAAACATTAAGTACGTACAACGGAAAGTTTTAGGAGATCAAACATACAATATTGCTTGCGATTCCTACATTAGATGGAGAAATAATTTTACACGGTTTACTACTTCCTATATAATAAGATCATTCCATATAATCTGGGTGGGTTGGACCACACGCCCATGAAAAAGGATATTCGCAACCTCCTCTTCGTGTCGGCCTCCTCCGTTTTCCCTTGTGCCCCTTCCGGATCAAAGATAATCGGTAATCATCTTCCGATGTGTCACCAAACAAGAGGGCTGCCCAAACTTCATCTGCAAATCATCCTTAAAATGTATCAGAAACATGTTACAGAAACCATAATTTTCGTGCCAGATAAGGTTACCATAAGAAGGGAACAGAATTTTATATAAAAGTCAATCATCTTCGCCATAGTCCATCATTCTGTCTCCATTATCACCTCCTATTGCCCGCCTTAGGATTATAAACCACAAGTTACTACACCCTCTTGAGATTCTCACATAATTTTGACAATGCTATATGTTGATTAGATTGAAAGAAACATAAGCATAAATAAAAATAAAGATAGGAAAAGAAAATTCGAAGAACATCTTCGGTAAAACAAACCTGATGGATTTCTTCTTCCGTGACCGAACCGAATTCACATGATTCATATTAAGAGTAAATTCGAAACTACTGAGAGAAGACATAAAAGTTCCAAACTAAGAAATTTCACCTATGTGGGATATCTCCTTCCTTCCAGCATCGTCCAATTCCTCCTCTTCATCGATCTCAGAAAAAAGTATATTTGTTGGACCTGTCTCGTCTTTGAACTCAATCCCTTCCACTATACAAGGAATAATGGCATAGATGGTGATAATAAGAATGAACAAAGCTCTAGCAAGAGCTAAAGCCATTATTTTAATACTTGTGAGGAATCTACAACTTCTTTGTCTTCTTAGTGGAAAACACCCAGTGACACTGGATTTTTCTTATTGTCCTCCTCTCCCATCTTTATTGCGCTGATCGAGCTGCATAGACTAGGACTAGTTTAATGTGAGCTTGTGGTATTGGTTCGAGCACGTGGGAATGTGAGCTTCCACTTTCTAGAGAAATTCACCGGGCCTTTTGGGGTGTAAACTTTACACTAAATCAAAAGAAGTAAAATCAAAATTACTACAAGAAGTTTTAATGCTTTGTTTTTATTTTACATTTAAAGTTAGAAGCTTTTGGATTGTATACGCAATAATGAAAGTTTCGCTTATGAAATTTACGACCTTAATGTCTCATCATTTAGACTTATATCATTCAATTGAGAAGTATAAAAATAATAAGGTGGTAAATAACTTAAAACTTTAGGCCTAAAAAATTGACAATCAAAAGTTTAATCAGGTGCAAAATTTAGCAACTTCAAATTTAAAGTAAAAAATTTGAAAAAAGAAATACCCAAGTTCAAATAATGGTTTTGATATTATCTCAAAGAAAAAATTAAAAAAAAAAATGGAACTAAATGAATTCAAAATTTTTAGTTCTTTTATTTATTTAGTTTAAATAATTCTAGTATAAAAATATTTTGTTTAGTTTTCATCTGGAATATTTCCCAAATTGAAAAAAAAAAAGTTAAAAATCAAACTAAATTAAAAAGTTTAGTATGATATTTATAAACTCATTATTATATACATAAAACATAGAAAGAATGTGCAAAGATTCTTTTTGTTTAACCTTAACAAGAGACATAAGCCAATCCCCTTCCTTCTATTTGGAATTATTTTATATATCCATAATTCTGAGCAGGTTTTAAAATTTTCTATTTGATTTAATTTTAGTTTAAATCTCGTCAAATTAAAAGTTGATTTCTGTTTGAAAAATACATAAAACCAAAAGCCAAATATATACAAAGCCCGATTGCTATATTTTTGTGCCGGACTCGTTGTGCCCATCTAAAATTTAAAAAATTAGGAAAAAACTTCAAGTTACAAAAATTACAAATAAAAATCAAAGATCAAAGAAACCGTGACCGCGCAATTGTCTTGAAAATGATGTGCCTTGCATGTCTCGAGAGGCAGGTCCAAAACTTGTGACAATGAGAGAAAAAGGTCACTCTGACATTTACGAGGAAGGTTTCGGACATAATCCCAGGCAACAGCTGTCAAAACTGAATTTTCAAGCTTCGCTGGACCATGACCGAAAGCTCTGGACGCAATGACAATCATTAGAACAACATTGATGAATATATAGAGCATTAATCCTTGATTAGAATGAAGTCGGTTCACGTTGCTCGGAATTATGGTGGATTTGGGAATTTGATTTCACTCAAAAAGGGGCAACAAGGAGTTAAGTTGTGGTTAATCGACCTCCAATTAAGAAATAAAGCTTGCTTCATTAAGAGATGTTGGGACTTTAAGCATGCCAAGGCGTTGTGGTAGGACCATTGAGAGCAAAGTATAGGAATGAAATAGGGATTAACTTATCTGTTGCAAAACAATCATCCTAGCAACATGGAGAGAAATAGTAGAAGACCATCAATCGAACAGAACTTTTGGATACAGAAGAAAAGGTCAACTTATGTCTTATGTCAACGAAGAAGTAACTCTGATACTGAGATTGATGAAGAAATCTGTTGATGTTTACGATGAATATATATATATATATATACTTACTATAATCTTTAAAGCAAGAAGAAAGAATGTTAAGCTTGAAAATGAAAGTATATATCTTAAAAATGGAAAAGAAGCTTTAAGAGAAACCAATAAATTTTGAGTGATGAATTGATCTTCTAAAAAAGGAAAAAGAAACTCTACTAGAGAATAGAAGCATTTTAGAAAAAGAAAATAGTATTTTAAAAGAAGAATTGAAAGCGTTGAACGCTGGAAATGATAAGCTTTTCAATCAAGAACACTTTCACTAGGTTTTACAAAAGCAAGGAGAAACTAAAAATCCTTATCGCCAATCAAAAAATGAGTTGTATTGTAAGGTAATCACATTTTAAGATTCGGTTCGACCCTAAATTGTAATTAGCCTTCTAAGCCTCTCATTGATGAAAAGGAAAGGTAAGAAATTTAAAAACTTTAGCAAATATAATAAATCTGATATAGGAAAGAACTTTAAGGAGAAAGAAGAGAAGAAAGAAAAGAAAGTAATTAGATGCTAAGAGTGTAAGAAACCTAGACATATTAAATGAGTGCCCAATTCTTCTAAAGAAAACGGAAAAATTAAAGAAGAAAAGTCAAGCAATGATGGCAACTTACAGTGACCTGAACAAGTCAGAAGCTGACTTAAAAACTGCATGTGAAGATGAGGAAGAAGCCAATTTATGTTTAATGGCTACATCTGAGGTAAATCTCGAATCTAAAGATGATATATTAGATAATGAAATGAAATGTATGTTGAGGTGAAAAAGTTGTTAAAAGCTCTGAAAATGGCAGATGTAAAGATATCTAAGCTAGAATAAAAAAATAAGGCTTTGAAAAACAAAAATGATATGTTAAGTTAAACAAACAAACTGCTTGTAGATGAAAATGACATCCTTAAAAATGATAATTAAAAAATGCATAATAGTTCTAATGAGTTAAGGAAACAAAATGGTGTTTTGAAGGATGAAATTAAAGACTTAAAAGTTAAAATTAAAGATCTGTCACAAACAATCAAAAATACCTTCAATAAATTTAATGAAAGTGACAAAAAATTAAATATGACCATAGTAGTCAAAGACCTATGAGTATAAAACATAGACTTAGATTTGAACATGGTAGCTCATCTAATGATATGAAAAAGATTGTGCTCACTAAAGGAAGTGAATTTGTGAATGCTCAACTTATTAAAGATAAATAACCTATTAAAAAGAACCCGAATAGTAGCAATAGATAGATGATACTTCAAAAGGTGCCCTCAACAGCATAAGTATCCACTTAGAAGATATCTTAAAGTCTACAGTGTAGATATAATAAATGGTATCCAAGACAAAACTATCTCTATCGGGTAAATCAAAGGTATAATACATTTCTTGTGCATGTTTCTTTTGCAATAAAATAGGACATATAGAAAAGTATTGCTTTTATAAAAGAAATAAACTCAGTACACATTAAGTTAAGAAACAAGAAAAGACAAGCTTAACTTATTAAGGACCCAAGCTTATTTGGGTTCCTAAAAGGGTTTGATCACCTTTTTGTATAACTGTAGGGACAAGGGACTAAAATAAAAGGCACCTAGTATCTGGACAATGGGCATTTAAGCCATATGACAGGAGATGTGTCCTTGTTCACTAGCATCATGTGAAAAGAAAAATGATATGTAAGATTTGGAGATGACAGCAGAGGTAAAATTATAGGAATAGGAACAATTGGTCATTCTCCATATTCAATTGAAAATGTTTCTTTTGTGAAAGGATTGAAATATAATCTTTTAAGTGTAAGTCAATTATGTGATAAATGTTATTGAATGATCTTTGAAAAGAGTAAATGTTATGCTGATAATACTAAAGGAGTAAAATTGTTCAAAGGATTTAGGAAACAGAACATATATTTGATTACACCCTCTAATATGAATAATGAGTGTTGTTTTCTTATCATGAGTGAAAATATATATGTTTGGCATAAAAAGCTTGGACATGTGAATTTTAATCAACTAGAAAAACTTTCAAAAAAGACTCTTGTTGTTGGTTTGTCTAAGATTTGCATAAAGTATGATATTAAATGTACAACCTATTTAAAAAACAAAATGGTTTCAATTACACATAAAAATAAAAATATGATTTTTACAAAAAGACCACTTAAATTGTTACATCTTAATCTCTTTAGACCTACAAGAACTTTAAGTCTAGGAGGGAATAAATTTAGACTTGTGACTGTTGATGACTTTTCAAGATACACATGGGTATTCTTTTTAAAGCATAAGTTTGATATTTTTAATATACTTAAAAGTTTTGCTAAACAAATATAAAATGAGAAAGGATATTTCATTGTTTCTTTAAGAACCAATCATGGCAAAGAATTTGGTAATGCTCTATTTGTAACATTTTGTGAAGAACATGGAATAAATCATAATTTTTCAGCACCATATACACCTCAACAAAACAAAGTAGTTGAAAGAAAAAATATAACTATACAAGAAATGGCACATTCTATGTTAAACAAAAGTAGAGTAGCATAATACTTTTAGGTAAAGGCTGTAGCAACTGCTTGCAATATAATAAATAGAGTGCATATTCGACCTAGTACTATGAAAACTTTATATGAACTGTTTCATGATAGAAAATCATCTGTTTCATACTTCTATGTGTTTGGATATATATGTTTTGTGAAAAAGAATGCGAATAACCTGGGAAAATTTGATGAACTATCAGATGAAGCAATCTTTTTAGGATATTCACAAAATAGTAAAGCGTATTGTGTTTTTAATAAAACTACAAGAGTAGTTGAAGAATCCATCAATGTATGATTTCTTGATGAAGTTAGATGATTCTAATGATGGTGAAGTATTTATACTAGTAGAGGAAGATAAGAATAGTAAATCTAATATAGATAAAAAGGAAGAACCATTTGATGAAATTTTAAAATCTAATAACTTAGAAGCTAAAGTAGAAGGTAATATAGAAGATAGTTTAGAAGGTAATCTAGAAAGTAATCCTGAAAGTTCAAAAACTTGGAAATATAAGTCATCTTATCCCCCTAATTTAATCATTGATAATGTAGATTCAGGAATAAAAACTAGAACCAAATTGCTAGAACTTGAAAATCATTTTGCTTCGTTATCTAAATTTGAGCCAAATAATATTGATGAAGCATTAAATGATAGTAAATGGATCAATGCAATGTAGGAAGAATTAAGTCAATTCTAAAGAAATAATGTTTGGAATCTTGTACCTAGACCACAAGATAAATCGATAATAGGCACTAAATGAGTTTTTAAAAACAAACTAGATAAAAATGAAAAGATTGTTAGAAATAAAGCTAAGCTTGTAGCTAAAGAATATTCACAAGAGGAAGGCATAGACTATGATGAAACTCATACTTCTATTGCTAAACTTGAAGTTGTACGACTTTTGCATACCTATGCTTGTTTTAAAGATTTTAAATTATTCCAAATGGATGTAAAAAGTTATTTCTTGAATGGTTATATCAAAGAAGAAGTGTACGTTGAACAACCACTTGGATTTGAGGATCCTTTTAAGCTTGAGTATGTTTCTAAGTTAAGAAAAGCTTTGTATAGACTTAAACAAGCACCTAGAGCTTGGTATGAGAGATTAAGTGAGTACTTGATCTATAGTGGTTATCAAAGAGGTACAATTGATACAACTTTATTCTTGAAACGCTATGATAATGATATATTAGTTTTACAAATTTATGTAGATGACATAATCTTTGGATCAACTAATGAAAAATATTGTCAAGAGTTTGCAAAGCTTGTACAGGCAGAATTTGAAATGTCAATGATGAGTGAGTTAAACTTCTTTTTGGGACTACAAATTAAGCAAACAAAAGAAAGAATTTTCATTCATCAAGAGAAGTATACTAAGCAAATATTGAAAAAGTTTGGATATAAAAATTCAAAGGAAGTAGTTACCCCAATGAGTTCATCTACCATATTAGATCTTGACTCACAAGGTAAGAAAATCAATGAAAAATTGTAAAGAAGTTTAATTGGTTTGCTTCTGTATTTGACTGCATCTAGACTAGATATTATGGTTTCTATTTGTATTTGTGCAAGATTTCAAAATAATCCAACTGAAACACATTTAAAAGCTATTAAAAGAATTTTCAAGTACATTGCATGCACTGCAAAATTAGGAATTTGGTATCCCAAAAATCAAAGTTTTAAATCGATTGGATAGCTAGATGTTGATTATGTGGGATGCAAAGTGGATAGGAAAAGTACTTCTAGTACTTATCAATTCTTAGGAGATAAACCGATTTCTTGGTCTTTTAAGATCGGTTGCTCTATCAATAGCAGAAGTTGAATATGTCTTAATTGGAAATTGATGTGCACAAATTCTTTAGATAAAATAGCAATTACAAGATTATGGATTAATTTATAAAATATTCCTATAAAATGTGATAATACTAGTGCTATAAATTTGACAAAAAATCTTGTGCATCATTTAAGATCAAAACATATAGAAATTAGACATCATTTTATTAAAGATCATGTTGCAAATTAAAATATTAATATTGAATTCACTTCTATTGAAAATCAATATTCAAATATTTTTACAAAACCTTTAGATAAAAATATCAAAATTTTTAGAAATGAGATTGGTATGTATAATTATGTTTAATGTATTTATTTTATTTATTTTATGTACATAGGAATAATGATAAAAATATATGTAAATATATATATGCATTATTTCTGGAAAATAACCAAGTTAATAGATTTATATAACCGTTGATGCACTCTTCCCAATTTTTTCAAATCAGAAACTAGTTCAAAGAGTAATCTTTCTCTCTATCACTAATTATAACTTGAAACCATTCAAACTCTAGACTCCATCACAATTAAACTTTGAAAAAGAACCTCAAACACTCTTAAATTTCAAAATTCCAAACCCTAAAATGGCTCCAAGAAAATCCTCTAGAATAGCGTCTAATGGTGTCAAGTCCAAGCAAATCAAAGAAACCATCACCATTAGGGATGAATCAACTAATGCTAAGTAAGTGGTATCTCTAGACAAAAGTGAACAGACAAGGAGAGAGATAAGGTTGAAGAAATTACACGACCCTGTTAAGGAAATGTCTAACAAGAAAGAAAGTGATAATGAAGAATTAGCTAGTAAAATAGAGTCCGTTGGAAAAGGTTCTAAAAATGGCAACACGAAACCGGACTCTAACATTAAAACTAACTCTGAGGAATCTGAAGAAAAAAAAATCAGAACTAGAAATGAAGGAAAGAACAAAGAAGAGAAAATCCTCTTTCAAGTTAACATTCGATAGCTCTCAACCAAAGAGAATGAAAAGAACTTCAAACAAGGTACTAGAATGTTCTTTTGTGGATTTCAAATTTTTTAGAGATAATGGATTTTACTAGGATCATTGGTTGGACATAATAGAATGTAAAAATCTATGTAGTCAAACTAATAGTGTCGATTGAGATTTAGTTAGAGAATTTTATGATAATTTGGAAATGTTGGAAAATTTAATCTTAAAATCAAGGATTTCAACAAAAATATGTCAAGATTACTAGAAAAAATCTCATTGAATGTTTTGATATGAAGGACAAAAAGGATGATGGAAAGCTAATTAATCTTACTAAAAGTGAGATTTTTAAGGAAATCAAAGATGGAGTAAGAAATTTTGTAAAAAAAGACATATTTTCTATAGAATTTGAATTACTGGTGAGACTTTGGCATAAAATTGTTATAGATCGCATACTACTGAAGAATGGAAGTAAAATGAAAATTTCTAAAGAAGAGGTAGTACTAATCTTAACAATTAAAAGAAAATTTAAAATTGATAAGCCAAGTAGAATTTTGAAGCACATGTGGAGAACAAGAGGATACAGACCATAAAGTAATCTTTTGATAAAAATGTTCAACTTCAAGAAACTTAGTCTACCTAAGAAGACTAAGTCACCAATTGGACTAAAAAGGATTGGTGAAATAAATTTGAAACATATGAACATTTTAGTGAAAGAAAAGTTTTGGTTTTCAAAAGATGAAGCATGATATAGGCATCCAAAATTTAATAAGATTAAGTTTGACAAGAAGAAAGTGAAAGCAATTTTTAAGGGCAAGTTTACATTAAATTCAAAAAGTGGTTCAAAGACTTATGAACAATTTGAAAAGAAGACAAATGTACCCCATAAGAGAGTAGGAAAGGAAGTTATGAAGGAGAAGAAAAAGAAGAAAAAAAATATGATGTTAAAACTGGAGGGAAATTTGAAATTAATGAAGGAAAGGAGGTTCCTAAAGTAGATGAGTTAGAAAGTGACTCAGAAGGTAATTTTAGTAAACCACCTAGAGAATCTTCAATATCGAATCTCCATGCTCACCTTATTGTTCTAATGGAGAAAAGGTTTACTGAAATGAAGAAGGATCTTAAAAAATCAATACTAGATGCACTTAAAGGTTTTAAGAAACCTAATTCAAAACATCCTAAGACTTATCCTTCATCCCTTAGATCATCCCCTGAACCAATTAAATCATCCTCTTTTAAATAGAGTCCTACTACTTCATGAACCAATGTAGACCAAGATCACAACTTTGCACCAACTTCTTCTACCGCCTCAAATGCTAAATCATCATTACCAAAAGCCCAAACCTTCTCTCAAGAAAATCCGGATGAATCAGAATCAAATCTGCAATCATTCTCTATCAACCTCTAGACTTCAAGAAATTCTAGACTAAACAACCTAAAGATGCTCTTACTTCAAGAAAATCTGAAAGATTTAAAAGATGTGCTAGAAAGTCTATTAAGAAAACAAGGAAAAATTAGTTAATATATGTACTATTCAAACTATCCTATTATCTATTTTACTATTACATTTGCCTTCATGAAGAAGTTGCTTTATACTCTACTATTGCATTCTTGTTATTTGTTAATGTCCTCATTTATTATATTTATTTTCTTATTTTCTCTTTCTATTGATAACAAAAAGGGAAGAAATATATGTGACAAAATTGTGTGTATGTGTGAAAAAGGAATCTGAAAAGTTTTAAATATTTTTGTTTATAAAGGATTTTGTTATCATCAAAAAGGAGGAGAATGTTAAGTTCTCTTGATGATAATAAAAAGCTAAGAGTTTACTAACTGTGTTATTAAGTGCACAGATGAATAATACACATGTAATTTAATTTAATCCTTCTCAAGCTTTCAATTAAAAGGTAACTTAGAGACTGACTCAAAAAATAAACTTACTATATTACTCTTAAGCTTTCAATCAGAAAGTAACTTAGAGATTGACTCAAAAAGTAGACCTACTGCATTAAGAAATGAACAACATACTACAAGATAAGTTTGTATTAGAAGATTTAATCAACTTGAAGGCTCAGCTCTAAAGTTGAATGTATTTAGGTAATACATTCAAATTGTTCTACATAGTTGGTTAATGTATCCCAAGGATTTAAAAGTATAATAATTTTAAATATTAAAATTATAGTTGGTCTTGATCTGACAGAACAAAATATGCTTGATGAGGATTTATATTTTTCAAATTTTAAAACCGCATCGGAGGAGTAGAGTTTATAACAATCGAGATACATTTCTATTATCAATGGATACGAATTATTGAAACTATCCAAGCTCTTCAGTAACATGGAACTAGTTTTTCCATTTGAAGATGAGTTATGATCTTCAGCAAAATATCCAAAATAGATTCAACATCCAATTTATCCTTTGTAGTCGTTATGTGATAATATATATATCTTAAGCATCTAAGATAGAACAAAATAGATTAGAATAGAAGAGTACATGAAAAAAAAAAAAGCATAGAATTTTATTTTATATAGAACTTAGTGAGAATTTTATTTTTCTTTATTCCTCATCATTTTGATAATTGTTGTAAGAGCTAAATTACAAATAGGCTTTGAGTTCAGAATAGCCAAGTGATAGCTTAAAGTCTGATAAAGTGAATTGTGATCACTATTTGTAAATCTTATTTTGTGATTGGATATAGTGGAACATATCGGTGTGGAATACCAAGACCCCGCTTGAAGCTAGAGGAGAGGACATATGCTTGAGGCGAAACTCTATAAATCATTGCACAAACTATTCTTACTCTATTCTCTTACTTTCATACATTTAAATATTTATTGTGATTGTAAAGATATTTCAAAGCCATACTTTACAAGTAACTAATTAGGGGACATGATTTTTGTTTTAGAGTTTTTTTTTTTTAAAAAAATTAACAATTCACCCCCTCTCTTGGTAACTTTTTGGGACCAACAAGACTGAAGAGCTCATTATCAAATGGTTTGTGCTTTGCCTCAATTTGGTCTTTGATTTGGTTAAATTTTTTCTTATGCATAATGTTTGTAGTGCTACCATTATCAATCAAAATTTTGCAAACATCAAAATCAACAATTCAAGCTCAAATCACAAGGGCATTATGATGGGGAAACGTTATGCCTTCAAAGCCATCATCGAAAAAAGTGATCATAGTGTTCACTTTAGGGTACTTCACTTGAGTGCTTAGTACATTTTGATAGCTTCTAAATTAAGTGTACACTATGCGTTGGGAAATAGATCATCCTCCCATAGCTAGTCCTCCAACAATTGTATTTATTGTGCCTTAAATGGGGCAAACTTGTTGCACCTACTTCATTTCTTCTCTTTCCTCTCTTCTTCCTCACATTGAAGGCTTGTCATTCTTTGTGATGCATTCTCATAAATATCCCCCATTGAACGAGGTCTTCAAAGTTATTCTTTAATTATGTACAAGTTTCAATGGTGTGGCCCCTATCTCTATGGAAGTCATAATATTTGTTAGAGTTTCATCTAGTTGGATTGTTCCTCATCTTGTTAGGCCACTTAAAAAAGCACCAATCTCATATCTCCATAAAGATATCAAAAGGAGACTTGTTGAGCGGGGTGTGCTAAATCATGCATTTTTTGTTGCCATTACCATCTCGAGTGGACCCATTACCATTCATGATGGGACTAAGCCTGTCTTTTGTTAATGGTCGATCTTTATCATTCTTCTTCTTGTCAAAGGATTCTTGCTCAGCCTATCATCTAACCAATATGGCATCTTCTTGGGCAATATAGTTAATGACCCTTTTCTTGAAATTCCCTAAAAATTTTTAGTTTATATAGGGTAAGGGAATAAAAGAAGTAGGGTCAGTTATTTACTCCACTAACTACTACATTGAGAGCTACACTCTTATTAATGTTAGGAATCACGAGCACTACTTTGTTGTACCTAGAGATATAATCTCTGAGTGTCTCGTCTTATTTTTTTTCGAATAAAATTGAGAGTTGAGTAATCTCATTAAGGCATTTTACTATTGGAAAGTGTTGATAAAACTGCATGGCAAGCTCTCAAAAACTAGAGATAGAGTTTGGATTGAGGCCTCGAAACCATGTTTATATTGCCTTCTTCAATGTTCCTAGAAAGGCCTTGTATGCTATTACATCAAAGATGCCGAAGAGGTCCATCTAAGCTATATAGTAGCTCAAATGCTCCATAGAGTTGGTCATCTCATCATAAAACTCTAATTGAGGAATTTAGACATTTGTAGGGATCTGCTCATCTTAGATTTCCTATGTAAAAGCATAAATCCCTATAGTAAACATGTCTTATAGGTTAGGCTTCTTTATGTCTTTAAGCTCGTTAAGGCATTTGATCATGTTGTCTATATCACCAATAGATTAATCAGCCAAGGATCTCATGGATTATGCTTTAGAGCTATTGTTCCTATTATTGCTCTACTCACCCCTTAGATTAAGGGCTTTACATGGGTTTAGCGGCACGTTTTCGTGATGTTATGAAACAATGTCACCTTACTACTCACTTTGTGGCTAAGAATGTCATTAAGAGCAGTCATTGATTTCATTAACATGGTCTCTCAAATGTCAATTTTCAACTAGCAAATCAACAAGTTACCTCATGGTCTTGCAATCTTTTCTTAGTTACCCTATTGCGCATGAGACGATATTGGTGGCACTATAAGGTGGTTGTTTTCAATAGTTAGTGGGTTGCAGTCATTAAGGGCATTCTTGCTGAAGTTGCTTCCTAATCTTATGTTAGCCATAGTCATAGTTGGCCTTGAAATGATAAGTGCCAATTGTTAATTTATCTAGTTGCCTTGATGTGATCTTAAGTTGAATTAAACCATTAAGTTGATAAGGTCCAACTTGCAAGATGAGCTAACATGAGCTATCATGACTCCAATACTCAAGTGGGAGAAGTAGCATAAGGGTAGGGCAATTAAAGCAAATGAGGAGCATTAGATGATTTACTTAGATGGAGAGACTTCCTTTATAGTGTTATGAGGTTGTTCTATTTCAAGCAAGTAAATCTTTCAAAAGACGCTCCAGTTATAATAGGAAATATCTGCTTGGAGCATATTCTTCAAAGAATCTCTATTACTTTCCTAATTTATACCGATCATTTTAAACACTTTCCAATTCTATGGTCATACTAAAATAAGATGGGTCCTAGGGGCTTAAGTCGATTTAGGCATTTAACAAATGATGGTGGATTTAGGAATTTAATTTTACTCAAAAAGGGGCAACAAGGAATTAAGTTATGGTTAATTAACCTCAAATTAAGAAATAAAGCTTGCTTCATTAAAAGATGTTGGAAATTTATGGTGGAACCATTGAGAGCTAAGTATAGGAAAGAAATAGGGATTAACTCATCTATTGCAAAACAATCATCCTAGCAACATGGAGAGATATAGTAGAAGACCGTCAATGGAACAGAACTTTGGATACAGAAGAAAAGGTCAACTTATGTCTTATGTCAATGAAGAAGTAACTCTGATACTAAGATTGATGAAGAAATCTGTTGATGTTTACAATGAAATGAATATATATATATACTTAATATAATCTTTAAAGCAAGAAGAAAAAATGTTAAGCTTGAAAATGAAAGTATATATCTTAAAAATGGAAAAGAAGCCTTAAGAGAAACTAATGAATTTTGAGTGACAAATTGACCTTCTAAAAAGGGAGAAAGAAACCCTACTTGAGAACAAAAGCATTTTAGAAAATGAAAATGGTATTTTGAAAGAAGAAACGGAAGCATTGAAGGTTAGAATTGATAAGCTTTTCAATCGAGAATAGTTTCAATAAGTCTTGTGAAAGCAAGGAGAAGTTAAAAAACCTCATCGCCAATAAAAAATGAGTAGCTTTGGTTTTAAAAAGAAAAAGAACATTCTATCTCTCAAAGGAAGACCAATTTTTATTAAAGCTAAAAAAACTAGTGGAAAGACTAAAGTATTTAAAGGCATATTGAGGGGAATCAAAAATAGAAAGAAGATTATTTTCTAGAAGATGATTAGAGTCAAATCCCGAAAAAAGACTATAATGGACCAATGATGAGATCAAGAATGAGATAATTAAGTAATTTGGTTTAGAGATTATTTAATGATTCTTTGCTACCAAAAGAAGAAGTGTTCAAGAATAATTTTATGACTCATTATATGAACTTCAAAAGGAGTTTGCCAATATCAACTTATAATGAAGGTGCTTCTAAGTCATTAGCTTCTGATATAATAGTTACTTCTATTTGAGAACTTGCCAAGAATTCTACTTCAAAAATAGAATGGATCAAAGCTATTGATTGAAGATTAAGTATCAAAAATTCTACTTCAAGATACAAGGAGATGGAAGATTCAATTGAAGATGTGAATCTCAATTTTTTTTCTTTTAGGAACTAAATATTTTAATAGTTATTTTGCTTCTGCATTATGCTTATTTTGTTTCCTTATCTTATTTCTTTATTTATTTTGATCTTTATCCATAATTATACTAAGTTCTGCTTATAAATATTCTTATGTAACACTATTGAGCAGACAAGATTGACTCTTGAATTAAATTTCCTTTGATTGAGTTTGTCTCTTTCAAACCCTTGTTCTTATTAGTCCATTCAACTAAGGCGAGCAAAACAATTTAGTCCATTTGTAAGTCATATCAAATAAATTAAGCATAGTTTGGTCTTCTTGGTAAGTCATATGTAAGAGGGAGTTGTCTATATACTAATTATTATCATAAAAACCATAAAAAAAAAATTGCTTATCGTTCATGATAAGTGTAGTAGATATTTCCTTCAATTGGTTGGCTGGCAACAAAAGTGTTGCATTGTTCAAATCCCTAACAAACAAAATTAAATATTAATAAAAATTCAAAACTTCTTAGTCACACGAATTTTGATTTCATCAGCCTTTTATATGATATCAATACTTATTATTATTAAATGAATTAAATGCTTTTTATATGAAATTATATGTTATGTAAATATATTTTCCTGAATTATAAAACTAAGTTAGGCTAAAATGAAGTTTTATTGTTTAGGAAAGTTCCTAATCCAAACCATACAATTCAATGCAAAGTTTAAAAAACCGAACCACATTTTTATGGTTCGATCTAGTTCAAAGAGAAAACCAAACCAAATTGATATAACCATATCAAACCACACCTACCCTTAGAACATAAGATTACAAAATTTGTAATCACATTTCAATGTAACATTTCACATGCTATATTCTTAGGAATTTTGTTAGCATGGCCTTATTTTGAAATTATTTTTGAAAAGTACAATATTCTTTTTCCTTTGTCTTCTTTCAGTTTTTTTTTTCCTTCTTTTAATCTTGTTTACCATCTCTATTAAGAATATAAATTGATCTCTTGTCTTTATGTGTATTTAAATTGATCCTTTACTTCTCAATCATAATTAACTATGAACAAAAGCAAGTACTTTTCACCTATTTAGTAAAAAATTTTAGATTAGAAAAACTTAGATTCAATAATTAATAAAGTACAATAAATTAATCAATATTAAATCAATAATATAGAAAGTAGAGTGGAAATTCCTCAATATAGGTTAGAAAATATTTTTATTTCTTAAGCAACACAAATCAATTCAATTCGAGGAGGCTCAACTACAAGGTATGGAACCAAATAAATTCAAACAATTTAAAGTCGAACGAGCTGTATTATTAGGTAATTACATTTTACGATTTGGTTCAACCCTAAATTGTAGTTAGCCTTCTCAACCTCTCATTTAACAAAATTAGACCTTCACTATTTAGTCCATAAATAGTAGGACAAAGGAAATCTATTGTGATATGCATAATTCGCTAATTGGTCTATAGGTTAATTTGCCTCAACACAAATGACAACATTTACTTAAATTGGTCTCTATAATCAAGTTTTTTATCCTAGCAACTCCATTGTTTTAGTTCCACTACATATCCTTTAGTTTTGATTGACCAATTAACAATTGAGAAAGAATTATATTTGATTAAAATTTTGTGGAAACGTCACTATGTTAGACAATAGTGAAAACCAAAAAGAAAATTTTAAGGTAAAATGTAAATAACACCCTTATTTTACTTCATGTGTATTTAGACTCCTTATCTTTAAACTTGAGTGATTCAAAATCCTTAAAATAATATGTTTTTAGATCTTGTTTTACTATTTGTCCTTGGATATTGTCAAACTCATGATTTTACAAACAATTATAACTTGTAGAATCAATAGAATCACATAAAGCCGATATAATCATAAATTTATAGAATTGTATATCTAACTTCAAAATTCTATACCTAAATGATTTTGCAATCATTTTTACTATGAAAAACCTCATAAATTTATAAACTTATAGAATCGTATAATTGACTCACGATTTTAACAAATATTAATAGAAAAATTAAAACATACTAAAAACGTTTTTATATTATTTTTCTAGAGAGTAAAATGGTCATGTAGAAACCAAAAGACACTATTGATGATTTAGATTTTAAATACTTGGTTTCAAATAAAGGGTTAGTATATATTTAGAAAAAATAAGAAAGTGTATTTACAATTTACCCAAAAATCTAATATAAATCTATCCTATAAAATATGTAAGTAGAGTGTACAATATCTCGATAGTATCTATATTTTATCATTATATAATCTACGTAGATTCAATATACTAATTTCAAGTTAATTGATTTTAACTTGACTATAATCGGTCAAATTAGAGTTTAAGTGCCTCATATAATTTATTGAATCCAATTTAAATCCCAAAAAGTCCTCCCTCATCATTGAATGGCACAGGGTAGAAAATCGAGCAACCCAGAGTGAGCTGTAATTGACCACAAAGAGTCTTCCACCGAGACAACATGTGGGACAATGCTGATGTCGGCCGGTCTTATCAGTAGATCTTGTTTTCTCCCACCAATTATTGACATATATAGCTTTGAGGGGAAAAAGAAAATTACATAAATGAGGGTTAAACTTTGGCTTTATTTTTTTGGGTGATAAAATGGGAAAGGAAATATTTGAATTTGTTTTATTTAATATAGATATTGATATTTATATTATTAAATTATAAAAATTTTAATAGATATTAAATTTTGTTAATAATATAATTATGCTTCCAAAGTTTAATGGTTTGCAATTAAACCCATTTATTCTCTCATGTGTTCACTTATAAGCTTTTCAATTGTGATAAATTAAAATATTATATTGAAAAAACTTCCCTCGAAAACTTATATTTGAGCCGTAATATTTTACCATGGAAATTTTACTAAGCTTTCATTAAGATATTATTTAATTTTTCGAAGTTTTATTTTATAAAATTGAAACTTAATTATAAATATCGTAAGTGAAAATTTTCAATTTATCATAATAAAAATTTGCAGGCTCCTATTTGAATAAAAATAAAATTATAGGAATTTAGTTGTGCACAACTAAAAGTATCAAAGATTTATTTGCTTATTAGGCAAAGTTTGAAAAATTAATTTTCGTATCTTGCAATATTTTAAATTATACTAAAAATATATTTATAAGAAACAAGTATGAAATGTGAACAAACACGAAAGCATTGTTTTAAGTGTATACTTGGTCAATGACTTGACTCATTCTCTTAAAAAAAAAAAAAAAGGCCGTGCTCCGTTGCCATTTTAGCTACTTTTCATCGTGTTATTTTATGATACAATGTGACAAATACAAATGGGCGGATCATATTTCAAGGACCGTCACTATTTTATCTACTTTTCAACGTTAATTTATGGTACAAATTGACAAACACAAGTTTTTTCTTATCTACTTTTCAACGTAGACTTTTCAAAAGATTCCTTACCTGCGTTCCATGCTAAGCACTATCAACATTTAGGTTTTTAACATTTTATATGCTTTTCTGCAGTAAAAATTTCACCCAAGTTTAGTAACTTAATTATTAGGTAAAGTCAATTTTATACAAACCTTATTTTATTATGTATAAATTTCTTTAATTAATGTATGTGTTTTACATTAATTTTCTAAATAAATGGTGACATCTTTGATAAGCCAAATTTGTTAACATTAGCATATTTTTTAGACGATAAATTTTTCCTTTTTATTGTATCAATTTTTCATATAGTTTGATTTACTTATTTTGTATGTTATAAATTTTATACTCCACTTATATGCTTCTTGCATACACATTTCCAACGCATTGTCCACCAATCATTCAAGAAAAGACAACTCGATCTCTTGCACAGTGCTTTTCTTTATCTATATCTTATACCTTGATTCTATTGATTGCTCGGTTGCCTTGATGTGATCTTGGGTTGGATCAAACCTTCAAGTCAATAAGGTCTAATCTATAACATAAACAAAAGTAAATTATCGAGATGTCGGAGGTATCTCTAGCACTTAGACTCCAATGCTCAAGTTAGAGAAGCAACGTAAGAGTAAGGCAATTAAGTCAAATAGAGAGTATTAGATAATTTATCTAGATTGAGAGACCTTTTTTTTATAGTGTTATGAGGACATTTCATTTGAGGCAAGTAAATATTCTTGAAGACACCTTAGTTATAAAAGAAAATATCCACTTGAAGCGTATTCTTCAAAGGATTTAAATTACTTCCCTAATTTATGCCAACCAATTTAAGTCCTTCCCTATTCTGTAGTTGTGCTGAAGTAAGATGGGCCTTAGGACCTTAAGCCAATTTAGGTATATAACACTTCCACACACACACCACCCCTACCCCCCAACTCTCATTAGTGTTGTAGAACTAATGAAAGTAGAGACAAGATTCTATTTCTTTGTCGAGGTGATGGCTTGGATGCGTTGGCCAAGCCTATTCCTCACTAAAAGGTACCGATCCGACCTACAAAGGATGTTGGCCGATCTCGGTGCTCAAAGGACTCGTTCCAAAGCATCTACCAAGCTGCATTTTGTAACAAATTACCTTTTCTAGGTTGAACGATGGTAATAAGCAATAGATTTAAGCTGAAGCCATCTTGTCAAGCTACATAATTAAAGCCAAGTTGTGGTGGGTGAATTCCTAGCCCTTAGTGAAGGTGAAAAGGCTTACCAGACACGCGCAAGTCTTTTCAACTATCAATTTCAAATCTTGTTTGCATGCGCAAATCCATGCATTTAATGAAGCAGGACACGCAATAAGTTGGGGTTTATAGTATTTCCAAAGGTGAAAAAATCTTGACCCTTCACTTCTGAAGCATAACACATAATATAATCCGAAGCGAACTTAAAAAATGCACGTCTTTTGCAACTACCTACAGAAGGCACAAAGTCATCATTTTTTACACCTTTTTACATCCTTTGTATTCAAAGCCGCTCTTTACTATCTCAGAAGTTCTTGCAGTTACCTTCATCCATTCACACCAATTCTTTACCCTTCCAATCTTCTAAACAGATCAAGGGTTTAAGTATGTCAAGCTCTTTTTCTTCTCATAGCTTCTCAGATTCTATATGAAAGGTCGTCTCCAATGTAGCAAGAAATAAAGTAAGGCCCTCAAGTCAACCCTAAGCGCAAACATCGATGGTTAAAGAGGTGGATAGTGAGATCTTCAAATCGTTTGAAAAGAGGGTAGTGAAGAAGTTCATGGAGAATTGGCATTGGATGTTTATCTAGATGATAGGGAAGATTGCAAGCCAGCTTACCCTAGTTTTGAAGGTCCTATTTTGTTAGGGCTGAGACCAAATGCCATAAAAAGTAGGGTATGTGAGGCTAATATTGATGTTGTAAGACTTTACAGTTCTCTGCTTCCCTAGGGCTGGATTATCCAACTAGCACATGAAGACAAGCGTGCAACCACATTAGATGGAAATCAATTATGTGTACATGAGCAATTTTTCAAGTTTGGCCTACAACTCCCTTTTACTGACTTTTAAAAACAGTTTTTTACTTATCATATAGTTAATCCATGTCAACTTATCCCAAACACGTACACAATTCTTGTGGCATTTGAAAGCTTGTGTGAGTTGTATGGGGTTCGGTTGACTCCTCAACTATTCTACTCATTCGACAACATAAAGTGTTTTAGGACCTTCACTGAGGTGGTATTACTTAGCAAGCCGACCAGGTGTAAAGCTAAAGGATGGGTTGCTTTCCTCAGTACACAATTAGAGAGATACTTTTGTGTAGATTGAGATCAAGGTGCCAAACAACTAATGTTACAATGACATTTTGCTTGAAGCCCTGAGGAATAATAGAAAACCCTTTAATGCTCTAAACTTGATGCGAAGCTTCTTAAGCATTGAAGTAGTGTCCGTAGAGGGTTCTAAGGCTATAGCAGATCATGGGTCACAAAGTTTGAAAGATAATAGGAAAGTTAGTAAGGGTTTGCACTTGGTATAAGGTTAGCTTGAGGGAAAGCTCTTCAGTTATAACTCAGAGAATTATGTTCCCCCAAAAAGTTTTCTTCTAGCAAGGTCTTGTTTTAATTTTGCTAACTCTTCCATTTATTTTGTAGAAATGGCCCAATATAACCGGTGAGGGTTTCTAATCTCGCAGCTCATCAAGCCGGCTTAGTAAGAAAGAAGCTTAAGGACGAAAGAAGAGCAAACCAGTAGCACTTCCTATAAATAAGACTACCATTGATGGGATCATGATTAGGGGTCCCGAGCCCCCCTTGCATCCTGAAACCTACCCCGATAGCTATCGTGAAGAAGGGAAAAGCTCTATCTAAAGATTTAGGGTGGTTTCAGTGAGCTCCAGACTGAAGTGAAGTGCTCAACCCAAAGCATAGCCATACCAAGGAAGTGATAGCCATCCCAAACAACAATGTGACAAACCCATAGCTTCAAGCATAGATGGTAACACCATAGTTGAGCATCAATAAAAGTAGCACCATGACAATCAATCAAGGTGAGAGGAGTGCAAGGTAAGTAGTAACCCTTTGAAGACCCCCTGACTTTACCTCTTCTCGAGTTCCACTACCATTGATGATTCAAGCTATAAAAGGAGGACCAAGTCGAGCCAACCCCTTAGGAGAGGTGGAGAACCTTGCAACAAGGATGTCAATTGCAAACTTACTCAACTTCCTCTCTACTCGTCTCACTAAAGTAAGTTGTCATCGACCCTACTCCCTTTTTGGGTTTCTCTTCTCTTTTTCTTTAGTTGTTCTCATTACCAATCATATTTTGCAAACTATGAAGGCTGCTTACAGGATTCTCTACACCAATGCTAAAGGCAAGCAATAGGTACACAATCAAACTTTTGAATGCTCTTCTTACTTCGAGTTGTTCAACTACTAGTATAGTTATAACAACACTCATTTTCATAGGCACATAACGATGAAAGTGGAATTGAAGGAAGCTAGAGAGGACCTTAAGGCTATAGGGAAGACTATCACCATGAGGTGGTTGAGGTTAAGGATTGAGTTCAAAAAAGTGGCTTCGAACTAACAAGGACACGATAAGAGCTTCAAGGGACAATCTGATGGAGATCAAGTTAAGAAGATTGATCAAAGGAGTGTAGACCCACTTGAAGTGCTGGTTGAACCTTTGACACGAGCTAAAGCTAAGAAACTTAAGGAAGCACTTAGTGGATTAGTCAAAGTGGTGCAAGAAGAGGAGAATCACACACATTTAAGTCAAGAGGAACTAAGGATTATGAACCTACTTGAAGTGCA
The DNA here is from genome assembly GCA_037954665.1 of Laguncularia racemosa. Lineage (NCBI taxonomy): Eukaryota > Viridiplantae > Streptophyta > Magnoliopsida > Myrtales > Combretaceae > Laguncularia > Laguncularia racemosa. The sequence continues at coordinate 1,899,061 of JBBMOL010000068.1, forward strand.
GATGCAAATGTGGAGGTCACGGAAGGTTAGTAAAGGCCGCCAACCTAAAACCATAAAAGGCCACCAGCCTTGGTGGTGAAAGCCACCGGTCTATGTGCCCAGTGTTGAAAGAAAAGCCACTAACCTAAGTGACCAACATTGGAGAGAAGATAGGCCAACTTTGGTGCATTCAAAGCTACCAGCCTTTAGTGCCAGCTTTATTTGTTTTCCTTAGCTGAAGTAGGGTTTTGTATGTCATTTTGTTTCTTAATTTTTATGGGACTATAAATACGGACCAAACATATATTGTAAAATGAATCCTTGAAAGTTTATCATATTTGAGAGTGAATTTCTCTTTGGTTCTTAAACGAACTATTCAATTTATTGGGTTGTGAATCCGTGGCATTCACCTTTAAACTTATGAATCAATCTTCTCGTAATCAATTGTGGCGTTAACACTTATACTAAGGTTCTTGTCTCCATATATAGACAACGGGCCGCAGTTCCACTTCATTGTTGATAGAATTCTAGGTTGTGAGATTGTCAAATCTAGGTTTTGGGTTTTGTTACGGGTTGGCAAGGTTCGTATTAGTTTGGTATCAAATGTTGTTGAATAGAAGGGGGAATAGGGAGCCACCAATAGAGACATGGGAGGAGATGAAGAGGATCATGAGGAAGTGATTTGTGCCTACATACTACTATAAGGAATTATACAACAAATTACAAACCCTTAAGTAAGGCAATTATAGTGTAGATGAATATCATAAGGAGATGGAGGTTATCATGATTCAGGCTAATATTGAGGAGGACTAAGAGGCAACTATGGTGAGATTCTTAGTTGGCTTGAATAGGGAGATTCAGAATGTGGTGGAGTTGCAGCATTACGTTGAATTGGAGGATATGATGCATATGGCTATTAAAGTTGAGAAGCAACTCAAGTGGAAGGGTACTGGTACTATATGTGCTACATCCAATTCATCCACTTAGAAAACAACTTCATGGAAGAGGTGAAGCAGTTTAAGCCAACTCCCGAAAAGAAGTCAAAATCTGCTAACCTAGAAAATCAAGGTAAATCCGATTCTTTTACTTCTAGGAATTGTGATATTAAATGCTTTAAATGTCAGGGTAAAGGTCATATAGCCAGTCAATGTCCCAATAAAAGAGTTATGGTGATGAGGGACAATGGCGAAATTGAGATTGATAGTGATTCTGATTATGATTCTATCCTACCATTGGAGGATGTTGATGGTGAGGAGTGTGCTGTTTAGGGAGATTTATTGGCGATGGTCGCTAGGAGAGCTTTGAGTGTATAGGTTAGAGAAGAGGAAGAGGTGTAGAGGGAGAATATTTTTCATACTAGATGCCTAGTTCAAAACAAAGTGTGTAGTGTGATTATAGATGGTAAGAGTTGTACTAATGTGGCAAGTGCAACTATGGTTAAGAAATTAGGACTTCCCACTAGTAAGCATCCTTAACCTTATAAATTGTAGTGGTTGAACAATAGTAGTGAAGTGAGGGTGAACAAGCAAGTGTTAGTTGCCTTTCGCATTTTGAGGTATGAAGATGACGTTTTATATGACGTAGTTTCGATGTAGGCTAGTCACTTGTTGCTTGGATGACCATGGAAATTTGATAGGAGGGTTAAGCATGACGGTTTTACCAATAAGTATTCCTTTAAGTGCAATCAAAGGTCAGTTACTCTTATGCCTTTGAAACCTAAGCAAGTTTATGAGGATCAAGTGAAATTGCAAAAAGAGAGTGGTCAAAAGAAAGAGTGTAATAAAAAGATTGTGAGTGAGATTACAAAAGGAAAAGAGAGGGAAGATGAGACTTGTGAGAAAATAAAGAGAAAAGTAGAGAGAAAAGAAAATTTTTATGCGAGGGCAAGTGAGATTAAGAGAGCGATGATTTTGCAAAAGCCAATGATTGTACTTTTGTACAAAGAGGCTCTTTTTAATGCTGACCAGCTTAACACTTCATTACCAAGTGTTGTTGTTTCCCTTTTGCAAGGCTTTAAAGTTGTCTTTCTAGAGGAAATCCCAAAGGGTTTACCACCCATCAGACGGATTGAGCATAATAGATTTTGTACTCGATGCGACCATTCCAAACCAACTGGCTTATAGGAGTAATCCTAAGGAGACCTAAGAACTCCAAAAGCAAATTAATGAGTTGATGAAGAAGGGGTACGAGAGGGAAAGTATGAGTCCATGTGCAATTCGAATGATTTTGGTGCCTAAGAAGGATGGGTCATGGAGAATGTGCGTTGATTGTCGAGCTATCAACAACATTACAGTAAAGTATCGACATCTTATTCCACACTTAGATGACATGTTAGATGAATTGCATGGGTCTTGCATATTTTCGAAAATTGATTTGAAAAGTGGGTATCATCATATTAGGATGAAAGAAGGGGATGAATGGAAAACTACATTTAAAACAAAATATGGTTTATATAAGTGGTTAGTTATGCCTTTTGGGTTGACTAATGCACCTGGCACTTTTATGAGACTAATGAATCATGTTTTGTGTACTTTTCTTGAAAAATTTGTGGTTGTCTATTTTGATGATATTCTCATTTATAACAAAAATTTAGATGATCACTTGATGAATTTAAAGGATATTTTAGAAGTTCTTAGAAAAGAAAGGTTATTTGCTAACCTTAAGAAGTGCATTTTTTGCACAGAAAAGCGTGTATTTCTTGGTTTTGTTGTGAGTGCACAAGGTATGCGGGTTGATGAAGAGAAGATTCATGCTATTCGAGATTGGCCAAATCCAACTAAGGTGAGTCAAGTGTGAAGTTTTCATGGGCTCGCGAGCTTCTACAAGCGATTTGTGAAGGATATTAGTAGCATCGCCACGCCAATCATTGAAGTCATCAAGAAAAATGTTAGGTTCAAGTGGGGAGAAGAACAAGAAAGGGCATTCTAATTGCTGAAAGGGAAGTTGACTAATGCTCCTTTACTTATGTTACCTAATTTTGCGAAGACCTTTAAAATTGACTGTGATGCTTCTGGTGTAGGTATTGGTGTCGTTCTCATGCAAGAAAGAAGACCAAATGCATATTTCAGCGAGAAGTTAAGCGGGGCAGCACTAAAGTACCCCACTTATGACAAGGAGATATATGCCTTAGTTCGGATGCTGAAGACATGGCAACATTATCTTTGGCCCAAGGAGTTTGTGATCCACATCGATCATGAACTACTGAAGCACTTGAAGGGCCAACATAAGCTGAACAAGAGGCACACATGATGGATGGAGTTCATTAAGACGTTTCCATACGCCATATGCTACAAACAAGGTAAGGCAAACATCGTGGCAAATGCGCTTTCGAGAAGGTATATGCTGATTTCAACTCTTGATGCTAAGTTAATTGGTTTAAAACAAATTAAAGAGTTATATTTTACCGATTCTGATTTCTGTGATTATTATGCATGTTGTGAAAAAGGATGATACAAATGCTACTCCACATGCCACTAATGTTCAAGAAAGTGACTTAGAGAATCATCTTGGAGATTTTAGCAGACCAATCACCAGGGCCCAAACTAAAAGACTAAAGGAACAACTTCAATTATTTGTGCAAAAATGGGTTGATAATGGGCTATGCAAGCTTGGAGATTTTAAAGAGCCCAAGTTCATTAATTTAGTTGGGCTAAAAGATTAGCTTTGGATTCAGGCCATCTCATTTCTTGCCATCCAAGTAATATCTAGATTCATTGAACCTTCACAAGAGTTAATTAGTGACACAACTTTAATTGTCTAGGTTCGATGTACTTTTAATAAAAAAAAAACTCTATAAATAGGGCTGTTTAGTTTTGTTTTAGAATCATCTAAGTTGAATTGAATTTCCATATTGGAATATAAGAGAGTTTGCTTTCTTGTGTTTTTATGCATAAGGTGTTGAGTTGAATGCAATTGAGTTCATCTTTTGTATTTCAATTTTTAATTCCTATTTCTATTGTTCTTAAATACTTTGTTCTCGGGTTCAAGGGGTAATTTTCAATTATAACTTAAGTTCTTTTCACAAACGTGTTCTTGGGTAATTGAACAAACCTTTCTGATTACTTTGGTGAGAATCAAATTCTGATTTGATTGGTAACGAATTCTAAGAAATAATTTAGGTCTTGGGGTTCCGCATCATTTGGTATCAGAGCAAGGTACACCAAGTAATTATCTATCCTTTTAATTTTCTGTTTCTTTCCATTAGCCTTATTGATCTTCTTCTTGCTTATTGATCTTGTTCTTGTTATTCACAAACCAAAAAAAAAAAAAAATTCAGTTCTAAATGTGATCCTCTATTTGATTTGTGATATTGATTCCTTGGGCTGTGTAGAATCGACTCACCTCTATTGAGTCTAATTTTGCAAAAAAAAAAAAAAATCTCTTCTTGAAGTGTTTAGGTGTTAATTTGTAAGGAATTACAAGTTTCCTTCTTAAATTTAGTATTTGTCATTCTATTTCTTTACTAGTCATCATATACATCAAGTGTGTGTCTTTTCTTTATTGGTTATGTTGCTTTGCTTCTAGCTTTGTTTCACATATCCTTGTTGCTTATTTTTAGGATTTCTCTCATAAAATTGAATTACTTTAAGATCTTGATTGTTGTTTGATTTAGCCCTTATGTGTAAAATCATAAAGATTGCTTGAGTGGTAAAAGGCAAGAGAGTGTAAGCTTAAAAGAGGGTAAAAGCCAATTTGAGTTAAACATGAGAGAAGTGCTAATTACTACGAGAGAAACACGTGAGGGAGTGTTTGTGAGGTTCTTTTTTTTTTGTTATTTTTTTTTATATATATATTTCAAATTGCAAAAATGGAAGGAAGTGGAGTAAGTGCACCAAAAGACCAAGAATTTCTTCTCAAGGCTATGCAACAACAGTTTGAGAGGATTTAACTCGTTCTTGTCAGCATGAATGACACTTTGGAGAAGTAACAAAACGAGATCAATGCCTTGCGTGAAGGGTCTACCCAAAACAATCCAAGGGCAAGGAGGCAACCTACACCTCAATATGTAGAAGAGTCTGAAGAGGAATTTGACGATCAAGCTACCTTGGTCAATGAAGGTAGAAATTATGGAAGAGGTAGGAGGAACCAAAATGATCTTAATAGGAATATTGGGAGTATCAAAATCAAAATTCCATCCTTTCTGGGGAAGAATGATCCGGATGCATATATGGAGTGGGAGCGAAAAGTGGAATTAATCTTTGAATGTCACAATTACTCTGAGGAAAAGAAAATAAAACTTGCAGCGGTGGAGTTTGGAGAATATGTACTTGTATGGTGGGATCAACTTCTTGTAAGTAGGAGGAGAAATGGTGGAAGACCTATCCAAACTTGGGTTGAAATGAAGGCTATCATGAGACGCAGATTTGTTCCAAGCCATTATTATAGGGACTTGCACCAAAGATTGCAAAGCCTTGTACAAGGAACAAAGAGTGTAGAGGAATACTACAAGGAAATGGAGATTGCGATGATCCAAGCAAATATAGAGGAAGATAGAGAGGCCACCATGGCAAGGTTTCTCAATGGACTTAATAAGGACATAGCCGACAAAGTGGAGTTGCAACACTATGTAGAGATAGAAGATATGGTGCACATGGCTATGAAGATAGAAAGGCAATTGCAGCGCAAAGGGAAGGGGAAACAAGCCAACACATTTTCGACTCAAAACAATACTTGGAGGTCGAATTGGAGAAATGATAACAAGGCTACCCAAAAAAAGAAGGATGATAAGACACAACCATTTCAATCATTTGACAGTAAAAATAAAGGTACTACTTCTGTCCAAAACTCTAGAAGCTGTGACATTAAGTGTTTTAGGTGTTTGGGGTATGGGCACATAGCATCTCAATGCCCAAATAAAAAGGTAATGGTGATGCGTGGAAATGGGGTAGAGACAGATGAGGAAAGTGATGATGAGGATGAGATGCCTCCTTTAGATAATTGTCGTGATATTGAGTTGCCTACTGAGGGACAATTGTTGGTTACCAAGTGTGCTCTTAATGTGCAAGTGAAAGAGGATAGTGAGGGGGTTAGATTGCAAAGGGAAAATCTTTTTTATACTAGGTGCTTAGTTGAAGGGAAAGTTTGTAGTTTGATAATTGATGGGGGTAGTTGTGTGAATGTGGCTAGTACTTTATTTGTGAATAAGTTGGGATTAGAAACTACTAAACATCCAAGACCTTATAAATTGCAATGGCTTAACAATAGTGGGGAAGTGAAGGTTACTAAACAAGTGAGGGTTCCATTTGCTATTGGAAGGTACCATGATGAGGTTACTTGTGATGTTGTTCCTATGCAAGCTAGCCACTTGTTGTTAGGTAGGCCATGGCAGTGGGATAGGAGAGTGAACCATGATGGGTATCTTAATAGGTACATGGTGGAGAAAGAAGGCAAAAAGCATACTCTTCTTCCTTTGACTCCTAAACAGATCTTTGAAGATCAATTGCAACTTGAGAAGTCTCATGAAGAGTTTGTTCAAAAAGAGGTCGAGAGAAAAAGAAAAGAAAGTGGAAAAGAAAAAGAGAAAAGTGAGAAAAAAGAAGATGAGAAGAAGAGTGAAAAAGAGAGAGTGAGTGAGGAGCATTCGGCCATAGAAAGAAAAGAGGAAAACAAAATGAGTTTCTATGCAAAAATGAGGGACGTGAGGAAGGCTTAATCACTCATAGGCCAATGATTGTACTTTTGTACAAGGAGGCTTATTTTTCTACTAACGACGTTGACCCTTCTTTGCCAAGTGTTGTTGTTGATGTTTTGCAGGAATACAATGATGTTTTTCCCGATGATTTACCTCAAGGTTTACCACCTTTGAGAGGGATAGAACATCAAATTGATCTCATTCCCGGGGCAGCCATTCCAAATAGGCCGGCAATAGAAGCAATCCTGAGGAAACAAAAGAACTACAAAAGCAAGTGGATGAGCTCTTGATGAAGGGACATATAAGAGAAAGTCTAAGCCCATGTGCAGTACCTGTATTGTTGGCACCAAAGAAGGATGGAAGTTGGCGTATGTGTGTGGATTGTAGAGCCGTCAACAAAATAACGGTAAAATATCAACACCCTATACCTCGACTTAATGACATGTTAGATGAGTAGCATGGTGCATGTGTCTTTTCAAAAATTGATTTGAAAAGTGGTTATCACCAAATTAGAATGAAACCAAGTGATGAGTGGAAAACCGCTTTTAAAACAAAACATGGATTGTATGAGTGGTTGGTAATGCCTTTTGGCCTAACCAATGCACCTAGTACATTTATGCGCTTAATGAACCATGTTTTGCGTGAGCTCAATGGAAAGTTTGTGGTTGTCTATTTTGATGACATTCTAGTGTATAGCAAATCCATTGATGAGCATGTTATGCATTTAAAATGTGTGTTTGATGCTTTGTGTAAGTACAAGTTGTATGCTAACATGAAGAAATGTTCATTTTGCATCGATCGCATCATTTTCTAGTGTTATGTGGTGAGTACAAATGGAATTGAAGTAGATAGTGAAAAGGTAAAGGCTATCCAAGAATGGCTGAAACTTAAGACCATGAGTGATGTGAGAAGTTTCCATGACTTGGCAAGTTTCTATAGGAGATTTGTCAAAGATTTTAGCACAATTGCTGCTCTATTAACTGAAATCATGAAAAAAGATAAGAGGTTTATTTGGGGTAAGGAAAAAGAACATGCATTTTCTTTGCTAAAGGAAAAGTTGAGTAGTGCACCATTATTGAGGCTGCCTAACTTTGATTTAACTTTTGAAATTGAATGTGATGCCTCCGGGATTGGTATAGGTGCTGTTTTATTGCAGGAAAAGAGGCCTATTGCTTATTTTAGTGAAAAGCTAAATGGAGCACAACTTAACTACTCAACTTATGATAAGGAGTTGTATACTTTGGTGAGGGCATTGGAGACATAGCAGCACTATTTGTTACCAAAGGAGTTCGTGATTCATACAGATCATGAGTCATTAAAACACTTGAAAGGACAAGGTAAGCTGAACAAGCGTCATGCCAAATGGATGGAATTCATAGAATCCTTTCCATATGTGATCTAATATAAGCAAGGTAAAGAGAATATTGTGGCAGATGCATTATCTAGAAGGTATGCTCTAATCTCTACTCTTTTAACAAAGTTGTTAGGATTTGAGAATTTGAAGGAGTTGTATGCACATGATAGTGATTTCTCTAATGTTTATAATACTTGTGAGCATGCTGCATTCCATGATTTCTATAAGCGTGAGGGATTTCTTTTTAAAGGAGGGAAATTGTGTATGCCTAATAGTTCAATTAGGGAATTGCTTGTTCGTGAAGCTCATAGTGGAGGTCTTATGGGACATTTTGGCATTGATAAAACTTTGAGCATCTTGCATGAACACTTCTTTTGGCCTAATATGCGTAAGAGTGTTGAGAAAATCTATTCTAGTTGCATTTCATGTAGACAAGCTAAATCTAGAACTCAACCCCATGGATTATACATGCCCTTGCTAATACCTTCACATCCTTAGGTTGACATTTTTATGGATTTTCTTTTTGGTCTACCTAAGACTAGAAAAGGCTGAGATTCAATTTTTGTAGTTGTGGATCGTTTTTCCAAAATGGCTCATTTCATACTATGTCACAAAACTGATGATGCTGTGCATATTGCTGATTTATTCTTTCGTGACATTGTGTGTTTACATGGCATTCCTAAGACCATTATGTCCGATCGGGATGTTAAATTTTTGAGCCACTTCTAGCAAGTGCTTTGGTCCAAACTTAGTACTAAACTGTTGTTTTCTACTACTTTACACCCTCAAACTGAAGTAGTAAATAGGACTCTTGGAACCTTATTACGTGCTTTGATTAGAAGGAATATTAAAACTTGGGAAGATAATCTACCTTTTGTTGAATTTGCATATAATAGGAGTGTGCATTCTACCACAGGGTTTTCTCCTTTTGAAATTGTGTATGGTTTTAATCCACTACTCCTTTGGATCTTTTGCATGTTCCTTTAAGTGAAATTTTTAATACAGATGGACATAAAAAGGTAGAAATGGTTAAATCCATTCACGACAAAGCAAGACAAAAGATAGAGAGGCAAAATAAGCAAATTGCATCTCAAGTTAACAAAGGAAGGCGCATAGTGTCATTTGAACCAGGAGATTGGGTTTGGGTTCATATGCGCAAGGAAAGATTTCCTTCCAAAAGGAAATCAAAATTGGATGCTCGTGGAGACAGGCCTTTTCAAGTTGTTGCGAAGATCAATGACAATGCATACCGCATTGATCTACCTAGTGAGTATGGTGTTTCAGCTACTTTTAATGTTTCTGATTTATCTCTCTTTGATATTGATGCAAGATCTGATTTGAGGACGAATCCTTTTGAAGGGAGGGGAAATGATACAAATGCTACTCCACATGCTACTAATGTTCAAGAAAGTGACTTGGAGAATCATCTTGGAGATTTTAGCAGACCAATCACCAGGGCCCAAACTAAAAGACTAAAGGAACAACTTCAATTATTTGTGCAAAAATGGGTTGATAATGGGATATGCAAGCTTGGAGATTTTAAAGAGCCCAAGTTCATTAATTTAGTTAGGCTAAAAGATTAGCTTTGGATTCAGGCCATCTCATTTCTAGCCATCCAAGTAATGTTTAGATTCATTGAACCTTCACAAGAGTTAATTAGTGACACCACTTTAATTATCTAGGTTCGATGTACTTTTGATAAAAAAAAAAAAAAAAACTCTATAAATAGGGCTGTTTAGTTTTGTTTTAGAATCATCTAAGTTGTATTGAATTTCCATATTGGAATATAAGAGAGTTTGCTTTCTTGTGTTTTTATGCATAAGGTGTTGAGTTGAATGCAATTGAGTTCATCTTTTGTATTTCAATTTTTAATTCCTATTTCTATTGTTCTTGAATACTTTGATCTTGGGTTCAAGGGATAATTTTCAATTATAACTTGAGTTCTTTTCACAAACGTGTTCTTGGGTAATTGAACAAACCTTTCTGATTACTTTGGTGAGAATCAAATTCTGATTTGATTGGTAACGAGTTCTAAGAAGCAATTTGGGTCTTGGGGTTCCGCATCAAAGGAGCCTATGATAAATTCTTTAGGCATGATGGTTTTTTGTTTAAGGAGAATAAGTTGTGTATTCTTAATTGTTCCATTCGTGATTTATTAGTATGGGAATCATATGGTGGAGGATTAATGGGACATTTTAGGGTAGCTAAAACTTTAGGGATTTGGCAAGAACATTTCTATTAGCCACATATGAAATGTGATGTTGAGAGAATCTATGGTAAATGCGTTACTTGTAGGCAAGCTAAGTCTAAAGTGCAACCCTATGGCATGTACACACCACTACCAATTCCTAATGAACCTTAGGTAGATATTTCTATGGACTTTATATTAGGTTTACCTAGGACTAGAACTGGTAGGGACTCTATATTTGTGGTTGTAGATAAGTTTTCAAAGATGGCACATTTTATTCCATGCCATAAAACTAATGATGCTTCTCATGTTGCTAATTTATTCTTTAGAGAAATTGTGCTTTTACATGGTATGCCTAGAACAATTGTCTCTGATCATGATGCTAAGTTCTTAAGTTACTTTTGGAAGACCTTATGGTGTAAGTTAGGAACTAAGTTATTGTTTTCAACTACTTGTCATCCATAGACTAATGGTTAAACTGAGGTAGTGAATAAGACTTTATCTACATTATTAAGAGCTGTCATTCAAAAGAATATTAAAACTTGGGAAGAATGTTTACCACATGTTGAATTTGCTTACAATCGTACTATACATTTTGCTATTAAATTTTCACTGTTTAAGATTGTGTATGGTTTTAATCCCTTAACTCCATTAGATTTATCACCTTTACTTGTGACTAAGTTTGTGAATTTAGACCGCAAAAAGAAGACTGAATTTGTTAAGCAGATTCATGAGAAAGCAAATATCAAAATTGAGAGAAGAATGGAGTAGCATGCAAAATAGGCCAATAAAGGACGACATCAAATTATTTTTGAACCAAGAGATTGGGTCTAGTTGCACATGCGTAAAGAAAGGTTTCCTATGCAAAGATGTTCAAAGTTGCTTCCAAAAGGCAATGGTCTATTCTAAGTCCTCGGGCACATCAATGACAACACTTACAAACTAGAATTACTAAGTGAGTATCAAGTAAGTTGTAAACACCTGAGTATTATTTTATATATTTGTGGGTGTAATTAATAATAATAAAAATCTACCAAGAATAATACAGGAAATAAGAATTATGAATGGGGACAGGATGGTCATTTCGCAACCTAGGTATATAAGCTCATTTTACCTAAGGTTAACACTATTTCTTCCATTTGCCTCCTACAGAACCCTAGAGTCTTCTTGTGTGAATCCATAGAGAAGGAGATGACGCGTGAATCCATAAAGAAAAAGACAACCTTTTCCCACCAATAGCTTATCGAATTAAGGTAAGTACATAAATCAACGATTGTAAATCATGATTTAAGTATATACAAGGTAGTGTAAGGAATTAAAGTATTTAGGTTTACAAATCTAGATCAATCAGTGATACACAAGGGACGCAACAAGCGATTCACTCATCACGATCACAAATTGAGTCAAGCAAGTCTATCTACTAGTATATTACATTATGAATTTTATGTTACATGGATCGATTAGGTTAAATTGAATAGAAATCGAGCTTAGGGATCGATTTACGAGGTGTATAGTGAGATACACAACCCCCCAACACAACTATGTTGGAACCGTGTTGAAAACTAAAAGTAGATTAAGAGATACACGGCCTCCCCACACAACTATGTTGAAGACCGTGTTGAAAATAAAAGGTGAACTGAGAGATACACGACTGTATTGGAAAAAAAAAATTCAACACGACCTATCAACACAACCATGTTGAGGTCGTGTTGATGAATAGTGAACAGAGAGATACATAACCTCTCAACATGACCATGTTGAAGGCCATGTTGAAAAAAATAAAAAACGACTTAGTGATTAGAGAGAGATACGGACCATGTTAAAAAAAAAAAATTGTATATGGCCTTTAACACAATCATGTATTACGCCACACTCAACTACATGGCTCCCAACATGACCATGTTAAGTTGAAACTCATTTAGTATCCTTTTGATATTTATAGGAATACAATTCTAAAGTCAAACCATTTGAATCATGTATAGGTTTGGAAGAATTGTGAAGCTAGAAAAGTATCAAACAAACCAAGTTTTGCAAAGTCAGGTACATGTATACCGTGTTTGTTGCTTGTGCTTGATAAGTTAGACTTTTATATGTGGGTTTAATGATATTGTAAATGAACCAGATTAAGTGTGCATGTGATTGTAAATTGTTGGGTCCAAGAAACCCAGTGTAGGTCGGTGTTCTTGGGGTGGCACCCCGATGATCGATATGTGACATTGTCCCTAGTGGAGTCGTGTACTGAAATGATCTGGGTCTTATGTGGAAGGTTGTGTTGTGAAATGTTGTGATGTGAAAATTTATGACGTGTATTGTGAAAGTTGTTGTGTATAGACTCATGGACAATAGGGAGTACTCATTATCATATATATATATATATTATTATGTATGGATGTGGAAGGTTGATGTGCGATGACTCATGGACTTATGGATAGTGGGGAGTACCCACTATCATATATATATTATTATTATGTATGGTAAGAGACTTATGGACAAAGAAGATTACCTTTGTCATATATATATATATGTATGTATAGAAAGAGACTCATGGACAGAGGATTACCTTTGTCATATATATATATATGTATATATTGTTTGTGGATGGGTTGTAAAATGATGTTTAGGAATGTTACGTGCGAATGTGTTTATGTTGTAATTGTGTATTAGCTAAAGATTATGAAAGATAAATAAAATTGTGAATGAATATTATGGTACAGTTTGCATGTGTTACTATTTCTAACATGGCATGCTTGTGTGTGTCTAGGTATGCATTGTACTGGATATTAGCTCACCCCTCATGGGAAATTTTCTTTTTAGTTATAGATGCTATTAGAGAGATCGTCGGATATGTTGAAAATTTGGGAGAATCGGCTCAAGATTAAAACAATAAAGAGAATATAGAATATGTTTATTACGAAGACTAGTAGATAGATTAAGGAAAGACATGTTAGACTTTTATTTAATCAATTTAGGAATTTCTATTGTAAGTAAATGTTAATTGCTTCCACTGTTTAAATTGAGAAGATTTTTGATGACTTGTTATTGAGGATGGGAAATTTCATTAATCTTTGTTATGCAGTAGATGATTTAAGACTATCATCAAGAGTATTTGAAGAATAGTAGTGAATGAGCCTTTGCGTGTCTTTGAGAAATGAGGATACGTGGTGGGCCGTAGCATACTCAGGTTTCAAGGCATTACATAAGTCTTACTTTTAATGTTATTAATTTAAGTCCTTATGATGTAGGTGACGGTTTGAGGACAAATCCTTTTTAAGATGAGAGGAATGATGGAGATCAAGCTAGGAGAATTGATCAAAGGAGTGCGGTCTCACTTGAAGTGCCAATTGAGCTGTTGATATAAGCTAAAGCTGAGAGACTTAAGGAAGTACTCGGTGGATTAGTCAAAGTGGTGCAAGAAGAGGAGAATCACACACGTTTGAGTTAAGAGGAACTAAGGATTTTGAACCTACTTGAAGTGCGGATCGCGAATGTGGAGGTCAAGGAAGATTGGTAAAGGCCACTTGCTTAAAACCATGGAAAGTCGCCGACCTAGGTGGTGAAAGCCGCCTACCCAAGTAGCCAGCGTTAGAGAGAAGATAGGTCGGCTTTGGTGCATTCAAAGTCACTAGCCTTTAGTGCCGGCTTTGCTTATTTTCCTTAGCTGAAGTAGGGTTTTGTATGTCGTTTTGTTTCTTAATTTTTATGGGATTATAAATATAGACCAAACACATATTGTAAAATGAATCCTTGAAAGTTTTATCATATTTGAGAGTGAATTTCTCTTTGGTTCATAAACAAACTATTGAACTTATCAAGTTGTGAATTTGTGGTGTTCACCTTCAAACTTATCAATCAATCTTCCCATAATCGATTATGGTGTTAACACTTATACCAAAGTTCTTTGTCTCCATATATAGACAATGGGTCGTGGTTCCACTTCATTCTTGATAGAATTCTAGGTTGTGAGATTGTCAAATCTAGGTTTCAGGTTTCATCACATGTTGGTAGGGTTCATATCACAGTCAATCATATCAATGCTTAGTCAAAGGAGATTTCGAGCTACCAGCAATAGGAGACTTACCTCGTAACTAAGCTATGGCTGGAAAAGGCAATTGTATCAAATTACAAGAGAGATTTAGATATAGCTTAACAATGTCTAGACAAATGCAATGTAGATGAGGCAACCATGAAGAAGCAAATCAAGGATCTTGAGAAGCTTGTTGCTAATTGAGATGCGTAGATCCAAGTGCTAGAGGGAAAGGAGATAACTGGTAGGGATCTATATTATGCAAAGATCTAAGACTCTAACAAGTATTGCAAGCAACTAGTCAAAGTCATGGAGGGAAGCTAGAGGATCATGAAGCATTAGATATGTGGTAGGGATCCTTTGTATGATCTTTCTTAGCTAAGAGAAAAAATGCATGTGCTAAACATCCCTCTAAAGGAGCCGAAGGAGATGAAGAGGGTAGCGACGGAGGCTGAGGAAAAAGCAAATTATGAGAATATTCCTCCATTTCTCATGGTGATCGTGGTTGAGGATCCTCCTCCTCTAATCGAGGAAAAAGTGTCTCCTCCTCCGCTTGCTTAAGAGATTCCACTTCCACCACCTCTTGTGGTTCAAGTAGAGGAGAAGTCGCCTAAGCTTGCTCAGGAGCAACTAGAACCATCTTTGGATCTAGCCAAAGACTTGGTAATATAGACTTATAGTTTTTTTGTTTTTATTTTCTTTATACATCCCTATATTATGGTCCATATGACGACCTTAAAGCCTTGTAAAGATTTACATTGAATGAAATATGAGTTTTCTTAACATTATGCAAGATTATATTGCCTTTATGCTTTTTGCATCCATTAAGTATTATCTAACTATTACTTATTGAGCTATTTGACTTTTGATCGGTTCTTTAATGTGTAATTTAATGTGGATTTCGTAGACCAAAGTGTAATTGGTCAACATGTCTATGTGAACTAATTAAGTATTTGTGATCCATTAGGGTAGTATATCCTAATCGGTTAGTTCAAATTTACTTAATTAGAATATGCCCTTACACCATGCTAGGTAACGTTAATTAGTGTTTTATCTAATTAATTATGGGTGGGTGTGGGTGTTACTTACTAGTTAGGGTGTCGTTGTCTCAATCGGGCTTAAGCATGGCCAGTAAGGACTTCCCTATAATGGCTTCAAAATACTAGTTACGTCATTAATCAAAGGATGAGTGCTTGTTTGCTAGGTATCTAGTAGAGCCTATTAATGTCATGGCGAGGTATATAGCTTTACTCATTAATCAAAATTTTATGTGATTGAGTTTTATTGTTATTTTCCAATGAAAGTTTGTGAATACAAGTATAAAAAGCAAATGTGAATTGTAATTCCATTAAATAGTAGGAATGTTTACAATCACTAATAATATTTCAAAATATGTGCTAAAACATCATCCAGAAACTACTCGAAATATAGGCGTAAACTATCTGCATTCCAAGTTCTTGGGATTATATGGTCTTTTAGTCTCTCAAGATCATATGCACCATGTCCAACCACCCATTTTACTCAAACAGGGTCGTCTTAGTTTGGTGCTAACTTACCCTACCCTTCTCTTGATCTCGTAGCTTCAAGTTTTCAACAGACTAGGTCGCTAGGTTGAAAGACCTTATGCTTCACTTTCTTATCATGGTATCTCATTGGTAAGCTGCTACCCTATAGCTGGCTTGGTCTCAAAGCTCCTCAAGGAGATCAAGATTAGCTTAGAAGCCAATCTCATTAACTTGGGAATCAAATTGCTAGGTGTGAAGTTTTTGAAGCTCAAGCTCGACAAGAAGGATAGCCTTAGTGCCAAAGGCTAGTCTAAAGGGGCTTTCTCTGGTCGCAATTCACAGAGTCGTTTAGTAGCCCTACATTATGTAAGGGAATCTGTCTACCCGCTTCCCCCCTAACTTAATCAATTCTTTTCTTGAAACTCTATAAGATTACCTTATTAGTGGCTTCAGCTTAGCCATTCGACTATAGGTAGGCAATCAAGTTGAAATGGATCTTGATTTTGTATCTTATGCAAAACTCTCAGAATTTAGCATTGTCAAACCGAGTGTCATTATCAATGATGATGGCACTAGGGATCCTAAATCAACATAATATAGTGCAGGAAACAAAGTCTTGACACTATGCTCAGTGATTTTAGCAACTGCTTTAACTTTAACCCATTTTGTAAAGTAATCAATTGCAATGATGATGTATTGATGTTGTATTGTGGCCTTAGAGAATGGCTTGAAGATAAAAAGCCCCCATTGAGCAAAAGGCCATGGACTCATGATTGGCATCAAATTGCTACTCAATTTTCTATTAATGGGAGAGTACTTCTAGCATTTGTTGCATCACTACATAATTACCTTAGCATCCCTCGTCATGATAGGCTAATAGTATCTAGCTCAAAGCACTTTAATGGCTAGGGTATAGCCCATTTTGTGGTTGCTAGATACCCCTACATAGAGCTCAATTAGCAAGTGCTTTGCTTCTAAAGGTTAGAGGTACTAGAGAAGTGACACTATATGTCCTTCTATAAAGCTGCCCATCAAGAAGAGTATATTAAGCTACTTTCTCGTTGTCATGAGGGATAGTTCCATTCACTAGGTACTCAATGATCTGATCTATCCAACATGGTTCTTAAGAAGCTTAGGTCTCGTTAACAAGGCATTCCAGTGGGGACCCCTCAATACTCTTTTGTGGAAGGAATGTTATAAAGACCTTCTTATCCAAGTTGGAAAGGGATGTTGAGGCCAACTAAGGCAGGCCATCTACTTTGGTGTTATAAGCTCAAGAGATCTTTGTGATGCTCTAAGATGTGAAATTGGAGCATAGAAATTTCATGTCCTCTAGGTTGGTCATCCCTTCATCTTTAATAGCATATTCTCCATTAACCTGTTAGACTATGAGCTCTAAGTAAAAAAAAATCTTAACCTTTTCTACTCATATTCAATTTTAATCTAGTAATGAGAGCTTTATATTCAACTTCGTTATTGCTTGCTAGGAATCCAAACTTCGAAGCATACTGAATTTCAACTTTGTCTAGGCCACACAGTATAAGCCTTACTCCACTCCCTCCTTTAGTGGATAAACCATCAACATAGAGTGCCTAAGTAGGCTTTTCATGATCACCAATGGGGGTTTCATCCTTAGCGTTGACTTAGCTTTGAAGTCGGCCAGCATTTGTGCTTTTACAACTTCATGCAATCAATATTGGAGTTTATATGCACTAAGCTTTAAGGCATAACAGACCATCCTACCTAACGCGTCTAGTTTCTGAAAAGTCTACCTCAATGGTTGATTAATGAGGACCACTATAGGGTAGGCCTCGAAATATAGATGCAGCTTTCATTTTACGATGACCACGATCAAGGTAAATTTCTTGAACTTCAACTATCTAATTTCTAAGACCTATAGGATTTAGCTCACATAATACAGTGGTTAGTGTTGTCTACCATATGCTCAAACAAAAACAAAGGAGAGAGATTAGTTAGCGATAGAGAGATAGAGATAAAGTTCTTCTCCTGCAATAGGCTTAGATAGGACTAGAGGCATCATGAGGAAGCGCTTTAGCTCGTCAAGGGCTTCCTAGCTCACATTAGTCCACTAGAAATCTACTGCATTCTTTAAGAGTTTAAAGAACAGGGTACATTTCTCTGCTAACCTAAAGACAAACCTATTTAATGAAGTAATCCAACCTGTTAGTCTTTGTACTTCCTTGACTATCTTTAGGGGTTGTATGTCTACAATTGCCTTGATCCTCCTAGGGTTGGCTTCAATCCCATGTAAAGTAACCAAAAAGCTGAGGAATTTACTAGATGTTGCACTAAAGACACACTTCTAAGGATTCAACTTCATGTTATAGTATTGCAATGTCTGGAATGCCTTTGCCAAGTTGGTAAGGTACTGATGAGGTTCCTTACTCTTCACAATCATGTCATCAGCATAAACTTCCACATTTTTTATCAATTTGGTGCATGATCATTGTCACCAATATCTAGCATGTTGCACCAATATTCTTGAGCTCGAAAGGTATAACATTATAATAATACGTTCTAAAGTTAGTAACAAAGGATGTGTAGACTTAGTTGGGCTCATGCATCCAAATTTGATTATAGCCTAAGAAGGCATCCATGAAACTCAATAGGGTGTGACTTAAGGTTAAATCAACTAAATGATCAATCCAAGGGAGTGGAAAATATTTCTATGTGCAAACTTTGTTAAGATCGATACAATCAATACACATACAACACTTCCCATTAGACTTTTTCATTGGTACACTATTAGCTGACCACATAGGGTATAGCTCTTCCCATATAAATCTAGCCTTTAAAAGTTTATGTACTTCTTCTTCTATAGCCAACTGTCGCTCTAAGGCAATATGCCTCTTCTTTTGCTTGACTACCTTCATAAAGGTGTCAATATTCAACATGTGTGTAATCACCTCTAAGGGAATTCCAAGCATGTTAGATGGCGACCATGCAAAAACATCTATATTCACTCGAAGGAAAGCAATCAGTTGCTGGTGGAGCTTAGCTAAGACTACTATAACAATTTTTGTAGTTTGTTTAGGTGTGCTGCTAAACTAGACATCCTTTGTCTTCTCAACAAGTTCCCCTCTTGATCCTGGTTTTTCCTCAATGGTAGATTCCACTATAAAGACCTCCTGCTAGGAGAGGGCTTGCAAATATAAGTTCCTAGATGCTTGGTGGTTACCATTGCAAACACCAACACTGATAAGAGTTATGAACTTGACCTTTAGATGCTTCATAAAAGCTATCATTCCTATCATATTTTGTGATGAGCGCCCAAGGATGACGTTGTAAGGAGACCATGCATTAACTATGAAGAAATCAACCAGGATTTGCATGTCCATCTCTAAGCTCTACAGGAAGAGTTATGATGCCCTTTGGCTTTATAAGCTAGTTATTGAAACTAAAGAGCCTGTTATCGTATAGTTTGAGCTTTACCTCAATTTTTTCTTTCATTTGGTCAAACGCTTTCATATGTATAATGTATGTAGAGCTACCATTGTCTATCAAAATTTTGCTAACATTGAAATTAGCAATTCGAGCTCAAATCACAAGGCCATCATCATGGGGGAATGTTATGCCTTCATGGTCATCATTGAAAAAAAGTGATCATAATGTTCACTTTGAGGTGCTTTAGTCGAGTTCGTAGTACATTTTAATAGCTTTTGGATTGAGCGTATGCCTTACTTTAGTAGATGGATCATCCTCCTATAACCGGTCCTCCAATAATCATATATACCATGCCTCAAATGGGGCAAACTTTTTACTCCTGCTCCTTTTCTTCTCTTTCCTCTTCTTCCTCACTTCGAAGGCCTATCATTCTTTATGATGTATTCTTGTAAATATCCTCATCGGATGAGGTCTTCGAGGGCATTCTTTAACTATGTACAATTTTTAGTGGTGTGACCTTTATCTCTATAGAAGTCAAAGTATTTGTTAGAGTTTCATCTACTTAGATTATTCCTCATCTTTTTGGGTTTGGTAATAATGCCTCAATCTCGTATCTCCATAAAAATGTCAATATGGAGCTTGTTAAGTGGGATGTGTTGCTCATAGAAAAAGATTGCATGTTTTTTGCTACTGTTACCATTTTGATCAGACCCATTACTATTCGCGGTAAGACCGTGCCTATTTTTTATAGAAGGTCAATCCTTACCATTCTTCTTCTTGTCAAAGGATTCATGCTCAACCTTTATTTAGCCAGTATGGCATCTTCTTGGGTGATGTAGTCAATGGCCCTTTGTTGAAATTCTCTAAATTTTTTGTTTCATGTAGAGTAAGGGAATAGAAGACCTAAGATTGATTCTTTACTCCATTTACTACTACATTGAGAACTATGCTCATATCAACATTAAGAATCTCAAACATTGCTTTGTTAAACCTGGAAATATAATCTTTAAGCATCTTGTCTTGTTTCTATTGAATAAGATTGAGAGTTGAGAAATCTCATTGAGGCATTTTACTCTTAGAAAGTGCTAATAAAACTACATGGTGAATTCTCAAAAACTAGAGATAGAGTTTAGCTTGAGGCCTCGGAACCATGTTCGTGTTGTCTTCTTCAATGTTCCTAGAATGGCATTACATGTTATTGCATCAGAGACATTAAGAAGGTTCATCTATAGTAGCTTAAATGCTTCATAGGGTTGGTCGTCCTATCATAGAACTCCAATTGGGGAATTCAGACATGTGTAAGGAGCTGCTCATCCTAGATTTCCTAGGTAAAAGGAGAATTCCCTATAGTAAACATGTCTCATAGGTTAGGCTTCTTTATGTATTTAAGCTTGTTAAGTCATTTGATCATGTTGTCTATATCATCAATAAATTGATCGGCTAAGGATCTCATGGATTGTGCTTTAGAGTTATTGTTCCTATTATTGTTTTGCTCACCCCCTAGGTTAGGAGCTCTACATGGGTTTAGTGGTGCGTTCCTATGATGTTATGAAACACTGTCGCCTTACTACTCACTTCGTAGCTAAGAATGCTATTGAGAGTGGTCATTAATTTCGTTAACATGGTCTCTCAAACGTCAATTTTCAACCAACAAATTGAAAAGTTGCCTCATGGTCTTGCAATCCTATCTTGGTTGCCCTGTTATGCATGAGACAATACTAGCAACACTATAAGGTAGTTGTTTTCAAAAATTGGTGGGTTATGGTCATTAAGGGCATTCTTGTCGGAATTTCTTCTTAATCTTATGCTAGCCATAGTCATAGTTGGCCTTGAAATAGTAAGCACCAATTGTTAATTGCTCTAGTAGCCTTGATGTGATCTTAGGCTGAATCAAACCATCAAACTGATAAGGTCCAACTTGCAAGATGAACAAACATAAGCTATTGGGACTCCGATGCTTAAGTTAGACAAGTAGTGTAAGGATATGGCAATTAAAGCGAATGAGGAGTATTAAATGATTTACCTTGATGAAGAGACCTCCTTCTATAATATTAAGAGGACGTTCTATTTTAGGTAAATAACTTTCCAGAAGACACCCTAGTTATAATAAGAAATATCCACTTGGAGTGTGCTCTTCAAAGAATCTAAATTACATTCCTAATTTATGCAAACCAGTTTAGGCACTTTCCAATTTTGCAGCAAAGCTAAAATAAGATAGGTCTTGGTTCCTTAAGCCAATTTAAGCATTTAACAAATTGTATCTATTGTTTGTTTGATATTTATCTTTTTGAAACCTATCGATTGAAAAACTATTTAATCTATAACTTATCAATTTTGACTATCTTTTTTTTTTAATATAATCATTGTGAGGGACAAGTCAAAATCGCCTCACAAATTTTAAATATTTATTCAATTTTACACCTAAATTTCAATATCCAATGAAACTTTTACTTATCAAATTTACAATCATACGAGCACTTTTACTCTTTAAGTAATGCTTATATGGCATGTCACTTTTTTTTTTTTGAAGATGATACAATTAGTAACTTTAACAAGAAAAACTTCAACTAAATATAATATTTAATAACTTCAAAATTCAAATATCAAGTTTGACAAATGAAAATTGAATCAGATTAATAACTTAAACTTCACTTATAAAATTAAAAATACACTTATTGTTTGTTCACTTCACCAAATTGCTATACATTATTTAGTAGGGTTTTTATCCTACAAAATAATTATTCATGTCAAGTAAACATGTAATAAGAGTTGCCAATTCAAAACACAACCCGTGAACCTTGACACAATACGACAAGATTAGGTTTGCATATGATAAAAATAAACATAAAATACAAACAAGCTAAACTATTTAAACAGAATAAAATTCATGTCCAAATTCAAATTTGACCCATAAACTCATTTATTAAACAAATTCGAAGTTTGACCAATGAACCCATTTAATACTACAATAATCAAAAAAAAAAAAAATCCCACTTGACATGGCACACCTACATGCAACCGATATTTCATACTTAGGAATATTATATTTCTTCTTTTTTCTTCTACCGAGGGTTGGTCATTTTTTTCATTTTCAATCCTATTTAAACTTCAAATTTTCTCTCTCTTCTTTAGTTAACACCACAAGTCAAGTAAGGTAACATTCAATATATTTCGTTTGTTTTGTACTTCCAAGTTTTCTTTCTTTAATATTTTTTTTTTTTAATCCAACAAATTTGTAATACCTTCAATGTTGGCCAAATGATGTTATACCTTTTATGTTTAAGTGTTAATACTATGTTGTTTTTATTTATAGATGATAATTTTATGATCATCCTTTTTTTATGTATTTGTAAATATTTTATAGGTTTATAATTTTTTTATTAATAAATGGATGTACTCAAACATGAAAAATATTTATTATATATGTCGGATTACTATTTTGAATTTTTATATACAATTAATAAATAGATTAAATTACAAATTATGATTATTAAGATACAAAATCGTCTAAATACAAATAAGAAATACAATGGATGACGAAAAAGGCCCACGCAGACATTGATGAGGAAGGTTCGGACATAATTCGAGGCTACAGCTGTTAAAATTGAATTTCCAAGCTTCCTTGGACCATGACCAAGAGCTTTGGACGCAATGGCAATCATTAGAACAGCATTGATGAATATATAGAGCATTCCTATATTAGAATGAAGTCGGTTCACGGAATGATGATGGATTTAAGAATTTAATTTAACTCAAAAAGGGGCAACAAGGGGTTAAGTTGTGGTTAATCGACCTCCAATTAAGAAATAAAGCTTGCTTTAGTAAGAGATGTTGGAATTTTAAGCATGCCAAGGCATTATGGTGGGACCATTGAGAGCAAAGTATAGGAAAGAAATAGGGATTAACTCATCTGTTGCAAAACAATCACCCTGGCCACATGGAGAGAAATAGTAGAAGACCATCAATGGAACAGAACTTTTGAATACAGAAGAAAATATGAACTTAGGTCTTATGTCAACAAGGAAGTAACTCTGATACTGAGAATGATGAACAAATCTGTTGACGTTTACGATGAAATGAATATGTATATATATGCTTACTATAATATTTAAAGCAAGAAGAAAGAATGTTTAAGCTTGAAAATGAAAGTATATATCTTAAAAATGGAAAAGAAGCCTTAAGAGAAACTAATAAATTTTGAGTGACGAATCCATCGTCTAAAAAGGGAGAAAGAACCCTACTTGGGAATAGAGCATTTTAGAAAAAGAAGATGGTATTTTAAAAGAAGAAACGAAAGTATTGAAGGTTAGAATTGATAAACTTTTTGATCGAGAACACTTTCAATAAGTTTTATAAAAGCAAGGAGAAGGTAAAAATCGTCGTCGCCAATCAAAAAATGAGTAGCTTCGATTTAAAATATATATATATATATATATTGTAATTCTCAAGGGAAGACCAATTTTTGCTAAAGCTAAAAATCTAATGAAAAGATTAAGGTATTTAAAAGCATATTGATGGGAATCAAAAACAAAAACAAGATTATCATCAAGAAGATGATCATAATCAGAATCCGAAACAAGACTATAGTAGACTTATGATAAGATCGAGAATAAAATAATTAAGTAATTTGATTTAGAGATTACTTGAAGATTCTTTGTTGCTAGAAGAAGAAGTGTTTAAGAATAATTTTATGACTCATTATGTGAACTTCAAATGGAGTTTGCTAGTATCAAGAAGAAGGTGCTTCTAAGTCAATAGCTTTCAACTTAACGATTACTTCTATTTGAGAACCTGCCAAGAGTTTTATTTCAAAAACAGAATAGATCAAAGCTATTGATTGAAGATTGAGCATTAGAAATTCTACTTCAAATACAAGAAGATATTAGAAGATTCAACTAATGATATGAATATGTTTTTTTTTAAGGAACTAAATATTTTAATAGTTATTTTGTTTTTGTGTTATCTCATTTTGTTTCCTTATCTTATTTCTTTCTTTATTTTGATCTTTATATGTAATTAGACTAGGTTTTGCTTATAAATATTCTTATTTAACCCTATTGAGCAAACAAGATTGACTCTTGAATTAAATTTCTTTTGATTGAGTTTGTCTCTTTCAAACCCTTGCTCTTATTAGTCCATTTGACTATGGCGAGAAAAACCATTCAATTGTTTGAGTAATATCAAATAAATTAAGTATAGTTTGATCTTTCTTGATGAGTCATATGTAAGAGAGAGTTGTCCATATCCTAGTTATTATTATAATAAAACCCACTAAAAAATAATACTTCTCGTTCATGATAAGTGTAGTAGATATTTTCTTCGACTAGTTGGTAAAATTCTCTACGTGCTTGATTAGCTAAATAATATTCCTCTTAGGTAAATCAACTTTTTGGTATTAGAACAAAGGTTTTAACAATAGAAGTGGTGCATTATTCGAGTCCCTAATGAGCAAAATTAATTATTAATAGACATTTGAAATTTCTTAGCCACATGAATATTGATTTCATCAACTTCTTATATGATATCAATACTTATTATTATCAAATAAATTTAATTCTTTTTATATGAGATTATATGTTATGCAAATATATTTTCCTAAATTATAAATTATAGTTAAATCCATAAACCAAGCTGAACTAAATCAAAGTTCTATAGTTTAGGAAAGTTTCTAATCCAAACCACACACGATTCCAAGTTTAAAAAATTGAATCACATTTTTATGGTTTAATTCTATTAGAAGAGAAAACCAAACCAAATCAAACCATATTCACCCCTAAAACACATGATTATAAAATTTGCAATTGCATTTCAATGCAACATTTCAAGTGCTATATTCTTAGAAATTCTTTTAGCATGGCCTTGTTTTGAAATTATTTTCGAAAAATATAAATTTTTTTTTTCCTTTTCCCCCTTCCAAGATGAACCACATTTCTTTTCTTTTAGTTTTTTTTTTTTCCTTTTAACCTCATTTACGATCTCTTATACCGTTATATCTCAATATCTCTTATCTTTATATACATTTAAATTGATCTTTTAACTCTCCATCATACTCAATTATAAACAAAAGCAAGTAGTTTTCACCTATAGTAAACAACCACTATATATTAAGATTTATAAATATTAAAAATTTTAAAACTAGAATAATTTAGATTCAATAGTTAATAAAGTAAAATAAATTAATCAATATAAGATCAATAATATAGAAAGTAGAGTGGAAATTCTTCATTATAGGTTAGAAAATATTTTGATTTTTTAAGCAATACAAATAAGTTCAATTCAAGGAGGTTCAACTACAAGTTATGGAACCAAACAAATTCAAACAATTTAAATACCAACGAGCTCTCTTCTAAAGTAATTGTATTTTACGATTCGGTTCTGACTCTGAATTTAGTTAGTCTTCTTGGCCTTCATCTAACAAAATCAGACTTTTACTGTTTAGTCCATAAATAGTAGGTCAAAGATGTTAGCATTTGCATAAATTGGACTCTACAATCAAGTTTTTTTTATCCTAGCAACTCCATTGTTTTAATTCCACTGCATATCCTCTTGTTTAGATTGACCAATTAACAACTGAGAAAGAATTAGAATCTCTTAATAGTTAGTGAAAAGATCACTCTATGAGATACTGGCGAAAGCCAAAAAGAAAATATTAATGTAAATTATAAATCACATCCCTTACTTTACTCTAAGTGTATTTATACTCCTTATCTTTAAATTTGGGTGATTTCAAATCGTTAAAATAATATGTTTTTAGATCCCATTTTACTATTTGTCCTTAAATATTGTCAAATTCTTGATTTTATCTATAATTAAAACTTATGAAATCAGTAGAATTGTATAAAATCATATAAAACCAATAAAATCGAAAACTTATAAAATCGTATATCTAACTTCATAATTCTATCAAAGGTTTAAACTTAAATAATTTGCATACATTTTAACTAAGAAAAACCTCATAAAATTATAAACTTATAGAATTATATAATTGACTTGTAATTATAATAACCATTGACAAAAAAAATTAAAACACACTAAAAGTGTTTTTTTGTTATTTTTCTAAGAGGCAAATGGCCATGTAGGAATCAAAAACACTATTAAAGATTTGGGTTTTAAATACTCAATTTCAAATAAGGGATTAATAATCAGAAAATATAAAAAAAATTTACAATTTATTCAAAAATCTAATATAGACCCATCCTACAAAGCATGTAAATAGAGTGTACAATATCTTAGAAGTACCTATATTTTACCATGACTTAATCTACAGACTCACTACACCACTCATAACTTAATTGATTTCAAATTGATTATAATCGGTCAAGTCAGAGTTTGTGTGATTCAAGCAATTTATTAAATTGAGTTTGAATTTTATAATATTAGGTTGGAAACCAATCAAGCTTGCGCCAATTCTGGGGTTCAAACTTCTCAAAAAGTGAAATTAATGACATACCCTTGTCGTATCCCAAAAAGTCCTGCACCATTGGATGGGGATAGAAAAACGAGTAATCCAGATTGAGCTTTATTTGACCTGAAGTAGTCTTGCACTAGGACAATAAGTGGGACATAGCTGATAGCAGCCAGTCTTGTCAGTATATCTAATCTTCTCCCTCCAAATACGGATACATAACTGAGGGAGGGGAAAAAAAAAAATAGGAGAACATAAACGAGGCGTTAAACCTTTTTTTTTTTTTAAATAAAGACAACAGAAAAA
Organism: Laguncularia racemosa; assembly: GCA_037954665.1. NCBI lineage: Eukaryota > Viridiplantae > Streptophyta > Magnoliopsida > Myrtales > Combretaceae > Laguncularia > Laguncularia racemosa. Next base: position 1,925,858 of record JBBMOL010000068.1, read on the forward strand.
AAAAATCAAATTTAATCCATTTAATAAAAAAATAATATCTATATCATTAAATTATAATAATCTTGACAAACACTAAACTTTGTTGATAACATAATTTTGCCTATGAAGCTTACTTGTTTATAGTTAAATCCCTATATTCTCACATCTATTTACTTGTGAGCATTTTCAATTAACTAAAATCCTTTGTTGAAAAAACTTTCTTAATAAACTTATATTTGAGCTATGATATTTTACGGTGAAAATTTTATTAAGCTTTAATTAAGATTTTATTTAATTTTTTGGATTTCTATTTTGTAAAACCAAAGCTTAATTAGAAATATCATATGTGAAAATTTTCAATTTATCATAATAAAAATTTTCCGACTCTTATTTGGATAAAAATAAAATTATAGGAATTTAATTGCACACAACTAAAGTATCAAAGATTTATTTGCTCACTAAGCAAAGTTTGAAAAATTAATTTTTGTATCTTGCGTTAATTTAAATTATACTAAAAATATATTTTTACGAAATAACTTGACTCAAAAAAAAAAAAGCTGGTCATGCTATTTTAGCTACTTTTGAACGTTGATTTATGGTACAATATGACAAACACAAAATCACATCTCAAGAACATGTAATTAATGAAACGACACCGTCAAGACCAAGACTTAAGTTAGACTTTTTAAAAATTCCTTACCAGTGTTCCATGCAAATTGCTAAGTACCATCAATATTTAGGTTTTAAACATTTTATATTCTTTTCTACAGTGAAAACTTCGCCGACGTTTCATAACTTAATTATTAGGTAAAGTCGATTTTATACGGATAAGTTTTTTTTATTACATATAAATCTTCTCAATTAATATATATTTTTTACATTGATTTTGTAGACGAATGACGACTTCTTTAATAAAGCAAATTTATTAACATTAGCATATTTTTCAGATTATTTATATAATTTTTTTACTTTTTTATTATATCAATTTCGTGTCAGTTTGATTTAATTATTTTGTATGTTATAAGTTTTATATTCCGCTTATATTTTTTTGCACATGCATAACAGATACATTATCTGCTACTCATTCAAAAATAGACAACTAGATCTTTGCATGGTTTTTTGCTTTATCTATATCTTATATCTTAATTGTATTGTAATTTATTTTATATTTATCTTTTTAAAATCTATCATTTGAAAAAATATCCAATCTATAACTTATCAATTTTGATTATCTTAATTTTACATAATCACTCTGAGGGAAAAATCAAAATCTCTTCATGAATTTTGAATGTTTATTCAGTTTTACACCTTAATTTCAAAGTTGATAGATATCATATCCAATGAAATTTTTATTTATCAAATTTACAATCATATCAAGAACTTTTACTTTTGAACTAATGATTATATGGAATTTCAACTTTTTTAAAGGTAATACAATTAGTAAATTTAACAAGAAAAAACTTCAATTGAATATAATATGTAATAACTTCAAATATCAAGTTTGACAAATGAAAATTTGATTGGATTAAAAACTTAAACTTTACTGGTAAAATTGAAAATACACTTATTGCCTATTCACTTCATCGAATAGCTATACATTACATAGCAAAATTTTTCATCTTGTGAAATAACTATTCACATCAAGTAAACATGTAATAAGGGTTGCCAATTTGAAACACAACCTATGAACTTAGACACAACAAGACAAGATTATAAACAAATATACACATGGAAAAAATCACCAGAAAATACAAATAAGCCAAACTATCTAAACACGATAAAATTCGTGTTCAAGTTCAAGTTTGACCCATAAACTTATTTATGAACAATTTATTAAATAAATCCTATAAACAGGTTTCGAGTTTGACCTGTAAACCTGTTTAATACTAAAATAATTAATATTTTTTCCCACCTAACCTAACACACCTACATATAGCCAACATTTCATACTTAGTAATATTATATTTTTTTATTTTTTCTTCTACCGAGGGTCAGTCACTCTTTCATTTTCATTCCTTTTAAACTTCAAATTTTCTCTCCATTCTCTAGCTAATGCCATAAGTTTGGTAAGGTAACACTCAATATTTTTTTTTTTCAAACTTCAATTTTTCTCTCTTTAATATTTTCTTTCTTTAGATCTAACAATTTTGTAATACCTATAATGTTGGCCAAATGATGTTGTACTTTTATATTTAAGTGCTATAACTGTTCTTTTTATTTGTAAATGTTAATTTTGTGATTGTCTTTTTTTTGTGTATTTATAAATATTTTATATGTTTGTAATTTTTTTATCAATAAATGGGTCAACTCAGACATGGAAAATATTTGTTAAATGTATCATATTACAATTTTAAGTTTCTATACACAATTAATAAATAGGTCCGATTATAAGTTAGAGTTATCAAAACACAAAACTGTTCAAACACAAATAAGAGACACAATAGGTTAACATGAATCATCGACCCTGTATAATATGCATCCATTCCCCCCCTTTATTCAACTAAATGAATAGGTTATAAAATTCGAGTATTGATTCTAATATTATCCCATAATTGTGAAAATAGTGATTAAAAAATAAGCATTGAGAAGTAAGGTTCACATACTTAAAAAAAAAAAAGTTTTAAAAAATATATTTTACTCATCGGAAAAGGAAACCTAATTTGATTCGTTTGTAAAAGTACATAAAATAAAAGATATTTAAGTATAACTTTACACATATTTTTTTTCTTTTCTCCAAATTCGTACCATTAAGTTTGAGGTCTCTTAGCTTTGACACATCTTTTATATGTATATGTTGAATTAATTATACGCTCAAACAACATAATTTAATGAAGAATGTTACAACTTTACGAGCAATTTCAGTCTTAAAATTTTACCTTCCGATGTGGATATCTTTTACACACATGTTGACAAAAACCAAAATCATGCATTATAGAAATGGATACAGGAGGGACGACTTAATGTAAAAACAATAATAAAGCTTTTTCAGTTGCAAACTCTAAATAATGTTTATATATATATATATATATATGGCATTTCATAACTTAATTAGATGTTATGTGCCTTTATAATTTTTTTTTTAATCAATACTAGCGCATAGCGAGAAAGGTTTTTTTTTTTAATTTTAAACAGAATGAAAAGGTTTGATTAAATAATGTAATTTCATCTCCTAAGAAAAGTCAAGAATTCTATGAACTGTTCATAGTCTATATTTTCGGAAAGAGAGTATCAATATGAACCCTTCCTATGTGCCTGACCTCGCAAGTTGTACTAAATCGATGGTCCGATCATTCCTTGTGGCTGCTTCACACAAACAACTTGATCAGACAGCTCCTGCTACAATATATATAGCCCTTCTATTCCCATACTCCTTTCCCATAGTGGGAAAAACAAGTCTAGCAAATATGGTCATGCCCAACAATGTAGTGCTGCTCATAGTTATGTGCATTGCGCTTACACATAAAGTTGAAGCCGATCTAAATTTAGAAGCAAAATCTCTTCTCAAATGGAAGCTATCTTTCACGAACCAATCGGCTCTCGCCTCATGGAGACTACCCACAAATACCTCTAGAAATACCTCCATGAGCCACCCCTGCAAGTGGCATGGTATCACCTGCAATAGGCAAAGTAGTATTACAAAGATAGACATTTCAAGTGCACAATTAGGTGGAAACCTCAGCAACCTGGATTTCACATCTTTCCCTAACCTTAAACACCTCAATCTCAGCTACAACAATTTATCAGGATCCATACCTCCTGGAATTGGCATCCTGTCAAAGCTCACTCACCTCGATCTTCAGCGAAACAATCTTTCTGATTCCCTTCCACTTTCTTTGGCAAATCTTAGTCGAATTTCATTGCTTTATGTTCCCTACAATGCATTGAGTGGAAAGCTACATCCTGATCTGTTTACCAATTGGAAACGCCTTAAATATCTAGAGCTCCATAGTAATAACTTCACTGGAAAGATTCCATCACAGATCAGACTCCTCAAAAGTCTAGGAGAGTTGGCTTTATCAAATAACCGTCTCGATGGTCCGATACCATCTGAAATAGGAAACTTGACAAACCTATTTGCTCTAGACTTGCATGGAAATTTTCTCAATGGTCACATCCCTCCATCTATTGGTAAATTAAGAAACTTACAGATGTTGTTTCTATATCAGAATTCCCTGTCGGGTTCATTTCCACATAGCATAACCAACTGCAAAAAGTTGCTTGATTTACGGTTGTTCGAGAATAATCTTTCTGGAATACTCCCTCCAGGACTTGCAAAACTGCCTCTACGATTTCTTCATCTTGACCAAAACCACTTCTCAGGTCACTTACCGGACGTCTGCCAAGGAAACAGGCTAGAGATGTTTACTGCAGCATTTAACAATTTCTCCGGCCCTATACCTAAAAGCTTGAAAAATTGCAGAACTCTGATCCGAGTCCGACTAGAAAGCAATCAGCTCTCAGGAACCCTAGACCAGGATTTTGGATTTTATCCATATCTGTATTATATGGACTTGAGCCACAACAGAATAAAAGGTGTTCTCTCCTCTAAATGGGGATCGTGCCAGAGTTTGGAAAGTCTAAGAGTTGCTGGAAATGAGATCAATGGTGAAATTCCTAGACAATTTGACAGATTGAATCATTTAGTAGAGCTCGATCTTTCTTCCAACCAACTTTCCGGACCAATACCCCAGAGCATTGGAAACCTGGCTGCTTTATACCACTTAAATTTGAGCACGAACCAATTTTCTGGTCCCTTCCCAATCCAAATAGCAAAATTGTATCACCTACAGGTTCTTGACCTTTCAGAAAACAAATTTCAAGGCCATATCCCAGAACTAATATGGAAACTCTCGAATCTGGTTAGACTATATTTAGGCAAAAACCTGTTGAATGGGTCCATATCGCCTCAAATTGGGAACTTAGAATTCCTAACTTCACTTGACTTGAGCCAAAATATGCTTGAAGGGAAGATTCCTCCACAGCTTTCAAAGTTAACCTCTTTGGTGCTCCTAAATATTTCACACAACAAACTTTCAGGTTCCATACCCTCTGTATTCACCGATCTGGCAAGCCTTATGTCCATTGACTTCTCTTACAATGAACTTGAGGGTCCAATACCCAATAGCCAATTCTTCCTTCATGCTCCACCTTCTGCTTATAGCATTAACAAAAACATATGTGGCCCCATTGCAGGTTTGCAGCCTTGCTATACGAAACCAGTATATAGTCATAACAAAAAGCTCAAATACTGGATCATCATCAGTATTTCTTTATTCGTGATATTAGTATGTGGGGTTTTGGCTTACTTATACATGGCTAGAAGGAGAGGCATGCCTAGTGAAGTGGGGGAACCGGAACTGAACAAGACAGATATGTTCTCTGTGCTGAACTATGATGGAAAGCTGGTTTATGAAGACATTGTTAAGGCCACAGAGGATTTTGATGACAAGTGTTGTATAGGAGTTGGTCAAAGTGGAAAGGTTTATAGAGCAGAATTACCAACAGGACAGGTCTTAGCCATAAAGAAATTTTCGTCTCTTGAAGGTGAAGAGGTGGATAAGCTAGAAGCCTTTAGCAGTGAAATCAAAGTGTTGACAGAAATAAGGCACCGAAACATAGTGAAGTTTTACGGATTCTGCTCTCATAGAGTTCATAAGTTTTTGGTTTATGAGTATATGGAGAGAGGAAGTTTGGCCAGCATACTCAACAATGATGAGGAAGCCAAACTGTTGGAATGGAGAAAGAGAGTGGAAATTATTCGGGGCGTGGCATATGCCTTGTCTTACATGCATAATGACCTTGATCCCCCTATTGTCCACAGAGACATATCTAGCAAGAACATACTGTTGAACGCAGTTGATGAGGCTTTTGTTTCCGATTTTGGCATTGCTAGAATCTTAAATCCTGATTCTAGCTACTGGACTGCTGTTGCAGGCACCTATGGCTATGTTGCTCCAGGTAAAGATTTTTTTGTCCACTTCTACATATTTGCAAATTGGGTTTGTCTGAGACTCTTTATTCTTTTGACATTAACAGAGCTTGCATACACAATGAGCATCAATGAGAAGTGTGATGTTTATAGCTTTGGAGTTCTGGCACTCGAGGTGATAATGGGCAAGCACCCTGGAGATTACGCTGCACGTCTTAATTCATTAATTGAGCATGGGATTGAGCTAAAAGGTCTACTAGACAAGCGTCTTGAACCTCCCAATGACCAAAGAATTCAAGAAGAACTTGAATTTGTGATAATGCAAGCACTCGCATGCATCAAACCTGATCCGCAGAGGAGACCAACCATGCAGGAGGTGTCTCATGCCCTCAAGAGCTACAAGTCCTAGTTACTAGTTTTCTCTGCATCATCCATTGGCTTTGTACCTATTTGCTATTACCACAATTTATCAAATATAGGATCCTCGAAATAGGATTTTACCAGAGAAAATAAAAAATCAATAACAATTATATTCAGCTTTCAATACATATGAGTTATCTGTGGTATGTGTAATTAGTGCTTAAAAAAATTGCGTATTCCCTTATTAAGCAAGCTTAACAAGTTAACACGTGACAACGGTCAACAAAACATTTCAAATATAACAAAATACATCAGTGAAAAATACTTTAATCTATTTTCTTAATCACCAGACTCATCTCATCACTATATCACAACCATTCTGCCCTTTTCTCCAAACTGGTAGAAGCAGCAAATAATAAAAAGTAATGAACACAAACCCTCATGTCAAAACATTAGAAAGCCTTAGGCTAACAGGTTTCCAACCTTTGGCCTCAACCATATGCCTAAAACCACTCTCAAGCACCATACAAAGCCCATGCAAAACAAAGAACAAACCTACTTCCCATGTTGGCCTCATCCCACAAGTAATGTAATAAAACATCATCTCGTGCATGAGTCCCGTGACCACCAAGGTGAAAATTGTAGCCATAATTTTTCCCAGACCTCGCCCGACAAGACCAGCCAAGATTTCTCTGGTTGGGTAATAGACAGTGAGCCTTAGTATGTTGGAGGAAATTACGTTCCACCTCCTAACCCAGAAGTCTTGTAAGGAAATAGCTGAATAAGGTTGGTTAAAAACCGGTACAAGCTCATACCTTAATGTTGCTTTGGCTAAAGTGACATAACAAAGGTGTACCACATATAACGAAATGAAAAATGAAGCACCATGTAGGACTAAAACTAGTGTGGGTCAATTTTTTCTTCATCAATGAAGTGAGACTAGGCTAGGCAATGTGATGCATGTTAATATTTCGAGTGCAGTCCTCGAGTCCAGAGACGCTTTTGGAAGAGAATTCAAACTAGTCTCTTTCAGCTTGAGTGGAAATAGAGCTACTGCAATAAAATCGACGTAGTGATTAAGAGGTGCAAGGGGTCCTTTGTCATAGCAAAAGGGGAGAAGCTTGAAAGAAGTGATCCATGTAAGGAAAAAGAACACAACACCTCAAGGGAAACCAGATGAGAAATGGCATGGAATAGCCGAGAAAATGTAGAATATTGTCAGAACACTAAGTAACCTTAATACGCCTTTAGGAAATTTAGAAACTACGAAATAACAAATTGCTAGAGAAGCTAAGGTAATGTTTAGAAGTAAAATGGATGGACTTTTGTTTTTGAACTCGATATTTCTTGTTCACTCCATGTAATTTGTGTGTCTTTTCAGTCTAACATGTCTTTTTTATGGGGCTCTATTGTTCCAAATATATGCTGACAATAAGGCAATGGAATTGTCATGAGAGGAGGTCGGCAAGTTCAACCTTGCCTCAATTACCAAAAGCATAGGCCCATTTTAAAAGCCAAACAGTGTGGTGAAGTAAACAGCTAACATTAAACAACCAACTGCCAACTGAATCAATTAACAATGCCTTTATGTGCATTAAATAAACACTCCCTTAAGTGGCCATTGGAATCAATTTGAAGTCCCCGGGTTTTTATTCATTTGAGGTTTTTTTTTTTTCATCTGTTTATCACAATTTTATTGCTATATAAAAGGGTGAAATTGTCATATTGGGGCATAAATACAACATTTTAGGTGTTCAAGAGTTTTGAGTACATATTGTCAAAGTTAAAGGAGTAAGCACACAAACACCTTAGTTTAAGAGGGGTTTATGCCAATTTACCCTTACTAAAATAGTTTTATTCATCAAATTCAGAAAGGATATTTGCTAAAATTACTTGATAAGGAAAGCCTAATTTTGCTGCTATTATTTGGAGATAAGAGGATTAGGACATAGAACCATCACTTTAATTTTTTTTTTCCAATAAATCAACTTTTTTGGCACAATAAGAATTTTTATTCGAAAATTCTATTAGAGGTATTTGCAGTCATTGTGGAAATTCCATTTTCTCTACAATTAGTATTTTACTTAGACTTAGAAAAGAAAGAAATAGCAAAGTCCCATAATTTACGATCACTTCATTCACTATTTCCTTTTTTAGAGGACAAAATTGCCCATTTAGATTATGTTTCAAATGTACTAATACCCCATCTGGAAATCTTGGTTCAAAGCCTTCACTACTGGGTGCAAGATGCCTCTTCTTTGCATCCCATTTGTTTGTCCTGTCAGATAGAAAGTTAGACTCAAAAGAGCCCTTACTTTAGGATGTGGGGGTGAGGGGGGGTTTACATACAACCGAGGCAAAGTGGTTTATGATTGAGTCTCAAAGGCATTCTTATCATTTGGTAGATCCAAGTCCATAGCCTATTTCGGGTTCGCTTGGAGCTTTGGCAACCACCATAGGAGGTGTGATGTACATGCACCCATTTCAAGGGGGTGCAACACTTCTCAATTTGGGCCTCATATTTATCCTATATACCATGTTCGTGTGGTGGCGCGATGTTCTACGTGAATCCACGTTTGAAGGACATCATACCAAAGTCGTACAATTAGGACCTCGATATGGTTCTATTCTGTTGATCGTATCGGAGGTTATGTTCCTTTTTGCTTTTTTGGTCAAACTTATTTATTAATTGGCACTAACCCTAGATCCTTGCTCAGAGAAATGAATCAATACTTTCTACTTGAGCTACATCACGTACTAGTTCCATTAAAACCCAACAAGTTCCATTGGAATAAAGGATGTCGAGCCAAGAGCATCTTCATTCCTTTATAATATAAAAATGGTGGGTGTAAAAATCCACAGCTGATTATGTCCGTCAAGTCGCACGTTGCTTTCTACCACATCGTTTCAAACAAAGTTTTACCATAACATTCCTCTAGTTTGGAGTTTGGAACTATTATGTAATTGATTCAACTATGGAATCATGAATAGTCATTTATTTTTTCCTTCCAGCCATTACATAGGAATCCATATTCGTTCTTCTTTTTTATGTTTATGAATCAAGAAGTCTTAGCAAGAATTCAATTTCACCACACACTTTATTGGATGAATGCAATATTTTCATTTTATTTATAAATTTCTACATATTTTCTAGAACAAAAAGCTCATTATTTGTGAATCGAAATTGTATCTTCAAGTAACTTGATAGAGTATATTCAACAATCTGACACTTCTTTTCTTCGAGTATCAAATACTCATAAGAAATCATGCAAGCAAATAGGTATTTAATTGAAAAATCTCTACACTAGTCTGCTAGGCAGCCTGCACCTAAGGCAATATTTGCAACCTTTACTGCACGCCAGTATTGTTCACTTAAGATCACCTATTTGGCTATGTTCGCTTCATTTCAGGGAATATATATATATATATCATTCATTTTAGTAGTTAATCTACTAGTTATGATTGTCTCTTTGAGACATCTGATAAGATTGGAACGACCATTAATCTAGTTATAATTGCAGATACTATGGTGGTACTAGGTAATAATACTATTAATCTCCAACGAATAGCAGAATGGGTGGCGAATGGCAAATACCACATAGCAGATCTTGACATTGATGTTCATATAGTGGTTGAGAGAGATACACTTTCAAGAAAATAAAATAAATTATTTTCTTCACTTACGTTCATTGTCATTTGAGTAAAAATGTTTTCCATTGATCATATAGCCCTAAATTTTGTGTTAGAAAAATGTTTGCCAACATATTTTAAATAGTTGTAACACGATGCAACTGCCTATTTCTCCAATGATTATATAGTATGTCTTTTATTCTATTTTTGTAATTACTCAAGTAATTATACATCAATGTATATGTAATTATATATTATAAAAAAAAAAAAACTCAACCAAGATTAATATAGTAAATAACCTAAAGAAAAATGGAGGCAATTCAGTAATTTGACAAGAAGATATAAATAGGTTAATATACCTCCGATTAACCCTTTCCCGCAATTTCACCATTGAGAACCCTAAACACTCTTTTCAAAGACCTAAGAGAGAAGAAGATGATTGTGCCTGCTATTCATCTATTGGATCAAGGTGAGTAAACAAATCAATGCCAATTGATCATCGCTCACTTACATATAACATGCATTAGTAATTAAACTTTTAGAATTCCTTATAGAATAAATTGTGCGACAAAAGACTCAAGATGGGAATTTGAGCATTAGAATGATTCGAACCGATAAGTAATTAGAATAACCCTAATTAGTATTTCCTATGAAAAAAAAATTATGCATAATTAAGTCTACAAGTGTTGGATTTAGTTTAGGGATAAAGAGATTTGGAATTTTGAGAATTAAAAGAGGGATTTGAGATTAACAGTGACTTATACGAAAAGATACATTCCCATATACCTACCCATGCTGAAATTCGAAGGTATACAGAAAGGCATATGGTCACTGTCACACCCGTGTACTTGGGCATGTCAAAATACAAACATTTATAGAAAGATACATCGCCTCTAGCACAACCATGTATTGCTCCGTGTTCCACTACACGACCTCCTACATGGCTATGTTAAGTCGAAACACTTTCCATTCCATTTTAATTCATTAAAATGCAATCCTAAGAATATGTAATTGGGAATATGTATAGGTTTGGAGGATCTATGAGATTGTAGGTATGAGGAAATCAGTTGTTGAAGATTAAGGTATATGTATACTATGTTTGTTGTTTATGCTTGTTAGTTTAGAAATGTGTGTAGACTAAATAATGTTGAATAGTGAATGGAATTAATTGCACGTATAATTTTGATTTGCTAAGTTCGAGAAACAGAGCATGGGTTGGTGTTCTTGGGATGGCATCTCGATGATCAGTATGTAAAATTACCCTCAATGGAGTCATATACCAAAATGATTTAGGTAAAATGTAGAAAGACTCATGTATGCTATGTAAAAGGATGTTGTGTGTATTGTAGAAGGATGTTGTGAAAGGACTTATGGACTTATGAACTCATGGACAGAGGGGAATATTCACTGTCGTATATGTATTATTATTATGAATGGAATAGACTTATGGACAAAGGGGGGTACTATTTGTTATATATATATTTATATATAATTGCTTGTGAAAGGATTGTATTGTATTTAGAGTTTGTGTGTTGGTTGAAGTGATTATGAAGGAAAATAAATTGTTTATGAATAATATGTTACATTATGTATATAATGATATGTTTAGTATGGCATGCGTATACATGTGTAGATATGCATTATACTGGACATTAGCTCACCTCTTATGGGAACCTTTTTTAGTTGCAAATACCATAGGGGAAGTAGTAAAGTATGATGAGACTATTATAACAACAAATCTAGAAAATAAGGAGAATGTAGAATATATCTATTATGATTAATAGTAGCCAAAATAAGGAAAGACACATATTAGATGACTTGTTTAGTTGATTTGAGACTTCTGTTGTACTTGAATGTTATATGCTTTCACTGTAATAATTTGAGGAGACTGCTTATGATGTATGTTTAAGGATAAATACTCATTCTAACCTCTTGTATGTAAAGAATGATATTATTAATCATTGTGAATTCTTGAAGATAAACATTAGAGATTTATAGTGATTGAGCCTTCACATGTCTTCACCTAGTGAGGACATGTGACATTGTACTCATCTCGGGTTCTGAAGCGTACATCTTAGGTAGTATTAGAGCTTAGGTTTGATGATCCTTAAAACTAAGTGATGATCAATAGGTATAAGTTTCAACCAATAGAAAGTAAGTCATGATATTTAGATACATTAGGCGTCAAAATTGTAAGATGATAAGACATGACGAGAGTGGGTAGTGAATGGAACTAATGATTTTAGATATATATTTTCCTTTAGTTATATTGACCATGTCATTAATGTAAGTGTGATAGCCTAAGACAATTCTTGAAGATCTGCAAGGTTTAACACTAGTAAGGGAAATTGAATTTGGTATAGATGTAATGTCAAGTACAGTTCCCATATCCAAAGCCTTAAACCGTATGGTACCTATAAAACTAAAAGAATTGAAGGATCATATATAAGAAATGTTGGACAAGAAGTTCATTAGATCAAGTGTCTCACATTGAGGTGCACTTGTACTATTTGTAAAGAAAGAAGACAATAATATGCGGTTATGCATAGATTACCACGAGTCACCATTAAAAAAAAATACTCCCTCTCGAGGATTGACAACTTATTTAATCAATTGCAAGGGGCTCAAGTTTTCTCAAAAATAAACTTAAGATCCGAATACCATCAACTGAGAATCAAGGAGAAAGACATTCAGAAGACTATGTTCAGAACTAGATGCAAGCATTATAAGTTCCAAATAATGCCATTTGGACTCACAAATGCGCTAGCAATTTTCATGGACCTAATGAATTGAGTATTCAGGGAGTATTTAGACAAGTTTGTCATCATATTTATTGATGACATTTTGATATACTCTAGGATTGAGGAAGAACATGAACAGCATTTAAGGATAGTGTTGAGCAAACTACAGACAAAGAAGCTATATACTAAATTTAAGAAATGCAAATTCTAGTTAAAGGAAATGACATTTTTGGGACATGTGATCAATAAAGATGGGTTAGCTATAGATCTTAAGAAGATAAAGGTTATGAATGAATAGCCTAGATCGAAGCTAGTAATGGAAATTAGAAGCTTCTTTAGGTTAGTAGAATACTATAGAAAAATCGTTGAAAGATTCTCTAAACTAGCAACCCCTCTAACCAAATTAACTTAAAAAGGGGTGAAGTTTGTGTGGGATGATAGACATGAAGCAAGCTTCATAGCACTGAAAGAGAGATTGATTTCTATACCGGTGCTTGCTTTACCTATTAGTGGTGAAGAATTTGTAGTGTATAGTGATGCGTCTATCTAAGGGCTCAGGTGTGAATTGATGTAGAATGAGAGAGTGATAGCATATGCATCCAAGTAATTGAAGCTCTATAAGAAAAACTACCTGACGCATGATTTAGAGTTAATAGCTATAGTTTTTGCACTCAAATTATGGAGGCACTATTTGTATTGGAAGAATTACAGAGTATTTACATATCACAAGAGCCTCAAGTATCTCTTTACTCAAAAAGAGTTAAATATGAGGCAGAGACGTTGGCTAGAACTAATAAAAGATTATGATTTAGAAATTCAATATCATCTTAAGAAGGTGAATGTGGTTGTCGATGCACTTAGAAGGAAGAGGCATGGTAATTTAGCAACTTTAATCATAACTCAAAAGAAAATATTAGAGGATATGCATAAATTAGATTTGAAGATTGTGACTTAAGAGATTGAAGCTAGACTTGCCAACTTATGCATACAACCAGTGCTATTAGACAAAATAAAAGCTACACAAGCTAATGATGTACAGCTATAGGAGATTAAGAAAAGAATAGGGAATGGAAAGGTAATGGAATTTAATGAAGATGAAGAGGGAGTGTTGAAGGTATAGTCATAGGCTATGTGTGCCAAGGAAAGAGGCACATTATTATGAGTACTTTATTCACCCTAAGAGTACCAAAATGCATAAAGATTTGAAGTGCCATTACTAGTAGAGGAACAAGAAGAGGGAAATTGTAGATTATGTATCCAAATACCTAACATGCCAACAGATAAAAATAGAACATCAGAGACCTACATACATATTAAAACCTTTACCAATACTAGAGTGGAAATGGGAGCATGCGACCATGGACTTCATCATAGCATTACCTAGATTTGTGATTAAGTTGGACACTGTATAGGTGATTGTGGACTAACTCACAAAATCTACTCATTTTATACCTATAAGCACTAGGTATAAGCTTGAGAAGCGGGCACAAATTTATGTCAAAGAGATTGTGGGGTTACATAAAGTACCGATCCCAATAGTATCAGATAGGGGTACTAGATTTGTAGGGAGATTTTGAAACAATCTGCACATGGCGTTAGGAACCAAGTTACAATTCAATATAATTTCACTTACAAATGGATGGTCAGTCAAAGTGAACTATTCAAAAACTGGAAAACATGTTGAGGGCGTGTGCATTGGATCTTGGTGGAAACTAAGATGAATAATAGTCATTAGTAGAGCTCGCTTACAACAACAGCTTTCAATCTACCATCCAAATGACACTATATGAAGCATTATATGGGAGAAAGTGTCGATTGCCTTTACATTGGGATGAGGTGGGTGAAAAATAGGTGTTGGGACCTAATTTAATACAAAATGTAGTGGACAAAATCAAATTGATTAAGCAAAAGATGCAATCAACTTAAAGTCGTCAAAAGTCATATGTAGATAAGAGAAGACACCCATTGATATTCCAATTGAGAGACCATCTTTTGCTGAAGGTCTCACCTATAAAGAGAGTAATAAGATTTAAACTAAGAGGGAAATTGAATCTTAGATACATGAGACCTTCTAAAGTCCTAAAAAGAATTGGACTACAGGCATACAGACTAGCATTATCACTAAATCTGGTTAGAGTACATAATGTATTCCACATTTCCATGCTAAGGAAATACGTACCCAACCCAAACCAAACCACTAAACTAGAACCTCTACAAGTATAGCCAAATCTCATGATAGTTGAGAAACCTATCAGGATCATAAACACTAAAGAATAGATTCTTAGAAGATGAGTTACCAAATATGTTAAGGTACAATGGTGTAACCAAACAAAAAGAGAGGTAACTTGAGAGTTGGAAGAAGAGATGAAAATGAGATATCCAAAACTCTTCCACAATCCAGGTAATTTTTTAAAATGAAAATTTTTGTAAGGGAGGAAGAATGTAATTACTCAAGTAATTATACATCAATATATATGTAATTACATGTTTAAAAAAACTCAACTAAGGTTAATATAGTAAATAAATTAAAAAAAATAAGGGGGGAATTCAGTAATTTGACAAGGAGATATAAATAGGTTAATATATCTCCTCTTAACCCTTTCCCTCAATTGCACTGTCTAAAACCCTAAACACTCTTTTTAAAGACCTAAGAGAGAAGAAGACGATCACACTCGCTATTCACTTATTAGATCAAAGTGAGTAAACAAATCAATACCAATTAATCGTTTCTTACTTACATATAACATGGATTAGCAATTAACCCTTTAAAATTCCTTGTAAAACAAATTATGCAACAAAAGGCTTAAGATGAGAATTTAAGTATTGGAACAATTCGAACCGATAAGTAATTAAAATAATCCTAATTAGTATTTTCTATGAAAAAAAAAATTATGCACAATTAAATCTAGGAGTGTTGGATTTAGTTTAGGGTTAGAGAGATTTAGAATTTTGCAAATTAGAGGAGGGATTCAAGATGAATAGTGACCTACACAACTAAGTACAAGCCCATGTACATGCTAGTGCTGAAATTTGAAGGTGTATAGAAAGGTACACAGTCATCAATACATCCATACACTGGGGCATATCAAAATACAAAAATTAAAAAAAAATTACACGGTTACTTGCATAGCCGTATACTACCCTGTGTTCCTCTACACAGCTTCCTACATGGCCGTGCTGAGTCGAAACACTTTCCATTCCATTTTAATTCATTGATATGCAATCATAAGAATTTGTAATTGGGTAAGTGTATAAGTTTGAAGGATCTATGAGATTATAGGTGTGAGAAAATTAGTTGTTGGAGATTAAGGTATGTATATGCCATGTTTGTTGTTTATACTTGTTAGTTTAGAAATGGTTGTGGATTAAATAATGTTAAATAATGAATAAGATTGATTGCGCATGTGATTGTGATTTGTTAGATTTGAGAAATTAGGTGTGTGTCGGTGTTCTCGGGGTGACATCTCGATGATTAATATGTGGTGTTATTCCTAGTGAAGTTGTGTACAAAAATAATCTAAGTAAAATGTGAAAGGACTCGTGTATATTATGTGGAAAGATGTTGTGTATGTTATGGAAGAATGTTGTGAAATGACTCATGGACTTATGGATTTATGGATAGTAGGTATCCACTATCGTAAATGTATTATTATTATGTATGGAATAGACTCATGGATAAAGGAGAGTATTCTTTGTCTTATATATATATATATAATTGTTTGTGGAAGGATTGAATGATGTTTAGAATTATGAAAATTGTGTGTTGGCTAAAATGATTGTAAAGGAAAATAAATTGTTCATGAATGTGTGTAGGTATGCATTGTACCTATACATAGGGGAGCTTACCCCTCATAGGAACCCATTTTAATTATAGGTACCACAAGGGAAGTGGTAGGATATGATAAGACTATTGTAGAGACGAATCTAGAATCTAAAGAGAATGTAGAATATATCTATTATGATTAATAGTAACTATAAGGAAAGACACATATTGGATGACTTGTTTAGTTGATTTGAGACTTCTATTTTATTTGAATATTATATGTTTTCACTATAATAATTTAAGGAGACTATTTATGATGTATGCCTAGGATAGATACCCATTCTAACCTCTTGTATGAGAGAATGATATTATTAATCATTGTGAATTATTGAAGATAAATATTGAATTGTAGTGATTAAGCTTTTACGTGTCTTTACTTAATGAAGACATGTGGCAAACTGTAATCGGCTTAAGTTTTGAGGTATTACAATTTTTTCATCTAAGATTAAGTTACAAAGTTGGTGGTTCAATTTTGTAGAAAAAGTATAGATGGGTATCATTGTACGTAGAAATTGATACAACTTCTACTGATTTTTTTACATGTCTAAAAATAGGACTTGCATATGAGGCAAGCTCTTTCTTGCTTTTTTAAACGACTAAAAAGAAAATTCGAGCATGATTCATTTTATTGAGGGATTAGTGTCCATGCCACTCAGCTATAAGGCATGCTGGCTCAATTTTGTTGTACCTAAAACTACAAACAAGGGAATACACCTTTTGACTTCTCCAATTTTGCAGTTGCAGCGTCTAAACTGTTGGGAATTGCATACTTAACAAGCCTCTAGACGGTTATCTGGACACTGCTCCTCTTCCATCATTTCCACACAGAAATGAAGATAAAGACGATATAAAAGTTGAGCAAACCAAGATACCACAGACATTTAATGAAATTTAATGTGCCAACATAGTAAAAATACTGTGCATCTCAAATTCCAAGGAAAAATTAAACATTTTCTCTCCTTTTTACCAACCATCAGATCTCTCCATCAGATGGCCAGGAATGAATCAGTTCTTCCACTCAATTTATTGTACATATCACCTTTTGCAACAGGAACCTTATAAAATGACAAAAAGAAAAGAACATTAAACTTTGCTGTACTAACAAACACATAGAACATGGCTAGTAAGTTTACCAAGTCTGCTCTTATGTTGGCAATGCTGGTGATGGCTTGTTTGGTGATTCCTCTGGCCATGGCATGCGCATCCAGCGGCGGCGATTGCCGGGGCTGCATTGTCGAGCGGCTGAAGTTTGAATGTCCATCATGTGCAACGCCTCTACGGTGCATGGCAAGGTGTTTATGGGGCAGGAGTTCGCGTTCGGTGTGTGTAAAGAAGTGTGATTGTGGTGGTGGAAAGAAAAAAATATCTGCTTGCAAGAAATGCATGTCAAAGTGCAAGTGTCACTGTGTCGCTTAAATACATGTGAAATGAAAATAAGCTCTACTTTTATATGTTTAGGATGTAAAAATAACTCTCTGTTCAATTTTCAAGGGCTTGTTTGGTTTGATTCAGAGAGTACATTACTCAATTTTCTCAAGCAGCAATATTTCAACATATTCAGTTCTCAAGCAATGATCATGCATGGTTATTAGTTCTTTTTTCTTTTTTCTATGACAAAAGAGAACATGTATTTGGGTGTGGGTCTTTTGTAGAAATGAAATGGCTATTTTATTACTTGTCATTGGGCTAAAAGATAAAATAAGTTCCACCTTTTTTTTTTTTTTAACCTTCCCTTCGGCTGGGTCAAAATAGCAAAGATGGGTTATTTGTTCTTAACGAACAAAGCGAACCCTTTCTTTCTGAAACTCGGAAACAAAATCTCTCCAATACGCTTTGATCCTAGGACCATTCAGTTTCTCTAGCACACAAACAAGTCTAAGAACTTTAACCTGAACATCGGTAAGTTCAATTCACTCTGTATATGCAGAGCCAAGAAATGGACTTGGTAAGATTTGATCTCGAAACCAACTTCAATGATTTTGCCTAAGCTTTAATTGCTAACACATACTCTTGCAGTTGAGTAAAGTTCGATTACGAGTACATGCACCTGAATTCATCAAGCTGTGAACCATCTCATAACAAAAATATTATAAGCTGCTATAGGAAGTGAGGGTTCTTCAGAAACCTATAAGGATAATAGTGGCATAACCTGGAGTTGGTAAACATTTTGTTCTTGCTCAAATTGGTTCAACTGCAAGATTTAGCTTGGTTAAAGAAAACAAACACGGAACAAAGAATATGGCCCTTTTCATTTATAACTCAAAGAAGAATAGAAAGAATACACGATACGATTGTCATAGGACAGTTACAAACAATATGATGCACTATGATGTACATAATAAGACGACATAGAACTCCTGTTTTCATCCATGCAGCTGCCAGACATCCGGAGAGTGTCATGTCAATTACTGTAATTCAAACTTATGATCTGTAGAGTCTGCACTGCAGAATTTGGAGCATCATAACCTAGTAAAAATGGCTTTTCCTCTTAATGAATCCCATTAGAACAGTCTTTTGCATCAACTACCAGCTATCTGTGAAGTCGATCAAGGTCCATGATCTGTGCAAATATTTTCATTTTGTGAACTTCTACTCGATGCATCTTTAGAAAATACATTTCTCAGTCGGCATGATTGTTCTCTAGTCAACTTATATATAGAAGGGTGATGCCAAGCCACAAGGGAGAATTGGTCACTATAACTCTGCATATCTTCTACTAGTAATTGCCATATTAAGGCTCCTGCTCCAGATTGTCTTTTCCTTGCTGACTCATAGATTTTGTCATAGATTGTTCGGAAGAAGATCTCCCTCTCATAAGATCCTTCCTTTGTCCTATGCAAGGAGGAACCAATTTCAGAAAAAAGAACTGGCTTCTTCAATATATTGTCCCCATCATTTATATGAGAATCCACCCAACGGGAAAGGTAATTAACTTTTTCCTCCAAAGTAGCATTTGCAATCCTGCATTTAACAAATAACAAAATTATAAACAGAAAACTAGCAGAGATAATGTCTTTAATGCTATTTATGTATAACAGAATCAACCATATTATTTTATCTACATTGCTTTTGTAACGAAACAGGTTTGTGTCATTCTCCTTTAAAAATATTCATTAGCATGTCGGCATGTCATACGCGATGTCCTATCTGACAACTTCAAGAAGTGCAGTATAGAAACAAATAACATTTTATTCAACTTCGATAGATTAGATGCACCACTAGCTAATCTAAAATCTAGTATGGGCTCGTGTGGACTTGGATGTTAATTAAGGGCCACTATGTGCCCATAATTTAATGAGGACTGAATTGAAAATATAGGAATTCAAACTCAAGATCTTCTGCTTCGACAGCATAACAGATTTAGTTCCATAACCAGCTCATTTAAAAGCTGACAACTATAGATCAGGGTGGGATTCTATATTTAATATTTTATCACACTTGTATAGTTTAATACAGCTATGTAGAACCTTAAGATTTACTGACCAGTTGTCTGGATACGCATGAACAGAAGCAAAATCAATGTTGTCTATTGCAGAGTTTTGTATAAAATCGGTTCCAAGTGAAGCTGCCCATTCTCCCGGATTAACTCCAAGCTTTTCTTTTCTATCCAAGCCATAAAATCCCTCTGTTCCAACTGTGACAAGATGTTTATGATCCAGACTCTTAATATATGCAGCCATCTCAGTGATCCAAGCCTAATTATAACACATAAGCAATGATGTAACATAAGTAAAAGAACGGGAGCTGCAAGTCAGTTTGATCCCTCTAGGTTATATTTTAGCCCATAGAAATCAAGAAGAAAAGATATGAAATGGCAGATAAAGCCTACCTAGAGCCTCATTACAAGGTTTGTTTCACATACATGAATATATTCCATAGTAGTCCATTAAGCATCATTTTTAGATCGGTTCATTAGTTGAGAGCACTTGTACAGAGTTTTATAAGTTGATAAATATAACTAAGCTCAAGGAAAGGATATCAGTTGGCATTCTAGTCTAGAGTCAAGAGGCTTTTCATCAAGTTCCTTAAACCTTCATGCTTGTTAATTAATATAAAATAAATAAATAAATAATAAAAAACTCAAGGTGGGTGATGCAGAATTCAAGAGTATTAACCTGCAGAACTGGAGCACAAGAATTGAAACATCGAGGCTCATTTATCAGCTCCCATGCAAATATAGCTGGTTCATCACAATAATGGGTTCCACTTATTGAATTCTTCCTTGTCACAACAGCCTGAAAATGCCCATAACACGATCATAATTTCTAGAAGTGATGGAGAGCTTTTACTTCTGGAGCAGATCATAATAGGACGTACAACTAAAACCCATTGATTGTCATCATTTTTCAGCACCAAAACAATGCTTTTCATGGAAAAGAATCTGAGTCATACTTTCTAAGTTAATTCCTTGGCATTAACAATGAATAGAGATAGCACTTTAAGAAAAAAAATACTAATAATTCAAAGTTCACAAAATGTAGAAATTAAAGGACTGGGCACTCAGCAACCACAATCCAAGGAAGTTACTTCTTGGTAAAATG
The DNA here is from genome assembly GCA_037954665.1 of Laguncularia racemosa. Classification (NCBI taxonomy): domain Eukaryota; kingdom Viridiplantae; phylum Streptophyta; class Magnoliopsida; order Myrtales; family Combretaceae; genus Laguncularia; species Laguncularia racemosa. The sequence continues at coordinate 1,946,861 of JBBMOL010000068.1, forward strand.
TTATGTGCAGCGGAAACATTATATCATAAGAAAACAATAATTCGGATTCTTTGTTTTGAGTACCCAACATCAGTTGATTCAAAGGCTTAGATAAGAAATAAGGACCTTGATATAAGCTTTGTAATATTGCTTTATGGATGGATCTGAGAAAAATGAATCAGGTGTGGATGATATATTTGCTCCAGCTTCTTGTGCCCACCTGATATACTGAGCTTTACCACCAAAGGCATCTAAATTATTGACCAGACTAAGGATCAACCTTATTTGGTTTCTTCGTGCTTCAACTATGACAAAGTCCAGACCCTGATATCAAATTAACACAGTTAACACAATGTGCACTCTTTTAAAGAAAAGAACTTCAGCTATTGAAAGACAACTGGAACTGTTGGATGCAAAATTGAATTACACTGCTTTTCAGCTGTTTGCTCTAGAACATCGAACAAAAATCTGAAAATTCACTTGAACAAATAGAGTATTTCCTTTCCTAGATCCTATGTTGTGAGTACAAAAATGATCTAGAAAACTAGAAACTCAATTTTTTCGTCTGGCAATCAATAGATATCAAAATATTCTTTCCTTCCAGAACGAAGCTTAACACCAGGGACTGTGATTAAAGACACAAATTCTTGCATCTATATAATCATAAGTTGCCAGTAATGAGTTCCAGGATATGCATGAAATCGTGAGATTGACAACTATCAGTAAAAAATTCTAACCTGGCAAATGTTCAAATAATCAAATTAATTAGAAGAAAATCATGCCAAAATAAGGTCATTTGAAACCTTTTTCATGACAATAAGAACCGGGTTCTCATCCTACATACGGCCAACAGAAAAATTTGCTGTGATAGATGATTCTTCTTTTTAGTCTACAAGATTATGCCAGAACAAAAATGTAAAATTCCAAGACTTTGTATCTGAATTTATTAGACACTGCAATAGCAAATCGAACAGTTCAAAAGATTTTGGTAAGAAAATATGAAAATAGATGTTCAGGTCCTTCAGGACACTTTTCAAGAGTTCAAAAGAAAAAATCTTTATCGTGTGCTTGCTTTTCTTGAAATGTCTAATTAACATTAAGAAGGTGAAATATTTTCCTTTTGACCTTCTAGTAAGTGTTTCAGCACTTATTTCGTCTCCACACCTTCGTTATTAGACAAAGAATCAACCTAAGAAAAGAATTATAATTGTGTATTTATACCAAAAGACTGACTTTGTGTTGTTTTTGAGAAGAATTTCTACAGTAAATTTTTCAAGTATTGACAGTGTGCTATTTTAAAACTCAGTCTCTGATAGTTCTAATGTGAATGGTGTGGAATAAAATGGGACCATAGCAATAAATTCAACCTATGTTTAGAATGCTTATGTAGTAGCATGTGTTAAAAACGCCAACTGTCATAATTAAAAGTTAAATAAGTAATTTTTAATTAATAATAATTAATTCTGCAAAAAAAATAATAATAATTAATGAGGACAAAAGAGAATCCGCCTTCCGTCCCTAAAAACAGATTCGACTTCCCTTTAAAACGGAAATCGCCCATTCCAAGGACCTTAAAAAACACTCCCAAACATGAAAAAGGAATGAAATGACATGATAGTTTAGATACTCCAGCAATTTACCCTTAACAAAATGGTAATTGAAAATGCAACCAAACACAATGACAAATCACACAACCAACCCAAGCAGTTAACGACATAAGAAATTAGCCCATAATTAAACATATAAACACACAACAAATTCAAAAGCTAAAGTCAAATCTTGAAGCTTCGCATCATTACCCGAAATACCCTCTCATTGAACACACCAGGAGAAATCTGCAAAGCATTAGGTCCATCACCATCGCTAAAAGCCCAAGTCCTACAAACACTGAAACCCAGTTCATACCCTTTCTTCAACATCCTTGAAACTCTCCATCTTGACTCACTCCACACGCTTTCTTCCATCAACCAATATGAATTCCAGCCATTTATGTACAACACCTGACCTTTGACTTCCCTACTCCCATCATCACTATCATGCATCATGATAAACTGGGTTGCATTATTTATGCCAACAAAGCCCATTTTAGGAAGAGAAAGGAAGAATTTGAAAGTACCAAATTTGGATGTTGTGTCGGTGTTGAGGAAGATTAGGAGAAAGATTGTGAATGTGATTCCCATTGTTGGGTATAGTTTTTTTTCTCTCCAGCTCTGGTCCATGATGTTGTGTTGTGTTGTGTTTAACCTTGAGACTCTGACACAGATCATAACAGAAATGAAATGCTGTGCTCTTATGCGATCTGCTTTTTTGTTTTGTGGTAGTGGTTTCGTTTCATTAAACTGGTGTTCTGGTTTTATTTTTATTTGTTTTTAATATTCCTATAATAGTGATGTAATACTTGTCGGTTCAATTAACGAATTTGACTTTTCGGTCAACTCGTAAGTTGCTGTAAGTCCCTTTATCCGCCGAATCATGCTGTTACAATCTCTTGTTTATTGGGGGGGGGGGGGGGGGGGGGGGTTGAATTAAAAATAATAATAATAATAATAATTTAATATTACTCATCAAGTGTATGATTTATATTTTTACATAATATTTTTTCCAGAAATTATGTAATTCTTTTTTTGTAATTTAAACTTGAAAACAAAAAGAATATATATTTTAAGCAATATAATCCTTTCAACAGAACTAAATTTCCTGTTCCATCCCTTATAATTGGTAAAGCTATTAACTATTATAGGTATTCTAATAATTTAGCATTATGTACTTTTGTACCCAGTATATATGTTAGAGAAAATTAAGGATCTTTTTTACATCCCTTTTAAATTCCATTTTCTTTCATTCATTTTCCTCTATGAACATGTTAGAGGGAATTAAATAACTTATCTTTCTTTTTCTGTGCCTTTTAAATTCCATTCTATTTCATTTGTTTTCCTCCCTCTAAAATATCCAAACAAAGTGTGAACATCAGTTCCACTAATGGGAAGAGCATTGCTAGAGATTCTGAACATTCTTGTCAGAAAAAACAAAGCCGACAGATATGGTAAAGGTTAAAAAGAAGAATGTTGAAGGATGCACCGAGCAGGAGAAAAGGTTTTGAGTGATTTAATATTATTGATTAGCTGAGTACAATTACAATATAAGCAATAGTGAAACTTTATAGTTTGGTAGTTTATGTAAAATATGATTGGTATTTTTAATATGTTGTCCACTAGCATTATCATATGTTAAAAATATCATTAATATTTATTTATTATTTATATGTATATGTGATATGTTAGTATTAGTTAATATTTTTTACTCAAGTACACTTATTAAAGAGTCAATTAAAGAAACTTTTCATATTTTGTATATTTGCTTTTTAGTAAAATATACAATCAATCTTGATATATGTGGTAAATTTTCTTTCAAAGCTTTCTGTGCAAGAATGAGTCTTCCAACGTCAGAATCGTGATTCTCTAAATAAGGTCACTCCAACTTTAAGTGATATTTTGAATTAGATCCAAAAACAAAAGCGAATTTATTCCACTTTTACCAAATAAATAAATAAATAAAATTATATTTTTAAGTATGTTTATATTAGGAAATAGGGCTTATAGATTGCAAAAATATAATTTAAATAATGGCTTAGAGGATTGATGAATCGCTTTCTTAAGGAAATTTGATGCCTCCCATACAAATATTATTAAAGATTCACTAAGTGTGAAATTCTCTAATGATACAAGTAAGCCTAGAAACTTATAGAGCAATTTTGTAAGTTTGTAAATCATACTCAGATTTAGATGGAGATGATATCTTTCATAGAGAGGGGATGAGAGAAGCCTGTGAAAAGTTTATGCTATTTGTCAAAAACTAAAAGTTATACAATAAGTGTAATTTTAAGCATTACACTGCATTATCATATTTCTAAGAGTCATAATCTTTGGGATATTTAACTTTAAGCACTATATTTTGATTAAATTAGTTACTAAATGGTCTAAATCATCAAACTTAAAGTAACACATGCCAAATGCTTGAAGCAATAAACTTGTTTAAGCTAGAATCGTGTTTTTCTTGCAAACTACAACCTAATCATGGCAACCTTTTCAAAAAAAGCATTCAAACCAAGTGTCTCTGATAGATACTTTTTACTTTCGATATGAGTTTAGATCATACTATTAGGAAATCCAAATGAAATCATAATCACATTTTCTCTCTCTTATTTTAGTGAGACTTTGTTAAACCTTACATGATAAAATCCAAACCACATCTCATTTTTCATAGGATACAAGATGTGATCTTAAGGTTGCATTTGATCAATGTTCAAAACTTAATACTTAGTTAAATAAGCTTCAAGATTACCTTAAACATTTAATCTAAGATCATAATTGACAATTTATTTAGCATTTTCCCACTAAATTGATGACTATCTACTCACAAAACACCAACTCTTATGATCATAAGTAAAGAATTGTATGGATTAGATCTGATCTATCCTTATCGTAAGATTCCTAAAGTTGTAACAAGGTGATAGGTGACTAGCTTTTTAAACCTTCAAGCTTTGTGTTACAACCAAACTCACATACATAACCTTTTTTTTTTTTTATTGGATAAGTTCAATACACATATAAAATATTCACATCCTAATTAGTGGATTTTCTTTGTAGCGTGTTTATACCCATGCACTCATAACCTTATGGATGATTACAAAAGAAATACCCATGAACTATTGTCAAAAGTAATACCACTTTTGAAAAAACTGAAATTAATAAATGAAGTCAACATATTAAAGAAGGAAAAAAATTGAAGTCAATTAAAGAAAAAATAAGTACAGGGCCAAATTTTTCCAAAATAACTTTTTTGCCCCCTAAACTCAGCTTTATTATAACTAATCTTGAATTAACTTAAAGACCCTAAATGAAGTCTCAAGACCCTAATTAGGAGAATAAAGTCATTAATGAATTATTTGGAATCAATTGGGCAAGGAATATTGAAGTTTACAAGTCATTTGTGTAAAATTACTAAAATGCCCCTACACTTTGTTTTATCAAGGAATGCCTAAATTTGAGTTCAATTAATTAAATAAAAGTACTATAGTAGAAATAAATTTAATTTGAAGATCAAATTCAAAATTTGGAAGTTAGAAAATCCAAACAACCCTAAAAGTGTGACATGTGTCAAGTAAGGGGATGTAGTTTTTCTCAAGTGATCTCCTTATACTCTTAGATTTTTCTCTTTTAATGTATAAAATTGATTCATCTTACTCAATGGAAAATTGGAATTCAATTTAGAAACCTACAACCTTTTTAGGTAAGCAGCAACATATGTGTTGCTAGTTATAGATAACCAATTTTTGCTTCCCTTTAAATTATTATTATTATTTTAATAAGTTAGGTTTACAATAATAATAATAGTAATAATAATAATAATAAAATACATAAAAATGAAAAATGATGAAAGATTAAAAAAATAAGAAATTTTTTTTGGGTTAATAAATAGAATTAGAAAAATGTACGTTAGTCTTTTGAGCCAATTTTGATCCAATTCAATTAAATAGAGATAGCTAGGTTTACACTTAAATTATTTTAATTTAATTCAAATGCTTGGAACTGCGTAGTAGTTCAGCTGGATGGTCATGTGTTAGTGGGTACCGGAAATTGCAGGTTCGGGCATGTCTTCTTGGACCAAGCTAGTTAGAATTGGACAGACGACATGGTCGGACGGCAGTTGAAGGGAAAAATCCGGCGAGGGAATTAATTTCAGAATTTTAATTAAATTTTTACATTTTTTTTATCAGAAACTTATCCACAATCCAAAATAACTAAAAATTTGCATTATTGATTTAAAAAAAAAAAAATTCTAAAGATTTGAGTTTTATCTCCGTCACTGGCCAAGAGAGATTCAACTTTATCCCGAGCTCCAAATTTGATTCGAATCAAACCATTACAAATATGGGAGCTCGGCAAACATTTAAAAGGAGGAATGCCACACGAAAACCATTAGAACCAATAAAGTTTCCACTTTCTCTCTCTAAACTCCGGCGACCCATGCCCAAACTTCTCTCTACAATTTATTGTTCCCCCGTAAACACCGAAACATAGTACTGGTTGCAACAGAGTCTAAGGGTCTCAATCCATCATAAAAAGCAAAGCTTTAGCTTTGAATCACAAAAATCGCATCCGATCGAAGAACCATAATCGGCCCTTTTCGAGCTTTGACAACCACCATGGACTACTGCATTTGGTTACGAACCAATGACTATACAACAACCACTGCTATCTGTCGAAGCCATCTGATATCCCCCTTGCCGTCACCGACCGCGAGGAGCCCTTTGATGATCGTTGCTCGTCGCTGCTCTACCTTCGCGTTCCACATCTGCTACATATGCACAACCCTACTCACGTACCTCGAACCCGATCGCGCGCACCGATATCAGTGGACAAGTTGTTGTCTTGTTATTTTCTCCGCTTGGTTCGTAACCAATATATATATAAACAGGAAAAAAAAAGGGATAATAATAAAATAATAAAAACTTGTTTGGTATGCAGGTTACAACGTTTTATGCGCGAATGCTTATTTTTATTTATTTTATTATTATTGTCTGTTTCTCATCCTATTACTGCTAATAAGTTTCGATTGCACGATTATGGGATATGTGGCATAATTAGCCTATTTGATCATTACTATATGTTAGAATGTTTTATAAAATTTTAAAATTTATAATTTCTATTATTTCATATATGTGTATATAGTGTCAATATTACACGGTAGATGAATTCATATCTAACCTTTTCATATCGATATAATTGACACATTTCGTTAACTTAATTGATTAGGTCCGACGAGTATCCATTTGCCCAATAAGTTAACTAGTGGATATGGTGCATTACATATTATGGGTTGTTCATGTTCTTTATGTACGTTGACGTGCTCAATATAGTTAATGGTTGTAATTTCATATTTGCATCATAATTTTCATTAAAAAAAAAAAAGGTGAAAACTCTTGTGTAAACTCTACATGTTATGGTATAATCATCCCGGTTAGCTTGATATTTAGGTTCTTAAAAAAAAAAAAATATTTCTATTAATAGATCATTTTAGCTATGGACCCAAACTTAGTCTAAGCCCATATTCTATTTTACACTAGAAGCTTAGTTTCGAGCTTGAGTGAGATTCTAGCCTTTTCCCCACGATCCCTTGACTTGATCAACTGCAAATAAGACTTATTACATATCGTTAGCTTCTAGAGTCATCTACTCTCTCACTATTAGAATATCCCAAAAGTGTAACCACGGACAAATCCCATGTTCACCGCATATAACCACACCTCAGTACTATCTATTCATTAAGTTTTCTAACTTAAACGTCAATGTGACAATGCTAGACAACCCTAGTAAACCCCTCCATAGCTCATAGTTTCCTCATGCTTTACAAGTTCACGTACTTTTCTATTGAATCAACAAACAACATTTGATGCCATCTTTTCATGAACCACGATCATGACTAGTAGTAATAGATACAAATCTAAAAACATTGATAACTCACCAATCTAAACATAACACTAAACTAATCCATCAAACTCACAATAACAAAATAGCAAGGGTGGGGAGGATAGGTTAGCTCATTTGGAGCATATGCTAGCTAACCTTCATGCTGAAAACTCTCAGCTTTAAGCGCAAATGGACCAATTGCAGCAACAATAGTAGCACTATCCTTAACACACACGTTCAGGGGAAAATAACAACGATTAAGCATCTACCCAATCTCCCCCACTCGCCCTACTAATGACCGCCCAAAATGTAGCACCACTTGCATTGCCACCATTACCCGATCCTATTATCTCGCATAGTTAATCAACACGTCTACCTCAACAACTGTAGCCATTTGGAGTGCATTCTCATCATTCTCTACATGATGCTAATGTAGGAGAACTAGAATACATGATCTAGAGATTGTCTAACCTCTACGATAACAAGAAGTTTGATATATGAGATTAGTATTTGTTTACTTGATTTTTGTTTACATAAGAGATCCAAGATGAGGTGCTACCCCCTTATATCCATAACTTAATGCTGAATTTCATGATAGTACCACTAATCTAGGGGATCATCTCAACTACTTGATGTCCTAAATGTGTCTCCTAGGATGCAGCAACACAGTTGCCTACAAGGCTTTCCTAGGTACTTTAAACAAGTTAGCTTGGACATGGTACAATCATTTAAAGCTAGACTTTATCTCCAATTTTAGGGAACTTAGCAAGCAATTCTATCAACACTTTCTAGCTAGTAAAATACTAGTAAATGATTCTTTAAGTATCAACTTCATTCATCAAAGGTAGGAGGAGTCCATTGTAGACTACTTGTCTAGATTCACAACAACCATGATTGAAATTCCCAATCTCGATATCCAGGTCACCTTCAATGCCAGCATAATGGGGGTGCACCCTTTAGGTCAATTCTTTCTATCCATTTCTAAACATATGAAAACTTTAATGAATTTCGTAAGCAAGCTACAAAGTTCATCACCATGTAGGACAATATTAAAGCTTGGAAGGAGGTTGACTAAAAAGAAAGATGACTGGAACTGACCAATTGTAAAAGATCAGCTCGATCTTAAGATTGATGAGGACTCATCTTGTAGGCAAAAGAATGGTAAGTGTAGTAAAAAAAAATGCACAATTTCATTCTACGCAAATCATAGCCCACCCCCCCTCCACCTTCAAGTAACCATTGAAGTCCATAATAGAGGTATCCTCACTTAGCTTGAAAAACTCAAAGGACCCCTCTCAAGAAGGAATTTCGATAATATTGTGAATTCCATAAAAACATGGGACATTACATAGAAGACCGTGTCTAGCTAAAGAAGACTTTGGAGGTCGCCATTGGGGGGGGGGGGGGGGTTGGGGGTAAGTAGCCTTACTCTACCAACATAGGTTACTTCTAGGCCTAATGGGTGATGAACCTATATAACAAGAACCCTCAAAGGGACAATTCCATTTCTTTTTTGAAGGAAGACTTGGAGGGCATTTAAAGCCTACATGATAATGCACTTGTTATATTAGCCCGAATTGGTGGTTTCGAAGTTCAGAAAACGTTGATTGACACTGGTAGTTCGATAGCTATCATTTTTAAGGTTGCGTATATTCAAATGAAACCAAAGCTCAAAGCAACATTGAAGTTATATAATTATGACTTGCATGGTTTCAATGACCAACCTAATGCTTCTCTAGATATCACAGAAGCCTAATGCTTCCAGAAAAATGGTCAAGTATGCCTTAGAACTAAGTGCATAGAAGGTCTAATATCGGCCAAGAGAAGCCATTAAATCACAAGTCTTGACCAATTTTATAGTGGAATATACAACATGAGGCAAGGCTCCTATCAATGAGGATACATGCAAAGTGGACTCTCCATGATGACAGATTGTCCACTTAAGGGGGGAGTAGAGTAGGACTAGTGTTGAGCAAGCCATATGAAATGAGGGTATATAACGCGTTGAAGTTTGAGTTCTTTACCATCAACAATGAAGCTGAATACAAAGCCCTCATTGTAAGGATGAGGCTAGTGAAAGAGGTTAAAAGTCTTCTTAGACTCACAATTAGTTGTTGAACAAGTCTAAGGAGACTATTTAGTCAAAGATGATAGTATGACTAGATATTTAGAGGTCATACAAGTGCTTAGAGTGGAGTTTTCATTTTGGAATACTATGAAAATTCCTGTGAGCTAAAAACTTTGAGGTAGATGGGCTGGTTAGATTAGTTTTGACTAGATTTTCCAAGATGGATAGGAAGGTGTTCATTCAATATCTACCTAACAAAAACATTGACTGACTACAACATCAATGCCACGAACTGTGATCCACATCGACCCAGCCTTACTAGATGGACCCATTCGTTGCATACTTAAAGGATGGCACTATTCCAAGGGAAAGGAAAGAGGTAAGAAAGTTTTTGTGCAAAGCAGCTCGGCACACCCTTATAAGGAGCTAGCTTTATTGATGGGGATTCGGCTTTCCTTACCTCCGATGTTTAAGACTGAAAGAAGCACAACATGTATTAGACGAGCTATATGTGGGCATATGTAGCAATCGCATTAAGAGTCAAGCTTTGTATGTCAAAGCCTTTCATTTTGGTTATTATTGGCCTATGATGAAAAGAGATGCTAATGAGTTGGTTGAGAAATGTGTCTAATGCCAGAAGTATGCCCTTGTATACTGGTCACCGAACAATAATCTCCCACCAATCATGAGCCCCTAACCCTTTAACCATTAGAGGATCGACCACTTGGGTCCCTTCCCTAAGGCTATTGGCCAACGACTATACATTATTGTAGCTATCAATTATTTTACTTAATGAATGAAAGTAGAAGCAATGGCCAAAATAGCCGAAAAGAGCGTGGAAAACTTCATTTTAAATAACATGCTAAGTAGGTTGGGTATGCTGATGAGATCCATGATGGGAGCCAAGCCAAAAGATGGAATGTGGATCCTCTTGAAGTGCCACCTGGACCAATTACGAGAAATCGAGCGAAACGATTCAAGGAAGCACTTAACGGGTTGATAAAGGATGTCCATGAAGTCGGAAAGGATTGGAGAAATCATGAAGTTGGAAAGGACCGGAACAACCATGGGAAGGCCCTTGCTCTTATACAAGTCATAAAGGATATGGGTTGATGAGGGCGTGTCTTTTCAAGGCACGGCCGTGTAGGAGTCTGAAGGTTACACAGAATCATACATGGCCATATACACGGCTAAAAGGCACAGCCGTGTATGGTGTCAAGAAAATCCCCAGAAAGATACACGTCTAGAAGTACACGGCCGTGTATGTCTCCAACGCCGGCTCAAGGCCGTTGGCCTTCATTCCAACGCTGCCGGCCTTCATGTCTTGTTTTTGTTATTTTTACGTAACTTATTGAAGTGATGTTGTTTTGGGCTTTATTGTTACGAATAGTAAACCCTAGTATAAAGCTCCTAGGGTTTAGAACGGATAGAAAATAGAATATACAACATTGAAGTTTGAAAAAAACACCTTTAAGAGAATTCCTCTCTTGGTTCTTTAAAGAACTAATCTAGAACTTATCAGATTTTTCTTCCGTGGCATTCATCTCGACTTATCAATCGGTCTTTCATCCCGATTGTGGCGTCTTCATATTATACCAAGGTTCTTGTCTTGCTTATAGACAACGGGTCGCGGTTTCCACTTGAGTGTGTTTGGTATCTTAGGTAGCAAATTCTGAACGTATTGGTATTGGGTTTCGTCACACATTGGCATGGTTCGTATCAGTTAGGAATCCGAGCAAACCGATTTCGTATCAGTTTGGTATTAGAGCCTAGGTTTGTTAAACCATCAGTTCGGTTTGAGGAAGGTAACATCAAAACCCTAACTCCAATCGTTTATATCAATTGTGCGTATTCAATTTCATAGTGTTAATTGCCTATTGAAAGTGTAGTACCTACTATTCAATTTTGTTACAAAAAAAAAAAAAAGGAAGAATCACAACAAAAAAAAAAAAAGGAATGTGATCAAGAGCAAAAAAAAAAAAAAAAAAAAATCGGAAAGAAACAAAAGAGGAAAATTTCGAGCCCTATAGTTGTTTTGAATTCTACGAAAGGGAATTGGTGTAGTTTGGGTTAGTTCCAAGAGAATTGAGAAGAGGAATTGGCGAATTGATATCATTATTGCTTGTGAGAATACACGAGTGACTGTGTGATATCATCATTTGAGCGAAACACGTAAGGGAGTGTATAGTGAGACTTAATCATATCTATATTTGTGTTCGTGCTAACTTTTTTTCTGCAGGAACTATGTCGAGGTAACATTCTCCTGAAAGTGAGAGGGGAAGGTTTGATGCTAGGTTAGTGATTGAGGCGTTGAGGGGTGAGATGAAGATGATGTTTCAGGAGGGGATGGAACAAATTCATGAGACGGTAGAGCAAAGACTAGAGCAATCTAAAAATGTCTTCCAAGGGCGTAAGAGGGAGAGTCGTTCTAGGAGAGTACAAAGAGGTGGAGATGAAATGTCGGATGATGAATTTGATGAACCTTCTATCGGGAGTTATAGAGGATATAGTGGTAGGAATAGAGAAACTAGGGATTGGGAAGATAGTGGAGATAGGAATAGAGAGGATAATCAATTGAGTAGTATAAAGATGAAGATTCCTCGTTTCCAAGGGAAGAATGATCCCGAGGCGTACTTAGAATGGGAGAAGAAGGTGGAGATGGTATTTGATTGTCATAACTATAGTGGGAGAAAGAAAGTGAAACTTGTTGCCATTGAATTTTCGGATTATGCCATAGTATGGTAGGATCAACTAATGTTGAATAGAAGAAGGAATGGCGAACCACCTATTGAGTCTTTGGAAGAGATGAAAAGGGTGATGAAGAAGCGGTTTGTGCCTGCGTATTACTATCGTGAATTGCACAACAAATTGCAAACTCTTAAGTAGGGAAGCCAAAGCATGGATGAGTATTTCAAGGAGATGGAAGTAACGATGATCAGGGCGAATGTAGAGGATGATAGAGAGGCTACCGTGGCTAGGTTTCTTGCGGGATTGAATAGAGAAATTCAAAATGTCGTGGAATTGCAGCATTATGTAGAATTGGAAGATATGGTTCATATGGCTATAAAGGTTGAGAACCAACACAGGAGGAAAGGTAGTAGTACTGCACGGTTTCAACAGGGTGCTGGTTCATCCGCTTGGAAGATTAACCAATGGAAGAAGGAAGAAAAGCCTTTATCCACCAAACCAAAAGGAGAGTAGAAGCAAGCGGGTTCTACTCCTGGTGATCAAGGTAAACCTGACTCTTTTACTCCTAGAAATCGTGACATTAGATGTTTTAAATGCCAAGGTAGAGGCCATATTGCTAGTCAGTGTCCGAATAGGCGTGTTATGATTCTGTGTGATGATGGCGAGTATGAGACTGAGGGGGATAGTGAAGAGGATGATATGCCTCCATTAGAGGACGTTAGTGATGATGAGGAGCCTGCAGTAGGGAGGTTAGTGGCAGTAGTGAAGAGAGCTTTGAATGTGCAGGTGAAGGAAGAAGAGGAGGTGCAACGAGAGAATATCTTTCATACTAGATGTTATCTCGGTGATCATATTTGCAGTTTGATCATTGATGGAGGAAGTTGCACTAATGTGGTGAGTAACTTTATTGTTGAGAGGCTGGGACTTAAGACTACTAAACACCTTAGTCCATATAAATTGCAGTGGCTGAATGATAGTGGCGAGACTAAGGTGAGTAAGCAAGCCTTGATTGCTTTTCGCATTGGTAGGTATGAGGATGAGGTGTTATGCGATGTAGTGCCAATGCAGGCGTGTCATGTGTTGTTGGGGAGGATGAGGTGTTATGCGATGTAGTGCTAATGCAGGCGTGTCATGTGTTGTTGGGGAGGCCATGGCAATTTGATAGGAAGGTTGTTCATGATGGCTTTTTTAACAAGTATACGCTTGTTCACTAAGGGAAAAGCTTTAATCTTAAACCTTTAACACCTAAACAGGTGTATGAGGATCAGTTGCAGCTACAATAGTCTTTTGCAAAACATAAGGTGAGTGAAAAATAGAGGGAGAGTGAGAGAGCAAAAGACAGCAAGAAAGAAAAGGAATACAAAAGTCGATCTCAAAAGGAAAAAGAGAGGAAGGCTAGAAAGAGTGTAAGAGACCAAGTTGAAGGGGGACCAACTTTGGTGGTGAGTGAAAAGGAGAGTGCAGCCTTGCAAAAGGAGAGTTATGTGGCAAGAGCGAGTGTAGTGAGGAGAGCGTTAGTGATGAAGCAATCTATGTTGTTGTTGGTTTTTAAGGAAACATGTCTGAATACTAACGAACTATCTAACTCTTTACCTAGTGTGGTTGTGTCTATTGTGCAGGACTTTGAAGATGTCTTCCCTGAGGAGATTCCAAAGGGATTACCACCTATTCATGGTATTGAGCACCAGATTGACCTTGTACCCGGAGCATCGATTCCAAACAAGCCAGCTTATAGGAGCAATCCGGAGAAGACAAAGGAACTCCAAAGGCAGGTAGATGAATTAATGGAGAAGGGGTACGTGAGAGAAAGCATGAGTCCATGTGTAGTGCCTGTGATTTTGGTGCCTAAGAAGGATGGGTCATGGAGAATGTGTGTTGACTGCCGCACCATCAACAACATCACGGTAAAGTATCGTCATTCCATTCCTCGCTTAGATGACATGTTAGATGAATTACATGGGTTTAGTGTCTTTTCCAAAATTGATCTGAAAAGCGGATATCACCAAATTAGAATGAAAGAAGGTGATGAATGGAAAACCGCATTTAAGACAAAATATGGATTGTATGAGTGGTTAGTAATGCCTTTCGGTTTAACTAACGCACCTAGTACTTTTATGAGACTTATAAATCATGTTTTGAGGACTTTTTTTTGGCAAATTTGTGATTGTCTATTTTGATGATATCCTCATTTACAGCAAGAGTTTGGAGGACCATATATCTCACTTGAGGGATATTTTAGAAGTGCTTCGAAGGGAGCAATTATATGCTAACCTCAAGAAGTGAACTTTTTGCACAAACAAACTTGTGTTTCTTGGTTTTGTTGTTAGTGCACAGGGAATACACGTTGATGAAGAAAAGATTCGTGAGATCCAAGAATGGCCTAGTCCAACTAATGTAAGTAATGTGCGGAGTTTCCATGGACTAGCGAGCTTTTATAGGAGATTTGTGAAGGATTTCAGCACCATTGCAGCTCCACTTACTGAGGTAATTAAGAAGAACGTGGGGTTCAGATTGGGGGAGCAACAAGAGAAGGCCTTTCAGACGCTTAAAAATAAGCTGACTCAGGCGCCATTACTTGCTTTACTTAATTTCTCTAAAACGTTTGAAATTGAGTGTGATGCTTCAGGATTAAGTATTGGAGCAGTGCTCATGCAAGAGAGAAGACCAATTGCATTCTTTAGCAAGAAGCTAAGTGGGGTAACCTTGAACTACCCTACTTATGACAAGGAGTTATATGACTTGGTTCGAGCACTGAAGACTTGGCAACACTATCTTTGGCCAAAAGAGTTCGTGATCCACACTGACCATGAATCGTTGAAGTACTTGAAGAGACAACATAAGCTAAATAAAAGGCATGCTCGTTGGGTGGAGTTCATCGAAACATTTCCCTATGTCATCCACTACAAGCAAGGTAAAGAGATTGTCGTTGCTGATGCACTTTCTAGAAGGTATGCTCTTATCTCTACTCTTAGTTCTAGATTGCTTGGTTTTGAGCACATTAAGGAATTGTATGCTGCTGATCGAGATTTTTGTGAGGAGTATGTGCATTGTGAGAAGAGTGGGCATGGTAAATTTTATAAACATGAAGGATTCTTGTTTAGGGAGAGTAAATTAGAAAGCCTCCTTTGTCATTTTGAGCAATGAAACAGAAACCACAAAGGACAAATGCTCTCTAAATAAACCCTAAGATGACGAAAGGAAACGGCATAACTTAATTCCAAGTACGAGAAGTAAGGGCTTTTATACAAGAATTTTTGTAGAGAATGGATAATCTGATATAGTTACATCACTTTGTTCATATAGAACTCGAAGTTTGAGAAAGGACTATAGGAGAATGGGAATCAACAGCTTAAGGATACGACTTGTGTAATTTTGATGTAAGTGTGAAAATCCTTGTAATTTAGATGCATTTACGTATTTTAGAGATGTAATTAAGTCTAGGGATAAAAAGAAATGGGTTTAAGAGAATTTAGAGTAAAAGAATTAAGGTTCGTGGAATTGGCCAAAAGGTACACGACCTCTTAACACGGTCATGTTTCAACCGTGTTGAATTCAAAAGATACACCAAAAGATATACTGCCTCCTAACATAGTTATGTTTCAACCATGTTGAGTTAAGGGTAATATGGCCTCCCAACACGATTATGTTTAGATCATGTTGAGTGTGAAAGTTACACCGAGAGATACATGGCCTCTTAACACAATCGTGTTTCAACCGTGTTGAGTCAAGGGTAATACGACCTCTTAATATAGTTGAAAAATGACCATGTTGAATTAAGAAGAACACAGCTTCCCAACACAGTTGTGTTCCAAATATGTTGAAACCAAATTTTACACCATAAGATACACGACCCTTAACATGATCGTACTTAAGCTCGTGTTAAGCAACACGATCCCCAACATGGCCGTGTTGAATAAAGTATAACATAATTATATATTCACTTAACTTCAAATTTAATTAATTTCCACATAACCTAGATAGCTAGTAAGGCTTTAGAGAAATTAAATAAATAGGACTAAGAGAAATAAGAGATGACTTTAATCTAAGATTAAATACTAAGAAGAGCTTATTGATGTGTATAAATTTCAGTTTAACTTAAGTCTAAGATCAGAAGTGCTTAAGGCTAGGATTCAAGATACGTGTAACTTGTGTGTTGATTTGTGTTTGTTTAAGTTAGCTTATGCATTGAAATTGATTAAGTTAAATGATTTGGGTTAAGTTTTTAAGTTGTATGATGTATGTGCTTAGCTTGGCCTAGGGGGCCATAGTGGTAGATCCTTAGGGGGGCACCCCAATGATCCTTGTGTGACATTGTCTCTAGTGGAGTCGTGCTTGGAAATGATCTGAGCTGAATGTTGGTTAAGAGGTTTAAGTGGACATGGGTGTAGGGCCTGTAGTAGCAGTTCCTATTACCAAGTTTAAGGATTAAGGGATCATGGGTGTGGGGCTTGTAGTGATAGTTCCCATCACAAATACATGTTCCAATGTGTTAAGTGTGTTAATGGGGTCATTAGTATCTTGTTGATGCTTGTAGACATAAACTATATTATGAAATGGTTGTTTGTGTTTAAATACTGCATGATGTGTGTGATATTTGTTCATGTTTGTTCATACATGTGTAGTTGTGCTATACATATTGGGCATTAGCTGACTCTTTGAAGAATATTGTTTAGATGCAGGTGTTGAGGGAGATGATAACCTAAAAATAACATGGGCTTAGGTGAACCACAAAGAGAGGAAGATGAAGATTACTATTACTATTATGGTGATTAGGTTTTGAGAGAATTATTTTATTAGGTTGTAGTAGAGATTATCTTTTGAGAATATTATTTTAGTATTTAAAGACTTCTGTTGCGTTAAATCTTTGATATGGTTTTTAAAATTATTTGAATTTTAGGGATGTAGGAAATGCTTTTATATAAGAGTTATAGGTTAAAATATATTAAAGTTGATTCAGAGCCTTAACATGTTCTTATAAGATAAGGACACATGGTGTGACCCAAGTTTCGGGGCATTATATAGCATATTTCAAAGACTGCACTAAAAACAATAAATTCCCTTAAACAAATTAATCAATTATAGAAGAACTATGTAACTTATCTCTAAGATTACATTAATTCCCTTTGAACATGCTAAATCTAATTACACATCAAATTTCTTAATCCTAATATATAATATCAAATAGATAGAATAATACCCCAGAAATATTAATCTATACAATATAAAAAACATATGCATAAATCAAGAAATTTAAGAATTCATCAAACAGAAATAATCTAATCACATAATAATCTTAAGATTTACCCATCTAGATATTAAGAAAATTTAAGCACTAATCATATTGAAAACGAAAATCTTCAATGATGTATAAACATGTATCATAAAAGAAATCAAAGAAAAACCCTAAATTCTTAAAATATAAAAAAATAACTTTCCAGTCTCTCAAAAACCTTAGAACGAATAAAATATGTCTTCTCTTTCTTTCTTTTTCTTTTTTTTTTTTTAGTTGAGTCCCCCTTGTCCTCATATAGTGAGTATTAAAAATTATGTTTTTTTAGGCTAACACGTTGTCTAACACAGTCGTACTTTAGGTCATATCAAATTCGATGATAAAAAACTTTGAAAACTGGATGTTGTAGTAGTCGTGTTTCAAAATTAAATCTCTTTGAGAGATATACAACCAATAAACATAGTCGTGCTTAGCTCCCATGTAACTCTTAGTTTTATGCTTTAAATTCAACACAATCTAGATATAGCCATGTTTGCTGCCCTGTATTTATCTTAAAAGCTTTATAATTTCTTCTATTTAGCTCTAAATTGAGTAAAATCAGATTTCTTTTCTTCCTTTTTAATTTAATTATCCATCAAGCCCTAAAATCAAAATATTAATTAATTCAAATTCAAATTCTTCAAAAACATGACAAAATAAAGGAAAAATACTTTAAATCTCACTTAATATAATATAATATAATATAATTAAGCACCTATCAAACTTCTCCCCACTTAAGCATTTACCTGTTCTCAAGCAAATTAATCAAATCGAATAGTAGGACAAGAAATATTTAATCAGCTTACTATTATTCAAGAAACCATTCAAAAGAATTCTTATTTAATCCTATAATAGCTTAAGAAACAAACTTTTAATCAACTTGCATTTTCAAAAGAAGATTAACTACAACTCTTATACTTTTCACTTAACCAACTATCTTAAACAAACGGAAGATTATAAACTTCAATTAGCATCTCCTTACTCAAGAAAAAATCATAAACACTTTACTAACTTTACTAAAATATATACACCCATTTCTTTAAATTTGCTAAACACCATAATCTAAGATAAATAGATCAAATTATCCCTTAATCATTCCTCTAATATATTTATTGTTTAAAAGAGTTTTTTTTTTTAAAAAAAAAAGTAGTTTCATTAATCAATAAATCCTAGACTAAACAATCTTAGACTATTAGGTTTTAAGATACCCTTTCAAACCATCAACTACCTTTATTTAATAGAGTTTATTTACTTACGTTTAACCTTTACATAGACTTTTCTCTTGACCCTTTTAGCAAGCTTTCAATTGATAATCTCGAGCTCGCTGCTCAAATTAACAAGTGTTATTCCACATAAAGGAGACACCTTGCAGGCTTAATTATTCAAATCAATAAGGCTCATAGTTAAATTTTAATTCAATTAATTTATCCTCTTATTTATTTCATCTCTAATTATAGTGACTTTTCAAGAAATTTTTAAATGATAAACATCAACTATTTACTTATCAAGGACTATAATGCTTTGAAGATATTAAAGAGAAAAAAATATACATCGAAGTAAGTTTAAAAAAAATTAATGACTAATTTTTAACTAGTGATGTTATTCAAATTTCTAAATCTTAAAGTTTAAAAATAAATAAAAAGTAACTCTATTCTATGAAGATTTAATTTTTCAAATCAAGTAAAGCATCATTAAAGTACTTATTGATCCAGCATTTAACACTATCTAAAGAGTTATCATATACCAAATTGCAAATTAACTTAATGATTTTCATATTAAATAAACAAATTTCATTATCCCCTAACCCCCCTTCCCACACTTAGAACCGTACATTGTCCTCAATGTATGAATAGAGAGAAAAACTAACAAAATAAGAATTGAAGAAAACAAAAAATTGAGGAAGGTTGTGGGGAAAAGAACTAGTACTCTCCTAAATATGGCATTTATTCCATTGCAAAGCGTGCTTAGTGTGTAAAGTGGTTGATGTTGAATACTCTAAACATGTAAAAGCTGCAAAAGGCAAAAAGGAATAGAAACTAAAAAAAAAAAATAGTTAAAAGAAAAGAAAAAAAAATGTTATAATTTAGTTTAACAAGTCACATTAATCTCATTAGTACATTAAAGAAAACAAAGATAAAATAAATTAGTCATTGTAATTACAATTAAAATCCTCATCTCCTCATGTTCGTGCCTAAAAAATAAAATAAGGGATCTAAGGTTAACATGGTCGAGACACAACTATGTCTAAAGACCATGTATCTCTAAAAAAAAAAAAATTAAAACAAGGCACACTTGACACAACCTTAGACACAATCGTGTTTAAAGTTTGTGTAACTCTTGTAAATAATTAATATTCTTCGAATATTGTGACATGACCTTAACATGATCATACCTATGGGTTGTGTTTCTATAAAAAAGAATTAATTTCAAAACCCCATTAGACATGACTTAACATGACCATGTCAAAAATTTATGTAACTCTTGGAAAAAATTATTTTCAATAAATAGTCTTGACATGACTTTAACATACTCATGTTTAATGGTTATGTCACATCTAGAGAACGTCTTGTATTTAACACGTCCTTGGCACGACTGTGTTTAGTGGTCATGTCAAGCTCACAAAAAGAAAAGAAAAGAAAAGAAAATTGGCTTGCTTTTTTATTTTTTATTTGTAATTTAAACTAGGTGTAAAGATAAATCTAATTAAATTACAATAAACTAAGAAAAACTTAATTGGAAAATTAAACTTAGGTTGCCTCCAAAGAAGTGCTTTTGTTTAACATTGTTGGCTTGACGCACTTTTCTTTTTGCTAGTTAAGAGGATGACCATGAAAATTTTGGCATTCAAATTACTTAAATTTATCCAAACCCTTTTGCTTGCCATGAATGAGACATTGTTGAACTGAGTTTATATAAATATCATCATTCACACAAGTGGAACCAAGCAGGTTAGACATATTTAAGAAATAATAGATATCATTGCTCTCAAGAAGTTATTGAATTGTGTCAGACATTTTGAAGGTTCTTTCTTTATCTCCAACTTTTAGAGTTAAAGTTTAATTTCCTGCATCTATAATTGTCTTAACAGTAGCTAGAAAAGGGGACCTAAAATTAGTGGTGCCTCAATGTCCTCATTTGTATCTAGGATTGCAAAATCTACTAGAAAAATAAATGTACCTACTTGAACTAATACATCTTCCATAATCCTAATGGGGTACTTTACATATTCATTAGCTAATTGAATATGTATTGTTTTAGGGTTCCTTAAACCTAACTTTTTAAAGATATGATGTGACATTAAATTTATACTTGCATTTAGGTCAACTAAAGCTCCATTTATTGATAAATTGCCAATAAGATAAGGTAGAGTAAAACTCCTTAGATTATTCAATTTCATGGTAGCTTATTTTGCATCAACACTGAACAATCATCACTTAATGTCGTAGTTGATATCTCTTTTAGTTTCCTCTTGTTTGAGAGTATTTCCTTCAAGTACTTGGTGTACTTGGGCATCTATTATAGGGCATCAATAGTGATGAGAAATTTTCTAGCACCGCCCATGCTTTCAGAACTAGATTTAGCTGATGATCCAAATCGCTCATATTTTACTTCATCTATTTTTATCTAATAAATATTCAAGAAATAATCTTACAAGTACAATAATAATTCTCCATGGGATGCCAATATGTCCTACATTAGTTGATGGCCACGAGACATCTTTAGATTTGCAATCAAAGGCTCGCTATAATTGTTTCCATTTCGAAGCATTAGCTCATGAAGATTTATGATATTTTGTACTTTGTAATTGTTCTATGAACTATTTTATGTTGTATTTTCTTTTGGGACACTTTCATTTTGATTGTAATTTCCATTTAGGACCGACCACCTTAAAAGTAGCATAGTTGTAATTTTGTGTATTTTCTAACCCTAAAGGGAGCAAGCATAAATACTTGCTTAAAGTAAGGTTTGACAAGGCCATTTTTTAGAATTGAACTTCACTTTTACGTAAGAGGGTTAGGGCTTATTCCTAATTCATTTGCTCTTATCAATTTCAAATCCCAATTTGAGGTTGTGGCAAGTGGCTTTAAGGTTAATTTGTGAGTAATATCAAATTTACTTTATTGCAATTTCCTTTTCTCTCTAGTGAGTAATAACTAGGGTTGAATTGGTTGTTTATTGACCGAATTTGATTGCATTTGTAATCAAATTCATGTTGCTTAATTGATTGGTTTTAGCCTTAGTTTTAACCTTTAATTTAGCATCTTCTTGGAACTGTGAGTCATTTTGTTGGGAAAGTGAATCACGACATTGGATCTTCTTGTTCTTGTGTGTATTTCACGTGGAATTCTTGTGATTGTTGTTATATTGGAGAAGATTATCATTGTTGGATTGTTAATTGCAACTTTGAGCATTCGAATTTCATTAAATCTCCATTAGGGTTCACACAATTCATGATCCTATTGAACCGGTTTTTAATTGTGAATTGAAGTTGTTTCTTTGATTCATTTGCATGTGCTTAATCTTGGTTTTGAGCACATCACCTTTTGGTATCTGAGCTTGAGGTTTAAGAGGAGGGATTTGTCAATTGAAATTTGGAAGTTAGGGGTTTGTTGTGAAGCACCTTGATTCGAAAATTTGTTGGTGTGAAATTGCATCTTGTTGTTGTAATTGTTGAATTTTGTTCTCTTGTTGATTGGTGGATGTGCAATTGGAGATTAGAACATTCTTGGAATCCTTGAGTTGATCTTAATTGATTAAAGGGAAGTGAACATTGTGATTATTTGAGGAAAGTGGAATTTCGGAAATTGATTTTGTTATCTTCATCTTTGCCGTGAATTATTTGTTTGAGGAGGAAGGGGAAGTTCTTGAATTGAGTTGAATTTCAGAAATTGATTTTGTTATCCTTATCTTTGTCGTGAGTTATTTGTTTGAGGAAGAAGGGGAAGTTCTTGAATTGAATCCCATAATTTAGGGTTCAAATAGTTGAAGCATTGTTAATTAGTGTATGTTGTTTCCTTAATATTGCGGAATTGGAAGGGTCATTTTTTTTTTAGAATTGTTCAACTTGCATGGAGAATTAGGAAACTATTTTGAATTCAAATCAATCATTAGTTATAGAGTTATTGTGTATTGATCACTTTAATTGCACATTAACTAGTTGGAATCAATTGCTTGCCATTTGGAGAAGTATCCATATTTGGTTCCATTTTGTTGTCGTTGCCGTGGAGTGGAGTGATACACCGTGATTGTTAGTGTTGTGTGTAGTGAAGGGTTGCAATGTGTTATAGTTTGTTTGTGTGGAAGTTTAAGAGTGTGTGAGTGTACTGTAAAGTGTATGTTATGGTTTGAAGTGAGATTGTGTTATGAAGTGAGTGTCTTACGGATTATAAAAGTGTTGCAATGTGTTGTGTTGATTGTGTTGTGGAGAAGAGTGCTACACGTGGATTGTAAGAGTATACATGTGCTTTGAGTGAAGTTAAGTGGAGTTGTGTGTTTTTCTTTTGTAGTGGTTGTTGTGTGGTGTTAGAAGTAGTGTGATTGTGAGGTGTACCCCTTTGCTTCAAATTGTCTTTGTGGTTCAATATACCAAGTCTACAACTATGTCGAATGATAGCGTGAATGGGGGAATTGGCAATGAAGCTAATAGTTAGGTTGGTGGAGGTCAGGGTCATAA
This sequence comes from Laguncularia racemosa, assembly GCA_037954665.1. Classification (NCBI taxonomy): domain Eukaryota; kingdom Viridiplantae; phylum Streptophyta; class Magnoliopsida; order Myrtales; family Combretaceae; genus Laguncularia; species Laguncularia racemosa. The sequence continues at coordinate 1,970,008 of JBBMOL010000068.1, forward strand.
TATTGTAGGTAGGAGGACTTTAGAAGAGCAGCTCGAGGATCTTACTACCATAGTTGCTACTTTGGTAACTAGGATTGACAGAATGACATTACCACAACCACTAGTGGTAAACCTTCAAGCACCACCTCGAATAGCTCCATAGAATCCTCAAAGAGACAGAGTAGTGGGAGATGGAAATCTAAATAGAAGGATGAGTGAGGATCATCATCCATATAGGGAAGAAAGGGATGACAACTTTAGGGCTAATCCATATCAGAATAGGGATTTCAGGCCACCTTGAGGAATGGAGTATGTGAAACTGCAGATGCCTTCTTATGATGGCAAGGGATCGATTGATGATTATTTGGATTGCGAGGACAAGGTTGAGGGTCTCTTTAAATGTTATGAGATCGATGATAATACCAAAGTCCGATTGGTTACTGTCGAGTTTACAGGATACACTATACTATGGTGGAAGAATTTAATTATCAGCAGGTGAAGGGATGGAGAGGCTGAGATTCAGACATGGAGGGATATGAAAAGGGCTTTGAGAAAAAGATTCATTCCTGAGCACTACAAACAGGAACTATTTATGCGACTACAGACTTTGAGGCAGGGAGGCAAGACAGTAGATGATTATGTGCAGGAATTTGAAACCCTCATGATTAGATATGGGTCCATCGAACCTCCAAAACAAACTGTAGTACGCTTCGTCTCAAGCTTGAAATATGAAATAGCGTGTGTTGTTGAGTTATAGCACTATAGTACACTTAATGAGGCTATTCAGTTGGCCTTGAAAGTGGAGAGGCAAAGGAGGTCCAACTTGTTTAAGGCTCCAAGCAGTAGGCCCAATACTATTATCAGACTCATAGCAGTTGATGGTCGATTAGGGGGAACAAAGGCAGTAGGTGAGGCAGTGAGAGCAATGGACAAAACTACCCCAAACACTGCTAGAGAAAATTTACCCACTGGGAAGGGTAAAGAGGTAATAGCGCCAGATATGAGGTAGATTGTTCCCGGATCTACTAGTGGAAAGGCATGCCAGATCAAATGCTTTAAATGCATGGGATTTGGGCATATGGCAACACCGTGTCCAAATAAGAGGGTAATGACTGTTATAAAGGGCGTTAGGGAAGATGTTGAGGATAACGGGGAACGAACTGAGCCTATAGATTTACCAATAGCATTGCAGGAGTATTATGATGACCAGACTGTAGAAACACATGATGAGCGTCCAGGTGAACAATATCTACCTATTAATGTGTTACACAGGGCTCTAACCATATCTCCAGATACTAAAGACATTCAGATGGAGAACATATTCCACACCTCTTACAGGATCAGAGGTAACCTTTGTGTATTCATCATCGATGGTGGTGGTAGAAAAATTACATTTGTCTACTATCCCACATCCTAGCCCTTATAACTTGCATTGGTTGGATAATCGAGACAGTATGTATGTTACACTAAGGGCGAAGGTCCTTGTAAGTGTTGGGCAGAAACATTATGATGAGATCCTATGTGATGTAATTCCTATGCATGCATTCCATTTGCTGTTGGGTAGACCCTGGTTGTTTGATCGGCAGGTGTTACATGATGAGTTTAGAAACACCTACATGTTCAGTATGGGCAAGTCTCGCATAGTACTGTCACCAATGACTCCTTCTGAGGTACATCAATTTTAGGAGCGGATCAGAACTACTTTCACTACATTTGATAGCTAGGAGAGCAGGTCAACAGAGATATCAGGGTTTAGTTCCAAAAACCGATCCTTTAGATTTGAGGGCAAATCTTTCAGAAGCCCAAGGAGATGATGGGAAATTTTCCGACACCTCCTATACCTTCAGAACTAGATTTGGCTGATGATCCAAATCGCTTATATTTTATTTCATATCTTTTTATCTAATAAATATTTGAGAAATAATCTTACAGGTACAATAATAATTCTCCATGGGATGCCAATATATCCTACACTAGTTGATGGCCACGAGACATCTTTAGATTTACAATTAAAGACTCGCTGCAATTGTTTCCATTTTGAAGCATTGGCTTATGAAGATTTATGATATTTTGTACTTTGTAATTGTTCTATGGACTATTTTATGTTGTATTTTCTTTTAGGACACTTTCATTTTGATTGTAATTTCCATTTAGGACTGGCCATCTTAAAAGTGGCATAGTTGTAATTTTGTGCATTTTCTAACCCTAAAGGGAGCAAGTATAAATACTTGTTTAAAGTAAGGTTTGACGAAGCCATTTTTCAAAATTGAACTTCACTTGTACGTGAGAGGGTTAGGGCTTATTCCTAATTCATTTTCTCTTATCAATTTCAAATCCCAATTTGAGGTTGTGGTGAGTGGCTTCAAGGTTAATTTGTGAGTAATATCAAATTTACTTTGTTGCAATTTCCTTTTCTCTCTAGTGAGTAATATCTAGGGTTGAATTGGTTATTTATTGGCCAAATTTGATTGCATTTGTAATCAAATTCGTGTTGCTTAATTGATTGATTTTAGCCTTAGTTTTAACCTTCAATTTAGCATCTTCTTGGAACCGTGAGTCATTTTGTTGGGAAAGTGAATCGCGAAATTGGATCTTCTTGTTCTTGTGTGTATTTCACGTGGAATTCTTGTGATTATTGTTATATTGGAGAAGATTATCATTGTTGGATTGTTAATTGCAACTTTGATCATTCGGATTTCATTAAATCTCCATTAGGGTTCACGCAATTCATGATCTTATTGAACCGGTTTTTAATTGTGAATTGAAGTTGTTTCTTTGATTCATTTGCATGTGCTTAATCTTGGTTTTGAGCACATCAAATAGAAGTTAAGTTAATGTGTAATTATTTAAAAATCTCAAGGAACTTACTAAATTATTTGTTAAAGTAGTCCTTCTTCAAGTGTTGAGGATAAGATATAGGTAGTCTGTATTTCTTCACTTGTAGTGGCTCTATTCTTTCTTTTTCTTTAGTTTCCCCATCTTTCTTTTTTGGTTCCCCACTAGTTTTTTGTTTAGCTTACAATTCCTTTCCACTTCTAAAGGTCATTGCTTTCACGTACTCTATAGGATAGTTTTTGTGTTTCCTAATGGTGTCCCTTACTGTCTTTTAAGTATCATTTTTGCAAGTTGACCTACTTGATTTTCTAAGTTTCGAATAGTGCCTTCTTGATTTCTTAGAGATTTTTTAGTGTTCTATAACCTAGTTTCATTAGTTTGAATATATTTAGTTAAAAGTTTTTCTAAACTTGATTTCTTCTCTTATGGTGGGGGTCACTGGAATCCTAGTAGAGGTAAATTCATCCTCTATTGATTTTGATTCTGATTGCTCTAAGAGAAATTTTGATGATTTCTCCATCCTAAATTGTAAGTGTTACTATATGAGTTGTTTTGTGGTTTAGAGGGGTTTCCTAAATAGTCTGCTTGTTCCCAATGATGAAGATTTCCAATTCCTTCTACATTAAACTCTCTTGAGTTACATTGGGGATTGACAAAAAGTGTATCCAACTTTTTGCTAATGGCATCAACCTTATTCGCTAAATTTATCACTGCACTAATTCATAGATACCGGTTACTCTATTTCTTACCCTAGCACTTTCCCATTGAGAGCTATTCATAGCTATGTCCTTAATAAAAGATTGGACCTCTTGGAGTGTTTTAGTGTTTAATCTTCCTCCAACAGCAGCATCTATCATTTACTCAGTTGATAAATTTAAATCATTGTAGAAAGTTTATATTTGCATCCATAGGGGTAGGCCATGATGTGGGCATCTTCTTAACAGCTCCTAATATCTCTCCCAAGTGTCATATAAGGTCTCAATCTCCAATTGAGCATAGGATGATATGTCCTTTCGGAGTTTGGCAGTTTTAGCAGGTGGAAAATATTTTCCAAGGAGCTTTTGAGCCATATCATCTCAAGTAGTGACAAATCTCCTAAGAAGAGAATTCAGCCATTGTTTTGCTTGACCCCTTAGTGAGAAGGGGAAGAGTCACAATTTGATCATGCCATTCGATGTCCCATTGATATTAAAGGTATCGTAGATTTCTAGGAAATTAGATATGTGAGCATTGGGATTCTCATCTTGTAATTCGTCAAATTGGACAAACTACTATGCCATTTGTATGATATGAGGTTGAATTTAAAAATTGTTAATAACAATAAGTGGCTTGATGATACTTGAGTCAGCTCTAACTAAAGAGAGTTTGGAGTAATCTGTTGGTTTTGGTTTTCGTCTCCCATGATTTCCAACTTATCCTCTTCCTCTTTTACCTTAATTCTTAGAGGAGATCCTTGATTTAATTCCTCCACTATTTGCCAAATTATTCTTCGTAAATGTCTAGCTATTCTTTTAATTTGTAGATAAAAAACTAGTGCGTTTAATTGAGTATTTTTGGTCATGTACTACTGACAAAGAAAATAAACTAAAAACAAGAAAAAGAAAAAAAATGATTAAATTAATAAAGTAATCAATATTCTTAATATCAAAATCCCCCATAATGATGCCAAAAACTTGATAGGAGGCAAGTATACCTATTAAATTTTGTAATATAGTGTATTAAATACGGATATCATCCCATAGGGATTACGAGTACTAATACTAATTTATACCATATTATTTAACCGATAAATTATAAAAATTAATTGATCTAAACCTTATAACTAAATATTAATTAATGAACGAGATATTAAATTGAAAGAAAGAAGAGCAAAATAAATTATAATTAACTTTAAAATAGTAAAACTAGTATTTAGACTTTGTTTTCCCTATGAATCATTATGTAACATCAACAAAATTCATTTAAATCCTTCTTAATTTCATTAACTAGGGGAACTCCTAAATTAGTTTAATAACTTTCTTAAGCTTATTAACACTAATCTTAAAACTATTTATTCAAATCTCTTCATAATAACATATTTCAAAGACCACATTAAAAACAATAAATTTCCTTAAACAAATTAATCGATTCCAGAAGAATTATGTAATTTATCTCTAAGATTACATTAATTTTCTTTAAACATACTGGATCTAATTATACATTAGATTTCTCAATCCTAATGTATAATATCAAATAGATAGAATAATACCCTAGAAATATTAATTTATACAATCTTAATGTATAATATCAAATAGATAGAATAATACCTTAGAAATATTAATTTATACAATATCAAAAACACATGCATGAATTAAGAAATTTAAGAATTTCTTAAATAGCAATAAATCGAGTCACATAATAATCTTAAGATCCATATATATAAATATTAAGAAAATTCAAGTACTAATCATATTGAAAACATAAATCTTTAACGATGTATAAATATGCATCATCAAATAAATCAAAGAAAAACCCTAAATTCTTAAAGTATAGAGAAATAGTTTTCTGGTCTCTCAAAAACCCTAGAATGAATAAAATATGTTTTCTCTTTTTTCTTGGTCGACTTCCCCTTGTCCTTATATAGTGAGTGTAAAAAATTTTGTTTCTTTAGGCTAACACACTATCTAACATGGTTATGTTTGTTATCCGTGTCTATATTTAAAACTTTATTACTTCTTTTATTTAGCTTCAAATTGAGTAAAATTGGATTTTTTTCCTTCCTTTTTAATTCAGTTATCTATCAAAGTCTAAAATCAAAATATTACTCAATTCAAATTCAAATTCTTAAAAAACATGTCAAAATAATGTTATATATATATAATTAACCACCTATCATATATCATCCACAATTTCATGGCCTATGAGGGAATGTTTTAATGTAAAATTTTAACTTAAGTAAAAATCTAAAAATGAATATCTAATATCATTTTCAAACATATTGTATGATTTTTGATGATATAAAGCTCATAGGAATCGGACATCATCTACAAAAATCAAGCGTAATCTAGCTTTTGAGACTCATATCCATTCTTTTATTTCTCTATCTTTTTCGATTTTTTAAATTCATCATTATTCTATTGTTCAAAATATTTTCATAACAATTATTATAGATGAGTCACTTATTTATCATGCCTTAGAAAGCTAAAGTACTCAAACTAGGAAATTTAGAGTTTAGGTACTAAAATGAAAAGGATAAAATAAAATAAATAAAAGTGATTTACTTTTACTATCATCATATTATTTTAGATAACGACCATCATAAAGTGATAATAATTTGTCTTAATTCAACAAGTGATCCACTAAATTAATATATATATAAATAGTTAAACTAAAAAGTATGTACAGTTAGTTTGTAGAATGAAATAATATTAAAATAGAATTATAATTCATAAGTAATAAAATAAAGAAATATTTAATACTTTATTTTGTTTCACTTAAAGTGACATTAGTAATATATTAGAATATGTCAATATATATATATATTATATATATATATATATATATATATATATATATATTGACATACCTTACTTTAATCTCTATAACTTGGTAATTGGACCACAATAGCCGGATTTGGGAATAATAATAATAATAATAATCAAGGAATGGCTACTCTTTTCTATCTAAAAATGAAATTAAAATTCCTTATTTTATAATAATAGCAATTCCATAAAATAGTTATTTTACCAACTAAATTAAAATAGTTTATAAGGAATAATTAATTATTCTATTTTACCTTTATAAAATCAATCATGCTTATATAAATACTTTCACCATCATTATCCCCTTTTTTCACATTAAGTCACATACATGCAGGTTTATGTTCTTATATCAAAGAGGAGAATTAACTTGTTAACATATAATACCATTCACTTTATTGTAACGACAATTCCATTAGTAAAAAAACTATTATGCTATTTATTTATATTTTAGCTTGTAATATTAATTTCATAAGGGCCTCTATTACAAAAAATATAGAATCGTTATTTATCACTTATGAATAACAATTCAATAAAAAGAGTTGATTTTTTTTCGAAAATTAAAATCAATAAATGATAGCATTATGACAACTCTATTTTATTCTTTAATAATATATATTACATTGCTTCCATTTAGTAAATAGGGAGTTTAAGGGCTTATTTGGATTGTTTATTTTTTTTATTTATATCTGATCTGTATTTGAAAATTGATAAATAGATAAACTATCTTACTTGTATCCAATTTACTTATATTTTAAAATAAAGTTTAGGGATTTATTTATTTATGTTTTAAATAAGGATACAAATATAGTTGTAACAATTTTTTTTTTCCATCTTATTCTAACTAAATGTATATATTCAAATAGACATGAAGTAAACACCAAAGACACAAAAATAAAATAGTCGGTTAATCAACTTAAATTTTGGCCCCGAATTCGTTTGCACGGAAAGTACGACAGACCGATTCCGTGGGTTCGAATTGAACCCATGGTATCGTAACCCATATATGTCTGATCTAACCCGTTTAGACTCCAGAGCACAAGTTAACACTTCCCCGTTGGAAGGTTCCATGTGCATGATCAAGCAAACTCCCCAAGAGGAATCCATCCACTTCAATTGCGATCGGGATTGTTTTCTCATTGAATTCCTCACAAAACCCTAACCCTAATCCTAGGAATTCTCTATCAAGATTCCTTCGTTTTTTCTCCACTAGGAATCAAGAAACGCCTGCGAGAGAGAAGGAAAAATGTCATTCGATCTGCTTTTAAAGCCGTCATGTAGCGGTTGTGGATCGACTACGGATCTGTACGGAAGCAATTGCAAGCACATGACTCTTTGCTCTTCCTGTGGCAAAACCATGGCTGAGAAACACGCCAAGTGCTACGATTGTGGCGCTACTCTCACTCGCTTGATTAGGGTTTTCCCTCTTTCCCTTTCATCTTCTTTGTACAATTCAGATAGTGTTAGGGTTTTGATCCTTGATTGCTAAGTGTTTATGAAGAAGTGAGCTTTTAGTTGGGAATCAATTCATTTTGCATTAGTTAATTTCCATGGATACGATTTTACGATGTTGCGGATGCAAAATGGACGTCGTTATAAGTTTTTATAGAAGCTTGAAACTTGAAACGAGGTTGCATTTTCCTTCTAGTTAGACGTTGTGGCGAATTAGTAGTTCTAGTTTAGGTGTAGGATTTATATAATGTAGATTTTTTTATTTGTTTAGAGAATGTCGAGATAATGTGTGTTAGCAGTGCACTCATCCACGTTGGGTCACCACGTCTATATGCATGATGAGATATTGATGTGTAAATTAGTTCTCTGTGAAAGAAAGGGGTACATGATGAAGTTCCAATTTGGAGAATTCATTGTGGGATTGGTGCATTTTCGGGGCAGTCATTCTTTATTTATGTTGTTATGTTTTTGGGTTCTGTTTTTTAGTGGAATTCATAAGACATATTTAGGTATTGGAAAGGATATGGTTTGTGATAGGTCGCAATAATGAGATGAGATCCTTCTGGCTGACCTACTTAGCGGGAACAAGCCTTGTTGTTTTATGTCGTTTATGGAATTTGATGTAACACTGCCAATAAGATCCTGTCAAAATGTTTGGCTGTTAATTCAATACAATTTATTGGAAATGTAAGCTAACTTTTGAATCCACCTGATATTTGAGGTGTTGTGATATTTTGATTTTGAAGGAATATAATGTTCGAGCTGGTCCAAGTGGCGATAAAAGTTACTTTATTGGCAGATTTGTGACTGGTTTACCCAATTTTTCAAAGAAGAAGAGTGCGGAGAATAGGTGGGCTGCTCAAAAGGAAGGGCTAGCCGGTCGCCAAATTACTGATACATTGAGGGTATTAAACTTTTCTTAGCTCACACCCATTGATCTGCATATTTATATGGCTGTAAACTGCATGATATTTATGTTCTCTAATGTGCATTCTTTGGCTTTCTGTACTGTTTGTGCCCATTAAAAGTTGTAGCAACATTTAGAAAATTTTCATATATTTTTAATTGTTTTCTTGATTCTGGTATCAATTAAAAGATGTCACGTAACCAAGTAGAATGAATTCTGCATAAAGAAAGTGAAATAATGAAAAATATATGGAAAAATTAAAAGAAAATTGCAGATCAGATGTGCTAACGTTGTGTTCTGAAAAGAAATTGCTGGCATTTACTGCTTTTGTTCTTTCAATAATATGACCCAGCTAGATGCTAAGATCAGCATTACACATTTCAACTGTTTATTTACCCAAAAATATTTAAAACTGTTTAAATGTTAGTGTGCCAGCAATTTTATAGTGCTGTTTCAAATCTTTCATAATACCATATTTATCAATGCAAAAGTTGAAAATCTAGATGACTTGAACCAAAGTCCAAGTGGACTAGTTAAAGATAAGTGCAAATATATACCTAATAATATGAGTATGCTCTCAATTTGTTGTTGCTCGGTGTTTATGATGTTGAAACTTCCATTGTGGGGCTGCCCTTCATCAGCGTAAGAGTTGATTTGGGTTTTGAATCAATAAATTAATTTCTTAAAGTTTGTATTTGTTACTTTGTATTGGTAAAGTTTTATCTTCTATCTAATACAGTAATACTACTGTGTTATATTACACTAGTGTTTGTAGAATTTAGTTAATTGCTTGCACATCTAGTTGTTGTTTGCGATACTTTTTCAACCCTAATTTCTTTACCATAACTGCATTGTGTAGGAAAAATTCAAGAATAGACCATGGCTTCTAGAGGATGAAACTGGCAAGCACCAGTACCAAGGACATCTTGAAGGTTCTCAGTCAGCAACATATTACCTTTTAATGATGCAAGGAAAGGAGTTTTTCGCTATTCCTGCTGGTTCATGGTAATGTTTAGCTATTTCCATATGTTTATTGTCTGCAATTGTACAATAGAATTTTCTTGCCAACAAAAAATTTACAGTGAATTTTATTTTGGGAGCAGGCACTTTCTGCCTCATTTCTTCATATGGACTATTCTCTGTCCTTTGTTGGGATTAATGAATGGCTCTAACATGGTTGAACAGGTACAACTTTAATAAGGTTGCACAATATAAGCAGCTTACTTTGGAAGAAGCAGAAGAGAAAATTAAGAACAGGAAGAAGACTGCTGATGGTTATGAGAGATGGATGATGAAAGCTGCAAATAATGGAGCTGCTGCATTTGGTGAGGTCGAGAAGTTTGTTGAGAAGGATACAGGTGGCAGTAGAGGTGGAGGAAAGGGGCGTAAGAAGTCAGGTGGTGATGATGATGAAGGTAATGTTTCTGATAGGGGGGAGGAAGATGAGGAAGAGGATGTAGCTAGAAAAAGTAGGCTTGGACTAAATAGAAGAGGGGGTGATGACGATGAAGAGGGTCCAGGAGTTGATCTTGATATGGACGATGATGATATCGAGAAGGGTGAGCATAGTTCTTCTCTAGCCTCAATATCTCTGTTTAATAGTAGTAAGCATATTCTATTTTAGCTTTATAAGTTGTGGGATGATACCATGTATTATCATCAATGAGTTGTATGAATCATTACTTACAGGATTGCACATGTTTGTGAGAGTTTTTGTGGGCCTGTATTGCTCAATTTGTGTCAATGAAGTTGAAAAACTTTAGCACATCACCTACTGGTTGCCATGAGAATGTTTTACCAATTTTGTAGCTTTATGTTGAACCTGCATTTTCTCTTTGCCTATGGAAGGCCATATATTATGTAGATTGATTTTTAGGTGTATTTCATTATTTTTAGTGCATTTTTTATTTGCATAACCCCTCAAAGGATCACCCGCTCAAATATTACATCTAGGAACACTCTGCTTGAAAATGTATGCACAATAAGGTTTTGATGCTGGATGAGTTGACTTGGACTATTTTGGTAAAAGATGCCTGGGAGGGGAAAGGATATATGTCCTTTTGAAAGTAGGTTATTACAAGCCATATTTACAAGTTGATTTTTCAATCAAAGAAATATCAAATTTGTCAGTATCATGTAGGGAAAACCTAGTCACAATGGAGCATGGTATATGCTGCATTGTAATGCATCTTTTCCTTCATGTTTCAGTTTACCTTTTTCCATCTTCCAAACCAAGTTTGAAAATTGTGTTATTTTAATTGTAAGTTAATTGGATTTTGTGACTAAAAGATGATTACTCAGTGTTGTGAAATTTGGTTTGATTGCTTCAGGTGATGACTGGGAGCATGAAGAAATTTTCACTGATGATGATGAAGCTGTTGCAATTGATCCTGAGGAACGGGAAGATTTGGCCCCTGAAGCACCACCACCTCCTGAGATCAAGGTTTGCATTTTGTAGTAGCAACTATAAAGTTATTTCAATTACCCTTTCAGCTCTTTGGTAGTTTTGTCTTTTACTTTGAGCTGTGAGAACGCATATGTTGTTAAATCTGGGGTGTGTGTGCATTGCATAAGTAATAACAAATGATGATAGATGTCCACCAGAGAACAGAGGTTGATATGATGCACAATGTTATGGTTGCATTGCAAGTCACACACCTTATACTTTAAATAATAATAACAAAATAATCTAGTTGTAGAAAGTGTGGTGAAAATGCTTGCTAGTTCATCTCTAATGATGACTTTTTGGTTCCTATGCAAGTTAAACCTAGCTAAATCGCATAAATTGTTTCCTCCCTCCCATAAATTATTGCGGATGGTAGGATAAGTTAGTCTGTGTTACAGGAATGTTTTTTCCTTCTTATTATATGACTCACTTCTGATTTTGCAATTTGCACCATTGTGCATATTTTCTCTGTAAACTTGAGTCATTTTGAAGGCTAGCTCTAATTACTGGCTTCAAATGATCCCTTTGATTTTGATTGTTCTCTTGGACTCTTTTCTAGCATAGATGTTGCATTTGATTGTGTAATGGAATAACTAGATTGCCTTTGCTTCTTGTGAAATAGGTATTTCCTTGTTTGATTGCATTATATGGGTGGAGTGGTTATTCCACAATGAATTCTTGTTCTATATTTGCAGAATGCTTATTTCTTGATTGTATGTGATAAATTTCTGTTCTCTCCCCATTTCTCCAAGAGTGAATTAATGCTTGAAATTACCACTACCCTCCCTTCCTTGACCATATTAGCCCTTGATTTAAACTACTTGCACAGTTGTGGTTTGCATTTGCAAACAAGAGGATGCATTCATTAGCCAAGGGAGCGAACTAGGTGCAATGGTTTAGTTCATGAATGAGGGTGCATCCAAGTGGTTCGCTTTGTGTGAGATGAGAGTGCTCTAACTTGGTTTGCTGTCATGCCATGGGTGTGGCTGCAACAATGATGAGTATAATGTGTTAGTGGTCGTTAGGGGTGTAATGAGTCAAGTTGAGTTGAGTGCGACTCAAAAATACAAAGCTCAAGCTCAGTTCAAGTTTGATTAAACTTAGAATATTGAGCTCGAGTTTTACTCAAAGTGGTTCTCAGCTTGAATTAAGCTCAGTGTGGCTTGTTAAGTAATTAAATTATTTATATATTTTTTTCTTGTAGCTAAAACGATGCTGACTCAGAACTCAATGATGTACATTTAAGTTTGACTAGAGATTGATTAGACTCATGAGTTTGATAGGCCAAATATCATGAAGCTTGATCTCGACTTGATATATCACTTTTTAGAGCTTGTGTCCAAATCAACTGCCATCAAATTGAACTTGGGTAGTTATTGAGCCAAACTTGAGAGTATGTTGCATTTAGGATTGGTTTATTTACACCCTTAGTGGTCCTGGCGACATCTGCTGGAGGAGTGTAAAGAGCTGGGTTTTGGAGTGTGCAACAAATTTTTATTAGAATTTATGGAAAAAATAAGGTTGTATTAGATATTCTAGTCTTATTCCCATAATATTCTTTGTGGCAGTCAAATAAAAGATTTGGAATAGAATAGCTATTTCTTTCCTGTTTTGCTTCCATTGAATGGCTAGTTTATACCATATTCCATTCTACCAACCAACCAATTGCATCGTTAGTGCTATCTGTGTTTTTGAATTCTTGCCATATTATCCATTTTAAAGTTATCATATACTTCACCTCATATAGCATGGATGTTAATCACTATAACCTAAATGTTTTCAAGGATGATGACGATGAGGATGAAGCTAATGAAGAGGAAGGAGGATTGAGTAAATCTGGAAAGGAGCTGAAAAAGTTGTTAGGACGAGCTGCTGGTCTCAATGAGTCAGATGCTGATGAGGATGATGATGATGAAGATGTAAGCTTTTACAGTAATATGCAATTCTAGATTATATCTTCTTTCGTCTGCTTTATTGACATAAATTTACTATAGTGCTCAGAAGGCTTGCTTGGGAGTGAAGTCTGTTTCATCCAAAAAAAAAGTCTTATGATCTATGCATTTGAGGAAGACTGTAGGGATTAGGTTTTTAGGGATAAACTGCATTGAAAGAAATGCAACTGGTCTTTTTTGTGCAAATTAACAATGCAATGGACCCACCACCACTGTTCTTTTTACATAACCATAGCCGACAATGACTTTTGCATATTTGTCCAGGTGGAAGATGAGGCTGGGTTATCTTCTGTGTTGGCCCCTAAGAAGGAGGCTCTCAAAGAGGAGCCTGTAGAAGAGAGCCCTTCAAAACCTGCACCCCCTGCATCTATGAAGGGAACTCCACCCACTTCTAAGTCGGCGAAGGGAAAAAGGAAGTTAAATGGTGATGATGCTAAAGTATCGGGTGCTGCACCTCCAAAGAAGGTGAAGGCTGAAACTGTATGTCCCGTCCTTGGACTAGTTTAATTCATTGTAAAGGTGCATTAGTTAACAATTTTTATGAAAATTGAGTTTTCAACATGAGTTGATTGGCTTTGGAGTATCAGGAGGCAAAAGTACCTGTCAAAGAGGAAAGCACACCATCTTCAAAAAGCAGTGCTTCAAAAGCTGCACCATCAGATTCAAAAGCAGCATCAACTTCTTCCACTGGACCAGTTAGTGAAGAAGAAATTAGGGCCTTTTTATTGCAAAAGGCACCTGTCACTACACAGGATCTTGTGGCTAAATTCAAAGCAAGATTGAAGAGCCCTGAGGTACATATTATCTTGCTGCTCTTTGTACTGAGATCCAAGTTGCCTGGGTTTAATTTGTAGCGTATTTATTATTCATGGCATCTTGGAACAATGTTATTGAATTCTGGAGAAACTAGACTAAATTTAGTCAGTCAAAGTGAGATGATCCTTTTGAGGAGTAACATTAATATTAGATGATAACATGTAGAAGATTCATGTAGATCTTGGGTTCTTAACTGTATCCTTATCAAGTATAGTCTTTTTCTTCTTCCATTTTTTTTTTTTTTTTGGGGGTGGGAGTGGGGGGTGGGTTGTGGGGTGGGGTGGGGTGGAAGGGGAGTGGAGGAGAGGGTGCTGTGTCAAAAATAATGTAGATTATATTGCTTCAAGCATTTCAGAATTCCTTGCTGAGTATATATTAACTTTGATGCAGGACAAGAATGCTTTTGCTGATATATTGAGGAGAATTTCCAAGATTCAGAAGACTAATGGATCCAATTATGTTGTCCTAAGAGAGAAATAATGTTTGAGATTTTATGGAAGTGAATGCCAAGCAAGAAACGAATAATACTACTAATTTCAGCTGGCAAATAGGGGTTACTCTAGGTTTGAACAGCATTGACTCTGAAAATTGATACTTTTTATCCTTGTAGGTTACACGACGGTCATCTCTGGCATGGTCTGTCTGAGTGTTGATAAAAAACACTGGTGACCGGTAGATATGTTGTCAATATGCATATATCGGGATGCATGAAAAATGCTGTCGCTTTTGCTTGACTCTCTGAGTGGAGAGTTAGCTAGGCCATGTTTCTGAAGATATGGTAATGCGGTATATATCCATGTAGAGTGAAAATGTGAACAAGGGAGTTTCATCCCTATGAAAAAGTGGCACTGGATGTCGAGGCATTTTTACTATCTTCCATGTCGAGTGTTATTTTACAGATTGAACCTTTATTTTTTCTTTCTTTACCAAATAAATCACCATGAAATAAGTTCTTATTTTACATGGTATGAATGGGATCTTAATCCAGAGAGCATTCCTCTGTAAATTCTTGTTTTAGCCATTTTCAGTTTCCAGTACGGTTCATTAGGGTTGTCAATGTCATATATTCAACTGATTTAGACACAGGGCAATTGATAATTTATTGGGCTATCTGCAATACCAAGTTGGGTATATGATGCCTCCAATAGCCACGACCCAAGATCACAGAAAACACGACACTGAAACCACCATTGTTACTTTCTTCATGCTCTCTCTCTCAATCGTTGGTGCACTCACTCCAACAATATGCCGTCCTTTGCTTAATCACTTTTGCGTCTTGGAATGACGTCGTTGGGGTTCAATCTAACATCTACTGCTTCTCATTGGGGAAACTCCATCAGCAAACATCTCTTCGATATCAATTTGTCAACGGCAAGCGGGTCTCCTCGTTAGTCTCCACCGCCAAATGGATCCTTCTTCATCCGCAGAAAGCTTGACCAAGGAACCTTCTTGTGTGATGTAGGCGACAACTTAATCCGGTATTTCTTTCAGTACTTCATCAAGAATCGGAATTTTCTATCGTTGCGACATTTGGGATTTGGACACACTTTGTTCTATTAGGTGTCTTTTCAAGCTTTGTTGATTCCCGCATCGTATTTCTACCTCAATGTTACAGATAGATGGCTCCATATAGATGTAGGTTCATACGATCTAGTGTTGTTTTCAATTATTTAATGAGTGTTTTTACCTTAGATGTCATCTTAAGGAAGAAATCTAGCTGAAATTGCACCGAAACACCATTGTCTCTTAACAAATAATTGCGTTATATTCCATGCACTTCACGAACGGTATTATCATTATACGTGGTTCTAGCCATTAGGGTTAAATGGGTATACCTATTATATCCTATATTCTATATTCTAGGACATCCTATTTGATTAGGCAAGTTGTGATAGATATTGAGGATGATAATATGGGTTTTAAATACAATTTTTTGGAATTTGTTCCTATAAGTTAGGCAATACCTTGGATCTACTATGAAACTTGTACTTTGAGATAATACAAGATACATGATTCAAGTTACCTTGTAAAATTATTAAATGATAATAATGAATAAATGTGAATAATATTATATTTGTACCTTTTAAGTTTTACCGAAAAAGGAGAGAAAAGAAATAAATATGTTGGTGATATCAAGCCCATTATCAATAAGAAACCGTGAAGAATTTTCTATTTCATTTCTTCTACCTCCCAATCCTCTCAATTCTACATATCTATCTTCTATTTCTTTTGACTTATTTTTTTCTCATTACTAACTTTACCTTTACTTCTATTTCTCAAACCTAGTTTTGTGCTAACCCATGCTTCCTATAATTTATTTAGCCATATAAGGTTTAAAATTAATGAAGATTAATTTGCAAAAACAATTTTACTATTGGAACGTGAAATATATTTTCTAAATGAATCAGGAGAGCTTAACCTTATAAAAGGAGAAGACTATGAAGCTACGGATGAACATATGTTACATACGTGATTGAATATTGCTAGTAAGAAGTGTCCATGAAAAATTATGCCTTCAAGATTATTGTATTCTTTTTCAGTGCTAACAATAGGGAATACATTTATTGTTTCCAATAGAGTGTTGAGGGTGTTAATCTATTATATTTGTGAGTGTTATCACAAACCTAATATGTAGAGAAGTGAAAGTGTTATGTGTGAGTGTAAAGTCTATTGAGGATTAGGCTAGTGAGAGTTAGAAAAACCCAAAAATATCACATTTTCACGGTAGCAATAGCTTCTAATAAGATTTGGTGGTATTATTCACAATTTCAAATCCTATTATACTCTATTGGTTTATATTGAATTCCCAATGGTTAAGTCAATAATGTTGGAAGAAAGGATGTAAACACTTGGTCGAATCTCTATACATTTAGGCGTATTTTTTTTTTCTTTCTTTCTTATTGTTATTTATTTTATATTTGCTTGTTTATTTTGTGCTGTAATTTGCAAATCCAAACTTATTTGTTTACGATAGAAGTAGATAGACGTGCTTAACTTTAATATAATCTAAAAGCTTCTACACATTAAAATATTAACAGAATAATTAATTTAATCTTTAAATTCATAAACAGTCAATTCCGCCCCTCTTAGTCGCTGCCCTAGGCATACATCAAGTTGAAGAAGTTTGAGATACTAAGAATCTTATTGAGCTGACTATTTAATCCATCAAGCTTGCAAGTTTAATTAGCTACCGAGCTGTATTAAATTTTAGTCAACTTAAAGTTCCAATATGAACTTAATCAAAAGGAGTGTAATTTTTTCTAAGCAATCAAGCTGAATTCTTATTGAGGCGAAATACTCGAACAGAGTTTAGGCTCGTAAATCCTAGACTGATCAAGCTCCAAGGCCAATACTATTCGTTTCGATTTAGTATGTTTAGTACAATATAAATGGGTCTATCATTTAGTTGTGTTGCCAGTTTAATTTTACAAAAAAAAAAAAAAAAAAGAAGAAAGAAAATAGTGGTTAAGTAGATCCGATTTATTAGGGGATAGCAAAATGTAGTATGGTTCGATTTGGGGGCTAAATCGAGACTAAAAATCTATTTTATTATTATTAATGTTTTCATATATCTTATCTTCTTTGAATTTATATTAAATTTTTACATCTCAATTATGCTTATATTAGGAAGGAATTAAAGTACTATTGACCCATTTGGTAATATGGCTACATATCTAAAGGTATGATGAATATTATAATAATTTATGGTTAGCGTACTTTAGATTCAGTGGCCATAATGTGGAATGAATTAATCAAAGTAAAATTAATAATATAGCATATGGAATAAAGAATATCTCAGGCAAGTTACAATTCTTTTCTTTTCTTTCTTTCTTTCTTTTTTTTTTTTTTTAAGTAATATGATTTAGTTCAATTTAAAGGGTATTGAATTAAATTGAATTATGAACCGTATTATATAAAAGTCACATTCTATCATTTACTTCTATTTATGGTTCGATTATTAAGCAACCCTACATTTATTATATCTCATTTATTAAATATTGTTCTAATATATCATGTATGGTCATATGATGAAACTATGGTTGATATAGATAGGCATATGAAAATAAGCTATCAAGGTATAAGAAGTGAATGTACATGAAGGCGGTAAGTCTAATATGATTTAGACTTGTTTTGGAATTGGTGGTGGGTCCAATTCTTAAAGGGGTGATTTGATTCCTAGATTTGTGAATAGTGATTTAATTTTTTTTTTAAAATAACTTAAATTAAGGATTATTTAAGTTAAAAATTTTAAAAATAAAAAATACTGTGAGCAAAAAACCTTTAATAGTTTTTAACCTATTTTGCAAATAAATTGAAAAAGATTTATATTTATTTATATATAAAAAAATTATATCTAAGTAAAGTTATCATTTTAACAATATAAAACAAAAGTCTAGAAAAAAAAAAGAAAAAATTAAAGTTGGTTTTAATTCTATATTATTAAGAAATGAAAACTTTATAAATATCCAACGAGACATAATTAAATAATGTATTTATTTCTTGTGTTATTAAATATTATGAATGGGATTTAATTTCTCCTATTTCACGTGGATATAGTTTAATTTTTTATGTTATTTTAATTTTAATTTAATTTTTCAATCAAATATATATATTTTTGTTTTTATTTTTTTTTAATCTTGGTGGATGGGTCTGGACCCGTGTTGGGGGTTCGGCAAGTGGAATCATATAGGAACTGCATAATCAGCAAGTCCTCTAGCAACGTAAAAATCAGCCGTATGAGATTGGTTTTACATTGGATCTGGCTCAGGATCCGATCTATGATAATGTCTACATTGGTTATTCTACTATATCAAAATAATAAACTTTTAAGGATTATAAAATCTAACAATTTTTATCAGTGTCACTCATTGCTCTACCTATCTAACTTATGCAAGACATTCAGATAACTATACTGAAAAGATATACTCTCAAAATACAATAGATCCTCGCAAAAGAAAATAATAACAATTGAGGAATATAAAGTAAAGATCCTTTGCAATTTTTGCTAAAGGTAAAATACACAGTAAAGTAAAGCTTCAATTAGCACAAAGAGAATAATAAAGCTTTAGGAATATGAGTATATGCATGTCTACAATATCTTGCTGAAAATATAAGCTTATCTTTTTTACCGTTGGACTTGATGATAACTGATGTAGCTTGCAACAGATAACCTTGTTGCTACTTGATTCGTTGCACGAATATGTCTATTTACATTCCATTCATAATATGAACAGAAAACGTTGAGTATATTTTCTGAAATTTTGAATCTCTGGAATATCTCAATGTATCTCGGTAGATTTGAAATCTTAGAGACAATCTAGCTACTGCTAATGTAAAAAGATAAATCGGATTTAAAATATCTAACGAGGTTCCGTGAAATCTGATTTTTTTGTTAATGTTGCAGCAGTTGAGCATATCTTAATGCCCACCATGAATCTTGTGAAACTCAATCTGGATAAGTACTCGACTAATTTGAATTTAAAGATATGCATCCCACCAATTGAAGGCTTATAAGAAAAATTACCCAACTCATGACCTGAAATTGGTAGTAGTGATATTAACCTTAAAGCTATAGAGGCATTACTTATATGGAGAGAGATGAAAGATTTTTACTTATCTTAGGAGCTTGAAGCATATATTCACACAAAAGGAGCTGAATAAGAGGTAGAAGAGATGGTTGGAGTTGATAAAAGAATATGACCTAGAAATTTAGTACCTTTTACGGAAGGCCAATGTAGTGGTAGATGCTCTTAGCAAAAAGAAATAGGGTAATGTAACCACTCTCATTACTTCATAGTGAGAATTCTTCGATGACATGCGTAAACTAGAGTTAGAAGTTTTAACTCAAGAAGTGGGAGCAAAAATGGCCTCTTTATGCATACAACCAATCCTAATAGATATAATCAAGACGAGCCAAGTAGAGGGTAAAGACATACAAGAGATCAAGAATAAGATGGAACAAGGCAAGGCTCCTGAAGTCAACATAGACATAGAAGGGATCTTGAAATATGGAGCCAAGTTATGCATGCTAAGGGATGTGGAATTGAAGAAGGAAATAATGAAAGAAGCATACTACTCAACTTACACAATCCATCTTACTAGCACCAAAATGTACAAAGACCTAAAGAATCACTACTAGTGGAAGAACATGAAAAGGAAGATAACTGAGTATATAGCCAAATGCCTTACTTGCCAACAGATCAGAATTGAGCATCAAAGGCTAGTTGAAGAATTACACCCTCTTTCAATACTATAATGGAAATGGGAACACATTACAATAGATTTTGTTATGGCCCTCTCGAATACTAAAGAGAAGCAAGATGCAATTTGGGTAATAATAGATTGGTTAACTAAGTCTGCTCATTTTTTACTTATCAAAGTGGGATATAAATTAAAGAAACTAACCTAGATATATATACAAGAAATAGTTAGATTACATGGAGTGCCAATAACCATTACTTCTGATAGAGACACAAGATTTGTAAATAGATTTTGGAATAGCTTACATAAAGCCTTGGGCACCAAATTACAATTTAGCACTACATTCTACCCTCAGACGGATGGGCAATATGAGATGACCATATAGATTCTAGAGGATTTGGTTAGAGCCTATGCACTAAATTTTAGAGGTAATTGGAATGAGTAGATATCTTTGATTGAATTTGCCTATAACAACATCTATTAAGCAACCATCCAAATGGCTCCTCATGTGGCTCCATATGAAAGAAGATGCAAATTCCCATTACAACAGGATGAAGTGAGAGAAAGGCAGATATTGGGCTAGAAATGGTCCAAGAGGTTGTGGACAAGGTGAAGTTGATAAGATAAAGGATACAAACAACTTAGTCCCAACAAAAGAGCTATGCAGATAAGTGAATACGGTCCTTAAAATTCCAAGTAGGAGAAAAGGTTCTGTTGAGAGTTTCTCCAACCAAAGGGGTGATCGGGTTCGGTTTGAGAGGGAAGCTAAACACGAGGTATGTAGTCCCATTTTATATCTTAGAAAGAGTGAGTATTGTAGCTTACAAGTTGGTTCTCCCACCAAGTTTGGCTAAGGTATATAATATATTCTATGTATCCATGCTGAGAAAGTATGTACCTAACCTAGATCAAATAGTGGCTTTGGAGCCATTGACTGTGTAGCCAAACTTGTCCTCTATGGAAAGACCAATCAGAGTAGTGGACACTAAAAAGCAAGTACTAAGATGGAGAACAATTCCTTATGTCAAGGTACAATGGACAAATCAGATTGAACAGGAAGTGACGTGGGAATTGGAAAAGGAGATAGGGAAGAAATATCTAAAACTCTTATGTGAGAACTGCCACTACAAGCCCCAATACCCATGAATCCTTAAGCCATAAATTGGTGATGGGAATTGCCACTATAGGCCCCATACCCATGAATCATTAATCCTTAAACCAATTTAGATTATTTCCAAATATGACTCCACTAAAGACAACATTACACAAGGATCATTGGACTGCTTCCTAGGGTCTGTCACTATAGGCCTCTAGGTCGAGCTAAGCACATACAACAAACACTTAATCATTTCATTCAACTTAATCAAGTTCAATACATACTAACTTAACAAGCATAAGATAACAAACAAGTTACACGTACCTAGTATTGGAGTCTTAAACACAACTAGTCTTAGACTTAAAGCTAATTTGTAATATGTCAAAATAATAATGATTTCCTCTTAGTATTACTTTAAGAATAATTTAATTTCTTATTTCTCTTAGTATATTATATTTTTTAAGGTCTTACTAGCTATCTAAATTGCGTAGAAATTCAGTTAATTAGAAATTAAATCAAGAAACAAGATTTCCCTAAGTTCACGGTTGTGTTTGAAATTGTGTACTTTAGTACACTTTAGGTACACAGTCGTGTAGGGTGATTGTGTACCTTGCTATAAATTTTAACATTTTAGCATGCCTAGGTATACGGTTGTGTCGTTAGTTATGTGCCTTTTTGTAAAATTTTAATCTTCAACATGCCTTAGTACATGGACATATACTTCAACCGTGTACCCTTTGTATGCACGCATTCCAATACAGGCGTATAGTTGATTGTGTTCTATGTTTTCCTTCACAAACCATAATTTCTCTCTTTCTTATTCATCCTAATTCCAAATCCCTTGCTCCTAGGTTTAATTTAATTCTAAGACTTGTAATTTCCAATCGAATTACATAAGTTAATATGCTTACTTTTCAATTTCCATAAATCGAATCCTTAATTACTTGATCTCCATACCTATTCTATCCCTTCCTTGATTTGAATTATGATGAAATCATATTGTAATAATCGCTTTTATCTTAAATTCTATAATCATGAATAATACTTCGATTATAGAAATCTTTACTTCGTGTAATCGGATTGAACTTTGATGAATTGCTCTTAATCACCTTTGTGTTATTGAGAAAGCGTTTTCTCTTTTTTCTTATCTCATCACTATGTAAATGACAAAAAGGAGGAGCACTAAGTTATGTGAGGTTTAAATACCCTACCTACAAAATGACCTATTTACCCTCGTATTATATTAAAATTCTACTCCCGACCTTAGCTCTATTTTATAATATATATTAAATAAAATATTTCATTTGGATATTTACTCGAGAAATCATATAACTAACAAATCTTGTGATTGATTAACTTCCTCAAAAATAGATAAGCTTAATCTAAATTTGAACCCCAAAAAAATCGAAGATATAATCTTCGGTCATGGATATCTAAACCTTAGCGCAGCCACTATCTCGTTTGAAATCCTTTGAAACTCGGACTTTTTCTTAGACCAACTTACGTAAGTTTCATATATCACATGTAAAGTAGCTGCCATGAATAAATTTTAGTTTTCAATGAAAAGATATATCTAAAATAATATAATCCCATGATCTCAATTCAACATGAATGGAATGAGCCAAATATATTATTAAAATATACTCGATAAGATGAGCTGAGCCTTCAAATCGAATGAATAAACCAACTTTCGTAACAGATGAATTCTCTATAATATCCTCTACTTGCTTTCATTGGACATACTGTTCTCTACTTGGTTTTGCTTGATACTTCTTTAGAATATTCTCTACAGTTTTCTCTATTTCTTGTTATCCAAACTGTTGGGCTAATATATCTTCTACTTTTGTCTGTACTTCAAATCGTTTACTATATTCTTAACTCACAAAACCTTCTAAAAGACCCTCTACTTTGCTTAGCTATAAACGAAATCTTCTTTAAATCGATTAATCTTTTTTTTTTTTTATCATTTTGTATTTAACCTATACACTGAATAAATTTAATAGAAACATGATATCCCTTTTCTTATCATCATAACCTAATAGGATGCTTATTGCTGCATTATATATATATAGCTCATCCAGTAGGACACATTCTAAAACATTTTAGGTACAAATATTTTTAGACAAAGTCACCACTTGAGTCTATTGATAGAAAAACTTGATAAGAAGAACCTTATTAATGATATCCACTCATGGAAGTATAGTGTGAAAATCCAATCATTTATTTGGAGGTAAGTCACTATAAGAAAGTAACTTTATATATATACATATATATCTATTTAACTCATGAATCATTAGATATTACTCAAAGTGGGCATGATTCAATTTTTTCTTTAAACCAAACCAAATTTTATGGTTTGGTTTTTTATCGTTTCAAACCAAACGAAACGGTTTCATTTCGAAACTTCTTCAAATCATAAAATTTCGATTTGGTTCGTTTTAGTTTATAGATTAAACTATATTTTGTTTTCTAAAAAAGTATATTTATTTAACATATAACCTTATAAAAGTATTACTAAATTTAATTAATAATAACATGTACCAATATCATATAAGATGTTAACAAAGTAATATTTAAGTAACTAAAAAATTTTAAATGTGTAATATAATTAATTTATTTCTTAAGTTAGCATATAATATAAATTTTAAGTCAACCTATATGCACATTTGCTATATTATTGTTATAAGATTTTAAATAAAAATACTTTTCAATGAATGTAAAATAAATTCCTTTAAATGTTATGTTATAATAAATGATTTTTTTTTATTTACATGTAAAATATTATCATTTTTTTTAAAATGGTTTGATTTAGTTTTACGATTTAGTTAAGAATATTCCATCAAACCAATTATAAATTTTTTATTTAGTTTGGATTGAAATTTTTCTCATCCAAAAAAAAAAAAAAACGTATTATCAATTTGGCTTGGTTTGATTTAGTTTGTGGATTGGTTGTTTTTTTTTTTTTAACCTACCCCTAAATATTACTGCATATAAAGTAAAAATTGAAATTGTCTAACTTGTTAGCTAGTGATATGCATTTTCTCTTTCTTTTTTTTTTTTTTATAAAAAAAAGTGACAAAGCCTTGTTTGAAGGACCTAACAAAGGAACTAATCCATCACCTAAATCTAAATTTAGGATTGGATGGAATTGTTAGAGGTATTATCCAAATATACTTGATAAGTGGAGTTGAGTCTTTAAATTGATGAATGACCCAACTTAAAGCATCAAACATTGAACCAGTGAAGTTTCCTTTTGTGATAGATAAATCCTCTATGATATCCTCTACTTGCATCTATTGGATATATTGTCACAAGTGTATTCTCTACTTGGTTTTGCTTGATACTTTTCAAAATATCCTCTACAGTTTTCTCTACTTCTTGTTATCCAAAACTATTGTGCTAGTATATCTTCTACTTTAGTCTCTACTTTAGATTAGTTACTATATTCTCAACTTTTAGAACCTTCTAAAAGACCTTCTACCTTACCCAGTTATGAACAAAATCTTCTTTATATCAATTAATCTTTTCTTTATCATTTTGTATTTAATATGTACATTGAATAAATTCATTAGAAACATGATATCCCTTTTCTTATCATCAAAACCTTATCCAAAAGAGCTTAATAGGGTGCTTATTACTACATTATATATATCCATTCATGTATGTATATCAGGTAGCACTTTTGCTTGTAGCCTTTGATAGCTCACCTAGTAGGATTCATTCTAAAAAATTTTAGGTACAAATATTTTTATATGAAAAAGATAAAAGGAGAGTGTAGGTTTTTAGAGCCTTGTGCTTACTAGACAATATATAGATGCTATAAATTAGAGTGTCCTATTAGGTTCAAGATATAACAGAAGTCTTCAATACCCACAAGCGGCTTTTCTTGCAGCAAAGTCACCACTTGAGTCTATTATTTGGAAAACTTGTTAGGAAGAACCTCATTAATATATTTGGAGGCATAATGTGAAAACCATCATAATATATTTGGAGGTAAAGCTGTTATAAGAAAGTAACTTTATTCAGAATGAAATTTCAAATAAAACTTTTTTTTTTCAGCTCATGAATCATTGGATATTACTTAGGGGTGAATGTAGTTTAGTTTAGTTCAATTTTTTCTCTAAACCAAACCAAGTCATAAAAACGCGGTTTGGTTTTATATCACTTCAAGCCAAACCAAATGATTTAGTTTTGAAAATTTTCAAACTATAAAATTTTTATTTGGTTTGATATAATTTATAGATTGAACCATATTTTATTATTTAAGAAAATACATTTGTTTAACATATAATTTTATAAGAGCAGTACTAAATTCAATTAATAATAGCATATACTGGTATCATATAAAAGATTGATAAAATCAATATTTAAACAACTAAAAAATTTTAAATGTGTAGTACAACTAATTTATTCATCAAGCTACCATGTAATATAAATTTTAAGTCAACATATATATATATTTGCAATACTATGGTTATAAATTTTAAATACATATATTTTTCAATAAATATAAAAAAAAAATCTATTAAATATTATGTTATAATAAAAGAAAAAATTTAATTATAAGTAAAATATTATTATGTTTCATTCAAAATAATTTGGTTTGGCTTTATAGTTTTATTTTGATTATCCTTTTAAACCGATTATAAATTTTTTGTTTGATTTCAATTGGGAATTTTGCAAACTAAATTGCAAAAAAAAAAAAAAAAATCATATTTTAATTTTAGTTTGGTTCAATTCAATTCTATTCAATTTACAAATTAGTTTAGTTTGGTCGGTTTTTTACTTACCTCTAATATTACTGAATATAAAGTAAAAATAGAAATTGTCTAACTTCTTAGCTAGTGACATACAATTTCTTTTTCTTCTTTTTTTTTTTTTGAAAGAAAAAATAAAAAATAAAAAAGTGATGAAGCCCTGTTTGAAGAACCTAAGAAAGGAACTAATCCAAGACCTAAATCCAAATTTAGGATTGGATGAACTTATCAACCTTTCCAGAACATACATATTATTGCAATTCTTGACACCTTGAGAGAGGTCACCATCGCTATATGATTACTCAAAACACGTTGAATTAATTTTTCATTCGGTGACCTCAAAATAGCCTAATAAGGTTGTACCAATTTTTGCTTTCTATGATTATTCATTGATATCCCACAATCATTATTCAGTTCACTGCACCAGAGATGACATTGGGTAAATTTCAGAGATAACATTAAACAGCGCAAGATGGGACATTCAACTGCTAAATACATGGAACTCTTTTAGTAAAGAACGATGGCAAAACTTTAGATTCTAAAGTAAATGTGGATGTCCCATACCTTGTCGAAATCTAATCACACGAATCCCAACATGGTTTTCCATTAGTTTGACTATAGACGATACACTGTATCTATAGCATGCGACACATCTATAACTTGTTAAAATTAAATCATATACAATGTTAAGATTATAATGACATTACTAAATTGCCATAACATCATTTTAGGATCATTTCACTTGAAAATCTTTCAACTTTATTCTTAAATTCTTAAAAAAAAGTTTTTAACATTTATATATATTATTTAGGAAAAAATATACATTTAATCCTTTAATATTTACCTACTTTTTTATTTGAGTTCTTAATATATTTTTTCTTCTATTTAAGTTTTTAATATTCATTAAATATTAAAATTTCTTTTTATTTTAAGTATGTATTCACTTTCAATTAGTTATGAGCTAATTGGTGAAGGTGACTAAGACATATACAAATTTTTTCAGTTATTTTCTTAATTGAAATTATTATTTTTGTATTTTTTTACTATTTTTATTATATTATATCATCATAATATATATTTAATATTATTTTTTATTATATTATATAAATAAATACATTTAATATTATTATTTTATTAATTTAATTATTATAGATAATTTGAAATTGATATGTATCAAGAATAAATGAAAACTTAATATATTTAATGGAGGTCTATTTTTTATAAAATTTTTAAAGTATTGAAAATTTAAACAGAAGAAAAAAATTTAAAAATTTAAATAGAAAGGTAGATAAATATCGAAACTAAAAATTTACTTTTTCCTATTATTTACTAAAAGTGGAACTATGTTTATGAAATAATTAAAAAAGAGAAAACATAGTGGTGCATTGCACTTGGGCAATATGAGAGATAGTGGGGAGGAAATTAGTCTCACTTTTTTCATACATAAATAGGAAAAAAGAAATTAAAACAAGGAGTAGGACCTAAGGTTTATTGCTAAGACTTCGAAAAGGGGGTATTTGAAAGGAAGTAAAGTATAGGTTCCGAATAAGATATCAAGAGGGGTATGGATTGATATCTTTTATAAAAATAATAACTTTTTTGAAAATTTTAAATAATGTCTCAAGATTCTTATTAATGGCTTAAAGCGATTTAATTGTTTAACAATTAATCACGACAATAAAATAAATATGTTGAAAATTAAAAAGAGATAAGCATAAGAGAATCAAATGATCAAATTATATAGTTTCTACCTTATACATCTATTATCTCTTCTAACTCCACTATTGGGGATCTAGTCATTCCACTAATCCAACAACAAATAAAAATTAAGAGATATTACAACAAGTATGCTAACTTTGCTTTACTTTTATAGCCTATCCCTACGGTTATCTATTAAGATACACTTGTAATCTTCTCACTAACACAAGTTTCTAACTCTTACCGGATCAAATAACACAAGGCCAATGCAATGAGTATCCTCAAATACAAATTAGATCACATAACAAAAAAAATAAGAAATAAACTTTGTAAAGCAGAAAGGGTCTGGAGCGTGTCTCTAAATACTATAGATCTATATGATTTTATTTTTTTTTTGTTCTGAGTTGAATTCAAAAGGTTTGTTGCTAATTCTTGTAGTTTATCTTCATAGATTTAAATTCATGTCTAACAAAAAAACAAAAAAAAAAAAGAAAAAAGAAACTTGTAAAATTCGTCCAAAAAATCTACTAAAAAATTGCTCTTGATATTTTTCACCAAATGATTTTGAATTTAAAATACCTTGTAAATCTCTATCGAATTCAACCAACTTAATTCAAATATTTATCTTCTCAAAAACCTTTTCTGATTCATTCCAAAACAATCCATAACAAATATCCATCATAATCTCCACTTGATGTTATACGATTTAATTTAAAAAATATATTTCAAATATTTCAGTCTTCCTCAACTTTGGAATTTTCGTTGAGCTTCTATCAAGACATTGCTACTTCCATGTGTGGTACTTCTTGAATTAAAATCATCTACCCATTGTTTCGCTTATTTGTTTTATTTGACCTATAAAGATTCTTAGTGATCAGCTAGCTAAAAGCACTTTAACTTGGCAAATGGATAATCGTGTTGTGGATGAATCAAGGCATTGCTAAAAGAATTTAACCCATTGCCATGTTACCAAATCTCGCGTTAATCCCAATGCTTGGCTTAGTTGAACCTACTCTTTAATCCATGTTAACTTCAATAATTAATGAAGCTTCAAAATTCACTTGGTTAAAATACTGCTCCTTAATAAATGTTACTATTCAAATATTAAACTTCTAAATTTTCATTCCACTTTCATCATCAAGTTATTCTACCTTAATTTAAATGAAATTAATCCCCATAAATATGTGTCCGTTTTTAGTGGAACACATTAAATACATTGCCAAATATTTGGAATTGGATCTTTAATAAGATCAATGAACCAACTAAATCCATCAAGAATATTAAATATGTACAATTCAATATACAATCGAAAATACTTCTTTTTTTTGGGGGCAAAATACTTCATAGATTTATAAACAGTCATGAACATTACATACAAAATACATAAGGTTCAACCTCCTGCAGAAAT
This sequence comes from Laguncularia racemosa, assembly GCA_037954665.1. Taxonomy (NCBI): domain Eukaryota; kingdom Viridiplantae; phylum Streptophyta; class Magnoliopsida; order Myrtales; family Combretaceae; genus Laguncularia; species Laguncularia racemosa. The sequence goes on from JBBMOL010000068.1 coordinate 1,999,073, forward strand.
ATGTCCATCAGCAGTAGCAACATTCCTATTTACACAAGATTTAGTTTTCCTACACACTCCATAGCCCAAGCGGTGATCTTTCAAAAGGAGCAGCACTTGCTGAGGCAGAAAATGCCAGACTTGTTCTTCTTCTCCTGGGTCTGGGCAGTGGATGCCAAAACATCTACAACTCGATTGCACTTCCATGAAATAGCTTCAATTTTCGTCTCCTTGAAGAGAGATACTTTGTGTTCTACTTTCCCTAACTTTCTTTACCTCTTTCTATTAATTTGCTGCATAAACTCTCATCATGTCAGCTTCTTATATTGTCCTTATTAAATATGATCATCTGTAACTATAGCACGTCATTCATGTAGAATAGCTGTGCACTTTTAGTCTCCTTTTTATCGGAGGAAAATAGAATTCTCTCCTCATTTGAACTCCTAATAAACGTGCGAGTTGACCATTTGAAAATGGTGTATTTTCTTTTGAACTAAACATAGCCTAAGAAATTCAATTTCCGAACCAAATTAATGTATAACAAAATCTCTATGTTCCCATGACTTTCGCTTCGCCGGCTAACAACGGTTGGATTACAACCCCCTTACTTAGCCGCCTTGATTTCCGATCTCAACGATGGAGATTTTGCATGTGACGTGGCCCCATTCTTGAGACACGCTTAGCCTCACATGAAACAACCCAACACAGTAATTTTGAATGAATAAGTAAATAGGTAAATAACAAATCCATCATAAAAGCACTATATTTTAAAATTAACAATAGGATTTGTTGTGCTAAGTTTTTGAAGGATGGTTGAATTACTTGTAAGGTAAAAACAAATTAGGCTATAGAATGCTAGAGTTTGTTCTATCTTAACCACTTTGATGCTTAAATCAATACAAGAGAAGAATAAGGGGAATATCAAGAATTTAACAATTTAAAAGTCGTTTACCTGATTTTCTTTATCCTCTATTTATAAGCATCTTAAACAATCTTAACTTAAAAGGTACATTAATTGTCGAGATCTTCTCTTAACATGACGGGAGTGTATCTTTGACCACTTCTCTTTCCTTATTTGTATCATTCTCATGCATTTATCCATTGTGGGGATAGGTGTGGGAGTCCAATCTGAAGGAGGTCAAAAACTCCTGATTGCTCTACTAGTCAGTAGTGAAAAATTTGTAGTATATAGTGATGCATCTATTCAAGGGCTCAGGTGTGTATTGATGTAGAATGATAAGGTAATTGCATATGCATCTAGACAGTTGAAACCCTACGAGAAGAACTATTCGACACATGATTTGGAATTAACAGCAATGGTGTTTGCACTCAAATAGTAGAGACACTAATTGTATGGGGAGAAGTGCAGAATATTCATAGATCACAAAAGCCTTAAGTACCTTTTTATCAAAAAGGAGCTAAATATGAGGTAGAGACACTGGTTAGAATTGATAAAAGACTATGAATTAGACATTTGGTACCATCTTAGGAAGGCAAACATGGTGGTTGATGCACTCAATAGAAAGAAGCATGGTAATCTAGCAACAATGATCATAACTTATAAGAAAATATTGGAAGATATGCAGAAATTAAATATGGAGATCGTGACTCAGGAAATCGGAGCTAGACTCGCTAGCTTACAAATATAATCAGTGTTAATTGATAGAATAAAAGCTGCACAAGTTGAAGATATGGGGATACAAAAAATAAAGAAAAGAATGGAAGAAGGAAGAGTTGTGGAATTTAATGAAGATGAAGAGGGGGTATTGAGTATGGTCATAGGTTATGTGTGCTAAGTGTCACTACAGGAATTTTTTCATTTGGCAACGTTTGTATAACCAATTCTAATGTATCTTAGTCACGTTGGTTAAACGTCGCACAAAATATATTATTAGTGGCGTTTATGACTAAAGTTTAAGGTATAAACTCTAATTCACTAATAAATTATTTATTGTAAGACTTTTTTTCTGTAACTTTTTATTCATTAAATAAAAACATTAAAACACATTTTCGGTTTTTCTTTTTAATAATTAATTTTTTTTAGATTTTAGGACTTTTTAAATGAAAAAAAAAACACTATGCACAAGGGTTTGTAGTGGAAAAACAACATGCTCCCAACCCTGCCATTTACACCTTAAACACATTTTCTCTCTGTAACCTTTATCTTCTCCGATCGGATCAACAACTGGAGCCGCTTGAGGAACAACAAAATTTGCTTCGAAACCGTTCATCATCACCTGCGAGGAATCGTCATCTTCCAACTATGGGTTTCTATTTGTATCAAGGTGAGAATTTGGTTCCACATCATTCTCTAAAATTAGGGTTTTAAGAAAGTTTTTTGGGTAAATCATCTTATTTATCAAGTAAATTGGTTTGAACAAAACTGAATCATCAATTCAGTTGTAATGCTGCTCTATTTTGTTCCGATTAGGGCGTTCCGATCATCAAAATAGTTGTGATTGGTTTCATAATTTTTTTTCTATTGAATTTTTTGGACATACCTGTGCAAGTCATTTTTCTTTTATGTCAATATTGAATTTTCGTGGTCTTTGAAAGCTAGAATTCAAGTAACCTTTTGATCTCTATCCTTGATTTCATTGAGTTACCCTCTTCACTAACTAAGATTTAAGTGGTTGATACATATAGGAAAGCTGAGTAAAGACTGGTTAAATGAGTTGATACCGTGGAAATAGCAGCAACTGTATTTGAAATGTTTTCATGCAGAAGTTTGGAGTTTAGTCTCATAGCCGGCATGCTTAATTCTTTTTGTACTTGAAGTTTAGCGTTTTAGTGTCCTCTTTGGGCTCTAGGACACTTGAAGATTGGAGAATTCTTGATAAAACTTTTCTTGCCTTAATCCTAAGATTGTTGCTGTTGTGAATAATGGAAATGAGAGGATTTTATCCATCAGTTTAGCATAATCCACAAACTTATCACAAAATTCATGTAAAACACGTTGAAGGTAGTGGTTTCTAAAATTGATTTTCATCTGAAATCATTTTTATTAATAGAAAGAAAATACAAAATGCAACTTTAATTGTGAAGAATGATTCCTATTTCAGGATATTGTGGGTGTCAATTGCAAGTTAGACATTAAGTGGCATCTATTCTTCTATATTTAAATTCTTTCATATTTTTAGCTTGGCTGTGTATGTTGTGAACATCACCTTTGCTCACTTTGACCCCAATTTCCCAGACGATCCAACTAAACGTGTAGCTTTTAACACACACATACACACACACACATATTTTTTAGAAAACTGTCATAAATCATGACTGTGGATCATCAACAACAGTCCATATTCTTTTAAATGCAAATCCCTGTTTTTGTTATTGTAAACAAACCTTCTTGTTTTGTCCACATTGATGAAATTACAAGGCAAAGAATGAAATTTGTTGGTTCAACAAAAATAGTGTGTCAAGGTTGATTTAATCAACTTTTTTTTTGTGTCCTTTACTATAGAAAGATTTAAAGATTGTACAGTGATTCCTAATACTCTAGCCGTAGAATACATGGGACGAGAAGTATACAAATATAGCTACGTTGCCCTGTTATGCCTTATTTGACAGTGTTGGGAAGGCTTCCATAGTTCTTAAGAAACCTGCCTTCTCTAGAGACATGGGTCGTGAAGTATACAAATATAGCTACACTGCCCAATTCACCTCCTAAAAGTTCATCAATTGCCTTATCAATCGTCTACAATCATGAGTGTACCATCTAATTCTACATTACTTAATTACTGCTAATTACTAATAAGTGTGTTGTAGCTTCAAAATTCTTGAGAATCGTCCTTTTTTGTTCTATTTTGTAGCTGAATTTTTATTAACGTTTGTTGACTTTGCTATGTTGGCTTGTGGTGTATTTCCTTATAGCAATGCATATTCATATCTTGTGTATAGAGGCATAGCTATGACCATTACCATTTGATTTTGACATTGTGCCTAAGCACAATAACAATAATGCTTAGACAGTAAGTTGGATTGGTGAGGGGTTTAGCAATGCTTCATCTTTGTTGTTGAGAGAAGCAGTATTGTCTTCCCATGGTTAAAGCTTAGTCAAGGTTAACTTGAAGTGTAGTTTATGATTTTTTTTTATGTCTTCGCTTGATCTTGTTTGATGAAGACTGCATTGTAGGCTTGATAGTTCTTTGTATTGAAGAAGAATAATAAGTGAAAGATGAGATGTTTTCAGTCCAGTTTATTAGATATCATACTCAATGTTGTGTCTATAGCATTCGACATATATCTACAGTGTTGACTTGATATTTGACTTAATGTGGATTTTTTTTCTTTTGTGGTACATATGGGAGTTTTATTAGCAATTTCACTAATTCTTTAGGGCCCTTATATTTCCAAACTAAGTAAACTTATAAGTTCACAATTTAAATGCTTATATGTTTATCATTTTAGGTCTACTTTACTTTAAAATAAATTTCATTATATGTTTACCATTTAAGGACTAATGTTTTCATTATATGTGTGTAAAACATTATTGATTTGCTATGGGATTCTTTTACAATTATGGATAAGAGTTGGATGAATTGTAATATTGAAAGTGAAGAGTACCTACAAGGTGTAGAGTTTTCATTGCATACTTGCACATGAAGTATGGAATGGACAAGAGGTTAAGTTGTCTATGTAGGAAATGCTTAAGCGTGTCCATGCACACTATGGATGTAATAAGAGCACACTTGCTTGTTAAAGAGATAGATGTAACTTACTGTTGTTGGATATACCATGGTGAGGAGCCAACCATTGAATTGCCAAGGAGAACTCGAGGTAGGATTCGTCATGAAGAATATGATTTTAGAACATACAAAAGTGAGGGGTTCAATGAGGAAAATGATGACAACATAGACGGACTTGATGAGATGCTAGAAGATTTAGAGACATTTATTGACAATCAAGCTGAAGGTCCAACCCCTACGGATGGATTTGATTTCCCACCCAATTTTGTTGATGGGCTAAGCATTGACTCGCAACAAGAGCTTTATTCAGGGATGTTGTGGGTTTTGATGATGTAAGTAGTAATGTTGTCATTGTATGTGCAATATGTGTTGTCATATAAGTGTTAAGGGACAATATTCTAGAATATTGAAGAATCTGCATGGTTATAATTCCTTTGGGCCAATATTGTAGAATAATGATGTTTTGCTTGCATGTTAAGGATGAATATGTGAGTACTTTGTAAATGTCTTACAGCTATCTAAGCTTTCTCAAGCAGTAGCACGGCTTGCTGGGAATTTTCCAAGTACTTCAGGTAAATAATCATAAAAATGAGATAATATATTGTCCCCCACTCTCTCTCTGTGTTAATTTAAAAAAAAAGAAGATATAATTGTATGCATGTGTTGTTTAAAGGTTGTATATTTTGTGATAGGAACAAAAAATGCAAAAGACCTTGTTCATTCACCAAGTACATCTACTAGTGATGATACATCAAGCAGTGAAGAAAAATGTGATAGCGAAGATGATGAAAGTAGTGAAGATGAGGATGAGGATTGATGCGAGAAATAGGATGTTAGACAAGTTCAAGTAATGTTTAAAGTTAAACTTATTGAAGTGTCTTTTTTTTTTTTTTTATCTTATGTGGATTTGTTTTGTTAAGATTATCCTCGTAAGTTTTCTTGATGTGAAAGCATCATGTTTATGGAGTTTGTTTGAATATGTGGAAAAGAAATTTGTAGGGTATATATAATTGTGTATAACTAAACGGGTGCATTTTGGCTAATATGAAGATTGTGAGTACAGGTTTGTAAACACCCCATTTTTGCCCCTAATAATCAACCATAAACAATTACCATTTTTTTCAATTTTTTCTATTTTTTTCTCTAATTTCGCAAAAATAGGAAAAATATTCAAAAAATAAAATAGATAGGAAAATTTATCAATTTTGGAAAATAATTGCAGAAATGGCAATAAAAAGGATTAAATAATTTTTACAAATTTTTGAAATTTCAAAAATACAAAAAATAAAAAAATCGCATTGCATATATGCAAATTGCGAAAATAAAAAAATCGCGAAAGTGGGTTAGCCCAGCTGGTCCGAACCATGGTCTATGGCGCGGGGAAAGGGGCTTGGTCACGGGTTTGAAATGCGGGGGAGGCAGAATCCACGTTTTGCAATTTTTTTCATCGCTTGGGACACGTGTCAGCAGCTGATTGGCTGGAGCGGACGCACGCGCCGGGCGCGTGATCATCTTCAACCTTTGTCCGAGATCGCCAACGAGGAGGAAAAATCGAATTTCGGCCGTTTTGATTCGATTTTTTGCACAAAAATCCAACAAATCCTCAACTTAAATAGGATAAATATCATCCAATTGGAATCAAATCGCAACAAATCAAAGGATTTACACAAATCGGAGATGGGTTTTTCAACCGAAATTCGATTTGCTTCAATTGGATGAAATCCAAGCTTATCCAGCTCGATTCCTTACGCCTATAAATAGAGGAGGAAGGGAGGAAGCTGAATTACGGATCAAAAGTGAGGAAAAGAGAGAGAATCGAAACCTCACCGGAATTTTCCAAGCCGCGACCACCGATCAAGTACCGAGCTACCGCCAGGAGGCGTTTTTGGAGAAATCCACCGCTACGGTTGAGTTCCCCACCCCCAAAAACTTAGGAAACGATACCTCAATTGCTTCGGAAGGCCGCCGAAACGCCGTTAACGAGCACTCCCAGCCACCGTGACCGATCAACCTGACCCAACCAGCTTCGACCCGATCCGACCCGACCCGTGCACTTGCTCGGATCCAGGTAAGTCGGATTTTCTGATTTTTTATTTTATTTATTTATTTCTTATTTGTTTATTTAGTTATTTTATTTATTTATTTTTTCAAATTTCTTTATTTATTTACTTGTTATTTATAATTCAAAAATGTAAAAAATATTAGAATTTAGATTAGTTTTTTTTTTTTTAGGATTTAATTTAGGATGAATAATAATAGAAAAATAATTATTATAATAATAAATAATAAAAATATAAAAATATATAAAGAAAATGATAAATAGATATATTACAAAAAATAGTAAAATTTAGATTTTAGTTTAGGATAGATAAATAATATAGGAGAAAATTCTTCAATAAAAATTAATAAGAATTATAAAATTATAAAAATGAACAAAAATTAATAAAAATTTATAATAGTAGAAATGGGTTGAAAAAAATAGAAAAAATGAAATTTTTATCACTTAGAAAAATCATTTTCTTAAATAAATCCAAAATTGGTTTTTCCTAAAAATTATTATTTTCAAAAAAATCAAATTATCAAGTTTAGGCTTAGATTTTTTTTTAGAAAAATATTAAGATGTTAAAAACATAAATCAAAAGAAGTTTCATAATTAAAAATCACCAACACATTAAAGTTTTTCAGGAAAAGCGAACTACGACACGTTTGATCTTGAATAGTAAGTACGTAGGCACCCATTTGGGACAACCCTAAAAAGGACAAAAATCATTTTTTTAGAATAACTTATTCAAAAACACAATAAAAAGACAAAAGACAACAAAAAAATAAAAGACATTTTGGAGAAGGTTTAGATTTTAGGAGATTAGGGTGGTAATCTTAGGATTTTAATAGGTTAGCCTCAGAACTCGGAAACTTTAGTTTTCTCTTTCCTCTTTTCACAAAAAATGAGAAGAGGAAATTACACCGATTAGTGGTTCAAATTAGGATTGATCTGCTCAATTAGTCCTAATTCAATCTTTCCCATCCACAGTTGGGTGGCGACTCCAAAATGAAACGAAATTCCTAACTCAAGTCGATGGTCTACATTAGATGAGCATAGGGTCTAGTATAGATCGAATTAGGAATTGAAAATAAAAAATTAGACTCGACAGGATGGCGACTCCGCTGGGGAACTCTCTCTAGTAGGCTAGCTACCTGGATCTCCTCAAATCACTCTTTTCTAAGAAATGTCTTTTGATTGTTATACTGTTGCTAACTTTTCAGGGATTTAACTAAATTTAGGATTCGATTATTTACTTTTGTTGTTGAGTTTGCATGCATGTAACTGTGTGAGTAGATACGGTCAAACCTAGGCCGTCTTAGAACCCTAAGACGGGGGGCCATTGTATAGGTTTCGGGCGAAGTGATATGATCACCTTTCGGGACTAATTAGGCTACCTCACCCAATGCTTCGATATGGCCTGAGATCCATTTCTCCGAAAATGCGAGAGGCCATAGAGCTTGGGGACCTGTTAGAACCTACCTATTTGCATACACGACGTCATGGGCTGACAACTGATTGATGATGTAATACTTTTATTCTGTTCACGGAGTTCAGATACATTTCCCTATAATGCTATCATTGTAAAATAGTTCTTGTTGTAATTAGAAATTTTCATTGTAATAGATGGCTAGTTCCATAATCGACCGCGTCCTCCGCAAAGAGATCCGAGTATGCAAACCTCTGGACCCGAAATTGGTACTGGACCACTGGTTCACCCTGTACAACTTAGAGGAGCAGGCCTTCATCTAGCAGAAAATAGGGCCCATCCTCTCATTAATGAAGATGGAGATGAACTTACCCTTGGTACGGGCCATGCTCCATCTATGGGAAATAGAGTCCGCAGCTTTCTTCATTGGGCTACGTGAGATTACTCCTACCTTGGAAGAGTACACCTAACTGCTACAGGCTCCAGCACTAACTAAAGAAGTGTATGTACCGAATCTTGAGGCCGGGCCAGCCGGTATCTTCAGCAGACTCCTGGGTATCTACAAGACAGCAGTCAACAAGGCCTTAGCAGACTGTAATGGATACTGCATACGGATGGACGAGTTGGAAGCCTGGTTCATAGCCCGAGAAGATAATGGGGACAGGAAAGACATATTGTGTGGGGACCCCGAAACTTATAGACAAAGAAGGGTGAGTGCTTTCATCCTGACAGCCTTCGCCACCATACCCTTTCCCACCGGAACTTTCTATGTTCACTACCAAGTCGCAGAACTGGTAGCCCAATTCCTAGAAGGAAAATCTTACATCCCGGCTCTATTGGCTGAACAGATCCGGAACTTAAACTTCGTCAAGAAAAAAGGCTACGGGATCCTCCGCTCAAATATCAACCTGATCCTGATCTGGTTCTTAAGCCACCTCAATTGTTTCGGGCTAAACATGGTCCGGAAAACCTTGGCTCAACAAGTGGACCTCATGGACTCATGTCTCGAGAAGATAAAGCTGCCCGACGACCTTACTAGCCACAGTTGGGTAGAAATGCTTAAAAGTTTCAGTGTCGACGACATTTTGTGGACAGCCAAATGGAGTTGCTGCGACAAAGTTATCTTAACCTGCAGTAACTTTCAAGCCGAGCCTCTGATCGGTATCGGCAGATGTATAGGTTATCATCCCAACTCAGTGGTCCGCCAGTTCGATACTATTCAAGACATAGTTTATCGGCCCTCGCTGGAAGCAGTCACATTTGAGTACTAAGATCCAAACTTATTAGCAACTGAGAAATTTGCTAAGCTGGCAAAGGTCAAAGCACTTTGGGAAGCTCGAATCGAGAGCCCGAATGTAGACCTCAAAGAGCTGGACGGCGAAATGGGCAAACATCGAGCCACTAGGGAGTTCGTGATCCACTAGCTATATCAGACAGGGGAAAGAGCATACCAGGTCCTAGATGTCACCCAACTTAAGCCAGACAAGGTAAACCCGGAGCTGGAAATCTACCTAGAGCAGGTCAGGGCCTGAATGGAAGTATATTTTGAGGCTGCAGATTATAAAAAGGATATCTGGAAAGGCCGATTCAAGGAATCCGATCAAAGAAACAAAGCCTTGGAAGCTCAGCTGGAAAAGACCCAAGCTAGAGTCAAGGAATTGGAAGCCGTCATCAAAGGAAAACCTGAGTCTACGCAGCAGAAGACCAAGAGAATTAGAAAATAAATCTTTTGTACTTCTTCATTTTTTTTTCAAGTATTGAACTCCAAGTTTCCAGTATTAATAAAAATAAAGTTTCAGTATTATATCATTAATCAATTGTTAGCCCCTTTATTTTAGCATCCGTGTGACACATGCATCACATTTTCATGCATACATCATACTAAAGAAAAATGCAAACCAAGTATCAAAAATAGCTCCCAAACAACCAAACCCACCCAGAAGCCCAATCTGCACACGTTTAAGAACCAAAATGGCAAACAGTGGCGACAACCGCAACAACACAAGTGTTGACGCTGCTTCAGACCCTATGATCGTATCCCTGGAACAAACGGTCCAGCAGCTAGCTGCACAAGTCCACCTCTTAACTGAAAGCATTGGCCTCCTTCGCACCACCCAGCCGACTCAAGAAGAACACTCAGGGGCTAGAAAAGGGAAAGTAGTGGAGGGGCAGCCTCCAGAGAATGAAGAAATCAATTCCCACCTTAACCCGACCTTTGAGTATGAGCCGAGAGCCAACCAGGGTCTGACCTCTAATGACTTAAAGAAGGAGATGGAGGAAAGACAAAAAGAGATGGAAAAGAGACTTTTTCAACAACTGGCTGACAAAATGAAAACAACAGAGGGGCCTGACGGTTTCAAACAGGTCGGGATCACCAGCTTGCCAGCATATGGGGAGGAGGTATACCCCGATAAATTCAAGACCCCAGAATTCGAAAAGTATGATGGTACCGGATGCCCCAAGATGCACACAAGGCTATACGCCCGGAAGATGAGCAAATATGCTCAATATGACCAACTGGTGATCCAGACCTTCCAGGATAGCCTTACAGGCCCTGCCTTAGTCTAGTATGCCCACCTGGATTTCAATCTGGTCAATACCTGGGAAAGGCTTGCCTGAGCGTTCTATGACCAATATAAGTTCAACATCGAAGTCGCCCCCTCAGTGATTGATCTAGGACGTCTTCGAAAGAGACACGCTGAGTCTTTCAAAGAGTATGCTCAATGATGGAGAGCTCAAGCTGCCAGGGTAGCAACCCCGATTTCTGAAAAAGAGTTGACATTCATATTCGTCAACACTCTGGATAAGACCTACTTCTCACATCTAGTGGGCCAGACATCATCCAGTTTTGTAGAGGTAGTGGTAGCAGGGTGCCGGATTGAAAATGCCATCACAATAAGCAGACTCCAAACAATGGATCCTCCCAAGGTCACATCATCACAAAGGCCCTTGGGAGGTAACAAAGCCAAGGAGTCTACCGTCAGCACAGTCAACTCTAGTAAAGTAGACAAGGCTGGGACTCGTGTGACATTCCAAACTATGAGTGCCCCAATCCAACACTACCCGGCAAATCACGCCTAGGCCGCCAAAGTCCCAAGACAGTTCACTCCAATTCCGATCTCGCTCAGCCAGGTCTTCGCTCGACTGTGGGCGGATAATTTGATTAGCTTTGAGATCCCGAATGACCGGTACAAGCCTAAGAATTTTGACTCAAGCCTCAAATGTGACTATCATATGGGCCAAGAGGGGCATTCTACAGATAGATGTTGAAGGCTTCGAAACAAAATCCAGGATCTGATTGATGCTAGGATTGTGCAGTTGTACTTTGTTAACACCCCGGCGCCCAATGTCAACACCAATCCGCTGCCCAATCATAAGCCCACCATCAATATGATCACATCCAAAGAGTCGGCTCCCAAAGAATCCTCCAAGCAAAAGGCGACAGACTAGTAGAAAAGTCATTCCCATCATACTCTAGAGAAAGCCTCCAAATCACATATTAAAAAGAGTCGGTACCTTGGGAGAATCACATGGGAGATTCGAGTACCTGGTGAACTATTCTTACAGCCCAACTGTGTATGGGCCGCCTAGCGGATAGGGGCCCGAGTTTGAGAAAGAGGACAACCCATCAAAAGGAGGGGAGAAGTCTGTGAACATGATCAATTCAAACCAAAGGCCGAGGGTCATAAAATGCTATGAAGGACAGCTAATCGAGATACAAATCCCAAAGAAGAGATATGTGTTCAATGTCCCAATACCTGCAGAGAGGTATAAGGCCGCACCATTTGACTATTAGACCCTCGAGCAAGAACGACCCCCTATGGTAGGAGGAATCACCCGCTCTAGGAGAGTTTATGACCCGAAATATAAAATCTCAACTGAGGAGCCCAACACAGAGAAAGGAAAGGAAGAAGAAGAGGGACCCACTGCATTTACAAAAATGGTCAAGGCGGGCGAATATAAGATCATGGAACAACTAAACAAGGTTCCAGCCCAAATATCACTTATGGGCCTCCTTACAGCCTCCGAACCCTACGGGGAAGCACTCTTCAAAGTGCTCAAACAGATCCGAGTACCAGAAGGCATCGCTACAGACAAAATAAGTCACGTGGCGGATTCTATTTTCACCATGGACCAGATATCTTTCTCCCCCGAAGAGCTAGGAGAAGATGGAGACCAACATACAAAACCACTATTCATAGTGGTGAAATGCAACGACACGATTGTCTCCCGAGTACTCATCGACAACGGGTCGTCCCTCAATGTTTGCCCATTGGCTACCCTCAACTTATTGGGGGTCGATCCAAGCAATATTAAACCTAGCTCGACGGTGGTCAGGGCTTTCGACGGGTCAAAAAGAGACATAATAGGGGAAATAAACTTGCCGGTAGAGATTGGCCCATAAGTGTTCTACATATCCTTTCAAGTCCTTAACATCCCAAGATCTTTCAACTTACTTCTGGAAAGGCCATGGATACATATCGCTGGAGCCATATCCTCAAGTCTCTATCAGAAGGTCAAATTTATTGCAAATGGGCAGATAGTCACCGTACTGGGAGAGCAAGATTATGCCATCTACAAAGAAACCGCTATACCTTACATTGGGGAGGATGGTTTTGAAGACCTTGGTCTCCAGATATTCAACAAGGTGAATATGGTGACCAGCAAGGAAGGCCATCAGTTCAAGGAGGGGCAGCAAGGGGCATTTGGACTATGGTACATTCCTACAGCCTAGGAAGAAGCACAAGCCAAATGTGTCAGAGGCAAGAAGAAAGAGAAGCCAAGTAACACCCAAATGTGCATTCCACCCCTCAAACAATCATTCAAACAAGCAACTACCATTCAAGAGCCAAAGATAAGCGAAGATGACGTCAGCAATGGGAGCCCAACCCCTCGCACGTCCAAACAGCATCCAACTCTCAATAATTGGTTTTGTTATCCTATTGATAGCACTAGGTCAGCTCAAGGATAGGGAACAATTATTAAACAATTTCTATTGAGACTTCTTTACATAATTCAATAAATTACAGTTTGTCTTCCTTATATATATCTGCTTTCGTTTCATTTCACCCAGATTTCCTACCATCAAACATCAGGGACATTTCGCGCAGGTAAAAAAAATGAAAACATTGATATCGTTTCCAACACTACTGGGTCAGTTGTTGGAGGCGATGTCCTTGACCACGAAATAATACAAGAAAATTGGCAAAAACATGAACAAAGCGGAATTTCAATCGACGAGTCGGTGGAGATAGTAAATCTAGGAAGCATTGAGAAATGTAAAAACCTTAAGATCGGGACCAGTTTAAGTGCCGAGCAAAAACGTGAGATGACTGAGCTGTTAATTGAGTATGCAGATGTGTTCGCCTGGTCGTATGGCGACATGCTAGGATTATACCAATCAATAGTAGTTCACAGGCTTCCCACAAGGAAAGATGTCAAACCTAAAAAACAGAAATTGAGAAGGTTTAAGCCTGACATCTTATTAAAGATTAAAGAGGAAGTCAAGAAACTACTAGAAGTAGGGTTCATCGAAGTATCCGACTACCCAGAATGGGTAGCGAATATAGTCCCCGTTCTAAAAAAGAATGGAAAAGTACGTATATGCGTAGACTTCCGGGACTTAAACCAAGCTACGCCAAATGATAACTTCCCCCCTACCTCACATTGATGTTCTGGTAGACAACACTGCAGGAAACCATCTTTTCTCATTTATGGACGGTTTCTCAGGATATAACCAGATAAAAATGGCTAAAGAGGATAAAACTAAGATGACCTTCATCACAACATGGGAGACTTTCTGTTATAAAGTCATGCCTTTCGGTTTGAAAAATGCCGGGGCAACATATCAGAGAGTCATGGTCGCAATACTTCATGACATGATGCATCGAGAAGTCGAAGTATACGTCGACGATATGATAGCCAAGTCTAAAAAAGAAGAGAGCCATACAGATATCCTGATAAAGTTGTTTAAGCGATTGAGAAAATTCCAGCTTAAGTTAAATCTGGAGAAGTGCACTTTCGGGGTCACGACGGGCAAGTTGTTAAGGTTTGTCATAAGCCGAGAAGGCATTAAAATCGACCCTGACAAAGTAAAGTCTATATTAGAGCTACCTTCCCCACGTACTGTCAAAGAAGTAAGAGGTCTACTGGGAAGGTTAAATTACATAGCTCATTTTATCTTATAGCTCACAGATAAGTGCTGTTCACTATTCCGTCTGTTGAAAAAGAATGTCACAGTAGAATGGGACGACGAATGTGAAGAAGCATTTAAGACGATCAAAGACTATCTCATAAAGCCTCCAGTCTTGATAGTCCCAAAGCAAGGGAAGCCTTTATTCTTATATCTCACGATACTCCCTGAATCCATGGGATGCGTGTTGGGGCAAAAAGATGAAGAGGGAAGAGAGAGTTCCATATATTATCTAAGCAAGAAATTCACAGACGGGGAACAGAGGTATTCAGAAGTAGAGAGGACTTGCTGTGCTCTGATTTGGGTCATGCACCAATTGAGGCAGTATACCCTTTACTATCACATTGAGTTGCTGACAAGACATGATCTTCTAAAGTACTTGGCAGAGAAACCCGTTTTGTTAGGGAGAATCTCTAAATGGAAAATGCTCTTATCGGAGTTTGATATCACATACATAAATCAAAACTCGATGAAAGGGAAATCTTTAGCCGACCAATTGGCAGAACACCCTGTCGAGGGAAATTCCCAAGAGCCACAAGTTCAATTCCCTGATGAAAATATATTAACAATGAAAGGTACACCAGTAGAGGATTGTGGGATAGACGGGAACCCTAAGTGGAAGATGTTCTTTGACGGAGCCACCAACGTATTCGGTTGTGGGATCGGGGCAATGTTGATATCCCCAGATGGAACACAATTCCCTTTAGCAACAAGGCTTACATTTCCATATACCAATAATATCGCGGAATATGAGGCATGCATCCTCAGCCTCAAAATGGCTTGCCACATGGAAATCTGCGAACTAAAAGTGTAAGGAGATTCATCACTTATCATATTACAGGCAAAGGGGGAATACAAGACTAAAGACCCCAAACCGGTGCCATACCATCGACATTTGACGGAGCTAATAGAAGAATTCGAGGCAATCACTTTCACATACGTCCCAAGAACTCAGAATCAGTTTGCAGATGCGCTCGCCACACTAGCATCTATGATTCAGATAACAGGGGGAGTCGAAGTCCAACCATTGAAAATAGACATTGAAAATTGACCCGCCTACTGTTTGGTAATTGAAAAAGCACAAGATGATAAGCCAAGAAAGCAAATACCCTGAAATGGCTAGCAAGAATGACCAAAGAACACTCAGAAGGTTAGCAAGTCATTTCTTATTAAGTGGGTCTATGCTTTACAAAAAATTGCCCGATACCACCTTGCTAAGATGTGTGGATAAAAATGAGGCATATGAACTAATGAAAGAAGTACACGAAGGGATATTATTGGCTAACCATGAATCAGATTGCATCAAATATGTCAAGCACTGTCATTTGTGTCAAGTGTACGCAAACCGGATAAATGCTCCGCCTAACGAGTTGCACTCGTTGTCTGCACCATGGCCTTTCTCCATGTGGGGGATCGACATCATTGGTCCAATCACTCTGACAGCATCCAATGGCTACAGGTTCATATTCGTAGCCATTGATTACTTCATCAAGTGGGTAGAAGCTTCATCATATACCAATGTTACCAAAGAGCTAATAGTCCGTTTCTTGAAAAGGGACATAATAGCTCGATACAGAGTTCCTAAGTCAATCATCACCGACAACGGTACCAATCTTAACAATAAATCGATGACCGGTTTATGTCAAAAATTCTACATAAACCATAGAAATTCAACTCCCTACCGACCTCAGATGAACGGGGCAATAGAAGCAGCCAACAAGAATATCAAAAAGATCATCGAAAAAATGACAACTACTTACAAAGATTAGCACGAGATGTTGCCATTTGCTCTCATGGCTTATAGGACCTCAATTAGAACATCTATTGGAGCTACCCCATACTCATTGGTATATAGCACTGAGGCAGTCTTGCCAGTCGAGGTCGACATACCATCATTCAGAATTCTGTCAGAAACACAGTTAACTGAATCAGACTAGGTGAAGAAGAGACTTAATCAACTGAATTTGATTGACGAAAAAAGACTCACTGCATTATTCCACGGCCAGTGTTACCGACAAAGGATGGCCCGAGCATTTAACAAGGAAATGAGACCTTGATGCTTTAAAGAAGGGGACTTGGTGTTAAAGAAAATTCTCCTGAATGCTCAAGATTCCAGAGGAAAATTTACCCCAAACTATGAGGGTTCATATGTGGTAATGAAGGTATTGTCTGGAGGTGCTCTGATATTAACTCAAATGGATGGTCCAAAATTGAGGGACCCCATTAATACAGATGCTGTTAAGATGTACTATCCTTAGGCAAGGGAATTGAAATTTTGCCAATGTTTATGAAAGCCAATATTCAATACAAGTTTCGTTGAGTCCAGTTTTCATTCTTTTTTACAAGCAAAGTTAATGTCTCTGAATGGTCGATAATTCCAATCGATTCTCATTAAGACAAACATTCCTAAACATTTTACCCATCATTTCACCAATGAATGATAAACATTGAAATGATAATGAATCTCAATAAATTTTGTGATATAATTCTACCTACGTTTGAGCATTAAAACTTGGTACATTAGTAGGGTAATACTACCATCAAAAGAGCCATGCACACAAGAAAGGAAGCGCATCAAGATCTTCAACCCTGTTTTAAAGCAAGAGTAAGCGAAGGAGAAGCAAACCAGCATGAAGGTTCAGTTATTTGGTTGCTATCCACGATAAATTGGTAAGCATCTTAGAATAAATAACTATCATCCATATCAAATCATTTAACTCATTCAGTAGAAGCATTTTCAAAAGCATAGGTTAGTCAGCCCACATTGGGGCACTTCCCTAAACATCTTCTCATAGGGTCAGCACATTGGGGCACCTTTCGAAACATGTCTTCCTACCATAGGTTAGTCAGCCCACATTAGGGCACTTCCCTAAACATCCTCTCATAGGATCAGCACATTGGGGTACCTTTCGAAACATGTCTTCCTACCATAGGTTAGTCAGCCCACATTGGGGCACTTCCCTAAACATCGTCTTTTAGGGACAGCCCACAAGGGCACCCTTTTTTGAGACTTTTCTTCCTACTATAGATTAGTCAGCCCACAACAGGGTACTTTCCTAAATATCTCTTTTCAAGGTCAACCTGTAGGGGCACCTTTCGAAACATTTCTTCCCCAGGGTCGCGAGTTTAAGAAGACGCTTCCCACCAAGGTTTAGTCAGCCCACAATAGGGCACTTTCCTAAACATCCCTTCAAAAACGTTAGCCCATAGGGGCACCTTCTGAGGCATGTCCTCTCGCTATAGGTTAGTTAGCCCGCGAAGGGGTACTTTCCTAGACACCTTTTCTTGAAGTTAGCTCATAAGAGCACTTTTCAAGTCTATTGATTAGTTAGCTCATAATAGCACTTTCAAACCCATTAATTAGTTAGCTCAGAGGAGCACTCTTCGAATCTATCAATTAGTCAGCTCATAGGAGCACTTTTCCAAATTTGTCGATAACCGATTAGTCAGCTCATAAGAGCACTCTTCGGCAGTATTTCTCTTCAAACAGTCGCTAGTCTAGTCAGACACTTCTGTTGACAGGTAGCCAGCTCATAAGAGCGCTTCCTAAGACAATCTTCTCTTCAAGGTTGCTAGTCCGATAAGACGCTTCCTATCATCAGCTATTCCACTTACAATAACACACTCCTAAACAATTCTTGAGATGGTTCTTATCGCCAATTAGTCAGCCCATAGAGCACTTTTTGGAATGATACATTACTCTAGATTGTTAGGTTGTTTAAGACCATTTCCTAAGCAATACCAACCATCACAAAATACTCGTGGGATTATTAGCTCATGGAGCATTTTCCTACTAGAGACCCAATTCTAGATAACCAGTCAAACCAAGGCGTTATCCATTCAGTCAAGAGGCAAAAAATGGCGTCTTTTTTGTCTTTGTAATTAAGTTTTTCAAACTTTACTACAAAGAGAGGCAGCTGTAAACACTCCATTTTTGCCCCTAATGATCAATAATGATCAACCATAAACAATTACCATTTTTTTTCAATTTTTTCTATTTTTTTCTCTAATTTATCAAAAATAGGAAAAATATTCAAAAAATCAAATAAATAGGAAAATATATCAATTTTGGAAAATAATTACAAAAATGGCAATAAAAAGGATTAAATAATTTTTACAAATTTTTGAAATTTCAAAAAATACAAAAAATAAACAAATCGCGTTGCATATATGCAAATTGCGAAAATAAAAAAATCGTGAAAGTGGGCTAGCCCAGTTGGTCCGAACCATGGTCTAAGGCACGAGGAAAGGGGCTTGGTCACGGGTTCGAAACGCGGGGGAGGCAAAATCCGCGTTTTGCAATTTTTTTCATCCTTGGGACACATGTCAACAGCTGATTAGCTGGAGCAGACGCACGCGCCAGGCGCGTGATCATCTTCAACCTTCGTCCGAGATCGCTGGCAAGGAGGAAAAATCGAATTTCTACCGTTTTGATTTGATTTTTTGCACAAATCCAACAAATCTTCAACTGAAATAGGATAAACATCATCCAATTAGAATCAAATCGCAACAAATCAAAGGATTTACACAAATCGGAGATGGGTTTTTCAATCGAAATCCGATTTGCTTCAATCGGATGAAATCCGAGCTTATCCAGCTCAATTCCTTGCGCCTATAAATAGAGGAGGAAGGGAGGAAGCTGGATCATGGATCAAAAGTGAGGAAAAGAGAGAGAATCGAAGCCTCGCCAAAATTCTCCAAGCCGCGACCATTGATTAAGCACCGAGCTACTACCAGGAGGCGTTTTTGGAGAAATCCACCGCCACGGTTGAGTTCCCTACCTCCGAAAACCTAGGAAACGACACCTCAATTACTTCGGAAGGCCGCTGGAACGCCATCAACGAGCACTCCCAGCCGCCGTGACCGATCGACCTGACTCGACTCACGCACCGGCTCGGATCCAGGTAAGTCGGATTTTTCAATTTTTTTATTTTATTTTATTTATTTCTTATTTGTTTATTTAGCTATTTTATTTTTTTTAATTTCTTTATTTATTTACTTGTTATTTATAATTCAAAAATGTAAAAATATTAGAATTTAGATTAGTTTTTTTTTAGGATTTAATTTAGGATGAATAATAATAGAAAAATAATTATTATAATAATAAATAATAAAAATATATAAAGAAAATGATAAAAATATATATTAGAAAAAATAGTAAATTTTAGATTTTAGTTTAGGATAGATAAATAATATAGGAGAAAATTCTTCAATAAAAATTAATAAGAATTATAAAATTATAAAAATTAACAAATAATTAATAAAATTTAATAAAATTTATAAAAATTTATAAAAATCAATAAAAATTTATAATAGTAGAAATGGGTTGAAAAAAATAGAAAAAATGAAATTTTTATCACTTAGAAAAATCATTTTCTTAAATAAATCCAAAATTGGTTTTTCCTAAAAATTATTATTTTCAAAAAATCAAATTTTCAAGTTTAGGCTTAGATTTTTTTTTAGAAAAATACTAAGATGGTAAAAACATAAATCAAAAGAAGTTTCATAATTAAAAATCGCCAACACATTAAAGTTTTTCAGGAAAAGCGAACTACGGCACGTTTGATCCTAAATAGCAGGTACATAAGCACCCATTTGGAGCAACCCTAAAAAGGACAAAAATCATTTTTTTAGAATAACTTATTCAAAAACATAATAAAAAGACAAAAGACAACAAAAAAATAAAAGACATTTTGGATAAGGTTTAGATTTTAGGAGATTAGGGTGGTAACCTTAGGGTTTTAATAGGTTAGCCTCTGAACTCAGAAACTTTGGTTTTCCCTTTCCTCTTTTCACAAAAAAAGAGAAGAGGAAATTACGCTAATCAGTGGTTCAAATTAGGATTGATCTACTCAATTAGTCCTAATTCAATCTTTCCCAACCACAGTTGGGTGGCAACTCCAAAACGAAACGAAATTCCTAACTCAAGTCGAGGGTCTACATTAGATAAGCATAGGGTCTAGTATAGATCGAATTAGGAATTGAAAATAAAAAATTAGACTCGACAAGGTTGAAATCAATGCCTATTACAATTACTACATTTAAACATTGCTAATATGGAAAAATTGTGGTTTAACTACGTTTAAACGTCACCTATCATAACTGTCAGTTACGTTTAAACATTGCTAATGGTAGTCTTTTACTATATTTAAGCATCACCAATATTACTCATTTGCCACGCTTTTTGTGTCCAATAATTATTTAATTGTGCTACTACTACGTTTAAATGTCGTAGATCCTATTACTATTAGCAATGTCTAAACGTTGCTAATGGTAGTCTTTTACTATGTTTAAACGTAGCTTATAGTATTGATTTACGGTACTTTTTTTTTAGCCTTTAAAATTTTAATTGTCATTTTACAATGTTTAAACGTCGCATATAACCTATTTTTAGCAACGTTTAAACATCGCCCAATATAACACATTTAGCTATGTTTCCACCTTAGCGACGTTTATGAAATAAACATGGTGGATATTTTTTGCGATGGACCTTTAGCAATGTTTATTAAACGTAGCTAAATCTTTTTTGCGACGTTCATTTCATATTTAGCAACGTTTATTAAATGTCATCTAACATTGAAATTCCGGCAGTGTGTAGATGAGCTAAAGAAAGAAATATTGAAAGAGGTACATTATTCCATGTACTCCATACACCTTGGAAGTACCAAGATATATTAAAATCTGAAAAAATATTACTGGTGGAGGAATATGAAGAGAGAAATTACTTATTATGTTTCTAAGTGCCTAACATGCCAATAGATCAAGATAGAACATCAAAGACCCGTTAGCATGTTACAGCTTTTACCTATACCAGAGTGGAAATGGAAACATGTGACCATAGGCTTCATCACAGAACTATCTAAATCAGTGACTAAGTTGAACACCGCATGGGTGATTGTGGACTAACTTACAAAATTAGCTCACTTTATACTAATAGGTACTGGGTACAAACTTGAGAAACTACACAAATTTACATCAAAGAAATTGTAAGGTTACATGGGGTACCAATTTCCACAGTGTCAGATAGAGACACCAGATTTATGGGGAGATTTTAGAACAATCTGCATAGGGCTCTAAGGATAAAGCTATAATTCAATACGACTTTTCACTCACAAATGGATGGTCAGTCAAAGCAAACAGATATTGGAAGACACGTTGAGGGCGTGTGCATTGGACCTTGGTGGAAATTGGGATGAACATCTGCCCTTAGTGGAGTTCGCATATAACAAAATTTATTAAGCTACCATGTAGATGGCACCATAAGAGGTGTTATATGGGAAAAACTGTCAATCGCCCTTGCATTGGGACAAAGTGGGTGAGAAATAGATATTAGGTCCTAATCTAGTACCAGATGCAGTTGACAAAGTAAAGTTGATCAGGTAAAGAATGCAATCAGCCCAAAGCCTTCAAAAGTCATATGCAGACAAGGGGAGATGGCTATTAGAGTTCCAAGTGGGAGACCATGTATTATTGAAGATCTCACCTATGAAGGGAGTGATAAGGTTTGGACTGAGGGGGAAATTGAACCCCAGATATGTGGGACCTTTTGAAATTTTTGAGAGAATTGGACCAATAGCATACAGACTAGCTAACAAGTTTAGCTAGGGTACACAATGTATTCCACATTTCCATGCTAAGGAAATATGTGCCTAACCCAGACCAAATCACTGCACTAGAACCTTTGCAAGTGCAACCAAACCTCATGACAGCGGAGAGACCTATCAGAATCATAAACACTAAGGAGCAGATTTTGAGAAGATGGGTCATTAAGTATGTTAAAGTGTAGTGGAGTAATCAAATAGAAAGATGAGCAACTTGGGAACTGGAAGAGGAGATGAGAAGAAGGTATCTAGACCTCTTCGCTAATGATAGGAATCAAAATCCTACAAGACCTATCACTAGGCAAAAGCCAAAGGAATTCAAAAATTAGCGATGAGAGTCCTCTTTGAACAAACCGACCCCGGAAATATTTGTATACTAACCTCTTTTCTATTACTTATGTGTTGTGTATTCTAGCAAGCATACTTGTCGGGTTTTACAGGGCGATGGACAAACTCACTAAGACTCAGCTTGTGAGTTATTCATGGACTAACCTAAACCGAAGATGAACTGGACCAACAAATTTACTTGCTTGACTTAAAAAACTAGCTCTTTAAAGACCATTTTTGTACTTATAATTTTATTATTGAACCGATTACTTTGTAATCATTTTAGGACATTTTTATTTGATTGTATTTGTTGAATTAGGACAGGCTACATTAGTGGCACAGATGTAATTTTTTGGACATTTCAACCCTAATTAGAGCAAGTATAAATATTTGCTAACTAAGGTTTTTAGAGAGACTTTTGATAATTTGAAAAACATACTCTTGTGGCCGTGAGGAGTCCCCTTGCATTGCCATTAATCTCTTATCAATTTCATCATTGAAATCGTGGCGAGAACCAACTTGAGTGATTGTGAGTAATATCAATCATTTCTTATTGTTTTACAAATTGTACTTAGTGAGTCATATCTAGGTGCTTTTTGTTGTTTCCTTTGGTTCACATGAATTTAGGGTTCTATTTTCAAATTTGAAACTTTTCAATTTGAATTGGAATCTTAGTTCATTTCCTTTATTAACCATTGATATTCTTGCAATTGATTGTTCCATATATCCATTTGGTTTCCATTTTCGTGAATTAAGGTTAATTTGTGAGGGGGTTGATCAAGCTAATTGTTATTGGTTGTTATTGTTGTTCACGCCTCTAGTGGAGTTGGTTTTTATTGGATTATGTTATGTGCTTGAATCATTTAAGCATATCTTCATTTGGTGTCATATTATACTTGGTTTAACAATTCAAATTCATAGGGGATTAGGGACTTACACCTCTTGTGGAGTGGTTGTTGATTGGAATTGCTTCCATTGATTGAGTGTATGTGCTTTAATCATTTTAAGCAAATCAGCTAAGGATTTAAAGAAATCTCCAATAAGCTTGATACCTTGAATGATTGCATTTAAGGTGACACCTTTATCAACATTGGGGATTTCCAACATTATAACATTGAATCTATTAAGGTAATCCTTGATTGGTTCATCATGACCCTATTTAATCAAGTTCAGCATTGATGAGTCTTTCACAAGGAACTTACTAGCTAAAAAGTGTTGCTGGAACTAGTAATTTAATTCATTGAATGAAGAGACGAAGTTGTTTAGTAGATTGTGATACCACATATGAGCAGCCTTGCGTAGGGTGCTTAAAAAAGCTTTGCAAGCCACTGCATCACTAAGGCCGTGCAAGTTCATCATTGTTCTAAAGTGGCATAAGTGATCATTTGAGTATGTAGTATCATCATATGTTTTAAGCTACAGGAGGTAGTTGTTCGATGGTAAGACCTCATCCTGGATTGTTTGAATGAAGGTAGCTTGATTTATGAAAAATTTGGCTAATGGATCAAACATTTTGCTCTCTTTCAAGTCAAAGAGCCTCTTGATATAATCATTGATTTGGTTGATGTCCATGTCATCAACTTGCTTATTAGCCCACATACGAGTGTCTAATGGCTTAAGCAAGTTGTTTCAAGTAGGGTTAGCATTGAGGCTGTGTAATGTAACTAGTAGGGCATTATGGGAACATGCTCTACCTTAGGAGGCTATAAGGAGAATTTGATCAACAGGAGCAAGGTTGTGATTTTTCACAGACCTAGCTTGCTAAACAGCCTATAAAGCTAGTGCTGATAGAGATGGTAGAATGTTATTGTATGGTGGGTCTAAAGAATGTGTGGACACATTCTCCAATTTGGGCATATTGTTGAGTTGATCTAATTCTGCCACTTGGGCTTAGAGCTTAGTGTTATCATTACTTATTAATTCATTTTGGGTTTCCAGCATTTTACAAAGATTTTCTAGATCTAAAAAAGTTAGACATTGATTTAATAGGAGTGTATTTTTGTAGTTTGATGGTGAGGTTATAAGGATGCTATTGTTTGGATAGTTCAGTTCACTATCAAAGTGTCTATAGTTTCCTTTGATTTTGTTGTTTTAGAGCAAGGTGCCATTTGTTTAGTCATGAGTAAGATCACAAAGATGGCGTCAAATGTTGTGCTAAGTTTTCGAAAGGGTGGTTGAATCGCCTATAAGGTAGAAACCAATTAGGTTATGGGGGTGCTGGAGTTTGTTCCGACATGACCACTTCGATGCTTAAGTCAGCACAAGAGAAGAAAAAGGGGAATATCAAGAATTTGACTGTTCAAAAGTTCTTTACTCGATTGTCCTTATCCTCTATTTATAGGTGTCTTGGATGATCCTAACTCGAAAGGTGCATTAATTCCCAAGTTCTTCTCCTAATATGGTAAAGGTGTATCTTTGGCCAATTCCCTTTCCTTATTCATAGCATTCTCACGCGTTTATCCATTGTAGAGATAGGTGCAGGAGTTCGATCTGGAGGAAGAGGTCAAGAACTCTCAATTTAGAGCCAAATCGTGTAATTTTGAGTCGAAAGAGGTTAGCATAAGCAAAAGGAGCTCAAACGAGAGCTTAAATAAGCTGGCATGGATCCTGGGAGATCAAGTCCAAAATATTCTATCAATAGGATTAAATAAATAATAAAAAGAAAATCATAGAAAAGGAAAGTTGAATAATAGGAAACCTAATAGGGATAAGTATCACCTTCTTAAGATAGGAAACTTCCACCAACCAAGAAACTCTATAGATAAGATTTTAAATCTTTCCTCATAAATTGCTCTAATAAAAAACCACTTACTGCGTATGAAGAGAGAGCCCCACCTCAAGATCATGTTAAAATTGTTAGGTTAGAAATCTCAACCTAATTGTAATTTCATTTTTTCCATTAGTGAATTTAAATAACAATATAATTATAACCTTAAATCATTCATAAATTAATTTTCATAAACAATAGAAAATCGATATTTTAAGATTAAAAATCATGTTTCTTTATCTAAACAACCTTTTAGAGAAAATAGCAATTTAGAATTTCAATTTGTAAACTCCTATTGAAAGTAATTAATACCTCTAAAAAATAAAATTCAATATGAAGAGATGAATTTATCAAAATAAATTTTTTAGTTAACATAGACTTAACCTTTAATTGCAAAAACTACAAGAAAATGAAAACTCATAAATTAGAAACCTCATTTATTTTAGGCCAAAAAATAGAAATCTCATTAAAAAATAAAAATGACTTTAAATTAAAATGATTGTAATGTTTAATTGAATAAGTAGAAAAATTAAGTTATAAATTTAGACCTGTTATTCAAAATCCATAAAAATTAACACCTAAATCTTAACCTTCTCAAATTTATTTTCCATACCAAAAACCTTAACAATGGTCTACATACTGAAAGCTAGACTAGTAGAAAGAATCTAATAACAAATTAATTAAGTTGCTAATTCTCATATTGATAAAAAATCTTATAGGCCCTTGAGTCAAAATCCTAAACTCAATTTTAGGTGAAACTAGGCTTGAACATGCGAAAACAAGCTAAATCGACCTAAAGTGCTTGACTACTTATACAATATAGTTGACTACATTTTGTCACTAATCAACCATTTTAGTATTCTAGTCCACTAAAATTGTCCTCCCCCAATCTAATCCACCACTTCCCCTAATCTTTTCTCATTGAACAAATTATTACAACGAGTTTCTTAAATCAGACAACATTTTAGGGAAAGCTATAAATTAGAATTTCTATATAAGTAATCTTTATGAAAATGATTAAATTCCTAAAATCCCACCTTTAAACTTGCAATCTTTGTATAACTTAATGTTCATAAACTTTTGAGATAAAGCTTCAAAAATCCAAATAAACAAGATTAGTGAACTAGAGTGGTAAAGGTTAAAGCCATAAAATTTGTGGAAAAGGACATAGTACCCTAACTAAAATTTTAAAACATAAATTTAGGTAAAAACTTTGGAAAACA
Source organism: Laguncularia racemosa (assembly GCA_037954665.1). Classification (NCBI taxonomy): domain Eukaryota; kingdom Viridiplantae; phylum Streptophyta; class Magnoliopsida; order Myrtales; family Combretaceae; genus Laguncularia; species Laguncularia racemosa. Next base: position 2,025,321 of record JBBMOL010000068.1, read on the forward strand.
AGGAAAAATCTAATAAAAAATGAAGCCTTCTTTTGGTGACAAAGCTGAGATTTGGATAGCCATCCCCACATTAGTCCCATTCGACCACCCACTCCTAAATTTGATTATTCCCTTTCCCTTTGCTTTGTCATTTTCTACTCCTTATTGCAACTTCTAAAACCTATACTTAACCTCAAACCTTAATCATTAACCAAAAACTTAAGAGTCAACTCAAATTATGTTTTTAAGAGTAATTTAAAATTTAAGAAAACCGCAAATACATGCCCTAAATTATTGGTCAAGTGTAATAGATTCTCTAGATTGAAAAATTCTTCATCTCCCCCACAACTCTTCAAAATATGTATGTACACTCAAAAAATCACTAAAAATAAAAATTATCACTATCTATGTTCCTTTTAGAGGCAATTTATGGATTTTACAATAGGTTTAGCTCATTTGGATATGTTCAAAAATTATGAGGAAATGAAGTCAAACTTTGGGATTTTAGGAGTTTATTCTCACTTGACCAATAGTTTGAGGGGATATATGTGCAATTGTTCCTAAATATCTTTTCTCTATTTTATGATTCTCTAGAGTCATTAAAGGAATAAGACTTTGAACAATTTATTATAGACATGAGTTGCAAGCAAGTGTTGGTTTTACCTTGTTTAATTAAATGTTGTTGTAAATTTAGTGAATGAATTTAATTATGGCCAATATTGAGACTAGTAGTCACTTTGGATAGGTGGCTATGAATTGAGTATTTGTTACTTATCATAGTTTGGATGTTTGGAATGAAGTAATTATAGGTAGGCACTAATGCCATTTAGTTATGGATAAGTGCATTGTTGATATGATGAAACTATAGGCAATATGGATAGAGACATCTCAAGAGAAGTGATCAATAGGACATAATCTTGGTATGAAGAGCAAATGAGTATCAAGGCGGTAAACTGTGCTATCAATAGTTGATATAAATAGTTCAACCATTATAATACGATTGGTTTTGTTATTATTAGAAAGGGATAACATTGGTGGTAGTTTAAGCTCCTAGACACTAAGGAAATTTTTGTTTGAGATTGTCTATGTAATCCCTATATAAATTAATATAGCTAATTGGGAGTTGTGTATCATGGGTGCTTATTGCTGCATTATATATATCCATTTGTGTGTGCATATTAGGTAGCACAACATAGTTACTTGTAGCATTTGATAGCTTGCATATTGTGAAGATTCATTCTAAAACATTTTAGGCATAAAGATTATTAGATGAAAAAGATAATAGGAGAATTTAGGTTTCTAGAGCTTTACTCGTGCTTACTAGATAATGGAGAGATGTGATAAATTAGAGTGTCCTACTAGTTTCGAATATGACAAAAGTCTTCAAAATCTATAAGCGGCTTTTCTCACAACAAAGTCAAAAATTGAGTCTATTGGTAGGAAAAATCGATAGCAAAAACCTTATTAATAATATCCACTTTATGGAAGTGTAATGTGAAAACCGTGAAGTTGATATAAGAAAGTTATTCTATTCATAATGAAACTTCAAGCAAAAAGTAAAATTTTTTAACTCATGAATCAATAAACATTACAACATATAAAATAAAGATAGAAAATGCCTAACTTTCTAGTTAGTGACATGCATTTTCTTTCTTTCTTTGATTTTTCTTTTTTAATAATTAACAAAGCCCTACCTTAATAGCCTTAAAAAGGAACTAACCCAACAAAAAAATTCAAATTACAATTACATGGAATTGTTAGCCATTCTAAACTTACAAATCATTGCAATTCTTGACAACTTAAGGGAGAAGCTATTTTTTTGCTAAATGTGGAACCGATAGCATGTAATAAAACTTAAAGTTGATTTGAATAATCATAGTGTTTAAGTGGAGAAAATTATATAGTTGTGTTACTAATATCCATAATATATTCAAAGATATTGAATTAATTTTTCATTTGAGCACTAATTGTTAATTGCTCTTGTTACCCCAATTCAGTCTTAAGCTAGGATGGATCTTCATATTAGCAAATTCCAACCTGCAAGACGAATGTGAGCTATTGGGATGCTGAAGGTATTTTCGACATTTGGACTCCAATGCTCAAGTCAGAGAAGCAATATGAGAGTATGGCAATCAAAGTTTATAGAGTATTAGATAATTTACCTAGTTAAAGGGACTTTTTATAGTGTTGTTATGATGTTATATTTTAGATAAGTAAATCTTTTCGAAGACATCCTATTTATAATAAGAAATATCCATTAAAGTATATTCTTTAAAGAAATTAGATTACTTTTCTGATTTATTTCTATTAATTTAGGTACTTTTCTATTACGTAGTTTTACTCAAATAAAGTGGTTCTTGGATCTCAAGGCGATTTAAGCCAATAACAATATAATTATTCGAAGATTGATATCCCACAATCATTAACCAGTTCACTGATCGAGGGATGACATCAAAAATCACAACATAAAACATCAAAAGTAATTGTGCATGTCCCATGCCTCTTGGAACGCGAATCACATGAATCCCAACATAAAAACAACAAATGAACGTGATGTCAGTACTACTAGCTAGATTCAAAATTTAGCTATAGTAGATGTCGTTCTACTATGAAGGACTGAGATACCTAGGAGCGCTCCTTATTTTCTCGGGATCACAACTCGGCTCTGCGAGTGCTTGTCAATGCTAATAGAATAACAAATCGAATAGAGGAACTCCCATACGTTATATGAATGGATTGATGATAGATATATATAAATAAATAATTAATATACAGAAATTTTTATGATTATTTATAGTAATTAATAAATATAATTGTGCGAAAATACATTCAACTGAACTTAGTAAAAAACTATCTGATTTTTCCTCCATTGGGAGCAAGCTTCCCACTTGCATCGGTACTCTTTTCAATCTAAGTGTATTGGTACCTTATTTCACCCTTACCCAATTTGATTATTATCTGAGAGATAATAAAAGGAAAGTTATATAATATGAAACCTAAAAAAGATAAGTATCACCTTTTTAAAGATAGATATCTCCCACCTTTTGAGAAACTCTATAAATAAGATCTTAAGTTTTTCTTTATAAATCACTCTAGTAGAAGACCACTTACTATGCACTTGGAGAGAGGAACACCATCTCAAGATTATGATAAAAATTCTAGGTTAAAAATCTCAAGGTTACATACTTAAATATTGTTATTTTTTTTAAATTATGTAAATATTATACTCATAAAAATTATTACTAAAATAGGTTTCGAAGACATGAATCTCATCTGCACCTTCAAAACAAATTATGTCCTCAATCCTATTGTCCAATTTTATATTCTATTTACACTCATCGTAGATTTAGAAACAAAAATCACGTGGTAACAGTACACAAACTAAAAAAATGTAAATACACTAGCAGTTAGAAACACAAAAAATACCCATATCAGATCTAGTTTTTCTCTCATTCGCACAAAAAGAAGAAGAAGAAGAAGAAGTGATTCTGCATAGAAAAAAAAAAAGATTTGCCCAAATCTAAGTGGTTTCTAAACAACTAATCAATTATGGTATGTTTTTTTTTTTTTAGAAAAGTTCGAAGTTTTTTCATCTATGTTGAAGTTTTTTAATCTGTATTTGTATTTGGTATAAGATTTTAGAAAAATATTATTATTATTGTATTTTATAGAAAATGTTATTGGGTATTGTTAGATTATAATTTATTAAATATGATTTATAGAAATGTTGCAATACATAACATGTAATATTAATTTTTGTATTAAAACGAGGATTTGTTGTTGTAAGGAATGTGAAATATGTAGGACGTCAAATAATTATTGTAGTATTATAAAATAATACAGAATTTTTTGAAATATTTAGTAGAAAAATATTATTAAAAAATAATTTTGAACAAATATTTAGAAAAAAATTGTTTGGAAATAGTGGGAGAAAAATTAAAATTAAAATTAGAAATGACACGATTTTTTGTGTATGTAAATATTAAGAATTTTGTTATTAAAAATATAAAAAATTATTCTAATGAAAATTTATAATATTTGGAATGTGAAATAATTTTTACAGTGTTGTAAAATAATATAAAAATGGTTAGAATTTTTAGTAGCAAAAATGTTATTAAAAAATAACATTTGAAATTTTTTTAGAAAAAATTCGTTTGGTAATAATGGGGAGAAAATTTAATATTTGAAATGTTATAGAATTTTTTTTTTTAATTTTTATAATGTTGTTATTGAAAATTGTCATATTTAGTTAAAAGCTTATAATTTATATATATTGTGGATAGGAAAAGAATGGTTGATTACATGAAGTTGATGGTCTATGTATTTAGAAATATTGTGACTGGTAACTAGGAGTCGGAGTATGATAGGGATCCAGTAAAGAAGTTGAAAATGAAAAAAAAAATGTCAACTACAACAAATTTTTATACAAAACATGTCACAACATCAGAGTTGATCTAACCAAAGTGGGGGTTGAAATAATTCACAAGCATCCTATGTTCCATGGGGGCAACACGTGTTATGCGTTGATGGCAATCAGAGACGGTGGGGATGTTGAAAATTTTATTGAAATGACTGAATTATATGAAGATTGTAGCATACAACAATCACTCATCAAAATTCTTGACAATTTGGGGGACCCCTTGGTAAGGTAGATATTCAATATAAGCAATCAACCACATTTGTTGAATGACATTGCAGAAATGCAGCTGAAGTTGTTGTCATTTTAACCCTTAATTCCAACCGTGATAGAAGTGAATGATGAGGATGAAATGGATAGAATAGTTACTCAAGTATTACAACAACCAAACATAGGGGATTCGTATATGGTTCATTTAGGAGCGGATGCTATAACTGACACCGATGGTGGAATGGGTATTGAGTAGGAGAGTAGAGATAACAAAGAGAGTTCTGATGAGGAAAATGAGGAGAGTCGGAATGAGGAAGATGAAGTACCGAAAGAAGAGTCTCCAACCGTACATACTTACTCGAGATAGCCAATATATCAAGCAGAGCAACCTGAACCACCAACCATGGTAGTTAGAGATCTTATTCCATATTACAATTTTGGGAGCGATAGTGGTTACATTTATTTCAAATAGGAGCAAACCAATATTTGTAGTGGTTTAAGTAGTAGTGGCGATTTATATAGGGGCATGAGATTCAGGACGAAAGTAGATGTCATTCAAGCAATGAAGTCTTACTATATGAAGAACCATTGCAAGTTCATTGTTGTAGAGTCTAGTCCACTATTGTAGTCTATTTATTGTTTAAGAAGGGATGACAGTTGTAAATGGAGGCTTCAGGCTTGAAAGAAGAAGTTGGAGGGTATGTTCGTGGTGATGAGATTTAAGGGTCCACACACATGTAATAACTTGTTGATTAGTCAGGATCACCCACAACTAGATTTCAATCTCCTTGCTACTTGATTTGTAAATCTTCTTAGGGACAGTCTTGATATAAAGGTGGCTGAGCTGACTTCTATTGTCAAACAGGAATTTGGCTACAAGATAAGTAGGATGCGGATTTGGGAGGGAAAGAAATAGGCTATCGAGCTCGTGTACGAGAACTGAGAGAAGTCTTACAATGAACTACCAAAACTTCTCAATGTAATATAAAATACGAATCCTGGAACATGAATAGATTGAGAGTGGAGCAAATCTAGTACCCCTAATGTGTCTACTTTGAAGTGGGTATTCTAGGCATTTGGGTTCTGCATCACAGTGTGGAGATTCCTTAAACCTATTATTACCATTGATGCCACTTATCTGTATGGGAAGTATATCCACAAGTTACCAGCTATTTGTAACGTTGATAGCAACAACCATATACTTCTACTAGCATTCGCTTTGGTTGATCAGGAGACAGTTGAGACATAGGGTTGGTTTTTTAGGAAACTGAAGGAATATGTTATCGGCGACTGTGAAGGTCATGAAACCATTTACCTCATATTAGATAGACAGGTAGGCATCGGATCAGCAGTCCAAGAAGAAGCGAATGGATGGTGGCCTCCATTTGTGGTGTGGCGGTTCTACCTTTAACACATTAAGAGCAACTTTAACTCAGCACATAAAAACACTCGGTGTAAGAAGTTAGTCAAATATGGCAGGTTGCAAGAACAGTCTCGCAATTTGAATTATGTGATGGAGCAAGTGGGGATGATTAAGCCGGATGTGTTAGACTAGTTTGACGACGTGTCATTGGATATGTGAACACTAGCTCATGACAGTTGCTATCGATTTTGGTATATGACCTCCAACGTTGTTAAAAGCTATAATTCCGTGTTAAAGGGGGCTCGAGGGTTACTTATGACTATTTTGGTGAAGAAAACGTTCTACAGCTGTTTCGAGTACTTTGTCTAGAAGCGTACGAAGGCATTGAAGAATATGGCGAAAGGTAGAATTTTCAACAAATATGCAACCTAAAAAATCGACCAATGGAGTTCACAAGCTAGCAACCACAAGGTCATTGACTACATCAAGTACGATAGAGCTTTTGAAGTCCTCACTGGTAGTCGTCGTGCCGCTAGTAGGTTAAGGGGAGGGGGCAAAACACATGTTGTTGACTTTACCCATAACACATGCAGTTGCCAGAAGTGACAAATATACAGAATTCCATGCACCCATACATATGCAGTGACCGCCTCGCTTAGGTTTGATATGATGCATTCCATACCCGATTGGCACAGATAGACACATTAAGACTAAACATATATGATGTGCTTCAAGCCTATAAGGGATGAGTTGGATTAAAAGCCAATACACTTCTCATCACTTTGCCTAAAGGGAGACCTCGTACAAAAGAAGGGAAAGCCTAGGCGGAAAAGATACCACATGGAGATGGACATTAGGGAGCGTCTAGATCAAATCACATGTGGACTTTACGAAAGGGAGGGCCATAATAGAAGAATGCGCCCGCGTTAACGTGATAATGGTAACTGATGGATACCAATACATATTTCAGCACATTCGACATTGCATTTATGATGCTAACAGTAGCTTTTTCTCTTTTACAGCTTAGATGAATCCTCGACTACTTCATCCAATTTGTTTAAAGACATGGTAGAAAGGGGATGCTTGATATTCTGTATATATACTTGTAATTTTGTCATTTATTGAGAAGTTGTTTTGAATGTCAATTTGTTTAGACATTTGTTAAACGTTATGAAATATTCAAAGTTGTAAAATCGTACATTTACACATTGCATGTAAAACAAGTAAGGGGTAACGATGTTAGTGGATGGAATGTGTACTAATTTATTAAAAATTGTAAAAATACATCAACTTAATCATTGTAGTAGACCATATACATATGAAAGGAATTAAAAAAAAATCATTGCTTCATATCTCTTACCCCTAGTCAATTGCTTAGCTAGCTGAGCGAAGGTATTGGTTAACTTTGCACGCAGAGTTGGAGGAGCTTCAAACTCCTAGGTTAGATGCTAGTGGGGGGTACTATCGAATGCTCATGAAGGCATGAGACTCCACTCTATTGGCTAGCTGGATGATTCACCTTAGTACATAGGTTGTTTTTCAAGGCGTTTTTTCTATGGAGCTAGTGGTGTTGGGATAGGACCACTTATAGAATGCCAATGCAGTGTCTCATATTAGAGGAATAACGGCCTTGAGCTAGTATGCACCGCATCGGAATCAATATGCATTTATTTGTCCTGCCGTAAATTTTCCTATGGCTTACCTCATTTTCGAGGTCATCGTCGTCCCCCCGTTCGTTGCCCCACCAAAATGGATTCTACCTCCTCCTGAGTACTCTACTATTGCGATTGTGGGTACAACGTTACCTCCTCATGGTGAAGCATGAACTAAAGACCCTAAGCAGCTATTCTCACGATCGTGTCTCTATTCGGCGATAAGCAAATTTGTTGTAAGGTGTTACCCTGCAAGTATGAACAAAACATAAATTAAGCTTAATAAGATCATGTAATTATTTGGATATTATTGAGTGTTTTTGTAAATTTTACTTACAAAAAATCCAAGAACAGCCCCCATGCATCTAATGTATCGCCTACTAATCGATCCATAACATTATAGATAACTATCATGCACACCACGAGGGCTATTCATATGAATGACTTGATCAACCCGTTGTTCTCACATGTTCAAATACACTACATGTTAGATTGTCCAATCAACATCAATCCAGCCACGCAGGTCGATTTCATGGAGCTTCGGCTGCATGTTCATCAGCTGCGAGATATATTGGAACCCACCAAATTGCCTCGCCACTAGATCTGGGAAATGCCACTCGATAATGTAGAAACAAATAAGTGGCACCCAAGGCATCCAAATGTGCATGCCAGCTTTACAGAAATACGACAGGAAATTAATTAAATTCCCATCGTACGACTCCCATTCAACTTGAAAATAGGAAATTATATTGACTTCAAATGATAAATACAATTAATTGTAAGGAAAAAAAAATGGTTATTGAAGTACCTACGACATTTTTTGCCTGTCCAACACATCTCGATATGCGCCAACTACATGGGTGGGGTAAAACTGCATGTCCCTCGACGCGTTCCAACGTGCCGCCAATAGACATCCAGCTAGTATAGATAGTCCATGTTAACTAATGGGTACAATGTAGGGAAATCTATCCTAGGCCCACACTTGTAGCAAAATGGCAGCCCCTCCAATCTCGTGTGCCGATGGTGATGACGTGACACAAAATTGGCGATACAACCATGCCAAACATGTGAACCCCCGGCTATATGTTCCAGCAATGTCGAAATATTCCAGCAAAGGTAACCACATCGCATAAACACGACAGAGTGACAGCTCACGCCGTCGAATAGCGAGGGTTGCTTGATTCTATGCTAAAAACATGTGAAACGTTTTCCTATTTCTAATGCAACAAAAACCAATTGATAAGTGAAAGGTCGGTTACCTCTCTGTCCCAAATGGCCTGTAATCGATAACTCCCCTACTATGTCAAGACTGAAGGACTGAAAGGTCCAAACTCCATCTATTATGTAAAACCATATAAATAATTTACATTTAAAACAAATACAAAATTTTTCAATAATTAATTAACGGTTAATCACCTTTGATTAATGGATAATAAATAACTACTTAATTTTATAACCGATTCTACAAAACCATACAAATAATTTACATTTGAAACAAATACAAAATTTTTCACTAATTAATTTTATAAGCTATAACTAACGACATATTAACAACTAATCGCCTTTAATTAATGAATAATAAAAAACTACTTAATTTTATAACTAATTCTACAAAACCATACAAATATTTTATATTTATAACAAATACAAAATTTTACACTAATTAATTTTATAACAATTAATTAATGATATATTAACGACTAATCATCTTTAATTAACGAATAATTATTAACTGCTTACTTTTATAACTAATTCTATAAAACCATATAAATATTTTACATTTGCAACGAATACAATTTTTTTACTAATTAATTTTATACCAATTAATTAACAACATATTAACAACTAATCCCCTTTAATTAACCAATAATTAGTAACTACTTACTTTTATAACTAATTCTAAAAAACCATATAAATATTTTACATTTGCAACCAATACGAAATTTTTTACTAATTAATTTTTTAGAAATTAATTAATAATATATTAATGACTAATCCCCTTTGATTAATAAATAATTAATAATTAATTAATTATATAACTCATTCTACAAAACCATACAAATATTTTCACTTTGCAACAAATACAAAATTTTCACTAATTAATTTTATAACAATTAATTAACGATATATTAACGACTAATCACCTTTAATTAACGGATAATTAACAACTACTTACTTTTATGGATAATTCTACAAAACCATACAAATATTTTTCATTTACAACGAATACAAAATATTTAACTAATTAATTTTTTAGCAATTAATTAATGATATATTAACGACTAATTCTCTTTAATTAATAGATAATCTACTTACTTTTATGATTAATTCTACAAAACCATATAGATATTTTACATTTGCAGCCAATACGAAATTTTTCACTAATTAAATTTTTAGCAATTAATTAACGATATATTAACGACTAATTTCCATTGATTAACGAATAATTAATAACTAATTAATTATATAACTTATTCTACAAAACCATACAAATATTTTCACTTAGCAACAAATACAAAATTTTTCACTAATTAATTTTATAACAATTAATTAATAACATATTAACGACTAATCACTTTTAATTAATGAATAATTAACAACTACTTACTTTTATAACTAATTCTATAAAACCATACAAATATTTTTTATTTGCAATGAATACAAAATTTTTCACTAATTAATTTTATAGAAATTAATTAACAACTAATCACCTTTAATTAACGTGTAATTAACAACTACTTATTTTTATGACTAACTCTACTAAACCATACAAATATTTTACATTTGCAACAAAAAAAATCACTAATTAATTTTATAATATTTAATTAACGACATATTAACAACTAATCACTGCTAATTAACAATTAATTAACAATAACTTAATTTAATGACTAAGTTTACAAAAATGCATTATAATAACATATAAACATAATTCATTTTCTAATTTTAATTAATCATATATTAACAATTAATTAATTACTAATTAATAGCTAATTAATAATAACTACTATTTCAATAAAATTTATGCAGTATATATATATATATTTACGTGCATTTTCTTTTTTTTTGGCATTTATCTAAAGTAGTATAAGAGCAACAAAAATAAAATTTTTCTTATGAAAACATATCGAAACCTTAATGAAGATATTTTCACATACGTAAAACTTGTGTAAAACACAAATTATGAAAACAAAAATTTCAAATAACAATATAGAGTGAAATTTGAAGAGGATATTGAAAAATAGAAATGTGGACATATGAACTGAGAATTCGTATTTATATCAGAAATTGTCAATGCAAATGTTTTCTTATATATTACAAATTACATGTTATGATACTGTGTAAATTTATTGTATCATTTTTATAGGTTTGTAGAAGTACTTTTATAATATATTTATAGATTTGCAGTTTCTTTATAGATTTACAATGTTATAAGCTTTATAAGTTTGCATAATACGATTCCATATGGTTGTAGGTTAAAAAAAAAATTGTATTGAAGGTGTAGACTTGGTCTGCGCCTTCCGTGTATAATTTTTCCGTATTCCTAAAATCATAAATGTGATCCACATTTTCGAAACCTATTTTAGTAATAATTTTTACAAGTATAATATTTACGTAATTTTTTTCAAAAATAACAATATTTAAGTATGTAACTCAAAAATCTCAACCTAACTTTAATTTCATTTTCTTATTAGAGAATTTAAAGAATAATATAATCATAACCTTAAATTGGTTGTAAATTAGAAATTCTCATAAAGAAAGCACAAAATCAACCTTTCTAAGATTAAAAGTCACATTTTTCATTATCAAACAACCTTTTAGTGAAAACTATGATTTACAATTTCAATTTATAGACTCTCAACTAAGTAATTAATGCATCTAAAAAAATGAAACTCCAAATGAAGAGATAAATTTCTCAAAGAATAAATTTCACAATAATAGACTTTAGGTGCAAAAACTTCAAGAAATTGAAAACTAAAAAAAATCTAGATACCCAATTATCAATTAATAATGACGTTTTCTATTTAAATACCCAATTGATCCATCCTATTGGAAGACTAGTATTCATACCATTTAGCTACAAGGCCAATGGCAATTAATAAAGACTTTAAATTTGAAAGATTGTAATGTTTAATTGAATAGGTAGATAAATTAAGTTAGATATTTAGAACCTTTACTCAAAATCCACAAAAATCAAACCCTAAATCTTGACCTTAGCAAATTTATTTCCCTTACAAAAGACCCTAACTATGGTTTGTACCCTAAAGCCTAAACTAGTAAAAAGAATATAATCACAAATTAATTAAGTTACAAAGCCTTAAATTGACAAAATAACCTTATAAGCCCCAAATCAAAATCCTTAACCCAATGTTAGGTGAGATTAAGCCTTAAAATGTGAAAGTGAACTAAATGTGAGCCAAATTAACATAAGTGATTAACTAATTAAATATTAGCAGTCGACTACATGTAGTTACCTATCAACCATTCTAGTATTTCGATCCATTGAAATTGCCTTTTCCCAATCTAGTCAACTACTTCATCTTTTCGATTGACTTAATTCCCTTATTTCATATAAATTTTGCTCTAAATTTTCCCCTGACTTATTTCTTAACTCCATATTAAGTTAGAAACACCCTCAAAACCCTAAAATCAACCTAAATCAAGTAAAATAGGTTAAAAATAAACTTTAGCTAAATAAATATAATTATTGTAAATTATAAGGTTATTGGGAGAACTAAGATACAAGCTATAAATTTATTACTTACACAAGTGCAAGTTAGTAACTATTTTAAATGGTTATTGTTTGTCTATGCTAAACTTATGGAATAGATAGTTCATGAACTAAGTATTTGTAGATTATAGAAAGTCAAATATTTAGAATTAAGCAAATGATAGTTTAGGCACTAAAACTACCTTATGTGTGTAGACAGATTGTTAATACGGTAGAATAGCTTTGATACAAGTCAGGACTTCAAAAGATAACATTAGTAGTAGTTTAAGCTCCTAAACACTAAGGAAATTTTTGTTAGAGATTGTCTCTATAGTCCCAATATAAATTAATATAGCTAATTGGGAGTTGTATATAATGGGTTCTTATTGCTACATTATATATATATATATATATCTATTCATGTGTGCATATTAGGTAGAACAGCATAGTTGCTTGTGGTGTTTGATAGCTTGCCTATTGCTAAGATTCATTCTAAAACATTTTAGGCATAAAGATTATTAGATAAAAAAGATAATAGGAGAATTTAGGTTTCTAGAGCCTTACCCATGCTTACTAAACAATGGAGAGATGTGATAAATTAGAGCATCCTGTTAGGTTCGAATATGACAAAAGTATTCAAAATCTATAGGCGGCTTTCTCACAACAAAGTCACCAATTGAGTCTATTGGTAGGAAAAAATGATAACAAAAACCTTATTAGTAATATCCACTTTATAGAAGTATAATGTGAAAACCTCATAGAAAATTTGGAGGTGAAGTTGATATAAGAAAGTTACTCTATTCGTAAAGAAACTTCAAATAAAAACTATTTTTTTAACTTATGAATCAATAAACATTACAACGTATAAAGTAAAGATAGAAAATGCCTAACTTTCTAGCTAGTGACATGCATTTTCTTTCTTCCTTTGATTTTTCTTTTTTAATAATTAACAAAGTCGTACCTTAGTAACCTTAAAAAGGAACTAACCTAAGAACTAAATTCAAATTTACAATTACATGGAATTGTTAGCCATTCTAAACTTACAAATCATTGCAATTCTTAACACCTTAAGGGAGAAGTTATTTCTACTAAATGTGGAACTGATAGCATGTAATAAAACTTAAATTTGATTTGAATATTCATAGTTTTTAAGTGGAGAAAATTATATAGTTATGTTACTAATATCCAGAATATACTTAAATCTATTGAATTAATTTTTCATTTGGGTGCGAATTGTTAATTGCTCTTGTTACCTCAATTCGATCTTAGGCTAGGATGCATCTTCGTATTAGCAAATTCCAACCCACAAGCCGAACAAATGTGAGCTATTAGGATGCTGAAGGTATTTCTATTGCTTAAACTCCAATGCTTAAGTCAAAGAAGCAATATAAGGGTATAGCAATCAAAGTTTATAAAGAGTATTAGATGATTTACCTTATTAGAGACTTTTTATAATGTTGTTATGAAATTATATTTTAGATAAGTAAATATTTTTGAAGATATCCTGTTTATAATAAGAAATATCCATTAGAGTGAATTTTGTAAAGAAATTAGATTACTTTTTTTATTTATTCTCATCAGTTTAGGTACTTTTCTATTTTATAGTTTTGCTTTTTTGGGATTTTAACACTTAGTGATTTTTTTATTTAAATTTTATATTGTGAATTATATAAATAATATAAATGAATTTTAGGTGTTTGTTTTTTTAAATCTCGAGGATAAAACAAAGAGTTCCTTAAACGAAAGAATTTTTGACATACTAGTATAGCAATTTAAAAAATCTTATTAGGGTTCTTATTAATAAAATAATTTTTTATTATAAACGAAACAGAATACCATTGAAAAAGTATATCAGATCCGTAAGATTAGCTTTTGAAAATTGGATACATTCTTTTGAACTAAACATTAGCAACAGTACATAAGATATACCAGCGTGATTACTCTAAGAAATCCAATTACCGACCAAAATGTAAAACAAAAGTTCTATGTTCCCATGGCTTTTGCTTCGCCAACTTACGAAGGTTGGATTACAAAACCCTTATTATTATTTATTTATTTATTGCCAGATACAAACCCCCCTATTTAGCCGCCTCAATTTCTGATCTCAACCGTGGAGATTAGTCAATATGTTGCTTACATGTGATGTGACCTCTATTATTGAGACAGCCTTAGCCTCACATGAAACACCCTAGCCTCACGTTAAACACCCCCATGCAGTAATTTTAAATAAATAAGTCAATAGATAAATAACAAATCGATTATAAGAGTATGATATTTTGAAATTAAAATTGCTAGGATTAAATAGATGATAAATAAGAAGTAAATCTCTCAGATAATAAAAAGATAATGATAGAAAAGGAAAGTTACATAATATGAAACCTAATAAAGATAAGTATTACCTTTTTGAAGATGGAAAACTCTCATCTTTTAAGAAACTCTATAAATAAGATATTAATTTTTTCTTTATAAATCACTCTAGTAGAAGATCACTTACTGTACACTTGAGGAGAGGAGCACCATCTCAAGATCATGATAAAAATTCTAGGTTAAAAATCTCAATCTAACTATAATTTCATTTTTTTTTTATTAGAGAATTTAAAAAACAATATAACTATAACCTCAAATTGGTCATAAATTAGAAATTATCATAAAAAAAGAGCAAAAATTCAACCTTTTTCATATTAAAAATCACATTTTTCATCATCAAACAACCTTTTAGAGAAAACTGTGATTTATAATTTCAATTTGTAGACTCTTAACAAAAGTAATTAATACATCTAAAAAAATGAAATTCAATATGAAGACATAGGGCCGGTAATGCGGGCCGAATGGGCTAGCCTGCCCCGACCCGCACTAGCCCGCGGGTCGTCGCGGGCTGGCCCACAGTGGCCCGCAAGGCTAGCGAGTCAGAAAAGTCAGCCCGCCCCACCCCCCGGGCCAATGCGGGCTGGCCCGTGACGACCCGCAAAAATATTTTTTTTTTTGTGTATTATGTAAATAATTAAAAATATAACATGTCAAGTAAAATTTTTTATTTTTCCTTATATGAACCTTTATTTCCTTTGCAAATATAATTTATATTACATATCGCTCAATTTTTCCATTCACTTTCCTTATACAACTCTGATTTATATGTACTTACTCTTATATCCCATTCTCATATGATTAAAAAAAAAAACCTAAAACGATAATCAAGCAATTATCATAAAGTACTTTTCAGTTTTCACTAATTATATAGGAAAACAAATACAATAATGAAGCGGATAAATTACATATATAAATCAATCATTACATCAATCATCACTATCATAATCATTAATAACTAAATTGGAGTCTCCTTTCGATAAAGTAGTCGCACTCCCACCCACACTCTCATTGTCTTCTTCTTGATCTACAATTTATGAGATTACACATATAATTAGGAATATATTATATTAGGAACAATACATTAAAAGAAAATATTAGGAATAGAATAAAAAAACATTACCTTCACATGCAAATCCTTGTAACCAATTTCGTGTACAAATGAGAGCTTCTACATTGGTTGGAAGCATAGAATTGCGATACTTATTAAGTACACGAGCGCCGATACTAAAAGCTGACTCCAACGCTACAGTAGTAATTGGAATACTAATCACATCGGAGGCTATGATACATAAATCAAGATATCTCTGGCTCTTCCAATGTTGTAACACATCCAATTCTAGGTAAAAGTCCATATCCATTACTAGCTCATCTAGATAAATATCCAAAGAAGATTTACCAGAACTTTGTACTTTTACTTGACGGTATCGGAATTCCTACATTATTAAGAAAAAACTATTTACATACTAATATATATTACAAAAAAATAATTGAGAAAATAAAAAATTATTAAACTTACCACTTATGTAGCAAAATCAATCTCCAAGCCCTTCCCAGCTTTATGTGTTGCTGCTCCCTTACTGCTGCTACCTCTAGATGTGTCTTATGTTTGAGAAGATGATCCAACCTGATTGCTTCTACTTTTAGATATATGATCTGTTTTGCTCTTCTCATATTCTCCATAAAGTTTATATAACTTGCTTTTTATATGAGCCATCTTCTCTTCACAAGTGAGGGGATTAAGTTTATTAAAACAGAAGTTCAAAAATCAAATTTCATTCGAGGATTAAAGATTGCTCCAAGTGCAAGGATAACACTATAATCACTCCAATACTTATCAAACTTCCGTTTCATTCAAATGGACATCTCCCTTATGACATGATCTTCACTATTTAAATTTTCATTCAGCAAACATTCAATCCGCCATACTTGCAAAAAATAGTGGTTTGATGTTGGATATGATGATCCTGACATCAAATTGGTGATACTATGAAACGAGCTCAAAAACTTGCATATCTTTTCTGCTCTTTCCCACTCATAAATGGTTGGACAATATTTATAATGACGATCATTCAATTAAAAGCAAGAAAAAGCACGTCGATACTTGAGTGCGCTATCAAGCATAAGATAAGTGGAATTCCATCTAGTAGTTACATCCAAGCGCAAACCGATATTCGTATCAATGTTGCCAACTTGTTCAACACACTCCAAAAAGTGTTTCATTCTACTCTCAGAACCCTTCACATACTTCACACTTTCCCTTACTTTGTGCAATACTTCACTACTTACATCTAATCCTTCTTTAATGATCAAGTGAAGAATATGAGCACAACATCTAATATGAAAAAACTCACCACCACATAACAAACTATGTTGTAAGTTCAATTGCTCTTTCAGAAAATCCTGCATACAATCATTTGCAGATGCATTATCCAATGTAAAGGAGGATATCTTCCTATCTATGCCTCAATCTTTCAAAAATTCAAATACGTTTTTCGACAACTCAAACCCTGAGTGAGGAGGGGGCATTTTAGAAAAAGCAAGAATTTTATTATTCAATTTCCAATTGGCATCCACATAATGTCCAGTCAAACAAATATATCCCTCACTAGTAGAAACAGTCCATACATCAGAAGTCAAGCATACTTTCCCTGGAATTTTTTGCAAAATTTGTTTCAAATTCTCCTTTTGAGTCAAATATAAATTCAAAACATCTAATGTAGCAGTTTTTCTACTAATTGGCTTATAATCAGGATTATATAGCCTTATAAACTGTATAATCCTCCTATACTCAACAAATGAAAATGGCAGATCATGCTCAATAATAGCTATAGCCATGACCTCACAAGCAAATTTAAGATTAGGTTTTCTTGATCTTAACTTCCCAGCATGATCAGTTATCATATCACCAACATCATGATATCTAGGAATTTAACTCAAACGACACTTCTCTATATGTCAACGTAAAGATGAAGTTCCATGAGAATGTGTTCCAATAACATATTCCTTCCCACATGCTTTACACTTAGCCCTATTTTTACCATCCTTCCCAATACCAATTTTTGCAAATAATTCCCAAACTTGAGAAGAAGAGCTACTTACTCGAGCCTTCTTACCTGCATGTTCTTCATATTGAGAAGATCCTGGTTGTAGATTATCGTTATGCCTACCAACTTCAGACACATGATCTACATTAATAGGTTCTATTGGTTCCATTGCAACCTCATTACTTAAAGGATCCATTCTGTAAATATAGAAAATGTTATTAGTAGTAGTTAAATATATGTAAATAATTAAATATAGCCACCACCACCCCACTCTCCAATCTCCATTCTCCATTCACCAAACCTCCACCACCACCGACATCACTCACCCACCCACACGGCCCACCAACCCCACTCTCAATCTCCTCTCCGTCACACGCCACCGCCCACCCCACTCGGCCACCACACACGGCCACACCCATGGCCACCACCACCCCACCACCATCTCCATCTCCATTCACCAAGCTCCACCACCACCGGGCACACGCCCACACCACCACCCACCCAACCACACGGCCACCACCACCACCACCCCCACTCCCAACCCATCTCCATCTCACCCACCAAGCCTCCACCACCACTGGCGTCACTCACCCCCACCCCACACGGCCCACACACCACACGGCACGGCCACCACCACCACCCCACTCTCCAATCTCCATTCTCCATTCACCAAGCCTCCACCACCATCGGCGTCACTCACCCCCACCCCACACGGCCCACACACCACACGGCCACACTACACAGCCACCACACGACACGGCCCACACACCACACCACACAACACGGCCACACCACCAGCCACCACCACCCCACTCTCCAATCTCCACACCACACAGACATCACAAATTCACAATACAGTAGAGGACAATAATAGAGAATTTTTTTACCTTAATTAACGACGTCTAACAGGCGGCTGGCGGTGGTGGCGCGACGTCCAGTTGCGGAGTACAGGGGGTGCACGGACGGTGGGGTGGGCTACTGCCAGCTGCGGTGGAACTTGTACACACGGCCATGTAGGCTACTGCCAGCTGCGTGCGGACTGCAGACGAGGTTTACGGACGGACGACGGTGCGACTGCAACTGGTCATGCTTGACTTCTACGAAATACTGTGGTGCACGAATGGTGCAACTGGGCTGCGGAGTGTGGTGTGGTGTGTGTGTGTTTGACTTCTGTGAAGGAGAACTGGATAAGGAAGGTGCGCACCGTGCGGTCCGAGCCAGCTTAATTGCTTTTTGCTTACGGTTGTGGTTGCGGTTGCGGTCGGTGGCATCATTTCAGTCGTCTCGTCATTTCAGCACCAATCGGCGACGTCATTTCAATCAGCGGCGGCGGTGCAAGGCAGCTCGTCAGTCGTCTCATCATGTCCAGGGTCATGTCATCCACAGTGCAAGGCAGCTCGCAGTCGCATCGCAGGCAAGCTGCGTTTTTAGGCGGGTTGGCCCGCCGCCCGCGGGTCAAGCGAGCGCGGGCCAAAATGGCCCGCACCTTTGTGGGTCAAATTTTTTTTGCCCGCCCTGCATATTTTTTGCGGGCGGGGCGAGTCAACCCGCGGACCCGCCCCGCAATTCCCACCCCTATGAAGACATGAATTCTCAAAGAATAAATTTCATAGTAGTAGACTTTAGTTGCAAAAACTACAAGAAATTGAAAACTCAAAAGATTTTAGATACCCAATTGTTAATTAATAAGGACTTTTTTTTTTTGGCTAACTACAATTATAACTAAGAAGATGAAAGAATCAAATTTGATCCATCCCTCTGAAAGACTAATGTTCATGTCATTTAGCTACAAGGCCATTGGCAATTAACAATGACTTTAAATTTGAAAGATTGTAATGTTTAATTGAATAGGTAGATAAATTAAGTTAGATATTTAGAACCTTTACTCAAAATCTACAAAAATCAAACCCTAAATCTTGACCTTAACAAATTTATTTCCCTTAAAAAAGACCCTAACTATGGTTTATACCCAAAAGCCTACACTAGTAAAAAGAATATAATCACAAATTAATTAAGTTACAAAGCCTTAAATTGACAAAATAACCTTATAGGCCCCCAAATCAAAACCCTAGACCCAATGTTAGGTGAGATTAGGCCTTAAAATGTGAAAATGAACTACATGTGAGCTAAATCAACATAAATTATACATTGGTGGTCAACTACATTTAGTTACCTATCGACCATTCTAGTATTTTTATCCACTAAAATTGCCTTTTCCCAATCTGGTCAACCATTTCATCTTTCCGATCAACTTAATTCCCTTGTTTCATATAAACTTCTCTCTAAATATTCCCCTAACTTATTTCTTAACTCCATATTAAGTTAGAAGCACCCTCAAAACCCCTAAATCAACCTAAATCAAGTAAAATAGGTTAAAAATAAGCTATAGTTAAATAAATATAATTATTGTAAATTATAAGGTTATTGGGAGAGCCAAGATACAAGCTATAAATTTATTAGTTACACAAGTGCAGGTTGGTAACTATTTTAAACAATTATTGTTTGTCTATACTAAACTTGTGGAATAGATAGCTTATGGATTAAGTATTTGTAGATTATAGAAAGTCAAATATTTAGAATTAAGCAAATGATAGCTTAGGCACTAAAACTGCCTTATGTGTGTAGGCAGATTGTTAATACAATAGAATTGCTTTGATACAAGTCATGACTTCAAAAGAGAAGCAATTGACAAGTCACTTTAGTAGCATGATACACTAACATAGATGATGATAGGGGCCAATTAGCTAATGACTTATATGAATAGTGAATCTAGTATGAGATGATTTAACTTTTAGACTCTAAGGACCAGAGGATCCCATTTGGCTCGTGGATTCTAGTTTTACCTAGGGTGGTAGGTTTGCTTATATTTGCTACTAACACCTTAAACACCTTTTTAGGTAATATTGTATAAATTATTGCACTTAGTAACAAACTAAGTCATATGTGGTTTGGTGTATTTGTGTCAATTACCTATTGAGCATTATTGCTCACCCCTTCATTGGGGAAATGACCTTTAGGTAATTCAAGGAAATTGCATAAGAAGATTGAAGAGCATAGGATATTAGATCTATGTGCTTCCTAAGCAATAAGGACACTTAATTAATTAATCACATCCTTTGTGTTTAGGTGTAACAAATCACTTTATTGAGGATACAATTTAGATTTATCATTATAAGTTGCATTGGACACATATATAAGAGATAAAGTTGGAAAACATATAATATGGTACATGAATTTAATGCGGAAAACCCTGAAACAATGAAAACTAGAAAAACTACAAAATACTCACTAGTGTAACCGTGGTATATAGTTCTCACAATCTCTCAAAAGTAATAATGTTGTATTGGAGTCTAGTAAGATTCACATGTCTCTATCCCATATATATATATATATGACTTAGACTTATAAGAACTCAATAAAGAAATAACTTAGACACTAGAAAAATATAAAATTAAAGCAGCCAAAAATCGTACGGCATCCAGCAATCGACCATGTTACCAGTAATCAACCTCGGCACTATGGTGGTGAATGTGTTTCATGTGTCTTCCATGGTTTTTCACCTTAAATTTCCATGTAGAATTATTCCATACATCTCTTTTCTCCTTTTTCTCTCGTCCTTTTATTTACTGTTTGAGTTGATTCGATTTACCTGATCTTCCTTTCCAACAGTCCTCATAATTACAGCAAATTTTCTTCATAATTTCTTTCTTCGTCCTTTCCTATCAAGTTTTCACCTTTATCTCACCATCAAACAACATAACAATAATAGTAATTTTGCCTCTTGCTTCCTTAGAAGGCCAATTTCCTTAGACGTATATAAGCTTCACAGGCAATGCATCAATGGCTCTATCCTCAAGAAGACCGAACATCGTACTCTTGAGCTAAATCATCCAAATCAAAATAGAAACAACAAAAGGGCAGTGCGTCATAACTGTCTTCTTTTTTATAACAAATGGCGGCAACTCCGGTCCGGTTCAAGAGTGTAGCGGCAGCATTTGAAGAGGCAATGGCTCGAATGCGCCTTTGCGAAAGCATGGGCAGCGAGCAGTCCGTGGCAGAGAGTTTGACCGATCTTTCGGATCTTGTGGCATCGTTCATAGAAAGGGAAGGGATAACACAAGATTATAATGATGAGAAGAATATAGTCGATCAAGAAATCAATGACGATGAAGTTGATGAGGAATCCTATGAGAATAGACGCTGGTCTGTTGATTTGGAGGCTAAGGATGTCTTGAAAGAAATATTTAATGTGGAGGATCCTATGGATAAGGAAAAAGAAACAGTTCGTTTAGAAGTGGAGAATGGGTGGAATACTATTGATGATAGATCTTCAAAGGGATTCAAGAGGCAATTGATGGCACATTTACTTGAGAAGGGCTTTGATGCCGGTTAGGTTCCTTTCTTTGTTAATAATTGTCAATTCACCCTTAAAACTATTAGTTAAGTATATCTAGATCTTAAACTTTCAAAGTAAGATTTCTACTGTCATAACCGTCAAAACATGAAAATAACTTCCAAATCGTTGCTAAAACTCCAAATTTCTGATATAATATGTAATATAAGTAAATTTGAGTACAAGACAGTTTTATAAAATAGAAATGATTTCTTGCGAATTTGGTTTATCCGATTATACGTTATTGTCATACAGGTCTCTGTAGATCAAAATGGGAGAAAAACGCCAAGTGTCCTGCTGGGGACTACCAATATGTGGATGTAAATATCAATCAAACTCGCTACATTGTGGAAGTACTCCTAGCTGAGCAATTCGAGATAGCCCGTCCATCGGCTAAATACTCGTCGTTGCTCAGTTCGTTTCCTCCGGTATTTGTCGGCCGACCGGAAGAGCTTAAGAAGGTGGTAGGAATAATGTGTGCAGCCATCAAACAGTCACTGAAAAGCACCGGCTTGTTAATGCCACCATGGAGAAGAATTGCATACGTGCAGTCCAAATGGTTCAGTCCCTACAGGAGGACTGTTGACAAGGTTCCGGTATCGGTTTCGAGATGAAACGAGCCGCCGAAATGGAGGCCTTGCCGGAAGTTTCACGGTAGTTGTCGGGACGATTTTACAAGGAAGGGTAGATTTTTAGAAATTATTATTTATATTTTCATGTGTTTTTATTGGTATTTTCTCGATAATATGGATCCAAATGGAAGCATGCAAGCATAAAAAATTTTACAAATTAAATTGAAACTAGATAAACATAAAAGAAAATTAAAAAGAAAAAAGAAAAAAGAAAAAAGAAAAGAAAAACTGCCTTATTGTAGTTATAAGTATTATTCATCCTATTAGAACAAAACAACAGTCACATATGTATTGCATGCTAAATTTATGAGGTAATAAAGATAACGGAATCATTAAATAATAATAAAACCAAACTTTTCTCAATTATTACGCAACCTTTCTAACGTTTATCTTGTCATATGAATGCTTTCAAATAAAGGGGCATGTGCTTAATTCATTTTTATAAGTATTTTTTTTTTATTTTTTTAGATAATTGTTACAATAGTGGTAATGATATATCTAAGAATCTCACCCATTCCTATCCTTTTAATTAATGCCATATAAATTTTCTTTTCCATTATGCAAATAGATAATTTGCATCTCTGATAACTTTAAAAACAGTGAGAGAGAGAGATAAAAAAAAAAAAGAAAAAAAGAAATGAATCCCTCCTAGAATGTATTTAACACAACTTGAGTATTTTGTAAATCAGCTTGGTTCATCTGTCCCCTGGTTAATTAATCCCCTCATCTTTCAATGTGAAAGTAATTTAAAAGTATTGCCAAGTAAATTCATTGCAACTCTAAAGCTCAAAGGAAAGTGGCAAATAGATACATTCTCGTTTGATTAAGATTGTCTATGTTTAGAGAGAGAAGGTCAATTGGCTATTTTATATATTCTGCTAATAAAGTTAGGAGAGATAGTAAATGTGTCATGCGCCAATGCGTTTAGATACTTAATTGTTACTAGTTGCAAAATTATTATAGAGCATTCGGATCAATAGCAAATTGCTTGATGAATAGTAGTGATGCTATAAAGTACTAGTAATTTTATGGAGAATAAAGAGATACGTCAACATTTTGATAATGATATAATCTTATAGCATATGATGCATCTTTCCAATAAGATTTAAATTAAGGTTATAGATTAGTTAAGTCTATATGATATATTTCGAAATCAAGCTTGAATTTGAGTTTCATTCAAAATTTCAAAATTCAAGCTTGACCATTTAAAATTTTGAGCTTGATTTCGACTAAAAGTAACATTTAATGAATTCAAGTTCAACTTGGTTTAGCTCATTTAGGCTCATTTAAATAAAGAAATAATCTTCTAAACAATCTATAAATTTGACTTACTATACTAACTAAGTAGCTCAAACTTGAGTTCAGTTTGTTAAGCTATTTGAGTAGATTGAGTTTGATTGGACCTAATTATTGTCAAATATACTCTAGTTAATATTGAGTCAAACTCAAATATCTCATGAGCAAGTTTGATTCGTTTAGGATAAATATTATATTTAATACTTGAAATTTATTCATTTTTATAATTAATTACCTGAAATTTAAAAATGTCAATTTATTATCTAAGAAATTTTTAAAACCATTTATAATGCATTGACTAATTCTATTTAGGTAGTTTATTATAAAAATAGATACAGTTCTAGATATCAAATAAGACATTTACTACCTATTTACATTCCCAATTCCAATAATCAAGGTTATGTTTTTCTAAAAACGGGTTCATTGATTTTTCATTGCTTCGGTTCATTTCTATAGACAAAGCCCTAATGGTTTACTTTAATTTTGTCGGAGAATTTTCCAAAATGAGTTGTAAATAAATCTTATTTGTAGTTTGCAAATGGCCGCTACAAGTATATAGGGTCGTTTAAGTATGGCGATTTTAATTAAAATCCAAGAATCACATTCATGGAGAAACAATAGTTAATGTTTACTGATTACGTACACCCAATTTCGATTTCATTTGATTAACCAATTAAGAATTAAACTAGTAATAATTATAATTGAAGCTAAACTAAGATTTAACACCAATTCAGTAATAAAGCTAAAAATGAATCTTCTTATTAAAATGAACTAATATTTGGATCAAATTAAGGTTTATAAAATTGATTAGGATCCTCTAGTTCATTTATATCCTTAAATTTAACTGGTCTTATTATTTTTCTTGTGACTATGATGGGTTTTTTTTTTTTTATTAACTATATATTACATGAATGATGGGATTGAGTGATTTGAACCTATTCGATCTTAAAAAGAGAATAATATTTATATTAACCACTAAAATAATGTATTTCACTAGGTACAAAATTATTTTAAATTTATACTTTCAGCATTTTTCATAACATCTAGCTTTTGAAGTAGCCAATTCAAGTGTTTTCAAAGCTAATGTATTTACCCAAAAGAACGTAGTAATTGTTTCTGACCTTAATCTTACAAATAACGAGCGTTGCACATGTATATTGGCCATATTTCCGGTTAGATTCATTACGAGGTTTCACAAGTACGACCACATACATTACTCAAAATACTTTCATTCTACCAAGTCAGATACATGCTATAACATTTCAACAATAATGCCTCATGCTTCCTTAAAAGGGCAATTTCATTAGATATATATACATATAAACCCCAAACACATTGCTAAATCAATCGCTGTCTCCTAAAAGAGATGTCCACAATTCCTCAATTTCAGCTATAGATTTCTTGCTCAACGTAAAGAAACAACAAAAGGATAGAACATAGGTCTTAATCTAGAATATATCTATGGCGGCAATTCCGGTTCGTTTAAAACGAGTAGCAGCAGCGTTCGACACGGCAGCGGCTCGAGTTTACCTTTGCGAAAGCAGCGGAAGCGAGCACTCCGTGACGGAGAGCGCGATGGATCTATCGGATCTCGTGGCCTCGTTCATAGAAAGAGAAGGGAGAGCTCAAGATTACTACAATGATGAGGATAATGAAGATGAAGTTGAAGGGTCGCATGAGAACCAATCTTGGTCTTATTCGGAGGCTAAGGATGTATTAGAGGAAGTATTTCGTTTCGAGGATCCTAAGGATGTGGAAAAGGAGAAAATTCGTTTAGAAGTGGAAAATGTTTGGAAGAATAATGATATTGGTGGCATATCTTCCAAGGATTTCAAGAGGAAATTGATGGTGCGTTTACGTGAGAAGGGTTTTGATGCCGGTGAGTTTCTTTTTAAAAAATATATATATATTTTTCTGTTGTATTTTTGTTCTTTTATATTGAGACGGAACAGTAAAGGGCTAAGAAGTTTGGCTTACTAAAAGAATGTGAATAGTAAGAATACTATTACTTGATTTGACTTGCGAGTCATATTATTCCTTAAAACACATTCGTATGAATACTATTTTTCCGATAGTAATGAAACTATTAGATATGTCCCCTTCTCCAAAAGAACCACATCACCATGTCTTTCCTCTATTTTGCTGTGCAAATTGAAGGACTAAATGACTAACGAAAAGTCTACATTGTCAAACAGGTCTCTGCAAATCAAAATGGGAGAAAGATGGAAAATATCCACCTGGGGACTATCAATATATTGATGTAAATATCAATCACACACGCTACATTGTCGAAGTATACCTAGCTGGGCAATTCAAAATCGCCCGTCCCTCGGATCGTTACGCATCCCTGCTCGATTTATTTCCTCCGGTATTCGTCGGCCGACCCGAAGAACTTAAGAGAATTGTGAGAGTAATGTGTCTAGCCATCGAGCATTCAATGGGTAGCACTAATTTGTTGATGCCACCATGGAGAAAAAATGCATATATGCAATCTAAGTGGCTTGCTTCCTACAAGAGGACCATTAACAAAGCTCCACCGAGAAAGGATGAGGTTTATGGGATCGGCTTCGAGACAAATGAAGTGGTCGGATGCCAAGCACTGCGGGAAATTTCGTATGGTTGCCTGGATGATTTTACAAGGAAGGGTGGTTTGAGAATTGGGCAACTGACAGCAACATTTGAGGATCATTGGAGCTAGCATACTTGCAACAGTGATGAATCTTAAATATATATATATTGAAATATTCTAAGCTTAGCTCTTACGAGAATGTTCTAGCTATGATTATGATTCCTTCCGAGCGAATGTGTGTAATTCCTAAGTTACCTGTAAATATGTTAGATAGTTGTCTTTTCATGGCTATGGCAATAAGATATGTATCGTCCATTTGGTTGATCTTGCAATCAACCCAAGATCCATATTTGCTACTTAAGTGAAAGTAGAGAAAGTCTTGTATGGAATAAAAGATAAAACTTGAATTGTTATGTGATTGGCAGTTTCCAATTTTATGTGATTTTTTTACCCATATTTCTCTTTCCATATAAACTTTGTATTATACTTTCCTTTTTACTTATTTATTTCTCATGCCTCTTATGATTTGTCACTTAAATCCAAATAATCCTCACAAATAGGGGTGGGCAAAAAAACCGTCCAAACCAAACCAATTCGAATTGAAATAGTGATTTTTTTTTAACGATTTGAATTGTGGTTCGAATTAATCCCTGCAAAATAGATTATGATTTGGTTCAGGTGCGTAACCTAAACTGCACCTATAATTCGAACCAAACCAATTAAAAAAAAAAAAGCCTAACCTTCCCATCTAAGCTTGCAAGGAACAGCCTAGCCCAACCTAAGAAACCAAACCCTAAACCTAAATGTTACGTCTTCTATTCAATGCTCAACTTCTATGTCTCATACCTCTTCTCCCTCTCTCTCTCTCTCACCTCTCTACAATCTCGGCCTCTCCTTGTCACCTCTCTCTCTCGTAGTCTCACCTCTCTTTCTCACTTCGTCTATTGTAGTGTATGCCTATGCAAAGTCTGTCCTATGTCGTGTCTATTCTTCATCACACCTTTTTGTCTATTTATCGCATCTATTGTGGTCTCTATTGCTTTGTCTACAAGGAGCCTCTCTCTCTCGCGTCATCTCACCTTCGACATCAGTAGTAATCGATTGACCAAAAATCGAAAGGTAAACCTTCTTCCATAAATTAGATAAATTTAATCTTTTGTAGATTGAAATTGTTCATCAAGATTATGTTTATGCTCCCAGTAGAAAATATTATTGCAGTTGATTTGGGATTCTAAAGGTAGTTATGACGGTAATAAAAATGATAACCTAACGAATAAGTAAAAGGTGAAAAATCAATTACCTAATTTCTAATCTTAATTAAATTTCAATAAGAGAAAATGCTAATTAGGTCGAATGTACAACCCGAATCTATGGACCAAAATCATCTAAAGCTTATCATTGTAGGGCAGATGTTTCATAATTATCTTTTAAGATTGTTGTAGATGCTACATTTTGGAAGTAAATTTGCTTCACTTCTCTTTCAATAAGTAGCTAAGTTTTATGAGACTGATATAGCTCTTCAAACATTGCTTTTAAATTTGCTTCATGAAGAAATTTTCATTTGGAAATTCTGGCACATGTCTGTGCTAAAAGGAGTTATAGATTAATGAACAATTACCATTTTAGTGATTATGTTGATGTAAGTCATCCTGCAAAATATTCAATTTCTTTATATTACTTTCCGGCGGCATTTAGAAAGCAAGAATTTACTGTGTAACTAATTTCAAAACTTAATAAAATAAAATAAAAAGAGAGGCAAAGTCGATCAAAAAGAATTTACTGTGTAGCTAATTTCATAACTCAATAGCTAAGGTTATATCAAGGCCTTTTCTTGTTTTTTTAACTTGAAATAAGATCGCAATTTTTTAGTAATTTAGTTCCATAACTTGCAATTAAACTAAGTTCCAATCTGTTTTTTTTCTTTCTTTCTTTTGTGTACAAATGTCTAGATCCAATGATGATGAAAAACAAAGCATGAACAATAACAAACCGATGCCCATGGGCCCCCCATACTTAATCTTGATAGCCCCAAAGATTTTAGTAGTGAAAATTTGCTCTCTTCTGGCAAATCATTAAAAACCCCCATTTTTGCTGTAACTACAAAGAGACAAAGGCTTGAGGTATAGGATCACTACACCAAGCAAGAGCATAATGGTAAATTGAAGGCATTCTGTAACTACTGTTCAAAAAGTTTTGTATTTAAAAGTTCTCAAGGAACTAGTACATTGCATGCACACTTTAGTGGATGCTCCCCATATAAACTTAAATATCTAAATGACAAACAAAAGACAATTCCTAGCATTATTAAGAGTAAAAGGGGCAAATTCGAGTATTGTAGTTAAATTTGATCTAGATTTGTGTAGAAGGAGACTTGCTAGGATGTTCATTGTAGCTGAATTGCCATTTAAGTTCATCTAGCATGAAGAATTGTGTATATTTTTGGAAGCCTTGCAACCAAAGTTTAGTCTTTCCTCTCGTAAAACATTGACACATGATTGTCTAGAATTGTTTAGGGAGGAGAAGGAAAAGTTGAAAAGATATTTTTCATCATATTCTCCAAGAGTTTGTTTGACCACAAACACATGGACTTCAAATCAAATTTTAAATTACATGTGTCTTACTTGTCATTTTATTGATGATCAGTGGAAGTTGCAAAAAAGAATTATTAATTTTTGTTAAATTCCTGGCCATTCTACCGAGATTATTGGGAAGACTAGAGAAATGTCTTGTTGGCTGGGGTCTCATTAAGATCCTTACTGTTACTATTCATAGTGCTAGTTCGAAAGATCTAAGTACTCAATATTTGAAAAAAAAAATTCAATCTTAAAGTACCCTTATCATGAAGGGTGAATTTCTTCACATGAGATGTTGTGCTCACATATTGAGCTTGACAGTGAAAGAAAAAATGAAAGATATAGATGACTCCATTTTTAGAATTCGAGTTGCAATTAGATATGTAAGTTCATCTTGTGGAAGATTGGCTAGGTTTAAGAGTTGTGCGAAGGAAGAAGGAATTGAAAGTAGAAGTCTTTTATGCTTAGATGTTGAGACAAGGTGGAACTCCACTTATTTAATGTTGGAGGTAGCCCTTAAATTTCAAAAGGCCTTTGATTTATTAGATATTCAAGATAAAAAGTTTAGCCAATAACTACAAAAAAGTAAGGGTGTTCTTGTAGAAGAAGATTGGGAGCATGCACGTAACATTTTACCCTTTATGAAGCATTTTTATGATGCTACAATAAACATATCTAGCTTCGTTTATATTACATGTAACAATTTGTTTGATGAGATATTGGAGCTTGGTTATGAAATTAAGGAGAAATGTCATAGTAGTAATAAAGCCTTAAGTGTGATGGCTGAGAAGATGAAAAAAAAAAAAAAAGCATGATAAATATTGGGGTAATATCAATAACATCAATGCCTTATTGTTTGTTGCTACTGTGATGGATCCCCATAAAAAATTATCTTATGTGGAGTGGAGGGTTAATAAGGTTTATGATGATGGTAAAGAAAATGAATTGATGGAAAAAATTCGTTGTGCACTTATGGCTTATTTGCTCACTATGAGTCTATTGTTGGGTTTAAAAGGAAGAAGTCCAATTTAACCCTTGAAAGTTGTAGTAGGATGAGTGCTTCAATGAAAGATAATGAAGTTAAATCTAAATCATATAAAGCTATTTTTATGAGAGAAATTAGAGGGGAAGCCTTGGTAGAGAAAAATGAATTGGAGAGATATCTAAGGAATGAGTGTGAAAGTTTTGTAAAGGCATTTGATGTATTGGATTGGTGGAAGAAAACTTCCTATAGGTATCATATCTTGGCTTTGATGGCAAAAGATGTCTTGGCAATTCCAATATCAACCGTTGCTTCAAAGAGTGCTTTCAGCACATGAAGACGGGTTCTTGATGTTTTTCAGAGTTCTTTGACTCTAACTATCGTAGAGGCTCTCATATGTGGGCAAAATTCAGACTTTGAAAAATTATGAGGAAGATTTTGAAGAACTTCAAGAGATAGAGTCAAGTTTGTAAGTTTTTTTTTAATGTTTTCTTTTATTAATTCTTTGTTATATATATATATTAATATTTTTGTAGAAGAGGGCTTTGCTACTACTAATGCCACTACGTCTGTGGATCCAACACTTGCTACTCTTAGTCTTGATGATTGATTAAAGGTATGTAATCTTCCAATAGTTTGATTATAGTATTTGCTACTAGTAAAATAAATAAATAGATTACAATTAGAAAAAGTTGAAGAAATAATTGGTTATGTTATTTATGCTTAGGTACCAACGGAGAAGAAGCAAAAGCAAAAGGTTTTAAGTAGTTCAATTGGTTAACAAGGGTCAATTTATGCGACCATTGTTATTTTCTTAACATTTAAACTCTATGGACATTGTTCATTTTCTTCTAGTTTCTATTAGCTGTTATTTATTGAAGAAAATGATATATTTTGTTGGTATATGACTTTTGTGAGCATGATAGGGATACATTGTATTATGTATTTTATTTAAATGATTTAAGTATGTTTCCATTGAATATTTAAATTTAAAAGTACCAATTTTTGTCAAAAGTTGTTTTTAGGAATTTGATACTATTAAAAAAATGTTAAAGGATGAAGTATTTTAATTAGTTAATGTTAGATAAAAAGATTTATTTGTTGGTTTATTGAAAGACAATAATTTATGGAAGGCATTATGTATTTTGCAAGTACATAAATATTTTATGTAATAATTTTGTTTTAATCCGTAATCCGAACCAAACCAAACCATTATTTAATGGTTTGAAAAAAATTTCAATCCAAACTGTATGATTTGGTTTGAAGTGGAAAAAAACCGAATCGTAAATTATGGTTTGGTTTAGGTTTTTGCAAAAACCAAACCAATCTAAACCATGTCCACCCCTACTAGCAAATTAGATCATATTAAGTTTAAGAGATTATGGATTTTTAAACTTTGTGGCATGCATAATGTAGAGGTTATAATCTAATTCAATATCAAGAAGTTTGATGATTGCATGATTTTTGGATTATGGTAAGTGCAAATGTGAGGGATCTTGTTGTAGTGAGGTTAAGAGATTATAGACTTTTAAACTTTGTGACATGCATAATCTGGGGGTTATAATCTAATTCAATATCGAGAAGTTTGATGATTGCATGAATTTTGGATCACGGGAAGTGCAAATGTGAGGGGTCTTGGTGTAGTTAGCTAAAAGAAGGCTTTGACGAAGTGGTAAAAATCCATTATCGAAGAAGATTTAGCAAAGTTCAATGAGATGGCCCTAGTGGTGATTTGGTTGAGTCTCATGAATAGTGATGGAGAAATATGAAAGAAATTGAAAGAGTTGTATATAATCAACTCTCCTAAAGTAGCAGTATTAGAATAGAGATTGTATTAATTTTTTTTCACAAATAAAGAGATCATCTATAAGACAACATATTTTCATATTTTATTTTCCGTATTAACAATAAGAAAAATATTGATATTAAGATTGAGAATGTAAACCAAAAAGATAATCTCATGGTACTTATACCTCTTTGTAAGGTCATGATGACATGTGACTAGGACTGTTTTTCAATACAAGAGACTAAGAATAACTTGTTGAGCAAGGACTGACTAGACCATAAAATAGGATCTATGAGCAAATGAGGTTGCATAAGATATATTTTACTAGATATCATTGTTCAATATTGCGAAGGCCCTAATGCTCGATGACTTGAAGTATGCTCAATGAGTAGAGTTAAGATGTGTGGTAGATGTCAGTATAGTTGGAAACAATTCTTAGATTAAACAGACATCATTTGGGTATAGGATAACAAGGGCTTGTGGATAGTGGAATGTACTTGATAGCCTTGATACAGGCATTTAGAAAGATTGAGCTAGTGGACCTTCATTGCAAGTGTTGCTTTAATGAAAATGTATTAGTATCTATGTTGAGTTTTTCAAATTCAAGCACATACATTAGATAAACCCTTAATCGTTTCCAAGTACTAAATATGATATGGCCTTGCCAAACTTACAATTAAAAACATCTGGTTGACTGAGGCTGTTGTTTCGATCCTGCGACATACTGAATCTGGTCCCTTACAAGATTCATTTAACTTGGACACGTTCGGAGTGCAAAGAAAGCATGCAGCCGCTTCTGTTTCCACATCCTATGTCTGGATAATCAGTTGAACCAGACAAAAAAGACCTCGATCCAACGTAAGTCGTCTTAGTCTTAGCACGTGGAATCGCATGCACGGTGTGTGTTCTCTTGTGGATCGCACGAGGACGTACCGTCTCATTTGTAAGCGGTAAACTCTAAAACATAGATAGGCACGATCGTAAATGGATTTTTCCATTTTCATTGTCTAAATTTATATCAATTTATAAATTAATAGTTTAAATTATTAAAATTTTTAAATTATTTTATAATAATATTATTATTTTTTTAATTTCAACTATTAATTGCATACAATAACATTTAATAATTAAGAGTATTAAAATTTTAAAACTATTTTATTAGATTAAACAGACAACGTGATATAGGATAACAAGGATTTGCAAATTAGTGTAATGTACAAGGGCTTGATGGTTTTCTATAACTATGTGAATTATGATTAGGGCTTCTTATAACTATGTACACAAGACTTGAAGGTTTTTTTTTTTTTTTCATGTTCTATTAACAATACAAATGTCGCTGAGATACCCACTTAAAAAATTCTATATATTTTCATATATGGTCATTAACAAGAGCCTAGAAAGAACTCTTTAAAAATCACTTATATTTATTTGGCTCAAGATATAAATTTGGAGTAGAAGGAGTAGACAACCCGGTTAACCAGCATTCCACTTGGCCCAATTATGCTTGAGAAGGGGAAAACTAATTTGAAAATCTCCTATTCTATATTTTTAGTCTTTTATTAAAGATTTCATTAACATGTCCTTAAGAGTATTTGCTAATAAGGCAAAAGGAATTATATAGATCTGTCGGTGTCGAATGTGTATAATAAAAAAATTATAAAAATATTTTTAAAAAAAATTCGTCTTAACTCTCTTATAAATCCCGAAGCATCAGAAATGTATTTTCCTTCCCCAAAATAATTGTTGAAGAACAATTGACTTCTAAGAAAAAACATAGCTAGAAATTTCAATGGAAAATAGTATCATTATTTTCCACATCCTAGGTTTGAACTTGGACATGTTCGAAGTGCAAAGAAAGCACGCAGCCGCTTGTGCTTTCCACAGCCTAGGTCTGGATAACCGGTTAAACCAGGGAAAAAGACCTCGATCCAACGTACGTTGTCGTAGTCTTAGCACGTGGAATCGTAGGGCAGCGTCGGTTCCCTTGTGGATCGCACGAGGATGTACCATCTAGTCTGAGATGTCAAACTCTAAAATTTGGATAGGTTTCCTATTTTTATTTTCTAGATTTATATCAATTTATAAATTAATAATTAATTTTTTTTATTTTTAAACTATTTTATAATATTATTATAACTTCATTTTTTTTTTTTTGTAATTTCAATTATTTAACGCTTCAAATTGACCACTATATGAATATTATGCAGCTGTATGAATTTTTTTTTTTTCCTTTAAGGCAAATTAAGCTAAATATTGCACTTGGTGATTTCTATAATAAACAATGAAAATTGGATTTCTCAACAATAGAATTGATTATAATGATGATGCACCAAATAAAGTTTCGGAATTTAGATGGAAAAATATAATCGTATATCTAAAATGATAGACCGTACACACTTATTGTAAAATTAAAATTAATATAAATAAGATTATGATTTTCTTTTTTCTCTCATAAAACCATCAAATTATTTCGTATAGCTATGCAACTTGCAAATATTGGTTTATTTTGCTAAATAAAATAAGATTATAATGTAATAATTATTACTAAGAAATAATAGATTAAAGCTATAATTAAGTTGTTATTTATTGATTTTTACTTTATTAAGAGTTTAAAAAAAAATCTACTCCATTATTAAATTGCTACTCTTTAGTTTGAATAATGAATGGCTATTAAATAATTTTCATAATAAAAATTCTTTGCAAACATGCCATTATAGGTTTAAAATGCAATTAAACATCATAATAGCTATTTCATATAAAATAAATTTGTTATTACAATAAAATGAATAAATAGTCAATAAATACAGTATCCCACATTAGTAGAAAAAAACAGAACACTTCATAGCTATATATAGCTATATAAAAGGACAAAACTCTTATAACTCGATGTCCAAAATACGGATCTTCTAAGGTTTGGTACCTCTTCCTCACATATGTACACTATAGTTGGTTAAAAAGAATAGCTATATAAAAGAAAAAGAGCTATTATTCTTGTTTAAAATTGTGCCCCGAATTAATTGCCAACCGTATTGTACTTTGCTTCACAAGTTAAACTTATTTAGAGGCAAATGTTAATAAGTAGCCAGCTTTTTATTAAGATGTAAAAAAATAAAAAAATAAATCATATTTTCATACCTTTTTCTTATAATGTTTAATATCAATATTAAAATGTATGAAACTTTTTTTTAGGACTATAATAAATATCTTAGAGACACTGTAACACTACCTTATCAAAACTTGAAAGCCCCATAAGTGTAACTAGCCATTATTTCCGACCTTGACAATTGGCATTGGAAAATAACTAGTATTTCGCGTGCATGTGACCTTAAACCCCGCTAAATTCATTACAAGGATTTGGGGTACGTCCACATACATTAATTAGAAAAAATGTCCATTTTATCTGTGGTCCTAGTCTATCAATTTATCGTTATCTAAATTTAATCCTCTCTAAAATAATAATCCCAAAATTTTTCTCCATTTTTGTCATGCTTCCATAGTTATTCTCAAGATTTGAGTAATGTGACCGGTGAGAAAGACCTCAATATATTAACAAGTGATGTAAATTGATTAATTGCATGTAAATATCGATAAAATTTTAATATACAAAAATATAAATAGTAATTTTCAAAAAAATAACTATTATCACTTAACTTATTAGAAAATTATTAGTACTTACATGTCACTCATTCAAAGACATGGCATATTAATACTAATAAATTTTTTTTCATGACTAGTAGCAAAATCTCATTTTGATTTGAGAGTAGGAAAGGGAAAGTGATAGTCAATACATTGTGTGTTAAAAATATATAAATAAAATAATTGTACGAAAAGGTAAAAATTTTATTTATTCGACATCTAAATAATTATTTTAAGAGTAATCATTAACGGTTTCTTTGTAAATATGATAAGCATTCTATGTAAAAAAAATTAAATAGTTGAAAAAACTTGTTAACAAGGCATTTATATAACTAATGTAAATTAAAGTTAAATAAGTATAAAATAGGTAAGATACAAATATTCATGTGCTATAACTACATATTTCAAATTTAAAAAAAAAAAAAAACATACCTTACAACCTTTTAGGATTATTTTGGAATCAGTATCTTATAAAATCTATAAGCTCTAAAGTACATTGTGAAATTTCTTAGGTTTTCTTTTTTTTTCAATAATTTTTCAAGTTAAAAGTATTACTATTCTTCATATGTCCAAAACGATAATATGATGTTTGGTATGAAAAATAAACTCAAAATAGAACTATGATTTTGGGTTCCATTCCCTTTCTGATATTTGGGAACACTTTTAGAAGGTGGAACCACAATTCATTAAAATCAACTATTCCTTTCTCATTAATATATATTTATTACATTTATAGGGAAAGACAATTTTGGTGAATACACTATATACTATTCCATTTTATCACGTAAACATTTCTAAACACAAGAATAAACTTGGCATTTCATTATTGATTTTATCTCATTTCAAACTGTTTTTATTACCTAAGATGATATAATATTTTTAATGACAACTCTACGGTATTGTCATTTAAAAGTAATTATACGACATTGTCAAGCTTTAATTATAGTGAAATTTTTTGAATTTTAGTTAAAATAAGTTCCATTAATAGTAAAAGAAGTTATCAATAATCTTTATGGGAGTTAACAGTATGATAGAAGCTATGGACAGTTTTTTTTAAACGGTAAATCGCTCCAATTACAGCAAATAAAATCCATTAACAGTGAAAAAAGATGACTAAATATAGTTACTTTTGGAAAGGTTAATTGTAACTATTAAGTAGCATAACAGAATTGAAAAAAAAAATACAAAATAATAGCAATGTAGGCAAATATAAATCAAAACACCAATTTAAACTGGAGAATTGAGGTAAATTTGACTATTTGACTAAGTCTTAAAATAATGAATCATAAGTTAGATCAAACTTGGTTAAATTCCCTTTATATCTCTTCAAATAAGTTACATTTATTAGGTACATCATACAATCCAAGTTCATGCGTTAGTTTATATATATTGAAAAATCATAGGACGTCCAACCATATGAAACCAGTAAAAGACAAATTTCAAGTTTTATGGTGAATCTAAAATTATAACCTACTCTATATTATACCCTATACTTATAGAATTTAAAAATTTAGAATGGAAGGGAATACAAGTTGATGCATAATCTAGAACCTACATGAATATCCAAGGCTCCAAGGTTCCAAGATTCCACCATTTTGCATGCTTACCCCTATGTATGCTCCCCACAAATTAAAGAGATTAATTTTGTAACCTTTTGTTACCCAGCATAGAAGCTCCTCATCAAAATTCCTCCAATAAAATACATTGCACCTGGACGATTATGAGGTTCATTGAACTTGGTCGCGATATCAAGCGCGTGTGAAAGGTGAAGGAGACTCCTGTGACTGCTTGGGTTCTAATTTATACTTCCAATAGGTTTGGATAAGCAAGTTAACCAAAATAATTTCCTACGGGAGACATCGATGTCTTTCCACGTGAAAATAAGACACTTCTCGCTGTGCTTTCCAACCGATTGAGACCAAGTTTCGTAGGAAAATTTAATAATGTTCCGAAGCACCTAAAAGTTTTAATTAAATAAATGTCTCATTATTTAATGAATTTTATTTATAATCGTAAAAGCTTTTTCTTGCGGGCTAAAAGCCCTAGGGTACCCGTCACCACCCCTTAACAAAAACCTTTTCTTTTTTTTTTTCTTTTTTTAAAATTTCCTCTTAAGATCCCATTAACAAATATTCTTGAGCATTTATTAGTTGTTAATTGTAAGAAAAAGAAATCTTTACATTTTTCAAACTTGATTACACATTTATTTGCTTTTTTTTTTCTCTTTTTTAAAAAAAAAATGTATGAAAAGGTTAAATTCTTTATTTGTCATCTTAATCGATGTCATGAGAACATCTACTAACATTTACTGTATGTACAGTTACATAATAAATATAAAAATATATACTATGTCTAAACTTATGGCATGTTTAGTTGGTAAAATAGAATAAAATGGAAATAGAATTTTAATTCATAATGAATGAAATAAAAAAGTAATAATTATTAATTCATTTAGTTGCACATAAAATAAATTAATAATAATTTAAAAATATATCTAAAAATAACAATATACATTACCTATTATATGACTTAACTATTGGATTAAGTCATATAAATTAGGCTATTAAATTAAAAAAATAAAAAATAAAAGAAATGAGTCTACTTATAGTTACATAATTAAAGATTAAAGGCCATATTAGGCAGCCTTGAGTCACTCCCCCATACCATCAAACAAATTTATATCCAAATTCAGATTTGGTAAAATGTCTTTAAAAAAAATAAAATATATATGTCCTTCTTCCATGGTTTTGTTTAATTGTTGCTCAAGTTTGTTAAAATTATTTAATATCACATTTATTTTATCGTCCGAAAATAACAGGTCATTGCATATAGTATTTTTGTTCCCAATCTTCGAAGTATAAAGAAAGTCGGTCATCGGGAAAACAATATACGAATAATCTACTAAAACAATTTATTTATTTATTATTCATATGGATGTTAGTAAAATAATTTAGTATCCCGGAACTTCTAATTGCAATAATCGTAAAAATTGTACTAGAAAATTTAGTTTCATAAAATTAAAACTCCATATTTATCGGTCGGGAGAAGTTAGCAATCTAATCAAAACACCTACTAATATATTTCCTATTGTTGACCTTAATAGTTAACAATGTTGTAATAATGCAATAAATAAATAAATAAATATATAAATAAAAATTATAATTTGAATGAAAGTTACAACAATGATTGAAGTATCAATTGTAGAGAATCGGGAGTAAAATTACACTTAAAATATTATGATGGAA
Source organism: Laguncularia racemosa (assembly GCA_037954665.1). Classification (NCBI taxonomy): domain Eukaryota; kingdom Viridiplantae; phylum Streptophyta; class Magnoliopsida; order Myrtales; family Combretaceae; genus Laguncularia; species Laguncularia racemosa. The sequence goes on from JBBMOL010000068.1 coordinate 2,064,176, forward strand.
AAATGAAAGAAAAATTAGATATCGTATTATATATATATATATATATATATATATATATATTTATACATTTTACATATCCGACGCGGAGAATAGTAATTGTGATTGCATTTCTCAATATAACTTCATCCTTTCATCGTATTTTGTCCTTTTCCTCTTGCAGTCGACATCATGCCTCCATTATGACAACATTAAATAATTGCCAATTTGCCATGCCATGTCCTCATATTCGAATAATTCGATAATATTCACTTCACTTACCTCTCCCACAAAACAGCTAAAGCCCCCTATATGCCCTTGCATATACCGAATGATTCCATAATGTCCACTTCACTAGCCCCTATCACAAAAAAAAAAAAAAAAAAAAAAAACCCTATATATATTGGACGCTTATACTTGACATAGACAACACAAACATAAATTGGGCACTTTTCTTCTCCAGTCTCTAGCTAGTTTATTAATTAGTGTCTAAATGGTGGGGATTCCAGTTCGGTTTGAGAGATTAGCCGCCGCTTTCGATGAGGCGATGGCTCGAGTCCGCCTCTGTGAAAGCAGCGGAAGTGAGCACTCTGTGACGGAGAGCCCGATCGATCTTTCCGATCTCGTCGAGTCGTTCATGGAAAGGGAAGTGAAGGCTCAAGATTATTATGATGAGGGACACATAGATGACCAAGAAGAGATCGATAATGATGATGGGGTTAAGGAGTCCTATGAGAAAAACTATACGGAAATTGAGGATGCTTTAAAGGAAATATTTTATTCAGAGAGTTCCAAGGATGAGGGAAAAGAGAAAATCCGTTTCGAAGTGGAGAATGCATGGAAGGGTATAGATGATGGATATTCCAAAGGATTCAAGAGGCAATTGATGGCACATTTGCGTGAAAAGGGCTTTGATGCAGGTGAGTATATTCCATCCTTTTTCTTTTTCTAGTACCTTTGACTGCTGGCTAGCTAGGATAGAACAATCAAAGCCCAGTGTAAATTAATCTATGATTTACATGTTTAAATTTTTAAATAAGAACATTGCGATGTTAACTTTGACATAGTATTATAGTGAAAGATCATAGGCTCAAATCCCTATACGTTATTTAACTCCCATCTAATTAAGCTGTTTACTTAATGAGCCTTAGTGAAAGTCTTTAGCCTATAAGTAAAGGGAACATCTTAAAATAATATAAAAACTAATGTCGAATTTAAGAACTTAAAACTTTTATATCAAATTATTATAATTTTAACTTTAACATAATACGGGGTAAGAAGTCATAAATTGAGATCTGTGTATAGTCATTTATCTATTTAATTAATAATCAATAAATATAATAGTCTATGTCATATCTATAATTTTAAGTTTTTAAATAACCTTAATAACTAGCTATAGAATTCTATTCATCTTTTTTATATTTTTAATTTAAAGATAATTGTAAAATCACTTCATTACTATTGACTAAAAGCGTATACATTTATAAACTTTTATGACATGACCTTATTTATCGATCAATGCAAAATTAATGACACTTGGAGAGGTAAGTGCATGAATTCAAAAATTATTAATAAGAGGTGGTGAATAAAAAATTTACAGATGTACACGCATCTATTTTGAAGTTTTAAGGATGAATTTAGAATTTATCCTTTAATTAATCTTATTAAATAGGAGAGGTATCTATATCTTTGTTTTTGGGATTTAGATCCCCAAGTCCTATTGTTAGATACTATTCATGCTGACCATGTAACTCGGTCACCACACAATTCGTAACTTCTATGGTGGATTCATAACAGATTTACAGTGCTCTCTTTTGGGGGAGAAGAAAAATACTCATTAACATATCCTCCTTATAAGTTATAACTACATCTAGACGTGTGATTACGATCACTTCAATTCGTAATCCTCCTTGTACTTGCTTTCTTACTTGAAATGACATGACAGGTCTATGCAAATCAAAATGGGAGAAGAATGCCAAGTATCCAGCTGGGCACTACCAATACATAGACGTAAATGTCGACCAAACTCGCTACATCGTGGAAGTACTCCTAGCCGGACAATTCGAAATAGCCCGTCCCTCGACTCGATACGCCTCCTTGCTCGGTTTATTCCCTCCGGTATTCGTCGGCCGACCCGAAGAGCTTAAGAAGGTGGTGAGAGTCATATGTCTAGCGATCAAGCAGTCGCTCAAAAGCACTAATTTGCAAATGCCACCATGGAGAAGAAATGCATATATGCAATCTAAATGGTTTAGTTCCTACAGGAGGACTACTAACAAAGTTGCTGTCAGAAAGCCCACAACGTCTGGGGGCGGTTCAGAGATTAGACAGGCGGTCGGATTCGCGGCCGCGCCGGAAACTTCTTATGCCTGCCGGGAAGATCTTTCAAGGAAGAGTGGATTGAGAATTGGGCAGCTTACTGCAGTATTTGGTGGAAATTAATATATGGTAGCATAGTATTGATATGTCTTAAGCTAGCTTTCTTATTATTATTACTACTTTTGGATTTGCATAGTTTTGAGTGAAGTATGAGTGTAGAATTTACTCATTGTATATATTTTCTAGGAGTTGTTAAATTAAGGTAATGTCAACTAAATGGATCACTCGATCTTCCGATTAATGCATATTAGAATTCCCACATCAGAAAGTGAAACATAGAATGAAAGAAATTGTCGCAGAATACAATCAAGAAGATCAAGTTTTCTACGGTAGAAGTTGCCCTGTTTTCATCCGTGTATACTCTATATATAGTAATACATAAACTAACTTAACCAAGTAAACATCCAATAGCATGTTGACAAATGTACTCCAGCTGTATATTTATATTATATGACTTGGACCTATACAATTGTTACACGTCATCTCTACATCCCTCCCTCAAGTTGGTGCTTCTTAAAGCCCTAACTTGAATCTTAGAAAATGAAGTTGTATTTCAGGGACTTAGTGCATAAATCAGCAAGTTGTAATCTAGAAAGCACATATTCAACAAAAATAAAACCAGAAAAAATGTGATCTCTGATGAAGTGTATATCAATATCGATATGTTTTGTTCTAGCATAATAACATGGATTGACAGCAATGAGTAATGTAGATTTGTTGTCAAGATGCAATGATATGGGCAATTGAACTAGGACATGAAGATCACGTAAAATATAGGATGTCTATAAAATCTCTTTTGTTGCGGCTGCAAGACTCCTATACTATGCCTTAGTTGAAGATGTTGATACAATATTTTGCTTCTTCGTCTTCCAAGACACCAAGGCCAATCCAAGCATAATTCAATATCCACTAATGGATTTTCTATCTGTGATATATGTAGCCCAATCAAAATCCGAAAAACCATGGAAAGAAAGATCATTTGTAGTAGGATAAAATAATTCGAGAGAAATAGTTCCTTTAAGGTACTTTAGAACATGTAATGCAACTTGCAAGTGTGGCACATGTGGATTTGCGAGAAAGGTACTTAAATGATGAACTACAAAGCTAATGTCAGGTCATGTGAAGTTGAGATATGATAATCTGCCAACTAGTCTTCTAAACAAAGTTGGATTCTCAAGTAAATCTCCATCTTCATGATTCAATTTAAGTCCAGTAGGGAAAGGTGTGTTGGTCGGTTTTACTAACAGTAAAACCAACTTCCTCCAACATGTCTAACAAAAATTTTCTTTGATTAATCAAGGCAACCATTGTCAATCTTGCAAATTTCCAAACCACAGAAATAGCTCGCCATTCCCAAATCCTTTATAGTAAAAGCATCATCTAGTTTTTTTCTTCAAAGTACAAATACAATCATCATTAGATCCAAAAATTAATATATCATCAACGTAGAGAAGAACCACAACAAAACCAGTAGTCATTTGTTGAGTAAATAGAGAGTAATCATGCTTTGATTGACAAAAACCAATAGACATCAAAAACTTTGATATCTCTACATTCCATTGTCGAGAGGCTTGCTTAAGACCATACAATGATTTCTCCAACTTGCAAACTTGATTATTTTATGCTTTACCGTAGCCTTCAAAAGGAACCATGTAGATTTCTTCATTGATATAGCCATGTAAAAATGCAAACATCAATATGATGTAAAGGCCATGAATATGCAATAGAAATAGCTAGTACAATTCTAACAATGCTTAACTTCACAACTGGGGAGAATGTTTCATGGAAATCCTGACCAACAATTTGTGTATAACCCTTAGCTACTAACCTTGCCTTGCACCTTTCCACACTACCATCTAGTCTATATTTTATTTTATATATCCATTTACATCCAATAGCTTTCTTTCCCTTAGGTAAAGAAGTAAGTTCCCAAGTGTCATTGGATTTAAGAGCAAGAAGCTCTTGTTCCATTGCTTGAATCCATTCCTTTTTCTTAATTACTTGAGAGTAATAAACCAGCTCTTTTGTAGTTAACACATTAGCTAATGATTCCATGAATTTAGAAGGGCATTTGCTATACAATTGGGTGTCAAACAAAGGATAAGGAGTGTTGTATGTAGTATGTGATGGTGTAGTTGTGTTGGTAACAATTTTAGATTTGGCTAAATGAACAAAATCTTGTAGCCAAGAAGGAAACCTTCTAGTTTTAGAAGATCTTCTAACAACAAAAGGTGTATTACTACTCGATTGATTAGTAGATATAGGATCAATAATGCTAGGAAAATTTTCAAAAGAAATTTGTGATTCTGATGTCATTAGCCCATCAGAGTTATAGCTTGGAGCTGTTTTGAACAAAACAGGATTTCTAGATAATATATGAATATTAAGATTAGATTTGGAACAAGAATCATCTCTAAAAGGAAAGAAATCTTCAAAACATACAATATCTCTACTTATCATTATTTGTTTAGTAGAGATATTGTAAATTGTATATCCTTTTTGACCATCTACATAACCAAGGAATACACATCTTATGCCTTTAGGATCAAACTTATTAGAATTTGGCACAAATTTTGCAATATAACATAGGAAACCCATTACCCTAAGATTGTCATATTTAGGCGGTTTATGAAAAAGAATTTCATATGGTAATTTCCATCCTAAAATTGGACATTGGCATTTTTCTTATTAGGAATGTAGTTGTAAGTACACACTCACCTCAAAAGTTTTTTGGTAAATTAGCATGTATTCTAAGAGCTCTTGAAGCCTTTAATAGATGTCTATGTTTCCTTTCCACTTTTCCATTTTGATGTGTTGTATAAGGAATAATTCTTTGATGTAATATTCCAAGGTTTCAAAATAGGTCTTGACAACTTTTAGAGATAAATTCTAATCCATTATATGTTCTAACAATCTTTAGAGTAATTGAAAAATGATTTTTGACATATTTAAAGAATTGATCTAGAATTAAAGTCGTTTGATGTTTATGGTGAAGTAAGCACATCCAAGTAACCCGAGTGTAATCATTAACAATGGTTAGGAAAAAACTTGCACCATCTAAAGAAGTGACTCTATAAGGACCCTAAACACCTATATGGAGTAATTCAAACGCAAAAGAAGTAAAGGTTGAGCTTTTAGGAAATGGCAATTTGTGAAACTTTGATTCATGACAAGTATCACAAAGGAAATTATCAAACTCTAAATTATTACACATCTTCAAGTGTTGTAACTTCGATATAGAAGTATGTCCTAAATGTCTATGTACTAGATGAATGGACTTAGTATTCTACTTTTTGACATCATAATTGCTGGAATGAACTGCAACATCTGCCTCTTTGGACTAGTCAGATTCGAGTACATATAGCCCATTAGTTGCCTTTGCTGAAGCCACAACCTTTTTAGATCTCAATTCCTAGAATTTACAAGCAAATGGATCAAATATTGCTTGTAATGAATGATCTCTAACTAGTTTTTAGACTGATAAAAGACTATAAGAAAAATTAGGAACAAACAGAACATGTTCCATGGTGAGGTGTTTTGTTAACTTCGCTTTTCCTACAGTTTGAGTGCTCAATGAACTTCCATCAAGTAATCTAATTTGTATTGGAATTGGTAACTTTTGAATATCATAAAGTATTTCATAGCAAGATGTCATGTGATCAAATGCTCTCGTATCAACTATCCAAAGAGCCAATTAATTTCCACCCAAGTTAAGACAACATGAAGGATAATCAAGCATAAGGTTACCTGCATGAGTAAAATTCACAATAGCAGGTCCTTCACCTTTATCCCTCGTCATTTTACAAAATTCTTGACAAATGCTTTGGAAAAATTGCTTATCTACTGGCTTCCGATCTGTGGTTGTTGCAATGGAGTTTTGCTCATCAAATGGAGTCTTAAGCATATTGCTACAATAATTTGTAGTAGTTGTTGGTTTTCCTCTCAAGTTAATCTTCTTTCCCTTGTACCAATCCAAATACCCTACTAACTAGAAAAAAGAATCCACTATATGACCTTCCCCTTTGCAATACTTGCAAAACATGTCCTTTTGAAATCTTCTTTTTTCAACAACCTGACTAATACTACCATTATTAGGCACCACAATTTTTTTTGAAACAAATTTTGAAACCTCTACATTAGATCCTAAGACTCCACTGACTTGTCTTTGTTTTTCTACCTATTGCACTACATAATACCCTCTATTAACAGATGTTAGTGGTTCTGTAGCAAGAATCTAATTCCCAATCCCTTCATACACATCATCAAGTCCCATTAAAAATTGAATCAACTTATTATGGGATTCATACTCTAGAACTCTATCTTTAAATGCACAAGTGCAAAAGTCCAATCTCCTACATTCACAACTAGGAAATGAATGTAATTCAAGTAATTCATCCCAATAGCACTTCAATTTCTTAAAATATACGCTAACCATCAAATTATTTTGTCTAAGATTTGCTATTTCATTTTGAATTTAAAAGATCATAGGCCCATTAGCAATACCATATTACTCTTTAACCTCCTTCCAAAGCTCAAAGGCTGATTTCATATACAAAAAAAAAATTGAGCTAGATCTATATTCATAAAGTTTAACAGCCAACATCTCACCATATAATCACACATGTTCCACTTGATCAAATCTAGAGATGTATCAATAGGTTTTTGGATAGATCCATCTATGAAACCAATCTTCATCTTCACCCCAAAACCTAACTTCATAGACTTGCTCCATGAAAGATAGTTACTTTCGTTAAAGATCAAATTGCCAATTGATATTCTTGGACTATCTAACCCTGAAAGATAGAATAGATCCACGATATTTGCATCAGTGCTATTCATATTTAACCCATATACAAAAACTTTAACTTTAAAGAAGCACTCGAACTCCAGTAATCAAACTGAGACAAGAACCAATTAAATTGAACCAAGAACCAATCTTCCAACCTGCTATGATACCATTTAGAATTCCCACATCAAAAAGTGAAACACAAAATGAAAGAAATTGTTGCAAAATGCAATCAAGAAGACCAAGTTTTCTACGAAAGGTGTTGCCCTATTTTCATTCTTATATACTCTATACATAGTAATACATCAACGAACTTAACTAAGTAAACATCCAACAACATGTTGACTAATGTACTCCAGCTCTTTATTTATATTATCTGACTTGGACCTATACAATTGTTACATGTCATCTCTACAATGCAAGTAAATATTAGCATTACTGTTCTTGATATGTGATGTGTAGATTTCTCATCTATAAGCAAAAATCATGAAAAAGGGGACCACTTAAATGAGTCACTTGGCATATTGGATATACTATTAACTCAATTTTCATTATTTCTAAAACATGTACCCATAATGTGTATACAAAAAATAAACATTAAATCTATATAAGGTGAGAGGTGAAATATTTAAACACCAAATATATGTAGGCCCTCATACATATGAAATACAATATAATGGTTCTATATTCTGTGGTAGCATTTGGATTACAATACTAGACAGCATAAAGAGTACTAAACAGCACAAAATAAGAAAAATAAGACAATATAACTCTCTTGTACTACATTTGATATGCACTATACTGGATAAAGATTTTTGTAATGTCTACTATTTGAATATACGAAGTATTGTACTAAACATAATATACAAAATACTAGATAAGGATTTTTATATTTTTTTTTCTAGTCAATTTGATTGTTATACCATATTTTGGATGATACAAAATATAAGCATTTTATCCAATACTTTAGGATCACTTTTGTTCAATAACTAAGAAAATATGTAAACCAAACAAAGGACAAAATGTTTTATCCAATGCAATGCCATAAATTTATAACAACTAAACAATACCTATATAATGCTTGCAACTCCAGTTTGACACGTGACTATAGCTTACCTAAAGGTTTGATTTTTCTCAATTTTAATTATGCAAACTTTCTTAAAACTTGTTAAGGACCTATATTTATGAATTATTAATTATCATAATTCACAACATAGTATGAAACTAAAATTAACTTTTAAGGCACCAAACAAATTAAGTATGCAAATTTACTTATATCATCTTCTTATATTATTAACAATAGAAAATGTGAGACTAATGTCATTAACTTATGTAAACACTACATTCCTTATGAAAAATATAATAATAAATGTATGATTCTAAATCTCTTAGCATTTACTTCCTAAGGAGTTGGATGAAATCTTATAAAAAAGAGATAACAATTTAATTTGGAAGAAAAGCAAATTTATTTTCTTTAAATAGCACAAGTAACTACCCTAAACTGGAAAAAAAAATAGAACTATGTATATATTTCATATTTGTATCTTCTACTCCTCCATCCATATAACTCTATTTATGAAATTAATAAAGATCATTAAGTCGATTATCAAGTTCATATACGTTAACAACTAGCTAATCACTAACATAATTAAATCAAAGATTTGCTAAGTTTCCATGTTACATAAAGGATAATAAGAAGTATGAAAAATAAATAATTCCTCAAATACTTAAGTTAATCAACATTGAGTATGGAAAATGATGCTTTTTTTTTTCTTTTCTACAAAACTTTTTTCTCTTCTAATAACAATTACTTCCAATATAATAAAATTCACTAGTTACTTATTTTGCTAATTACCCCTAAAAATTTGAATTTTACAAATTATATTTTGAAAAAAATCTCTAAATGAACCATATATGAATTAAATGCTTCAAAATAATTTAATGTTAAGATCTCATGTAATTTGATAGCATGAACAAATGAAAAAAATCAAATTCATCTTTAATTTAAGTCAAATACAAACTCATAAAGAAGAATCTTAGGAAAATCCTTTATGAATTTTCATTTATGAATTAAATGAATATCTTTTATACTCTTTATACCATTTCCTATAATCACTAATTTATTAACTAATCCTACTAATTACAACTATTTACCAATGACGCTAATTAATTTTATAACAATCATAACAATTTTTCCCACCCTTCACACAAGCCTTGTCCTCAAGGTTTAGGGAATCCAAGAAAATAAAAATAAAACTATGATTAAGTGATGCGAATTAAGAAAAATAAGAATTCATCATTTTGTTGCTATGAGAAATTGCAAGCTAACTATTGAAATTATCACCTCCAAATTACTAGAATGCAAGTCTCCTTAAATTAAGTGCAAGCAAAAAGAGTTGCCTTGCCATAACCCAAATAACGCATTTTAATACCATAGCAGATGTGCATATTCCTTGTTGTACACAATCTTAAATGAGGCCATAATTCTATAATGAGTTCTATTGCTTATAGGAACTTTTAGATGTTAATGCCTTTGTATCCAATAATGTACTCAAAGGTTTTATGCATAAAACCACCATTGCAAAGATTAAGACCAACATCTTTGTATGGTCCATCGATTGTAAATCACCCGTTTCCACTTTTTTTTTTCATTAACACCTTCAATATTATCATGACTACCCTCGTTGTCCACATCACCTAGGCTTGTTAATTGGTGTAAAAAAAAGTAGAATCTTGCTTAATTTCTTGATCATGATAGAAATCATCTTTAGTATTAATATTGAAAATCATCGCTAAATCTTCTTTCATGATAGCATTTTCTCGATGGTTTTCCTAAATTGTTACTTGAGAATTCTCTTCAACCATGGCATCTATAATTGGTGCCGCATCTTCATCTTTTTTATCCATCAACTTCTCTTCTTCTATACATTCAACAATTGCTTCTTGTATACAGTTATGATTCTCTTTCAATTGATGTATATCTTCTCGCATATTCTTCATTTCTTCTTGTACTTCCATTTCCACCAATTCTCTCAATGAGAGCATTATTGTTAAAATCTCGCATAATTGAATAATATGAACAAATGAAAATAATCAAAATCATTTTTAGTTCGAGTCAAAGACAAATTCTTAGAGAAAATTCTTAGAAGAATCCTTCATGAATTTTCATTTATGAATGAAATGGATACTTTTTGCTTTTATAAAATACTATTTATATAATTTCTTATAACCAATAATTTTTTAACTAATTGTAACTATTTAATAATCATCCTAACTAATTTCATAACAATTAATCAACCTTGAAATCTAATGATGAACAAATTTCTCGAGTTTCAAGCCCATGTGCCGCTGCAAGTGATGTTGAGGAAGAGGTAGTGTGAGTAAGCTTAATGAAGAAACTGTCTTCGATGGGTGCTACGATTGGTTCGAGAGTCGTTTACATTAATACCCTGTTTGGCTGATAATTCACAAAGAATTATTAAGCAAAAAGAGCTAATTTGCAAGATTAAAATTTAAAAACTCATTGGAATACTTAAGGCACTGAAATCAGTATCTTACATTTTAATATTATAGATATGGATATGGATTTAATTAATTTCATATTTACTTTTTAAACCATGTTAATTATTTATCGAAAAAGGACACAAGTCTCAAAAGTGAATGAAGAATTCATGAGGTCACCTCTAACCTGCAGATTAGGAGATCCCAAAAGTTAGGATAGATTCCTATTCAAGGTTTTAAAAATGGCGAGGTATAAGGAAAGGCCATCTAATTATCAACTTTAGATCCTATTTATTTCCAAATCTACTTAATAAAGAAATGTATAAGTTTAGATCTCTGGTTATATATTTTTCGAGGAAGATCGCTTTATGAAATAGTTAATTTTCATTTTCTTTCAACAAATTTTTTAAAATATACGTTAACAATTTCTTGCCGGTTTCTAAGTAAAAAAAGATCGATTTCGACGTAAAAATATAATAAATTCCACCAAAACCACTTTAATTACTAGTACCAAGAAATTTCGTAGTAATGCTTGTATAAGTTGTACTAAGATTTTAATTACATGAAAATGAAAGACCAAGTATCAACTCAGCAGTGCAATTTCACATTTGACCTTGGCCTATGTTACGAAATGACAAATGCATTCATTTAGGAAATTGTCGGGTCTCATAATTCGTACTCTATTATTGTCTAGTAGTTGACATGTCTCACATAATTACTTCATCCTATCGCCATTGTTGTGCTTTTTTTTCCTTCATCTGTCGACATTATGCCGCCATTATCACATCCTTTAATGTTCATGCCATGCCCTGCCATGCATCCATATATGTATATCCCAAAAACATTCATTTCATGTGCTTATATATATAGATAAACAAACACAAGATTACGTACATACATATATATATAATCAGTAAGTATATTTTTACACATAACGATGGCGATTCCGGTTCAGCTCAAGAGGGTAGCCGCTGCTTTCGACGAGGCAGTAGCTCGAACACGCCTCTGCAAAAGCAGCGGAAGTGAGTACTCGATGGCAAAGAGTACGGTTGATCTTTCTGAACTTGTGGAGTCATTCATGGAAAGAGAAGGGAGAGTTCAAGGTTATTGTGATGACAATATTTATGGTAATGAAGTTGAGGAGTCCAGTGAGAGTAAATGTTGGTCCGACTACGAGGCTAAGGATGTTTTAAAGGAAATATTTGGTTCAGGATGTTCCAAGGATGAAGAAAGAGAGAAAATTCGCATGGAAGTGGAAACTGCGTGGAAGAAAATTGATGATAAATCTTCCAAGGGATTCAATAGGCAATTGATGGTATATTTACGTGAAAAGGGCTTTGATGCTGGTGAGTTTTTTTCCCTTTTCTTTATTTTCTTTTTATTAGGGTTTTGATTATTAACAAAATGAGGTGAATTATAATGCATTTGTCTGATAAATAATATTTAGTGCAACTCTTTAGTGTTTACTATAGTACATAGATGATATTTGATATTTTAATATACATCCTTTTAACGGGTATTCAAAATACTTATTAAAAATCTAAAATAAAAATTTATCACACTTTTAAAATCAACTATATACTTTACAAAAATAAGATAAATAAGCATATAAAAAGGAATCGATTTCTCTATCTAATGTATTAACAAGTAACTATGAACACTCATTAATATTTTCCCATCGAAAGTGCCATCATGCACTACGTACTAGCAACTAAGCGTAAACATAGTTGGAGGAGCATAACTCATGATAATGACTGACAATATGAAATTGTTAGAATACGAACGGGGGTGTCATTTAAAGACGGGAAAGGAAATTGATAATTTCGCATATTATGTCTAATCTTTTGGAAGAAAATCAACTTTCCTAATCCTAATTAAGCATTTTTGTTCAAATGAAATTTCATTGTTTTTCCATTCATTCCCTATCTTTCAAGTTACTAGGTTGATTGCAATAACTAGAAAGGCAAGGAGAACTACATACTGATTTCGCAAAAAAATTGCTCATGAAAATTTTCTATATTATATGACAGGGCTGTGCAGATCAAAATGGGAGAAAAATGCCAAGTTCCTAGCTGGGGATTACCAATACGTTGATGTAAATATGAACCAGACTCGCTACATTGTGGAAGTTTTCCTAGGCGGGCAGTTCCAGATAGCCCGTCCCTCAGCTCAATACGCGTCGTTGCTCGAATTATTGCCTCCGGTTTTTGTTGGCCAACCCGAAGAGCTTAAGATGGTGGTGAAAATCATGTGTGCAGCTATCAAGCAGTCCATGAAAAGCACTGATTTGTTTATGCCGCCATGGAGAAGAAATGCATATATGCAGACCAAGTGGTTCGGTCCCCAAAGGAGGACTGTCAGCAAGGTTCCTTTGAGGCAGACTCTAGAGTCCAGTCCCGGTTCTGAGACTAACCGGGCAGTTGGGCTCATAGGCATGCCAGAGATTTCTTTCCACTACAGGGATGACTTTTCTAGGAATAATGAACTGAGAATTGGGCAGCTAACAGCAGTGTTTGGTGGCACTGGAGGAAGTATGCATGCCTAGGGAGATGATTTAAGATCGGATATTTTTTTTTTTTTTGGATAATTAGATCGGATTTTATTATATGGTTTAGGGTTATTAGACTGGTGCGGTCGAAGCCTTAACCTTGTGATATAAAATGTATATATAGGCACAGAAGCAGTAGCTAAGTGCCCATGTCTATATATCCATTTGTTGGATTTTCAATTTTTCATAGCTACAATCAAGGAGACAGCAGCTATATCAACCATAGTATGATATGTTAATGTCTAATTCTAGTTTTGTTTGATTCCCCTATTAAATATGTTTTAAGTGATGTAATCTAACCATTTAATATATGACTATTGCGATTACTAACAGGCTTTAGCAGCTGACAAAGGCTATTGAAATTACTGCGACAGCGTTTAACAATTATAAAGTTTAGATCATAACAAGTGCAAAAATTGTTTAAAGAGAAAAATAATGTTTCCATAATTAAGAGAATCAAGTTAATTAATTAGTCATGATTTGCTCATAAGTTATGAGAAAAACTTCAGACAACTGCACCTAGCCCTGCACCCCGTCTCACCTTAAAACTCATGTTCTTCAACCTACAGCCTGCTGCAGAACTCGAATTTGGAAAACAACACAGTTCATGATAGCATTTAAACCATTTTGCATTCAAGACATGCTCACACAAAGCACGTATGAAATACGAGAAATTCACATCTACCGAAAGAAGAAAAAACATACATAGGAATCCATTAATCCTTTATATATGTAACAAAGCAATGTTTTGTGCCACAAAATAAATCTACCCAGCTGTTTGCAATTCACAAATGCATGTTTTCTACCAAACTGAAATTTAGAGAGTTACTCCTGTATACATGCCAAAAGCAACAGTTAGTTCCAACCTACATGCCTTTCCAAGGAATGTGTAGTACAAAATTCTGTGAAAATTGAAATATAACCTTACAAGATAAAGGAAAACCTATGATAATCAAGATCCTCCACTAGTTTCCACAGGAACCGAGTTGGTGTTCCTACTCTTCTTGGAACTACAAGCCTCCAAGGTCCAAATAAACCAAAAATGTAGGCAGTTAGAATGATTGGAAAGAATTCAATCCTGTATGATTAATCTTTAGCATACTTTGGCTTAGATAAGGTCAATCATCTCAGAGTTGATTCAATGTGGCCATGGCAACCTGTTAGTATTTAATTCTTCTAGCTGTATTCATTTGGATTTTCTTTGCTTTGAATAAGTGGGACACCATCAGCCCTCCAAGTTATCCGATCCTCACATAATGCAGCCACCACCTCCACATACAATCGGTGCTCCTGCAAAATAGAGGGGTAGGAAAGTGGTTTAATTTAATTATTTTGCTCATTCACCACACACCAGCAAACAAATAACGAGTCATAGCTTGTATTTTAACACCTGCAGTAACATTTTATTCAGGCCTACAAATTATAAGAATTTATAACAGTTACATAGACGTTACACTTTGCAAACCAGTGTTTGATACTCATGTCATTTTACGGCACCTGCAATTTGTTTTTGCAACACTTAAGCTGCCTTATGGTATGCCCTATTGGAAATTGTTACTCTTGTCCTTAAAGGATATCACATAGAAGTGACTATTTAAAACACCTTCTTCTCATCCTCCATTATAGCAAGTACATGAACAAGAACTCCTACCTTCTAGCTACATCAACCAACTAGCAAAAGGATCACGAAGGACAAGAAAATATCTGAAACATGAGGGGTTTTTTTGGGGGGAGGGGTAAGGAAACGTGAGGGTTGTGTTGTTCATTTTTGTCAGTCTGGGTACTGTATTCTTCATGTTCATGGTGCTTCTGAGGTTGGGTTGTATGGTGAGATTGTTATGGATGTGCTTGATCAGCGCTTAAGGAAAGTGAGAATGTGATATGCAAATAGGGTTTGGTTTATTAAGAGTGCTGAACGTATTGGAGGTTGTTCTGTCCAGGACTCATAGTAGATTGAAAAGTTTGGAAAGATGGTGGCACAAACAAGTTTTAGTGGATTTTGGTGCTTTCAGTGGTGCAATTATAGTCAAATATGATAATTTAATTATAATAATTAATTTAAAAAAAAAAAAGAAAAAAAAGTTTCAGCCCTAGGACAAATCAACCTCCATAAGAATTCAATACTAAACACCCAATTCCTATTATCATATCCCAGCAACTCCACCCAAACAGCACCCAATTACTCAAAAATCTAGAAGGCTTCTCTCCAATTACTAAATAATCCCTAACCCCAACCTATCTAATCACTTACTAAACCCTTTCTCCTCTAATAGTCATGTGGAGATTGCTTAAGGTTAAAGGTTGATTTGGAACTTTTGTATCAAGTCTTGAGTTAATGCATTGAACATTTTTAATTATCATTGACAACTTTGGTGTGTCTGTTGTACAACAAATGTTTTTAAGTACTGGATTGATTTGATTGATGCAGCTGAATTCAGGTGAGTTCTTCTTCTTGTTGAATCATGTACGTTGCTGAAGACTATAAGACAAGTGTTTTCAAATGGGCACATGTCTGGCATGTAATATTTTTTAAGGGCAAGAGTAGCATTTTTAATCATCATGGACAGCTTTGGTGTGTGTGTTGTACAACACACGTTTTTAAGTATTGGGTTGATTTGATTGATGCACCTGAATTCAGGTGAGAGTTCTTCTTGTTGAATCATGTACGTTGGTGAAGACTAAGACAAGTGTTTTCAAATGGGCACATGTCTGGCATGTAATATTTTTTAAGGGCAAGAGTAACTGTTTCTAACAAAGTATAGCACAGATGAGCTTAAGTGTTACAAAAAAACATACGGGTGCAGAATACAAAAAGGGGCAAAAGACAGGAATGCTAGGTGTAATTTACCCAATATATATTAATTGAGAGCGGTTGGTAACTGACACAAATCTCTAGGAGTATGATCGAAGACATTAAAAAAAAAAAATACATATCAATACCTCTCGGAGAACCCTCACAGCCAAGTCCTCTGCAGTATCATTTGCAAGTACTGGTACAACTCTTTGAGCAAGAATACGACCAGTATCATAATGCTCATCTACAAAGTGAATTGTAGGACCAGAGTACCTGAGAAGATGATCACAGAACACCAGAAAGAAGGCATCTCTTAATTCTAATTAACATGTGGTCACTGTGAAACACAATCTCCAAATACAAAAGCATGAAAAGTAAAAATGAAAAATTTAAACATAGGGCAAACAAATTAAACCTCTAAATGTGAGAATGTACCTTGCACCCGAAGCAACAACTGCTTTGTGCACCTTCATTCCATAATAACCCTTGCCACCAAAAGCTGGAAGAAGTGATGGATGAATATTCAAAAGGGATCTTGAGTAAGCCTGGATAAGCTCAGCTGGTATAAGTTTCAGAAATCCAGCAAGAAGAATAAAGTCAACCTCATATCTCCTGATAATAGAAAAGCATCAGAATTCAGAAGATGTATTCACTATTCAGTTGTGCATATCAAAACAGTCAAAACTCCATGGACAAAAATACTTTGGCAAAATTTTAGGAATTCTCCGTGCTATATGGTGGATACTAATTTGCATAAATCTAATACACAATCTAATCAGAGAGGCAATTGTTTACTTGAAAGCACCTTGAAAGTTGATCAAGTTTTTCTCTTCTCTTTTAATAGAGGAAGTTGATTTTTTTTTTCTTTAATAAGGCTTTTTTAAATTCACAAAATTCATCAAACTCCACCAAGTACACTCTACTCAATAAATCTATCAAGTACATATGGAGCAAGTTCAATCTGTCGCTATATGCAGGGCACAGAATTGCATTAAATATTGAAGTGCAAAGGGTACCCCTTACAGACAGAGATATAATAAACTAAAAGCAAATTCAAGAAAGAGACAATCTTTAAGTCAGAGAAATAAGAAAATACAGGCACAGATATTGAAGAGAAACTAAAGTTTGTGAAAAGAATAAAGATAGATCACATATCTTCCTTGTAATAAAGAAAAAGCTTTATATAATTATGCCGGAAATAGTACACAAGCAAGTTCAGAAGGGTAATGATATTTAGAGTCCTCACTTGAGAGTAGTTACAAGATCAGCAGAGGATAGTCCATCAGGTTCCTCTTTTGTTTTGGGAAATAAAAGAACTGGGATGCTTTTTTCCCTTGCATAGATTGCACCCCCGCAACCTGCCACCCCAAAAAAAAAATTCAAAATATTATCTATAAACGAATGTAATAATAACTGATACACGATAAAACAGTATTATTCAATCTGCATTATGCATTTTCTCTATCAAATCCATCAAGTATGTCTAAGGGCAGGGACCTAAGATCTGGGAAAAGAAAGCAACTCACTAAGGCCAAAGTAGTTTTTGTCACTTGAAGCAAATAAAGGTAAATTCCCTTCCTAGAGAAAAACTATAACAAGAGTATCACATAAGACAGTAAATAAAGACAATAGCAGAGGGCAACGAGACAGAGAATGATCAACCAGTACTGTCTTTTTTCCTCCCCTGGTGGTTCAACCAGTATTGTCTTACCAAAAGGCATAGTGGAAACAAGAAAGAGAGCCCTCTATAAGCAGCCAAAATCATCTTGTCCGTGTCATTTCTTAGGTATGTATTCTCTGATATCCATCACACAGTCCTTGTCCTTGGACAAATTTAAGGGACTACTCAAGGACACTTAAACTTCCACCATTATGAATATAAAGTTAAAAGCTTTCTGTCCTTTTCACAACACCTACCAAAGCAATTTCAATTTGGATAATGGAAAAGAAAAACTACACAATAGAAATTACTTGTAAATTAAAAATAAGTAACATATGTGCAACACATGTAGAACAGTTAAAAGTTGAATACAGGGGGGATCTCAAAGTCAAACGTAACAAATCTCTAGTCCAAAGATGCATCCTGATAAAATGATAACAATGCATACCTCCTTTATTCGTAACCAAAGCAACAACATCCCCATTAACAGATCCAGCCATACATGACTCATGGATGGAACGGAAATTTGAGCCACCACCAGAAACAAAAACTGCTAATTTTTTCCTTTTAATACCAGCTTTTGCACCTTCCTGCTGAACACTTGAATTCACCTCAATTTTAAAGCTACTTTTGCACTTTAGTCTGGTACCAGTACACACCATTTTGGAATCCAAACATCCATTTGTTGTAAAAGATACCAACTTGCAGGAACGAGCCGAAGAACCAAAGAAAAAGGAAGTTGATGATATATGAGTTGACTTTTGGCTCTTCGGAAGCAATGAGAGATTCAAAATTGGGCAGGACTGCAATGCGATTGCCTTCATCTTCTTCTTCTCAATGAGCTACTAATTTACAACGGGGCTAGAAAAAACAAGATGCCCCCTCATTCCTACTTGGGTATACTGATTCTTCACCTCTCACCACTAGTTATCCCAGAGCTATGCAATTAAACACCCGCAAATTTATAAAAATAAAGGCGTAATTAAATTTGACATATATGGCCTACAAGTCTAGAGGTATATAACTTGGCAATAACCGAATTTTCCAATAACCTAAATGCATACGTAAGACATGAAAAAACGTTCCCTTATATGCATATCAGCAAATATTTATCAAACACAGATTATAAGTAGAGGACATGAACTAGTTTTACTTCTGCTCTACAATATCAATACGAGTCGGTTCGCTTTCGGTACCAAGAACATTAACAGTACAACAAAACTTGTTCATACCAAACCTGGTAATGCAATGTTCAAATTTTTAGGGTGAAAAATACAACTTTAGTAAAGAAAAATGCAAAAGAAGAACACCCAGATACTCAAAAAAAAAAAAAAGATAACATCACCACCATGTACCTCCTTTAAAAATAATCAGTGAGGGAACGCCGACCACTATGCAACTTAGAGAGGGAGGGAGGGAGGGAGGGATGGAAGGAAAGAGGGAAAGAGAGTTTGTGAGTGAGGGTTTAAGCCGACAAGGTTAAGGTTCTGTTTTCGCCTTCCCGAGTTTGCGTATGTTGTCTCATGCTGATAGGATTAGCGGCTATAGGATTTCTTGAGGTTTTCTTTAGTTTTTCAGTTTTACGCTGCGTTTGGATACGTGGAAATGTACAGAAATCAGACGAAATAAGTGGAAATGAGAGAAAATAATATGTTTGGTATTTTTAATAAACAGTGAAAATAAGATGAAATGGATAGATTTTCATTCTTGAGTTTTTTTTTTTCTTTCTTGAAGAGAAAATAAAAGAAATGAATAGAAATTATATGAAATTATAAAAATATTTTTAAAAACAAAATTTTAAAAATAGACATTTTAATCAATTAAATTGTTTGATTCTCCATTTGTTTAGTTATATCAACTAAATAACATTAAAAAGAAACATTTTCACCTTTTTTTTTTACATTTCCATAATACAAATTCAAATAACAAATAAAAATAATTTTTTCTTTCCTTTCATTTCCTTTCCGTTGATTTTTATTCATTTCAAAATTCTTGACTGTGTTAGACTTTATGTTTGGATCAAGGAAGGGGAACTTTTACCTTTTATTTATTTATTTTTTTTTAGTTTTGAAAATAAGGAAAAGAGGGACGAAATGGATTTAAGCAAAAAAAAATTCCTCTTTAGGTCCATCAAAACCATTCTATCTTTTTTTTTTTTTTTTGCCCAAAACCATTCTATCTTAATTTAGAGAGAATTAGGGAAAATTTTAAATAAGATTACTATTTCATTCTTGAAACAAAAATGACAAAACATATATATTTAATACTTATATTTTATATAAAAAGGTTAACATAATATATTTATGAAAATGAGTAAGTCAGGCGTTAAAATTTTTCTTTTTATTTCGTTCTTATAGGAAAAAAAAAAAAAAGACCAAACGCATTAAAATATATTATTTTTAGGAAAATATTTTCTAAAAAATGCATTACTTGCAAACAAGTGTTTTTCTATGGAGTTCCTAATTCTACCTACCTTTCTTATATTTTAGCAAGATAATCCAAACAAATAGTGTCAGGCAATTGGTAGAAGGGTTATACAGATTGACAAAACTAAAACTACGAAATACACAATAAGACCTAGAATACTATCTTGTTTTAGTTAACCATGTCAACCGTTTTAGGTTCAATTAGTTTTTTTTTTTTTTTTTTTGTCTTCAGCTGGAACCTAATTTCGCCTATGAATAATTATTCCATGATTTAATTATGGAAAATTAATTTAGTTTGTTTGTAATTGTTGATAAAAATCTCTAATACTTATATTCCCTTTAGTTTTTATTTATAACTCTTTTAGTTAGCAATGTTCAATGATATTTTACTTTTAATTATATTATATTTGTGGGGATATGAGTTCAAGTGTGAAAGTCATGCGTGTGCTATGTGTGAGTACGCTATACTTGGCCGAATGAGAAAAGTAACACATATAAAGATTATTAGGATTAAATAGGATGAAATGAGAAATAGGCAGTCTCAAATAAAGATCAAGCGCTTTGTGATAGATGAATGTTCTTCACTAAATTGTGATTTGATCTTTTAAAAAAGTAATCTAGTAAAATAATGATGTTTCTCTCTCCAAAGTCTCCCCTCTTTAAATGAAAAAACTATGAGTATTTATAGAGTTTTTGTCATACATTTCATCCATTTGATAGTAATGGCAATCGATAGTCATGAGTGAATGTGCCCAAATATGGATTTCTTATGAATTCAAATCTATTAAAAATCTTTAATGCACGAACCTTATTGAGAAAGATTATATTGAATCGGCTGATCCAACGAACCCTACTTTAAGTTCACCATACCAAATCTCTTCTGATTATCCTAAAATTATATAGGCTTAACTCTCCTAACCTTATCAATTTAACTTGAAGAATCAAATCCATTTAATTATTGAACTTAGAGCCCATAATTTGATTTAGCCCTCTATATTTTACTCCCTAATCAAAGTCCTTCAAATGAGGTCGAAGGGAATTGGGCATCAAATAAACCTTATAAATGGTTAAGGCGCTACTTGATGCATGTACGCTTATAACAACTGCACTGCCACCAAACGTACTTGCATAGTTGAAATTTTTTTAGTTCTTGATGATTCGTAATATAAAAGCTTAGTGCCAACGTTGCAAAGTAATGTAAACTTTTTTCAGTGTATAAGTATGCAACACTATTCAATCGCGTGCGTTACTTTAGCCAATCAAGGTTGTATTGCCTCCAAATACCATAAAGCATAGAGTGAATATATCAATGATGCCTTCTTCGATGATCAATGAACATGGGTCAAAGTGATTCGCTTTCTATGTTGGACTAGCATAGACATCTCTTTTACTTGAATTGTTTATTATGTATTAATTCCATATAAGAAATTCCCATTGATCCTTCCAGCTTAAGGCTATTGAGCTGACTCGGTGACGCAGCGCGGATAGCGTAACGAAACGAATCCGATTATGAATTGGTTTCACAAAGAATAACGAAGAATTATTCCTTGAAGAAATCTAGTTGCGCACAACCGATAAACGGAGAAAATCCTTTCTCAAAAGTGTATTTCAAATGGTTTATAAAACGTAACCCTAGAATAACCTAACATCGGTATATATACTACCCTGTAAAAATACATAGAAAAGGAAATATACACGTACACATGGAAATAAATATTACTATACACGTCTACTCTTTGTCGCGTACACGGCCGTGCCTTCCAACCGTGTATGATTCTGTGAGCAATCCTGACCGTTTACACGGCCGTGTTTCTGACTGTGTATAGAGACCGTGTATGCTTCTATGGGAATTCCTGATCGAATACACGGTCGTGTTCCTGACCGTGTATGCTTCTGTGGGATTTCCTGATTGAATACACGGCCGTGCTTCTGGCCGTGTATAGAGGCCATGTGTCTTTCTGGAAGTTCCCCTGACTCGTTACACGGTCGTGTAACAAACCGTGTATCAGCCCGTGTCTCCATCATTCTCTCCCACCAATGAAGAACTCGACCCCGAGTTCTCATCAGGATATAACGGCGTGTCATCGGGGTGGAAAAGTGATAAATCCGCGACATTAAAAGTACAAGAAATGTTCATATCTTCAGGAAGTTGTACAACGTATGCATTGTCGTTTATCTTGTGCACAACTTCATAAAGCCCATACTTTTTTTGTTGGAGCTTCCCATATCTACCCGCAGGGAAACGCTCTTTCCGAAGGTAAACCATTACCTGATCGCCCACGGCAAAGAGTTTCCTCCGTCTATGCTTATCCGCAGCCCTTTTGTATCAGGTATTGGCTTCCTCTATCTTTCGTCTAACTTCCGCTGCGGTGGTTTGGTATTGTCCCGCCATATGTTTAGCAGCATCACCCACCATGTCCTTGGGTAATTTGATCAAGTCCAGTGCATGTTGTGGTGTTTTGGTATATACTACTGAGAACGGTGACCTCCCAATAGTTCGGTGGACGGAACTAATGTAAGCAAATTTAGCTTAAGCCAACGCTTGATCTGACTGCCCTGGCTTCTCACGACAAATACTTCTAATGAAGTTCCCGAGGGTCCTGTTAGTTACCTCTGTTTGACCATCGATTTGAGGATAAGCGGTGCTACTGTAATTTAGAGATGAGTCAAACATATACCAAAGAGTTCTCCAAAAGTGACTAAGGAATTTGCTATCTCTGTCGGAAGTAATGGATTTTGGGACCCCATGTAGACGCACCACTTCCTTGAAGAATAACCGTGCAATTGCTCGTGCATCAGCGGTCTTTCTGCAGGGGATAAAGTGGGTCATCTTGGAAAACCTGTCAACTACAACAAACACAGAGTCAGCACCTCGTTGGGTACGAGGCAAACCGAGTATAAAGTCCATCGACAAGTCCTCCCAAATGTTTGCCGGTAAAGGAAGAGGGGTATATAGGCCAGTGTTTTGGGATTGTCCTTTCGACACTTGGCAAATATAACACATTTCCACGATTCTATACACATCCCTCCTTAGCCGAGGCCAAAAATACCTTTCGGTAACTACGGCTAGGGTCTTATCTCTGTCCATATGCCCCGCCAATCCACCACCATGCAGGTCTCGGATAAGCTTTTCCCGTAAGGAAGATTCAGGGATGCACAACTGATTCCCTTTCATTAAGTATCCCTCATGGATATGGTAGTCGTCACATGGTTTTCTGTTGGCACACTTAGTCCACGTTTCCTTGAAGTCACTATCCCCTTCGTATAGCTCCTTTAGTTTCTCAAAACCAACAATGTCCGCACTTAAAGTAAGTAGGACATCTGCTCTTCTACTCAAGGCGTCCGCGACCTTGTTTTGCACACCCGACTTGTGCATTAGTCTAAAAGGAAACCTTTGCAATAACTCAATCCACCTGGCGTGCATGTCCTTACTAATCCGAGTTTGGCCACTTAAGTGTTTAAGCGCCCCGCAGTCAGAATACAAAATGAACTCCTTTCCAATCAAGTAGTGCTCCCATACTTTAAGAGCTCTCACCATGGCGTAGAACTCCTTGTCATATGTAGACCAAGTCCTCCTTGCTTCACACAATTTTTCACTATAAAAGGCGATTGGTCTTTTCTCCTGTGATAGTACCGCTCCAACTCCAACTCCACTGGTGTCACAATCCACCTCGAATAACTTCTCAAAATCTGGTAGCGCTAATACAGGAGCGCCACACAATCGTTGCTTCAAGTTCATGAAACTTGCTTCTGCTTCTTCGCCCCATTGGAACTTACCCTTCTTCAAACACTTAGTCAATGGGGCAGCGACTGTACTAATGTGCTTAATGAATCTCCTGTAGAAACTAGCTAAGCCGAGAAAGCTTCTCAACTTAGTAACGGTTTTCGAAACAGGCCATTATCTAATCACTTTCACCTTTTCGTCATCTACCATCACCCCTTCACTACTAACTATAAACCCAAGGAACAATAGTTGCTTTGACATAAATGTGCACTTCTTAAGATTGGCAAACAACTTATTTTCTTTCAGTACCGACAGAATACACTTCAAATGCTCAAGATGCTCCTCTTCAGATTTACTGAATACCAAAATATCATCGAAATACACAACTATAAAACGACCATTAAATGGTTTTAATACCTGGTTCATCACTCTCATGAAAGTGCTTAGTGCGTTACTAAGACCGAACGGCATCACCAACCACTCATACAACCCTTCCTTTGTTTTGAATGTCGTTTTCCATTCGTCTCCGAGACGGATCCGAATCTGGTGGTACCTACTCCGCAGATCTATCTTGGAGAAGATGGTAGCTCCACTCAACCGATCCAACATATCCTCGATGCGCGGGATGGGGAATTTGTACCATATGGTAATCTTATTGATAGCCCTACTATCAACACACATCCTCCAGCTCCCATCTTTCTTGGGAGTTAACAGGGCTGGAACCGCACGTGGACTCAAATTGTCCCGGATAAACCCCTTGTCCAACAGCTTTTGGACCTTCTCCTGTAGAACTTCGGTCTTCTTGGGACTCATCCTATAATGTGGGAGGTTTGGGAGACTTGCTCCGGGCACCAGGTCTATCTGGTGTTGAATGTCTCTCAGAGGTGGTAGAACCTCAGGTAGATCGTCCGGAATCACCTCCTTAAACTCCTCCAATAGACTCTTTACTGCCTTCGGTACTTCCCCATCAACCTCCTCTCCAACTGCCACATCTTTTACTATGAGGGCATGTACCACTCACGACTCCCTCAAGTCTTCCATCACTTCCTTCTCTGATTGAGTGACGGTTAGGAACGAACAACTCTCAACTCTCTTCTCCTTCGTGCGTCCTTCCTTTTTCAATGGTAACAAGGTATACCTCACACCCTCCTTCTCCAATCTGTAAACATTCTCTTCACCCACATGTTGTGCGTCCACATCAAATTGCCATGGTCTCCCAAACAAAATGTGACAAGCATCCATGTCTACAATATCACAAAATGCTTCATCGCGATACTTCCCTATTGAGAAAGGTACCCTGCACCTATCCCCGACTTCAATCTTCTCGGCTGCTTTAATCCAACCAATAGTGTACGGGTTCAAGTGCTTCTCGATAGGTAGCTGCAGCTGTTTCACAACTTCCCTTCCTATGATGTTTTCGCAACTCCCGCTGTCTACTATTAGTTCAAATAACTTCCCCTTGATAGTACACCTTGTGCGAAACAACTGGTGTCGCTGTGTGATCTCTTCTTGTTTCGAGGTAAGCATCATTCGCCGAATCACATAAGTCGGTTCTGTTGCTTCTTCTTCCTCCTCATAAAACTCTCCCTCTCCGTCAGGTTCACAGCAAACCTCCTTATCATCCTCCCTATCAAGGATGTTTACGCTTCTCCTAGCAGGGCATTCGTTTGACCGATGACCCGGTTGATTGCATCGGAAACATTTGCCCAAGATTGGTTTGGCATAAGGAATACTCTGCCTCCGGGTTCCCTTATGTTCCATCGGCTTCTTTCCCTCACTCTTCTCTTCTCTCTTGGCACTGTCCTCAGTAGGCTTGTATGCAGCAATTTTACCCTTCTCAAATCCCGACTTACTACCACTACCCATAGCTTCACCAACAAACCCCTTCCTTCCTCCTCCATATCTACTTCCCTGCTCTTGCAACATTAGCTCTGCCCGGAGAGCCAAATTCTTCGCTTCTACTAGGGTCCTCACCATTATAACTCCAATTTTATCTTTAATTTGGAGCTTCAGTCCTTCCACATACCATGCTACTTACTGGCCTTCGCTCTCCCTCAAATCATTTCGTTCGACTAACCTCATAAACTCCACCGTATACTCATGCACTGAGCGTTGCCCCTGGCGGCACCGCTGATATTGTTGGAATAATATCTGCTCATAGTTCGGCGGAAGGAAATCATGTTGCAACAACTGCTTCATGCGATACCAAGTCCTCACCGGGTGTTTTCCTTCCCGTTACCTTCTGCTCTACAGTCTCTCCCACCATGCCGAGGCGCCACCAATCTTACTTGGCGGTCTTCGGGAATTTCCATGTAGTCAAAGAATCGATCCACTTCCACAATCCAATCGAGGAAGCCTTCGATATTAAGGCTACCATCAAACCATGGAATGTCAACCTTCAGGCGATAGTCTCCTCCGTCCCCCTGATCATATCCTCCACGGTTCCTCCGATAGTCGCCTTCTCTATGATGGTTCCCATAATGAACCGTTCGATAACCACCACCTCTACCACCGCGCCCTCGCAATGGCCTACTCCCATACGTATCATCACTCTCCTCACTGGAATCCTCGTCCCCTACACGTTCCCACCTGTTCTCAACAATAGGTCGGATTATACGTCCCCCGAATTCCTCCGCTACACGTGGCGGATTCCTAACAACACCCCCAACCCTATTGGGGTCTACCGCTAAGGCGTCGAAATGCTCGATCAGTTCATCAAGGCACCGTTCCATACACCCGACCTTCTAATGCATCGCGTCAAACTCTGCCCTTGGAACCCACCGATGGTTTCCTTGTAACCTCGCGTCTTGAACACCGTCAAGAACACGCCCGCTGTCATCGCCTTGATGAGTTGACATCTCCACAGGAAATAGCCTTGCTCTGATACCAACTGACGCGGCGCGAACAGCGTAACGAAACAAATCCGATTATGGATTGGTTTCACAAAGAATAACGAAGAATTATTCCTTGAAGAAATCTGGTTGCGCACAACCGATAAACGGAGAAAATCCTCTCTCAAAAGTGTATTTCAAATGGTTTATAAAACGTAACCCTAGAATAACCTAACATCGGTATATATACTACCCTGTAAAAATACATAGAAAAGGAAATATACACGTACACGTGGAAATAAATATTACTATACACGTCTACTCTTTGTCGCGTACACGGTCGTGCCTCCCAACCATGTATGATTCTGTGAGCAATCCTGACCGTTTACACGGCCGTGTTTCTGACCGTGTATGTTTCTATGGGAATTCCTGACCGAATACACGGCCATGTTCTTAACCGTGTATGGAGACCGTGTATGCTTCTATGGGATTTCCTGACCGAATATACGGCCGTGCTTCTGGCCATGTATAGAGGTCGTGTGTCTTTCTGGAAGTTCCCCTGACTCGTTACATGGCCGTGTAACAAACCGTGTATCAGCCCGTGTCTCCATCACTCGGCAAATTCACATACTATGTGTATATTTGCCATGTCTAATGCCAATTTCTTACACCGGCAAGCTTGATCCCAGCCAATTAATGGCTTCGACCAAATTTAGACAAATGTTTCTAACCCATAGTGTTAATGTGTACTTACAAGATCAAAGAACTTTCCATGATTATATAATACTTTTATGCGTTTGATATTTGCTCCGATAGAATACAAAACAACTTAATTTCTTTCATACCAACACTTTTTTTAAAACATTATTGAAAAACATAAGTATAAGACTAACATGGAAAACTATTATCCCAACTTATTTTTACTTCATGGAAGCTTCTATTATTTTTCATCGATATAACTATGGTGTAAAGAGCCACAACATAGAGAAATTTGTAGCATTTTTCATGCATAGAAACATAGCTCATTTATATTTTAAAACTAGTTACTTGGCCTAGGTATTAGGAGTGCCATCGAGATGCACTATTTAGCAATCGAGCTCGTAATACTTCCATGCTTCGCCTGAGAAAAATGGACTAAGGATACTTCCAATTGCAATGCTGAATGTTAATCGCATCGCTATATATCACAGCTCCTAGTTGTGACATTGAAATATATCACTGCTATTAAGTTAAAGGTATGAGAGATTTGCTCACATCAGCCTAGTGAAGCCCACACAAATGTATCATCCAGCACACAGAATAAAGCAAGGCATTCGAGGTAATATATTTGGAGCATGTTGTGTTTTCAATAAGCTTTTCCAACAGGAATATGGAATGTAAATAATATTTTGTCAAGTTAATAAAGTGGGGAAGATGCAACGAGAGGCCAGCCATCAGACACTCATTCACTCCAACGCGAGTCACTTCCAATTGTAATTTAAAATCATAATATGGAGGACAACCACGCAAGCCCATCCAGCATAAAGCACATGAATTTTTAGCCTTTCAAACCTCATCATTTGAATCTGTACACGTCAGAATGATCCTCAACACTTTTTGAATAAGAATAAACTATTCCTTTTAAGGAATATTCTTAGCACACCTCCTAAAATCGTGGCAGCAGTAGCTTTCAGAATTTCTTAAGAAGTTTCTTTAACCTCTTATCACCCTCACGCATTTTTATCCAAGATTGTAGGAAAATACTAGAAGAAGAACAGAGGTCGGCTGATGTTGTAGAGCTGAGGAGGAACCGGTCAAACGCTGGAGCTAAAGAAAAGCAAATGAGGTATCTTCATTTCTCATCTTTCCAATCATTTTTTTTTTAATATTTTCCGAAACCATTTCCTTAACTCTGATTCTTATTATCTTTTCTTTATTTTCATTTCTTCGAGAGATGATGTTGAGATTGACACTGAAACGGAAGCATTGAACAAAACCAAAGTAAAGAGACAACAACATATAGAAGACGGTGGAACCAATAGCGGATTGAAGATGGTGGAACCTAGCTGTGAATAATCGAAATTACATATATGTATAAATTTAATATTTATTAAAGTTAAACTAAGGATAAAAAGATAAATCATCTAAAGAAATGAAGGTAGTTTGTTCATTTCAAGATCGAGATATTTAAACCCTCGTTTGACCTAATGTTATCCTTTTCCCATCTTTACGCAAATGCAAACTTCGAAACTCTCTCAAAACACCTGCAAAACAACCTATCAAGAATCTAACAAGAGAGCAATGGAATCAACATTCTTGTCTAGGTAAAGATTTCAATCGTTAAAATACTTGTATATGATTGTGGATTCATGGCCCTAAGACAATTTGATAGTATATTGCTAAAATTCAGATCAAGGAACAAGACAGAAAAGGTATACGAACAAGCGATTCAAGGATCCCAATCACGATTTGAATCAGGTAAGTGTACAAATCCTAGTATACAGTAGAATTAGCAAATTAAATGGATCAATTGGACATATTTTCTTAGAAATTAGGTCAAGGAAAAATTTATGAATGGGAAAAAGAGGAATTCGTAATGGAACAATGCCCTACACGATGTGGCACATGCTCATATACTTGCCCGTGCTAAAATGCGAATATGTACAAAAAGATATACGGTCACCTGACAAGCCCATGTACTTGGGCATGTCAAATGCTAAAGCACACGGCCAAAAACATGACCTTATACTTTGGCATGTTGAATCAATAGAAATGCATAGAAAGATATATGGCTAATGGCACAACCATGTTCTAACCTACGTCCCTCTACACAACCTCCTACACGATTATGTTGATTCGAGACAGTCCATACTTCATTCTATTTCATTCACATGTAAACCCAAGTGTACATAATTGTAAATGTGAATTGGTTTGATGACAATGAAGCTATAAAAGTGTAAGGAGATCAACTATTGCAATTCATGTTTGTGTATACTATGTTTGTTGCTTGTACTTGTTAGGATAAAGATGTATGTAGACTAAATGATATTGAAAATGAATATAACTAGTTATATGTGTGCCTAAGTTTGGCCAGGTCTAAGAAACTGAGTAAGGGTTGGTGTTCTCGAGGTAACACCCTAATAATTGGTCTGTGATGTTATTCCTAGTAGAGTCATATACTGAAATGATCCAGGTATATTTAAGATTATCTGGTATAGAAGGACTCTTGTATGTGATGTGGAAGGATTGAAGTATGAGATGTAAAAGAACTCATGAACTCATGGACAGTATGGAATATCCACTATCATATAAGGATGAGAAAGCAGGCTAAACGAGCTAACCCGCATAAGCTTGTGGGTTAAAACAAGCTAACCCACAATAGCCTACACCTTAGGTAGGCCGAGGAAGCCGACCCGGCCTACCCCGTGGGCTAGCACTAGCTAGCCTGCCAACCTACACAAAAAGCTTTTTTTTTTTCAATTTTATATTACAAAATTACGAAGTCTTTTTCATCAAGTCTTTTTTTTTTCTTCCATATTCCTCCATTAAAAAGCAACTGCATAAGGAGGACTCACCACACATAACTGACTAACAAAGATGATGACAAGTGATTGATGAATGAGTGTACGATGACTAAGGACTGAGGAGTGGCTAACGAGAGGAAGATGATGCAACGACGACAATGAGTTGTTCCAAGTTCATGTTTGGGTAGAGTGGTTGAGTTTGTGTTTTGGGTTCCGAACAAGGATGGGTGGATGTCGTGTTCTAGTCGGTAGTCTTAGACGAGGTGGAGTGGCTAGGTTCATGAATCATGATGACTGAAGATAGACGATGATGATGAGTGTTGAGTGAGAACTGAAGGTGAACATAAACCAACTTTTGATGAGTGATGTTTAAGTTTAACTTATTTGAGCTGCCTACTATTTTTGTGTTTTTCTTCTTCTTTTTTTAAATTTAGGCGGGTTAACCAGCACCCGTAATGAGTTGGCCCACCTCAACCCACGGGCCACGCGAGTTGAGCCAAAATTTTTTAGCCCAACCTACAAAAAATTATGGGTTAAGCAAGCCGACCTACCAAGCCTACCCTACATTCCTACCCCTACTATCGTATAAGTATTATCTATGTATGCATTAGACTTATAGACAAAGGAAAGTACCCTCTATCATATATATATATATATATATACATGTTGTGGAAAGATTGTGTGGGTGTGTGTGTAAGGTTTCATGTTAATATGATGATGAGAATTTCCTGTTGGATTAAATGATGTGAAAGCTAAATAAACTATGATTGGATATTCTATTACATTATGCTTATGTTGGCATTTTTGGCATGACATGTGTATCTGTGTGTAGGTATACATTGTACAAGGCATTAGCTCACCCCTCTTAGGACCATTTTTAATTGCAAGTACCATAGTAGAGACAAATCAAAATGTTGAGGAGAATGTAAAATATATTTACTATGATGAGTAGTGGACAAATGAAGAGAAGGATTAATAATTGTTGAATTTGTTTAATGGATTTAAGACTATTGTAATATTTAAGTTGTTAAAAGCTCCCACTGTATTAATTTGAAGAGATTGAATATGGATTATGTATTGAGGACATATGTTCCTTTAAATTTCTTTTAAGTGGAGAATGTCTTTATGAATTGCTATGGACATTTGAATTTAGATGTTGAATTAGTAGATTATGGGCCTTTACATGTCTTCACTCAATGAGGACATGTGGCAGATTGTATTTATATTAGGTTCTTGAGCATTACAACTTAAGTAGTATCAAAGCCTAAGTTATATTGATCTATAGAGTATCTAAGAATAAGATCTTTAAGGCAATGATACATGATAAGAGTAGGTAGTGAATGGGACTAACACTTTTGAATATATGTTTATTATAATTGTACTTACTATATTATTAAAATAATATGATATCCTGAGACAACTTCTATTCATTTTCTATAATGTTTAGGAGAATCTTATAACCAGGATCAACATCAGGAGCTGGAGGCGATGCTCTTAATAACTAGATGCTACCTAGACCTCTTCAATAAGGACAAGGAGGAAAAAAGTCAATGCTGCTCAGATGCTAGAGGCCATCAATACTCTAGTAGGAGTGGTAGCACAACAACAATAACAACAAATACAAGAACTATAGTTGTTGAACATCAGACAAGCACGGATGATCGGAGAGATTAAAGAGAAGCCAATAAAGCAAGTGAGTTTAGACATTTTGTTAGAATGGTCAAGGAGCTCAAGTCTAAGGTTGACAATCCATTGAATGCTAAGTAGTAGGTTGATGAGCTAGAGAAGACCCTTGAAGCACTGGGAATTCTTGAAGATAAGAAAGTGAAGTATGTTATAATTTACTAAAGGGCTCGGCTTTTGAATGGTGGTCGAGTGTTTCCAAACTCACTATAAGAGTATTCACTTATGAAAGATTTAAGGAAATGTTGTATGAACAATATTTCCCTAGCAGCATAAGAGATAGAATGGAGGCAGCTTACTATAGTTGCTATCAAGGAAAGAGACCAATTGATGAGTATGAGGCAAAACTCAATCAGCTAGTGAAATTTATGCTACCTGCTTTCAGAACTAATGAGAAGTCTAGGACTCATCAGTTTGTATTAAGCTTGGAACCTACCCTACAACATGAAGTGGGTGCATTCTAGCTAAATATTTACTCTAAAGTAGTAAACAAAGAAAATTTCCTAAAGTAAAGTTGCATGAGGACTAAAGAGATGAGAACACTCAGGATCAAGATTATACTAGGAAAGAGACCTACACAAGTGATGTGAACTCTAGATATATTAAACCTAGAACCCAACGATCGAATTGAATCGTATACCCAAAGACCGTCTCGAACAAGCGATTGAATAGAACTAAACCCCAATCACACCTGTTGATTGAAACCTACGTTATCTACGCGATTTCTCCAAGCGTTAGATTGAAGAAAATCAAGGAGTTGTTCTCAAAGAACAAAAGAGAGAGAACTCTCAATAATTTCTCAAATTCATCCGCCCCCAAATAATCTCCCTTCTCTGTTATATATACACCCTCAAGGTGTTACAAAATAAAAAAAAAAATGACCTAAAACAAATCTTAACCGTCGGATTTGCGTAGTAAAAGAAAGGACTGCTCAAAGGCTGGCAGCGTAATTCCTAGGCCGGCTCATGGTCAGTTAAGGCCGGCGGCGTAAATTCTAGGCCGGCTCAAGGCCGGATAAAGGCCGGCGGCATAAATCTTTGTTCCACCAATTCTCCTATTCTGAAGCTTCTAAGTCCGAGTAGCTTGAACGGACATCTTGATATAGAGTGTTAATGAACTTGCGGTGCTCTTTAGGACCTTCTTGAACAGCTTCCTTCTCATGAATCTCTTGGATCAATCCGTTCAATGCTTCCTTGACCCGTTTGGCTTGAGCTCTAGTCATCGGTCCTCCCATACCATATAATGGGTCATTAAACTTTAGCTCTTGATCCTTTGATGCTAGCTGATTCCCATCATTATAATGGGACATTTTGGTGTTAAAAAGACTTTGGATATTTTACATGAACATTTTTTTGGCCAAAAATGAAGCATGATGTGCAAACTGTGTGTGACAAGTGCATTACATGTAGACAAGCCAAATCCAGAGTAATGCCACATGGAGAATACATTCCATTGCCTGTGCCTAATCAACCCTGGACTGACATTTTTATGGATTTTGTGTTAGGTTTACCACGATCTCAAAGTGGCAAAGATAGTATATTTGTTGTTGTCGATAGGTTTAGTAAGATGGCTCACTTCATTGCCAGTTCTAAAACTAATGATGCACAACATATTACTGATTTGTTCTTTAGGGAGATTGTACGGTTGCACGGCTTGCCTAAATCCATTGTGAGTGATAGGGATGTGAAAATTTTGAGTCATTTTTGGCGTACTTTGTGGAATAGGCTAGGCACTAAATTGTTGTTCTCTACTGTAGCACACCCTCAAACTGATGGTCAGATCGAAGTAGTCAATAGGACTCTTTCAACTTTATTGCGTGCTGTAATTCATAAGAATTTGAAATAATGGGAGAAATGTCTGCCACATGTAGAGTTTGCATATAATAGAGCTGTGCATTCCACTACATCTTATTCTCCATTTGAGATTGTGTATGGATTTAATCCTTTGACTCCTTTGGATATCTTACCATTGCCTGTTAATGAATTTGTTGATCTTGATGGAAAGCATAAGGCAGAATTTGTTAGGGAATTGCATACACAGGTTCGGGCTAACATTGAGAAGAAGAATGAGCATTATGCTCGACAAGCCAATAAGGGTCGAGTGAAAACTGTCTTCCATCCAGGAGATTGGGTGTGGGTGCATTTGAGAAATGAGAGGTTTGCTGAACAACGGAAATCTAAGTTACACCCTAGGGGAGATGGACCTTTCCGAGTGTTGGAGCGCATCAATGATAACGCTTACAAAATTGATTTACCAAGTCACTATGGTAATGTAAGCGCAACTTTTAATGTTTCTGATCGTTCTCTGTATGATGCAGGTGATTCGAAGACAAATCTTTTCGAGGACGGAGGGAATGATGGGAATCAACTAGCATCAAAGGATCAAGAGCTAAAGTTTAATAACCCATTATATGGTATGGGAGGACCGATGACTAGAGCTCGAGCCAAACGGGTCAAGGAAGCATTGAACGGATTGATCCAAGATATTCATGAGAAGGAAGCTGTTCAAGGAGGTCCTAAGGAGCACCACAAGTTCATTAACACTCTATATCAAGATGTCCGTTCAAGCTACTCGGACTTAGAAGCTTCAGAATAGGAGAATTGGTGGAACAAGGATTTACGCCGTCGGCCTTTATCCGGCCTTGAGCCGGCCTAGAATTTACGACGCCAGCCTTAACCGGCCTTGAGCCAGCCTAGGAATTACGCTGCCAGCCTTTGAGTCGTCCTTTCTTTTACTACGCAAATCCGACGGTTAAGATTTGTTTTAGGTCATTTTTTTTATTTTGTAACACCTTGAGGGTGTATATAAAACAGAGAAGGGAGATTATTTGGGGGCGGATGAATTTGAGAAATTATTGAGAGTTCTCTCTCTTTTGTTCTTTGCGAACAACTCCTTGATTTTCTTCAATCTAACGCTTGGAGAAATCGCCTAGATAACGTAGGTTTCAATCAACAGGTGTGATTGGGGTCTAATTCCGTTCAATCGCTTGTTCGAGACGGTCCTTGGGTATACGATTCAATTCGATCGTTGGGTTCTAGGTTTAATATATCTAGAGTTCACATCAACAAGACATAATAATTCAAGAGAAGGGCAAGAAACTCCATACTGTGCAGACTAGACCCATGGTCATTATAACGCCTTCCTCTTAGGCTAGGACCTACTCAATAAGTCAGGGCAACCAGTATGTGAGATGCTATAGGCTACATGGGCTGAGAGAATGCAAATGGCCACAAAGTGCCTATTTTTCATATGGAAAGATAGGACATAGTAGCAAGATCTATTTAGAGAAATTGATACCCTTCACATTTTGTTTCTCTTATAAACAAATGGATCATAGAATGGTTGATTGCCCAAACACTTGAGAGCAGAATGTGTAGCCATCACAAGCAAGGAGAAATCAAGTTAGGAATAATGGTAGCAGACCTCAAAATATAAGGCTAAAACAAAGAGCACCAACACAAGTTTCCGCACTATAGAGATAAGACACTCTAGATACAAATACATTAGCAAGTACACTATTGATACATTCCGCTAAGGCATACATTCTATTTGATATCGGTGCATCACATTCATGTGTGTCTAACACATTTAGAACTATGCACAATATATGTACTAATGTGTTGAGTACTGTGTTGAGTTTGAAAACACTTATGGATGTGGGTAGAGGATTAAATAAAGTTTGTAGAAGGGTCAATATAGAAGTGCAAGGTAAAATACTAGTTGCAAATCTTTTAGTTTTAGAAATGATAGACTTTGATGTGATACTAAGCATGGTTTGGTTAATCAGACATCATGCAACCATTGATTGTTATGATATGATAATCCATTTCAGTACACTAGAAGGAGAATATTTTGTTTGCATCTAAAAGCACATGGGCAACTAGACTACCAACATATGAGCTATGGGGTGGAAACATGATGGCTTCAATGACAGTTGAAGCTCAAGATGTGGTGAACATTTATCAAGTAAAGGTGGTAAAGGAGTTTACTAAAGTATTTCCTGAAGATCTACCAGGTTTGCCCCCAGTAAAGGAGATTGAATTTAGTATAGATGTAATGTTCAGTACAACTCCCATATCCAAAGCCTCTTACCATATGGTGCCTATAGAACTGACAGACTAAAAAAAAAAAAAAAATAGATACAAGAACCGTTGGACAAAAAGTTCATCAAATCGAGTGTCTTGCCTTAAGGTGCACCTATATTGTTTGTAAAAAAGAAAGATAATATCATGTCGTTGTATATAGATTACCGAGAGTTATTAAATAAAGAAAAAAAGAAATCCCCTCTTAAGTATTAGTGAGTCATTTGATCAGTTATAAGGGGCTCAAGTCTTCTCAAAAATCGATTTAAGATCCGGATATTATCAACTAAGAATTAAGGAGAAAGATATTCAGAAAACCACATTCAAAACTCAATACAGTACATTATGAGTTCCAAGTAATGCCATTTGGACTCATAAATGCGTTAATGGCTTCCATGGATCTAATGAATCGAGTATTCAAGGAGAATTTAGACAAGTTTGTCATTGTATTTATAGATGACATTCTAATATATTGCAAAAGTGAAGAGGAACATGAATAGCATTTAAGGATGGTGTTAAGTAGACTAGAAGCATAGAAGTTATATGTTAAATTCAAGAAGTGCAAGTTCTAGCTTAAGCAAGTAACATTCTTAAGCCATGTGATCACGAGTTGGCTATAGATCCTAACAAGATAAAGGCTATGAATGAATGGCCTAGACTAAAGACGATAACAAAAATCAGAAGCTTCTTAAGACTAGCTTGATATTATAGAAAGATTTTCCAAGCTAGCAACCCCTTTAACCAAATTAACTCGAAAACGGGTGAAGTTTGTATGGGATGATAGATGTGAAAAAAAGCTTCACAACACTAAAGGAGAGATTAATTTCTACACTAGTGCTTGCCTTACCTGTCAATGGTGAAGAATTTATGGTTTACAATGATGCATCCATCCAAGGGCTTAGATGTGTATTAATGTAGAAGGAGAAGGTGATAGCATATGCATCCAGGCAATTGAAGCCATATGAGAAGAACTACCCAACTCACAATCTGAAGTTAGCAGCTATCATTCTTGCACTCAAACTTTGGATGCATTATTTGTATAGGGAGAAGTGCAAGATATTTACAAATCATAAGAGCCTCAAGTTTTTTTTTTTTTTTTTACTCGAAAAGAATTGAACATGAAGCAAAGGTGTTGGCTAAAGCTAATCAAGGATTATGATATTAAAATTCAATATCATCTTGGGAAGGCAAATGTGGTTTCCGATGCACTAAATAGAAAGAGATATGGAAATTTGGCAACTTTGATTACAACTTAGGGGAAAATATTGGAAGACGTGTAGGAATTAGATTGGAGATTGGAGTTAAACTCACCAATTTATGCATACAACCAGCACTAGTGGATAGGATAAAAGCTACACAAGCTAATGATGTGGGAGTACATGAGATTAAGAAAAGAACAGAAGATGGAAAGGAGATAGAATTTAATGAAGATGAAGAAGAAGTGTTGAGGTATAGTCACAAGCCATGTGTGTTGGATATAGATGAAATAAAGAATGAGGTACATAATGAGGCACACTATTCCGAGTACTCTATTCACCATGAGAGTACTAAACTATATAAAGATCTAAAGTGCCATTACTAGTGGAGGAACATGAAGAGGGAAATTGTAGAATATGTATCGAAGTGTTTGAGATGCCAACAAATAAAAATAGAGCATCAAAGACTCACTAGCATGTTGTAAACTTTACAAATACTAGAATGAAAATTCGAGATCTAATCATGAACTTCGTCATGGCATTACCTAAAACCATGACTAAGGTAGACACTATCTAGGTGATTGTAAACTACTCACAAAGTCTACCCATTTTATACCTATAGGCACTAAGTATAAACCTAAGAAATTAGCATAACTATATATAAAAAAGATTGTGAGGTTAAATGGAGTACCAATGTCAATAATATCATATAGGGACACTTGATTTATAGGGAGATTTTGGAACAGTTTGCACAAAGCATTCGGGACCAAGTGACAACTTAGTATAGCTTTTCACCTACAGACAAATGGCCAATCAAAGTGAACCATTCAGATATTAGAAGACATGCCGAGGGCGTGTGCACTGGATTTTGGTGGAAATTGAGATGAGCACCTGCCCTTAATGGAGCTTGCCTACAACAACAACTATCAAACTACCATCCAAATGGCAGCTTATAAGCATTATATGGGAGAAAGTGTCGATTTCGTTTGCATTGGGATAAGGTGGGTGAGAAACAAGTGTTGGGACCTAATCTAGTACAAGACGCAATGGACAAAGTGAAATTGATCAGATAAAGGATGCAATCAACCCAAAGCCATCAAAAATCATATGCAAATAAAAGACATTGTCCACTGGAGTTCAAAGTAGGATATCATGTCTTGCTAAAGGTCTCACCTACAAAAGGAGTGGTAAGATTCGAACTAAGAGGGAAACCAAACCCTAGATATGTGGAACTCTTTGAAGTCTTAGAAAGAATTGAACCAATGGCATATAGACTAGCTTTACCACCAAATCAAACTAGGGTACATGATGTATTCCACATCTCTATGCTAAAGAAGTATGTATCTAATCCAGACTAGATCACTACACTAAAACCTCTACAAGTGCAGCCAAACTTCACCATAATGGAAAAGCTTGTCAAAATCATAGACGCTAAGGAGTAGATTCTGAGAAGACGTGTTATCAAGTATGTTAAGATACAATGGAGCAAGCAAACAAAGAGAAAAGCAACTTGGGAGTTGAAAGAAGAGATGAGAAAGAGGTATCTAAAACTCTTCTATAATCCAAGTAATTTTCGATGACAAAAATTTTTGTAAAGGGAGGAGAATGTAAATAATCGAAATTATATACATGTATAAATTTAATATTTATTAAAGTTAAACCAAAGGTAAGAGGGTAAATCACCTAAAGAAATGGGGACAATTTGGTCATTTCAAGGTCAAGGTTTTTAAACCCTTGTTTGACTTAATGTTACCCTTTTCCCACCTTCACATAGTTATAAACCCAAAAAATCTCTTAGAAAACCTATAGAATAACCTAATAGGAATCTAATAGCAGAGCGATGGAGTCAACATTCTCATCTAGGTAAGGATTTCAATTTCTAGAATACTTGTATAAGATTGTAGATTCATATTCCTAAGACAATTTGACAATGTATTGCTAGAATTTAGATAAAAAAACAAGACGAAAAGAGCATAGAAAAAAGCAATTCAAGGATCCTAATCATGATTTGAATCAAGTAAGTGTAAGAATCCTTTTAATAAATTAGAATTAGCAAATCAAATGGATCAATTAGACATATTTTCTTAGAAATTAGGTTAGAGAATACGAATTGAAAAAAGGGGAATTCATAATCGAATAGTGCCTTACAAGACTAGGCACATGCCCGTGTACCTGCTCATGTTGAAACACAAATGTGTATAGAAAGGTACATGGTTACCCAACACTTATGTATACTTAGGCGTGTCAAAATGCATAAATTCACAAAAAGGTACACAACCACTTACATGACCATGTACCCAACCATGTTGAAGTATATGACCAAAAACATGACTATATACTTGGGCATGCTAAATTGATAGAAATGAATAGAATGATACATGACCAATGGCATGGTTGTGTTCTAACTTGTATCCCTCTGCATGGCCTCCTATACAGTTGTGTTGAATCAAGAGACTCCCTACATCATTCTATTTCATTTACCTGTAAACCTAAGTGTACGTAATTGTGAATGTGAATAGGTTTAAGGACTGTAAGGTTGTTGAAGTGTAAGGAGATTAATTTTTGCAATTCAAGTACATGTATATTATGTTTGTTACTTGTGCTTGTTAAGATAGAGATGTCTATAGACTAAATAATATTAAAAATGAATATAACTGGTTGTACGTGTGACTATGTTTGGCTAGGTTCGAGAAACCAAGTGAGGGTTGGTGTTCTCAGGTGGTACACCGATGATCGATATGTGACACTATCTCTAGTAGAGTCATGTACCCAAAAGATCCAGATAGATTTAAGATTATCTGGCATGAAAAAACTCTTGTATGTGATGTGGAAAAATTGTTGTGTGAGATATAAAAGGACTCATGAATAGTGGAGAGTACTCATTGTTATATAGGTATTATCTATGTATAGATTAGACTCATGGACAAAGGAGAGTATCCTTTGTCGTATATATATATTTACATATATGTGTTATGGAAGAATTGTGTGGGTATATGTGTAAGGTTGCATGTTAATATGATGATGAGAATTGCGTGTTAGATTAAATTATGTGGAAGTTAAATAAACCGTGATTGGATATTCTATTGCATTATCCTTATGTTGTTATTTTTGACATGACATGTGTATGTGTGTGCATATATATATTGTATTAAACATTAGCTCACCCCTCATAGGATCATTTTTAGTTGGAGGTATCATGGGAAAAGTTGTAGAATATGATGAGACCTTAATAGAGACAAATCAAAATATTAAGAAGAATGTAAAATATGTTTACAATGATGAGTAGTAAACAAATGAAGAGAATGATTGATAATTGTTGAATTTGTCCAATGAATTTAAGACTGTTGTAATATTTAAATTGTTGAAAGCTTCCGTTGTATTAACTTGAAGAGATTGAATATGGATTACATATTGAAGAGATATGTTCCTTCAATTTCTTTTAAGTGGAGAATGTCTATGAATTGCTATGGACATTTAAATGTGGATATTGAATTAGTTGATTATGAGCCTTTGCATGTCTTCACTTAATAAGGACATGTGGTGAGCTGTACTCATTTCGGATTCTAGGGCATTACACTAGGTAAGCTCAAAGACGGTAGTCCTAGTTAAGCTAGAAGACGACGGAACCTTGTGACATTGAAGATGGTGGAACCAATAGCTATGAAGACGTTAAATCCAAGAGTTGTGAAGACGGTGGAACTAGTAGCTATTAAAGAAGGTGGAACCAGTAACGATTGAAGATTGGCGGAACCAGTCACGAAGAAGATGGTGGAACTGTTAAAGAGGACTAGTGAAGCTCTGATAAAGACGTGAGTTGAAGTGGAAAAGGCGTGAAGCTTGCAACCGAACTTCTGCAAAGAAAATTGAAAAGGAAGACTTGTGTTGTAATGAAAATGACTAAAGCTTAACACCACTCAATAGTTACGGAGGAGGCTGTTTGTATTGTAGTCCTAAGCTAGCAAGCTTTGCTATCTTCTTTTCATCTTATATTTCTAGCATTCTTGCTTTTAATCTGATACAAATTCTTCACATTTTTTTTTACTAGGTAAAACTTACCTTATCTCTTCAAATCATCCCTGCTATAGCTAAAACATGGCAAAAGAAACTCATAAGCCATCGAAATTGAATTTTCTTTGCCTATAAGGTACCAACAATCTCAAGTAACTTGGCTAGACTCTTACAATTTTCATTGCTGGTCTTGTGTTTGAGCTTAATAGATTTCTCAGTCCAATTAAATTTGTTGTCTCATGAGAACATTAGTTAAATATAATAATATCTTCATTTAACAACATTAAAAACCAAAGAATGAGCAGAACATTATCGGACAAGCTGAGTCAAGAATGTTGTATTCTTATTTTTTGGTTAGCTCGGTGAGTAACGAAGCCATTTGCCACCGATAGCATTTCTAACCTTGTCAAAGACACCGAGTTCTAAAGATAATAAGATGGATTCCTTCTTTTTTTTTTTTTTTTTTGAGTAAAACATCAATTGGCATGCTCTTTTAGAGGAAGGTAGATACATTTTATATTGTGCAAATCATGGTATCAAGTTCCAATAGGATCAGTTCTTTTTTGCAGGCGGAGGGACTTGCAACCTAGTTTCATAAGAATGCGATGCTTTCTATTTTAAAGGACTTGCCACAATGATGTCTTGAAAATTCTTAACTCAAGGATTTGCTTGAAAATAATTTGGAATTTGTTCCTATTGTAAATGGTGTGATAAAGTGCTCCTAACATCATATGATCCCTGTGTTGATGATTTACATGTTTTATTAGAAAATTCTGGTTGCTTTCCCCATGGATCTTTTGAAGAGTCCAAGTTTCTAGCCATGCTACAAGGCTTGGGTCTTAAAACGTCGACTCCTCTTGAAACAGTTCTTGCGTAAAGAATCGAGGGTGACCATAATCAGCAATTTAGTCTTATGAATAAGCAATTTCAATAAGTTATAACTTTTCCTCCTTAACCTTTCACATTTAGCTAAATTAAATTGTATTGAAAACATGCTATTCATAAGCATTTCAATGACTTAATCGAATACCGAACATATGGCCTCCTTTCATAAGTAGACTGCCTTATTTCAACACGACGCTCAAATCAATATATCCTAACTCATCATGCTTATTATTTTATGGTTTGAAATTATTTTTGTATCATCCTGTGTAACTAAACTCATTTTCATCATTTTTTTTTCTTTTTTTTTTTTTAGCATGTTGTGCTCATCTATATGTGCTGCATTTATCCAAATGAGCCATAACTTATAATTTTGTAGCTACTTGAAATATAAATAAAATCGATCTTCTAATTCTTGGTCTAATATCATGCTTTTACATTCAAA
Source organism: Laguncularia racemosa (assembly GCA_037954665.1). Classification (NCBI taxonomy): domain Eukaryota; kingdom Viridiplantae; phylum Streptophyta; class Magnoliopsida; order Myrtales; family Combretaceae; genus Laguncularia; species Laguncularia racemosa. The sequence goes on from JBBMOL010000068.1 coordinate 2,106,600, forward strand.
CCAACCACCATGTGAATTTTTTTAATTTCCACACATTTTCCCTTAATAAGTGAAATTTTAATGAAGCAATTTTTAAGAAGTACTGTTAATTTTAGTATTCATCTAATTCCTTATAAAACTAACTTATAAAAGTTACTTGCTAGCATCTTAAATGCTGTATGCTTAGTACCCCCAATTGCCATTTCGACTTGATTATAACCACCGAAACCATTTATGAACGAAAATAACTCATGTCCTATAGTTGCATCTACCAAAGTGTCGATATTTAGCAAAGGGAAATCATCCTTTAAGCAAACCTTGTTTAAATCTCGAAAATTAACACATCTACTCATCTAACCGTTTTTCTTCCTAATTAGTACAACAATAGCTAACCAAGTAGGATGTTTAATTAACTTAATAAAATCAATGTGAAGTAACTTTTCAACTTCTTCATACATCCATATAAACACATCTTTATATTCCTTTAACAACTCGATAAGGGGAGACATTATCTCTTGCAACAAACTTTTGCTAATAAGGATTAGCCGCAGTGGTTCTCCTAATCACATTAGATCTAATTCTTCTCTTTTTTCAGCTTGAGGTTTCATCTAGTCTTACATTTACTAGGGTATGAGCTAAACATCTTATAGTTATATGGGATCTAAAGAAGATAAACATACTTCCTCATATCCCCGTGACCATCATAAGTGATACACTCTTCACTCGTCTTCCCTTATATTATAGCGACCCACCTACTAGGTCTAATTCTTAAACCTATTCAACATTCCTATAACTATCCCTAGTACATATAAGGTAGATTGCTATATCGTCTTTGAATTAGAGATAAAGCAAATTTGACTAATCCTGAACCTATAACTCCAACCTATATGTAATTCTATAAACATCCTGTAAAATGGTGCTATCACCGCTGTCATTTCAAAATTCACATCATATCCAAACACCTGTACTTAAAATCTCCTATCACGTCATATATATATATATATATACCATCGAGATTTGCATTTTCGATAAGTAGGCATAACCCATAATTAATCTTGTAGACTTAAGTGGCTCAAAAAGATTACAAATCTAACCTTATACATACATATATTTACATTACAATACAAAGATCAACACTTGTAGATCATATTTACAAGTACTACAACATTATGTATAGGACATCCTATTACAAAATAACAGAGGTTCCAAAATGGAAACTAAAGGCCCGTTTGCCTCTATTGACACTCTCCAAAAACTCGAGTCTCTAGCAACTTATTCTTTAATATTTGTACCTATGGTTAGCAAAAACACTAACCCCTCAGCTTCGTAAGAAGCAAAGTGAGTATATAATCAAGCAACCCAGCAACAACAAACAATAAAATCACATAACAGTAACCAACAATATTATCAAATACTTCGAAAGTGATTACTCAAGCAAGCAAGTTTTCAACTCAAAGCTATACCCACAAGAAACCCAATTCAATTTCTTACATTTTAACATCACCATGATCTTACTTAATAAACTTTTCCTTATAATTCCATTTTACCAAACTCATAACCTTTTCATTTGAGACCATTTCAAAACTCTCTTGTTTACTCATAAGTCACAAATACTTTTTAGTTCTCCCAGGCAAAACCTATCAACCAATAGATAAACTACCCTTATGTACTTTTCAAAACTTAATGTTTTCTTAACCAATTAAGGCATCCTTACATACTCTTTTTAGTTAGAAACATTCAGTTCGCCTTTCACCTGCGTCGAACAATAGGGGTGACCAGATCCCCATAGGTTATTGAACCAAGCCAATTTGTCAATCGTACCTTAAACCTATCCGAGTGGACTCAAAGGTTGCACCACAAACTTACCAGGTAAGGAACAGGACTTTCCTTACATTAAGTGTTTTGGGTTAGTAGGTACTTACAGCCTAAACCCCATTCAATAAGCTAAAAATAACTGAGCATTACATCACAGTCATAAAGCATTCAACAATTTATGTCCATTACATCACCTACAATCAGGAGCAGTACAATCAAATCCCACACCCAACTCTCATTCTAGGATTTCTAAAATGTTCCCTTTTTCTTAGAATCTAACCATATCAAGACACACAACCAGCCATCAGCAATCCAATATAATTCAACAATTCTCATGCATTGATCACAATGTGTGATCATACAGGGTAATTTCAACCAACAACAAGTGGTCTATATTATCAACCACTCATACCCAAGAGAAAAGTTAAGAGGGTACTCACCTGAAACAATATATGCCAATCCAAACAGTTACACCAACTAAATTCCTATGTCCTCCTCACTCAACAGAAATACCCGAGTCATTAGTATATCAATCAATGTTACTCCATTTACTCTAATGAACCCTAAATTGCTAATTCAGTATTCCAAGCCCCTAAATTCCACACTAACCTCGTATAATCCACCCTTTTTCCTACAATATCTTATTCATATACATGTAAGTATGTTATTTTCTATTATATATTAATGTAATTAAATTCTGATTCAGTTCTGTGTCAAATTGTATAGTTCTAAATTATCACGATTTTGCACCGAACGCTCGCGTTTTTGTTTCATAACTAACCTAAGCTTCTTAACTTAATATTATACTTCAATGAACCTCAACTAATCAAATCAAATTCCCCAATTTTGCTAATGATTAAATTCGGCCAGAATAGGGTATGCCTAAAAATAGAAAATGACTCCTATTTGAACAATTATTGATTTAGTGATCTACTAAATCATATAAAGATCTCATATACTAAAAATTACATCAAAACTACATCATTTGCCCTATTCATTTTCCAATTTAATTTTCAACTAAAATAGGGCATTTCTTAAGGACCACATATTTTTTATTCAAATTTTACAAAAATATAATTTCCATGTTAATATACATACAATTTATGCCAGAATACCAAAAATCATAATTTTTTCATCAATATTTGATATTTTTAACAAAAATAAGAAGTTTCGGGAGTTACTAGGGGCAGCTCCATTCATTGGCCTCTGGTCACCAATGCCGAACACCACTGTTTCACTTGGAGTCCTCCTACACCAAAAACCTTAACCCTAGCTTGGCCTAGAAGAAGCTTCACCCTAACTCTTTCAACTAAACAAACTAAATCCTCCCCTATTTAATTATGATGTTTCTTCAATTTCTTCAAATTTTTGTTACATCTTACTTCAATCTTGTTCTTCATCCTCCCCTAATAATTTCATGTTGGAAATTTCAATTGCAATTTGCCTAGAAAATTCGGATGAAATGGAGAGAGTTTTGCATTTTGGAATTTTTCTTAATCTCCCTCTCTCTATTCTATAATGTGTATATATATAATATATTACTTATGCTTAGTTTAGGTTTAGGTTTGTTCTGCATGTGTAATTTTTTTTCCTAGCTATATATATATATATATATAACATATAATATATATATATAATATGTATACAATTCATATATTATACTTAAGTAAATATAAATAATTATTTTTATGTGTATGTGTGTAAATGTACCTTTCTTAAGGTACATTTACACACATATACATATGTCTTATATAATATAATAAATGTGTGTGTGTGTGTGTGTGTGTGTGTATTCCATATATGTATATATAAAAGTCCATATAATTCACATTTTTTTTAAATATATATATAGCATATTACATATATATAAATATATATATACATTCATTTTACAATACATGTATATGTACACTATTTCAATTTCAACATTATTACTTAAGCCTAAGTCCTCACATATATAACTTTCAATTTCTATTTATTGCTTATTCTTTTTTCTTGCCTCTACGACAACCATGCATTCTTCTCTTCTTTGGTTAACCTTCTTAAACTTCCTCCCAAGTGGGTAATGGGATATTAGTAGGTCTTGTAATAGTCGTTTCTCCTTCTTCAGTAAATTTATCAAAAAAAGTTAACTTAATAAAATACAATTTATCATGCTCAAAAGGATTTTTGGTAACAAAAATAAACACATCTTTTCCCATCCAATAGCCTTTGATGCATTAATGCAATGTCAATTGTATCAAATTGTGATCATATAGCCATTTCCTATCTACAAGTAGGTGATAGGATACAAGCACATGAATCACATGAAAGGTAGTAGTATTGTGAATTGATGAAACTTTAAAATTGACATTAACTCACCCCACTATCTGCGTAGAAGAGTAACTAAAGCCATTCACCAAGATCGGTTACTTCACAAGTTGCTGAATATCATTTTTTGCAACTTGAAAGGTGGACATAGGCACAATGTTGAAAGAGGGACCTATATCAATGAATGTTCTCTTCACTAAATGCCCATTAAGTGTACCCTTAACTTATAGAGGAAGATTGCGATTTGGATTCTTCATTCACATATCAAAATTAATGAATAAAACTGTGTTTTCATGTGGATGTGCCATTTTTTTCATAGGTTACATTGTGCTACACTTTATATATTAACCTTTAGAAATCTGCATAAGTACAGTTGCTACAACAAGCCTAGCTTTCTCATCAAACCCGAGAAAGTCGAAGAAGTTCCTAAATTTTGATGTTTTCAAAAGTGTTGTTATTATAGGAGGGCACTTATCCTCTTCAACTTCAACTGATTTTCCTTTTTCCCTATGCATTTAGCAAATGGTGCATCATCTATTTCCATAGTAGTAGGATCATAAGTGATGGTGTTTACTGCTCCATGTTGGTTGTTATGAGCTAGAAGGGGATTATTACGAATGTTGTTGTCTTTGATGATAAGCTCTTCGCTCCGTACTCTCCATAATTCTATGAAATCTCCAAAATTTTATATCATTCTTCTCCTCTATGGTAAAGAGGTGCTCGACTCTTGAAAGTTTAATGTTTCCATCTAACAGCCATATGTCAAGCATTACATGCATTTTGCCCATTGGGCATGGATACATCAACTTCTCAAACTTCGGTTTCTCTATTCTAGGTTTCTTACTTACCTTGAAATCCTCACCTTGAGTTGAATTCACAGATGGCCCTCGCTTATTGAACCTTGCATGCTTGCCCTTTTATCATGCAACGAAGTTATCGGTTCATCACACATTTTCAACCAATGCTGTGAACGAGGCCAAAGATAGATTCTCCAAATGAACAACATAATCCATAAACATTCTTTAGATACAGATTTTCATGAATTCTCTTTCATCGCATATATCCTGAATATCAATAAAGCACTCTCTAAATCATTCGATATAGTCCATGTAGTCTTTTCTTAGCTTTTAACGAATCCTTCCCATATTAGTGAGGGCCACCCTTTCTTCAGTTGAGAAAATTTTCTCTAAAAACATCTTATATATGTTTCCCCATGAATCCACTAAACCTAGAGGAAAATTAACATACCGCGTATATGCCTTCTCCGTAAGGGACTTCAAGAATTCCTTAAATTTCAAGTCATCATCTAACATATAGACCTCCAGCATCTCAATAAGCTTTAACAAATGTTTCCTCTAGCATCTCAATAAGCTTTAACAAATGTTTCTTGGCATTTCATTTCTTGCCATTAAAAAGCATGAACTTAAGACTTACGTAGTCCTTTAGGTAAGGTTTTACAGGAATACACTAATGATAAGGGAGTTTGAGTTCCAGTACTTCTATATTGAATTTCATTTGTATCTTTTTCAAATATGTATTCAAATCTTTCTTAGTAACAAATAAACTTCTTGGAGTAGAAGTTCCAACCTCTACTAGTGTAATGAAGATAGGGTTAGGATGATTTACGGGTTCAACAACTGTAACGCATAAAGTACAACATAAAGATGAAGTGCCCCCAATTTAAATTCCTATCTCTCTTACCTCAGTTGTTCGATGTTGTGCAAGTGGAGGTTCTTGTGTAGGAGTTTGCTCTTCAATTGTAACTTATTCATTAGTAGTAAGAGGTTTGATCTATTGAGGTGCTTGAGGGGCATGCTGCAATGCAGCATTAACAAGGTTTGGCAAAGTTGTACCATAATGCACAGTATCAACAACGGCCATAGCAAATATGAATTGAGTCATCATTGTGATAAAGAGATCCATCTTTCTATTATTTTATTGAATTGTTTGCATGACTTAAACATTATCAAGTACACCTCTTGTGTAGTATTTCCTTAACTTACATCACCAAGGGTAGGCACAATTTGCTTAGTGGCTTCAAGATTTGTATCAAACTCTTAACTATTATCATCGGCAAATTCAAGTACCCTTCTCTTTGGAGGTATCATGTTGTCAGCTTCCCTTCCTAGTGGAGTCATAAAAAATGTAGGGTTATAGGTCCAAGTGCAAAGGTCACATGTGTGCTGCATAAGAGTGGACTACTCATAGTTGAATAAAAGAAGCAACATGTATAAAGGTAATTATGATTAAATAGGATGGGAGAAGGAATAAGCAATCTCAAATAATGCTCAAGTGCTTTGTGACAAATGAATATTCTTCACTAAATTGTAATTTGATCTTTTGAAAGATTAATTTAACAGAGTAACGACGTTTATTTCTCTAAAGTCTCCCCTCTTCAAATGAGAGAGCTATGGGTAATTATAAAGTTTTGGTCATACATCTCATCCGTCAAATTGTGATGATGATCGATGGTCACGAGTAAATGAGCTTTCATATAAGTCTTTCATAAATCCAAACCCATTAAAGACTTTTAATGCACGAGCCTTATTGAGAATAGCTAGATCATATCAGTCGATCCAATGAGTCTTACTCCAAGCTTACCATACCAAATATTCTCTAATCATCCTAGAATTATATGAACTTGACTCTTAGGCCATATCACTTTAACTTAAAGAGTCAAATCCATTTAATTATTGAGCTTAGAACCCATAATCTAATTTTACCCTGTACAATATTCTACCTAATTATTTTGTTCTTAGAAGCTATCTTTTAAATTCTATAGTCGTAATTTTTATTTTTATTTTTATTTTTATTTTTAAGATTTAATTGAGACAATTAAATTTATTTCTATTGCATCATTTTTACTTTTTTTATTTTTAAATCTCTGATTTTTTTTTTCAATTTTAATTTCTTTATCTAATCTATTTTATAAGTCTCATTTGATGGTTTATAAAAAAAAAATTAAAGTAGGAAACTTTTCATTTTACCAAAGTTTTGCCAATACATTTATAGTAGGATTTACGTTTTTATTGATTTCACTTGGTTTTTAAAAAGTGCCAATAAATCATGTCGACATGTTTAGATTGTAAGTTGCAAGATCCCATTCGATTAAACGAATATCAATATTCACTAATTGCAATAATGTAATTGACATTTTAGGTGGTAACACTACTAATTAATGCTTATTAGATGTGTTGTAGGGATAAGTTGAGGAAGTTTGTAGATGCAAATATACATTGCACCTTTAAGGAAAATAACTCTATTACAGATGTATTAGTAAAAGGGGGTGCTAAGGAAACTTGTGTTTTTCTATTATACTCCACTTATGGGGCTTTTGAATAATAATTCATTAAGGCTTTGTAGGGGATTGGCTTCTTCAAACTTTAGTTGAACTTGTTTCGTTGTCTTACAAACTGAGTAAGTAGTATGATATGGTTTGTATGGACTTTTATTGTTTTTGACATATTTTAAAAAAAATAGAGATTGATGAAGGTCCTATTTTGCTTGGTTCTTAAAAATTAGGTCCTCCAATTTTATTATATCCATGTCACTAAAGGGAATATGGGCTTTTTAGTCACTTATGTTTTATTTTTCAAATGACACTTATATGTTTTACTATGTCATCTATATAATTAAGAAAAAAAGAATATTGAAATTACATATGAGATAATGGAATAGAGATTATAATAAATGTAGTACATGGAAATTATTTATTTGATGGCGTTTTTATAAGATATATATTTCTGCATTTTATGTGATAAAGAACAGGGCTCATGTGTTACTATTGTCCACGACAACCACTTCAATTAACAACCAACATCATACGCCAAAATTAGTGTCACGTGATGCTCTACAAGTGTATCCTAATTGAGCATTAAATTACAAAAATTGAAACTTAAAATAATTAAATTACTCAAATTTGAAAATACAGGCATTTTGTTCTCTTTTTTTCTTATATAAATATAAATTACATATTTATTTTGTGTGACTATAGAGTGTAGATGGTCTTTTCCATATTTATATGAGATGCTATGTCATTTAAAAAATTTACAATACTTGTTGCAGCTTCTCTGTAAGTATCACTTGATGCATAAAGCATAAATAATAATACCTAAAAGTTTTGAGTCACAAATAGAAAAATTATAAATGGAAAAAAAATATTAATAACAAAAATATACTCCCACACTACACTACTTTGCATTAATATTCCCCCCTATATTATCTTTCTTCCTCTCTCTAGATAACACCATGAACAATCAAAAAGTATGTATTTTTTAAACTTAATTTTTTCATATGATGGTGGACGTTATTAAAAAAGTTAAGATTGATATATTATTTTTTACATGAAAATATTATCCTCATTATATGAGAAAACCTTTTATTATGAAGTGAGCCTAATGAGCTTGGCTGTTTATAACAATTCGAGGCTTTATTACTTGAAAAAATTGGTGATTAACAAAATAACATAAAGCAATTACTAAAAAATAATAATAATAAGATTGATGGAAGGAGAGAGGGGTGCAAAAGTAAATGCCTTACCCCTTTATTATATTTGAACTAATAGACATAAATCGGAAGGCAGCACCTGAGATACTATTAACCAATCAATAATTGACTGATATCAAGAAAGGATGTCATACTATAAGAATATTACAGGTGGCACCAAGTAAGAGTTAGCAAAAGGTTACACCTTCATCTTCGAGAATTGGAAAAGAATGGGAACATCAAGTAGTATTTTAATGAGATTAATTTAGTTTTAAAATTTATTATTAAATTTTTATTTTTTATTTTTAATATATAAATTAAAAATTAAATTAATTCTATCAAAAACACAGGTATAACTATAAAAAATTCCGACCATGAAACATGTACAATGAATGGTTGCTTTTGTTTCCAAGGCATTCCATTTGTAATGAAGAGTTACTATTTAAAAAGAAATTATAGGCTTTAAAAAATTATTAATGACCCATAATTAATACCTAAGAGGTATTATTTAAAAATAAAATAAAAGTCATGTCAAAGCATAATAAAAAAAGCCATACCTTTAGGATAAAGAAGAAGTTCCTGAATATATAATATAATAAAATAGAAGTTACAAAGTCTACCAATAATAGAACTACCAAACAACACTGACATGACCCAAAAAAAGGTTAGATAATCAATCTTCAACCAGTACAGCACAAGTACAGAAAAAAGAATATACACAAATTCCCAAAGTTCATGAAAAACAATAACTCCTAGATTAAAAAATATATATATCTAAAACATAATTCACTCTCTCTTTCTAGTAATCTTTCTTGACCCATGGGCTCTTCCCTAACACTATTAGTAAAAATTAATTCAATTCAAAAATTATTTTCTTCACTAAAATTGAAAAGCTTTAATATTGAAGTCACTATTCAAATATAGAGAGAGAGAGATGGGGAGTAGGTTTTGATGAGTCTTTGCTTGATTGTGAAAGGGCATTTCAACTTATGTGGTCCTTTTCATTGTTGTGTTTTCCTTTTTTGTGTTATACATGGTTGTGCTAATCATTGAATGAAGTTAACGAGATCAATGATTTTGATTTTAGATGGAATTTGACTAAGAATGAATGCTTTCTTTCCTTACTTTTATTCTTTTATATGATAAATTAAATATATTTAATAATAATTTATTAAATTAATTAGCATATTCCAATTAATACATTACAAGTATCAAAAGTCAACAATAAAGTGACCAAAGTTAATTGAAGGATTTGTTTCATCCATTTCCAAAAGTTGAATGACTATAGAAAAATAATCAAATATGAAGAAGAAAACTCTTAAATATTTTTTTTTAATTTCTGAAATATAATACATAAAAAAATTATTCCAAAAATAAGTTTCAAATACACAGACGCGATTTACAACATTTTTTTCCCCCAAAATTTGTAAAATTGAAGGTACACATTAAGTCTATGTCTTTAGTACAATTTATATTAAAAGCGCGGGCGCCATCCAAGCCCTTAAGCATATTGGTCGCGCGCCTTTAGTATAATTTTTTTTTTTTACACTTTGACACATGAAAATATAGTAATTTAACCCTTGTAAAAATATTAAATGGTAACATGGTTTGATCTTAGCTATAATGAACTCAAATCAATCTTTTTATATATATATTATAGGCTCCATAACTTCAAACGAGCAAAAAGTTATGACCTTTTAAAGTTAAAAAAAAAAAACTAAAACTAATACGATTTATTTTTTCAACTTGAAAGAGCTATAACTTTTTACTCATTTGAAATTATGGAGCTCATAATATATTAAAAAAGACTAATTTAAGTTTACTATACCTATAACCAAACTACGTTGCTGCTTTGTATTTTTATAAGGATCATATTACTATGTTTCCATGTGCTAAAGTGTAAAAAAAAAAAACTATACTAAAGGCGCACCTTCAATACAAATTACACTGAAGGTGCAGACTTAGCTTGCGCCTTCAATTTTGTAAATTAAAAAAAAAAAATGCCCCCAATAGTAAGAAATAAAAAATACCTATTTAAAGTGAGATGGAGGACAAAGATACTCTTAGGCATTATGTTCTTATGTGCAATATTACTTAATAATATTTAAATGTAAACATCTCTTATAGTTTGACACTAAATTGAATAAAACTCAACAAAAAGTTTTTCTTTACTTAGGAAGTCTTTAATGTTGGACCAAAAACCAAAACTTTTTTTCAAACCAAAATTCTAATAATAAATAAAGAAAAAAAATCTTTATAAACTGTAATAGATTGATAAAATAAGACCCATTTAAACAAATATAAAACTTGATTTTTGTACTAAATAAATCAAATTGAACTACTTTATTAAATGATGGGTTTATGGTAGGACATCATAAGCCACCTTTAGGCACAATTATAATTTTGCAACATCATAATACTAATAAATACTAAATTTGTGTTATGAATGCTTAAAGAATGATAAACAATTAAGTAAATAAATTATATATAAAACTTTTTAAAAGAATGAAACGTAAAATAACTTCTCTTCAAGAAATTTTAAATTTATTTAATAATATTTCATCTAAATCATATACATAACATGCTTGTCCTATCCAATTTAATATAATGGATAGATATTCAATCTAGTTAGATCAATAAGAAAAATAGTGCACATAATCTTCCCACTTTATTTCCCATATGCCTATCCAAAAGTTATTACATTTTGATACATCATTGTAATGAAGAAAAAAAAATTATGTTTTATATATATATATATATATTTGCTTTCATGAAATTTAATTTTAATTTTTTTTATAGATTTTAGTATGACTTCTCTACAATTGTTTTATATAAAGTTTGATATTTATCCATAAAAACATATCTATATATATATAAGAAACCTTGATTATGAAGTGAACCTAATGGCTGTTTATAACAATTCGAGGCTTTATTACTTGACAAATTTGGTGATTAATAAAATAACATAAAACAATACTAAAAAATAATAATAATAAGATTGATGGAAGGAGAGAGGGTTGCAAAAGTAAATGCCTTACACCTTTATAATATTTGAACTAATAGACATAAATGGAAAGGCAGCACCTGAGGTACTATTTACCAATCAATAATTGACTGATATCAAGAAATGATGTCAAACAATAAGAATATTACAGGTGGCCCCAAGTAAGAGTTAGCAAAAGGTTTACCTTTTATCTTTGAAAATTGGAAAAGAATGGCAACGTCACTCATCCTGTAGCATTTTAACGAGATTAATTTAATTTTTTAATTTATTATTAATTTATATATATATATTAATTTTTTTATTATTAATACATAAATTAATAATAAAATAAAAAATTAAACCAATTCTATAAAAAAAAAATACAGAAAATTCCAACCATATAGCATATACAATGAACGGTTGCTTTTGTTTTCAAGGCGTTCAATTTGAAAGGAAAAGTTACTATATAAAATGGCATTATAGGCTTTAAAAAATTATTAATGACCCATAATTAATACCTAAGAGATATATATATTTTTTTTAAATTCATGTCAAAGCAGTGTAATAACACACACTCAGAAAAAGGCTTTAAATTACACATTTTGATGGAATAGATAAAAGATGTAAAAACCAATAGTAGTCATTAAGAAAATTCTAATCATCAAAAGTTAATATCAAAGAGATAATATTTATTAAGAAAAAAAAAAGTGAAAGCCATACCTTTAGGATAAAGAAGTTCCTGAATATATAATATAATAAAATAGAAGTTACAAAGTCCACCAATAATAGAACTACCAAACAACACTGACATGACTAAAAAAAGGTTAGATAATCAATCTTCAACTAGTACAGCACAAGTAAACAGCAATTTATGTATAGAAAAAAGAAAAAAGAATATACACAAATTGCCAAAGTTCATGAAAAACAACTCCTCCTAGATTTAAAAAAAAAAAAGTATCTAAAACATAATTTACTCTCTCTCTTTCTAGTAATCCTTCTTGGCCTATGGGCTCTTCCCTAACACTATTAGTAAAATTTAATTCAATTCAAAAATTATTTTCTTTACTAAAATTAAAAAACTTTAATATTGAAGTCACTATTCAAATATAGAGAGAGATGGGGGAGTAGGTTTTGATGAGTCTTTGCTTGATTGTGATAGGGCATTTCAAAGTATGTGGTCTTTTTATTGTTGTGTTTTCCTTTTTTGTGTTATATATGGTTGTGCTAATCATTGAATGAAGTTAATGAGATCAATGATTTTGATTTTAGATGGAATTTGACTAGGATTGAATGCTTTCTTCCCTTATTTTTATTCATCTATATTATAAAATTAAATATATTTAATAATAATTTATTAAACTAATTAGCATATGCCAATTAATATATTACAAGTATCAAAAGTCAACAATACAGTGACCAAAGTTAATTGAAGGATTTGTTTCATCCATTTCCAAAAGTTGAATGACTATAGAAAAATAATCAAGAACTCAAAGAAAAACGATAAAACCATTTAAAATTATAAATCAAGCAAAACCAAATTAATGATATGGTTTTTTTATCAATATAAAAAGTTTTAAAATTAAACTAAACAAAAAAATTTATGATTGAGGAATACGAGTAAATTAATCCCAAATAAAAAGTCAAATAAAATAATTTTAAAAAACAAAGCAATTTTTATTTAAAATTTAAAAGATTTTTTTTTAAATTCAAATTATGCTTATTCAAATATATAGGTATTCGAATTTTACATCTATAGACTATGTACATAGGTCAAACTTAAAGGTCCACATCATATGCTAATTGCTAGTTGTATGTAAAAACAGTTACCAAACGCATTTGAAATACCTTCATTGCATATGTATGTATATTGTCTTTAGTAACCTCTTAACGATATCAATTTTTAGTTTTTGTAATATGAGATTTCATTTTATACGTCTAAATTTTTTAAATAATAGTTATTCTTCAATTTATTAACCAAGCCAAATTAAACCAATTTCATGATTCAAAAATCTTAAACTGAACAACACGACTTGGTTCAAAATGATTAAAAAAAAAAAAGAAAAATTGAATTTGCAATTTATAATTTGTTTGATTTAGGAAAAAAAAAAAGCAAACTAAATTGAATGCATTTATCCTTAAATTGATCGATTTGGTTTTCATGATTTTTCAAACTAAACTAAATAATCATGTTGGTTTTTTTTTTTTTTTGCAATAGTGATAGTGTGTTTTACAAGAAAAATAAGTACATAAAAAAAGTATAAGTTTTATTATTTTATATCCTTAACAACTGCTTTGTAGCACTTGTTAACATTTTTAATAAAAGTAATATATTTTCCATAATATTTTTTTCTTAAATAATTAATTAACATGCAAAATAAATGGCAGAAATAAATATATATCTTATTCAAAAATAGAATGCCGTTTAATATATTTACATCGTACAGTCACAGGAAACCCCATAACTTTCCACAATTTGCAAAAAGAGCCCCGACTAATAAAACCAAACCTTGCCTTACTTGGAACAGCCAAGCCAACCTCCCCCATTCCCAAGCTCAATGTTAGAGAGAGAAACAGCCACACGCAGACACAACAGTGCCTTTTAGAGAGAGAAACTCCTCACTTCTCGCTCCTTACTCCTCAACACTCTTCCAGATCATTACCGGATCGGTTCGCGGCCTGATCCAATGGAAGGAGTTGGGGCAAGGCTCGGGCGTTCCTCCACCCGTTACGGCCCGGCGACGGTGTTCACAGGTCCCGTGAGGAAATGGAAAAAGAAATGGGTCCACGTTTCACCATCGTCCACGACAACATCCTCAGCTAACAACCACCGTCATACGTCGTCTTCATCCCTTAACGGCACGACAAAAAGCTCGAATAACGGAAACAATGGTTCGCACCTTTTGCTCTACAAGTGGACCCCAATTGGTCAAAGCAATGCTAGTAGTAATAACAATACTGATAACAACAATATTAATAATAATCGCGGAGAGGAGGAGGAGGAAGAGAAGAAAGATGGCGTCGAGGAGCCGCCGCGGCGGAAATTTAAATATGTCCCGGTATTACTATTGTTTTCCTTCTCTTTTATGCTTTGATCTTGTGGATTCTGCTTTAATTTCGTTTTATTTTTTATTTTTTTTGTTAGTGGAATTTGGATTTTTGGGTTTAAGATCTGGTGTAGATTGGGGATTAGGGTTTACTGTTGCTATCAGGGTTTGATTTGACCGGTGTTTGAATAGTGACATCATGGAGGGAATTTTGGTAGTCTATGGTGTTTTAAATGGGATCGGGTTTTGTCATTCCAGTCCCGGTTTTGCCCCTTGTGTTTCTGCCAATGGTATTTTGCCAAATACAGAGAATATTTTATATGGACCCACTTTTTACATTTCTATTTATATATGGCAGTATGTAAATTCTGTCTTAAAATTTTCCTTGACATTGTGGTTTCTGGAGTGGTGGGGATCTAGTTTTATAAGCATAGATTTTCGAAAAGCCCATGCTGGTGATTTGTCTGAGATGTATGCCCAGCGACCGTGTCCGGAGTACAGGATGCTCGAGGATGCACTCTGTGGCAATGGGGGTATTTGTAGTGTGGTTATATATCCTCTTTTTATGTAGTTTCTTGGTCGTGGGTCAAAGTTTGCATAACAAGAGCGATGTCACTTGGTTGTACTGTAGGAAGTATTTTCTCTTGCTTCAGAAAAGATGGGAAATCGGGAGGGTGTTATAGAAGGGATATTAGAGCTGATTGGGTTGAGTTGGTTAATTCAAGAATAGAAAGTCATTGATTAGGAAAGAAATAATTTTAAAATTTGCTCAATCTTTGTAATGGAAGACTGAAGTAGTGGGTGTCACTAACGTGGCCAAAAGAAGTAGAAGAAGAAGAGGAAGAAACAATAAGTGGATTTACTACTGAATCATATAGATTGCTGGGAATTTGCTGTCATCTAAACTAAGGGCATTTCTTCTTTTGCTGATCTGTATCTGTGTTATTGTTACACTACAGAACATATTTTAGTTGTTCATAGAGCTCTGCTTTCTATTCATCAAAAAAAGAAAAAAAAAAGCTTTGTTAGAAATAGATAAAGCTTTTTTTCTTGTTTTTGTTTTTCATAGTGGTCTCTTTTTTATCTTTGGAGCTTTACCCTGATCTTTGTATGGGGTGTTTTGTTTGTAACCTATACCCGCTCTAAGCCGCTGTACATTATCCTTGTATCAATGAATTCCAACCCAACACCAGGCCCCCCAACCCAACCCAAAAAAAGTAAAAAAAGATACTTTGTTTCTGAGATAAAATCTAGCTTCAGGATATAATCTTAGACTCCAGTTTTTCAGTGTCATGTTGACACCGCTGTCATAACTCACAGAAGATATTTAAAAGGTCTTATTTAAATTTAAGTTTTTCATTTATATCCACTTTGCTTGCCTAGTTTTGATGGTATTGTGATAAGTAGTATAATTGGAACTTTTGATGGGCCATTTTAGCTCTTCTTTTAGTAAAAGCACTCATGAAGATAAGTTTTGAGTTGCAAGTCACTTGTTCCACAAGATGAGAATGCTAAATCATAGCTTGTGGTGGACTGTAGCCATCAAGTTCTCTGAGCTTGTTCTTCTGGTCAAATTTGAAAAGTTGCATGTAGAACTAACCAGGCAAAAAAAAATCATGTACCGAAACAAATTAGTAATCCTGTAAGGAAGGTGACGTTTCCCATTAATTGTCGAGTATGTTTTGGCAGCAGAATAGTCATACCTTTAGCTTTCATCCAAGCTGGGGTATGAAGCGACCATTTCTTGTGAGGGCTATTGAGCTTAAAGTAACGGTAATCAACAAATCCTGTTGGAAAGGCTCAAATCAAGTCTTAGTAATTACCCAAAAATTCAAGTTTTGGAACAAAGGTGCGGAAGAGTTGCTTTGCCTATCCTATAATAATACAGCATTACTCTTTTTTTTTTTAATTCATTTATTTTCTTCTTTTCAATTGTTTCCTGATATTTTTATACTAAACTTTACCTTGACACATATGGAACTTTTTTGGACCTTTGCAAACTTCTCATATTCTATTTGCACTCAGTTATATGTCACATAATGCTTAGGAAATCTAAGAAAATGGTCCAATGTTATTTTCAGGTGATTGAAATAGTCCATTGTTATCAAAATACTCAAATGATCAATAAAGTTTGTAAACATGATCATGTCATTGGATATATACCCAATTGGGAAGTAGACTATGAACACAAACAATGAGATTATGGAGCTAGAAATTTGGTCTTTGATTTAACTCCCTAAGTATCAATTTTGGCTTTGACTGGGAAGTCACTTTCAGGAGATTCCTTACCTGTTCTATTGGAGATTAGACATATTGAGATACTTATTGATTGGAAGAGGTGAGGTGAGTTGAAGATTTTAGTTGAGAGACGTCATTTTAGGAACTGTACCAGGGACTACCAGAGTGCGGAATTTAAATTGAACTCATAGTGAGAGCATTGCTGTCACTCCACCAAGTGGGATAAGGCTTAGTGATTGTTGGCTTCTTGTGACTAAATTGAATTCTAGAGAAACACTTTGAAGTGAAGAATTTATAAGCATGGATAATGTAGAATTTTTTTTTTTTTTGGGATAAATAAGAATTGTATAATGTAGAAAATGTTTATAGATCCAGATGGATATCTGGTTCAACTGTTAATTTTTGGTCATATATGGTTGAAATTGGGTTTCTAAGTGGACTGTAGCAAAATTCTTTTTGGAAGATGTCTTTTCCAAGACAAATTAATTTATATCCTGTGCCTTGTGAATTGCATGGATGATATGCTTTTAAATCACTCATCTAAACCTATTTCATTTTGATGGGAGAGCTCCTTAGCTTTTGTCGTTTCAGTCTTCTCTGCTGAACGTATGCTTTCAAAATAATTTGTCTAGACTAATTTGTTTTGGTTTTATAAAGATAAGATTAGATAAGTTGAATTTGTTTTCTTATTGGCAAACATGATTAGCTGACAGAAAGAAAACTACCAAGAAGCTTTAGTTTGTAACTACTTCCTGAAAAGTGCGTGCCATTTCACTTGCAGGAAGGAAACATGAGGGGACGCTTATATTTACATACAGAGGATTAATTTTCAGGATAAGACTTGCTCTAGTTTCTGTCTTGTATTGAATGATTAGTGATATACGGATATTTCAAATTCATCTTTTACATCACCCAAGTTTGGTGAATAGGTAATTTTGAAACATTAAAAGCAGAATTAAGTAGATCTTATGGTAGGACAACAATGCATGATTGTGAATGTTTAAAGAGCCTGCTTGAGCATTTGTTCATGAGGAAAAGAAAAACTATTATTTCACAGCAACACGAAAACTTTCATTAACATAACATAAGGGGTTTGGAAGCATACTTCCATGCTCGAGTGTAATGTCATTCACCAATTGATCAAGCCATAAAAGCAGCACTTAGATTCACATAGGACAGTTAATTGCAAATTGGTATGTCAGATTGTGCTGATCTGCACAGAAAGAGTAAGCTTTTGAATTTCATTATGGGCTTGTTCTGGCCGTCTTTCAGTCTCAAATCAAACAACTGGTGATGTTCAGAGATTGTTTGTGATTCATGTTTTCAAATCACAGAGACCCAGTGAATAATTTAGAATATCAATACTATCTACTATCAATGCCTAGGTATAAAATAGGAGTTTTGGTGGTTGGACAGTTTGAAAGGCTTTGTAAGAAAGGATGTGAATAATCAATCTTTGAACTTCATGGTAGTTTTTCAATTGGATAATTTGTGATTTTTTGTCAAGACAGATTGCCATGCTAAATGAAGAGAAAGACGAGGATGGAGAGAATGAGGCTGAAGAAAATGTTGATGATGAAGGGAAATCAAGTGATCCCGATCCTGCTGCTACTGGACAAAATTCAAAGGGTGAAGCTGATGAAAAACCAGACATAAATGATATGCCGATGGAAGAAGGCGAGGTGAAAACTCTAGTGCTTTTGTTCCTGTTCCTTGCATTGGGCTGGAATCAGTCATATGAAAAGTAGGACTTTAGTTTTTGTAGTCCCTTGTGTCTATGAACTGGCTCATTTCCACTTGGGATGGAACAATTAGCAATTCCATTCATTATTTCATTCTAGGTGGCAAATGTTTATACACTATGTTGTTTAAATATATTGTTTCCTCTGCTAGTCTACAACTGGTTTGATTGTTAAGAGGTCTTGAGTTTCCAATATTATCTATCCATTGCTAAATATATCTTTAGACCAAACATTGGGTGTCAGGTAATCTGGTTGATTTTTTCATTGGATATTCATTTATTCTGGACTTGAATAGAATTATTTGGATGAAGATACTTTTTCCCTCTTCGAGGATGTCATTATTGATTCTGATGCTTATTTTATAAATTCTATTATGTGTCTCAGGAGAAAAATCAAGGAGTGCGGCAAGATCTGAATGAGAGCACTCTAGATTTGAGCCTGGGTTTGAATGGCGATCATGATTCAGATTCAAAATAGATCCAAAAGAGACATCTAGCTAAAGACAATCAAACATTCATCCAGATTATTTTGATGCCTGAAAACGGAGGAGGTACCTGTCTCCCTGTGGGCTCCAAAATTTTCTTGTATTTTTCTCCATCATTATGCGTGGAGTTCTTAAATATTAACTTTTAGTTTGCAACAGCCCTTAGGCCTTAATGCATATTGTATTAACTTTGTTCAAGGAATGATACAAACTTCTACAATTCATTGTTAGTACTCTTTGAGAGATCCTGTAATTCTTGTTAAACAATTTCTGCTCATTTTTAATTGAACATTCTGGAGATGCAACTAAGGCCAGCTCATTGAGTTACCTATTTTTCCATGGTTACCGTGGATTTATCATTTTTCTCTTTTCTTTTTCTTTTTTTTTTGGGTTCGGTATTTCAATGTAATTTTGGAAATTTTAGAGATTTTCAGGAGTCATTATAGAATAATATGGAAACTTGTGCTATAAGTTTGTGATGGGTGGTTATTTACTGAGTTTGAACATTTTACGTGGTAAATTGCATATATTGACTTTTAGTAAACCTTATTCGAGGACAAAGATTATCTTCTAACCTCCAAGTAACTGGACTCCGTCTACTATCTGGACGTGGAAGTTGAATTTACAGTTGCCTGAAAGATTAATCTATAATGTCTAGTCTCCTAGAAGTTAATGCATCGGAGCTGAAGCTTGGGGTTCTGTTGCTTTTCGTGACACACTGCCAACTTTGCCAATGTGAAGAAAAGATGTGATTGTGCTGGTATTGTCGTACCCAATGTAAAGAAAAGACTAGCCTTTGTAGAAGTACTTGAAGTTTTAAATGTCTGTTCATGTTCATCCTTAAAAAAATATTTGGGCGAAAGAAAGTGCATGCCTAGATGAGAATCTGAATATCTTGTTGCATTCATCTAATGCACTCTTATAAGCTTTTCCTTAGAGATCTTTGTTTTTTGGTTTCTTGATAGAAGATCCAAGGTAAATAACCCCTTAAAAATTCCTTCTGGAAGGGGAGGGGCTTATAATAAGAATAAAAAATGCTAATGGCACGTCTAATACGTAGTAACAGATTTTGAATAAAATTGTGATTTTAGATTTTACTTTCATCCTTGCATTTGGATATGTCCTTGAAAAATGGAATTATAATTCCTTCAAGCCAACCCTTTCACCTACATATGACTTCAATTACAGAATATAAAAAGTAAAATTGCAATTCTATTCTAGACAACTGCATTTCATTTCCAACTATTCCTCAATGACATAAGCTATTCTCATTCTCCGAAGAGACCCCATAAATAAGGTGGTAAATTCTTAATGGGATACTGTTCCTTCAAATGTTGAAAATAGATAAAAGATAAACATGGCCTTAGTATAAATCAGATTCCGAGGACTATGCCTACGAAGCCCTAACCAATGACCTAATAAACAATGGGCACTTACAGCAAAACCCTTTTTTTTTTTTCCTTTTAAAATGTTCTTGTCTTTAAATTTGCAAGAGCGAGGCCGATACAATTATACATTAAGAAAAAAATGTAAGTCAATAAAATGGAAATATGACATCAAGGGACTCTTTGGAATCCTTTGAGATAATTATGTTCTTAAAATAGCTTTTGATTACTACAATAGAATAGTATAAAGAGTGTTATTGTATCGTATTTGTTACACACGCTTTTAGAAAATAAAAAAATTATTTTAGAAGTTTTTCAATTTATCTAATAATAAAATTAAATGATACAAAATTTAAATTTTGACAAGTCATTTAATAGACTCTCTCTCCAGTACAACATTCATATGGTAAACTAAGCAGGTAACTAAATATTTTGTCCAGTCTAATCCCTTATAAACCATGCAAACCATCTATAAACCCCTAATTTTCTGCTGTGACTATGGAGTTTGGAAGTATGCAGTTGTCATTATCCAAAGACATGAATTGCATATGACTTACAGCTACCAATGAATGACAAAATAGGGAAATGAATTTTAGTTCCTGAACAGTTATATCGCCGGTTGCTCTAGTAGGTCTTTCAAATGCCTTCTTTTGACAAAAGAGCAACATCCATTTATTGGTCCAATGGGGTACTGGTGGTTTAACAAACAAATATCAAATTGCCTCTGTACTGCACCGTCAAAATGCAAAGAAAAAGATCTAAATCCATCCCAAAACAAGAACAGCAACTATGAATTTCCTTAACAGCGATCTTTGTTTCCATTGACAGAAAGCAATATCACCCCATGAAAGTGTTCGTCATCATTCTTTTGCAACAGCTGGCTTAGCATCTGAGAAGTAATCTTGCCTAGTAAATCCACCAAAAATAAATCAACCATGTAAAAGAAGTAATGACAGCAAGAAAAATAGATAGCTTGAAATTCTAACAGGACTGCTTGATTATCTACAATATTTTCATATACATTATAAGGTTAAAGAAATATATGATACCATAGAGAAAGCAGTGTCCACAATTTTTCTTTTTTAAAAAAAATAATAATAATAATATGCGGGGAAGATGGAAGGGCAATCAAATCACTCTCACTTATGAGAATTACTTGGGCATCCTAAATGATGCATCATGATTCCACTACACTCATAGTAATGGCAAAAACCAATTCAGTCTCTTATCCCACGGATTCAATAGGGTAATTGCTTTAACAGCCTTTCATCCTTAAAACTTTTCACTCCAACAACGTGATGCACTGGTGGGGATGGATTTCTTTCTCCATCACAAAACCTTAAGAACTCTCACTATACACATAGAGGTTGTCAGTAAGTGGGGTTTCTTGGTTGCATGGAGAATCCAAAGCAACAAGTTTATGGATGGCCTGCATAGCCAGTAAATTGAGCTACAGAGATGTATTATAACATTCCATCATGATTATTGGCTTAAAGGAAGAAAAATAAGAGTAGAAAATAAATGAAGGTCACTTCTGAAATAACAAAGAGTATCAAAGATGGATCTTATATTTTGCAATGTGTTCATATGCAGAGCTTTCAGAAAACACAGTACAGAATATTTATTGATCTCATTTTTTTTTGGTAAGAAGGGTTTCACCAGGAGCTGAACCATCAACCTAAAACTAATAGTACAGGCACTCTACCACTACATGACATGGTTAGTGGCACAATAAGCTTGTCTTATATGCCGAAAGAATATAAATAGTCAAAGTTTGAAGGTGTAAAGTGTAATATATACCAGCATAAACCATAATTGATGGATACAGCAAACCGGAGGAACTTAAGGCGGCATTGAATAGTCAAATCTAATGTCTGGAAAAGTAGGAATCCCAAAATTCCCAAACTTCCTAATGCAAGGCTCATGGATAAAGCAGAGACTTGATAAAGGATGTAGCAGTGAATAATTGCCTTCTCTTAAATTTAAAAGAGAGGGTAACAAATTTAAAGAGAATTAAGCACAGATAGCTCTATGTTCTCACTCGTCCTTTCTCCTGAGGATCTTATCATGTTTAATTAAGTACTTGAATCAGAGTCATATAAACCTAATTAAGCTTTTAAATGAATCCACATGATGCTAGAGTAATGTCCCAAACTCAATGAATATTTGTCTGAAACCAAAATACACATGCTGTTACACCCCATTTAACTGTTTCTAGAAAGACTAGGGTGGACAGCATAAGAGAAAAATCCTTCTTGAGGCAAACTAACAGTCAATCCAACCAAAACCAAAGAAATGATACAAGTATGGAACTACACGTTAATAAAACTCAGCTAGGTCAAACTCTACCACTACAGGATAACTAAACACAGAGAATTCCTTCTGACAAAAATGAACAGCATAAAAAAAAAAAAACAATATGGAGCTCATATTGTACTTACTGGATTTTACGACTCAATTGATAGAGGCCAGTCCCAGCCATAGCTACATTCACGCTGAACAGGTTCCAGTTTTTCTGTGATTCCACACAAGTATAAGCAAAGAATCTCAATAGAATTGAAAGCAAGTAGGTTAACGATGACAATTTTGAGTTATGCTACTAAAAGGAGAGACTACTTAAAATCTGCTGCAGAAGTCTTTCACATTCATAGCCAAAAGACTTTCTCTTTCAGTGTTCTAGGGCCTTGACAAGAGAATGGTGGCAGAAAGGGGGAGTGTTGCCTATTATGCAACCTTCAAGTCTCTGTGAGTATGGATATATACTTCAACCTAGAGCATCCAACCCAGGAAGATGGATCATAAATTACAAAAAAGTTTCATTTTATATAAAAAATGTGAGCTATCCCTTCCATGACAAGAACACACACACACACACACGCAAAGTGGAGTGCTATCCAGTATTTCAATATAACTTTTCCTTTAGTAAAATATTCCCTACAGAGCCCCTCAGAGTCACTTCCACTGTTCCATGTTTAGCATCACTGTCATATTTCCCAGGCCTTGAAGACACAAATGAGGCAACACCTTCTGAGTTTCAGTCTTCCCAAAGCTCTATCTTCCATGTTTCCTTATTCTTATAAAGATATCATATACCAGAAACTTCCATTTTCTTCTTACATAAACTACACAGTTTAGCTTTCCAAGGACTCAAAAAAGAGATGGAGATAAGGAACATGAAAGTAGTGAGATAGATATCTTACAACTCAATGAAAAAGAGGAAATTCTCATAATGCATAACGGCTGCATATTCTACCCAATAAACAAACATCACAATGGAGAAACGAGAACTATAAATCAATGCATATCAACCATGCATATTGCGAAGAATATATAATGAAGAGGCAGTAAGAACTTTTGCCCAGGTTCCTTGCTTCACTATATGGAGAAACACAATAAAGCTGAATATGGCAAGGTTCCCATAAACATCTAATTGTATTTTCTACCAGGAGCTACACAAAATTGCAAAGATTTCGAGAGGCAGGTTGAGAAGCAAACTTACCGGAGTAATTACAGTGCTATAGCGTGACCAAATTAGCCCAGTGGCTGTTACAGCTGTGTGGACATTGGAAAAATGAGATTAACATCAGAATACTTTTCTAATATTTAAATCAATAGCCTTAAAACTTTTTTGGAAATTTTAACCTGATAAATCCTAAGCTCAGCAAGAGTGTAAAACCCACATGCATAGACATACAAGGATATGCAAACAATGTGGATAAAGCTATCGATCACTGCAGGCTTACCAATTTGCTGAGGATATGAAAGCTTCTCTGGTGGTTTGGAGAAGTCAGCAACATTGGCGATACTGATTCCCCATTTAAAAGTTGGCGCCCAGAAATGAACTGCATCATCACAGCTTCATGAAAGCAAGTACACAAGAACAGTGGATGGAAATGAAAAGAACAAGAACAAGAACTGATACAAAGAACACAAAATTGACACTCAGAGTCCATATTAACCTCCCATGATCACTTTCAAACTTAACATAGCCACAAGAAGACCAAGCCCAAAAATTTTTATCCAAACCAATAACTTCCTTGCTAGGAATTCAACTTTTTGAAGAGTAGCTGCGGTTGGCCTCAATTGAACAAATGCAAGTCCTGGGCATATATCTTTTTATTTGTGTAACTTTTAGTCTTTAACACCTGCCATTTGTCGCTTTGCAGAAGATGAGTAACATAATAGTCACAATGATGTCACATTGATTTCCATCATCAGCTAATTCAAGAGAGATGGAGTATAAAGTAAACTGAGTGAGCCCTTAATGAAATGCGTTGAAGAACTGATTGAATATGCTTTTACTAAATAACAGAAAGGCCACTTATGAGTGGCATAACATGTCTCCAATCTCCACAAGGCTGAAGCCTCTAAAAAGGGTACAGCCGATTTTGATATGCAGGTCCTAGTAGCATATACAAAATAGAATCAAATTGCTATTGGTTTAATGAAATTTCAGTGAAGATAACAAAACCATGACATGCCAGCTCTCATTTTCCTTAAATCCCAGTAATTAATGGGATAGCAAGGATTGGGACTGAAGGGATTGCATATTCTTATCTCACCCATTACCAAGTCCATATAATTAACCAAAAAAATTTAAAGTTTGAACACTTCACAATTTAACTCAACGTTATTGTCCTTTCCTAAAAGCAAGGACAAGTACAATGTAGACCCTAACAAGCGCGTCGACCTAGCCGCCGGACATGATGAGTTACGTGAGCTCCCATCAAGAGAGTAGAGACTACCTACATGATGCAAATAGGATTTAACCAGCTCTTATAAGCAGTCCAATTACAGCCGTGTCCCCTTTGTCCTCCAGGTTACTTAAGACAATTGCTCCCGTTTCAAAGGATGGTAAACGAATGTGTCCCCAGAAACTTGGAATAGGATTCAACAAATACCCATCGATCCACTTAATCCAATTTTTCCTCCAAATGGGTAGAGGAAAGGTGAAAACTTTCTTCTTTTATCCTCTTAATAAGTGCACCAGTACCCATTATAATTCTCCTATTTAATACAATAAACACCAGAAAACAAGAACAAGGAAACAAACTTTGGCGAAGAAATCGAACAATTCCAATCCAAATCAATCAAGACGCAAGACAACAAGTACCTAGATCTTAAATACAAGGTAATAACTATCGTATAAACATGAAAAAAAAAAAAAGGAATACACCACCAAATAAATGAAATAAATGGGTTGACTCACTGGTTTTAGGTCCGGCTGGGTGGTTCCAGAGCGCTTGAAGCTTTGAAGTCGCCATCAACGAGTGGATTCAGAAATTAAAAGAAAAATAAAAACCTTTCCCCCCCCTCTCTCTCTCTCTTGCTCGCCGTTGTGTGAGAACGATGAGGGAGATGGTGTGGAGGAGGGCAGGGGTAAGAAGTAGTGTCCGATTTTTAGTCAAAGGAACCAAACACGGACTAAAAATTTATTTTTATCCGCTCGTATGGCCACCAATTGTGTCGTGCCATGCCAGCATTTACGATACCCAAATACAGATAAATAAAAATATTGCAAGCATGTGTAGCGTTAACGAATCGGACCCAACTAAACTGTTGACCAGGCATAAATCTAGTATATTTAATTTTAAAGGTTTAAAGAGCTAATTAACTATATGAAAATATTGAGTTAAATTGGTTGTTAATTTAGATCTAACTTATTGAATTAGTGACAAAGTTCAAAGAGTCTAGTTCATATTTTAAAATGATTCAAGAAGATTTGACTAGTGAATCGTAACAATGATTGTTGAATTGGTCTATTTGCTTTTAACTTTCATAAATTAAGAGAAAATTTTAGAGTGTAGTATAGTTACTTTTGAGTTACAATATATCATTCCAAACATAATATATAAGGCTCATTAATGACACAAATGAAACTATTGATAGTATTCTTGATACTATTAATAACTTTCATAAAAACTATTAACAGTTTTATTTTTTACCATTAACAATTTTATTTATACTGTTAATGAGTCTTATATATTATAATTTATGGTGATTACTGTAAGTCAAAAGTAATTACACTATATAGTTATTTTAGGCGACTATACACTAGAATTTTCTTTTACTATACCAATGTTATGGCATGTATCATACCATGCTGAAATCATATGTGTAATATGAATTTATTGTATTAACTTAAGATTAACCTAATAATTCATAATAAATTATCACATGTAGTTATGTAAAATCCTAGAATTTGGAGAGAGATAACTCTTTAACATTTTTTCAATATTTGAAATAATATTTGTATGGTAAATCCATATATATATATTTGGGTGGTAACAAAGTAGTTTTACTACAATACACACGCAATATTCACAAACTACTTAGACACAAACAGAAGTTCCTACTAAGGAGGTTTAATCTCCCTTACAATAGTCACAGAGTTCATTTGTCTTAGAATTTCCTACCTTTGATGGCACATTTTCATAGAAACAAGTGCTCTTATTATGTCGCATTCTGTATTTAGTAAAAAAATCAACACTTCTATTGAAACTCTTTGGTCTCCATTGTAGTACATATTGCTTCAATTTTTTTATCTCCTCCTTACACAAATAAAGTAAGTCTAGCATAAGAATAATATCATAATTCTCCTTGTTCAACAAATTTATTGCGTGCAGTGCATTAAATTCAATAATAATTTGCTCATGGTTTAATCTTCTTGCTAGTTTCAAAGCTTCTAGGATGCTCTAAAGTTCCGCTTCAAAAGGTGTTATAAAGGCTATTCTCACTCCATTATCTCTCCTTATTACTCCTATTCTTGCTCTTCTATGTTCATTGTTTACTACTCCATTACAGTTAAGTTTGATCCATCTTACTAGTGGGCACTCCTAATGGCCACTATGCTCATTCACATGCTCCTATTTTGTCTTCTTCTTCACAGTTAACAGCTACCAATTAGCTACCTTGTTTACTATTTACTCTATCCTTGTTAGGTTTGCACCCTATTGTTTGAAGGTTCTTATATTTCTTTCATTCTAAATACCCTATAAAATGAAACTAAAAATAACATAGCATGGTTTCCTCCCCTCACCCTTCTTCCATAAATTCTTCTTGAATTATGTAGGAAAATCCATATTGAAAGATTCCTAGAACCCTCTTGAATTGTTTAGTTGTCTCCACCATTCTTGGGTCTTCTCACATTCTTTGAAAATGTGATGGACTATTTCTTCTTTATTTTCATAGAAACAACATAGTAGGTCACTAACTACTTCTCTTTTGTTCAGGTTATTCTTTATAGGTAAGCTATTGTGGATTATGCACCACATTAGCATTAGATTTTTTAGGATTGTGTGTGTCTTCCATGTCCAATTTCAATCATCCTTTATTGAGTCCCTCTCATTCCTAATCATCTCCCTATAAACAAATCTTATTATAACTTCACCAATAGGTTCATAGGCCCAAACTTGCTCCATACAATCCTCTTCCACCTCTTGTAGCTAAATGTTCATCAATAGTTCACAATGCCACTCCTCAAGATGGAAACTAATAGCAGCTTCATCCCATTTGTCTCTGCCCCTCCAGGTAATCATAAACATCAAATCCTCCCCTTCTCTTAGAAGTGGTCAAATAAACTCATTTCACATGATCCCTCTTTTATAGCATCTATCTCACCAAAACTTGACCTCTCTTCCTATCATAGTTCTGATGATCACATTGTTATCAAGTCATTGATTTGCTTCCTTAACTCCCTTAAACAAGTTAGATCCTTTTCACTTTTGACTCCTAGTTCTCCTACTCTAGTATTTTGCTCTTGATACTACTATCCATAGCATTTTCTTTCTTCTAACGCTCCAAGCCATCTTAACCATACTAACCAAGTTTCTCTTCCTCAAGTTCATTAACCTAATGCCTCCTTTTTCTTTCAATCTTTTGATCTTCTCTCAAGAATTTCAATGAATTTTCCTTTAGCCTTACCTATCTCCCCAAAGGAACTCCCTATTGATTTTCTCCACCTTCTCAAATATATGTATGTATGTATGTATGTATCTTAAGTAGTGGAAGAGCTTGTAAGTAGTAATTCATTGTTCCTTCCAAGATGGAAGAAATGATTATCCTTCTTCCAATCATACTTAGTATCTTAGCTTTCCATTTAGTTAACTTACATCTTAATCTCTTCTCTAAGAAATTCAAATCTCCACTTAAAAATTTTCCCCATTCCTTCATCGAAAATCTTAAGTACTTGCTAAAGTTGTTCCTATAGTTTATCCCTAGTATTCTAGAGATTTCCAATCGTACATTTTCCTCAATATTATCTAATAAAATTATATTTAACTTTCCATGGTTAACTTTCCATGGTTAACTTTTAGTCTTGAAAGACTTCCAAATACTTCTAGTACATTTTTCATAAACTTTGCATTCTCCATGTGTGCTTCCCTCAATGGAAGGATGTCATTAACAAAAAACAAGTGTGATAATTCTACATCCATTTCTCTTATTGTAATGTGTTTCCACTCTCCCTCTTAGACATACATGTGTATGGCTTTACTTAGCATTTTCCGTAGCCAAAAGGAATAGATATAGTGTAACGCTTCAGAACCTCGAGCAACATTACTGCTCACCATGTGTCCTTATCTTACAAAAATACGTTAAGCTCTAAACTAGCTCTGATACCTTTTTATTCTAAAATTCCTGTATAAAGATATTCAATACACCCCATAACTTCAAAATCAATTTCATAAATCCATATTCAACATTTAATGCAGCGAAAGCCTATAAAACTCTAAATTAACATTCTCCAAATGATACTATCTATTACATTCAATTAACAGAATTCTCCTAAATTTCTAATTATCATAGTAGTAATGGTAACAATCTTCTTCTTCTCTTTATGGTTTATCTAATCCCAGGTTATCTTCTGGATTATCATCTCCCTTAATGCCTGCATATAAAAAAAATGTTTCTCAAATGGTGAGTTAATACCCAGTACGTATAACATAAGCACACACGCATGAACAAACATGAATAAGTATCACATGCATTATGTCGTACTTAAACATAAGCAACTGTTTCATGATAAGATTTAAGTTTCACAAGCAACAACAAGGTACTTATGATCCCCTTAACACACTTAACACATTAGAATATGTATTAGTGATGGGAACTACCACTACAGTCCCTACACCCATGATCCCTTAAGCCACTTAAACTTGGTGATGGGAACTACCACTACAAGCCTCACTAGGAATGCAACTACGGTAGGTCGTAATAAAGTACCCACCTTGACTGACCCAATAAAAACCCTATAGAGTTTGACCCTACAGGGTTTAGGGTCGGGTTCTAAAATTTAGAAAAAACCAAAAGGAAAAACCGACCCAATAATTTAAAAAAAAAATTGATACTATAATTTATAATCAGTATATTTGATTTTATTATTATTATATTTTTAATCAATATATTTTTATATTGTATTTATTTATATATTTTATATTTTTATATTTAATTTCTCTCTTCTTTCCATCATAAGTAGATTAATAATAAATTTAAAAAATGACATATGAAAATAAGTTGAAGTATGAAAAAAAAAAAAAAAAGATTTAATCGCCAGGTCAAGTTCAAGTCGCTTCATTTGTTAATCAGGTCAGGTTTAGGTTTCAATGAACCCGTCTCAAACCCAACCAACTTACATCTCTAGGCCCACAACCATGTTCGCTTAATTCACTTAAACCTGGTGATGGAAGCTACCATTACGGGCTCTACACCCATGTCCACTTAAACACTTAAACTCGGTGATGAAAAGTATCACTACAGGCCCTATACCCATGTCCTCTTAATCCACTTAAACTAACATTCAACTCAGATTATTTCCAAGTACAACACTACTAGGGACAATGTCACACAAGGATCATTAGGGTGCTCCCTATGGATTTGCCACTATGAGCCCCTAAGTTGAGCCAGGCACATACAGCATACAACTTAAACACTTACGCCAAATCATTCAACTTAATCATTTCAATAATCATTCTAACTTAAACAAATATAAAATAACACACAACTTACATGTACCTTGAATCTTAGCCTTAAGCAAGTCTGGTCCTAAACTTACAACTAATCTAAAGTCTATAATTGTAACAATGATCACTTCTTAGTATTAATCTAAGATTAATATAATTTTCTTAATTTCTCTAAATCTATTAGGTCATCTAAGGTCTTACTAATTATCTAGGTTGCGTAGAAATTAGTTTAATTAAGAGTTAAATAGATGTACAATGAAGTTATATTTCTCTCAACACGGCTATGTTAGAAGTCTTGTAGCTCAACATGGGCTAATACACGACCGTGTCAAAGCTCGTGTATCTTTCAGTGAGTTTTGGTATCAACATGGTTAGAACACGGCCGTGTAGATAGGTTGTGTATCTCTCTGTATGTCCAGTATTCAACACGATCAGAACACGGCCATATAGACAGGCCGTGTATCTCTCAATATGTCTTGCATTCAACATAGTCAAAACACAACCATGTAGATAGGCCTTGTATCTCTCGGTAATTTCTCACGAACCCTAATTCCTCTATACTAATTCATCTTAATCTCGTTTATTTTTATTCCTATGTTTAATTTAATCCTTAAACATGTTATTTCTCCTCAATTAACATAGATTAGAATACTTACATGGAATTTCTATGAATCGAATCCTTAATCCATTGATTGTGATGCTCGTTATGTCCCTTCTCGAAATCCGGATTCCGGTTCACACAAGGGTAGAAAAGAGATTATATCCTCAATTCCATATGAAATAATCACTGGTTTACTGATATTCTTACTTGGTTTACTCGGGATCACTCTTATGGTTCACTGAGCTATCTTTTCCTTTGGAGAGAATCTCTTGTTCCGTCTGTGTTGTTATTGTGAAGGGGTGAAAAAGAGGAGAGCTAGGTCAACATAAAATATTTATACTTTCACCATAAAAAAAAACCATTTGCCCCTCAAAATTTTATGAAATCCTAATGGTGACCTTAGTTTTATGTTATGATATTTATAATTGAATTATAAAAAAGAAAAAAGAAAAATCAGGAATTACATATAGTGACAACGAGTCACCTTACCTTAAACCTCGACAAGCTTCTATAGCTAGCAAAGCTACTCCATTTAGTAGAATGTTTTATTTGACTGACACCAAATAAGAGAAGATCATATTTATCCAGGCTGCTGGAAATTTCAGTGTCTTCAAGGTGCTTCGTATAGAGTCTCACTTAACTATGTCATAGACCTTCTCTAAATTCAGCTTAATTATCATTCAGGCCATTTTCCTTTTTTTTTTCCTCTTTAGCGAATGAAGCAATTTCTGTGCAATTATGACATTGTTGGATGCATTCCTTCCTAGTATGAAACTAGCTTGCTCCAGGCTTACCAAGTCACTTAACCATGGCCTCAACCTTCTTACGAGCAATTTTGTTACTAGCTTATATCTAGTTATGTATAAACTTATTGGTCGAAATTCCTTTTTTCTATTTGTTTCCTATTTCTTTAGTATTAAAGATATCAAGGTCCGTTGATGTTCTCTAGCATTATCCTTGTCTCAAATATTTCCTTCACTTTTTCATACACCGTTCTCCCCATTATACCCCAGCATTTCTTGAAAAAACATGCATGTAATCCATCAACCTCTGGTGCTTTGTTATCTCTGATACTCCACAACACTGCCTTAATTTCCTGGTTAGTAATAGATGCATCCAAGGCCCTCTACTGTTCTCGATTTAAAGTCATTCCCACATCATTCCAAACAAAAAGGTCCAAAACATTATACTGTTTCCTTAGAGCATACAACCTATTAAAGAACTTGATTACTGTGTTTCAAATTCCCTCCAGATCCTCCACCTAGCATTCTTCATCATCGTAGATACAAATAATTCTTGTTTTTTATCTTCTTGCAGCTACACAAGCATGGAAATACTTAGTATTATGTTCTCCTTCAACTAGCCATTTAGACCTAACTTTAGCCTCTCACAATCTCTCTTCATTCTTAAGAATTATCTCTAATTGTTTTGCCAAAAAAATTTCCCAATTTAGGAGATCTTGGGTCAATTGGCTAGCCTTCAACATACTAATTTCTTCCAAGGTCTTTGTTAAGGTTCATTTCTCCTTATGTGTTATCCCAAAAACATCCTTATTCCACTTCCCAAGACCTTGGGTAAAAGACTCAATGCTATCTAGTATCTTAAAGGTAGGGTATTGCTAAAGTTTCTTAACCTCATTCATAAATCTAAGGTGTTGCAACCAAGTAGGTTGAAACCTAAAAGGCCTGTTCTTCTTTAGGCCACCTCGAACTTTTGGGTGGGTTACTAATAGAAGCAGTGTATGATTAGAATGTGCGCACGATAGATGTATTACTTTGGTCTTCGGACACACACTCATCCACTTTAGGTTAGCCTAAACCCTCTCTATTTTAGTTTGTATGAGATCTACTAACAACTTACTTTTATTTGACCATGTGAATTTAGGGCATACAAACCCCAAGTCAACCATTCCACACTTGTTCATACAGTCCTAGTATGCTCTAACCCATTTTTGGATCACATTTTGACCTTCCCATTTTTCTTCATTTAAGTTTTCATTAAAGTCCCCAATCATCATTTAAGGTCCCTTAACTGTCTCCACCATCCTTTCCAAATTAGCGCATAACTTTTTCCTCTCTTCGAACCTTGGACTACCATAATAGCAAAAAAAAATGTAAGGTTTAAACTACTAACTCATTCTCTACATATACATCTTGATCTAACATATGTACTAGGTTGACAATTATTTGATTAGGGTTTCGTTACACTGAGATCTCTCCACTAAATCCTTAAGCCTCTATTGCCAACATCGTATCAAACTGCAGTGCTCTTTGCAAATTGATTTCTCCCTCTCTAGATAGTCTTGTTTCAATAATCACTAGTAAACCCAACTCATGAATGCAAATTAAGTCCTCAATGGCTTATCTTTGTTAGGACAAGCCAACTCTTCTTGCATTCCAAGCTTAGACCTAACCGGTCGTCTTCTTGTACTCAATGAAGAAGAATCCAACCAATAGTGGTCCACTAAATTTGCTGAGAAATGATACCACTACGTATCTGAGTCTCTTCACTACACCCAGCAAGCTTCCATATTTGGTAGCATGACCGGGTTTGCACTTGCACCAGCACAGCCACGATTTCCCACGGATCTCACCTCCGTTATCTCGTTTACTGTGCGTCTATCCAGAAAACCGTCAAAATCATGATCTCCCCCTGCTCCATTGGCACTTCTATTATAGATCTGTCTACCAATATCTTTATCATCCACTCAAGCTAGTTCAAAATCTCCCTTCCTCCATATTCCAATCATCCAGCATCAAGTAGAACCTTGGTATTCCCTTGCAAATTGTCGTTATCAACCCTATGCATGTAAAGCTCTCCCTTCCCCCTAGTAGTATTAGGTAAAAGGTTATGATTGATGCCATTCCCATTACATTCATCTTGCTTACTATTTCCCTATGCATTAATTCCTCTACTACTCTGATCCAGTACATGTCTATCTGCAACACCTATAGTTGCTCGTTCACATACACCCATGATTAGAGCTACTCAAATAGGTTAAACAAGCCAACCTAGTTCTTTGTCTTATGAGTTAAACAAGTCAATTCATTGTAGCTCATTTAGTAAACGGACAAAAAGTATATTAACCTTAACCCAACTCACTTTAGCCCATAAGTTAAACGAGTTAATCCACCAACTAGGCCCAATTAACTCACTTTATGTTTTGATGGGTTAAATGGGTCAACTCAACCTATTTAACCCATCTATATATTTTAATAGGTTATGTGGGTAACATACTAAAATATATTTTAACCTATTTATACGTTTAATATGCACTTTTCTTTTTAAATTGATTTTTACTATTTGATTTTCCAATGACTAATAAATTTACCATCCTTAAAATTAAAATTTATTAAGATTAAAAAAAAAAAAGATAGATACATATCCACTAGCCAATAAGACACTTTGCTTTATATAAACATTTTATAATGAGAAAAACAAAATTGAAAATTTGGTGTAATTATGTGGAAATAATATAGTGTTGCTTTCAAATTGTATCTTCTAAAAT
This sequence comes from Laguncularia racemosa, assembly GCA_037954665.1. Taxonomy (NCBI): domain Eukaryota; kingdom Viridiplantae; phylum Streptophyta; class Magnoliopsida; order Myrtales; family Combretaceae; genus Laguncularia; species Laguncularia racemosa. The sequence continues at coordinate 2,141,133 of JBBMOL010000068.1, forward strand.
TAATTTATATCCATCTTTTAGGTTCAACTTATTTTATCAAATAAAAGAAAAGAAATTTAAATATGTTTTTTGAAGCTTATATATTTTCTTGAAAAGAAATCTAAATATAGCAGCCTAATACTTTTTTCACTATTTTCCTAAATTGCAATCACAATATATATATACATATATATAAGAAATTGGTAATAGAAAAGACAAAAAAAAAATTATAACTTATGACAACTTACCTTTAAGGATGGAACCATGGTGATAACATTTATAATTACCATAACTAGTAATTTTTCTTTTCAATTTCCTATTATTATTGTTATTGTTATTTAGTTGCTTTGTAATGGGCTAACCCACTTTAACCCATTAGTTAAACAGGTTGGATTCATTTGGTTTACTTTTTAAACAAGTTAAAAAATTCAACCTTAACCCACTTTTTTTAAGGGGGTTAAACAAGTTGGCTTGTGAGCCTTGACTCAATTACACACCTTTATCCACAGTGTTGTCGACCTATAGTGGATAACTTTCACTACAACCTCCACTTTGCATTGCTCTCCCATTCTTCCTTGTAAGTTTTTTTAATGAGTTCTTCCCCAAAGCTACTCAGTTTATAGCAAAGAAAATAATCTCTTGGTTCTCAATAGTTTTGGAAGACAGAGGTATTGATATGATGGTATTTGAGCAAGATGGAAAATGTGTCTTGTCATTCTCTACTACATTAAAATCCTTATTTATAACCCCAGCCACTTTACCCTCTTTCATTGGCTCCTTTTATACTAACTTGATTTTTGACTTACTCAGGTTAAGTGTCATAATTTTATTACAATTCCCTATTTTATTGCTCCCTTCTTTTCCTAAAGTTTTAGCCTTACCTTTATTATACTCCTCGCCACTTCACCTTCTCCTTTCCACTTAAATCTAACCCCCATGCCCATCTTCCATCAAGTTAGATTTATTTCCTTACCTCATTTCACTTCCTGCTCGTACCTTTCCTCCATCCTCTAGTCTTGTCCACCTTTCTTCTTCCACTTCATCCAACCCTTCATTGTCCGTTCAAGCTTGCACTATCTCTTCTCCCCCTCCTTTTTCCTTCTCTCCCTCTAGTTTATCCTCTTATTTTGTTCTAACCTTCTCACGGTTCACCTTGATATATCATACACATCCACATTTGGTGTAAAAACTTAGCAAACCCTCATATTGCACCAATTATGGGTTCCCATCTATAATAATCATGTAGACTAAAGGTGTATGAAAATTGACTTGTACACATATACATGCATATTTCCCTCTTTCTAAGCCAATGGCATATGCATCATACCTCAACACCAGACCAATAGCTTCCCCAAATTCTTCTAATCACTATGATGAGTAATACTCCATTAGTAGCCCCTAAATTCTTTCCTATACTACAATAGAATCTAGCTTAACTACCTACAATCAAAAAGTTTGCGTCCTACTATTTTATTGCCGTGTAACATCCATTGATAAACCATAGGCCATTTCATATGAGCCATTGCAAATCCATTACCGATTTAAAGGTTACTAGGAAGTACCCTTCTCTAACATGAATTATTTGTGGCCAATCCAACCCTTACCGCATCTTATTAACTTAGCATGCATTAACTTAAATCCCAAATTCATCCCCATTTCTTGAACTATAATAGTATTATTCCATGACATTCAAATCGTTTCTCACTCAATCTTGTTAAAAGTAACTACACGCACACCAGGACTGATTTGATGTTGCTCTAACCCTTTATATTCTTCCTAGGCATCGTTCTCATAAGTCTCCATGGGAGTGGCTAATAGAGTGTCCCCTAAGAAACACCTCTAGTATGCCTCAAAGATAATCATGACTACCAAATCCCCATATGAAATGGTCTTAAATGGTATAGCTGAGGCTCATGGCAATACTAGAATTCTATTTCCATCATCATCCCCATTTGTTTGGTAGGCTAATCTCTTCCTCCTACAAAGAAGATGGTCACTTTCTTCGTCTTTGGATGGTGGTGAATTCACTTGACTATTCATCTCTCTTGTTTCTAGCACACCTTTTCAACTACATATAAACAATATGATTATGTAGAAAAGAATAAGATTAAGATTACTCACCAACTTATCAATAGTATGTAATCTTAGCCATCAAGGTGAGCTATAAATCCATATTTTGAGGAATTTGAATTTTTATCGTTTTTCATGCGTTTTATGCGATGTAGATAGAACAATAGATAATATGATGAAATGCATTTAGTGTTTTCGAAGGTGGATTCATCTCTCCCATATACTTAATAACATATCAAGTAATTTTTTTCCTCTAACTATAATAAAGAAGATGATTCGAATCTAGTCAATATTCATACTATTATAACATAAAAGTATGAAACTATGAGATAACATCATCCTAACTTACACCCCCATTGAGCTTCTATGAAAAATGCAAGAAATTTGAATTGTTTAAAATCTTGTTACATTATTAAAAAAAAAAAACGAATTCAAATTAAAAATTTTAATTTTCCTTCTAAGAGGTATGTTATTTATAGTATCTTACATGCGAACTTATGTTTGATGCCACTTTGGTTCAACATTAAGCATTATGGATCATTATTTTTCATGATTGAATAAACTATTCAACTCATCGATGCAACTTCACATAAAATATCTCCTAAAATGTCCATGACTCCCAACTTTGATTATCAACTTAGTTCCTTACATCAAAACATTTTCATCATGCAATGCCTCAATTAAATCTAGGGTGTTGTATTAAGTAGAAACCCTAATTAATACTATGTTTTGTCTAAAAAAAAAAAATATGTATGAGATCTATAATATTTAATTGACAAGAGAAATATATTGAATGTTGTCTATATTTGTAGTAAAAAATTAAGCTTTTTTGTACGCTAACGAGTCATTTAAGTGCTTTTTATATTTATATCAAAATTTAATTAAGTTATTTTATTTTAAAGAAGTCATACAAGTTTTATATTTATATATTATTATATCATATAAGTCTAGACGCGGTCACAAAGCAAAATTGCTTTGGACCCAGATGTAAACCTAACAATTTTGGGACCTAAAATGAGAAACTAGTTTTGGATGTATAGGACCCAATTTTAGGCCAAGTCTTAGGCCCATTGGTTTATAAGGCCGGTTCTAGACCCGTGAATTGGCCTTAATTTTTTTTTTAATTTCTTAAATTAAAGACTAGATGCTCAAAACTCTTAATATGTTTTAGTCGTTTTCTTTAATAACTTAAAAAGATTTTGCATTTATTTACATATAACTACATACGAAAAGAGTTATCATCTTAGTAATGTGGAACAAAAATTTACAAAAAAAAATAAAAAAGAAATTGAAAGATAAATGTTAGTTTTTAGTCTACATTATTAAGGAATGAGAACTTTTTCTTAGTGAATTCTATAAATATTTAATTACACTTAGTTTTTTCTTTTTTGTTTGGTACATTTATTTCTTTGTTGTGAATAACAACAACACATTAAATGTTGTGAATGAGAATTAATTTTTTCTATTTCACTTGAAATTAGTTTAAATTTTTAATTTATTTTTCGATCTGGTTCTCAAGCTAGGTCCTTTATACGTAATCGGAAATGTTGAAAGAAGTATTTTGTTTTTGCAATCACAAGTATAAAGGATTTAATTAATTCAATGCACAAATAGAAAGAATTAGGGTTTTGACTTAACTAAAATGTAAAGGACTTGATATTAACTCTTGCAAAAATATAAAATACTTCTATTGTATATTTACTCTAAATATATAGAATACTTCTAAGATCCCCATTAATATTTACAAATATTAAAATAGAAACCATTTTTACTTGTTATAGCATAATAATATGAGCATTTTTCTTATAATAAGATTGAATAAATTCAATTCCCCTTTCTTACAAATGTAATATATAATTTTTTTTTTTAAAATACTATATATTACAACTAATGAAAAGGAAATTAAACTTGATTCATTCAATTAGAAGAACTCATATTCACATCACTAGAAAACCAGGTTCTTGACATGATATACAATTGTCGAAAAGAATCATCTTCCTCTTGCCCTCTCTTTGAAAAATCAACTCCTTCCCTCTGTATATAATAGACTGGAATATTATGGTTGAGGCTATGGATTGAATGTAGTCCTATCTGAATTGACAATAACAACGACATATACTGGATTGCTGTTTGTTTGGTCATTTGATAACCATAGCTTTAATAGCTGAGAAAACAACCACCTCATAGATCCCTAGCTTTCACCAATCTTATCAGCCCTACATATTTATGCTCCAAAGGATTTTAATTTAGATTAATTGAAGAGAACACACCTTTATATTCATATCTCTCCATTTGATTTTTAAACTTTAATCTACCGTAAAAAAAAAAAAAAAAAGAATAAAAACACCACCATAAGTTGGTTCTTGAATCCATTGGGCCTTTCTGATATGAATATTGTTATACGTGCTCGTTGAATCATCCAAAATACTTGCGCTTAGGCCGGTCCAATTTGGGCCTAAAACCCGGAAGGACGTTGAAAATTTAGAAAAAGATCTTAAAAAAAAAAAAAAAAGAATATTTAGATAAGGATAGATTTGATTTCATAATTTATAAGTTAATTACTAAAATAATTAAGAACTTAAAATATAATTTTGTGTTATACATATTGTGACACATAATCATCCATCCTTAAAATTTTAATTTTCCAAGGCCTTATGAATTAATGGTGGTTGATGATTACGTTGTAAGGTGTTTATTTTTATGCTTTTTGGTTTGGAGTTAATAGGGCAAACTTGAAATTTAAAGGAAAATTATATTGAGACTTCCTGATGATTTTTAAAATTATAGCATAATGTATATATTTATCCTTTTTCTCCTTTTATATATATATAGAACTTAGAAGCAAGAGTAAGCAATAAGATATTGTAAATTGTAAATAATTTTTAGTGAAATTCATAGAAAATTCCCATAAAACCATAAAAATACAATGTTAGAATCTTCATATAAACTTTGAATATTTCTTTTAACTAAAACCACTCCTCTTTTCTCTCTCTTTCTCCCACATATACACATTAATAAAACTTTCTTAACAAATTCTAGCTGTACACCAACTTTTCAAGATCGCTTCCTTTCCTATTATCATATGCAAGCACTTTGTGACATATTGATTTTTTGTCTATATATTTGAATGTAACTGGTGAGAACACATTGAAGATAGTAAATCCGAAACAATACATATTTATCCTCAAGCTTCTATAAAAAAATGTAAGAAATGTAAATTGTTTAAAATTTATTGCATCAGAAACAAAACGAAATCAAATAAAAAGTTTAATTTTTTTCTTAGGTATGCTATTTATAGTACCTTACTTGCGAATTTACTTTTTTGCTACCACTTAGGTTCAATGTTAAACATTGTGGATCATTATTGTTCTTGATTGATTAAACCATTCAACTCCTCATGCATACAAGTTCCCATAAATATCTCCCAAAAGGTCCATGACCCGTAGCTCTTATGAATATCACCTTGGTCTCTTTACATCAAAATATTTTCATCATGAAATGCCTCAATTAAATATAGGATGTTGTATTAAGTGAAAACCTTGATTAATTATATGCTTTGTGTGTGTGTGTGTTTTTTTAAGTATAAGATCTAGTATATGTAACCGATGGATAAGTATATTGAAAGTTTTCTATATTTTTAATTAAAATTAAGTTATATATATATATATATATATATATATATATATATTTAGAAGTCATTTAAGTTTTATATTTTTATGTCATTCTACCATCTAAGTCCGCTATACATCATAGGAAATGTTGAAAGAAGTACTTAATCTGTGCAATCACAAATACAAAGGATTTAAATAACTCATAGAGGGCTTGATTGATTGAACCTTTGGTACAAATTTATATACAAGATTTAAATTATCAAAATAAAACACAAAGGGCTTGATATTGAGTCTTGCAAAAATAGAGAGTACTACCGTATTTTTACTCTAAAAATATAGAATATTTGTAGGATTCCCACTAATATTTACAAATATTAAAAAGAAACTATTTTTAATCTAAAAAGAAAAAAAAAGAAGAAAAAGATTTAAGATATATATATGATTAAATCTTTCTATTATAAAGATTCTTATATTTTAATAGTATAAATATTATTCTTTTAAAAAGATAAAAGATATTCTATTCTTTTCTCTTTTAATAATATAATTATTGAAAAAAGGAAACTAAGTTCGATTCATCAAATTAAAAATTCTTAGCATAACATATAATGGTTGAAAAGAATGAAGCTTCCTCTTGCTCGCTTCCCCTCTCTTTAAAGAGTCAAGTCCTTCCCTATGTATATGACAGACTATAATATTACAGTAAAGGCTGTGTGTGAAGATAGTCCTATCTGATTTGACGATAACAAACATATGCTGGATTGCTGTTTGTTTGGTCATTTGATAAGCATAGGCTTTTTTTTTTTAAGTGATTATAATGAAAAAAGGGATTCAAACTTGGTCGATTTAATCAAAAACCGATATTTATATTATTAGATTATAAAGATTTTGACAATAAATATGACTTCAATAGCTAAATAAACAACAACTTGCATAGATAAACATTATTACAGTTCCAATCGGATATATGACCCAAAGCAATGGGTTTTGATTTGTATAGAAATAGCTAATTCTATGGATTTATGAAGGGTCCACTCATTAGACTCGCTAGACTAGTTAAAACCAAGTAAAAATAATAATAACAATAATAATAAAACGATAAGAATTATAAAAAAAAATTATTAATATAACTTTGAAGTATGTATATCTAAATTTTAATATTTTTTTATACAAAGTAATTATATTATAAAAAATAGTTATTAGTAATTAGTATAATAATTTAATTTGTTGATTTGTAAATTTGAGAATGACAAATTATACCAGAGAAAGAATTAAGGAGAATTGATTTAACTTAAAAAACATAAGAAAAAAAATTAAAAACAAAAGAAAAAAATGAGAAATTTTAAAAATAACAAAAAATTGTTTTGGGCTTCGTTTCCCTTATCTCCGACTTACGACCGAACTGATTCTGAGTCGGTTTGGAACCTTGAAGATGTCTATGCATAGATTCTTAGCCTTTACCAATCTTAGCCCTACGTATTCCTGCTTTGTAGGATTTTAATTTAGATTAATTACTGAAAACACACCTTTATTCCCTTTTTATTCCATTTTATATATTTATATTTTGCTTTTTAAACTTAACATATGTATATATGAGATGTATACAGGGTAAAAAAATAAATAAATAAAATAAAGAACGTCAAGATTTGAAAAATAAAAATGGAAGAGCTTTTGCCATCATTTCGTATCCCACATGTATTCCATGTGATTGCTAAACTAACATTTAGCAAAGTATTTTAAAAAATAAAATAAAAAAGAAACCTATACACAGGTTTGCCAGTTTTAATTAAAAAATTAAAAATAAAAACACCACCTTAAGTTGGCCCTTGAATTTATTGGGCCTTTTCTGATATGAATATTGCTATACTTGCGTACTGAATCATTCAAAATACCCGCGCTTAGGCCGATATGTCGGTTAGAAAGAATTATGATTCTTCTCGAGCAATTATATCATTTTGCATGAAGTTATATCTTTTAAGAAATATCAATAAAACACAATTTCAATTTATGTCAATATGTATGTAGGAATTTGCCTTTTTATCTTAAGTTATAAAAACTATATGCAAACTAAAACATAAAACTCTAGAAGTAAGTTGTATTTTGTCTTTTGATTTATCTTATTTTTCCCCCTAATTTCCTTAATTACAATGAAAACAAATGATAAAGAACATTATCAGTCACTTATACTGTATATAGGAACAATGGTTATTCACCAAAAAAAAAAATTTTTTAGAAGTGCTATCAACAAAACATCTAATAAACTCACAAAAAAGTAATTGATAATTGTCAAAATATTTGGGAACTAAAAAAAGCAACATCTAGGCGTTATAATGGAATAAAAAAGCTTTCACAAAATAGAAGAATTCTATGACAAAGGAAAACAAATTTAAAAGTGATTCATTTTATGCTTTATTTTTTTTTTCCAGTTTTGATATATTAGTATTGAATTTTATGAAACAAATTTGCTTCCATAGTTTTATTTCCTTTGATGGCAAAAAAATTTGTAATTTATAAAGTCTAATTAAATTTACCACATAATCCATTTTTAATGTAAATTAATAATATTTAGAGGGATTTCAAATCATCAAGATTGCTAATAAGTGATAGAGAACAAATCACGAAGCACTAATAGCAGGATTATAACAGACTACGAAGCACCAATGACAAAATGATAAAAACCAAGTATCTAAACCAAATTTCATAGAGTCTTGGAGAGGAAAGTCTTGATCTTGGAAATTCAAGAGTACTTTATAATCCTAAGTCTGAGTAAAGAGAAAGGTTTTGGATCCATTCAAAAAATGGAATTGTAAGATCTTCTTGATGGTAGAAATATTTTACATCATCAAAAAATGTTCTTCCCATTCCACATAGTATATGTTATGCCTTTTTCTCAAGTTTTTGGGAGAGAAGAACTTACTATCGACTCTAGAAAGATCGTATTAAAATGCATGAGAATTTTATGCACTTTCTTACTACCCTTCCAGTTCTTCATGTACATTATCAATATTTTTCTTAACACAAATGTTTCTCCCTATTAGTGTATAGCAATTTTGTTCTTATCTTCGGTGTAAGTTTTGATATAGATTATCACTTCAAATGTTCATAGTTCAACAATTACCAAAATCGAGAGTACTTTAAGACTATACCTCATATTCCCTCTCTCCTCGCAAATTGAAATGGCGTCTAGTGTTCTTACTAAAGTAGCATTTTTTTTTCTTGTTTGGCTTTCTTTGAAAAGATCTAAGTGGAAAATTTGAAAAAACCTAATGGAACTACTCTAAAAAATGTACTGCTTCTCCTAAATAGGTATGAGTAGACTATGTAAAAGAAAATAGTTGTTTCTAAGGGATATTATTTTTTAAAAAAGAAAAATAATTTTTTTTTTGAAAGGGTACTTTAAAAAAAAAAAGGGTGAAACAACTAATGTAGTTTATAGAAGAGATGTTATTATTAAATAGATTAAAACAAAAATACACAATAACAAAAAAAAAATGAAAAAAATATATATATTAATAGATAATAGATTTCAAAATATATCAACAATATTTTACAAATATAAACCATTAACAAGTTCACGATGTTACCATTTTTAGTTAATTTATTATTTTTATTAATGTATATATATATTTTAGATCAATATTTGTGCATAGCATAGGTAAGCAATGATAAATTCATTTAGTAAAAAAGTCCAAGAGCTTTGTTGTGTAATTGGAATATATTTATATATAGTGTTTTGCTCAATGATAAAGTAAAGTTCCCAAGAAAAACCACATCCATTTTAATTTCTTTCCCTAATTACTCAATTGCCAATAGAAGAAAAAGAAATATAGAAAAAAGAAAAAATAACCTATAGATAAAATACCAATTTTGCTATCTTCTGTTTTTTTTGCATACTCTAAAGAAGCATACATTGTTCTCTCACTGAAAATTTGATGATATGAAAACTGGAAGTAGCAAAAATGAAGTTAGGCATACTAAACATAGAATTGGATAAATGGAACCTATCCTTCTTAAGAGAATATATTACAACCCAAAATCCATCAACCTTATTTGCATAATAGAGTTTTGAAAGGTTTTTGGCTTCAAATATACTCACAATTGTCATGCAACATATCACATTATGTTAATATTCAAACATTTTTAAGGTTACAAAATAATAATTAATACATAAACAATAAACAAAATAAAATAAATCAAAGATAAGGTGAAAAAAAATCCATAAACCAAAAGCAGAGAAATTCAACATCTTGTTCTCATGGTACCTAATCACATTTCCACAAATAAAAACCAAAATCAAACTTTAAAAATAAATTACTAAATGTAATTTAAGTCACAAGATTTTACATTTTGTTTTCAATCAAATACCCAGGATCAAAGAAGTTGAATCAAATGAATTTATAGTTAATAAATAAAGTAATTGCACCAATTTGAAAAATTTATAAAACGATAAAGAAGTCATGTAAAAAGTTATAGAATGGAAAAAGTAAAGAAGGTTAAAAATAAATAAATAAATAATTGAAGGAAGATGAAGAATTCAATTATTACAAATTAAAGCTATTAAAAAGTTAAATTATCAAAAGATTAAATAGAACAAATGATGGTTGAATAAAAAGAAACTAACTTTCGAAGGGGAGAGAGAGAGAGAGAGGGGGGGGGGGGGGGGGGGGGAAGAGAGGATAGTCATAGGATTATAATTGTTTTTGAGATAAAATGAGCAATTCCTTTATATATGAAAATTTCCCTTATTCTTTTATCTAATAAATATTTAAATACCATATTAGCGTTGTAACTTTTCATAAAAAGGAAAGACACTAAAAATATTACCGGAGAAGTGTAATTAAAAGCTTCCCATCTTTTAATTAAATATAAAAAATAATGATAAGTTTTGAGAAAAGTTTAATTGCCAAAAGTCAATACCAATTATAAAAAGTCTCATAAAAGAGTGTGATGAAAAAACAAGCTTTCGAAATTATATATTATCATAAATGTATAAAAAACCTAAGAGAGTGGGAAAAAAATGATAGTTAAAAAAATGGTAATTAATAGTATATATGTATAATACAAAATTAAGGGTTGATTGAATGGGGGCAAAGGAGGCCTTAGCCTTCCTAGGTCTGAAAAAAAATTATTTAATTAAATTTATTTTAAAATTAAAAAAATATTATATTTATATTTTTAAGTATAAATTTTATTATAAAACTTAATGTGGTCTAGTGATTAGATAGTTAGTTTTAAATATTCAATGTCATGGGTTTAATTCTCACCTTTTTGAATTGCATTTATTGTCTACTTTTCAATAAATGATTATATTTTCTTTTTGTTTTTTCTTTCCATTATAACATATAAAAATGAATTTTATTAATAAAAGAGATAATAGTTAACTAAATAAATTATCAATAAATAATATTTCTTTATTAGTAACTTTATAATAAATAATAATTATATTGGATACTATAAGTATTAACTGAATAAATTATCAATAAATACTATTTTTTATTAGTAGTATTATGATAAATAATAATTATATTGGATCTTATAAGTATTTCAATCGTATTGTATAAAATAATAGTAGTTTATATTATTTAAAGTACTAATATTTTCTTCCACTATTAATCTTATGAAAAGAAATTAGTATTATTTAATAATCAATTGTCTAATAATTTATATTAAAAAAACAACATACATGCATACATATTTTTTATGACATTACTACTAAAATAATCTTATAAAGTAAGTATAAAAAATTATTAAATGCTTTATTCTTTTTTATAATCTTATTAAAAAGTTTATTTTTTTAACCTTTATACAGTATATTAAGTATTTATAATCAATATATAAAAAAGTTTAAATTTATTTTTCTATTTAGCATTAAATTACATTAATAGTATATTTATTTCTTTTTATATAATATGTATTATAATGTAATAATAAGTGAATATTTCTCTATGAATAATTTTAATATTGATTTTAATACTATATATTCGGCTCCTCAATGACACGATCCTGTGCTTGCCCTTGTACAAAATGTAAAGGCACCAAAGTAATACTTAAGAGTTATTGTAGTGTAATGAAACACTACTAATAGTTAAAGATGGTGATTTTTGAGAAAATTTTAATATATCATTTGAAATGAAAGATTATATTATTTTATTTTAAGTTGTTTAAAAATTATAAATATTCAAAAAATATATATATAATGTGATTTCTTTTTTTCTAAAATTATATATTATTAATAGGTGTAAAGATGTACCAGCAAAACACATTTATATTTATCTTTTTTCTCTTATATATATATATATAGCTTAGAATCATGAGTAAGCAATAAGATATGGTAAACTGTAAAAAAAAGTTTCAGTGGAGTTGATAGAAAATTCCCATAAAACCATAATACAATGTTAAAATCATCATATAAACCTTTAATGCTTCTTTTAGCTAAAAAGCACTGCTCCTCTCTCTCTCTATCTCCCACATATAAATGTAAATAAAACTTTCTTAATAAATTCTAGCCGTATGCCCACCTTTCAAGGCCGCTTCCTTTCCTGTACCATCCTATATCTTCAAATCCACCGTTTATGATTCAATTATGCAAATATCCTCTCCACGCTTTATATATACATATATATATATATATATATTTACCATTTCCACCATTACAAATCAATCATATTACATATCTACCATCATAAGTTTACTTTTACAAATTTGATTAATTTGAAAAAATCAATTTATTATATTTGTCATCTTTAGAAAGTTATATTGACGAACTCTTACATCGTAAATAATGAGAAGCAAAATGGAAATTTGTCAAGTAAAATAATGGTTTTTCAACATATTTAAAAAAAAAAAAAGAATCAATTCATGTGAAACTGTAAATTTTCACACACGTTGGATGTAGAGTCCATCGAGTAAAATAAAAATAAATGCCCAAATGATTAGTGGGCACGACCTTTCGATACAACTTGCCCATTAAGAAAGGCAATGGGGCATGAGGTGGGAAAGGTGTCTGTATCTTTTAATAGTCTCATGACTACGTAAGTGATGAGTCGGAAAGTAATATAAAACTATCGAATGTGTTGATTTGGTGGCGTTAGGACATGGTAATGGTACGGTTTATCTCTTTGGGAACAACTTCTAATCATCACTTTAGGCTCCCAAGGACTTTTATTGGACCCCGTAGTCATAAATTTAATTTTCCTATTGAGTTCAATTTCAGCTAAAGGGTATGACCATTTCAATATTACATTTCGCCTCTTTATGGATTTCGTGTCTGCCCGTTTAGCAAGTTCGAGAAAGCCTGTTTTCCTTGGATATGATGTCACCATAGATATAAATTCAACCGAATTAAGACTGTAAATTACTGAGTCCAAGTATCCATTCGAAATTGGATTGCACAAGCTGAAAGTTTTTAAGCTTAAATTCACATTTGACCATGGATTCATTCAGATTTGAATTTGATAATGTCAATAGGTTTCCAAACTAAGATTAAGCTTTATATTATTCATTGAGCTTGAGTTTTCAAGCTTCAATTCAAGCACAAGTTATAAGTTTTCAAGCTTCAATTCAAAATTGACCTTGGGTTCATTTAGACTTGATAATGCAAATGGGTTTCCAAACCAAGCTTAAGCTTTATATTATTTATTAAGTTCGATTTTGTAATTTTCAAGTTCAATAAAAACTTGATTGGTCAACTCAAGCTCGAAAATTTTTCCAACAAGTCAAATTTGAATCTTTAAAAGCTTAACTCAACTTAACTTAACTTGTTTATAGAATTTTAAATTAAAATTAATTTAAAGTGGTATCCAATAAACTTAAGTTAGACTTGATTAAGTTTGTATAGACTTGTTTCATTTATAGACACATATTTTCCCTCTAATTAGAATTATGTTGATATTTAAACTTAGCTTATATGTAAACTCAACTTAGGTTAAGTTAAGCTTGCAAATTCATTGAGTTAAATATTATGAACTTTAAGTTTGGGTGAAAAGGGATTGTATATATATATATATTTGAGTAACTTAGGTTAAAACTTGAATCCATGGTAATTAATTCAAATTCAACTGGATATCAATTTAAATTTAAGTAGTTTTCAAGTAGATTCAACTATTTATATCTTAGGTATTACATGTTTATGCAAAAACAAAGAGGAGTAAGAAGTTAATAAGAAAGGACCCAAAAGCTATGTTTAGTGGAGATACAACCCTGTAATATGATAAGCCAGTATTAAAAAAATGGTTACGAAATTGGAGATGGGAGTAGGAGTGGATAGATATTAGATAATATAAACTATTGAGTATTTAATAGGCCAATGCAAACCAGTTTTACCCTCGCCTTCTCATTTTCATCACGTTGATGTCATTACTATATATTAGTTTACTTGTTCAACCGTCTTCGAGTTTATTATAAAATTGAATACTCCGCATGTACTTTCATAATGGATCTAACTAGTAGAATCACTATTTAAAATTAATATATATATAGTAACATGTATAATCAAATTTTTGTTTCTTAAATTATATATCTCAAATCTAAAGTTATTCAATGACAATGACACATTCAATCTATTTTTTACTTGTAAAATTTACCATTCGATATCTTTAGAAAAATATTATGGTAAACACTTATTAGTTGAAGAGTATAAGTACAAATAATAAAGAATGGAAAATTTAATTGAATAAGTAAAAAATTTAATTGAATATATATAATAATTGAAATATTGTTCATTTTAGTGTAATACATCTTATGGCTTTATTTGTGGTGCATCTGCTTCACAAAAAGATTATCTAGCTTGGGAGTACTTTTTTGTTGAGTAAGCTCAAAAGTTGGAATCTTAATTAACCTTTGGTTACTAGCATAAAAGGTATCTCGATGTTTAAGAGTTTTATTACACTCTATTTAAGAGATATTGCAATCTTTTTCCTTTAAATACACAATTTACTTATCCCATCACCTTATAATTGGATCTACCCTTTTCAATATAATTCGATTGATTTCTTACACCCTAGTCTCCTTTAGAAGTCTTGCTATCCTAGAAGCTTGCAATGAGTCAAGCTCTAATAACAGTTCCTACCTCTTTGGATTTGCTCCCTAAATCCAAATCATGCTGCTAAAGGCCCACCAACTTCTAAATTGTAAACATCAAGATTTTTTCTACTTTAGCACTATACCCTACATATTCTTGTCCTTCATGCGGTTGCTTCCAAGAGGTTCTTAATCTTGACAAAGTTCTTTATCAAGCATGCTTAATCGGACCATCACACCAAAGATGCTTTGATATTTAAAAGTTTTATTACACTCTATTTAAGGGATATCAAAAACTCAAAGAGTATGATGTAAAATATACCCTTTATATTTTTTTCTATATATATGTTTGGCTTTTCCTTATTTAAAGTCAAGCATCTAAAAACTTAAATTTTCAAAAAGATGCTTTTTTACTCCTACATAAATACTTTGTTCTTTAAAGATAATATATATATATATAGTTGCTCTTGATATATTAAATTATTTTATTGGAAAACAAATTAGTAAAAGAAGTCTAAAACTACTCTCTTTTTTTTCTTTCTAAGAATTAGAGGTATAAAAGATGTATTTATAATTTACTTCAAGTTTAAAACACATATCTGAGTGCATGGTATATAAGTTTTTTTTTTTTTTTTTGTAGAAATTTGTGGATATGAAATTGAAACGAAACAACCCCTACCCCAAAAGAAATTGAAACAAAGCAATGTTGAAGAAGGAAGGATACAAGAAAATTCATGACGCATGTCCAAGAAAGTTTTTTTTTTTTAAAAGAAGGGGTATCACCATCAAGGCACAGGCTCAGTGAAGTCAAAGACTAATGTGGGTTGCTTTGAAAGACAGGAATAAATGTGCACCTAAACCTAGAAATAATGTCCGAATGTTGAAACAGAAATAAAAGGAGGAACGAAGGTGTCACAGAGCTTTAGGTCCAAGTCTATGGAGTCTGACCAATTCCACCAAACCCCTTTCCCCCTCCTCTCTCTCTTTGAGAGAGGAAAAGATAGATAAAATTGAATTTGGATAATTTAATATTTAAAATTTTATTTTTTTATAAATTAAATTTTAATAGCTATATTAAATTGTTTAAAATTTAAAACTTTAAATATTAAGTTATTAACAAATAAAATTTTAAAATTTAAATTATTTAAAAAAAAAAATATAAGCACTTTTAAGTGTTTTTTTTTTTTCCTTTCAGTGATGCGGAGTCGAGCTCAAGCTGTGTGTTTAAAAGTAAACATAAAAACACTTCTCTAAATTCTCCAAATCCAATGTGCAGGCATTGATCAGGAAGACGCAGATTCACTTTACTAATATATACGGTTACTGTAACGAGTAACAGCTAAATATAAATAATATTTAAATACATAATAATAATAGATATTTAAAAAAAAATATTATCTATATATTTATGTATTAAAATTTTATACATATTTATCTATCATTAATCTATCAATATAACATGTTAATACGTTAAAGTTTTTCTAGTAGATAAGGCCATCGCAAGCATTTTTGAAAATTTGAAAAAAAAAGGAAAAAAGAAAATTGATGGTTTGGAAAAAAAAAATAACATGAAAGGAAAAGCATACTTTTAATATTTAATATTTACCTATTTTTTTATATAATTTCTCAATTTTTTTTCTTTTATTCGAATCCCCAATATTTTCAAAATATTCAAAAAAATGACTTCCATCGAATTTATTAAACTTTTTTATTTATTTATAATATGTATTAACTTTAAATTCATTAATAATAATTAAATTGATAAAATAATGATTAACTATATTTATTTATATAAAATAAAAAATATTAAATATATATAATGATATAATATAATAAAAATATAAAAAATAATAATTTAAAGTAAAAAAAGAGGTTAGAAAAACTTGTATGCACTCTAATCACCTTAGCTAACTAGTCTAAGATTAATAGGAAGGTAAAATATGTCCAAGATAGATAAAAATTTAAGTATATTTAATGAAAATTTTATTTTTATAAGATTTTATGAATATTAAAGACTCAAATAGGAGTAAAAAAAAAGAATTGAAGGATCAAATAAAAAGTTAAATAAACATTGAATATTAAAAATATATTTTTTCTTAAATCCAATAATTACACAATCGGTCTATAATAACTTAAATAATTTATAAGAAGTTCACCTTAAAAACTTGTCGATACATAAAAAAAAAGTTTTAAAAACAATACTTTTTTAAAATACTGACGTAACACACGGGAAAGAGTTCCCTAACGTTGTCTCGTCAAAAACGACACTCCTCTAATACGCATGCTACCTACGTATTTAACTGGTTTTATTTAAATGTTTTATAGAGACCAACCCATACATGTAATGTACTATTCACTATTTTAATCAGCATGCCCTAACCTCTCCTCCATTTCTCTCTCTGGCTCAATCGCTCTCAGTAGGTGGTGGTGTGGTTCATATAACATTTAACATTTTGGGTCATGGACGCCCCGAATTTATTATTAATTCAAAGTACTATTCTTTTGTCAACAACTACTTAATATATATATATATATATTTATTTATGTTCAAATAATTGCAAAATTTTCAATTAAGAGAGAGTAAATAATACGCAACAGCTGTTATAAGCCGTACATGACCATGTACAATTCTGATTGTTTCATATACGTGTTTAAACACTTCAAAAATAGAAGAGACTGACGATGGAATGATATCAATGGAAATCTGATGATTAGTTATTAAAAATAAGAGTGAAAGAGGGTAGAAATCAAGAGAAATAAATGGAAATATTTTTAATTTTAAAGATATTAAGTTTTTCTTTTTAAATAAAAAAAAATGGATGGAAATTCACTTTTGAAAATATTAATAGTCCATTCACTTTACCATATGATATTAAGAAAGAATTAAATTATAATTTAATACAATAGAGTTGTAATAACTATTACATTCTTATTATATTATTTAATTGATATTAATAAAAAATAGGAAATTAATTAGTGATAAAAATAAAAATATTTATTACAATCTTGGTAAAAATAAATATTTATTATATTATATAATAGATATAGTGATGATTATGTTTCTAATATGAGCATTTATGAGAATATGAAAAAAAAAAATTGAATAACAATTCGATGGTAAAGACATACATTTGCTTCGAATTGCTATTCATTATTTTGCATATAGAATGACTATTGAGATGTTTAAATGTTTAAAACATTTATTTCTTGTTTATTTAGAATTTTCAATGACGTTCACAGGGTAATGGTAGCATAATGCCATTAAAAAATTGCTACGTCACACTTTTTTGTCTTTTTAAAGCATAATGGCGTTCCAATGAAGATTTTTTCAATTGAAATTGGACTCTAGATGGAGTGTCTCTTAAGCTTACATGAAACTTAGATTTAGGGTTAATTTGGTTCTTTATTTTTTTTTTATCTGTTTGGCATCTGTTTTGGTTCCATTCGAATATAGGTATTTGCATCAAAATAGATAAAGAAAAAATTAAATAGAGAATTACAAGTATCAGATATATATAGATCAAACATATATCATATACGAATCAAATACAAACTAAAAATAGAAAATACAAACAAAACTTAAAAATGATAGAAAACTATGTGATAAAAATGAAAACGGAGCATGAGATGAAAAAGGGATAAGCAACCCAGAAGGGTAGCAATTGACCACTTGGGCCCATAGCTCAACAAGCTAAGTGAGCTCTTGACATTCATTCGGTGGTTAGCTAACTCTAGCTTGTGATTGACTATATGTCATTTGTTAGTTAGTTACTATGATTTATAGTCAACTGCTATGGTCGTCAATTTGGTAGGATTAAGTATGTGATATTTGAGTAAATATAAAATGAAATTATAGTTAGTATGAGTTAGGACAAGCGAAGAGAAGCTGTTAATGGGTTTTTACAGAGGCACGGACCACTAACATAGACAAGGTAATGAATTGGATAACTAATGTTAATCTGACAATAAACTTAGTATGAGACAATTACTTATGATGATTTTTTTTTACATAAAATTTAGAATTATTTGATCTAGTTATGGTTTTGTGCCCAAGATGTTACGTTGTATATGCTTACTACCTCTATATAAATAAGATAGTAAACGAGGTTGTGCTTATTGCTTGCATATGATTGCTACATTAGTATACTTATACAGATATGCATGCATGCAGTGCAACGTATATGTTTGTGATTGTTGTAGTATGTGTTTCCAGGACTTAATGGCTCACCCCGATGGGGATTGGTGGAGGGCATGATTGCTCATCCTTCTTTTATAAATCACAACTCCTAGTATTTTTAATCTTTTGAAAGTACATGATGCTAGATCCTGTAATAATCTATAATATTACATATGAAATGGTTGTAAACCTCCTTATAAATATGCAGCAAAACTTCTGAATAGAAAATGCAAGCAGTGCATAAAATGCTGCATCTAGGACCAGACTAGTATAAGATTATATTTTATACCAATCTTGTACAATTCCATATTGTTTATTTTATATGCAAACACCGGGGACATCACATTGGTTTTGTTCTCATAATTATTATTAATCCAAATATATAAATAATTTGAATATTCACTGAGTGGGATAAATAAAAATGAGAGATTGAGAATAACATAGTATTTCGATTTGTATTACTTATTAAGTACTACGAGAGATAGATATGATATTGCATTTGGTGGAAAATTGTTGATGTACGGTAAGTTTTTTTACAGGATGTAAATGTACTATTTTGAAAATTTAGAAATTTTCTATGATTTCAAGAGTTTGTATGAGATATCAAAATAAGCTGGTTCATATAAATCAAAATAAAACAAATAGCAATTTTTTATACATAATGTTCATTTGAAAATGAAATCTAATTAAATAAAACCCAGTCCTAGTTATTTATTTATTTATTTTAAGAAAGAACTGCATGACATTTTCAAAATATTAGTGGCCTCTTCGTCACAAAGAATGCTTCAAGTCTCACATAAGTACTTCCCAAGGGAAAATGCGAACTGTGCATAGGATGAATACTAGTATTAGTATAAGAGTACTTTATGTTAATCTTAGACAATTTAATAATGATTTTATTTTATGCGTTTGTGATATAGGTATAATTTGTAAAGAAAGGGGGAATAAATTGTTTCTAACCATTAAGACACTATATATATTTTGTTCTCACAATTAATCAAAAAAATATTTCCCACTTGCTTTAAAAAAATTAATAAAAGATCAAGCTAATCAATGGGGTAACAAATCATGTAAGCACAGAGCTTGGTGTTACAGCCCCAGAAAATACGACTAAAGAATGAGAAATTGAAAATTAAATATCTTTTTAATGTCAATTTGTATCACTTATTATGTGTTTAGTGTTAATGTAAAACAAAGTAATTCGTGAAGTTCTAGGTAAATGTCAGACAAATGTTCGATTTTATCCTAAAGATGCACGATGGAATTATTAATTAGATATCGAAATTGAAGGTAACAATCTGTTTGTCGTGACGATTTTGACATTTTCAATTGGAATAAAAGAGAGAGAGAGAGAGAGAAGTGAATAAGATAAGAATAGAGTGCTGATCTAGATCAATCGTGGTGTAATTTTTTCCTATTTTGTTTGTTTAATTATTTTTTTAGTTCTTTGAAGTTTCATTTTAACTTTTTTTCTCCTCTTACATTTATAAATATAGAAGAAATATAAGTTAACTATTTTGACTAGGTAATTATTTATTTATTTTGGTGGTAAAAAACCCATATAGGCAAAGAATCAACCTATAATTTATTAATATAATATAATTTAAAAAATGAAAGAAGATATAAAACTTTACTTTTCTGTACATGTAACCTGTTAAATATAAACAAAAATAAATAAAGCACATTACAAAAAAGTGCAATGTAAATAAAAATAAATAAATAAGATAGTAGTATTACCATCCTTACATAATATATTGAGAAATCAATAGAAGAAAATATAATGGATGGAGTCTAAAATTAGCTCAAGATTACATATTATTTTAAATGTATAGCATTAATGTTCCATCTCACTTTGGTGTTGAAACTACTCTTGAAAAGCTCTAGTTCTACTCAATGTGGTCAAATTTGATTTAGCCTGCCTAATTGAGTTGGTCCATTTGTGACCCTTGACTTAAGACAGATGGGTCAAAATCTAAAAAACCATATTAATAATGACTTGTTTAGATTTAATCGATCTTAACCTAGATGATTTACTCAGGTTGGACCAGTCACATAATGCAAATAGATTTTTTTTGAAAATATTGAAATGAAAGAGAGAGAGAGAGACATGAAAAGCTAAATAGTAAAATACTATTTATTAAATATACATAAACATTAAAAACCTGAATTTTAAAATTAAATCAAATCATCTCTTTTCACTTAGTAACAATAGAGATATAATGAATAATTAACAAGAATTAAAATGAAGAGGTGATGACGGTGATTCGATGAGATATGATCAAACCATTGATCCAAACATATAACTCGGTCATTTTTATTTAGACATATATTTATTGAATTGTGTTTCTTATTTTCATTTAAATTTATGTGAGTTTGATCAAGTTTTGATTTATTTGAATATATAATTTGGTTGGATTTAATACTTTGTACACATTTAAATTAGAAAACATATGATATTTATAAAATTTAATGATTTATAAACGATTCAAGTTCAATCTTTCAACCCTTAACCTTTAGTCTTATCCAAACCAAAATCTAGTTTGAGTTTAACCATCTTCATTCTACTCATTGAGTTTAGAGGAAAGAAAAGGGTTCATCCATTATACATTCCTAAGAAACCAACATCACAACTCCTCCAAGATACTAAGATTGCACACCGTTGTGCTTGTACCTCTCCGTTACGAAATATATTGAATTGCCATTATAAATTTTGCATAATAATTTGCTTGTTGATGAGATATACTTTAATGCATTTCCTTGAAAAGAAAGAATATGCTATTATTTTTACGTGGTAAAATGCATAGATAAGCTATTTGGTACTTTGCTTAATGCGAAACCAAGTTAACAAAATCTTGTGTTGTTCAATTTTGTACATTTATATTTGTCGTAATTGGCACTTGAGCTATTTCATTATAAGAAATCGAAGAATTTTATCAATAAAATGGGCTTGTTTAGGCTCAAACTTGGTGAGAAAATCGAAGAATAATTAACAAATTATTTAATTTTACAAAACCTTGATTTATATGAAATTGAAACTAAAAAAATCACAAAATTCTTCAATTTATTTATTGAAATTGAGAAGTGCATGAATTAATTCAAAAAATATTAAAAATATAACCACTTCATTGCTTAATTGTATAAAGGTCAAAGTTTTTGTTGTTTATAAGCGAATTTTTTCTTTTCGTGTGATTAAATAGAAGGACAAATCTATGTTCAAGTAGAAGATTATGTCTTATTCTTATCCAGATTTTTTTCTTTTAAGTAGATGGGGAAAAAACTATAAAAGGATTTAGTAATATTCTTTTCTTTTATAATATTTATTAAAGCGTAGGAGTAGGGCATTTTCAAATATAAGTTAGAACCAAGCATTTAGATACTACTAAGCACTAAATTTAATTTGAAGCATAAAGTAAAAATCAAATAATATTAAAATTTAATATAAAGTTCATGAAGTGTAATAACCTAAAATATTTGTATAATAAATTAATAAGGAAAAAATTACAAGTGAAGGAATAACGTTTAGAGTCAAATTGAAATAGAGAGTTGAATCTTTTAAGGAGTTAAAAAAAAAAAAAAGAAGATCAACCTATATTAAGTGATTGTCACAAATGATTAAACTTTTCAGTAGTCAAAATATATAATCGGTATAAAATTAAATGGTTTAAATAGAAAATCTTATTACTATAATATAAATATGCTATTTTAACTAAATTTAACGATATAATAACGATGCTTATTATATTTTTTTATTTAAGCTATTTAATATAATATTTATTTTTTATTTTAACCATTTAAAATTTGTATTTTTATTTAAATTTGACCTTAAATATTAATTCAACTCGTTTGTTAGTCCTCTCTATTTTATTTATAATATAGCCGAAATCTTGAAGATGTACCAAAAATTCTGAAACGAATAATAATATTACGTGACGAATTTGGTCAAGCAAAAGGAGAAAGAAGAAACGTGACTCATGGTCTCATGGAGGAAGATCACCGCCCTTAAATTAGAAGTTAACACATTACGTATCGATGGTTATCCCACCAGGAAACTTAATTAATAAAATGCTAACTCTTCCTCTAATTCCTTCCCATAAAACAACCTCTTCTTCGACGAGGCTTCCAAATAGAAACAATTTTTTATGAGATAAGATAATAAAAATGAATCTAATATGATATATATTATGATAATATAAATAAATATAATAATAATAATGTAAATAAATTATTTATAATCTCTATTTCTAATCCTAGGTTTTAAATGGATGAGTGGTCAACAATGGAGGAGAACCACGTTAGAGTTTGTGCTTGTGTCAAAGATTAACCGAGTTTTTCATGTTTTGCATGGATCATTCAAATGCTTTATATTATGATAATAAAATACAATTAAATTCCCCATTGAGTGAGTTATTTCAACCTTCTTTGTTGTTTCATGGCACTCTATGTTTATGATCATAAATTATGAGAAAATCTAACAAGGGAGTTGATACGGTGAAGTTGAGTATTGAGTGAATTAATCCCTTTTTGAAAAAGTTTTTTTTTTTTTAAATAGGATTCAAATCAAACTAGTTCATTTAATATCATTGTAAAATTGTATATTTAATATGCAATTTTATTTCTAAGAAAATTTTCATGGAAATCTAATATACATCATGCAATTTATTACGTTGATTTAATAAAATTGTTTGTAGGATATGCAATATGTGTAATAAAATCACATGTCCAATATGTAATTTATGTACTACATTAAAATTATATGTTGAATATGCGATTTTAAAATTATGATCTTGAAAATAGTTTTAGTGTAATCATATTTTAAAAATAAGTTTGCCCCAAATGAGCAAATTGACTCAATGCTTGTAACGTCCATAAAAGTTGAGAATTCAAGTAATTTATTCAAAATAAGAAAGAATATATATTTAGTTTTCAATATTTTACATATAGACTTGATTGTAATTGTTTAGCAAATGATGGGTTTTGGGCATGAAATGAATGGAAGAACTTATTTATTTAAAATGTTAAGGATTTAATTAGATTCTTACTCATAAATTTATTTATAGTATATTTTTTTCCATAAAAGTCTAGCACATTATGGCTTTTAAACAAAACTAGTTATTATACTACCACATGCAAAAATGTCACTTGGAGTTTTTATTTTATTTTATTTTAAGTTGTTATAATGAAACTATATGAATATTAATCTTTTAAAATGAGATTAACTAGTTTTGTATTTCCTTTTTCTTAATAGTTGCAATATGATGTAATAGTTGAAAAAAATTATTATTTTTATTCATATAATCTATATCAAGTATTGGAAAAAAAAGTATAAATAGACATTAAAATGAAGAAAAAGAAGTTTGTGAATTCAAATAAAAAAGAAGTAAGTAAAGGTAAAAATTATATATATATATATATATATAAATAATGCAAATGAGTGCATTAATTTAATAACATAAAAACACTTGCCTATCAATTCAAAATTTCATATTGTTGTGGGGATCCTTATCAGTTACATGCTGTTTTTATATAAAAATGTTTTTAATATTTATCTCATTTTTTTTTCATTTGATGATTGAAACGGTACTCACGACGACACCGTTTATAATCCGAGAATTTCTCTCTCTTTCAAACCCCTCCATCTCTCTCTACCTAGGAAATGATAAATAATAAAACCTCATCAACCCTTCAAACGTCAAACGCCATGCCCTTTAACTTCTGAACAGCAGATATTCTCAATTCTCTCTCTTCTCTGTCTCTCTCTGAATTTATTCTCTTTTATCTCAACTAGAACAGCAACCAACCCTAACCCTAACCATGAAGAAACTCTACCGTAAAGGCACAGTCCACCCATCACCCCCACCGATCATATCCGACCACCACCTCTCCTTCCTTCCCGCTGCTATCCTCTCCCTCACCACCGCTCTCTCTCCTGAAGACCGTGAGGTACTAGCTTATCTCTTGTCCTGCTCCTCCACACACCCTATCACAACCCCTAGCCGTAGGAGTACTCCTTCTTCTTCTTCTTCTTCTTCTTCTTCTTCTAGAGCAAACAACGGTGGAGATCATCTCGACCATCCTCCTAAGTTCATTTGTGACTGTTTCACGTGTTACATGAGTTACTGGGTCAGGTGGGACACGTCGCCGAACCGTCAGCTTATTCATGAGATCATCGATGCTTACGAGGATGTTCTTGCTAGGGAGAGCAAGTTCGGTAATGGGAAGAACAAGAAGGAGAGGAGAAATAATAGGAATAGGAACAACAGTAATAATAACAAGAGAGGTGGACGAGTTGGTGCTGAGCCGACTCAGTCCGAGTTGGCAAGCTCAAGGAAGGATGAGCTGGCTAGGGAGGTGGGCTCGAGTTCTGGTGGTAGTAAGGGAGGAGA
The DNA here is from genome assembly GCA_037954665.1 of Laguncularia racemosa. Taxonomy (NCBI): domain Eukaryota; kingdom Viridiplantae; phylum Streptophyta; class Magnoliopsida; order Myrtales; family Combretaceae; genus Laguncularia; species Laguncularia racemosa. The sequence continues at coordinate 2,166,368 of JBBMOL010000068.1, forward strand.
AGCGGAGGCAAGTGGTGGTGGTGGTGAGGTGGAGGAAAGAGGGTCGGTAAGGAGGTTTGTGAATTTTATTGGGGAGAAAATATGGGGTGCTTGGAATTAATGGGTTTTTGTGGGGGCAGAAATGGGAATATGGGAAAAAAATAAAAAAGGTTTGGTCAAGTTTTAATTTTTCCCTTTTTTTCCTTTTTATTTTAGGGTTTTTAATCTTCAGTTCTATCATCTATGGGAAAGCTCTGTTTTTTTTTTTTTTCTTTTTTTCTTTTGTGGGCTAAATTCTGTAAATTGCCCTCTTACAATGTAAAAAGAAATGGAAATGGGTAGCTTTTTGTCCTTGATAATTATTGATTATCAAGAGTTTAGCAATTAGTTTTTTTTTTTTTCTTTTTTGGGTGAGCTGAGCGATATATGGGTGTAGTATTATCGGTTACCTATGAATGAATGAATTACCAAATAAGACCCATGCATCGGTTGAATATATTTTGTTATGGTTTGATTCCAGAACTTGTTTTTGAGAAAATTAATGGGTCCCAAATTAGATAGCTGAGAGCTATGGGTATGTTTTGAGGGTGTGTGTGTGTGGTTTTGATTTTTAGTTGTAGAGGGTGTTCAAAAAGTGACAGACCCTAGGGTTAGCTAATTTTGGTCATCCATCCATCCTATAGTTTCATGCTTTTTTTTTTTTATGTTTTCCAGCACTGATGAATTGACAGTTAAAATAAATTTGACTCTAGAGTTTTCAACTGAAGGTAGAATCTGAAAAATCTAAGTGGGTGAAGTTGTGTTGTTTGGCATTGGTGAAAACTGATTCTCAGTGCAGAATCTAAATGACAGTGAATTAGTGCATCTAGATAGTGCTGATGTATAGCATAAGTACTTCTGTTCTGTTTTATGTCCTGACTTGGTTGAAGTTGTGGATAGATATGTATGTTCATAGCTAAATCTAATCAAAGATGAGGTTGTGATTTCAAATTTAACTCATTGATGGTTTGATCCCAATAGTTTACGATTGGGGGTGATTACACCATGAATAGAGGTAATTTTTCAGCCTAGTATATTTCTCTCTCTTTGTGAGGATGATGTTTATTAATTTTGAGGAAAAGAAACCGACTCTGTTTGGTTGGGTGGAAATAAGAGTAAAGAAATGGGAGTTTTGGCAATTTAAAATGAAAGTGGAAATTTATGGAAATCAAAGAAAATTAGTGGAATGTTTTTTTACTTTTAAGGCATTGAAGTTTCTTTTCAATTTTAGAGAGAGAGAGAGCGGTGGAAATGGGTTTTAAAATTACAAAAGGTCCTTAATATCTAAATTTATAAAATAAAAGTAAGGATGTAATAGATTATTCAATAATTTATTTCTTTTATATTATATAAATCAAATATTGGAAATGAGAAAGTATTTTTTTTTTCCGTTTCTTTTTTAATATCCAAGCACAAATTAGGAATTGTACTTTTTTTTCTTGTGATTTCTACTCATTCTTTCTTACCTGGGTTTTTCTTGTTTGGATAGCTAAAAAGAAAGAGACTTTTTACTGACTTTTAACATTAATTACACCCACTGTAGAGAGTAAGAATAAGAAAATAGAGAAAGATGTTTATTTGATATCTTAACAATTATCATTTTTCCATTTCTAATTTGAATGTTTTATATCTATGGAAGATACTTTCTGGCCTAAAAGCTAACCTTTTAGGGCAATGGGCAAATATGGGATGTTCTCTTCACTCTAGTGGCAAGTATTATAGAGGAGGTTGCGTTGGGCGGCTGAAGTCGTGTCATCCTATGTACTGGGAGAAAACGACGCCGTTATCAATTGCTTTACGGGTATGGCTTTGCCCATATTCTGAAATGAAATCTGAAGGTCCACTAAACTGGTAGAAGGGGGTCCCCCATCATTTGTTGTCTTTCTAGTCTTATTGTTTTGGGTCATGTCCATGAAAGGTTTGGCTGTTTTCTTATGTTGCCATTTTTTTTTTTTTCTTTTGGGTTAGTATTATCAGTGTTCTCTTCTGTACCACAAATTATACTTTTTGGAACTTGAAAAAAATAAAATGATGCAAAAAAGAATGAAATGATACGGCCTTTAATATATTCAGATTCTCTGTCCCACTTTTCTCTTCTTTAATTTAAATTTGAACTTACTTAAATGTTATCTGATTGTAGAAAGTAGTTATGCTAATTAATGGGATTTAATGCTAGAATAGAGATCGGTTTAAAATGATGTTATAGTTTGAAAAAGAAATATGGGTAAGGGATTGAGTAGTGTGACTTTGCAAGAGCGGGTAGGTTTAGTTGATGTAGAAGAAAGCATGTAATCTTCTAAGCGGAATAAATTGACTTTAAAAGAGATGGGTTGGTCTATTTGATCAAAGTTTTAATATCCTAAATCTTTTCATTGTGTTGGATGGGTAGACAACTGAGAAAATCAGAGTAAATGATTGGGAATGGAAGGAAAATGTATGGCTAGCTACTTTAATAGAAAGTTGAAATGGGATGGAGAGTAGAAATTGATAAAAATGTTTTCCTTTAAATTGATTCTTCTTATCTTCAACTTGGAGATAAATCAAAGCATACAAATGAAAATGTTGGATGGACAATTTATATATATATATATATATATATTAAAAATATTGGCTTTTCTTTTAAACTATTATTTTGGACAATTTAAGAGAAAAATATCAATAATCATCTCCGAAGAGCTATGAATTGTTTGTCTTTCATCTTATTTGCTTTCTTTTGAATAAATAATTAGTATTTTAAAAAGGAGTGAAAAAAAATGGTATTACTTAACCTCGTGATACGTTTTACGGGATTTGACGTAAAAGGTGTTTACCTCGAAAAGGGAGCAAGGGCAATGATGTGACTGAATGCATGGCATTGTGACACCTGCATGAATTATTAAGGTAAGATATAGCTTTGGTCTCTGCTGTGTCAGCGTCAACGAGGGTTGGCAAAAGTAGGGCTTCCAATTTAAAAATAAAATAAAACCCTACTTATTACCTTAATGACTTCAGTCCAAACTTCTTTTCGGTGCTATGTCATGTTGTAAAAATGGAGGAATCGATTTACATAACATTTGTTTTTAAAAATTAATTGTGAAAAAGGGTATTTATTCCTTTTTTCATGATCCTCTCTGGATGCTCACCACCAATCTTGACTTTCTTAACCCACCCCCCTTCCCCTTTCTCTTTAATCTTCTTTTCATTCATTTTTAGGTTCGAAATTGCCAATTGCCACCGGGAGCCATTTGTTGTAACATTTGTCAAATTAGTGGACCCCCACCTTGAGTGAAAAATGTATATTTTAACCAATATTCAGTTTGGTAGTGAATCTTTTCAAATGTTTGTGGTTTGGTGGTGCATAAAAAGAGTCAAATTGAAATATGGCAGTCTTAAATGCTTGATAGAAATTGGACCTAAAAGTAAATATTGGCAAGCTTCAACTCCTAGATTCGTTTCATATTGGGAATATATATATATATATATACTTTTCCTTTAGTTAACTTACACGTTTTAGTTTAAATTTAACTTGAATCAAATATCATGAAGTAAACTATTTGAGTAATTCAAACTTGATTTCCATTGAATTGTAGTTAAATTGGATTCAAATAAATATCAAACTAAATTCAAGTAATTTATGAATATGGTACATGATTATGATATCCCTCAAATAGAGTATATTTAAATCCTTACACCATTTGACATGTGAAAAGAATTAAGAGTAGAAGGAAAGAATATATGAAGAAAGAAGTAGAGAATGTGTTTAGATAATAAAGAAAAAGAAAATAAAAAAAAATTAATCATTTTTAAAAGATAAAATGAATTATGTAAAAAATTACTAATATATCCATATAAATAGTAAGAAAGTTAAAAGATGAGGTAAAGAAGTGGTAGAATAGGAAATCAAATATCTTCTTCTTCTTTTTTCACTTTTCTCACCTCATTTTCCAATTTAGAGGAGAACAAAATTTGGTGGGCTCTAAAGAAATTTTTTCCTCATAGAACCATTCCTGTCGTTTCCTTCCTTTTTTAAACAAAGGAAAATGCCTTCAAAATCTTACTTTTCTTCTATTTTTCGTCCTCCTAGTTCCTTCTCTCATTCTAAATGTAAACTTAATATCGAAGCATCTTTTGGTATAACAGTTTAGATTTCATCGAAACTTCAATATTAAATCATTCATGTGTTCAGTAGAGAGCTTAAGAAGCAGTTTCATCCATAGATAAAATTATGAGGTATATAGTATATTACTTCAAAACTAAGGCTGTAAATGAGTCGAGATGACATAGTGTTAAGCTTAAGTTCGACTTGAAAATTTAAAGTTCAAGTTCAAAATTTTGAGCTTAAGCTAAACTCAATGTGGCATTCAATAAACTCAAGTTCGATTCGATTAGATTTATTTAAGCTCGATTCATTTGAAAATTATTTTTCTTCTATTTATAATAATATTAATATTGAAATGTGACTTAAAGTTGACTAGTATTAATATACTCAATTCGAACTCGATTAGGTTTGCGAGTTAATCAAGTCGAACACTAAGATAGGTTCGAGTTCAACTTGATTAACTATTCAAATAGTTTGAGTTAAATCTTAACTCAACTATTCTTGAGTCAAACTCAAGTAAATATCAAATTGGATTCAAGTAATTCATGAATAGTTTAACTTATTTATACCCTTATTCAAAACAGATAATACCTCAATGTAAGGAGGTTTAGTTATTGCAAATGAGTCAATATGGGTTGTATAATATTGAGTTTTAGTTCAAGTTTAACTCTAAGATTAAGCATGAACTTGTTTGAATCAAGCTCTCTTATGTTTGTCTTCTTTTGAATAAAAACTATTTTATTCCTTAATCAATATAATATCGATGCTTAAATTCAACTTAACTCAATATATATTTAAGTTCAACTGAAACTTAATTAGACAATTTACCTCATAGAGTTAAATATCATAAAATTCAAGCTCCATTAAATAAACTTCTTGTATTAATTAAGTTCAAGTTGAAATCAAATGGTTTGAGTATAATTTTGGCTTATTTACACATTTACTTACTAACAGATCTAATTCTTTAACAGATCTAATTCTTTGTGGACTTATAATGTTATTTAGAGCTTAATTATAGCAAGCAAACCATCAAAGTTGAACCCCTATAAATTGTTTCTTGATGAAAGACTTGAGTCAATTGAAAATCACAAAGATCCATTCAAAAGCATCTATTTAAACGAAATGTAACACATCAACTTAAACAAATATAAAATCTTATAAATATAGGTTATCAAATTGAAGTCGTTTGCAAACGGCTTCTCAGTATTTAATAGTAGCATTTCCCATAAGTAATAATATAGTAAATACATTATTTGCTCTTTGTTACTTATTAAATAATTATAAGACTATTATGGTGCATAATGATACCATTATCGTAAGGAATTATCTAAGCAGCCTTTCCGGACACTTCTTTTAATTTCCTGTTTGTCTTTCTTGTCAATTTGAAGAGTACATTTCCACACATGAAGTGTATTCTTTCTATTTGCTCTCCCAATTTTTTTCACCTTTTAGGGTTTCTTATTCCAATAAAATCCGAGGACGGTGCTATTATATTTCGGCTGTCATCTCTCAAATCTATCTTTTGCAACCATTCTTTTCGTGCACAACTATCACAATGAGAAAGTCGTCTTAACTTAGAATCAAAACTTTGCAATTGTTTCTCAATTAATAAATAAAAACTATGTTAAAGTCTTAGACTTTGATATAGTTTTCTTTCTTTTTCTTTTTTCGTTATTATCTTTATATGGTATTTTTCTTAATTAAAGTTCTAAACTATTATTTAGGAACCTATTCTTTGTTGATGCCATTTATCGTTATATAAGAGATGTTTTTATCTTTGGATTGAATTTTTTAATTACATTTTTTATTTATTTATAATTAAATAATATTAGTTTTTCGATATGTTTAAAAACGAAATTCATGTTTTTGAGTGAAAAAAATGCGAAGTGTACATGCTATACTTTAAAAGAAAAAAGAAAAAAAAAATCTGAAGACTGGATTGAAGAAAAAGTTGACAATTAGTTGGTTCTATTTAATTTATTTATTATTTGTTGTATTTTGTTATATATTCAAACTAAGTTTTCCCACAAAAACTTTATTAGCAGTTGCTAGTAGCATTTTGTCATCGTTCATTAAAGTCAAAACACGTGTCACTTGCTATTTGGGTTTTTGGAAAAGGAGGGTGGTATTGGGACAGATATGAAAGTCGAGCGTAATAATATGTAATTGGAGCTCCTCGGAACATCAATTTGTAGTATTGTTCAAGTACTTAGTCTTAGATGTTGATAGAAATTGAGATAAGTTTCCTCTTTCAATTGTTGATAGAAATGTATATAGGATTCTAATCATATGGTTGCAATTTGTTTAATTTAGAAAAATATATTGATTTATAAGATGTATTGAATTCTACCAAATTCTTTAGTATTTCAATTAGTCTTGTAACAAACTAGGACAATATTTTGAAATGATCGTTGTTCTATATAGGATCTTTATTTTTCCTTTTCTTTCTTGATATTACAATATATAATTAAAATACATTTTTAATCTTTATCATTCAACATTTTTTTTTCTTTTTAATTTTTTTACTTAAGACCTAAACCTATTTTATTTTCTATTTTAATTCTTAATATTTACATAAATTTATAAATAATTACTTTTTTGAAACCATTAAGAAAAAAAAGAAAAATTGAAAAAATAAAAAAAGAACTAGGAAATAACTATAAATAAAGAAAAATAGTTTCGATTACCTCATAACCTTAGGGTGGCCAGCAACTAGTAGCTTTAGCCTTAAGATGGTTGGAACAACTTTTTTTTTTTTTTTTTTAAAAAAAATGTTAGGTTTTTTTTTTTTTTTCTTCATTTTTTTATAGACTGATTTTTTTCTTTTAATTAATGAATATAACTTATCTTTATGTAATTATTTTGATTAATTAAATTAATTATTTCAGCCAATTAGAGGTTATCGTGTGGCATAGAATAATGAAAAAGTTAATAGTATAAAAAGGTCTAATTTTGCAAACTTTTGTAAATGTTGAGATTGAAATAGAAAAAAAAAGGGATTTAATTTAAAAAATAGAGAAACTTTAGGAACTAAAAGTATATTTATTCTTATAATTAAATCAGAAACTGGCACAAATTCTATATAAAGACATGAAAATTTATTTGAAAAATTAATTATGATAAACACTAATGAAATAGAAATATATAGATGGAGGAAAAAGTGGAAAATCACTTATAATTAAGCAATTAAAGTAGTAAAGTGAAATAACTTATTTGATGAGCTAAGTTGTTAATTAATTCAAAGTTGTGCCAAACCTTGTTATCCTTATGTGTGGCAGATGGACATAAGTAGCTTTTAAGCCTTTTCTTCTTTGATGTTTAGGCATCAATCAACTTCAATAATAATACTGATTACTGACCCCCCATCAAATGATTCCCCTCCCCCCACCACCTTTTTTTTTTCCTAGTTGGTTAATGAATCCGACTAGATACACCATGGACTCATCCAAATAAAAATCCTTACTTGCGATGCACTTTGTACTTCGACTTTCCAACCATGACATTGTACCTTTTATTTCTTTTGATGGTACTTTTTATTTGTACTCTTGAGATCTAGGTTTCCAATAATTTAGTTGCAGCATGGTCTATGAGTATTTTGTGACCTTCAAATTCTTGGACTTAGGTCACAAGTTGTCTTCTATAAATTTAGAGAGAAATGTGAATTTTTTTTTTTTTAAAAAAATGATTCTAAGAAAAATAATTTCTAGAATAACATTACTGTGATTTCCAAAATCGCATATTGAACATGCAAATTCCAAATCCGAAGAAATCGCATGTATAACATGTAATTTAAAATTAAAAATGTATATTCAATATGTGATTTTTGTTATATTTAAGAGTTGCAATTTTAACCTGTAATTTCATAACGATATTTTAATAATTATTTTTTTAAATCATTTAAAAAAAAATACCACAAAGAGACAAACCCACATATAACTCTAAATTTAGAAACCTAGATTATGCATGAAGTCCCCACTAGAGATCATACTCATAGGAAAACATGAATGGACTATTTATAGTTGAATAATCCTTGTGAGTCATGTAATGCTTGTACTATTTGACTGACCAATGAAGAACACAACTGCAAGAACCAAGCATTAACTTGGTCTATTGTCTCCACTTTTATATGTATGTTGAATTTAATTATTTATTTTAGTGATTATAATAAGTTGAAGGAATTCGACTCTTTACCTAATTCTTTACTTTAAGTACTAATATACGAAGAGGGATTCTTTATAGTATAACGCATAAATATAATACATTAACCTAGTTTTATTAAATTACAATTATTGTTCTAATTGTTCTCTTAATAAGCCTATGGACCACCTCCAAATTCAAAATTGCATATTCCTTGTTATCCATTATATTTTAAGTGGTTCTTCTCTAACAAATTGAACACTTCGGTCCGGCAATGTTATGTTAATTCAATTACGTCAATTTTTAGCAATAAAGGGGGGAGGAGCCTTTTTGATACAACTTATTAATATAATGTATTAACCTTAAGTTATATTTCTATTGAATTATTATAACTGTTCCTAACTACTCATGGGTGGCTATTCCGCCATCGCAAGATTGCTTCTTCAAGTCTCATTAGCATAAAGATTGTAACAATCGAATTAATATTAGTTTATTAGTGATATTTAGAATAGTTTTTTTTAATCTATTTTTTTTTTTCTTCTTTTTATTTTTCATTTCTTATGTGAGATTATATTGTCTCTTTTATAGGATTTATAGTACTAACTAGTTGTGTGATTTATTTTTTTTTAAGGAGAAACCATATCATTCTCTACATGGGATATTTCGATGATTGAAGAGATAAATTTATCTATTCGGTTGAGTTTTTATACAGCCAATTCTTCATTTGTGAACCTATGTCAATTTAGTTTATTGGTGTTCATTTTTTATTAATTGAATGAAATTCCTCTTTCATGCCAATAAAAGAACTTCTACAAAATTGAAAAATCAAGGAAACTAATTATACAAAGAACAACCAAAGGACAAAACAAAGGATAGTCATCTATAGAATGGGGTCACTAGTGAACCCCATTATGAATGAGGCGATCTACAATTAAGGATAGATAGCAACTCCAATCCTTAGTGACTAGTCTAAACTTTTTAGTTTAAATCGTCACGTTATTAAATAGTAATTGTGCTTTAAATAGAAAGTGGTGAAAATTCTACTTTTAAATCATTTTTAAAGTTAATACTATGTAGCCAAATTGCATAAATATTAATCTTTTAATAGAATAGATTAGATTTGAATTTTTTCTTTCTCAATTTTAATAGTAATTGATTAAAAAAAAAAGCTCATTTTTAGAAACCTAGATCTTCAAATAAAAAAGTAATAGTATAAGTATTACCAAATGATACCTAAGCATTTTTAATTAGAGGATCCATGGTACATGCATAGGTGAGGTGGTAAAGGGTAATTGGGTAATTCAAGGAGAACAAGCTGTATCAAGTAGGACATGTTTGTCTTTTATCCTTTTGGCGGATGGTAGTCATAGATTATATCATGAGACAGTTTTCATAGGACTAAAGAAATTCGAAAAAGGACGTCTTAGGATTTCGGACCTGCTTGCTTGGTTATTTGAGTACACAATATATATAATCCTTTCAATCGCGGTGGAGGGGACAGTTTGGCTCATGTCTCGGGGGAACCCCAACCTGCCCTAGTGCCCAGATTCTCTGCATCGGTCATCGTTTTAGGGTACACTAGGTGTAAGTGTTATATCACTTCAAGAATTTTCAAACATTAGATGTAGCCACTGCAAATTACATGTTATCGAAAGTGTAAGAAAAAAAAATTTGAGGGAAAAGAATATAAAAGAAATTGATTGTGAAAAAAATTATTTCTTTAATATATTTAAATAATAGAGGAAAGAAAACAGAAAAATAAATTATAATATATAGTTATAGAAAATAAAAATGAAGCATGTGAAAAGGAAAAAAAAAAAGAGTTAAATTTATAAATACAAAATTTTCTCCTCCTTTCCTTTCTTTTTCTCTCTATTTTTCGGTTTTTTGAAGAATGAGATTATCTGAATTCTAAAAAAATAATTCCATATATTTTCTTTTCCTCTCACTTTCTCTTCTATATCAAATAATGGAATTACAATATTTTTTTGTCCCAAACAAAGCGTAAGAGACACTTTTACTATTCCATTTTTCTAGTAGAATTTCACATGGTTATCACTTTATGATAGTATTCAGTCAACTACTTTGATTCTTCAAAATATTCAATAGCCAGAAGAATATTTTATTTCAATTCCTTTAAACCTTTTTCACCAAAACTATGGTGTATTGAATTGGTGGACGAGATATAAAAAAACTTATCCGATCCACTTTTGCATGTCTTACAAGTTCTTACCATTTCAATATCAAGAATGGCTATTGAACAAGTACTTATCGTTACAGAACTTATTCTAAACGTCGATGTTGAAGCGCTGTCCTGCATTCAGACAAAAATTGGCCCTACTGTGTCGCCGTGGGCAACGTTTATCGAGCTTGTTTTTCTTTTGGGTTGAAGCCTCTGTCATTCAATTAAAGACCAATTTATGGCCACAAAAACAGTATCAGTAGTTGTACGAAGAGGTCAAAAGCTTAAGTCAAAAACGAGTTTCTATATATATATATATATGCCATTCAAGAGTTGGCATTGGGTGAAATCGACTCTTTATCTTTTGACGTATTTAAAACCCCACTTGATTGTCATTGACTTGGTAATCGTTTGTTTTCAAATAGATTTGTTACATTCAAAGAAGAAAACTTAGTATTTGTAGAATTTGCCTTGCATATAAAAAATAATCAATGATATTGATGGAGATATGTAAACGTATTGATGAAGTTGATTTGACTAAATAATTATTCAATACGGAAGTTATTTATAAGCTATTTTAATTATGAGCCTAGACTTGATCTAAATTTCTATTTTATCTCATGGCTCGATAATAAATTTAAGTGAGTCTTTGTACTTTTTATCCACAACTTGTTGACCAATCAACTATAGATAGGACTCGTTAAAAGTTGTCTTATGTACTCTCTCACTATTTGCATATCTCAAACACATAGTCATAAGCATATTTCATATTTTTTTAAAGTAACCATATTTTGGTACCACTTAAAAATATTCGAAACTATCTATTAATAAGGGGATTGAAACTTTTGAATCTCTTAACTATCTTTTTAGCTATCTTTCTAACTTAACTATTATAGAGTGGCAACGCCAAACCTCTCTGGCACCTCCATACTTCATGCTTTTCTTTTGTTTTGCAAGTCCACTTACTTCCTTACTAAATTTACAAACAACAAAAGTAAAATTCACTAATTTGTTGAACCTAGAAAATATATTGCAAATGGACAAGACTACATACTTTTACTTTTTAATGAATTGCGTGTACATAGATGAAATATTTATCAAAACATGCATATCTTAAAGAACAGAGCAAAATATTAATTAATTGTTCAAAATTTATTTTGTTTAGCTCTATTTTTTTCCCCTAGAGAGGAAAGAGGATAAAGGTAAAAAATTATAAATTCTCTTGGATAAGAAAAGAATTGGAAGGAGTAAAAGAGAAAGGAATATTAATAATATAGTTTTTATTTCAGAAAAAAATACCTTTTGATAATATCATTAGTACAAGTCAACATAGTTTATTAATAACTCATCAAGCAGGTAAAGCTGTAGCTTGCTTCCGTCAAACTAAAATTCTACATCCACCACTTGCATTTTAAAATTTAAAGAATCAATGCCCCACCCCACATGTATCACACTGGATCACTTTTATATTAACTGATAATTCTATTTATTATTGACAATATCATGTTAAAGAATAATAATAATAATATCGTAGGAAAGTAGGTTTAGACCGGTTCCTAATCGCTCATAGTGCCCAAAATCAACCGCATCTTGCTAAATATAGATAATAGTCCATTAATTTGGACTAAAATACCAACTTAATGCTAGTTGAACTATTCTATGCTTTTGCTTATCCAAATTAGTTGGAGATGCATATTGGGGGGAACCCACTTTGAAAAAAGCCACCAAACTTCAAACTACCACTGCCTCGTTGATCTCTTTCTTTACCTTTCTTGTACATTAAATAAGTATAATTATATTTTCGATCGAGTGATGATAAACTTTTTAAATTATTAAAGTGTGATTTTATCTTTGTAATTTTTAAAAATATACAAATAACCTCTACATTTATATTCTATAAATTTAATAGTTTAACACCCATCTTTGGTGGAGCCTCATCAAACTATTTATTTATTCATTCATTTATTTTTGGATTAATAGTCCAATAAGCATCAACGTGAATTATTTAAGTCGATAAGGATAGATAATCACGAATCAAAATAACATAAGCTTGACTATCATAGTCAATTGCATTATAGCTATAATAATTACCGGTGTCGAAATCATCCAAACTTAACCGAAAGTATGGTAAAATAGATAGGTTAAAGTAAGAAAAAAAAGAAGAAAAAAAGTGTGGTAATTGACTATTAAGTAAAAGCATGTGATCTAATCCCTAGGGTCTTCTCCTGAACATAGTGTCATGCTCACGGGGCCGAATAGCAACAGGTGACACAAATGTTGACTAAAGACACCATTAGGTAAAGGTATCTCCCATTTTAACTCCGATTTCTTTACCTACTCCATTTGTTTGCAATTTAATAAATCTACAGACGTAACATGCCAAGGATTAAGCAAGTTGGAGACAAGATAAACCATTTGTAAGTTTATCCCAGTTGAATGTGTCAGATAATAATTAAAGAGTGTTAATCATTTTTTTTAGTTTATCAACTATTATTATAATCGATAAAAAAAAAAAAATCAAACTTGCAATGAGTTGACTCGCCTCCCTACATTCTTAGCTCTACTAACATAGGGATTTATACAAGCATAAAAGATTAAATTGACCCATTTAAAATATTCGGGAATTAATTGAATTTTGGTATAAATGTGGAAGAATTAAATGATTTGATTAAAATATTATGAATTTAATTGAATTTTGATATAATTATAGATCACTTCTAGTATATAAAAGAAAATGCTTTGGAGGACAACGAGATTATATATAGTTACTTATTTAGCATGTCTAATGCTAATATCGGATGGACACCCTGTTTAAGGATAATTTTGTAATAATTTTCCAATTCATTTATGTATTCCTGTTTTCCTAGAATTTGTTGTCAAACATATTGACATAATTCATATGATGCATCTCATTCTACTCTAAATAAAATTTAAAGTATCTAATAGTGTTACCGCAGAAATTATATAATATCACTTTTACTTTTTATTTTCTATTTTTTAGTTTTTACAATGGAATTCAAACTTGATCGATCCTAGTAAAAAATTAGTGTCCACGCAAATAGAAAATTCTGCCAAATAGATGATCATACGAGGAGCAATGGGAGAGAGGAAAGATTGCAAAATGACATCAAATCAATAGAATATCCAACACTTTACAATCTATTTTCTTTTCTCTTACATTCTCATACCTAAAAAAGATAAATTAGCACTCCTTCTGTTCTGTAGTTGATTCTTGGATGTAGTCCAGCAGGATGAACACCGATCCGATATTCATCAGTGACCTGTTTTGTCATCTAATTTTGATTCCCACAAGACCAATACTGTATCAAGTAGAAGACAGTAAATCTTGAAATTTGGAAACAGGGAAACTTTGTCCTAATCTCTTCAGGACCAGCCCATATGCCAACAGCATACCACTTTTAAACATAAAAATGCTTAATCCTTAAAAGAAGTAAACAGCATTGTACTACTTAATAGATGTACAATCTGTGATGGACTAATCTACACAACTGTGAAGATTTTTCCAGAAGAAGAAGAAGAAGAATACTATGGTTTGGTTTTATTTACCTTGCCAACATAGTCAGGCATGTACAGGTATTGATGAGCTCATGGATACACAGCCTTTCAAGCGATCGAGTATCACGTTTTTGTTAACCAGCTTTGAGTGGTGAGTCAGAGGAAGCCCCTCCTTGACACATTCATCGTATTTTTCCAATGTGGATACTATGCAACTGAAATCAGGACGTTTTGAAGGGTTCACCGCCCAGCATCGCTTGATGAGGTGGGCGAGCGCGGGCTGGCAACTTGCTGGGAGTGGAGGCCTTTCATTCTGCCAGGGGAAGCAGGAAACATAGGTTCATTTGCTATTGTCATTTGTAAGGCAAGAACAGTCCATTACATTCACATGAGGATACAGATTTTAGGCAGTAGCAAGAACTGGCACATTCAATTCCAGAGTTCAAAATTATCTTTTTATTTTATTTAGTATATCATGATATCTATTTACAAAGTTAAGCTTTTTAGATTAATTGGTTGTGGTGCTAAATTTTATGTAACATGATGTCCTAAATTCGAACAGGAATGAGTACTCCTAAATACAGAGCTTATAGTTCATAAACTCAACAAAAAGGACTTAGTAAAATGATAAGATTCCTATTTTGACCTATCTAACTACTGTTTATACTAAATATAGTAGCTACATGGCTATCTAATATCTTCTATTATCTCACAGTCTTAACCCATAAGTAAGGTGATATCAATGATAAAATATAAGTACATGTCAATTTATAAATTTGAACTTTTGAATCAGTTAATGTTTGTATAATTTCTAAAGTAGTAAAGAACATACTACTCATTAAAAAATGCTTGGCGGAATGTTGATTCTTTATTTTAACTATTTGAAAGTTTGATATTCTTTCTAAATTTAATTTCAAATGTTGATCCCTCATTTGTAATTTTCCCCATTTTTTTTTTCTCATAGTGAAGACTTTTTTCTTCTGAGGCTTCTTAGGTGTTCTTACTCGTTCTAAGGAATTTTACTTATGCTTGTAAGTATTGAGCTGTAGATGTAGACTACTGATGGAACAATGTCAAAATTTGACATCACTTATCTACTTAACTTGTTTATTTTGCCCATGCTTCTTCTAGAGGAGAAACAGAAAACTGACATTGTGCATCATGCCCATTTCCAACCTAACCAAAGGGCAGTAGGGTGGTTGATCAAAGAAAAAGACACCAGTTCGAAGCTTCTTTTAGTCCCATCCTTTCCTTAACTGATGAAGCCAGAAGGCAAAAAGCTATTAGAATCTATGATTGTCTCATGCTAATTTGGCAAGACAGCGTCCAGTACAGCAACAAGATCTTTTGGATTACAAAAGAGTCCTTTCAAGATGATTGAACCACTCCTGTTGTTATAAATGCTAGTTGTGCATCCAGATCAGATACCAAAACTCAGCAAGAAATTTTTTAACCATTAAAAACATGTTAGTATAAAAATATAAAGCCAAATTGAAGTTTCCAGATCAGATAGATGTGGGTCTAAATTCAGCGTTATATTAGAAAAGGGAATCCCGAATTCAAGTCGTGTGTAGCCATTTTCACCCCTCATTTATTTAACACATTTACTTGATATACTTTAGTTAAAAATTCTAGCCTACAAGTGAAATGGAGTGTTAAAGTGTAAATTATAAAACTGTACCGATTAATGCGTTTGAGTTTTTAGATCAGTTGGTCGTTGATCTAAATTCAACAGAACGTAATGGATAGCTGGGAATCTTATCAATTTATACAAGAAGACAGCCAACATATGCAAATCATTGAAGTCTTCGGATAAGTATGACTAGATAATTGGAAGCCAAAAGTAATCCAGATGGCACAATGCTATTTACTGCTAAGCAACCAATGCCTCTTCTGTGGAACTGGAGTATGTGACAACTTCCTAGAGACTTTGTACGATATCCATTATTATCCTGCGCACAACCCTGATCCAAGATACAAGGTATCTATCTTGATTCCAGAGGGTTTCTAATGAGCTATGAGAAAATACTATTTGTTTCTTAAGTTGATTCCAACCTGATGAAGGAACGGGTCTAGATGGGCTCAAGGTGGTTCCAAACACACATGAGCCCCCCCTGGCCCATCAAATGCTTAGGGCCTCCGAGCTTTGGCCAAGGTGAGCTTGCTTGGGCTTCAATGGGCTCTTCCATTCTACCTTCCATATCTCATCCACAACTAGTCCAAAGCTAGTGAAAGTTACACAAAGTTTGGAGCGGTAAAACTTGACGAACATGAACAACGAGGATCTTCAAACTTTCCTCTTGTATCATTAAACCATTACACCTAAAAGATAGCCCGGAAAGTCAAGAGAATTCTTGCATAATTGGTTTACATGCACACGAGATCTGTTATGCACGCAGTCCGATCACTCAGACCCTAGATATTTCCTAATCAACTTCACCAAACCTTAATTACCTTTACCTAATCCATTTAATTTTCCAGGGAGATTGATATGTAAAATGTTACAAAAAAGAAAAAGTCATCATGTGGCTAAATTTAGGATAGTAAAGTTAAATTTCATTAAGTAAAAGGTTGAGCAAGCAAATTAGCTAACCTTCTCAGCCACAGCGAATGCAGCCTGCACAGGAGTCATTCCTTGGAATGGAAGTAAAGCCGTGGTCAGCTCCCAAAGCACAATCCCAAAACTATACACATCAACCTTCCTAGTATAAGGTTTCTCCTTGATCATCTCTGGAGCCATCCAGCGATAAGTTCCCATGTTTCCTTTAGACTCGCGACACTGTGTTTCCAGACAGGATGTACCAAAATCTGCCACCTTTACTCGCATTTCATCGTTAAGAAGCAAGTTGTTTGACTTAAGATCTCTATGGATCACCCCTTGTGAATGAAGATACTCCATTCCTCGCGATATGTCAAGGGCTAACCTTAGAATGGTTTCCATTGAAAGGGAGTATGGCGCTTTCTTGTTGAGGTACATCCTCAGAGTTCCTTGTGACATGTATTCCATAATGATACAATACACTGGGGGCTTTTTACAAGCTGCAATGAACTGCAAAGAAGGCATATTATCATCTGTTGCACGTAGCTCAATAATCAGAAACAATGAACAAACACAAAAAAATGGCACGAATGAATGTAAAGGGAATAGTAAAGAGTAGTAACACCAAGATTTACGTGAAAACCTTGATGTGGCACCCATGGACGAGATAGAGAGAAATCCATTCATGTAGAACCGGTCGATTGACTCCTATACTCTGGTCAACTGTCCTTAGTTGGATCAGCTGCTCAATCTTCGGTCAATTAAGATTAATCGATTTTCTATCCCATATACTTTTGGCCAACTAATATAATATAAAGTTCATACTATATCAATAAATTCTAAACTTTACATTAGTTGATTTGGAGTTTGTATACCCGCATCTAGATACCTATTACTGTCTATGAGAGTTTAGTTAATAATGTCAATTTGTTATAGAAAATAATTTTGCAAAATTACTTGTCCATCAACTAAATCCCAAATGACCAAAGCTTTATTGGCATCCGTATACTCTCAACATCTTAAAAAGCAAAGAGCAAAAGTCACTGAAAATTTCACAAAATTCTAGCATCAATGTTAGATGTCGCATAAATCAATCATATAAACAAAATAAAATAAAAAATACCTTTAGTTTGAGTTAAAGACAAGCTTCTATAAACATTCTTGGGAGAAACATTTATTGATTTTCGTTTTGGATCCATTTTTTTTTTACAAGTTATTATTTATGTACTTATTTTTGTAACTACTAATTTATTAACTAATCCTACTAATTGTAACTATTTACCAATAACCTAACTAATTTCATAACAATCATACCACTACGGATGCAACAATCCCCATGAAAAAGAATCGAATTCGAACTCCCCTTTCACATTCTTGCCATTCTTCAACCTAATGACAAGAAATTTCAAAGCTAAACATACCCTCGAACGAACAATCCACATGAAGTTCACCGCGGTAGCCCTTAATGTAAGATTCTTGCATTGTTTCTGTGGACTACCTGTAATATGCACAAGGTACGAGTATCTTGCGCTAATAGTATCGACATGGATCGAGTCTATATTAGAATTTTGAGTAGATAACACTGGAACTACTATGTGTGTCGGACCTACTAGCTACTTATTCATTACTTCTGCACCGGGAGCATCAAAAAGAAAAGAATCACTTGATTATTTCCCCTAGAAGGTGAAAAGTACAAGATTGTCTTACCTGCACTATGTTAGGATGAAAAAGCCGCGAAAGCAAGGCAACTTCCGACTTGAACTGCTGCTCGAGTTTTGCTCTAGTCTCTTCCTTCTGAGTTGGAATTCTCACCATTTTTATGGCAACTGCTCTTTGCTTATATATCCCTCTGTAAATCCTACTATGAGCACCCGAAGCAAACTTGTTACCTATAAAAAGCTGCGAGAGGTCAGCTGTCCATTCTTCCTGATCCTCCTTTGATGCTTCCCAAGTCTCCACATTCTCAGACTCCAAAATCATTGACCATGATTCCAAGCTATCAAATCTCTTCCTATCCATGTTCTCCATGTCGGAATTCAATTGATACCTAGAAGAGGAAGAAGGCACTGCGAGTGGTTTGCTCCTAGATTTTCGAAGGCGAAAGCCATGGAAACAAGACGCTGCCATCGTATAACTAGGACTGATCCGAGTTTCGAAAAGCTTCTGTTTGTCTATATCAAAGCAAACAATCAAAAGGGAATGTTGTTTTCCTCCTGAATGTGTGAATTGACTTGAGGAAATGCATGAACTGATTTAGAAACATGAGTTCTAAGTGGAAAACAATAAAGGTTATTCATGAATCATTCAAACCAACGAAAAAACACATAAGGACAAGCCATGAAATCTATGGTCGAGAATGAAAACAGTCGAACTCCAGGATTTAACGTAGAAAAACCCGAACATGAGACTCCAAAAGCAAAACACTTCCACTATTATAATAATGGAGTTACAGATACATCTTTACTTCAGCACGATCAAAGAGAGAGCGACATATCCATTTATTTTTTGTAACGAGAGATTGTTTTTTAATCCAAATGTTTCATGTCATGGCATGGCTTGGGGCAAAACAAAAAAAACAAAAAACAAAAAAAAAAAGAAAAAAGAAAAAAAAAAGAAGAAGATACAAAAACTCGAAGATATATTATAGGAAAAAAAGGGTGTAAATTATTTTGCATGAATAATGTTAGGAAGTAGAAGAAAAAGAGAGGAAGAGAATGGAGAGTTTCACGGTTGTTCTGAAAAAAATTGAATCGACAAAAGGAGATTAGGTTCGTTTAGCAGTATATGAATTCAAAGCAGAGATTTCAGGGGAGTCTCGTGAGTGCTTAGTTAAAAAGGT
This sequence comes from Laguncularia racemosa, assembly GCA_037954665.1. Lineage (NCBI taxonomy): Eukaryota > Viridiplantae > Streptophyta > Magnoliopsida > Myrtales > Combretaceae > Laguncularia > Laguncularia racemosa. Next base: position 2,185,677 of record JBBMOL010000068.1, read on the forward strand.
TTGGCACTTTTTATCAGTAAAGCGATATGCGGGCATGTTATTATTATTGCTAGGAAATTTTTAATTAGTGCTGGGGTTTACTGATTAAGATATCCAACAAATAAAATTTTTACCTTTTTGTGCTCTTAATTTTTTTGTAAATGTATATATAATAATATTAAAAAAAATCTAAAATTTCTTTTTCATTGTCTTAATAAAAAAAATAATTTATTATTATTAATATTAATATACCAATAATTCATTAATATTATGTATTAATACTATTAAAACTTTTCAACCCTTGTTATTATTGGAAAATTTCATTGATGAGTACCTCCCAACATGGGATAGTAAATCAACAGAATAACTTCTTTATATTTTTAAGAATAATATTAATAATAATTATAACTATTATTTTTTTTTCCATTGGCAGAAGAAAATGGAATCAGAATTCAGACTGGTGTGCCCTAATTTTCTGTTTACGTTAACTTTAGGCGTCATGAATGTTAAGTGGTCACAGTACGAAAAGGGAAGTCTTTTCAAGATATGATATGAAAGGTTTTTGAATTATTTTGGGGGTGCTTAGGGTGTATAACGTTATCAATCACAATGGTCGGTCGGTACTGATTTAACGTTGTCCCGCTTTATAGTCTGTTGGAGATATGCCTCAATGCGAAAATACTTCTAAAAAAGGTGGATAAGATCCATAGTTGGCAATAATCCGGTTAACATGTTTGACATACTATAAAATATAGATCATTAATACTAGAAGATAATATACCTTAAATTAGGGATATAAATGAATGAATTAACATAGAGTATCCAACTTATTTAACATAATAAAAATCCTATAAGGTATTATTTATAATGTTTCAATTGGGTTTTTATATATATATATATATATATAAATTAACATCTTATAATCTTTAGGTCAAGTTTTAGAATTAAAAAAAAAACTTATGAGAAATATAATTCGATAAAAAATAATATATTAACAATAATATTTTGTCTTAACTTACATAATACCTATATTTTAAACTAGATTTATATTATACAATATATTTAATTTAAAAATTTTATTTATATATAAGTCAGTAAATATATTCTTAACCCTATCTAATTATTTTCTACTTTATTTTTTTTATTTTATATGAACCCTATAAAAATTCAATAAACCCTTATTAGATTCATGATTCTATAAGGTCGGACTTCAGTAATATAAATAAAAATTTTATAAAATTTTTCATAAGATTTTGGGAATTATTAATCTTATAAAAGCGGTATAGAGTTTTATAAAATTTATCTTCAACTTCTCTCTATCCCATCTCTAATGACAATAGCATTTAGTATACGCATTGGTCTTTGTGCAATCTATATGGCTACTCCACCGTGGCGTGTTTGTATTTACCTATGTTATTAAGTCAAAACAATAATTGTACGATTTATAACTTAATCCAATAAAAAATATAGGAGATAAAAGAAGGTCGAAGGTTAGTGAAGGAGAAAAAGAGGGTGGATACCAATGGAGATTGACGTAGAGAAAGCATATTACAAACTAAAATAGGATTTCATTATTGAAGCTTTGCAAGCTCTCGATTTCCCTTGACAGTGGATAGCACTAATTATACCTCGTGTGTAGTCCATGTTTATAGAAGTCCTACTCAATGGATCTTTCGACAAGATGATTCAATTTCATCATATCTATTTATAATAGCATTAGAATGTCTTATTAGAATGTTTTATGAGAATTATATAGCATTAGTAAAATAAGAATAATCTTGTTTTAGCTTTTACCGATGTATTAATCTTCTTGCGGACGAGGCAGACAATACTTCAGCAAATGTAATATCCAAAATTCTAGATTGGTTCAGGGTATTGTTGGGGTTAAACATGAATCTCAACAAACCTATAGTTTTCTTTTCCATTAATGCTGTCCACAAATTCAGATCTTCCGGGAAAGATCTCCAATGGAATTTGAACATATATATTTGCCTTATCATAAAAGTTTAATAATGTGGATAATAGCAAACAACCATTGTAAAAGAATCACATCTACTAAAGGTTCGACCACCGTGGGTGTCACCTTCGCTTTTTTTCTTTATCAATCTCCTGGAGTGATTGTAATGATAAGCTTTCTAGCTAGAAACACATGTCTTATGTACAACCTTCCTAAAAAACCAAGAGCCAAAGTGCACAAGTATTGAAGTATCGCAAGGAAAAGGCCCAGATTCTACTTCATTTTTTGTGAATTAATTTTACAACACGTTACACTAATAAAATCTAATATAAAATAATAATAATAATAATTTTTAAAAAAATGCCTATTATTATTTTTATATATTTAAAATTCATTAATATTTATCCACCATTTATCAAAAAAAGACATAATTGATCATGTGGCATCTTGAAACAGAGAGCAAGAGCGAGTGATTAGAGGTGAACAGGCGAAATGAAGTTGTCAAAGATAGAAATTCAAACTGATTTCACCATGGCGTTTAAAATAATATTACTTTCTAAATAAATTAGCTAACATTGTGCCTATGTGTAGGGTAAAGTTTACCCTTTTAAGTTGAATATTGGAGTTGACAAGACAGGCACACCATCAGGCGGAAGATTTTTCCCATATGATAAATTCCATATTGAATAATTACAAACTCAATTATTTTTCTAATACAAGCATTGTGGTGCATGTTTCTCTGATATACTACTGTTGATAAAGTAAATACATAAGTGTGCATTCTCAAATTTTTTACCGAAGTTGTTTGACTTTTTGGGTTTGTATATCTTAACAACAAGGGTAGGATTATATATATATATATATATATAGATATATTAGACCTCTCCTCTCTCTCTCTTTTTTTTTTTTTTAATACTAGCATGCAATGCATGTTTTCTAATAATAATTTTATAGTGCTCTCAAATTTTTACCGAAGTTGTTTACTTTTTGGTTGTATATCTTAACACAGGGTGTTATATTTTATATTTTATTTTAGACCTTCTTTCTCCTTTTTTTTTTTTTAATACTAGCATTGCAATGCATGTTTATCTATAATATAATATATATATATATATATATAAGTGCATTCTCAAATTTTTACCGAAGTTGTTTGGCTTTTTGGGTTTGTATATCTTCACAACAAGGTTAAGGTTCTTTTATTATTATTATTATTATTATTGTTTTAGATTTGTCACCCCCATTAACAAAAATAAGTTGATTAATAATTATTTTTTGTCAGTACTTGTACGTGTGATTGTTTGTTTTATTCATGACGTGCGGATTACGTATAAGTGACACATTTTGAGATATAAATCCATGATTGGATGTAAATTTATTTAGCTATACGGTACAAATGATTTAGAGACAAAATATAATATGATTGTTTAACTTGGGACACACACCCTGCTCAAAGGAAGGAGATTAAAGATACTTCATTTTAAATGTGAAATGATCAGATAATTTCTGCAAACATAATATGATTATAATATAAGTTTTAATTTTTTTGGAAAAAACAACTAGTATTGCCTTCTCCACTAATTATGCAACCACCCACATAAGTTATTATATATAAATATATATGTAGTGTTTCATTTTATGAAACTGAATTATATAAAATCCTTATGTTGCATTTGGTATATAAGAATAATTTTAAGATGAATAAAAAAGAATGGAATGGAAATGAATAGAATCAATAATGGAATATCAAGTCAATTATTGTGCTTAAAAATAGCACATAATGGAATGTAATGATATATAGGTTGAATTTATGCAAAATGCTCTTAATTCATAAATATAATAAATATACATTAATAAGGTTAAAAAGTTTATTTGTGAAAATATTATTATCAAGGTGGAATTAAATCACAATTTCACACCCTTAAAGGTAGAATTAAATTCTCCCCTAAAACTAAAATCTTTATTCTAAAAAATTGTGATTTCAGATTTTAAAAATATTTCCAAACATGGAAAAAGAAATGAAACTCGAAATTGCAAATCCATTTTGGATCCATTCTAGTATACTAAATGTAATGTTAGTCTTTTATTTGGTTTGCATATTGACCAAATCATTTGACAAAAGGAATTTCAAAGCACTTGATAAAACAAAAAAAAATGTATTATATATATATATTATGTTACAAGAATTTATTTCACTAGACATATTCACTAAATAAAATAAACATATTTTCAAAACCCAATAACTCATATCTTCATTATTCTTTTTACTATTGTGTCTATATTAAAGCTTTTATAATGAGTTTTTACGTTGATACTAATTATATCATTACAAAAATTCGTATCTTATATTACATAAATCAAATATAGTATAAAAAAATTGTATTGTATTATTTTTCTTATACAATATTGCCTTGTTCTTTTTGTATTGTAATCAAATACTACCATAAACTACAAAGTACAAGATTGGGACAATGAATAAGTAAAATTTTCTTCAATAATATATTTATTTATTTATTAGTCTTTGAAAGCTTTTGTAAGATGTGCATTTTCATTATTAATATTTTTTCCATTTATAATTTTTCCTTTTTTTTTTTTACTTATGCTTTTTATTAATACCTTTTGGCAATTTAGAATTTCTTTTCTTTTCATTATGTGTTGTATCACTAGTAGTGATAATGTGATATGAAATAAATATTTTCTACCTGTGGGATGTATTTTGATCATATTAGTAAATTATACATGAATTATTATTTAAAAAAAAGTAAAATTTCGAAAACTTTGAGTTTAATAAATTTCGAAAGAAACAATGAAATAAGAATGTACGCATGGTGCTATTCACGGATAGATGCACAATCATATTATTGGAGAAGCCAGGTATACGATATTAAAATTAATATTAGAATCATTTGTAAAAAAAAATTACTTATCATTGCAATTATAATGCATCATATATATATATATATATAGAAATAAATGTATCCCCAACACAATCTAATACTAAATAGAAAAGTAAATTAAAACTTTTTTCTTATGTATTGATTACAAGTACTTAATATGTTTTGTAAAATATTAAAAAAATAAACTTTTTAGCAAGAATATAAGAAATAATATAGTATTTTATAATTTTTTATACTAACTTTATAAAATTATTTCATTAGTAATGTCATAAAAAATATATATACATTTATATTTTTTAATATAAGTTAGCAAACAATTAATTATTCAATAATATTTATTCTTTTTCATAATATTAATGGTGAAAGAAAATATTAATACTTTAAGTAATATAAATTACTATTATTTACTAATATTTTATATAGCGTAATTGAAACACTTATAGTATGAAATATAATTATTATTTATTATAAAGCAATTAATAAATAAATAATATCTATCAAGAATTTATTTAGTTAATTATTATTTTTTTATTAATAAATTTCAATTTTATATGCTATAACAAAAAAGAAAAGAAAAAGTAAAAATGACTACAATGGAAATTGAGCCATAACCTTAAGTATGCAAAAACAACTGTATAACCACTAAGCCATATTAAATTTTATAATAAAATTTACATGTAAAAATATAAATATAATATATATTTTTTATTTTAAAATAAATTTAATTAAATAATTTTTTCCTGACTTAAGCTTTCGACCCCTAGTGTCAGTACATATATAATTATTTACTATTCAGAAGCATAATCAAATAATTTTGATTATGAATTAATAATTTTGTTTATGATAGTCAGCTGATATCATCTATAAATAAATATATTTATCACTTCTGAGATTATGCAAAAGAATATTCTTAAATAGTATACCGACAATTTTTTTTTTACCACTTTTGAGATTATGCGGAAGAATATTCTTAACTGGGTATACGAACAAATATTTTTCCTAATTTATTTATGCCTAATTACAATTTACAAATACAAAAAATCGAATACGAACTCCAATCAAGCTCTAATTCTTAGAAATATTCTATCGGAGGTATACGGTTCAAGCCACGTTAATGAAGGCTAAGCTAGCAAAGGCAAGTAATTGGGGAATTAATTATGGGTGGCGTGATTTGATTTGTATTGCATCACCATGCAAAGATGACGTTGACCTTATATTAAAATACAATTGTTGGGGGCGTTATCATGATTTTAATCAAAAGTTTGATACCAACATACGAATCTAAAAGAAATAAATTAAGGTGATGAGACAGCTTCTAGTAATGATAACGAAAATGAACTAAAGTCCTATCATGATCTCAAACTTAATCTTTTCAAAATCCTATAAGCCAATTGGTAATGCAATTGAAATTTGGAATTGCTGTATTATGAATGATTAAATATATTTTAAATGAGTATTATATTAAAACGTTTGGAATATTTGCTTTTGACTATTAACTTTAGATATTTAACCTCATATTCCCCGAAAAGGATTGGGTTAAGTTAAATATTGTTGGTTTTGTGACTACTACCATAGGACAAGCTATGATCTAGGGAGTGATAAGAGATAGCCAAGGTAGATAGGTAGGGGATTTCGAGCATTTACTAGGGTTTTGAGCAAACTAGATAATTTAATTGTAAAACTTTAGAGCATTTACTAGGGTTTACTTTTTTGTTTACAAAAAGGTTTTCATGAAGTGGATGTCGATGTGAACTCTTGTGCTAATGCTACTTTAATTTCTAAAAGTTCTAATCCAAAGGTGAAATATTATAGTGCTATTATAGCTTGCAAGGAGAAGGTTATCAAATTTTAGATAGTGCCTAGGGAGCTTAATGCGGTGGTGGATTGTTTGCTTATCATTATAATTATAGTGCATCACAATATAGTACTAAATAGAAAAGTAAATTTAATTTTTTTTTTATCTATTGATTATAAGTACTTGATATATTTTATAAAATATTAAAAGAATAAACTTTTTAACAAGAATATAAGAAATAATATAGTATTTTATAATTTTGTTTATATTGACTTTACAAAATTATTTCATTATTAATGTCATAAATAATGTGTATACATATATTTTTTTAATATAAGTTATCAAATAATTAATTATTCAATAATACTCATTCATTTTCATAATATTAATGGTGAAAGAAAATATTAATACTTCAAGTAATATAAATTACTATTATTTACTAATGTTGTATATAGCATAATTGAAACACTTATAGTATGAAATATAATTATTATTTATTATAAAGCAATTAATAAATAATATTTGTTGAGAATTTATTTAGTTAATTATCTTTTTTTATTAATGAATTTCAATTTTATATACTATAACAAAAAAGAAAAGAAAAAGTAAAAAAGACTACAATGGGAATCGAACCATAACCTTAAGCATGCAAAAACAGCTGTATAATTATTAAGTTATATTAAATTTTATAATAAAATTTACACGTAAAATATAAATATAATATATATATATTTTAAAATAAAATTAACTAATTTTTTTTTCAGGACCTGAGCTTTCGACCCCTATGTCAGTACATATATAATTATTAACTATTCATAAGCATAATCACATAATTTTGATTATGAATTAATAATTTTGTTTATGATTGTCAACTGATATCATTCACAAATAAATATATTTACCACTTTTGAGATTATGCGGAAGAATATTCTTAAATAGGTATGTGAACAAATTTTTTTCCTAATTTATTTATACCCAATTACAATTTACAAATACAAAAAATTGAATACAAGCTCCCATCACGCTCTAATTCTTGGAAATATTCTATTGGAGGTATATGGCTCAAGCCACGTTAACGAAGGATAAGCTAGCGAAGGCAAGTAATGGGGGGAATTAATTATGGGTGGCTTGATTTGATTTGCATTCCATCGCCATGCAAAGATGACGTTAACCTTATATTACAATACAATTATTGGGGGCGGTATCATGAGTTTAATCAAAAGTTTGATACCAACATACGAATCGCAAGGAAATAAATGAAGGTGACGAGACAGCTCCTAGTAGTGATAATGAAAATGAAGTAAAGTACTATCATGATCTCACACTTAATCTTTCCAAAATCCTATATGCTAATTGGTAACGTTATTGGAATACAGAACTGTTGTATTATGAATGATTAGATAAATTTTAAATGAGTATTAGAAGTTATGAGATATGCTATAATTTTAATTTTTGAAAACCGGCATAATATTAAAACCTTTGAAATGCTAGCTTTTGGATATTAACTTTAGATATTTAATCTCATATCTCAAAAAGGATTAGATTAACTTAAATATTGATGATTTTGTACCATAGGACAAGCTATGATTGAGGGGGTGATAAAGATAGCCAAGGTAGCTAGGTAGGGGGTTTTGAGTATTTACTAGGGTTTTGAGCAAACCAGATAATTAGATATAAAACTTTAGAGAATTTACTAGGGTTTACCTCTTTATTCACGAAAAGGTTTTCATGAAGTGGAGTCGATGGGAATTCTTGTGCTAATGCTACTTTAATTTCTAAAAGTTCTAATCCAAAGGTGAAATATTTTAATGTTATTATAACTTGTAAAGGGAAGTTCTTCCTCCTTTAGGTTATCAAAATTTAGATAGTTCGTAGGGAGCTTAGTGCGGTGGTGGATTGTTTGTTGGATGGATGCAATGTATGGAAGAAGATGGTTTTTTTTTTTTTTTAATTATTATTATGTTTGTTAAAGAATGACAACTTTGGTGGTTGTAGAAAGACAAGATCCTTACAATATGTTTGGGATAGTGATAAAGGGAATGAAAAAATAGAAGAGAAAAGAAAAGAAAATTTTAGTTTTCTAAGAGGAAAGAATATTAAAGGGAAATAAAATATGGGAGAAAGTAAATTCATGAGTTCTATAAAAAATTGTTGTCTCAAAGAATGAAAAGAATAAGGGGAAATGCTTTTACAATTCTTAATTTACCTTTCATATATTCCATCTTTTGAATAAATTATTATTTGTAAATGATTATTTAGTAATTGTAAGTGTTTAAATTAGAAAAAAAAAAAAAAACTTTCAACTCAATTCATTTCATTCACTTTCTTTTATTTTTTAAATAAGATAAAAAATTAAATTTTTTCCCTTCATTTTTCTTCCTTCTTTTCAAACATAGCGTTGGTGTGGTCGAATAGAGCAATGGGCTCTTATAATGCAAGTCTTAGCCTTTTGTGATGTATTTTGTTTTTAGGAGTTAACATATCTACTTTTATATATAAAAAAAAATGGAAAGCTTTAAGGTATATATAGGTTATGAGTTTCAATTCCACAATATTCTTTCTTTACTCTATAAAAGTTTTTAATTAATAATATAATAAAATATAATATATTTAATTCACTACAAACTCAAGGACTAAACCAATTTGCCTATTAAAAGTGATTATTGCTGCCTCTCATTTTGTCCCAAAGTAGTATTGCTAAACTACTCTCTCAACTCTCATTTTCATTTTGCTATTGCTCAATTTCTCTTAAAATTCTACGGAGCTGAAGCTCGATTTGTTTTCTTGTATTGTATTTTTTATAAGTTATTCTTGTATTATTAAAAATATTATAATGGATTTAGTATTGTTGTTTATTTTAAACTAGTAGACTTCATCTTATGATAGATTACAATTTTACTATAACATTTTATGATACATTGTTTGGAGTTAATATTATCAAGTTCATAGTGCATAAGTTTGTGATAATTGTGTCATTAAAAATATATGTGATTTAATTATTGGAAATTACCAAATTGATGAACATACTAGTACTAATTGCAAAGGAAAATTCATAAGTTGTTGGGCAATTTAACTAGAAAATTATATGAAGTGCGTTTAGAAAAAACAAATATTGAAAATCATATGTTTATAAGACTCATACACTAATTTCAAATCGATCATCATAATCCATTAGCTTTGGGATATTGATTATAATTTCCTTAAGTCCATAAATATAATTTTCTGTGCGATAGTTCAAAATTTTGTAAACTCTTCAACTCAACGCTACAATCAAGAAATAGATGTCTTTATATTTCATCATTTTGTATTTTCGCGATTTTCAAATTAACGATTGAGATTATTTAAATTTTGTAACTACATATTATATTATTGTGAGTTTATCTTCTTCTAACTAGGTAAAGTTTTCTATGAATACCCGAGTAATATTTCATATATATGTATGTATAATTAATAATAATAATAATAATCTGCTTAGGATAATATGGAAAATAAGATTTATGACTGGAGACAAGATGGTCATTTCGCGAATTACGTACATAAGCTTCATTTTACCTAAGGTTAATTATTTTCCACACTTTTCAATTCAGAACCCTAGACACACTTTGTAGAAATCGAAGGAAAAAAAGGACAAGCACGTGCTACGATTCACCAATTTGTTTGAGGTGAGTACATCCATCAATAATAATTGATCATTAAATTTGTGCACATCATAAAGTAAGAATTAACGTATTAAGGTCATTTATAGATCTAAATCAATCTATAATACGCAAGGAACAAAACAACAATTCATCCATTATGATAACGATCCGAGTCAAGTAAGTATATCTACTACTGTATTATATTGTAAATTTTATGTTAAATAGATCAATTAGGTTGATTTGATTGGAAATTAGGCTGAGGGATCGATTTATGAAGTATACAATAAAATACATTGTCTCTCAACATGATCGTGTTATGAACGTGTTGAATTTAAAGAATGGATTGAGAGATACACAACCTCCCAACACAATCGTGTTGCAGACCTAAAGTGAACAAAAAGATACATGGCCTCTCAATACTATTGTGTTGTGACCGTGTTAAAAAAAAAAAAGCAACCTCACAATATAACCATGTTGAGACTATGTTGATGAATAGTGGACAAAGAGATATATGACCTTTTAACATAACCATGTTGAGACTGTGTTGGTGAATAGTGAATAGAGAGATACATGATCATGTTGAGATTGTGTTAATGAACAGTGAATAGAAAGATACATAACCTCTCAACATGACCACGTTGAAACCATGTTGAAAAAAGAGAGAGAGAGAAAGAGAAATGTTTACGGCCTTCGGCATGATCATGTACTTCCTCATGTTCAACTATACAGCCTCTAACATAATCGTGTTGAGTTGAAACGCATCTATTTTCCTTTTGATATTTATAAAAATACAATTCTAAAAGTAAATAATTTGAATCATGTATAAGTTTGAGAGATTTATGAAGTTAGAAAAGTATAAGATAAATTAAGTTTTGCAAATTCAAGTACATATATAGCATATTTGTTGCTTGTGCTTGATAAATTAGATTTTTGTGTGTGGGTTTAATAATATTATTAATAAACTTGACTGTATATGCATGTGATTGTGAATTGCTGGTCCAAAAAACCGAGTGTGGGTCAGTATTCTTGGGGTGGCACCTCGATAATCGGTACGTGATGTTGTCCCTAATGGAGTTTTGTATCGAAATGATCCAAGTCTTATGTGGAAGATTGTGATGTGAAAGGTTGCGACGTATGTTGCGAATGGTTATAGTATATAAACTCAAGGATAGTGGAGAATACCTACTTTTATATATATATATATATATATATATATACATATATATATATATATTATGTATGGTTATGGAAGGTTGATATGAGAGAACTCATAGATAGTAGGGTGTTTCAACTATCATATATATATTATTATTATATGTGGTAATAGACTATGGACAAAGAGGTAGATCTTTATCATATATATATATATATATATATATATATATGGTGAATAGATTGTGAAAAGATATTTAGGAATGTTATGTGTGATGATGTTTATAATGTGATTATGTATCAGCTAAAGATTGTGAAAGATAAATAAAAAATTATGTATAAATATTATGATGCATCTTACATGTTTTATTGTTTCTAGCATAACATGCGTGTGTATGTATAGGTATTGTCGAGTCTAATTTATGCGTGTGTATGTATAGGTATTGTCGAGTCTAATTTTTGATTTTTTATTTTCATTCCTAATCCGATTTATACCAAACCATATGCTCATATAGTATAAATTCTCTACTTGAACTAGGAATTTCGTCTTATTTTGGAGCCGTCACCTAATTGAAGTTGGGAAAGATTATTAAATTAGAATTAATTGAGCAGATTAATCCTAATTTGAACAACTAGTCAACGAGATCTCCTCTTTTCATTTTTGTGAAAGAGGAAAGGGAAAATCAGAGTTTCTGGACTCGAGGGCTAACCTATTAAAACCTTAAAGTTACCACCTTATTCTTCTGAAATCTAAATCTTATCATAATGTCTTTTATTGTTATTTATTTTGTTTTTACTTTTATTATTTTTTTTGTGTTCTTGCTTATTGATTAGAAATAACTTATTCTAATATGGAAAAATTGTTTTTTTATTCTTTTTAGAATTGCCCCAAATAGGTGTCTACGTACCTGCTATTCAGGATCAAACAAACTGTAGTTCGTTTTTTATAAAAAGCTTTAGTGGGTTAGTTAATTTTAATTATGAAAATGCCTTGGATTTATGTTTTTATCATTTTAGTATTTTTTTTGGAAAAAAATCTAAGCCTAAGCTTGACTATTTTATTTTATTTTTATTTTTTTGAAAAAAATTAATTTAAGGAAAAACCAATTTTGGATTTATTTAAGAAAAGGATTTTTCTAAGTGATAAAAATTATTTTTATTTCCCTACTATTAACCTACCTCTAATAATTATTATTATTTTATTTATTATTATTTTATTTATTTTTATGTTATTTTGTCTACTCTAAACATAAAAATAAAAATAGTCTAAATTCTACAATTTTTCCTAATATTATTTTTTTTCATTTTTTTTTAATTGTAAATGAACAAATAAATAAATAATAAAAAAATGGAAAATCCGACTTACCTAGATCTGGTTACAGTGCGCGAGTCGAGTCAAACCGGGTCAGGTCGGGTTGAATCGGGCAACGGTCAGATGTCCTCGCAAGTGGCGTTTCGACATCCATTTTTGTCGATCGGGTAGTGTTTCCAACGTTTCTAAGGACAAGGGACTTGATGGTGGTGTGGATTTCTCTTAAAGCTTCTCCAAGTGGTGGTTCGAAGTGGTGGTCGGCGGTCGTGGGTTGAGTGAACTCTGGCGGCTTCAATCTCTCTTATTTTCTCTTCTTTCTCTCTTCCAATTCGTGCTTTTGCTTCCCCACATCGTGCTCTATTTATAGGCACCAGAAATCAAGCTAGATAAGCTCAGATTTCCTCTGATTGGGGCAAATCGGATTTCGGTTGAAAAACCAATTTCCGATTTGTTTCGATTCGTGTAAATCTTGGATTTTGTTACAATTTTATGCTAATTAGATGATACTTATCTCATTTTGGTTAAAGATTTAGTGGATTTGTGCAAAAAATCGAATCGAAATGGCAGAAATTCAAATTTTTCCTCACCGGCGATGATCTTGGATGAAGGAAGGAGACGATTATCGCGCCCGACGTGAGCATTTGCGTTACCCAATCGGCTGTTGACACGTGTCCTGGGGGGAGAAAAAAATTGCAAAACGCAGATTTGCTTCCCTCAGGTTTCGAACCCCTGACCTCGCACCCTCGAGTGCACTCGAGTTCGTGACTCGGACCAGTTGGGCTAACCCACTTCTCAGTTTTTTTATTTTTGCAATTTGCATATATGCAATGCAATTTTTATTATTTTTGTATTATTTTGAAATTCTAAAAATTTGTAAAAATCATTTAACTCCTTTTCTTATTATTCCTATCATTATTTTCCAAAATTGATATATTTTTCCTATTTATTTTTTTTTGAATATTTTTCCTATTTTTGCTAAATTAGAAGAAAAAATGTAAAAAATTAAAAAATTAAAAATTGACCGTTATTAATTATTAAGGTAAAAAATGGGGTGTTTACAACTGCCCTCTTTGTGATAAAGTTTGGAAAACTTAACTACAAAGATAAGAAAGACGCATTTTTAGCCTCTAGATTAAATGGACAACGCCTTGGTTTGGCTGGTTATCTGAAATTTGGTCTTTAGTAGGAAAATTCTTCATAAGCTAATAATCCCACGAGTGCTTTGTGATGATTAGCATTGCTCAGAAAATGGTCTTAAACAACCTAACAATCTGAAGTAATGTATCCTCCCGAAAAGTGCTATATAGGCTGACTAATCAATGATAAGAAACATCTCAAGGATTGTTTAGGAGTATGTTATTGTGAGTGGAATAGCTAATAATAGAAAGCGTCCTATCGAACTAGCAACCTTAAAGAGAAGATTGTCTCAGGAAGCGCTCCAATGAGTTGGCCACTTGTCAACAGAAGCGTTCGGCTAGACTAGCGACTGTTTAGGGAGAAATGCCTTCGAAGAGTGCTCTTATGAGTTGACTAATCGGTTATTGAAAAATTTGAAAAGTGCTCTTATGAGCTGACTAATCAATAGATTCGAAAAGTGCTCCTATGAGCCGACTAATCAATAGATTCGAAAAGTGCTCCTATGAGCTAACTAATCAACAAATTTAAAAAGTGCTCCTATGAGCTAACTAATCAATAGATTCGAAAAGTGCTCCTATGAGCTAACTGATCAACAAATTTGAAAAGTGCTCCTATGAGCTAACTAATCAATAGCGAAAAGCGTCTTCTTAGACTTGTAACCCTGAAAAGTAGGTATCTTGAAAGGTGCTCCTATGAGCTAACCTTGAGAAAGGGTATTTAGGAAAGTGCCCCTCTGTGGGCTGACTAACCTATAGCGGAAGCATCTTTTTAGACTTGTGACCCTAGGGAAGAAATGTCTTGAAAGGTGCCCCTGTGGGCTAACCCTGAGAGAGAATGTTTAGGAAAGTGCCCCATTGTGAGTTGACTAACCTATAGCGGGAAACATCTTCTTAGCCTTGCGACCTTGGGGAAAAAATGTCTCAAAAGGTGCCCCTATGGGCTAACTTTTGAAAATGTTTCTAGTGAACGGGTCAAATGATTTGATAAGAGATGTCTTATAATATGTGAACGATGGTTATTTATTCTAAGATACTTACTAATTTATCGCGGATAGCAACCAAACAACCGAATCTTCGTGCTAGTTTGCTTCTCCTTTGCTTACTCTTGCTTCAAAACAGGGCTGAGGGCCTTAATGTGCTTCCTTTCTTATGAGCATGGCTCTTGTGATTGTGGTATTATCCTATGAATGCACTAAGTTTAATGCTCAAAAGTAGGTAGAATTATGTCACAAAATCTATTGAGATTCATTATCATTTCAATGTTCATTATTCATTGGTGAAGTGATGGGTAATGTGTTTAGGAATGTTTGTTTTAATGAGAATTGGTTAGAGTTATCGATCATTCAAAGACATTAACTTTGCTTGTAAAAGAAATGAAAACTAGACTCAACAAAATTTGTACTAAGTATTGGCATTCATAAACCTTGGAAAAATTTCAATTTTCTTGCTTAAAGATAGTACATTTTAACAGCATCTATATTAATGGGGTCTCAATTCTGGACCATCCATTTGAGTTAATATCAAAGCACCTCCTGACAATACCTTTTTTACAACATATGGGCCTTCGTAGTTTGGGGGTAAACTTCCCCCTAGAATCTTGAGCATTCGGGAGAACTTTCTTTAGCACCAAATCTTTTTCTTTGAAACATCGAGGTCTCATTTTCTTGTTAAATGCTCGGGCCATTCTTTATTATAACACTAGCTATGACATAACGCAATGAGTCTTTTTTCGTCGATCAAATTCAACTGATCGAGCCTCTTCTTTACCTAGTCTGACTCATCTAACTGCGCTTCTGATAGAATTCTAAATGATGGTATTTCGACTTCAAGTGGTAGGACTATCTTAGTACCATATACCAGAGAATATGGGGTAACTCCAGTAGATGTTCTAATTGAGGTTCTGTAAGCCATGAGGGCGAATGGCAGCATCTCGTGCCAATCTTTGTAAGTAATTGTCATGTTTTCGATGATTCTTTTGATATTCTTGTTAGCTGTTCCACTGCCTCATTCATTTGATGTCGATAGGGAGTTGAATTTCTATGGTTTATGTGGAACTGTCGACACAAATCTGTCATCAACTTGTTTTTGAGATTGGTTCCGTTGTCGGTGATAATTGACTCAGGAACTCTGTATCAAGCTATTATGTCCCTCTTCAGGAATCGAACTATTACCCCTTTTGTGACACTGGTATATGATGAAGCTTCCACCCATTTTGTGAAGTAATCAATGGCTACTAGTATAAATCTGTAGCCGTTGGATGCTATTGGAGTGATTGGGCTAATGATGTCGATTCCCCACATGGAGAAAGGCCATGGTATAGATAATGAATGAAGTTCTTTAGGCGGGGCATTTATTGGTTTGTATAAACTTGACACAAGTGACAGTGCTTGATATATTTGATACAATCTGACTCCATGGTTAGTCAATAGTATCCCATCCTTATGTTTTTTTGGGCCAACATGTAGCCGTTCATGTGAGGTCCACATACTTCTTCATGCACTTCTTTCATCAGTTCACACGCTTCATTTCTATCCACACATCTTAACAAGGTGGTATCAAGCGATCTTTTATAAAGCACAAGCCCATTTAATAAGAAATGACTTGCTAACTTTCTGAGTGTTCTTTGGTCATTTTTGCTAGCCATTTTAGGGTATTTGCCTTCTTGGAGAAAAGTTTTGATATCATAATACCAGGGCTTACCATCTTGTGCTTTTTCGATTACCAAACAGTAGGCGGGCCGATTTTCGATTTCTATTTTCAATGGTTGGACTTCGATTCCCCTTGTTATCTGAATTATAGATGCTAGTGTAGTGAGTGCATTTGCAAACTGATTCTGAGTTCTCAGGATGTATGTGAAGGTGATTGCTTCGAATTCATCGATTAACTCTATCAAATGCTGATGGTATGGTACCAATTTGGGCTCTTTAGTTTTTTATTCCCCTCTTGTTTGTAATATGATGAGTGAAGAATCTTCGTATACTTCTAATTCACGGATTTCCATGTGGAAAGCCATTTTGAGGTCGAAGATGCATGCCTCATATTCCGCGATATTATTAGTATATGGAAATGTGAGTCTTGTTGCTGAAGGGAATTTTGTTCCTTCTAGTAATATCAGCACTGCCCTGATCCCATAACCAAATACATTGGCAGCTCCGTCAAAGAACATCTTCCATTTAGGGCTTTGTTCTGTCCTACAGTCTTCTGCTGGTTCACCCTCTGCTGTTAATATATTTTCATAAGGGAATTGGGCTTGTGATTCTCGAAGATCTCTGTCAACTGGGTGTTTTGCTAATTGGTCGGCTAAAGATTGCCCTTTTATTGAATTTTGATTTATGTATGTGATATTAAATTCTAATAAGAGCATTTGCCATTTGGAGATTCTCCCTAACAAAATGGGCTTCTCTGCCAAGTACTTCAAAGGATCATGTCTTGTCAGCAACTCGATGGGATAGTAAAGGGTATACTGCTTCAATAGGTGCATGACCCAAATCAAAGCACAACAAGTCCTCTCTATTTCCGAATACCTCTATTCCCCGTCTGTGAATTTCTTGCTTAAATAATATATGGATCGTTCTCTCCCCTCTTCATCTTTCTGTCCCAACACACACCTCATGGATTCAGGGAGTATCGTGAGGTATAAGAATAAAGGTTTTCCTTGTTTCGGAACTATCGAGACTGGGGGATTTATGAGATAGTCTTTGATTGTCCTGAATGCTTCTTCACATTCATTGTCCCATTTACTACAGCTTTTTTCTTTAGCAGACGAAATAGTGGGCGGCATTTGTCCGTGAGGTGTGAGATGAAACGGGCTATATAATTCAACCTTCCCAACAAACCTCTCACCTCTTTGATAGTACGTAGAGAGGGTAGTTCCAGTATGGCCTTTACTTTGTTAGGGTCGATTTTAATGCCTTCTCGGTTTATGAAAAACCCTAACAACTTGCCTGTTGTGACCCAAAAAGTGCACTTTTCTGAATTTAACTTAAGCTGAAACTTTCTCAATCGCTTGAACAATTTCCTTAGAATAACTGCATGGCTTTCTTCTTCCTTAGACTTGGCTATCATATTGTTGACGTATACTTCGACTTCTCAATACATCATGTCATGAAGTATCGCGATCATGGCTCTCTAATACGTTGCCCCAGCATTTTTCAAACCAAAGGGCATGACCTTATAACAGAAAGTTCCCCATGTTGTGATAAATGTCATTTTAGTTTTATCTTCTTCAGCCATTTTTATCTTATCATATCTTGAGAAACCGTCCATAAATGAGAAGAGATGGTTTCTTGCAGTGTTGTCTACTAGGACATCGATGTGAGGTAAAGGGAAGTTGTCTTTTGGCATAGCTTGGCTTAAATCCCGAAAGTCTACGCATACACGTACTTTCCCATTCTTTTTTAGAATGGGGACTATATTTGCTACCTGTTCCTGATAGTCAGATACCTCAATGAATCCCACTTCCTGTAGTTTTTTTACTTCCTCTTTAATCTTTAGTAAGATGTCAGGCCTAAATCTTCTCAATTTTTACTTTTTAGGTTTAACATCTTCCCTTGTGGGAAGCTTGTGAACTACTATTGACTGGTTTAGTCTTGGCACGACGTCGTATGACCAGGTGAATACATTTGCATATTCGGTTAATAGCTCGACTATCTCACACTTTTGTTGGGCACTCAAATTGGCCTCAATCTTGAGGTTTTTAGGTTTCTCAGTGTTTCCTAGATTTACTGTCTCCACCGGCTCGTCAATCGAAATCCCACTTTATTCATGTTTTTGCCAATTTTTTTGCATTATTTCGTGGTCAAGGACATCGCCTCCAACAGCTGACCCAGCAGTGTTGGAAACGATATTGATGTTTTCATTACTTACCTGCGCAAAATGTCCCTAATGTTTGACGGTAGGGAATCTAGCGCTATCAATAGGATAATAGAGCCAATTGTTAAGAGCTAGATGCTGCTCGGACGTATGAGAGGTTGGGCCTTCATTGCTGACATCAGTTTCGCTTATCCTTGGCTCTTAAATGGTAGTTGCTTGCTTGAATGATTGTTGGAGGGGTGGAAAATGCATCTGAGTATCGCTTGTCTTCTCTTTCCTTCTGCCTCTGATATCTCTTACTTGTGCCTCTTCTTGGGCTGTAAGAACGTACCCTAGTCCAAACGTCCCTTGCTGTCCCTCCTTAAACTGATGGCCCTCCTTACTAGTTACAACGTTCACCTCATTGAATATTTGGAGACCAAAGTCTTTGAAACCGTCTTCCCCAATGTAGGGTATGTCGGTCTCTTTATAGATGGCATACTCTTGCTCTTCCAGCACGGTGATGATCTGTCCATTTGCTATGAACTTGACTTTTTTATGGAGACTTAAGGGTATGGCTCCAGCGGTATGTATCCATGGCCTTCCCAATAGCAAATTGAAAGACCTTGGAATGTCGAGGACTTGGAAGGAGATATGGAATATCTGAGGACCAATCTTCACTGGCAAGCTGATCTCTCCCACTATTTCTCTCTTGGACCCATTAAAGGCCTTAACTACTGTTGAACTTGGCTTGATGTTGCTTGGATCGACTCCCAGCAGGTCAAGGGTAGCCAAAGGGCATACATTGAGAGAAGATCCATTGTCAATGAGTACTCTAGAGATGATTGTATCGTTGCATTTCACCACTATGAACAGTGGTTTTGTATTTTGGTCTCCGTCTTCCCCCTGCTCTTCGAGAGAGAAAGATATTTGATCCATGGTGAAAATTGAATCTGCCACATAGCTCAATTTCTCTATTGTGATGCGCTCTGGTACCTTGATTTGTTTGAGCACTTTGAATAGTGCTTCCCCGTGAGGCTCAGACATTGTGAGCAGGCCCATAAGTAATATCTGGGCTAGAACCTTGTTCAGTTGTTCTATGATCTTATATTCTCTTGCCTTAACCATCTTTGTAAATGCAGAGAGCCCCTCTTCGTCCTCCTTCCCTACCTCAGTGTTGGGCTCTTCGATTGAGATCCTGTATTTTGGGTCATAAATTCTCCTAGAACAGGTGATTCTTCCTACGATAGCGGGTCTTTCTTGATCGAGAGCCTGATAGTCAAATGATGCCGCCTTATACCTCTCTGCGGGTATTGGGACATTGAATACATACCTTTTCTTTGGAATTTGCACCTCAGTAGATTGTCCCTCGTAGCACTTTATAACTATCAACTTTTGGTCTGATTTAATCATGTTTACGGACTTCTCCCCCTCTTTTGGTGGGTTGTCTTCTTTCTCAAACTTGGGCCCCCATCCACTAGGTGGCTCATACTCGGTTGGTGTGAAAGAATAATTTACCAGATACTCAAATCTTCCATGCGATTCGCCTAGGGTACCGACTGTTGGGTCTCTAGCTAACCATCTCTTCTTGATATGTGATTTAGGGGTTTCATCTAGGGCTTAGCGTAGGTGACTTTCTCGTTACACTGTTGCTTTTTGCTATTTTGGGGACTCTTTGGAGTCTGGCTCTTCAGATGTGATCATATTGACAATGGGCTTATGGTTGGGCAGCGGATTGGTGTTGACATTGGGTGTTGGTGTGTTAATAAAGTCCAATTGCACTATTCCGGCGTCAATCAGATCTTGAATCTTGTTTCGAAGCCTCCAACATCTATCTATGGAATGCCCCTCATGGTCCATATGATAATCACACTTGAGGCTTGAGTCAAAATTTCTAGGCTTATACCAGTCACTTGGGATCTTGAAGCTGATCAAATTATCCTCTCGCAGCCGAGCGAAGACCTAACTGAGCGGGATCAGGATCGGGGATTGGAGTGAATTGTCTTAAGACCCTAGTGGCCTGGGTGTGATTCATTGGCAACTGCTGGATTGGGGCATTTATGGTCTGAAATGTCACATGGGTCCCAACCTTGTCCACTTTTCCAGAGTTAACCGTGCTGACAATGGACTCCTTGGCTTTGTTACCTCCTAGGGGCCTCTATGATGATGTGATTCTGGGAGGATCTATTGTCTAGAGTCTCCTTGATGTGATGGCATTCTCAATTCGACACCTTGCTGCCACTACTTCTGCAAAGCTGGATAACGTCTGACCCACCAGATGTGAGAAGTCTTATCCAAAGTGTTGACAAAGATGAATGTCAACTCCTTTTCAGAAATTAGGGTCGCTACCCTAGCAGCTTGAGCTCTCCAGCGCTGGGCATATTCCATAAAAGACTCAGTATGTTTCTTTCGGAGACTTCCTAAGTCCATTACCAAAGGGGTAACCTCGATGTTGAATTTGTATTGATCGTAGAATGCCCGAGCGAGTCTTTCCCAGGTACTAACTTGGTTGAAGTTTAAGTGTGCATACCAAACAAGGGCAGGTCCTATAAGGCTGTCTTGAAAGGTCTGGATCATGAGCTGATCATATTGGGCATACTTGCTCATCTTCCGTATATACAGCCTTGTATGCATCTTGGGGTAACCAGTGCCATCATATTTTTCAAATTCTAGGGTCTTGAACTTCTCTGGGTACACTTCCTCCCCATATATCGGTAAGCTAGTGATCCTTGCCTGCTTAAAACCATCAGGCCCCTCTATGGTTTTCATTTTATCAGCCAGCTATTGAAAAAGTTTTCTTTCCATCTCCTTTTGCCCGTCCTCCGTCTCCCTCTTTATGTCGTCCGAGGTTGGACCGAGGTTGACTCTCGGTTATACTCGAATGCCGAGTTAAGGTGGGAATTGATCTCTTCATATTCTGGAGGTTGACCCTCTACCGCTTTTCCTTTTCTAGCCCCTGAGTGTTCTTCATGAGTTGGTTGGGTAGTGCGAAGGAGGCCAATACTCTTAGTCAGGAGGTGGACTTGTGCAACCAATTGCTGGACTGTTTGTTCTAGGGACACGATCCTAAGATTTGAGGCGGTATTAGCACTGGTGTTGTTGCGGTTGTCGCCGTTATTGCCACTGTTTTCCATTTTGGTCTTTGAGCGGGTGCAGATTGGGCTCCTTGGAGGGTTCGGTTGCTTGGGTGCTATCTTTGATACCTGGTGCGCATTTTTCTTAATTTAATGTATGTATGTAAATATGATGCATATATCACATAGATGCTAAAATAAAGGAGCCAACAGTTGATTAATGATATAATACTGAAACTTTATTTTTATTAATATTGAAAACTCGAAGTTCGATACTTGAAACATGAAAAAGTAAAAGTACAATGCTAATCTATTTTCTAGTCCTCTTTTTCTTCTACTGCGTAGGTGTCGGTTTTCTGCTAATGATAGCTTTCAGCTCTTTAACTTTAGCTTAAGTCTTCTCTAGCTGAGCTTCCAAGGCCTTGTTCCTTTGATCGGACTCTTTAAATCTGCCCTTCCAGATATCATTTTTGTAGTCTGCAACTTCGAAGTATACCTCCATCCGGGCCCTGACTTGTTCCAAATAGGTTCTCAGCTCTGGGTCTACCTTATCTAGCTCAGATTGGGTGATATCTGGGACTCGGTATGCCCTTTCTCCTGTTTGATATAGCTGGTGGATCACAAAATCCCTGGTGGCTTGATGCTTGCCCACTTTGCCATCCAAGTCTTTGAGGTCTACGTTGGAGCTCTCGATTCGAGCTTCCCATAAGGCTTTGACCTTTGCCAACTTGGCAAACTTCTCGGCTACCAGCAGATTTGGGTCCGGGTATTCAAACGTGATTGCTTCTAGTGATGGTCGATAAACTATGTCTTGGATGGTACCGAACTAGCGGACCACTGAGTTTGGATGATAACCTATACATCTGCTGATACCAATTAGAGGAACAGCCTGAAGGTTTCTACAGGTTATGATGACTTTGTTGCAGTAACTCCATCTAGTTGTCCACAAGATGTTGTCGACATTGAAACTCTTGAGCACTTTCACCCAACTGTGGCTAGTAAAGTCGTTGGGTAGCTTTATCTTTTCTATGCAGGAGTCCACAAGGTCCACTTGTTGGGCTAAAGATTTCCAAACCAGGTTCAACCCAAAACATTTGAGGTAGCTTACAAACCAAATCAGGATGAGGTTAATGTTTAAGTAGAGGATCCCATGGCCTTTCCTCTTGACAAAGTTGAAGTTCTGGATCTGTTCAGCTAGTAGAGCCGGGATATAGGATTTCCCTTCCAAAAATTAGGCTACCAGCTCTGCGACTCGGTAGTGGATGTAAAAGATCCCAATAAGGAAAAGTATGGTGGCGAAGGCTGTCAGGATGAAAGCATTCACCCTCCTCTGTTTGTAGCTCTTAGGATCTTCGCATAACATGTCTTTCCTATTCCCGTCATCTTCCGAGCTATGAACCAGGCTTCTAACTCGTCCATCCGTATACAATATCTGTTGCAGTTTGCCAAGGCCTTGTTGATTGTTGTCTTGCGGATACCTAGAAGTCTACTGAAAATACCGGCCGGCCCAGCCTCAAGATCTAGCACATACACCTCGCTAGTTAGTGATGGGGCTTGCAGAAGTTGAGTGTATTCTTTTAGAGTAGGAGTGATCTCATGTGGCCCAAGAAAGTTGTGGGCTCGATTTCCCATAGATTGATGATAGCCCGTATCAGAGGTAAGTTCATTTCTATCTTCATTAGTGAAAAGATGGGCCCTATCTTTTGTTGGATGAAGGCCTGCTCTTTGGGGTTGTACAGAGTAAACCAATGGTTTAGTACCAACTTTGGATCCAGAGGTTTGCAAACCTAGATCTCTTTGCGGAGGAAGCGGTCGACTGTAAAACTAGCCATCTATTACAATAGAAGTCTCCAATTATAAAAACTTTTTATAAAGTACTAATAATGTTATTACAAGGAAATGTATCTGAACTCCAGGAACGAAACAAAAGCATTACATCATTAATCAATTGCCAGCCCATGACTTCATGTATGCAGATAGGTGAGTTCTAACAGGTCCCCAAGCTCTATAGCCTCCCGCATTCTCGAAGAAATGGATCTTGGGCCATATCGAAGCGTTGAGTGGGGTGGCCTAATTAGTCCTGAACGGTGATCATATCACTTTGCTCGAAACCTACACGATGGCCCCCCGTCTTAAGGTCCTAAGACAGCTTGGGTTTGACTTTATCTATTCACACGATTACATGCATGCAGACTCAATGGCAAGAAAAAAATACATAAACCTTAAATTTCATTAAATCCCTGAAAAGTTAGCATCGGTAGTATAACAATCAAGAGACACTTTGGAAGTGGTGATTTTAGTAGAGTCGCCATCTTATTGAGTCTAATTTTTATTTTTTATTTTCATTCATAATCTGATTTATATTAGACCTTATGCTCATCTAATATAAATTCTCGACTTGAATTAGGAATTTTGTCTTATTTTAGAGTTGCTACCCAACTGAAGTTGGGAAAGATTATTGAATTAGAATTAATTGAACAGATTAATCCTAATTTGGACAATTAGTCAACGAGATCTCCTCTTTTCATTTTTGTGAAAGAGGAAAGGGAAAACCAGAGTTTTTGGACTCGGGGCTAACCTATTAAAACCTTAAAGTTACCATCTTATTCTTTTGAAATCTAAATTCCATCCTAATGTCTTTTATTGTTATTTATTTTTCTTTTACTTTTATTTTATTTTGTTATGTTTCTGCTTATTGATTAGAAATAACTTATTCTAGTATGGAAAAATGGTTTTTTTATTCTTTTTAGAGTTACCCCAAACAGGTGCCTACGTACCTGCTATTCAGGATCAAACAAGCCGTAGTTCGCTTTTTATAAAAAGCTTTAGTGGGTTAGTTAATTTTAATTATGAAAATACCTCGAATTTACGTTTTTATCATTTTAGTATATTTTTGGGAAAAAATCTAAGCCAAAGCTTGACTATTTTATTTTATTTTATTTTTTTGAAAAAAATTAATTTAAGAAAAAACCAATTTTTGATTTATTTAAGAAAATGATTTTTTTAAGTGATAAAAATTATTTTTATTTCCCTATTATTAACCTACCTCTAATTATTATTATTATTTTTTATATTATTATTTTTATTTTTTTATGTTATTTTGTCTACTCTAAACATAAAAATAAAAATAGTCTAAATTCTATCATTTTTCTTAATATTATTTTTTTTTTCATTTTTTTGAATTGTAAATGAACAAACAAACAAATAAATAAATACAATAAATAAATAAATAAATAAAAAATAATGAAAAATCCGACTTACCTAGATCTGGTTACGATGCGTGGGTCGAGTTAAACTGGGTCGAGTCAAGTCGAATCGGGCGGCCGTCAAAGGTCCTCGCAAGTAGCATTTCAGCGTCCATTTTTGTCGATCAGGTGGTGTTTCCAACGTTTATGAGGACGAGGGACTCGATGGTGGTGGTGGATTTCTCCTAAAGCTTCTCCAAGTGGTGGTTCGAAGTGGTGGTCGACGGTCGTAGGTCGAGTGAACTCTAGCGGCTTTGATCTCTCTTAGTTTCTCTCCTTTCTCTCTTCCGATTCATGCCTTTGCTTCCCCACATCGTGCTCTATTTATAGACACCAGAAATCAAGCTGGATAAGCTTGGATTTTCTCCGATTGGGGCAAATCAGATTTAGGTTGAAAAACACATCTCCGATTTGTTTCAATTCGTGTAAATTTTGGATTTTGTTACGATTTTATGCTAATTGGATGATGTTTATCTTATTTTGGTTAAAGATTTAGTGAATTTGTGTAAAAAATCGAATCAAAACAGCCGAAATTCGAATTTTTCCTCACTAGTGACGATCTCGGACGAAGGGAGGAGACGATCATGAGCCCGATGCGTGCGTTCGCGTCACCCAATTAGCTGCTGACACGTGTCTTGGGGAGAGAAAAAATTGCAAAACGCAAATTTGCTTCCCCTGCATTTCGAACCCCTGACCTCTCACCCTCGCGCGCACCCGAGTCCATGGCTTAAACCAGCTGAGCTAGCCCACTTCTTAGTTTGCTGGTATTCAAGCGTGATTGCTTCTAGTGATGGTCAATAAACTATTTCTTGGATGGTACCTAACTGGCGGACCACCGAGTTTGGATGATAACCTATACATCTGCTGATACCGATTAGAGGAACAGCCTGAAGGTTTCTACAGGTTATGATGACTTTGTTGCAGCAACTCCATCTAGCTGTTCACAGGATGTTGTCGGCACTGAAAATCTTGAGCACTTTCACTCAATTGTGGCTAGTAAGGTCGTCGGGTAGCTTTATCTTTTCTATGCAGGAGTCCACAAGGTCCACTTGTTAGGCTAAAGATTTCCGAACCAGGTTCAACCTAAAACATTTGAGGTGGCTTACAAAGATGAGGTTAATATTTGAGCAGAGGATCCTGTGGCCTTTCCTCTTGACAAAGTTCAAGTTCTGGATCTGTTTAGCTAGTAAAGCCGGGATATAGGATTTCCCTTCCAAAAATTGGGCTACCATCTCTGCGACTCGGTAGTGGATGTAAAAGATCCTGATAGGGAAAAGTATGGTGGCGAAGGCTGTCAGGATGAAAGTATTCACCCTCCTCTGTTTGTAGCTCTTGGGATCTCCGCATAACATGTCTTTCCTATTCCAATCATCTTCCCGAGTTATGAACCAGGCTTCTAACTCGTCCATCCGTATACAATATATATTATAGTTTGCTAAGGCCTTGTTGATTGCTGTCTTGCTTATACCAAAAAGTTTACTGAAAATACCGGTTGACCTAGCCTCAAGATCTGGCACATATTCCTCGCTAGTTAGTGATGGGGCTTGCAAAATTTGAGTGTATTCTTCTAAAGTGGGAGTGATCTTATGTGGCCCAAGAAAGCTGCGGGCTCGATTTCCAATAGATGGAGGATAGCCCGTATCAGAGGTAAGTTCATTTCCATCTTCATCAGTGAAAAGATGGGCCCTATCTTTTGTTGGATGAAGTCCTGCTCTTTGGGGTTGTACAGAGTAAACCAATGGTTCAGTACCAACTTTGGATCCAGAGGTTTGCAAACCCAGATCTCTTTGCGGAGGAAGCGATCGATTGTAGAACTAGCCATCTATTATAATAGAAGTCTCCAATTACAAAAACTTTTTACAAAGTACTAATAATGTTATTACAGGGAAATGTATCTAAACTCTAGGAATGGAACAAAAGCATTACATCATTAATCAATTGCCAGCCCATGACTTCATGTATGTAGATAAGTGGGTTCTAACAGGTCCCCAAGCTCTATGGCCTTCTGCATTCTTGAAGAAATGGATCTCGGGCCATATCGAAGTGTTGGGTGGGGTGGCCTAATCAATCCCGAACGATGATCATATCACTTCGCCCGAAACTTACACAATGGCCCCCCGTCTTAGGGTCCTAAGATAGCTTAGGTTTGACCGTATCTATTCACACGATTACATGCATGTAGACTCAACGGCAGGAAAAAAAATACATAAACCTTAAATTTCATTAAATCCCTGAAAAGTTAGCATCAGTAGTATAACAATTAAGGGACACTTTAGAAGTGGTGATTTCTAAGGATTCGAGTGGCTAGCCTACTAGGGAAATCCCTAGTAGAGTCGCCATCTTGTTGAGTCTAATTTTTTATTTTTTTTTATTTTCATTCCTAATCCGATTTATACTAGACCTTATGCTCATCTAATATAAATTCTCGACTTGAATTAGGAATTTTGTCTTATTTTGGAGTCACCACCCAACTGAAGTTGGGAAAGATTATTGAATTAGAATTAATTGAGCAGATTAATCCTAATTTGGACAACTAGTCAACGAGATCACCTCTTTTCATTTTTATAAAAGAGGAAAGGGAAAACCAGAGTTTTTGGACTCAAGGGTTAACCTATTAAAACCTTAAAGTTACCATCTTATTCTTCTGAAATCTAAATCATATCCTAATGTCTTTTATTGTTATTTATTTTGTTTTTACTTTTATTATTTTTTTGTTGTGTTTCTACTTATTGATTAGAAATAACTTATTCTAGTATGGAAAAATGGTTTTTTTTTTTATTCTTTTTAGAATTACCCCAAACGGGTGTCTACATACTTGCTATTCATGATTAAATAAGTCGTAGCTCACTTTTTATAAAAAGCTTTAGTAGGTTAGTTAATTTTAATTATGGAAATACCTCGGATTTACGTTTTTATCATTTTAGTATTTTTTTTTTGGAAAAAATCTAAGCCAAAGCTTGACTATTTTATTTTATTTTTATTTTTTTGAAAAAAATTAATTTAAGGAAAAACCAATTTTGGATTTATTTAAGAAAAGGATTTTTCTAAGTGATAAAAATTATTTTTATTTCCCTATTATTAACTTACCTCTAATTATTATTATTTTTTTTTTATTTTTTATTTTTTATTATATTTTTTATTTTTTTATGTTATTTTGTCTACTCTAAACATAAAAATAAAAATAGTCTAAATTCTATCATTTTTCCTAATATTATTTTTTTTCATTTTTTCATTTTTTTTGAATTGTAAATGAACAAACAAACAAATAAATAAATAAAATAAATAAATAATAAAAAAATGAAAAATCCGACTTACCTAGATCCGGTTACGATGCGCAGGTCGGGTTGAACCAGGTCGAGTCAGGTCGAATCAGGTAGCGATCGAAGTTCCTCGCAAGTAGTGTTCCGATGTCCGTTTTTGTCGATCAGGTGGTGTTTCCAACGTTTCTGAGGACAAGGGACTCGATGGTGGTGGTGGATTTCTCCTAAAGCTTCTCCAAGTGGTGGTTCGAAGTGGTGGTCGATAGTCGTGGGTCGAGTGAACTCCGACGGCTTCGATCTCTCTTATTTTCTCTCCTTTCTCTCTTCCGATTTGTGCCTTTGCTTCCCCACATCGTGCTCTATTTATAGGCACCAGAAATCAAGCTGGATAAGCTCGGATTTTCTCCGATCGGGGCAAATTAGATTTCGGTTGAAAAACACATCTCCAATTTGTTTCAATTCGAGTAAATTTTGGATTTTGTTACGATTTTATGCTAATTGGATGATGTTTATCTTATTTTGGTTAAAGATTTAGTGGATTTGTGTAAAAAATCGAATCAAAATGGCCGAAATTCGAATTTTTCCTCGCCGGCGACGATCTCGGACGAAGGAAGGAGACGATCATGCACCCGATGCGTGCGTTCGCATCACCCAATTAGCTGCTGACACGTGTCATAGGGAGAGAAAAAATTACAAAACGCGAATTTGCTTCCCCTGCATTTCGAACCCCTGACCTCTCACCCCCGCGCGCACCCGAGTCTATGGCTCAGACCAGCTGGGCTAATCCACTTCTCAGTTTTTTTTTTATTTTCGTAATTTACATATAAGCAATGCAATTTTTATTATTTTTGTATTATTTTGAAATTCCAAAAATTTGTAAAAAATATTTAACTCCTTTTCTTATTTTCCTATCATTATTTTCCAAAATTGATATATTTTCCCTATTTATTTTATTTTTTGAATATTTTTGCTAAGTTAGAAGAAAAATTATAAAAAATAAAAAAATTGAAAATTGACCATTATTAATTATTAGGGTAAAAAATGGGGTGTTTACAGGTATGCACTGTACTGGATATTAGCTCACCCCTCGTGGTAATTTTTTTTTTTTAGTTGCAAATGATACATGGGAGATTGTAAGGTATGATGAAACCTTAGTAGAAACGAATCAGGATATAAAGGAGAATGTGGAGTACGTATATTATGACAAGTAGGATTCCGATGAGAAGAAATGATAATATTGAAAATTTTGTAATTGTGATTGGGATTATCATGTTATTTAAATTGTTAAAAGTTTCCGCTGTATTTAAATTGAGAAAATTAAACAGGAATTATGTTTGGGAGGATATACATTTCTTTAAATTTTTTTGGTATTATTAGAGTTTATGACTGCCTCCGTTATAGTAATTTAAGAAGTCCATTTATTATATTAAATAATTGAAAGATAATGTTTGAAAAATTATAATAATTAATTCTTTGCGTATTTTGTAGTACAGAAAATACGTGACAGGCCATAGCATACCTAAGTTTTGGAGTATTATATTTTCTTACCATTTGACCTAGAGGATTAAGAATAGCAATCTCAAACTTTCAATAGAGTCTGCAGAAGGGCTAAATAATATAATATGTAGTTAATAGGAATTTCCTAATATTACTACGGGAAAAAAAAAAAAAAAGAAAGCAAAAACACCTTAACCATTAATTTTATACAACAATGTCCCGTAAATTGAGAAAAGGAAAATAGAAAGAATCCGAATCGGACCAAAACCAACATGCAGTATTGGAGCCACACCACACATGCAAGCAGACCTTTTAACTCAGTCGAAATATATTCGAGCCTATCAAAGTTGGGACTGTCCTTCAATGTGATACCTAACACTGTTTGGAGTCCTCCTTTCCACTTTATTCCTTCCCAGTAGGTGATGGAAATGATGGAAATTTTGAAAGAAAGGTTCTCTGCGTAATCGTTGCTTCAAGGTCTACAGGATCAACGGTAGATATTCTCCAGCACCATGTGAGTGTGCACTAGGTTTTTCTCTCCTTTTTAGAGGGGCATCTTCTATTGCAATAGAAAGTGTTTGTACTAAAATTCGTTCTTCAATTCTTTCACTCAACAATTTGTTATTTGGAGAGAGGAGAATTTTATACATGTATCTATGCATAGACATAAGAATCGAGCCAAATCAGCCCAAACGCATCGATTCTTGGATTTAAAAAAAATAATTTGCGACTAATATAAAATTTTCTAGTTTCAAGCTGATTCATATAAATTAATGATTCACGAGTCAATTAGACTAGTGAATCAAATATAATATATATATATATATATATATATATATTTGGCTTAGATTTTGGTAATTTACTATATGAATCCATCTAATTGATAGATCCAATGCCAAGTTAAACCAGCGGTCGGTTTGAATCAGATTACCGATTTAATCCAACCCATCTCTTATCTTCATTCATGCATATGCTTATGTCTCTTAAAAAATATTAATATCGTAAATTTTTTTTTTCAAATATAGTATGAAAATTCTATATCAGGTAACTAATCGGTCTCACAAGTATCTTTTCGCATAAAAGATTAAGTTAATATTTTATTAGAGGAGAAACCCATCATAAATCTATAGGGTTTTTCAAAGCATGACCAATACCTGACCAGCAGGGACGGGCTCAGGAGGCCATGGGCCCCCAGCCCAGAAGAAGAAAATGGCTTAAGTAACATATTTATGTGTGACAGGTTATTCGGTTGGTTGGTCTTTTATCATTGTCTAAAGGCAACCTTAGCCCTTGCAAAAGAAAGTTACTTATGGAACTCATCAATTCTTTTCTTTTTTTTTTAAATACATATTTATTTGAAATTTGAATAACATCAACAGAAGTTATAGAACTATTAATACGCCTTCATCAAGTTCTTGATTTTTTTTCCCCATACCATATTCCTTTTCAACATACCATTCGCTTACAAATAATAAATTATTTCTATTTTATATATTTGAATTAATTCTTAATTTAAAAAGTGAAACTTAACATATCTATGGTTTATGTCAAAGATATGTATCGTCTACTCTACTTAATTTGTTAGCAAAAAAAAAAAAAATCTTTTTATTGATTTACTATTTATTCTTCTTTTATTTTATTTTATTTTATTTTTTATAAAAAGCAATCAGTTATAAATGGTATTTACAAAAATATCTCCCATGATCAAGAGTCACAATCCAATATTGAAATATAAACTTTTACTATCGTCATCACAAGCCTGTAGACATTACTGGTTGTATCATTGCACTCATCTACAAGACTATAACAAGATTAGAAAGAAATGTTGCTCATTAATTGTCTTGTAATTTACGTAGAAAGGAATATTACTGAAAAGATTTATACAGATTCCATCAAAGACATATTTTACGATATAAAAGATTGATATACAATTTTATTTTTTTAATTTGGCATTTTAAGGTCATATATTTTCCTTTGCATAATAATGTTATGAAATTAGTGATTTTGATAATATTGCTTTTGGCCCCCCATCTTTTAATTATGTGTCCATCCTTGCCAACTAGTGTCCTTGTAAGATACTTGAAACCCATCCGATAAGTTAATTCAATTCAGGTAAAACAATTTAAACACTCTTGTTTCTATATATCCTTAAAAATTGATGATTTGAGTAACAGCAAAATGTTGAAATCTATCAAAAAAACAATAATCATTCTTTCATCATTAAAATACATTCAAGTTGGAGTTCTTAACCAAATCAAATTCCCCATCACGGATTAAAATTAAAAAAAAAAAAATGTCACAAACACTAAATGGAAATATCCTGTTGAATCATTACAATATTTGGTCACTGTAAGGAGAAAAAATTCAATAGTATTGATACACCATATGTTTAAATAAATGGTATATAAGTACTAATAATATTTAAATATATAATATTGATAGTGTATATTTTTTTTAAAAAAAAAGCTAACAATTATATTTTTATATATTACAATTTTATTAATATTTATACACCACTAATCCATTTATGTGATATATTAGTATTATTAAAACTTTTTTATACTCCAGGTGCTACTTATAAGTTATGACCCAACCTATCTGTACCCTTTAAGTAGCTCCTTGACCTTTTTCTCTTTGCATAAACATGATATATTGGAACCAATGTATAGTACTACATGCAGTTTTCTATGTCAAACCAAAGTTGTCCAAGGGATCTAACAAAATTGAGCCAAGGTGAAAAGGCGTTAATCTCCACTTAAAAATTCAAAGTAGTACTTTTCAGCTTGAGCAAGACTGAAACTATCTGTAGTTTCATTTTGAAACCATTAGGCTTACACACCAATTGAGTCCCAATTCGAAACTACAAAATCCAAGTTGATGTATCTGACATAGACATAAGTAACTTCGTTTCAAGCTAGCAAGCTTGATGTGGCGCTCATAAGTCATGCCAGTCCAACAATGATTTAAAGGTAAACAACTCAATCACTTCTTAAATGTTTTGAGTAGTTTGATCTCCAACAAGTTCTAGCGAGATCGGAATTTAATTCAAGTAAATATTTATCCAAATCAAATAGTTTGCCAGCCAAGCTTGACTTGTTTTTACAAGTTCAAGTAGTTGTGAGTTGCTATTGACTTGCTTATGCCCCTAGCTTGGCCTACATAAATTTCCTTTTAAGATTCAATGCATTCCTTGGCAACAAATGTAACTATCATCCAAGCTTAGGAAGCAATTGAAGTCTAAGTTGAACAAGTCAGCACCAGTTCAATCCTGGCTGGAGCTTTATGGAAAGTCCCCACAAGTCAGGATCCAATTCCAAGTGGTCATGATACTGTGTATTACAGTACAGTGTCACGTTGTCATCAACCACTTGCGCCTTGAATAATTAAACTTTCGACTGGAGATCATGCTACAGCAATGTCAGTTACGTATAGCGACTGTATACGCAACTTGGTTGGAACATATAGATGAATGGTGGCAGCACATCCTAAGTTCTACGACGATGAACACAGCAGACGAAATGTTTACCTTAAGTACTAGGGAGACCAGGCTGAACTCTTTTGCAGGTTGCCCCCATGTTTTAGTAGAGTCAGGGACGATTGCTCTGGCTGCCCCCATGCAATCTGCTTGTAATTGATAAGACCCGGGGATAGAACAGTAGTACTAATGCAACACTCAAACTCTAAAGAAATGGAAAGGACAGCCACACAATAAGATTGTAACGATGGAAGTGAGATTGTATGGTACCTGAGCAAAGGCTCAACCGGAAAGAAGAGGTCTCCGCAACCAACTCTTCTGGAAAATATTCCCTAATCCCTTTCTCTCTAAAATATATGCTATTTATATTGGAGCTACATGAGCCTCGCCAGCCTATTAATATGTGCCACGTCAGACTCCAACACCATTCCTACTACAACTGACTTCTACCAAATCAGCACCCACCTTAGCCTACACGCACTACTACTACTAATTGATATAATACACAAGCACACCACCACATACCACACATATAACATGTAATACACCACCACTAACCCCAACACAAAACAAACATAATACACAACACTACCCCTGCTAATCCTCTACCTCCCTCCTCCAATACACATTTAACAGAGGAGCATCCACCTTTGGAATCATATCAATTGCCTCCCCCAAAAAATTGTCCTTGTCCTCAAGGACAGAGATAGAAATTGTAAGTTGAAGGCAGGGGTATCCATCAATGACGCATCTAACAAAGATTGGCCTTGCCATTGCACCAACACTTGAGGTACCTCCAGCATCCCCTCTCGCCAAAACCAACGACCCAAAATTAACACCAGAAGACATTTCGATTCCTCAATTTCCATAAACAAGTCCGATGGAAGATTTGGAGTAGAAGTGAATGTTCCAATAGCTTTCTTAAGAAGGGAGACGTGAAAAACCAGATAAATGCGACAATGAGAAGGAAGACTTAATTTATAAGCCACTCTTCCAATTCGTTCGATGATCTGAAAAGGCCCAAAGAAATGAGGAGATAACTTGGAAGAAGATTTGGTATTTATATGCAGCTGTTAGGAAGGCCGCAACGTCAAGAAAACCCAGTTGCCCATCAAAAATTCCACATGTCACTGATGTTTATTAGCATTCCTACAATATAAAGATTGGGCATGAAGTAAATTCTACCGAAGCTGATGAAGAACTGCATCACAAGTCCATAATGCATCCTGTAACCCTTGATGTCACACTTCCTGGTCAACAAAGGAACCTATAATTGGTGGAGGTCATCCATAGACAAATTCAAATGGAGTCATCTTAGAAGTCATATGGTAGGAAGTATTGTAATGAAATTCAACCCAAGGAAGCCAAACCCCCCACTGTTTAGGTTGATCACTAATGAAACACCGGAAATAGCATTCCAAACATCTATTTAAAACTTCAGTTTGCCCATTAATTTCAAGGTGATATGCGGTACTAAAGTGGAGGAGAGTACCTTGTAGGCGAAATGATTCCACCCAAAATTTACTGACAAATGTTGGATTACGATCACTCACAATAGTCTTTAGTATACCATATAGACGAACAACTTCCCGAACAAATAATTCTGCAACACTCTTAGTTGTATATGGATGCTTTGTAGGAATAAAATGACCATATTCGGATAGCCGATCCACTACGACTAGCACTACATCAAACCCTTTAGATCGCGGAAGTCCCCCAACAAAATCCATTGAAATATCTTCCCAAATAGCCTCCAATATAGGTAGAGGACATAAAAGTATAGCAGGAGCCAATGTTTGATATTTTTGTCATTGACAAATAGCACAGGCTACGACAAAATCCACCACATCTTTTTTCATTCCAATCCAATAGACATTGGAAGCAAGACGCCTATAGGTGCGAAGGAATCCCGCATGTCCCCCGACCGGTGAAGAATGGAATTCATGCAAAAAAAGTTGTGGCCATTTAGATTGGACGGGCATAACTAATCTTCCGCGATAATATAAAACGTCATTCTCCAAATGAAATCCATGCCCCGCCGACTCTCCCTTTCATAACATTTGAATTTTCAAAGCTAAAATAGGATTAACCTCAACTGCCACTTGGATTGTGGTCAAATCAGTCCAGACAAGACCCGAAACTATTGCTAACTCCAATTCCTCATACATCTTGGAAAAAGCATCAGCAACGATATTTTCAAGCCCTCGTTGACACTGTACCTCAAAATCATATCCCAGTAGTTTAGAAAGCCAATTTTGCTGATCCTGAGTAATAATTCGTTGTTGAAGCAAATGTTTAAGCCTCTTTTGATTCGTCTTAACTATAAACTTCCTCCCCAGCAAATATGGTCTCCAATGCTGAATAGCCAACACCAAAGCCATAAGCTCCTTCTCATAAGTGGATTTAGCCAATGCTCGATCGGAAAGAGCTTTACTAAAATAGGCAATAGGACGACTGTGCTGTTGCAAAATAGCTCCCAATCCCCGTCCCAAAGCATCACATTCGACAATAAAAGTTTGGGGAAAATCTAGCATGGCAAGAACAAGAACTGTAACTAATGCATCCTTCAGCCGAGTAAAAGCAATTTTAGCATCGTTGGTCCACCCAAAACCATTTTTCTTCAACAAGTTGGTCAATGGTGTCACAATCTTTCCATAGTCTTTAATAAACTTCCAATAATATCTCGATAAACCTAGAAACCCATGAAGACCTTTAAGAGTAGTAGATCTAGGTCAATCAAGGATAGATAGAACTTTAGCCAGATCTATTGCCACTCCTTTAACAAATATAACATGCCCCAAATATTCCAATGTTGCTTATCTAAACAAACACTTCTTCTTATTAGCATAAAAATGTTGCTACCTTAAAATTGCTAACACTTTTTGTAAGTGTTGAATGTGAGAACCCAAGTCAACACTATACACTAAGATGTCATCAAAGAACACCAATACAAAGTGTCGTAGAAAGGCTGAAATATGTCATTCATTATAGCTTGAAAAGTAGTTGAGGCATTTGTCAAGCCAAATGGCATGACAAGAAATTCATAATGCCCATGGTGAGTTCGAAATGTAGTCTTATAGACATCCTCCAAAGCCATCCGAATTTTATGATACCTCGACTGAAGATCAATTTTAGAAAAAACACTAGCTCCAAATAGTTAATCTAACAATTCATCTTTTACTAGAATAGGAAATTTATTGAGTATGGTTACCTCAATAAGAGCTCGGTAATCAACACAAAACCTTCACGATCTATCCTTCTTTTTAACCAAAATCACCATACTAGAAAGGGTTGTTACTTGGCCTGATAATTCCCACTTCCAACATATCACGAACCAACTTTTCTATCTCATTTTTTTACACATATGCATATCTGTATGGACGTACAGAAACTGGCCCTTGACCATCCTGTAATGGAATGTGGTGATCCATTGACCGAATAGGTGGAAGTCCTTGAGGAGTCTCAAAAACATCCTCATATTCAGCCAACAAAGCTTCTAATGTTCTGTCGTGAGCACATTTATCCATAGAGTCTTGTTTATCCAACACCCATAACAAATTACACTCATTTGTATCCTCTAGTTTATGTAAAGATTTAAATGAGATAGGAAATCGATAAAGAGTAGGATCACCATGCAACACATACTTCTGTCCTAATCTCGCCACCTTGATAGTCATCTTAGTCCAATCAACCCATACCTCACCTAAAGTCTTCAACCATGCCATGCCAAAATAACATCAACTCCCCATAACTCCATCACATAACATTCTATAGTGGCTTCATAATCCCCAACTCTCATTTGAATATTATCATAATATCCATGAGATTCAACTTTATGGCCATCCCCTAATATAACTCAAAAATTACGAGTGTCCTTTAATGTTAGCCTAAGTTGCGTTACCAAAGCTTTAAAAACAAAATTGTGACTCACTCTACTATCTACTAAAAAAACCACAAGAGTAGAAACAAGAATACCTTGCATTTTCATGGTGCATGGTTCATTGAATCCCTAGATAGCCATCAATGATAAAGACATCAGTGGTTCTCCCGATCCAGATTGCCTACCCTCCCAATCATCTTCACCAATGGAATCTTCTTCCAACACCAACAACTGGAGGAACTTATTTGGACAACGGATGATTAGAACTAAAGGGCTTATCACACTTAAAGCATAGTCCCTTAGCCTTCTTATTGAGAAATTCAGCATGAGATAATGTTTTTAGCTGTGGGAACAACGTACACCCTCCTTAACCACACTAGAACCGAATGCCAATTGTGATTCCACACCAACATTCGTTTCTGTTTTCCTTGGCATCGAAACATTTTCACCAGGCATGCCAAACGATGCGTTCTTTATTCGTGATTCATCACTTCCCAAAAAATGAGGACTACAAGGCACTGATGGTCCCGAAGATGTTGTAGGTAAAGCAGCTCCCTAATACACATATCTAATAGTAAGATTAGGACGAAAATAATTTTGTCGTACCTCCCTTCAACCAACATTGCCTTATTCTGGTGCAACAAAAATTCCAATGTCATATTCTCTCTCTATTTCCTAGGCTAAATCCATCGCTTGTTCCAATGTCGACAGAGAGAAGGTGTCCACACGTATCTGAATGGAATCCTGTAACCCGCCCAAAAAAATCCCAATAATTGCATTTCCGACATAGCAAGTGCTTACGAAGTCAATGTTTCGAAATCCTCAATGTATTGAAAGACCGTTCCTCCTTACCGAAGTTGTGAAAGACTCTTGAAAGGATTAGAGGTCGTTTGACCACCATATCTCTTCATCATCTCCATTTTTAATTGTGATCAATCGAAATCAATTTCCCAATGTTGAAGCATTCAAAACCAATGGTTACAACGCCCACTCATACACATTGCTGATAACACCACTTTCAGATCTTCATGCATTCGCTATGCTACGAAATACTGTTCTGCCAGCATGATCCAATTAAAAGGATCCACCCCGTCGAACATAGGAATAATCAATCGTGATGCATTCAAACGAAACTCGTCATCTAATTGTACGTTGCGGTTGTCACCATACTGGAAGTCAAAACTAAGTTCAACATGTCGAACTCCTTTCGAATGTTTTCCTCGATCCTTCACCAAATTAGAACTTCCTCCTAAATTGACTCTCGTGTCCTTACTCAACCAAATATCCTCAAGTAATTTCTACATTCAATCAATCTTTCCTGACATAGTAGAAACCTCTCCAAGCATTGATTTCTGCTCTCCATTCAAGGAAACAAGATGATGTTGGATAGAACAGTAGTACTAATGCAACACTCAAACTCTAAAGAAATGGAAAGGATAGCCACACAATAGGAT
This sequence comes from Laguncularia racemosa, assembly GCA_037954665.1. NCBI lineage: Eukaryota > Viridiplantae > Streptophyta > Magnoliopsida > Myrtales > Combretaceae > Laguncularia > Laguncularia racemosa. Next base: position 2,224,216 of record JBBMOL010000068.1, read on the forward strand.
TGTACTGACGGAAGTGAGATTGTATGGTACCTAAGCAAAGGCTCAACGGAAGAGAAGAGGTCTCCACAACCAACTCTTCTAGAAAATATTCTCCTAATCCCTTTCTCTCCAAAATATGTGCTATTTATATTGGAGCTGCATGAGCCACGTCAACCTATTAATCCATGCCATGTCAAACTCCCGCAATAGAACACCATTCTTACTACAACTGACTTCTACCAGATCAGCACCCACCTTAGCCTACATGCACTACTACTACTAACTGATATAATACACAAGCACACCACCACATACCACACATATAACACACATAACATGTAATACACCACTCCTAACCCCAACACGAAACAAACATACTACACAACACTACCCCTACTAATGCTTTACCTCCCTCCTCCGATACACATTTAATAGAGGAGCATCCACCTTTGGAATCATATCAATAATAGTACATTTTTGTTTTGAATATGACACAATGAAGAAACACGACCATTATAACATACACTACGCATCTTTTATATATATAATTTTGGAATCTTTTGTTCAAGAGCAATGCTCTTTTATGGAAATGATGAAACTTAAATAGCAAATACAACTGCATAATTTAATGTAAAACAACAAAATTCTTCATATTCATAATGTCTTATCCATACATTTTGCAAAGTTACTACCCTTTCTAAATGACATATTTCACAAGAAAACCATCTAGTTTGTATAATTATTAATTCAATTCTTAAGAATAGCCTTGCAAAGAGAATTGTCTTTGAAAAGAACAAGTTGTGTGAAACTACAGTCTGGATGGCATTCCTCCGGACACCACCAAGGTTTCTCCTGTTATGTAAGATGCATCATCAGATGCCAAGAAGGCAGCTGCAGATGCCATGTCCTCTGTGGTTCCTAGCCGGTTAAGTAGTGTTTTTTCTTCAATGACCCTTCTCTGCATTCCATTCCAATTAAAAATAAGTCTACAACTAGAGAATCTGTCATTAGAAGGAAAGAAGACTCACATACTTACAGTATCATCGCTTTTTGTGATAAAGTCAGCAAAACGGGTAGGTACAAAACCAGGAGCAATACAGTTCACACGAGTGTCGGGTGCCATCTCAGCAGCAAGGGCCTAGACCAAGGATGAACACCAAATTAGCTAATAAATAATATCATGCAGACAAGGTGCATTACCTTCTCACTCCATCGCATAAGCTCCTAAAATATGGTCTTTCAACTAACTGTAGCCTTGTTTTCAAGTAACCTCCTTTCATTTGCAGCATTGAGTGCACAAATTTTATTTCTATTTTTTGGGCATAATAATTCAATGGAGACAACGTGAAAATACAGATCTCTTGTATATTGAAGAGATCCTGAAGGACATGTGTAGAGCAAATAAAGCCCACCTTGGTAAGCCCAAGAAGAGCAGTTTTGGTCACTCCATACATAGACATGGATGACTGAGGCATGTAGCCAGCAATAGAAGAAATTAGAATCACAGATGAACCCTTCTGCAAGTAAGGTACTGCATCCTGCATTAAGATCAGTCATTCAGACCTTCATTATCAAACTAAAATAGTGTCATATCACTAAATAAACCATAGCTACCTTTAAAATGAGTATGGCAGATTTCACATTGATCTCCCATAACTTGTCAAGGACAGAATCTTGGGTTTGCAAAATAGGATCCACAGATGGATTGGCAGCAGCATTGGAGACGACCACATCTATTTTTCCATATTTCTATGAAAAAATCAACAAGTTTCTTTCCAGTCAAATTGAAATATCCCAATAAGAGATATCTAAGAGTAATTTACACCTTAAAACATTACACGTTGCATCCAATGGGATATTAAGAGAGGAAAAAATAAAAAGAAAAGCCCAGTGAAAGTAAGAAGAGAAGAACCCTAAGCTTTTACGATTTGTTTCTTCAATATATATAAATAAGCAACAATTTCCCAGAATTTATTGCATATATCTGAAGTGATCAGATGCAAAAGCTCGAAGGATAAAGTTGGAAAATTCAACGGAGGATGTTGACAACTAATCACCAGTAAGGCCCAAATAGATTATATGACAAGTAAAGCCTCTAAACTTGACCACAGCATCCATTCCCTAGAAACGTCTTTGCATGTTAATTATATTTTTATACAGGATACTTTACTCAGAATCGCAGTGGTTATTTCCATAGTATTGGGAGCTTGTATTGGAAAGGAAGAGTAAGATTCTATAACCCCATGAAATACACATGAATAGTAAGTACTAAGGCAACTAAACCTTAATAAAAGAATATAGTATGATGAATATTTCAGTATAGTTAAAGGCGAACGGCACACTCAAAGTACAATGTTGTAAAATCGCTTGATGCACAAAAATATTAATATTCAATAACCATGTTCACATTAGACTTATAAAAAACTATTCAAATAAATCTAATCATTATTATAATATGACTAAAACATTATAATATTTAATAAAGTATTGTTTTTCTTTTATGGCACGTTTAGTTGACTTCATAAGAATTAAATAGAATGGCTATTCCTCACCTGTAAGCCAATATATATGTTTAATTGGTGAAATGACACTTTCACGAAATTGTTATTACTGAAAAATGATAAATTACAATTCCTTTATAGAACTAAAGGAATAGATATTCTTTAATTTTTTATGACATATTTTCATATCTATTTATGAGACCTAAAAATAACTATAAGGAATAACTATTACTTTTCTATTCTATTCCTAAAGAATTTTAATTCTATTCCCACCTTATTCTAGAGGTGAGTCGGTAACTTTATTAAGATATCTACAATCCACCCATACCCTACTTGATGGGATAGGCATTAGGAGCCACGGGGCAAGTTCTAAGTATAAATTTTTTAGAATCTACTCCTACAAAATAGAGTACGGGTAAGAAGTCTTCCGACCTTATAACTACATTAGAACTTGTACTCCAAGATATGCAAGAGTATAGGTTTTGGGATACTTACTTACATTATAAAATATTATTAAATAATATTAATAAATGAACAGTAATTGACAATATTATAATTTTTTGGTAATAAATATTTTAGTAAAAAAGCTCCCGATAAAAAAAAATATCATAAGTCCATAAGTTACTAACCATAGACGGATAAACCTAATACTATCCCTCTTTTTCCTTATTCTTTCCCATTTTCCTCTCTAACTTTAGGTTTTCTATTATTTAACCTTATTTTTTCTTGTTTACTAAGTAATAAGATTACAAAACTTGAAATAATTAAAGTAATTTTTTTTAAATTTCACATATTTTATAAATTTTGCATATGAAAAACTTATAATATCACATATAAATTACTTTTTTAACATTATATAAACTTGAAATTTATAAAAAGAAAGGTAAAATTTACAAGTTCCACAAAGTATAATGTACATTGTAGGTTTTACAGAATACGGGGTGGTTCAAGGGTGGTATAGGGTAGTTTTCGATTCCAAAATTTAGGAACTTATATCTTATAGGATAAAGCACTAGTAGGGTATGCCCTATATCCGCTCACCCCTATCTTATTCCATCTTGTAGACTAAACATACCATTAGATATTCTTCGTACATGAGGGGGGTTTATACAAGTGTACAAATTGAACCATCACTAAGATAGTAGTCATATTTGGTGCCTCACAAAAAGCATTTGATATAGAAAGTCTTTACCTAGGAAGTGTAGTAATGGGTAGAAGGGCAGAAGTAAATAAAAGCTACTTTCATTTTATAGAAACAGCCTCAATTACAATCAGCAACTAGGGGTACAAATCACTACCGTCAGCTCAAATCAGTTAAAGGAAATAAACTCCAATTTTGGTTAGATGGTATTTTGTCCAAGTTCCAACATCGGGAGGTTATTCGTGTAAAAAATGAAAACATTCACACTTGGTTACTTGCCTGAACAGTCTTATCTATGAGATTCTTCCTTTGCTGCACATTTGATACATGACAAACTACTCCCAGCACATCAATTCCTTGAGCCTTGAGCTTTTCAGCTGCCTCATCGACATTTTTCTGAAATAATCAGGTTCAAATAGTTCAACAGAAATTTCCAGAGCAGTATCCATTCTTTCATTAAAATAAAGCTGGCCGGTGGGAGAGAATACATATAAATCCTTGAAAAGAGGTCTTTTTTTTTTTTTAAAGCATCATAAATGAAAACACTTTGATGAAGCTAGAAGTTTCAGAGTTAACTATCTCAGAGTCTTCACACTCATTTATATAACCTAGCTTAAGCAGGCACGTAAGTAACGGAAGCACACAGAAAGAAAATCCACAGACATCTCAGAAAACATGTCTTAACTACCATCTCACAGCTCAATCACCATAATACAAAGAGACAAAAATTTGAAAGGAAAGCAGAGCATCCAAGAGAGCAAAAGTGCAAAGCTTTAGCTTTTTGGACAGAATTTCAACTCTGTAACTGATCTGGAGAATATTGTTGAATTCAGTAATTGAGAAGAAAAACAAACTACAATTGCTTACTTGTTGCATATAGAACGCATAGTGATGATGGAGACGAACAGAGATGTAGCAGAAGCAAACAAGATGAAAGCTGTGATGTGAATGATCTGTTTTCTGTTACAAAACTAAAACTAACTTGTGCTCTGTACAAGATATTTATACTAGTCTGTTATGCGCTAATATAATATGTACACAGGCTGATATATAAATAAAATATAATTTCTACACCCCCTCCTCAAGTTGGCCACGGTAAAATACTCAACTTGGAAAACACAAACTTTAATTGAGTAGCACCAACAGACTTGGTCATGACATCAACTAACTGACAATGAGAAGGAACATGTTCTATCTTCAAAAAACCAGAATTGACATGATCTCGAGTAAAATGGATGTCGATCTTGATGTGCTTAGTGCATCCATGAAGACAAGGATTTTCAGCCATCACCTTTGCGGATTTACTGTCAATGAAAGTGTAATAGGAAGAGAAAAATGAACACCAAGATCTTGCAAAAGATAAGACACCCAAAGCAATTCTTTGGTAGTAGAAGCCATGCTCCTATATTCGGCCTTTGCTGAAGAAGTAGAAACCGTACTTTGTTTCTTTGTTTTCCAAGAAATTAAAGAAGCTCTCAGAAAAATACAATACCCTGTCAACGATTTTCTAACAACCCATGAAGCACCCCAATCAGCATCACTATAAGCATGTAGAGTAAAAGTATTAGACTAAGGAAAAAATAAGCCTTGATTAATGGTCCCTTTGAGATATCAAACAACATGAAGTGTTGCAGACAAATGAGTGGTCCTTGGTGAAGACACAAACTGACTGAGCTGTTGGACTAAAAATAAAAGATCAGGTCAAGTGATCATCAAGTATAAAAGCCTGCCAATTAATCATCTGTACATGCTTGGATCTGGAAGTAAATCTCCTGAATGATTGTCAAGAAGTAAACCTGCTGGAAAAGGAACAGGAGATGGTTTTGCTGCTGTCATACCAACATCAGACAAAATATCCAAAGTGAATTTTCGCTGATTAAGCATAAAACCAGAGTCCAATCTACAAATCTCAATACCCAAGAAAAATCTGGCGTCTCCCAGATGTTTAATGGTGAATGCTTCATGAAGATTTCGTTTAACTTCATTGATTTCTGCAAGAGATGTTCCTGTAACTAAAACATCATCCACATACACTAACAATGCTAGAAAACCATTTGAAGATTGCCTAGTAAACAGTGAATAATCTGACTTTGATTGTTGAAATCCAAGAGACATAATAAATTTGGAAAATTCCTTGTTCCATTGTCTTGAAGCTTGTTTAAGTCTATATAGAGACTTAACAAGTTTACACACTTGTCCTGAACCCGCTTGTGTATAACCATCCGGTGGATACATATAGATGTCTTCATCTATATATCCATGTAAAAAAGCATTGTTCACATCTAATTGATGCACATGCCCAAGTTTTATGAAAGCTATAGCCAAGAGAATGTGAACTGAAGTGAGTTTAGCCACCGGTGAAAAAGTGTGTGTATAATCAATGCCTTCAACTTGGTAACCTTTAGCCACTGGACATGTTTTATAACATTCTATAGAACCATCCTGCATATATTTCACCATATAAACCAACTTAGAACTAATTGCTTGCTTCCCCTGAGGTAATGTAGTTAATTCCCATGTCTGATTAGACTCTAATACCAACAACTCTTGATTCATTGTCTCAACCCAATTGGAATCTTGTTTTGCTTCTTGATAGTTTCTAGGCTCTTTTATTGCAAATACATTGGCTAAAGAAACCACATAATAATTGGGTAAATTTGAAAATGAACGTTCATGGAAAAGTGGATATGGTCAAGTAAAAGAAGAAGATGTCATAGCTACTGTTGATGTATTATTATGCACATCATGTATGTAGTCTTTAAGCCAAGTCAAAGGATGAGTGGATCTTTGAGACCTGCGAACAGGAATCTCTAAACTCTTGTATCGTTTTGTAAACCAGACAAGGAATTATTGATTTCTATGTGTGATATGGAAGGTGGAGAAGAAATATCCTCTGCTGAATTCTGATCAGAAAACAGAGGAAAAAAAGTAAAATCATCAGACCTAGAATGAATCTGTGTAAGATTTTGTTGGAAAGGAAAAATGTGCTCAACAAAATGCACATCTCAACTAATGAATAACTGCTTGGACCCTAGATCATAAAGTTTAAAGCCCTTTTGACCAGATGGGTATCCTACAAACATGCATTGTCTACTTCTAGTGTCAAATTTATCTCGTGATTTAGGATTAGTAGTTACATAACAAAGGCATCCAAAGATTTTCAAATGATTATAAGATGGTTCTTTGTTGTACAAAAGTTGATAAGGTGTTTTCCAATTTAGTGATTGTGTAGGCATCTTGTTGAGGAGATAAGTAGCTGTTAAAATACACTCCCCTCAAAATTTTTTTGGTAGGTTAGCATGAATTTTAAGTGCTCAAGCGGTGTCTAATAAATGTCTATGATTCCTTTCAACCACTCCATTTTGTTGAGAATTATACAACTGATTTTTGATGTAATATGCCATGTTTAGCAAACAAGTCTTGATATTTTTTGGACAAAAATTCACTCCCATTGTCTGTTCTCACTATTTTAGGAATGATATCAAATTGGGTTTTGGTATATGAAATGAAATAGGAAAGTATGGTAAGTGTTTGGGATTTATATGTCAATAAGAAAATCCATGTACACCTTGTCAGGTCATCCACTATGGTAAGAAAAAATTTAGGACCAGAAATAGAAGTCATGCTATAAGGTCCCCATATGTCAACATGAATCAAGTCAAAAGCATGCAATGAACGAGACGATCTAGAAGGAAAAGGTAAACGATGAAATTTTGTAAGCAAGAAAATTGGACAAATTCAGTCCTTTGCATTGAGGCAAATGTTTGAGTTTTGACATTGACAAATGTCCCAATCTATTACATAATAGATTTAAGGACAAGTCATTATTAACATGAGCATCATTACAAAGTAAAGAAACTGTACTAAAGGAATTACAGAGTATATCAGAAGAATTGGATGTACAATTACTTAAACTTCATAACATAAAGTCCATTTTGTACATCAGCAATAGCTACTGTCTTCCTAGTTTTCAGGTCTTGGAAGTAACATTTGAAAGGATCAAAACAAGCAATCAGGTTAATGTTCAAGAGAAGTTTGTTTATTTATAAGAGATTGAAACAAAAATCTGGTACAAGTAAAACATTCATTAAGCACATATGATCATTTATTTTTATATTTCCAGCAGTATGTACCATCTTTTCTATTCCATTGGGTAGTCTTATACAAATAAGTTTGGCTAGTGTATATTTTTGAGTTAAAAGATGAGAAGGAGGGGTCATGTGGTCTGAAGCCCCTATATCTACAATCCAAGAGCTCAAGTTACTATCACTTGATGTAAAAGAAACAAAAGCAAGAACATTACCTGCAAAGGACACCAAAGAAGCATGTTGGGAAGTATCTTCCATTGGCTTTCCCTTAAGCTTCTTGACAACTTCATGACTATCTTTGAAACTAACTAAGATTCATTGATATTTCCATGTCCATCATGCTCTTCCAAAGGAGTATATGATGTAAAACCTGAGGAGTTATTCACCGATGCAACAATTCTATTTCCTTTCTTCTCTTTAGTTCCCCTATACCAGTCTGGAAAGTCAATAATCTCAAAATAATTCTCAATGCAATGCCCTGTTTTCTTGCAGTGAATGCAACTTATTTTTTCCCTGATTCTTTCCTTTTTTGTCTTTCTTATCATCATTCCAGATTTCTTGTAATTCCTTGCAAGAAATGCAACATTATCTTCACTCAAGGAACTGCCAGTAGTGACTTGTTCTACATCTCAATTTGGTAGACTAGATAATAGGCTTTGTTCACTGATAGCAGAGGTTCCATGGATAATACCTGATTTCTTGTATTTTCATACATTTCATTGAGTCCCATCACAAACTGAACAAGTTTGTTCCTATTATCTAACTCCAAAAGACTCTGAGTTAAACAACATTCACAGCATTCCATAGCTTTACAGGTACATTGAGGTATTTCACTCAAATTACTCAATTCATCCCAAAGCCTCTTCAACTTGCTAATGTACATCGTCACACTGGCATTTCCTTGTTTAAAATTCACTATCTCACTTTTAATTGAAACAAGAGAGGTCCATTCGACAAACCAAACCTTTCACAAATGTCTTCCCATAACTTCTTAGCAGACTTCGCATATATGAAACCTTCTGAGATGTCTTTAGAAATCGAATTCAATATCCAACATCTGACCATAAAATCACATCTTATCCATTTCTGTTCATTTGGTGAATTAGACTCAGGTTTTACACATGAACCATCTATAAACCCTATTTTTTATTTCGCACCATGTGCTAGTTTAATCAACCAATTCCAACTAAGAAAATTGGTACCAGTGAACACTACATTTGTGATAATGGTTCCCAGATTGTCAAATCCTGACAAGTAAAGAGGATCATTGTAAAAATTCTCAAGATTCATGTTGACATTATTCGCTACAGTATTCGCCATGTAAAACTCAGAAACGAAGAACAAATGAAATGAACTACACAAACAATTTTTCCTAACCACACTTTGGTTCCACGTTGAATTCAGTAATTGAGAAGAAAAACAAACTACAATTGCTTACTTGTTGCATATAGAACACATAGTGATGATGGAGACGAACAGAGATGTAGCAGAAGCGAAGAAGATCAAAGCTGTGATGTGAATGATCTGTTTTCTGTTACAAAACTAAAACTAACTTGTGTTCTGTACAACATATTTATACTAGTCTGTTATGTGCTAATATAATATGTACACCGGCCGATATATAAATAAAATATAATTTCTACAAATATGCAGATCATTAGCTCTGCTAATTCATCCACATTGACAGAGTATGGCTTATACAGGCATGGAGTGCACCATAGAGCTTTGATTTTTCTGACAAACCAAAATCTGAAGATACCCAACATAGTCGTCATTTGTACATGCAACTGTGCAAATCTATGTACATTGAAATTCTGATTTCTGGACAAACAAAATTCAAAACAGAGAAAATTTCTTCTCTAGTGTCCCTCAAAGATATTTGAGTCAGTTGAATAAATTGAACTTCCATTTTTTTTTCCTTCTTCTTTGGGACAATAAAACGGGGGATGAAAAGAGAACAAAGATGTGACATTTCTCAACAGGACACTATTTACATGCCCTGACCGTAATTCCTTATAAACCACTGTAAATTGGACCCCCTTAGTGCACAACCTCGCATACATGATACGTTGACATAACCTAGCAAAGATTGAAGCTCGAAACTCCACAAGCTTCTCACCCATTTGCTGAAATCCAAAAGAATGGAAACTAACGAATCTCATTGAAAGACCTAACTCAGTAAAGCATTACGCTACTAAAACCTTCGAGCTTAAGAGAATGTCTCCCTCCAAAACAATACCAACCCCCCACTCTCCCCCCCCCCCAAAAAAAAACCCTTTAATTTCATATCCTAGAAGACAAAAACTAGAAGCTACTCAAAAGGTCTTTCCTATTCTCGTTCTCTCATCCTGATTTACATATAGAACTCGACGAACATACAACATGTCTTGAAATCGTAGAAATTATCAAAGAGATAAATAAAACAGCTATACACACTTAATTTCATTTTCGAACCTACATATACATTCACCCTTTGCATCGCGAAGACGACGATTAACAGCCTCATAGCACTGAAAATGAAGTAATGACTGAAAATAAAGGGAAAATCGAAGAAGAGAAAAACGAATACCGAACCTGTTTACGAGAAGAAATCACGACGGAAGCGCCTTCGAGGCCGAGACGCTCGGCGATAGCGAAACCGATGCCTTGAGTGGAGGCGGTGACGATCGCTACCTTGCCGACGAATCTATTTACATTCGTCTTCTTCATCTTATCCATGGTAAACGGAGTTTATCTTCTTCGTTTTGTTTTTGCAATTACCATGAAGCGAGCGTGGGATTTAGATATAGCAATTAGTCTATGATTTAAATACGGGGAAAATTACAATGTAGCTATCAATATTCAGTCAAATTCAAATACAGAATCCAATTAAATCTTCAAAATGTTAAAATAAAATATTAAGATTTTGCTAAGTAGTTTAAATACATAATTTATCTAAACTACTTTAAATACCATAAAATTCAAGCTTAATTCCATAAATTATATAATGATTTAAACTTAATTTGACTCAAACTAAATTTAAATAGTTCGTTTGCTAATTAAATTTTATTTATTTTATAATTAATTTTTTAAAATTTATTTTTTTATAATTAATTATCAAAATTTTACTTATTTTTGTAATTAAATATCTTATCTAAATACTATAAATAAGTTTAGTTTATAGATAGTAAATTAATATTTTAATTCTCAAACAGTTAATGACAAAACTTAATAAAATTTAAATACTAACAATTTATTCACTTCATTTAATAAAATAAGAAGAAAATTAAATTATAATTCAATAAAAATATAATAAAGTTATAACAACTATCTTATGCTTATTATATTATTTAATTATACTAAAAATAATAATTAGTAGTAAAAATAAAATATTTATTATATCCCTATTAATAATAAATATTTATTATATAAGTATTTCTAATATTTCTAATACAACAATATTTATAAAAAAAATGATAAATAAATATGTGAATATTACTTTATATAATTATAATATTTAAAATATAAATAAATATCAATTATATAAAACAAAAGGACAATGGAATAACCTTTTTCAAAATCAACGTATAGTAAACATCGTATTTTTAGCCGCATTGATGTGTAGGCTTGCATGATTGCGAAGAGAGCGGGAAGTCGTCAGGAAGTGCAAAAGGGCAAGTCAACAAATCCCTGCCGGAGTCACGACAAATGATAATGAGCTGAACCTGATCGTTGTTTTCCAAGAAATTCATGCACCATCCGTATAACGACTCGTTACACGGTGCCGGCTGGCGTCCTACTTCCGTTTTTTTTTTAAGTTTAAAAAAAAAAATCAAATTATTTTCTTTTAAATTTAAAAAAAATTACGAATTAAATCAAATTGTAAAAAAAATAATAATAATAAAAATCTAGAGTATATAGAACCAAAAAGAAAAATTTCATGTTAATTATTTAATGTTTCCTCTTCTTTAGTTTTCGCCGAGCAATTTATTATTTTTTTATTTTGAATTTTCACTCAATGACTCATAATAAAAATAGAATTATCTATAAATAAATAATAAAAATTTCTTAAATATATTAAATAGATATTAAAAATAATGAATTATAAAAAGTAAATGTATCAAGAATATATGTTTATAATAAGAATATGTGCCAAGTACTCTTTATAATTTATCCTGCTATCACTATTATTTTATTTCATGGCATTAAAAAATGTACTTGTTGGCGTTAGCTTAATAATTTCAATTTGGGATGATATTATAAATCATAGTAGTATTAACTTTTCAATATTTAATTCTCTAATCTTTATTTAACCTTTTCAAATAATTTTTTTGTTCAATGCATAAATCAATTGCTATCATAACTTGCTAAATAAGATTGTGAGTACTATGCTAATATTTTTAGCACTATAAAAAATAATGGAGAGACCTTTATGGTCAAAGAAAATAGATATACAACATTTAAATGATTCTTTTGAAATATGGGGAATTGGATTGAATTTTTTTCTTAAATATACGAATAGGTATAACTTATAATAACATTTTTAAGATTTTATCATTTAAGTTAAGGTTGGCTAGAGGTGAGTCCGGCTCGATTTGACTCAATCCAACCAATACTAGCCAGTTGCAAAGCCCTTAAATGAAAAACCTAACTGGCCAATTTGGAGCCGACTCAATGCTAGATCTTTAGACCTAATAGTTTTGATGGGTCTCACTTATGGCTCTCAAACTCATCAAACTAAGTATTAACTTTCTTTTTTTCTCTTTTTCATAATTATCCCATCGTGATATTTTAAAATACTAATAAATCACAACATACAATTGATTAGTTAGAATTATTTCATTCAAGTGGAATAATAGTTAATATCATCATTATTTAGGATAAAAATACATATATTGGAGTACTACTCCCTTTATGGCAAAATATAAATATGCTGAAAATATCAAGATATTACAAATATTCTTATATGAAAAAATAACAAAAGAATATAAAGAGGACACTAAAGTCTACAAGTTGTTGTTGTGTAATGTTAATGTTTTCTAACACATTATAAAATTTTATAAGTACTCTTATAACTCATATCCATTAGTATCCTTTTTATGTGGCCCTACTCCTATATATTAAATTAAAATAATCATTCTTCCTTTTTTTTTGAAATTTTGAGAGGTTGAAGAAAGTGATCGACATTAAGTGGAATATAGAAAACAAGAATAGGAGATAGAAGAGGATGAAGATTCCTTTATTTTTTCACTTATTTCAATTGTGACATCACAAAGTACTTCCGATTTTTGAGATATGCATATAGGAAATTTTTAGAGCTATGGCGCTACCTACATCAGTTATGTGTAGGTAATCAACGTCCCTCACTTGCATGAAATATTTGTCACCTGATTTGCTTCCGTTCAATTAATTGCTCAAAGTTTAGCACTAAGTAAGTCTTCATCAAATAATACAAATGTTTAGGAAAGTGACTAAACTGAAATAGATTAGGTAGTAGATATTTCATGTAAGTTGAGGCTAGTGATAACCCATACCTAATCAATGCAAGTAGTAATGTTGAAAGAGATGGTAATAATGTTCACAATACATATTTAACTCTGAATATTATCTATGTATTTTTAAAGCTAAGAAGTACTATATTATGCTAAAGGGAAATCAACTTTACATTAAAGAAATTATGGCATTCTTCTTTCTCTAATTCTTGATTTCTATAGTTTACTTGATACCAATCACTTGCTTGATTACTTGAAAATTAAAGAAAAAAAAAAGACGATCGAATTAGCACCATGGAAGGATATGCCAAGTTCTATTGCAATAACTATGATATAGAGCTATTGAAAAATTTAATAATATATGAAAAATATAAATATAAGAGATGATTTGAAAGAGAAAGGGAAAGATATGCACAAACTTTTCTAAGAAGGGGTGTGTAACATAACTTTTGTGTGTGTGTTTGTATGAATGAGAGTAAAAGAACTAAGCAAGGCTCAATTTATAGGTAGACAATTGAGTTTATATTGATGCTTTTTTTTTTTTAATTTTCAGGGGCAACATATCAATTTGAAATGAGCAAATGAGGGATTGTATGCAAGTGAAGGTTGAAAATTTACAAATGTGCTTGCTAATTTTTTCTTTTATTGTGTGTTTGTAAGACCTATTTAGACTCCATTAAGTCCATTAGGTTTGGGGGCATAACTTGCCATTGACTTGGGATGTACCCCAGTAAGCCAAGTTTGAATTGTAGATTGTGAGACAAATTATAATCAATGCATAAGCTATCTAAGGTTAGTAATTAAAATTTCAATGGCATCCTTCAAAATGAGAACTACCCATACATAGGGAGCAAATGATGTATCAATATCACTTGATATTATTTAAGTCCCAAGACATACTCTTTAAAATGCTGTAATATCTCCTCCCAACACTAGTTAAAGAAAGAATATGTAGGATAAATTTGTTTCACATAAATCATTTTCCTTTTTTTTTTAATGTTTACAATGTATAAGGATGAAAAAGGTTAAATTATACGAGATATCCTTGTCGAATAATCTATCTTTATTTCTTTTTTTTTTCATTTCAAGACTCAATTTCTCATAAAGGAGTCAAATAGGCTCTTTACCACTTTTCGCTATAAGTGTTATTAAAGGTCAGGTTTTGAAATTAAAAAAAAAAAAAGAGGAAAAAAAAAGTGTAGAGAACCTATTTGGTATTAGGTTTCGCCTATATTCATTTTATGGACTGACTCGTTGGACCAGTGGTAAGGCTTAGGGAGTCAAGCTTATTTCTAAAAAGATATATTGGGGAGACTTGGCCTTATGGGTTCAAAACTTAGATAGCTAAACCAATATGTTTTGGGGGGTGGGGGTGGGGGTGTGGGCGGTGGTGCATTTCTTAGTAAGCTCATGTGAATAGAAAACTTATTTATGGGCTTGTGTCATGAGAAGCCCAATGAGAAACTACTATATTAAGGCCCATAAAAGGAATTACTTATGTTAAATCGTAGATGCATCTCGTCCACTGATTATCAAAAAGACCAAACAGATATCATGAAAGGTTTATCTCATTCATCAAACGATCGAGAATAAACTTCTAAATCTATATATAGATGCTTCATTCTTCTGATTTAACATTTAAAAAGTTTCACAAGAACATTGCCATGCTGTCGAAATCCTATTCTAGAGAATAGAGATTGAATAGTCAATCAAACAAAGAATGCTTGACTCCCGTTTAATAATAATGAATTTGTCACACATACCAAAAAGCTATTAAGATTACTTATTCCTTCCCCCCACCCTCTTCCTAATCACCTCCCTCTGTGTGCTAGAAAATTATGATTCCTCCAAGGTTATTTAAAGTGCTTGATCATGCAAGACTCATGTAACCAACATCAGCCACATACGCATAGATTTAAAATAACTATAATATATAGGTAAAAAAAAAGGTATGAAAATCTTAGTCCTTTCATTACTTTTTTTTTTCTTATAGTTTTTGTTTTATAAGCCACCAAATGGGAATAATATGATAAATTACATTAAGAAAATTAAATTTGTCAAGGTTTTGAAACTTAGACAAAAGCATAATTATAATGAAGAGGGTTTATATTCATTTTAAGTGCAAATTGAGGGTGTATGTTACAAGTGGTGCAAATTGAGGATAAACTTTACAACATCATTATATATAAGATGTTGCTAACTTTGTTCTATAATAACGTTAATATGTCATGCATAAGGATGATGTATGTTTGCTCTAACGAGCCAATAGATGATAAATATTACAAGAAATTGTGCATACATGGGACATATAATTGTCTTCAATTGCAAATAGAGGATGGACATATAATCGGGTTATTATAGTTATACAAGGAAGTTAATTGCATCCTACATGCGCCACATGTTGAAACATTTATCTTCAATTGACATCCTTAAAATGAACATCCTCCATTTGCACTAGGAAGCAAACAATGTCCTCTCCTTTGAAATTATCCTTCAAACAAAATTGTTAATTGATTTAATAAGAAAAAACCAACTTGCCTAATAGTAATTTGCATTAACTAAAACCTAAAGAATTTCACAACAAGGATTCAAAGAACAAAATAATTAGGATTGTATTATTAAATAATTTAGGAATGGAGACGTTAAGCATGATTACCAAAATAGTTGGAGATATAAACTAAAAAAAATAAAATTAGGTTATAGGCATTTCTATTAAAAATTGTAAAAAAAACTAAGGTAGGGTTTAATATATAAATCGATAAATGGTTGTAAATAACTAAAATGATGGATTAGGTAAAATTAAGATAAAAATGAAAAGTAAAACTGAAAAGGTTGACCTTCGACATATAATTTGACTCTCACTCAAACACTTAAATTCAAATACCTTATTTGGTTTACTAGGAATAAAATTCCAAGATAGGACACCAAAGAATTTCATATTCAGTTTTTATGAATTATTAAATAATGAATTGTCAATCAAAGCTCAAGAAATTGAATTTTAAGAATTGAATTCCAAGATGGGAAAGCAAACAACGTCTAAACTCTATTTAACTTTGACTTAAATCTACTGGTTTGAGTGTACCAATAACCATACCAATAAACAACACTATCTTTACATTCTTTACATGAAGTAATATGTAGTAGGGGTAGGTGCAGATTGAATTGGTTCAGTTTTTTCTTTGAGCCAAACCAAATCATAAAAATGCGATTTGGTTTTTCATTACTTCAGACAAAACCATATAGTTCGGTTTTATATTTTTTTTTTCAAAACATAAAATTTTGGTTTGGTTTATGGATTAAATTATATTTTGTTTTTTAAGAAAGTATATTTACTTAACATATAATTTCATATAAATGATATTAAAATTTTTTAATAATAACATGTATTGATATTATATAAGAGATTGAAAAAATCAATATTTAAGCAATTAAAAAAATTTTAAATATTTAATATAATTAATTTATTTCTCAAATTAGCATATAAGATAAAATTTAAGTTAACCTATATACATATTTGTTAATTTATGGTTATAAAATTTAAATTCATATATTTTTCAATAAAGGATAAACTAAAAAAACTTTTAAATTTATATTATAATAAAAGATTTAAGTTATAAGTAAATTATCATTATATATTTTTTAAAACAGTTTAGTTCGGTTTTATGGTTTGGTTTGAATTAATCCTCCAAACTAACTATAAATTTTCAGTTTGGTTCCGAATTGAAAAATTTTCCAACTAAATTGCAAAAAAAAAAAAAAACATATTTTCAATTTTCTTTATTTGGTTTGCAAATTGATTCGATTTGGTTGGTTTTTTTCCACCCTTAAAACATAGGAACTATTTACAATTGCTTTAGTTCTATTGAAGAAATTCACTAGAAGGATTAAAGTTTTTCTTGCTCTTTTATTGCAGGGTCTATTGCTTTTTATCCTTTTCATTTCTACATCTATGTTGTTATTATTATAATATATCTTAACTTCCAACAGTAATTGTAAGTTGTAACAAAGAATGACGGTGGAACTATTTTGATTCATTTTTAAAAGCTTGATCCTGAAATTGAAAAAAAAAACATAAGTTTTGAAATGAAAAAATAAGAAAAATTGAGGTCTTTTAGTGCATTTTCTTTGAGTGCGAGGTCACTCCATTTTTCAAAATTATTTTGTAAAAAATGGTTCAGGCAAAAATAATTTAACAAATTCCATTATAAAATCACAAACAAAAAATGTGGTTTCACTTTTCATTGAAATCGTAGTTTAAGCAAGTTTGAAATCATAGGTACAAGATGTGATTTCCGTAACTCTGATATTTACTAAGGAATCATAGCTTTAAGGCGTGGGTTTTGAAATCGCAAGATTTCGAACTCTTGACAATGGAACCAAAATCGCATATTGAAATTATGATTTTGGAATGGTATTTGACAAATTATTTGCACTGGAAGATTTTTTTGAAAAGATAGTTTTTATAGAGTGAGCAACCTTACTAATTTTCTCCATGTTCACCTTCCCAATAGGATTAGAGACGAATTTCAAGGAAATCTTTAAAACCAGATACAAAGTTTATTTAATATTTTATCTTCCTCCTTAGAGTCGACAACACCATCTCTTGTTACTTCATTGGGGTATTAGGAGAATTAGTATAAGTTCAAGATTTAGATAAAATGGGCATGGGTCTATCGGAGACCTAAGATATAATCCTAGTGTCTTATGTTCATCATTCCTTTTATGACACTAGGACACTAGGATTTATAGATGATGCTGTTGGCTGGTTTTAGGAGAGCACTTTGAGAATACACACTATGGATGTATAAATAGTTAGATAATGATTTGAACTGTTCCGTTGATAAGAACGTAAAACAATCCAGTTTAGGGAGACTAGTGATAGAAATTGCGAATTTCCAATTTGTGTAGTAGAATATGTTTAATCTATGCATTTAGTTGCTACTATGTAGTGATGATTCCTTTCTTCTAGGAATTCTTGTTCTCAAGATTAAGATAAGATTTCTTTTGTTCTAGCTGTCCTTTCATTAGATGGAGAGTAACCAAGTACTTTCTTTTATTTTTTAATTCAAGGGTTTAGATAGATTTGAAGTATTTATAAGGTTAGATATTTAATAAGGTTGGATTTTGTAAAACACCCATCCTAAAACCTTAATTTTTAAAGCGGTTGATTTTTTAGTAGTATGAGAGTTAGTTTTTGCCATAACTGGTCAACCTTATTGGATTCTAAAAACTGGATTTTCAGATTCTTGGATTTTGTATGTAGTACAAGAATTTTCTTAAAACTAGTACCATAGCCATGGGATTTACATGCAACTAATTGGAAAATAAACATGCAAGAACTGGAAGAAGGAAACAATTCAATTATCTTGCGGATCAATCTTTCTTCTTGAATCCCAAACAGCAAAATATCTACCATAAGATGACAAAATGAACATCATTAATCTAAAAAAAAAAAGGAGTGCATGAACCTGTATTTCTGAAATATATACATATATATAATTAATGATTTTGTTTGGTTGTTGGTAGTAATTAACTATCATAAAAAATATCAATAATGATGAGGAAAATAATTTGTATTTTTAAATAGAGAAATTCAATTTTCTCAATCTTATTGGTATTTTCGGTGGTTATTAACTACTATTTGAAAAGTCAGGCTGCTATAATTGTGCTCCACCATTTTAAGTTTTCACATTTCTAAAGCTATCATTATATCTGTTGAATAAAGCTGGACAAAAACATTTTCCACGAAACACCCTGAATGATGGAAGTTACCTTCGAAGTAGGTACATCACATCCTTGTTTTTCTGGAGGACTCTCGTAATTGGTTGGGACAGGCAGTGAATCCGGAAGCTTGGAAGATGCAATCTCCTTTTCTTCTTTTATTTTCTTAAACATATATGTCAAGCCTTCTCCTGATCTAGGATCCCTCTCATCCCAATCCCCAAACACTGGAGCTAGTGCCCCTGGTGGACACTCACACTAAACAAGAACAACTTGCCAATCAAACAAAACTAACAGATTCTCTTGAAAGTAAGTTTAGTAGAGTGTAACATGCATAGTTGTGCTTGCAGTCTGTTTTTCTGTAGATCGCAATGATGCATTTCTTTAAAACAAACACATGGGAAATGGCTACTGTACTCTAAACTATAGGTTAGATATAAATAAACTTTTAAACTCGCAGAGCATAGATTCACTTTTTTACAGCTTTTGAAAATAACCATGTATGTAGAGATATAACCAGTGACTTGCAGTAAAAGCAATAGAGTTTATTGTAGAATATAATTTACAGTGCCATGGATATGATTCATAAGATAATGTTTCAAAATTTTCATTAAGGCAGGCTTCCTTTTAGTTGGATGTTAAGAGAAAAGAGAGGAGACTTACGGAAGTACTAGAAGGCTTGTTTTTGCCATGTCCTTTCAAATGTGCTTTGTTTCGATGAACATAAGGAGAGAAGAACTCACCATCTCTCACAATTAATTTTAGACAATCCTCAGAATCAGAATCAGAATCAGCCCTTCTCCAGCTACATTGCTGAAATGTACGATTGGAGTCGCTTTTACGTCTGCCAGAATCAGAACTAAGGCCACTAGAATTACCTCTAGCATGCTGCTGAAAATGCCTTCCCCATTGATGATTGCCATTTCCCTGTCCTAGACTGCTGTTTTACAGATGAGTTTGGCTTACCAAAGCTACTTGAAACATGCTTAGAAGCCTCCCCAGTTGCATTGCAACCAGCAACCTCCGGATTATGTTTTTCATCCAAATTTGATTTACCTTTGAGTAGATCCTTATTCTCACAGGAGCTTTTATCAATGTCCCGGGTACCAAATCCTTGAGCACAGGAGTGGCTCTGAGGTGAAGCCACTTGTAAGGACGATTATATACTATATGCTAATTCCCAGAAGCATAGATCAGCAAATGGAGAAAACTTCTTTTATTCTGTCTGGTGGCATGGTGCAGTGCACATTTAGGCCATTAGATCTTATGATCCATCCACTTTATGGGTCTATCCATGGCTAACCTAGTAGTATTAAATCACGACGTCCAATTTTGGTAAATTTTAGATTCACAAGCAGTAGATCTAAAATTTATCATGTTATCATACCAGCAGACTCTGAGATTGAACTCTTATGCATTCGCTTCACCCTTAATGAAATGGTCTGCCTACCTCTATGTGTCACTAATATCCGTGACCTCTTGGCAAGTGTAAAGCTTCGATTGTAACAAATATACAAAGAAGGGTAGAAATTGTTTTTCCTGAAACAAACACACCCTAAATGTTGAAAAATGCGGCAACCAATACACCGTGCATGTATAAGTGATAATAATTATTTGCTGTAATAGTCTTTCAGGGATAGTTAGAAATTCTGGTGGTTGTTTTCCTTCACCTCTTTCCATCTGTTTTTAGTTGACGTTTGGTTCAATTTGTATCTTGAAAAAGAAAACTTACAGATTTGTCAGATTTTTGACTTGTGTTGCTTTCACCAGAATATTGAGGATCTTGGCCCCACAGGGAGTTAATGCTTCTCTCCGTTGCCATAGGCCACTTCATATGGCCCTATCTACCACGGAAAGAAGGTGACTCGTGTTGGCCGGATTTGGAGGGACGACTCCTGACGTTGCCTAGATTTTGTATATCAGAAGGTTTCCCCCTGAAGAGTTCACCCTTTTAGGTCCTTCACACGGACCTTTCTCAATGGCAATGTGATAGGATCCCGGATACAAGTAAGAATCCAATGATTTTTATTAAAAAAAAAAAAAAACAAGGAGTTACAATGTTGTTTCTGGTTTCGAGGGCCAAGACCTCCAATCTAGGGCTCAATCACTCTAATTTTTCTCTACTCTTTCTGATTAACATTCTCTCTTTTATACTAAGTATCTATTGCTAACAAATTTAGTTTTCCTAACAACCCGATGGTTGGTTGTTAGCAACCACCTCTAACCAACTAAAACAATTTAACCAAATTTGCCCTTATTTTTTTTATTGCTAACCTACCCTCCTTTAATTACGCCTAACATAGACTTGGGTTATTTTGGGTCTATCATTACTTCCCTCCATAAGCTTCACCTTGTCCTCAAGGTGAAACTCAGGGAACCTTACAGCAATATCATCAAAAATTTCCCAAGTTGCTTCAGAAGTAGAGAGGCCAATCCATTGTATAAAAACTTCCAATCCTGGACCAAAAGAGAGATTGCGAATTGCAAGTAATGCGACTAGCTTAACTTGCATAATGTCTGGGATGATCAACTGGTCTGAAACATTTGTAGCAACATCAGTAGGGCCCAAAACCTTGCGAAGTTGAGAGACATGAAAAACTGAATGTATCATGGCTGCTGAAGGTAATTGTGGTTGATATGTCACTACCCCAATGCGCTTCATGACCTCAAAAGGGCCAAAATAACGAGGTGCTAGCTTCTCATTACTTCGTTTTCCCAACGAATATTGACGGTAAGGTGCTAACTTGACAAAAACTTTATTGCCAATCTAAAACTCCAACTTTCTTCTTTTCCCATCTGTTGTCAACTTCATCCGCTGTTGGGCTAGCAACAAATGGTATCATAACTCGGAAAAAAATTGATCTCTTTCCTGTAGCAAGGTATCAATAAAGTCAATGGTAGAAGAGCTGATGGTGTAGCTAGTGAGAGTGGGAAGATCTCTGCCATACAGAACTTTGAATGGTGTAGTGCCTAAAGTTGAATGAAAAGAAGTATTATAGCAATACTCGGCCCAGCTCAACCAATTTACCCAACACTGAGTTTGCTGGCTGGTAAAACACTAAAGATATGCTTCCAAGCATCTGTTTACCACTTCAGTTTGGCCATTCGTTTGGGGGTGATATGCTGAATTGTGTTTCAAGGTAGTGCCCTTCAACTTGAACATTTCCTGCCAAAACTTGCTAAGAAAAATTTTATCTCTATCAGATACAATAGAGCTCGGATATCCATGTAGTCGTACCACTTCTTTCACAAAGATAGAAGCCACAGACTGAGTAGTATAAGGGTGCTTCAAAGGAATGAAGTGAGCATACTTACTAAGCCTATCCACAACTACTAGGATAGCAAAAAATCCTTTTAATCTGGGTAGCCTCTCAATGAAATCCATAGAAATTTCCTCCCAAACTCTGAATGGTACTGATAAAGGTTGCAGAAGACTTGCAGGAGAGAGTGAAAGATACTTGTTTTGCTGACACGTAAGGCACTCAGCTACAAACTTATACACATCGTGTTTCATACCCTCCCAATATAACTCACTTACTAATCTTTTATAAGTCTTAAAAGCTCCTCCATGACCTCCTATATTACTTCAGTGGCTGTCCCCAAGTAAGGCCGGAATCAATGATGAAGTTCTCGAAATGACTAGTAGATCCTTGTAAAAGAGATGGTCTTGAACCACTGTATATGGGGGGTGAGCACCACCATCTACCAAAATCTCTTGCTTCAATTTGGACAATTTACCTTCCGCATCAATCTCCTCCACCACTTTATCCATATCCAATAATCGAATTACTATCACAGCTATCAACTCGGTGTTGTTGGAAATTGTAAACAATGAATCTGCCACTCTATTCTCCCTACCAGCCTTGTACTCGATGCTAAAGTCATAGCCCAACAATTTGGATAGCCATCGTTGATAATCCGAATGAATTTCTAGTTGTTCCAGCAAGAATTTGAGTGGCTGCTGGTCTGTCTTGATGATAAACCGATGCCCTAATAGATACGAACGCCATCTCTTAACCGCCAAGACGATAGCCAACAATTCACGTTCATATGCTGACTTATGTTGCTTTATTCCTGACAAAACCTGACTGTAGTAAGCGATGGGCTTGCTATTTTGCATCAGCACAGCCCTAATGGCATGGGACGAAGCATCAGTCTTCACTACGAATAGCTTGGAGAATTCAGGTAATGCAAGGACTGATGCTAGAGTCATGGCTTGTTTGAGATGCTGAAATGCATCCTCACTCTCTCCATTCCACTTAAAGCTCTCTTTTTTAAGAAGCTAGGTCAGTGGCCATGTAATTTCTCCATAATCTTTGACAAACTTCCTATAATATCCTGTTAGCCCCAAGAAACTTCTCAATTCTTTTACATTTTTGGGTCTTGGCCAGTTCACCATCACCTGAATCTTTTTCACGTCAGTTGCCACCCCTTCTTTTGAAACAATGTGACTGAGATACTATAGGGTCCTTTTGTCCAAAAACGCATTTCTTCAGATTTGCATATAACTGTTGAGACAGCAGTACTCTCAAAACCACTCTCAAATGTTGCACATGGTCATCAATGCTTCCACTATAAACTAAGATATTATAAAAAAAAAAAAAAAAAAAACTAACACAAACTTTCTCAAATAAGGTTTAAAAATGTGATTCATGAGGGATTGAAATGTTGCTGGAGCATTCGTCAATCCGAAGGGCATTACAAGAAACTCATAATGTCCTTCATGGGTTCGAAATGCGGTTTTCTCTGTATCTTCTTTCCTCGTTCGAATTTGATGATACCCTGACTTTAAGTCTATCTTAGAAAAGATTGTAGCCCCCGTTAGTTCATCCAACAACTCATCTATAACAGGAATAGGGAATTTGTCCACCACCGTGACTTTATTCAAAGCACGATAATCAACACAAAAACGCCACCCACCATCTTTCTTCTTTACCAATAACACTAGACTTACATATGGACTAACACTCAGTTTAATGATTCCTGAATCCAACATTTCCCTTACTAACTTTTCTATTTCGTTTTTTCTGAAATTAGGAGTACTTATAAGGTCTAACCGACACGGGATTCACTCCTTCCTTTAATATAATTGCATGGTCCTTGACACGCTCCGGAGGTAATTTGTGTGGCCAATTGAATACTGCCTCCAATTCTTTTAGTATAGATTGAATTTAGATCCTTTGACTCTTCAACTCCCATTGACCTTAACTGTAACAAATATACTAAGTCGTCTTCCTCTATTGAATATATCAGACTCTTCATGTTTACAGGTGTTTTAGAAAGTGCAGAATCTCCTATAATTGTGAAAATCTGCCCACCTTGTGAGAACTCCATAGTCATCTTACTCTAATCATGCACAACCTTACCTAAAGTCTGTAGCCACTTTATTCCTAAAATGACATCACAGTTGCTCAACCTCATGGGTAAATATTCTTTTTCTATTTTCACTCCTTGAACTGACAATATCACCCTTTTACAGACCCCTTTACCTTTAATTTTCAACCCATTTCCCATAGCTACCGCATATTTTTCAGTTTTCTCTAGGCTACAATTTAATAATGTCAACAACTCCCAAGAAATAAAATTGTGCGAAACACCACTATCAATAAGCACAATAATTGCTCTCCCTTCCACCATTCCTCTCACCTTCATTGTTTTAGGGAAAGTAAATCCCATAACCGACCCTATGGTTTGAAGGGTTTCTTCTATTACCTCCTCTGCATTTACTTCTTCCAATTCCTCTTCGTCATCCATTGTGGCAAGTACTTGCAATTCCAATTTTTTATACTTGTGCCCAGGGCTAAATTTCTCATCACATCTAAAGCAAATTCCCTTTGCCTTCTTGTCTTGTAACTCTCCAAAGGTCAACCTCCTAAATCCTCCAATATTCTGACCCTTGTTTTCCTCTACTAGCCTAGTATGTGGTAACATATTAAACCTACTCTCATTATTTTCTGAATCATCTTTCCTTTTTCTAACTCCTACAGTTTCCAACTTTGATCCAGTGTTTCCCATCCTAACTCCTAGTCCACCCCAGTTCCATCTACTTGCACTCATCCTTCTCAATTTCTCTTCCACTTGTTGTGCTAATTCCATCATTTCTCCCAAACTCCTTGGCTTCAGAATCTGCACCTCCAATCTTATCTTATCCACCAACCCATTCATAAAAGTGCTTTCAAACACAGAATAGAGTAACTTAGGAAGTGGAGCTGCAAGTTCAAGAAACTTACTGGTATACTCCGCTACTGTTCCGATCTGCTTCACTGCCAGTAGCCTTTGACATTGCGTGTCTTCATGAGCAGGTCTAAACTTCTGTATCAATAACTTCTTACACTCCTGCCAGTCCGCTATCGACCTTCGCCCTTCTACCCAATGAAACCAAGTTAATGCGTCTTTTTCCAAGCTCATTCCAACAAGCTCCATCTTCTTAGCTTCTGAGAACCTCCCCATCGAGAAGAATCGTTCGACCCGATATATCCACCCATCCAGATCACCTCCCCTGAAAACGGGCATCTCGATCCTTCTAGTTCGACAATCCCATCAAATCTCACCATTGCGCACAAACCCCAAAGGTGGGTCGTTGTGGTACCCCAAGTCATTTTGCAAATCATTGCTCTCAAACTACTCGTCTATTTCAATCGGATCTTTTCCTAGTTCTTTTCTACGATTGAGTTCAGGTCAAGTTTCTTCGATTTGGTTCGTCACTGCACCTTCCACACCATCATTTTGTTTCCATGTTTGTAGAATCGACAACATCATGCTTTTCATTTCTAACTTCAGGCGATCACACATTTCTTGGTTAGAATGATCAATTTGCCTCTGAAACTCCTTGTGAACTTGACTAATTGCTCTCCGAACCTCTTCCCTATCGTTTCGCCTTTCTTCACAAAAAAGTTCTAAATCGTTTTCAATCCCTTCTATCCGGTTGTCAGCTTTCTTAGCAACCATCTCCGAGGATTAGTGGCTCTGATACCAAATGATAAGGTCCCGGATACAAGTAAGAATCCAATGATTTTTATCAACAAAAAAAAAAAAAAAAAACAAGGAGTTATAATGCTGTTTCTGGTTTCGAGGACCAGGACCTCCAACCTAGGGCTTAATCACTCTAATTTTTCTCTACTCTTTCTGATTGACATTCTCTCTTTTATACTAAGTATCTATTGCGAAAAAATTTAGTTTTCCTAACAACCTGATAGTTGGTTGTTAGCAACCACCTCTAACCGACTAAAACAATTTAACCAAATCTGCCCTTATTATTTTTATTGCTGATCTGCCCTCCTTTGATTATGCCTAATATAGACTTGGGTTATTTTGGGTCTATCACAGTGGTAGTTTCACATTCTATAGGGGTAATCTCAGGAGCACCCAATCCACAGCAGCTAATACTTTCAATGCATACACTAGCCCGATATGGGAAGAAGTGCACCGAGTTCTTGTATGGATCATCAACTTTCATATCTGTAGCTAAATTTCATTAACTGTACACTTTTAGAGCTAGTTCTATAAAATATTTATCTTCAATACACTCACATGTTAGCAAGTTGGAATTGGACTTTAGATTTATCAATAATTACAAAGCCGCTTAGTTTGCAATAGTCATTCAAGACCAACTCAACACAAATTCTATCAAGACTGTACAACTTGTTAAGAGGATAAAATGGTAAGCCATAAGATCTAGCAGGGTTAAGTTTTTGGATTAGCCGGTTGTGTATATAAAATTATCAGAGTAGGAGGTCCTTAGTTGGGATTCCTGTGCATTTATAGGCTTGATTTAAAATCCCATCACACAAATAAGGAGTACGAATCAATAAGTGTAAACCTGCATTAGAACTAATAGGCTTATGCTTTAAAATTAAATGATTGTTGGTTTGAGAATTATTACTAACTGCTCACTCATTCCATGCTAGTTATGTCCATGTACTCACAACTTCTAATTTGACTTCACATTAATTGGCCTTTTGTCTGTGTTAAACTATGGTGATGGAAAAAAGGGTATGGCTATTACTAATACACAATTTACCTACAGACAACTTGGTGCACTTCTCCCGATTTTGGAAGCAGACTGTACACGTGTTTCAAGTAGAAAACATGAATGTATCAGACTAAAATAATGCATGATCAGAATAAGAATACACACATAATCATTGCTAAGCATCTATCCAAATAAAAGAAGCAGCAGGCCATGATTCGGTTCTCAAAGACCAAATAAGAAAAAACTTACTACTGTCAGCCAAAAACAGAAGCGTTTCCAACCACGACTTGATTCTTTGAAGAAAAGAAAAAGAAAATGGTACCACAACTTAGAAAGGAAGAACCCTGTTGCGGTATAAACCAATATATATAAAACTCCCAAAAGATTGGTCTGTTCCATACAACTGGTTGATGTCTCCAATGTGGCAATATTTCCATTAGCCAATGAAAATGCTCGTAGTCCATAGTCAAACAACAACAATGTTTGAATTCAGTGTGCATACAAATTCGATGGAATACGCACATAAGGTTGTTCTGATCAGATTTGTTTCGTGCAGATTCGAGGAAAATACTTTTGAATATTTTATAATACAAGTCTCAATGTGTCTGCTTCTGTTATTCTCTTATGAGCTCCACATACAGAAATTTTAATGTTACCAGCGATAAATTCAAAGATCTAGAGCAGTGACGGATGCACAGCCATGAGACTGGAGGCCTAGTTATATGCACCAAGCATGATATTTCAAGAATTGGATAATATCAGATAATATGATCTCTAGAAGGAAATAAGCTTAATGTTTTCATTCCACCAGTGGCTAAGGGATGAATTCTAAATCCCTCAAACTTACCGGGCCTCAGAGAGCCATCTCCTAGACCAGTGGCTTGGTCAAAAAATAGGAAACCTCTTAGACCATATCTCCAGATCTCAACCTCATGGAATGGTGAAAAAACCAATATAGGCCCAAATTTTGACGAAGTACTGGTATTTTTGTATGGTGCCTGTATCTTGTCCTCATCCAGCACATAAAGACTACACATGAATTTTCTGAATGGACAAGAATATTCCACCGAATGAGCTAAATTTTTGTGATGGCTTAGGCCTTAAATTATGATTCATCAAGCATATTGTTGACCACTCAATGCAAAAAGCCACCAAAACCTGGCCTGTATGTTAATTAGACCAGATTTCGGTGCAGAGTCCATATAAATCATACATGCACCAGTGGTTTACATTTCCTGCCATTTTCAATCAGGAATAGTTTCTTGGATCTGAATTTTTCATTGTTTCACTTTGCCCAATCACAGACCAGCTGATATGATGCCTTAGTTAATGATAAGAAACACGAAGTTGAATTGAATTCGATCCATTCTTGACACTTAAACAAATACCATAGATCTAGAAAAAACACACACCTCTTTAATGGTTTTGAATTAAATTGATCATGTGCCATATCAACTAATCAAGACTTATTTCACTTGTTGTCGAATAAGTATAATACTTGCAAGTTTAAGTATCAGAATATTAATTGCATCCTGAGTGCGACGTGGCATAGTTAGATTCCTCACTAGTCATGCAAGAAATCCGCCATGCCACAAGCAGACCAGACCATAATGGTGGCTGCTATGTGTCCTGGTTTTGGTTTTGGAAGTTGAAACAAATAGACAAAGACACATGTACTAGATGAAGTGCTCATGAGATCTTCATGAAACTTTTATAGCTCTAACTGCCTGATGCTGAAATCTTGGTGGGGAAATTTGCGATCCACATCAAACTTTTCCTCACATGGCAGTGGGATTAAAGGCAGTGTGCACATAAATGTTAAAGAGGCAAAATAGGGACTATTCCTATGGTCCTCGATTGGGGTGACCTCGCACATGAATTCTAGTAACTTTAATAACAACATGGCATGATCATCATGAACCACTCACACAATTCAAAGTACACTCAAAAGTGCAGACAACTTGTTGTAGGGTAATTTTTTGTGCATCAAGTTACAGCTGCTAATGTTAATGTATAAAATATGAAAACCCACATCAGTCACAAGTTTAAACATTTAGATCAGTTGGTCTTTCATCTAAATTCAAGATGTATCGGACTAGGAGCTCCTGAATTCAGTTCTTCGTTGTATTGTTACTTGACTCTCATTTAATTATTTCCAAATGATAGATCTTAGTCAATATCCAAGCCTACAAATAGGGGAGTGTAAAATGTATAAAATAAAAAGGTCCACATGAACCTGATCATCGAGCTAAATTCAACACTAAAGTTTTATTACAAAAGAAATGGGGCATCCTAGATTTCCCCAAAATGATAATTCTATAGGCAAAATTAAGACAAGCATTCTAGATCGACAGGGGTTCCAACATGAGAATTTGTCTAGAAAACAGTTATGGAATGCACAATATTACAACAGCAGTAAACCAAGTGTCTTGAAGAACTTTCTCTTTATAAATGGGTTCCCCAGATTCAACTTTGATTGAAAAGAAAATTGCGCATCTAAGATAATACCTCTTTTGATACTGTACACTACATTTATACGGTGCTGCCTCAAAGAATATATAGAAAGTTTGGACCCATCCTATGTGCGAACTTGTTGGTACTACTTGAATTTAAGAAATTCCAATTAACTTGTTCAGCAACCAGAGCAGGAGAGCTAATTCAATTCCAAAAATGGTGTGGAGCCAAGTTCTGTCCAGTGTGAAACCAAACACCGTGATGCCTGCTCTATTGTTCTCTAGGTATGTCACTGCAAGTAATGTCAAGACAAGACAATATCACTTATAGGTTGCTTTTGCATTGATTACAAATATAAGAAAGAGGAATCGTTAACCAATAAATATAAAACTACACTAGACTTAATAAAAAGTTCTATATCAAATGATTGTGGAACTAAAATTTATGATAGTATCAAAGTATAAGATCCTGAATTAGAACCCTTGCACACTCAATCTATCCCTATTTAATTAAAGTAGTACACTCGATAAGCTGCAATCAAAATTTTAGTCCATGATTAAGGGAGAGTGTTAACCAATAAATATAAAACTGCACCAAATCTAACCGACTTCAACATTTACATCAAATAGTTCTATTGGGAATAAGTATTCCAACTTACCAAGAGCTTGCCTCTTTTGGAATGAAATTGTGTGTGCATAGATTGGCATGAGCTTCGTGTTGTCCAGACTATCATCTTCATCATCTTCTTCATCTTCGGATGTCCAATCCGAATTGGCAGGACATATTTGTGAAGATACAATCTGCATTCTAGGTGTTTCATTATCACCTTCATCAAAAGAACTGATTGTTGCACATATGTGCCATTTAGCAGCAAGACCAGTAATGGATTGTGCTTTATGTGTTATCTTTGCCGCGCTCCTCAGACATATGAAGAGTCCACTCACCAGGGTAATAGAGCACAACTACAAGAAGTAGCCGAGGATTAGTATGAGATTCTTTTACTATACGTCCTACTTGGATAGATTCTTTTCCTTTGGCACCTTGTGGGGAAGACACAAGTGCAATTGAAATTTCAAAGTCATGATCAAGGGTGTTGAAATATGGAATAAACAAACTAGATCCATCTACAAGCTTAAACTTTTAGATCTTTTTATAACTTTAATGCAGCTCTAGACCAGAAAGTACTATGTTCAAGTCCTGCACCATCATTCAGCTCCCTGTTATATAAATTTCACATGAGACTCCATCAAGACTCAACCACACCTAAGAGGAAGTGTCCAAAAGAGAAATATGCACTACAGATGTAATAGTAATGCAAAACTGGTGGTTGAATCAAGGGCCTGTTTATTTTGCAAAGTAATACTGGACAGGAAGAACACTAGCACCCCCAAAGTGTGTTATTCTAGGGACTAAATATATGAGAAATGAGTGGATGAAGAGAGTTTACCCCAAGATCTCCAGCCTTGTAGATATTAACATTAGCACCAGTCCGCATTGTAATAAGCAAGGAGATGAACTGACTAGCTGTGACCAAAATGAGAGACAATAGGAGGAATGTGCGGAATCTGTGGCTTATGGTCTTGAGAGTTCTTCTCACCCTCAGATGCTCTTTCAAAATCGATGCCACCTCTGTTTCCTTGTGGAAAACTTTCGCAAAATCATCCAGTTTGAGCATTTGTAGGAAGCAAAGAAGGCGGTACACAACACATACAAGGAAGAAAACTGAGGTCCGATATAGCCATGAAAACAACTCGAATGTGCAAATAATTGTATCACTTATGTAGACATTGCCATAGTAAGGAATATTAGTTCCTCCTGAGATAAACCACCAGAGCTTGTATGCAGTCTCAAGAAGAAAACAAGGAATGACAAAACAACATAACAGCGTCATCGACTTCTGCAAAAGAACAAGACAATCATGCAAGTGAAATTGGTCAGGAATTTACTGTAATCAATAAATATAAAACGATACCGGTTCTATCATTGCCAAACTCCAAATTGAAGGATTGCATAATTAGCTTTCTTCTTTAGACCATCTTAGCTAATTAAGACCAAGTACTACATATCTTTCAATCTTTCAGCAACATTGAAACATGAAACCATGCCAGTAATAAGAAAAGCCTCTTGTGGTGTTCATACTTATTTCTCGAGAATCGGTTAAATAACCAGGTCCAGAACATAAAATCAAAATTCAGATTCACCAGTCTTTACTATCTAGCCATCTAGGAGCTTCTCCTAATAATCATATCAATATCCATTTCTTAGATTCGATTGCCCGAGCAAGCTGATTCAAGGCAGGGAATTCAAAAATTGAAATTCAAGTGCTGTATATCCCATGAAATCTATCTTTTCATTTTCTTATCAAGTAGCCCTATTTAAAATCTAACTTGAATCACCTCCATTGAGCTTAAAATGATAAACCCAAGTTTAAACTATGAGGAAACTTCATCTTCATGACGACTTCAAAATCCCTAATTCAGAAATGAACAACAAGTATTACCTTTTGAAGATAAAAATTTTCACAACTTAAATCATCTCGATCAAGCCCGGAAATAGATGGAAATAAAACAAACCAAGTTGATCATAAAATAAATCACTTTGATCATAATTCAAAAGCTGACATTGAAAAATAAATAAATAAAATAAAATAAATAAGCATACCTGTAATTGTTGATTATACCCTCTTGTAACATTTTCACTAGCATCACTCAACTTATCAAGAAACAGGAACCTCCTGACACCATATTTCCTAGACCATCTGGATAAACAAACAAATGAAATGGTAGCAAAAACAGACAATGAAACCTCCCAAACAGCATGATAAGGCCTCTGATGATTTGAATCACAATCTGGACACTCCAGCACAAAGTGAGAAGCAATTGGAACAGCAATAGTTAGAACAAAGAACATAGACCATGAAAGGCAGGTGGTCCAAATACTAGATTGATCCAGACACACCCACTTCAGACATGAACTGAAACTCTTGAGCTGTACTCCATCTGCCACTACGTAGCTAGACATTGTTGGTGTCCTGTTTCTTGCAATGAAAGGGGATGCTTCATTCTCCATAGTTTTGATGACTTGGGTATGTTTAGAATTCGTAAAACAAAGGAACACATAAGAAAAAGAACAATTTCAACTTGTTTCCTACAACCATTTATGTATTTGTGTCAAAAAATACATGGGAAGGATAAAAAAAAAAAGTTGCTCAGTTTCAGAAGCATTTATACTCAACTTTTTCCTATTCTTTTATTAATCCCGTAAAGATTTCGTTGATAAGTATCCAAACATTAATTAAAATATTAAAAAAAAAAACTATTTTTCAATACTAACCAAACAATTTATCGATAAAAAGATAAATGTATTAAAAAGTGAGGTATATATTTTATTTAATATTTTAACAAATAATAGGTCATCGGTTAATTTTTTAATTATATGATGATGATGATGATAATAATAATAATAATAATAATAATAATGAAGGTTGGGAAATCAATTATCTAGCTGGCGGTGGGGTGGGCTATTGGTGCGTCCACATCTAAGAGCAAGAGTCTACATGAAAAGGCCATACAACAGATGCCACGTGTTTCTATACGGTGACACAAATAATCAAAATCAGGATTCCATAGCTTATCATTGCTTGATTCTTATCTATATTACTTGTATTAGGATTAAAGGATTTATGTTATAATGAATTTATATTTTCTGATTATTCCTAGATATGATAAAGGATTCTTGTGGAATGGAAAATCCAAGGCCAATTTTGACTTTCGAAAAGTTTTCTTTTATTTAAAATACATAAAAAAAAAATGTCTAACTTCGCAATGAAGGATTCTTTAGGGAAAGTTGGAAAGTACTAATAATATATATATATATTTTTTCCTCCAAACCACATTAGGAATGTATTTTTTTTTTCCTTTTATTTTTCATTTCAAAATTGAATAAGTAGATAAAGTGTCAGGATATTTAAAAATATCACATGATCATTACCAAAACTTTATTTCCATTTTCTATTCATTTAATTTCCAAGCATAAACGGTAACCTTTTATTATTATTATTATTTTTTATTTTTTCTATTCACTTTCTTTCCCTTTATTTTTTATCGACTGGTAAAATTTCTAAAATAGAGTGTTGCTAAAAATAATAGCAAATTATATATTAATGCAAAGCATTTCTCGAATAAAATAAAGCAAGCCGAAATAGTTTTTTTTTTTTTTTAACCTTAAAAACACTGGATGAATTATTGAGTTTATATAACGAGAATTAAGATATTGAAGTATAGGAAAATTAATTGCCTTGACTCTTGATGGTGGTACGATGAAATTATAATGACCACGAAGTACGGGGGTTAAATTGATAAAATCATAGTTGACTTTAGATAGGACAAAAAAAAATCCACCTATTAATTAGAGAAACCATGAATGGATAGCTCCCTTAAAGGTCAAATTTTATTTATTTAATTATTTATTTTTATTATTATATCTTAACCCATGTTGCATATCCCATTTTTTTTTTAATAAGATTTTATAAAAACCAATAACTCAAAACCTTACAGGTAAGTTCAAATAAAAATTCAGTGCTTCACTTAGTATGCTCAAATAACTATATTGGATAGTGTTTCCATATGTTAAATATGATTTATTCTTATTTATCTCGTTATAATTCACGTGACTTATTATATTTATGTATGAAACTTTATAATAACCAATATTTCAAGGCCATATTTGTGTATTAATTCTAATATATTTTAATAAAATATGTAAAAAGAGAAAGTAAAAAGTATATATAATGTATCCTAGAAGATACCAATTTAGGTTGATAAGGTCCTCGGCCAGCTGGGGAAAGTGGTTTACCGAACTGAACTTTACACGTAGCATTGATCTTTAGACTTTTTCATGGGTTTGATGCCAAAAAGGCAACAATTTTGTAACTTTCCCATGATTAATTTCTCCACATAGCTCGCAAACAAAAACGCAAAAAACTTTTTTTAAATCGACTAATTTCTCCAAATATCTTTCAATACGAATATGAATTAATCTATATTATTCAATCCCATTTCAATTATATTTTTGTTATTTGTTTGAATATTAACGCTCGAAAAGTTATGTTATATATATTTAATCCTATTTTATTTTATAGTTATAGTGAAGATTGTATCTTTAAAAAAAAGGTTTAAGAAATATATTTTATATATTGAAAAAAAATTAATTGATATTTTTATAAAAATAAATTAGTCTAACTTTATAAAAATTTATTAAATATTTAATTTTATAATAAGAGTATATATATACTTATATTTTCATTTTTTTTATCTTATTCATAGCAAATACATAATTTGAACATAGAAAAAAATAAAACAAAATAGTCCTCAAGTGCATACATACTATATTAGATCCCACATTGTTTAAAAATTATTAATCTAATTGATTAGCACAATCCTTCTATTTTTATTTAAATTTACTTTTCAATTGCTCTCATATTTAGACCTAGGCATGATTTAGGAAATAAAACCAAGTTGGTGGTTCTGATTCCAAAAAGGGTTGAACCAAAACTAAATTTGACATATCATAGAAAATATTTTGTAGTATCAATATTTTTTAAGGGATATTATGTCATGTATAGTACATAGGAATAATCTATAAAATGGAATGGATTGGAATAGAATCATTTATGAAAAACCAAGTTCATTCTTGTATTTAAAGATGTTTACACAATGAAATGTTATGGAATAGTTTATAATGGTATTTACCAAAATTATCCTTAATTAATGAATATAATAAATATGTATTAATAAATTATAAAGGTTATTTGAGTAATTATAATTGATTAAGAAAATGAAATCGTAATTCCACCCTCTTAAAGGTAGAATCACAATTTTTTTGAAAAGCCCTTCTAAACATGAGAAAGGGAATAGTATCCAAAATCTTAATTTTACTACGGTCCATTTTCATATATTAAATATGTTAATTGTGTGCTACTTTTTTAAATTTACGAATTCTCTACCATTTGGATACTTTTAAAGAGATATCTCCATAATTTATACTGATAATTTATTATTGCAATTTTCCCCCATATATGCAACTTTACGGCTTTATCTCATCACGCCGGCATTATGATATAGTACATTAGCATCTGTAGACATTGTTTAGGAAATTATTTTCCCAATTGCCATTCGTAGTTAATAATTTGCCCATTACTTGTGAACGGCAAAAAAAATCACTAATAGCAAAAACAAGTTGTTCGTAAAATCTTTAGTTTGCAAGGAAAATTTAAGTTCTCAAGACAAAATACGCTCTATGGCATAATATAGATTTGATTTTTTTTTTACATGATATTTTAATTAAGCACAATACAACACATCTCACAATAGTCAAAACTCCAAATAGCTCTCCATCAAAGTCTTACTTCTTCTCACAACATTACAATTATCATCACTTCTTTAGAACCGCATACACTACCAAGAACCTCCATTGCATTACTATCAACACCAATGCCACTAAAACTTCCACACAAAAACTAC
Organism: Laguncularia racemosa; assembly: GCA_037954665.1. NCBI lineage: Eukaryota > Viridiplantae > Streptophyta > Magnoliopsida > Myrtales > Combretaceae > Laguncularia > Laguncularia racemosa. The sequence goes on from JBBMOL010000068.1 coordinate 2,260,064, forward strand.
ACACTATCGTCATCACCATTACCCTAAAAACCATAGAAATCGCCACCCCACCATTACTATCATACATTGCTATCATGACCATTACCATTATCTCATTATCGCTACCATATTATGTCATATGACATCGCAACTACATCGCTTTCATTGCCCTTATCACCATCTATCTCTTAGCAATGGTAGTGGTAGGCAACACAGGGGCAACAATGATGGACTTAACTTTATTATGTTGTGATGATGGTGGAGCATTGTGGTGATGATAATAATTAGGGGTAAACATAAAAACTTTTTAGTCGTTGGAATTTGTGAGGCCCTATATGGTTAAGCAATATTTGGGATAAGTATTAACTATTCACATGAAAGGCTTTGATTTCAATTTTTTGAAACTTGTAATCACATGATAAAGTATAGAGTATAAATTTATACCCACCTTTAAGCTTGCTCAAAACTTTATCCTATATGTTATATATTTTAATTGTCAATGCATGTATTTTGTGTTTGACAATATAATAGAAATTAAACCATGTTGACATAACCCATAACACACTATTTAAGGCCAATTATTGATTAGATAACCAAGTCTATCTCAAATATTCGATTTAAGTTAGTGTTATGGTTATTTTTTATATATTTTGTTAACTTAAAAAAAAAAACAAAAAAACAAAAATCCTCACTGGTTTCATATGGTGCCTCTAGAACCTACAAGGTTTTGCAAAACATAGGATATAGTGTGATTTTCTTCTATCACATAATGCGTTTTGATTACAAATTTTTAAAATTTGTATATGGGATTAAGTATAGGATAGATAACCTTATACTATCCATCCTTGTACTAGTTGTCCCAACCTCTAATGATATGGCGACTAATGAGGCATGGTAACGGCTTGACCATAGTGGAAATAAAAGTGCTGGTGGTAGGGGTTATAATAGTGATTATTGTATCATTGAGGGTCAATAATTTACTCTTTAGGAGACAAGAAAGTAGAATAAGAAGGAGAAAAATAAAATAAAATGATAATTTTCTTATATGTTTTCGTTTTCTTTCCGCAAGTTACGTGGCTCGCGTTGCGTTTTGTGGTCTTTTCATCCACGAGGTTGTCAGGCCACAATTCGAGGAGGGAGGGAGGGAGGGATGTGTATCGTGGGGTATCATTCAACCTCGACAATGATGTTTCAAGTGATACACCATTTAGATTATATATTGTTGCTTATAAGGAAATACAATATTTTCTATAATGTTATGTCTGTTTATTGGAATTTTCCTTTTATTTTTTTAACATGAAGTATTGTGTATCAAATTTTTATTTAGTTGTTTTCTGTCATTAGGTATATCATATGCTATACCAATCTTAGTATTAAATTTTTTTTGGTACTTTTAGTATTATTTTTTTAGAGTAAATTATAAATATATTTCCTTATAATTACTTCATGTGTGCTTAGATCTCCTATTATTAAAATCAATCATTTAAACCTCCTAAATATATGAAAAACGTATATTTAGACTTGGAAAAACTATAAGTCAAATAATCTCTATTTGTGATCAAGTTCAAATAAAATATCAAACTTTTAAATAGTTAAAATAGAACATCAAAATTACACTAAGTAGTTTAAATAGAGATCACTCATTATTAAGCTATTACAAATAATAAAGAATGATCTGTTTAAATCAATTAATATATTTACAAAATAATAATAGATTCTCTATTTGAATCATTTAATCGAATGTTGATAATTTATTTTAACTATTTGAAAATTTAATCATTTATTTTAATCACTTAGTATAACGCTAATCTTATATTTAAATTATTTAAAAGTTTGATTTTCCATTTGAATTTGACCTAAAACATAAATCCTTTTATTTGTGATTTTTCCTTAAACTCCTATATAATCATCTTGCTACACTAAAATTAAAAAATTGCATAAAATCAAGGCAAAAGTGACCCTACAGGAGTCTCAATCATTTTTTTTCTTTTATTTGAGGGTCTAAACATTCAATTACAAAAGTAAAAAAGTCTATCAATTTAAAGTAAATATAAGAAAATGTACTTACAATCTATCCAACCTTTTCTAGTGTTGATATTGTGCTACTCATATATACACAATGGCTTATTTGTTTTAACATTCTTTTAATTTTTATATTCCAAAATAAAATAGCAGGAGAGAACTCACATTATTGCATCTTTTAAATTCGATTATATTACAATGATGTGAGATCTAAATAACATATAATTAATTGGATCTAACTGAACTACATTTATCTCATGACTTTTATGATTGAGATTAATATGTTATTAACTAAGAAAATGAACTTTGGTCAGTACAACAAAAATAAAAGATTTAAATTCAATTCATTTTATTGGTAGATTAATGTTTATAAATAGTAATGGTTTTAAAGGTTTAGCATGATTTTAGATATACATAAGTATATATCTTTTAAAATTATAAAAATTAAAATTATTTTAGAAAGTTTAAGAGATTTATTTATATTAATTAATAGTTTAATCCGTATATATACAATCAAAAGAAAGAAAGAAAGAAAGAAAAAAAAAAAACAGTGTCTTCAAAACTCGAAAGAATGCAGCTTTAACATTGGGAAAAATGATAAGGACATGGTCCTCTCCACAATGATGCCAAAAAGCAAGGTGCTTAAATAATGGTGCTTTTCCCAAGATCCTGGCTCCGAAATCTATTATTTGCATTGCACACCTTTTTCTAATAAAGGGAAAACTTTTTGGAATTCATGCCATGTTTTTCTTCCAACAATGTCCAACCATCTAAACTCAAATGTAAACGAGAGAATCATAAGGTGTGGTTGTAAGTAAATTGAGAGCCTACATTTCATAATTTACCAGATAAAACTCTCTAAATAACTTGGAAGTAAATATGCATTGAAGGTATATGGATAAATGTAAATTTTCTTTTTTTTTTTCTATTTTAAAATTTAAACAGTATTTTGAGATACCCGTTACCATTTTTTTATTTTTATGTTACGGCATCTTCTGTGCCAGCTCCATTGCATTATTTGCTTTGCTGCAACATAATATAATAAAACAAATATGTGTGAGAACACTTAATAATTTATGAATAAAATGAATGGGCTTTTGCTGAGCTTGGTGGCTCAACTCACGGATCTACACGTGTAAGGTGGTGAGAAGTGAGGAAGTGAACAATGACGGCGCTGCAGATTTCAGACATGTCGCCACGTGTGCAGCTCATGAGCGGTGAAGGGACTGCCCCCGACTTCACGCACCGTTGAAATTTAAAGCAGCAGACAGCAGGCAACAGTTAGCGCCGACGACGATTCCGTAACGGGAAAAAGCATCCCTCGGTTTTCAGAATCGGTACATTAAAAAGAAAGGCCTTTGCGGAACACGTGATTATTTTATTACATCCTTCACTTTGTGATATTTTACTGTTGAGTATATTTTTATTGGTAAGGATTATTTAATAAGTTTTGTTAATACTTATAATTTGTAATATAATTACATATAATAGAAATTTATAATTAAACACAATAGAAATAACCAATAAGATCATTTTTCAATAACTTTTTGCTTTGAATCAAATACTCTGATTTCCACAATCCTATTTCAATAGAGTTTTGTTCTTCCTTTTCTTTTGTTCGTCAACAACAAGAATCTTGCAAATTGTTATCCATTAACGTAGTATCAAAACTGAGGTATATCATATTCTTAGAGAAGTCTATGAGAAATTGAAGTCATTCTTGTTATGTTTTCATCAAACGAATACCATTATGTCGAATCAACATATGTAATTGTCGAGTCTAATTTTTGAATTCTCATTCCTAATCCGATCTAAACTAAACCCTATGCTCATCTAATCTAGATCCTCGACTTGAGTTAGGAATTTCGTTTGATTTTTGGAGTCGCCACCCAACTGTTGTTGGGAAAAAGTGAATTAAGACTAAAGGAGCGGATTAGTCTTAATTTGAACTATTAGTCGTCGTTATTTCCTCTTCTCGTTTTTGTGAGAAGAGAAAAAAGGGAAAACCAGAGTTTCTAAGTCCGGGGGCTTACTTATTAAAACCTATACGGTTACCACCTAATTTCCTAAAATTGTTCGTTTTTAGAAATGTGTTTCATTGTGTTTCTGTTAATTTTTGTTATGTCTTTGAATTTATTTCAGAAAAAGGATTTTTCATTTATTTTATGGGTTGACCCGAATGGGTGCCTACGTACCTGCTACTCAGGATCAAACAAGCCGTAGTTCGCTTTTCTGAAAATCTTTAGTGCATTGGTGAATTTTAATTTTGAAATTTCTTTCGATTTATGTTCTTACCATTTTTTTTATTTTTCCTAAAAAAACCTCTAAGCCTAAGCTTGATTTCATTTTGAAAGTGATTTTTGTAGGGAAAACATCAATTTTGGTTTATTTGATGAAAATGATTTCTCTAAGTGCTAAGACTTATTTATTTATCTTTTTATGATTTTTTATGACTTTTTATGATTTTTGTTATTTTTGTGATTTCTGAGAATTTTTTGGGATTTTTGGGAATTTTTTGTTGATTTTCGTGATTTTTGGGAATTTTTGTGATTTTTATGATTTTTTGGGAATTTTGTTCATTGTCTATCCTATTTGACATCTAAAATTTTATGATTTATTTTCCTAATATTTTTATTATTTATTATTATTATTATTATTGTTTTGTTTTTTTTTATTTTTATTTATCTATTTATTTTTATTTTTTTCTACATTATTAAATTCTAGAAAAATCTAATTTCTACAGTTTCCTATTTATTAAAAATAACACATAAATAAATAAATAAATAACTAAATAACAAATAATACATTAATTAATTAATTCGGAATAAAAAAAATCCAGAAAATCCGACTTACCTGGATCCGGGTCGGTGCGCGGGTCGGGTCGATCGGGTCGAATCGGGTCGGGTCGGATCGGTCGGACACGGCGGTGGGGTTGGCTCGTTCACGGCGTTCCGGCGGTCCTTTGCGACGGATGAAGTGTCGAATCCTAGCTTCTTGAGGGTGCTGAATCCGATGGTGGTGGCGGTTTACTCCCAGAACGTCTCCTTGCGGTGGCTCAACTCCGATCGGCGGTCGCAACTTTGGGTTTCCTCCGATCTACACTCTTTTCTCTCTCTCTCGCAATTCTGATCTGTTCTCTTGCTTCCTCATCTCCTCCTCTATTTATAGGCGCTTGAAAACGAGCTGGATAAGCTCGGATTTCCTCCGATTGAAGCTGATCGGATTTTCGATTGAAAAACCAACTCCGATTTGTGCCCATCCAACGATTTGTTGCGATTTGATTTTAATTAGATAATGTTTATCTTATCTTTGTTGAAGATCTGTTGGATTTGTGCAAAAAAATCGAATCAAAACGGCCGAAATACGAATTTTTTCTTCGCCGGCGATCTCGGGCTTGAGGTAGGAGACGATCACGCGCCCGGCGCGTGCGCTTCCTCCAACCAATCAGATGTCGCCACGTGTCCTGAGCAAATGAGAAAAATCGCAAAACGTAGAAACTGCTTCCCCCACGTTTCGAACCCGCGACCTCGCACCCTGCACCGCGCCTTAGCCTATGGTCCGGACCAGCTGAGCTAGCCCACTTTCGCGATTTTATTTATTTCGCAAATTACATATATGCAATGCGATTTTTCTATTTTTTTGTATTTTTTTGAAATTTCAAAAATTAGTAAAAATTGTTTATTATTCATTATTGCTATTTCCGAAATCATTTTTCAAAATTGAAGTGTTTTCCTATTTATTTTTATTTTTTGAACATTTTTATTATTTTATGCTAAATTAGGAAAAAAATGAAAAAATTTGGAAAAATTGAAAATTGATTATTATTGAAAATTATTGACTCCTAGGGCAAAAATGGGGTGTTTACAGTAATTTACTTACAACAATCCACTTTATCTTTCTAGTTCAAATAATATCAAATCAATTATTACTAGTATAATCTTTAGTGGCACAAATTTCTTAAGGTGGAGTCAATCAATAAAACTTGCTCTAGGTGCCAAATCAAAACTTGGATTCATCGAAGAAATTTGTTTAAAACCAGCAAAGGATTCAATTGATTTGCAGAGATGGATGCATTGTGACTATATGATAAAGTATTGGATCCTAAATTCAATGGTAAAAGAATTATTTGAAAGATTCATATATATGCATTCTACAAAAGAAATTTAAGACGATGTTTGCGAAAGATTCAGGCAAACAAATGGATCTTACTCTTTCAACTCTAGCATGAGATTATAAATGTTAGACAAGAAAATAACTCGATCATAGTATATTACAATAGATTAAAGAAACTTTGGGATGAATTGAGTAGTGTGAGTGTGCTTTCAAAATGCGTTTATGGAGCCTTAAATAGTTGTTCTTGTAATATCGTGTCTAAGATTGCTGATATAGAGAATAAGAACAAATTGTTGCAATTTCTTACAGAATTAAACGAAGCATATGAAAATGTAAGAAGTCATACCCTATGCTGAAACCTTTACCTTCTGTAAGCAAAGCCTATAGTCTTATTTTTCAAGTAGAAAAACAAAAGCAAATTTTTGGAAATCTAGTTCATAATGATGAAGTCTCTGCATGTCTTGTTAAGTCACAACAAAAGTTCTTCGAAGGTGACAGAAGAGAAAAAAGGGTTAAGCTTATAACAACTATTTGTTCATATTATAAAGAGTCTAGTCATATAGTTGATTCTTTCATTGAAATTATTGGATATCCAGACTGATATAAAGGAAATGAGGAAAAGAAAGGTCTAAGATTTGCAAAACATATAAATCAAGAATCTGATAATCCTTTAGAGATTGCTATTGATCTGAGTATAGGAAGATAAGAAACAAAAGAGAATAAGTTGATTTCAAAGATATATCAAGTGGTATTTCAAGTGATGAAGGGTAAAAATGTTTAAAGAGAAGAGAATGTAGATTTCTCCTTTGTAAATTTTGCAGATCAGATTGAAAACTCTAACTCTTTCGTAGCTTCTTTCAATCAAACTAATAATGTTGTGCATGAATAAATAGTAGATACAAGTGCTTCTGACCACATGACTCCTTTTCCAAATATTTTGTCCATGATAAAAATTCTTCAACATCCCATTCATATAAAATTACTTGATAGTTCTATTAAGAAAGTTACCGTAATTGGAGAAGTATGTTTGAATGAGCACGTTATCCTTAACAATGTTCTCCTTGTATCAAATTTTCATTGCAACTTATTATCAATTAGTAAACTGAGATATGGAACTGATATTATTGTTTCCTTTCATTCAAAAAATTGTACATTTCAAGACTAGAAAATGAGAAAGGTTATTGCTTGAGCTGATGCTAGACGAGGACTTTATGTCGTGAAAACAAAATCAAAGTTAGATCTTGTTGTCATGTCTTCCTCTTGTAATGTTTCAAATAATCTATCTTTAGAACTCTTACACAGTAGACTAGGACATATCTCTATTTCAAAATTGAAACATATTCTGAATTGCTCTTTGATTTATGATAATAGTTTCTACTGTGATGCTTGTAAAATGACAAAATCTCATCAATTTTCTTTTCCTCTTAGTAATTCTTTATCTTCTCATGTGTTTGAACTTATCCACATCAATGTTTGGGGATTGTATCATACACCTTCACTTACTGGTGCAAAATATTTCCTAACAATAGTGGATGACATAAGTAGAGTTACTTAGACATTTTTTTATACAAAATAAACATCAAGTTTTTCCTACTCTAACCAATTTTGTATCTTATGTTAGAAACCATTTTCATCTTACTCCTAGGTTTATTCGTAGTAATAATGGGAGTGAATTCCTTTCACTTGATTGCCAACAATTTTTTAAGAGTAATGGAATATTTCATCAAAGAACAAACACATATGTTCCTCAACAAAATGGTATAGTAGAAAGAAAACATATGCATCTAGTTGAGATTTTGAGGGCCATTAGATTACATGCAAATTTGCCAAAATGTTTCTAAGGAGAGTGCATTCTTGCTACAACTTCTCTGATGAATAAAATGCCCACACACAAACTAGATTGGAAATCTCCATATCAAGTTCTTTTCGAAAAACCACCTTCATATTTTGAACTTAGAATCATAGCATGCTTGTGTTATGTCACTATTGTCAATAAATTTGGAGATAAGTTTGATGCTACAGGGGAAAGGTGTGTGTTCTTAGGTTATCCACATAATAAAAAAGGAAATAAACTATACGATCTCACAAATAAAGTTCTATTTGTCAATAGGAATGTTTCCTTTGTTGAACATATTTTTCCCTTCAAGGAAAATGTTTCGGATGAACATTTTAATATCTTTGCATCCTTATTTCCTTCAGAAAAATGTTTTGACAAATTTTATAGTGATATACCATTTATTCCATCTAGACATTCTGATGTTTCAAATCATGGTAATGATATAAATTTCTAATTCTCTTCGACGATCTTCCAGAGAAAGAAAAACTCTAGCTTGGCTTACTAATTTCACACATAATGCGCAACCAATTTCTTCATTTGTATTAAGAAATTCTTGTAGCATATACTCCCTTCTTAACTTTGATGCTTTAAATCAATTTCCTAAGGATTATGTGGCCTCATTAGTAAACGTTTTATCTATCCATGAATCACGGAATTATCAAGAAGCTAAGAATGATTTTAAGTGAATAGATGCTATGGATAAAGAAATTTTAGCTCTTGAAGCTAATCAAACCTGGGAACTAGTTGATTTACTACCAGAAAGGAAGACTATTGGATTTAAATGGATATATAAAATCAAATATAAGGTTGATGGCTAAATAGAAAGAAATAAAGCAAAACTAGTCGCAAAAGGATATAATCAAATTGAAATGATTGATTATGTGCATACGTTTTCTCCTGTTGCAAAATTAATGACAATTCAAATGATATTAGCCTTAGCAGCTATATAGTCTTGGCATGTTCACCAACTTGATGTGAATGATGCATTTTTGCATGGTTTTTTAGAGGAAGAAATATATATATGGAACTTCCAGAAGGTTATAAAGTTTCTTCACCAAGCAAAGTTTGTAGATTAATTTAATCGTTATATGGAGAGAAGCAAGCTTCATGCAGGTGGAATAGAAAGTTTACTGATTTTATATCTTCACTTGGATTTATACAATCTGAAAATGACTATTCTCTGTTTACTAAGAATCAAGGTGACAAATTTCTTGCTATGGTGGTATACATTGATGATGTTTTAATTGCATGAAACTCATTATTAGCCATTAAAAAGGTTAAAATTGCCTTGCACAATGCTTTTACCATAAAGGACCTTGGTGAAATATGGTTTTTCCTAATAATTGAAGTTTGCATAACCAATCACAGACTTATGCTTAATCAAAGAAAATTCTTATTTAACATACTGCAAGGGTTTGACAGCAGTAAAACTAACTAAAATATCTTTTCCACAACACCTACGATTTGATCTTGAATCAGGATCATTACTTCCTGATCTAGCAGTTTATAGGAGGATTGTAGGAAGATTATTGTATCTTACAATCACCTAACGAGACGTTAGTTTTGCAGTTCAACGATTGAGTCAGTTTGTTAGTAATCCTCAAACTATTCACTTTCAAGTTGCTATTCATGTTCTAAAATATCTAAAAGGAACATTTGACAGAGGACTCTTTTATGCAACTCCATCCCAATTGTCCTTTGTTGGATATTCAGATGCAGATTGGGGAGCGAATATTATTGGTAGGAAATCATTAACAAGATTTGTGTGTTTATATATTGTCTTTGATTTCCTAGAAGACAAAGAAACAAGTGATAGTATCTACTTCTTCTATTGAGGCCGAATATATAAGCATAGCCTCAATAATGAAAGAATTACTTTACATACATAAGAAATTTATAATTAATACAGTAAAATGCAATATCATAGAAATTTTTACTTGTATGTATATTTACAACACATGACCGTTAGATATCGATATAAATAGATGAACTACACAACAGAAATAACTAACAAAATCATTTTTTAATAGATTTTTGTTTTGGATCAAATACACTAACTTTCACACTCCTGTTTCAACAGAGTTCTATTCTTCTGTTTCTTATGCTTGTCAACAACAAGAATCTTACAAACTGTTATCCATTAACAAGTTTTGATATAATTTATTTGACTTTATTCCTATAATATAAGGTATGGTTATTGCACTTCAATATCCTATATCTACTCGAAAAACATATTCGAAGATATGTTATATTACACCTTAGTACCCCATAACCACCATATAATAACAATAATAATATATTTCTACCTTTTTTGTTCTACTAAATATTAAAAACTTCTTTTCCTCGACTAATTTCTCCAAATAGATACGAATCAATCTATATTATGAGTCTTGTTTCAATTTTTTTATTTGTATCTATTTTGATTTATATCTATTTTGAGATTGATGTTTGAAAAGTTATGTTATATATATCTAATCTGATTTTATTTTATAGTTATAATGAAGATCACATATTTAAAAAAAAATTAAGAAATATATTTTATACATTGAAAAAGAAAATTTTAATCGATATTTTTATAAAAATAAATAATATAAAAGGTAGATTAGTCTAACTTTATAGAGATTTATTAAATATTTAATTTTATAATAAGGGTATATACGTACTTATATTTTCATCTTTTTTATATCTTATTCACAATGAATACATAGTTTAAAGATATGGAAAAAAATTAAAGGAAAAAAAATAGAAAAAAAAATGAAACAAAACAATCCCCAAGTGTATCCATACCATATTAGATTCCACACACTTTAAAAATTATTAATATAATTGATTAGCACAATCCTTCCATTTCTATTTAAATTTTCTTTTCAACTACTCTCATATCTTGGCATAGTTCAGGAATCAAAACCAAGTCAGTGGTTCCAATTCCAAAAAGGGTGGAACCAAAACTAAATTTGACATATCGTAGAAATATTTTGTATTACCAATATTTTTTAAGGAATATCATGTCACGTTTGGTATACGGAAATAATCTATGAAATGGATTGGAAGGGAATCATCTATGAAATTCCAAATTCATTCTTGTATTTGAAAATGTTCACTAAATAAAATATAATAGAAAGGCTTATAGTGGTATTTACTAAAATTGTCCTTAATCAACGAATGTAAAAAATATGTATTAATGAATTATAAATGTTATTTAAATAATTATTGTTGATTAAGGGAATGAAATCGCGATTCCACTATTTTAAGGATAGAATCGCAATTCCTTTGAAAAGTCCTTCTAAACATGAAAAAGAGAATAGTATCTATAATTTTGATTTCATTACAAGTTTATTCCTATATATCAAATATGCTAAGTTTGCACTACTTTTTTAAATTTACGATATATCTATCATTTGGATATTTTTAAAGAGATATCTCTATAATTTATATTGATAATTTATTATTGCAATTTTCCCTCATATATGCAACTTTACGGCTTTATCTCATCATGCCAGCATTACGATATAGTACATTAGCATTTGTAGACATCGTTTAGGAAATCATTTTCCCAATTGCCATTCGTAGTTAATAATTTACCCATTACTTGTGAACGTCAACAAAAATCACTAGCAGTAAAAACAAGTTGTTCCGGTATAATATAGGGTTGAAATTTTTTTACATGATATTCTAAATAAGTATAATATAGTACTTATTACAATCATCATCACCATCATTTCACCAATTCCACTACATCACAACCACTTCACTACTATAAAAATAACTAGAGTTGGGAATGCGAGGCAGGCTAGCTCACTCAACTCGCAATTTTATGTAGGTTGGTTTAGAAAAAATTTGGCCTGCATTAATTGTGAGCTTTTTAGCTTGCCCGGTGTAGCTTGTAAGCCAATGCAATGTAAGGCAGGTTGGCTCACATGACCCACCCAAATTAAAAAATATATAAAAATTGACAAATAAGACTTAAGAGTGCCAAAGCTAGACCAGAGGAGTAGAAGACAATAGACAACACACACTCCACGACTCCAATCATCTTCACTGAAGATTCTTTAGTTCAGTTCTTTAGTTAAGACAATACAAAAACCCTCATTGTCATTGTCGTTGTCGTCGTTCCCACTCACCAAGCTCTAATCACTCCCACTCACCAGACTCTAGTCTCCCTTTGTCATCATTGTCATTGGTCCCACTCGCTAGACTTTGGTAGCTCCCACTCATTGAACTCCGGTCTCCCTCCACCTTCTTACTCTAATGTGGGTTGTACTCCGAGGTAACTCCGACTAGTTTAGGGTTTGGTGTTCGGGTTTGGCGTTTGGGGTTCAGGGTTCGAGTTTAGGGTTTGGGTTGTGGCGACTAGTCTAGTTTTTGGTCCTCTAATATGGGAGATGGGAGTTGGGCAATGGTGGATGGTGATTTTTCATTGAAGCACGAGTTTCATTACGGAGTAATGTTTAAATGGCAGGTTTCATGCCTAACCCGCGTTGGATCGCAAGGTGAGTTGGGCTAACTTTTTTACCAGCATAAGGTACGGGCCAACACAGGCCGATCCACTTCAACCTGTGGGTCAAGGTAGTCCTACCCGTTTGGCTCACATTTCCAGCCCTAAAAATAACCACCACCATATAACCATCATCACTTCTTTAAAACCACATACACTACCAAGAACCTCAATTGCATCACTACCAACACCAATGCCACTTGGACTTTCACCAAAAGTTGTGTACTACCACCACCACCTTATCACCATTACCCTAAAAACTACACAAATCACCAACCTGCCATTACTATCATACATTGCCACCATGACCATTACCACCATCTCACTATCGCTACCATAATACCTCATATGACTTCAGAACTACATCACTTTCACTATCCTTATCACCATAACCATCTATCTCTTAGCAATGGTAGTAGTAGGCAACACCAGGGCAACAATGATGGAGTTAACTTTATTATGATGTGATGATGGTGGAGCATCATGGTGATGATGATAATTAGGGGTAAATGTTAAAAATTTTTAGCCGTTGGAATTCGTGGAGCCCTACATGGTTAAGTAATATTTAGTATGTCCAATTTCAAAATTTTGAAACTTGTAATCACATGATAAAGTACACCTTTAAACCTACTCAAAACTTTATCCTATATGTTACATGTTCTAATTGCTAATGCTTGTATTTTAGCTTTTGACAATATAATAGAAATTAAACCATGTTGACATAACCTATAACACATTATTTAAGGCCAATTATTGATTAGATAACCAAATATGTCTCAAATATTCAATTTAAGGTGGTGTTATGGTTAATTTTCTTATATTCTGTTAACTTAAAAAAAAAAGAAAAAAAGAAACGAAAATCCTCTCTAGTTTGATATGGTACCTCTAGAACCTATAAAGTTTTACAAAACATAGGATATAGTGTAATTTTTTGATATCACATAATGGGTTTTGGTTACAAATTTTTAAAATGTGTATATGGGATTAGATATAGGATAGATAACCTTATACTATCCACCCTTATACTAGTTGTACCAGCCTCTAATGATGATGATGACTAATGAGGCATGGTGATAGCATGATGATGGTGGCAATAAAAGTGCTAGTGGCATTTATTAAGGTAGTAAAGATTATATTATGTTAGGGGTTACAATGGTGATTATCATATCTAGATGGTAATCATTGTGGTGCGATAAATATATAGTTAAATATTATTAAATAAAGCAAATGGTATGTTTGTTAAAAATGTGATCTCTACTACAACAGTAAACATAATTTAAAACAATAGATAAGATAAAAATTCATTTATTAAACATAAACATAGTTCAATAAATATATATAATATTGTTCTTTTTATATTGTACTCGATGTATTAGGCTAGAAACCAAACCTACGAATCTTAATGTTTCGTTAGTCTTAAATAGCTGGCATAAGCTCTTTCTTTGCAAGAGTTCTCTTTCTAAACTGTCCATTGAGAGACAATAATTTACTCTTCACGAGACAAGAAAGTAGAATAAGAAGAAGAAGAAAAATATGATAATTTTCTTATATGTTTTCATTTTCTTTCCGCAAGTTACGTGGCTCGCGTTGCGTTTTGCGGTCTTTTCATCCAAGAGGTTGTCAGGCCACGATTCGAGGAGGGAGGGTGGGATGTGTATCGTGGGGGTATCATTCAACCTTGACAATGATGTTTCCAGTGATACACCATTTAGATTATATATCGTTGCTTGTAAGGAAATAAAATATTTTATATGTGAATGGTGTTACATCTAATTATGGGAATTTTCCTTTTTTTTTAACATGAAGTATTGTATATCAAATTTTTATTTAGTTGTTTTCTATCATAAAGTATAGCAAATTTTATACCAGTCTTAGTATTAAATTTTTCTTTGGTACTTTTAGTGCTATTTTTTTAGAATAAATTATAAATAAACTTCTTTATAATTATTTTATGTGTGCTTAAGTCTCCTATTGTTGAAAATGATCATTTAAACCTCTCAAATATATGAAAAATGTATATTTAGACTCTTGGAAAAATTATAAGTAAGGTAATGGATCATCTATTTAAATCACTTAATATGTTTACAAAACAGTAATAGATCATTCATTTGATTCATTTAACCTAAGTTTAATAATTTATTTTAACTACTTAAAAATTTGATAATTTATTTTAATCACTTGGTATTTTAAAATTACTTGAAAATTCAATATTTTATTTGAACTTGATTTGAAACTTGAATCCTTTTATTTGTAATTTTTCCTTGAACTCCTATACAATCATCTTGCTATACTAAAATTGAAAAATTGCAAAAAAATCAAGGCAAAAGTGACCTTATAGGAGTCTCAATGCTTCTTCTTTTTTAATTTTATTTGAGGGTCTAAACATTCAATTACAGAAGTAAAGAAGTCTAGCAACTTCAAGTAAATATAAAAAAATATACTTAAAATCTATTCAACCTTTTCTAGAATTGATATTGTGCTTCTCATATATATACACAATAGCTTACTTGTTTTAACAATCTTTTCATTTTTATATTCCAAAATAAAACAACAAGAGAGAACTCGCATTTACATCTTTTGAATTTGATTATATTATAATGATGTGGGATCTAAATAACATATAATTAATTGGATCTACCTGAACTGCATTCATCTCATGAATTTTATGATTGAGATTAATATGTTATTAGCTAAGGAATTAAACTTTGGTGAGTACAACGAAAATGAAATATTTAAACTCAATTCATTTTATTCGGATATCGGTATTTTTAAATCGCAATGGTTTTGAAGGTTTAGTATGATTTTGGATGTACATATGTATATGTTTTTAAAAATTATATGAATTGAAATTATTTTCGGAAATTTAAGAGATATATTCATACCACTTAATAGTTTAATTCATGCATTTATAATCAAAAGAAAGAAAATGAATAAAATTAAATTAACATTGTCTAAATAATGACGCCCTTTCAAGGATCCTGAATCTGACTCTAAAATCTATTATTTGCATCACATACTTTTTTTAATAAAAGAAAAACTTTTTGAAATCCATGCCAGGCTTTTCTTCCAACAATATTCGACCATCTAAACTCAAATAAACCATTTTTTTTTTTTTATGTTAGAGCATCTTCTGGGCAGCTCCATTGCATTATTTGCTTTGCTCCAACATAACATAATAAAACAAAAATATGTGTGGGAACACTTAATAATTTATGAATAAAATGATTGGGCAGTTGCTGAGCTTGGTGGGTCAACTCACGGATCTACACGTGTAAGGTGGTCAGGAGTGAGAAGTGAGGAAGTGAACAATGACGACGTTGCCGATTTCAGAGATGTTGCCACGTGTGAAGATCATAAGCGGTGAAGGGATTGCCTCGGACTTCACGCACCATTAAAATTTAAAGCAGCAGACAGCAGGCAGCAGCTAGCGCCGACGACGATTCCGTAACGGGAAAAAGCTTCCCACGGTTTTCAGAATCGGTCCGTTGAAAAGAAAGGTATTTGCGGCAAAATGTCAAATCTCCGAAGACGGAGCACGTGATTATATTACTATATCCTTCACCTCGTGATATTTTACTGATTGAGTATACTTTAATTGGTAAGGATTATGGGACAAGTTTTGATATAATTTATTGGTATTTATTTTTACAATATAAGGTATGAATATTACGTTTCAATCTCTTGTATCCATTTGAAAAACATATCTTAAGATATTTTATATTATATTTTCATACCTTATAACCATAAGAAACATATGAGTTTGTCAATCTATAATTAGCATATAATAATAATAATATATTTCTATCTTTTACATTCTACTAAATATATATATATATATATATATATGTATGTATAAACTATAGTTTAGATTTGGTGTTATATATTTTAAATAAATAGATTAAAATTTTTAATGAATTTTAAGGTTTGCTTGGGTAGAGAGTGTACCTTCTTTTTTAGTATGTTATTTTATTATTTTTATTTTAATTATTATAGTATTACTTTTATCCAAAATATTATATAAGTTAGATTGTTTAGTGTCACTAATCCTTCATGGGATTTGAATGAATATAATATTATGGAAATATTAATGGGTTCTACCTCAAAAAGTCAATATTATATAAATATAATAAAACAAAATTTACATGTTAAGGTGCAATTTTTAAAGTGACCTCAAAAATATTACTAGATAGGTTTTAGTTTAAAAATTTTGGAATCTATACCTACAAGGTATGATATAGAGATAACTTTATATTCTACCCTCTTATATTGTTTGCCTCTATTTAAAACTACTACTAAATTTTGTGTCCATTTTTATATCATACCTGAAATGTTAAATTGCTAAGGGCTCATTCATTTCACCAAATGGAATAAAAGGGATTAAATTATAATTTAATAGAAATTGAATAGATATGTAATTTAATTAATACAAAAATAAATAATAAATAAAATAAAAATAAAAAATAGATTTTCCATTATATCCCTAAAATCCTTATTTCTATCCACTTTCCATAGCTAATACTCAATACAAGTTATAATAATAGGGGTATTTTTTGGCAAAGATGATAAATGGCCAATTGAATAGCAATTCATTATGAATAGATATTCGTTATTTAAATTCAACTAAATAACATAATAAAAATTTTATATGAAATAATGTGAGAATAAAATAGCCATTTTTCCAAAGTGAAGATTTTTAAATGTCATATTTAATTTAACTTTTACTTGTCAAATTTTATACTTAAAGTTAAAAGTTGTTAAATATCACACTCAATTGAACATTTACTTATCAAAAGTATTATCTATGTCATATGTGTAAATCATAGATGTTAGATAGTACAATAAGAAAATAAAAGTTCAATTGAATATAGCATTTAGTGGTTTCAAATTTTCGGTGTAAAATTGAAAAAATATCAAAATTTCATGCAATAATTTTGGTATTATCCTATTAATTTATGGCACAAAATACATCATACAAAAAAATTAGTTATACGCAAATAGACTCTCTAAAATCCCAAAGATGTTTTGATTTTCCTATAGCTTTTGAAAAATATGCACATAACTCCTAAGTTATTGTAAACATCCCATTTTTGCCCTAATAATCAATAATAGTCAATAATAATTAATTTTCAATTTTTTTCTAATTTTCCTATATTTTTCTCTAATTTAGCAAAAAAAAATTCAAAAAATAAAATAAATAAGAAAAATATATCAATTTTAGAAAATAATTGCAGAAATAGCAATAAAAAGGGTTAAGTAATTTTTATAAATTTTTGAAATTTCAAAAAATACAAAAAAAAATGCGAAAATAAGAAAACCGCGAAAGTAGGCTAGCCCAACTGGTCCGAACCTTGGTTTGGTGCGTGCAGAGTGGGCTCGGTCAGGGGTTCGAAACGCGAGGGAGGCAGAATCCGTGTTTTGCAAATTTTTTCTTCACTTGGGACACGTGTTAGCAGCTAATTGTTTGGAGTGAACGCACGCGCCGGACGCGTGATCATCTTCAACCTCCGTCCGAGATCGCCGGCAAGGACAAAAATTCGAATTTCAGCCGTTTTGATTCGATTTTTTGCACAAATCCAACAGATCTTCAACATAAATAAGATAAACATCATTCAATTGAAATCAAATCGCAACAAATCAATGGATTTACACAAATCAGAGATGGGTTTTTAACCACAAATCCAATTTGCTTCAATCGGTGGAAATTCGAGCTTATCTAGCTCGATTTCTTGCACCTATAAATAGAGGATGAAGTGGAGAGGCAGAGGCACCGATCAAAAGTGAGAAAAAGAGAGAAAAGAGAGAGAATCAAAGCCTCGCCGGAGTTCTTCAACCCGCAACCACCGATCAAGCGTCAAGCAGCCACCAGGAGATGTTTTTGGAGAAATCCACTGCCACAGTTGAGTTCCCTACTCCCGAAAACTCAGGAACCGACACCTCAATCGCTTCGAAAGGCCGCTGGAACGCCGTCAACGAGCACTCCCAACCGTCGTACACGATCGACCCAACCTTACCCGCTTTGACCCGATCCAACCCAATCGACCTGACCCGCGCACCGACCCAGATCTAGGTAAGTCGGATTTTTCGATATTTATTTATTTATCTATTTTATTTATTTTGAATTTATTTATTTACTTATTTGTTATTTATAATTCAAAAATGGAAAAAATATTAGAAATTAGATTTTTTTTTTTTTAGGATTTGATTTAGGATGAATAATAAAATAAAAATAATAATTATAATAATAAATAATAATATAAAAATATATAAAGAAAATGATAAAAATATTAGAAAAGAATAATAATAAAAAATTAGATTTTAGAATAGGATAGGTAAAAAATCTAGGAGAAAATTTTTCAATAAAAAATATAAAAAATTAATAAAAATTATGAAAATTCATAAAAGTTAATAAAAATTATAAAAAATTATAAAAGTTCATAAAAATTAATAAAAATCAATAAAAATTTATAATAGTAGAAATGAGTTGAAAAATAGAAAAATGGAATTTTTATCACTTAGAAAAATCATTTTCTTAAATAAATCTAAAATTGGTTTTTCCTTAAAATTATTATTTAAAAAAAAATCAAATTATCAAGTTTATGCTTAGATTTTTTAGAAAAATACTAAAATGATAAAAACATAAATTAGAAGAAATTTCATAATTAAAAATCACCAACACATTAAAATTTTTCAGAAAAAGCGAACTACGGCACGTTTGATCATGAATAGCAGGTACATAGGCATCCATTTGGGGCAACCCTAAAAAGGAATAAAAATCATTTTCTCATAATAGGTTATTTAAAAAATAAAATAAAAAGACAACAAAAAAAGAAATAAAAGACATTTCGAATAAGGTTTAAGATTTTAGGAGATTAGGGTAATAACCTTAGGGTTTTAATAGGTTAGCCTCCGAACTCAAAAACTCTGGTTTTCCCTTTCCTCTTTTCGCAAAAAACGAAAAGAGGAAATCACGACGACTAGTGGTCTAAATTGGGATTAATTTGCTCAATTAGTCCTAATTCAATTTTTCCCAACCACAGTTGGGTGGCAACTCCAAAACAAAACGAAATTCCTAACTCAAGTCAAGGGTCTACATTAGATGAGTATAGGGTCTAGTATATATTGGATTAGGAATGGGAAATCAAAAACTAGACTCGATAAGATAGCGACTCCACTGGGGACAACATTCTCTAGTAGGCTAGCCACCTTAATCTCCTCAAATTGCCCCTTTCTAATAAATGTCTTTTGATTTGTTATATTATTACTAACCTTTCAAGGATTTAGCTAAAAGTTAGGATTCAGTTATTTACTTTAGTTATTGAGTCTACATGCAAGTAAATGTGTGAATAGATACGGTCAAACCCGGGCCTTCTTAGGACCCTAAGACAATGGGCTATTGTGTAGGTTTCGGGTGAAGTAATATGATCACCGTTCATGACCAATTAGGCTACCCCACCCAATGCTTTGATATGGCCTGAGATCTATTTCTCCGAGAATGCGGGAGGCCATAGAGCTTGGGGACCTGTTAGAACCTACCTATTTGCATACATAACGTCATGGGCTAACAATAGATTGATAATGTAATATTTTTGTTCTGTTCATGGAGTTCGTATATATTTCCCTGTAATGTTATCATAGTTCTAGTTGTAATTAGGAAATTTCTGTTGTAATAGATGGCTAGTTCCATAGTTGACCGCCTCCTCCGCAAAAAGATCCGAGTATGCAAACCTCTAGACCTAAAATTGATACTGGACCACTGGTTCACCCTATACAACCCATAGGAGCAGGCCTTCATCTAGCAGAAAATAAGGCCCATCCTCTCACTGATGAAAATGGAGATGAACTTGCCCTTAGTACGGGCTATGCTCCATCTATGGGAAATCGAGCCCACGGCTTTCTTCATCGGGCCACATGAGATTACTCCTACTTTGGAAAAGTACACCCAGCTGCTACAGGCTCCACCACTAACTAACCAAGTCTATGTACCAGATCTTGAGGCCGGGCCAGCCGGTATCTTCAGCAGACTTCTGGGTATCTGCAAGACAGCGATCAACAAAGCCTTAGCAAACTGTAACGGATATTGCATACGGATAGATAAGTTAGAAGCTCGCAATAGCAGAAGAAGAGAACTAGGAAATAGATTACTATTGTACTTTTTCATTTGTTTCAAATATTGAACTCCAAGTTTCTAGTATTAATAAAAATAAAGTTTCAGTATTATGTCATCAATCAATTGTTAGCCCTTTTATTTTAACATCCGTGTGACACATGCATCACATTTTCATGCATACATCATACTAAAGAAAAATGCGTGTCAGGTATCAAAGATAGCTCCCAAACAACCAAACCCTCCAAGGAGCCCAATTTGCACCCGTTCAAGAACCAGAATGGCAGACAATGGTAATAACAGCGACACCCAGATGCGTATTCCACCCCTCCAACAATCATTCAAACAAGCAACTACCATTCAAGAGCCAATGATAAGCGAATATGACATCAGTAATGGGAGCTTAACCCCTTGCACGTCCAAACAGTATCCAACTCTCAATAATTGGTTATGTTATCCTATTGATAGCACTAGGTCAGCTCAAGGATAGGGAACAATTGTTAAACAATTTTTTGAGACTTCTTTACATAATTCAATAAATTACAATTTATCTTGCTTTCGTTTCACTTCACCCAGATTTCCTACCATCGAACGTCAGGGACATTTCGTGCAGGTAAGAAATGAAAACACTGATATCGTTTCCAACACTGCTGGGTTAGTCGTTGGAAGCGATGTCCTTGACCGTGACATAATACAAGAAAATTGGCAAAAACATGAACAAAGCGGAATTTTAATCGACTAGCCGATGGAGATAGTAAATCTAGGAAGCGTTGAGAAACCTAAAAACCTCAAGATCGGGACCAGTTTAAGTGCCAAGCAAAAACATGAGATGACCGAGTTGTTAACTGAGTATACAGATGTGTTCGCCTGGTCATATAGTGACATGCCAGGACTAGACCAATCAATAGTGGTTCATAGGCTTCCCACAAGGGAAGATGTCAAACCTAGAAAAACAAAAATTGTGAAGATTTAGGCTTGACATCTTACTAAAGATTAAAGAGAAAGTCAAGAAACTGCTAGAAGTAGGGTTCATTGAAGTATCTGACTACCCAAAATAGGTGGCTAATATAATCCCCGTTATGAAAAAGAATGGTAAAGTACGCTTATGCGTAGACTTCCGGGACTTAAACCAAGCTACGCCAAAGGATAACTTCTCCTTAACTCACATTGATGTTCTAGTGGACAACACTGCAGAAAACCATCTTTTCTCATTTATGGATGGTTTCTCAGGATATAATCAAATAAAAATGGCTGAAGAAGATAAAACCAAAACGACTTTTGTCACAACATGAGGGACTTTCTGTTATAAAGTCATGCCCTTTGGCCTGAAAAACGCCGAGGCAACGTACAAGAGAGCCATGGTCGTGATACCTCATGACATGATGCATCAAGAAGTCGAAGTATACGTCGACGACATGATAGCCAAGTCTAAAGAAGAAGAAAGCCATACAAATATCCTAAGAAAGTTGTTTAATCAACTAAGAAAGTTCCAGCTCAAGTTAAATCCGGAGAAGTGCACTTTCGAGGTCACAACGGGCAAGTTGTTAGGGTTTGTTATAAGCTGGGAAGGCATTAAAATCGACCCTGACAATGTAAAATCTATATTAGAGCTACCTTCCCCACGCACTATCAAAGAAGTAAGAGGTTTGCTGGGAAGGTTGAATTATATAGCTCGTTTTATCTTACAGCTCACAGATAAGTGTCGACCACTATTCCGTCTGTTAAAAAAGAATGCCGTAGTAGAATGGGACGACGAATGCGAAGAAGCATTCGGGTCGATCAAAGACTATCTCATAAAACCTCCAGTCTTAATAGTCCCGAAGCAAGGGAAGCCCTTATTCTTATACCTCACGATACTCCCTGAGTCCATGGGATGCGTGCTAGGCCAAAAAGATCAAGAGGGAAGAGAGCGTTCCATATATTATCTAAGAAAGAAATTCACAAACAGGGAACTGAGGTATTCAGAAGTAGAGAGGACTTGCTGTGCTCTGATTTGGGTCATGCACCGGTTAAGGCAATACACCCTTTACTATCATATTGAGCTGCTGACAAGACATGATCCTCTAAAGTACTTGGTAGAGAAACTCGTTTTGATAGGGAGAATCTCTAAATGGCAAATGCTCTTATCGGAGTTTGATATCACATACATAAATCAAAACTCGATGAAAGGGCAATCTTTAGCCGACCAATTGGTAGAACACCCTGTCAAGGGAAATTCCCAAGAGCTACAAGTTCAATTCCCTGATGAAAATATATTAGAAGTGGAAGGTACATAAATAGAAGATTATGGGATAGACGAGAACCCTAAGTGGAAGATGTTTTTTGATGGAGCTGCCAATGTATTCGGTTGTGGGATCGAGGTAGTGTTGATATCCCCAAACGGAACACAATTCCCTTCAGCAACAAGACTCACATTTCCATATACCAATAATATCGCGGAATATGAGGCATGCATCCTCGGCCTCAAAATGGCTTGCCACATGGAAATATGTGAATTAGAAGTGTACGGAGATTCATCACTTATCATATTACAGACAAGAGGGGAATACAAGACTAAAGACCCCAAACTAGTGCCATACTATCAACATTTGACAGAGCTAATAGAAGAATTCGAAGCAATCACTTTCACATACGTCCCGAGAACTCGGAATCAGTTTGCAAATGCACTCGCCACATTAGCATTTATAATTCAGATAACAGGGGGAGTCGAGGTCCAACCATTGAAAATCGACCCACCTACTGTTTGGTAATTGAAAAAGCACAAGATGATAAGCCCTGGTATTACGACATCAAAACTTTTCTTTAAGAAAGCAGATACCCTGAAATGGCTAGCAAGAATGACCAAAGAACACTCAGAAGGTTAGCAAGTCGTTTTTTATTAAGTGGGTCTGTGCTTTACAAAAGATCGTCTGATACCACTTTGCTAAGATGTGTGGATAAAAATGAAGCATGTAAACTGATGAAAGAGGTACATGAAGGAGTATGTGGACTTCATATGAACGGCTACATGTTGGCTTGAAAAATCACGAGGTTAGGATACTATTGGCTAACCATGGAATCAGATTGCATCAAATATGTCAAGCACTGTCATTTGTGTCAAGTGTACGCAAACTGAATAAATGCTCCGCCCAACGAGTTGCATTTGTTGTCAGCACCATGGCCTTTCTCCATGTAGAGAATCGACATAATAGGCCCAATCACTCCGACGGCATCCAATGGCCACAGGTTCATATTGGTAGCCATTGATTACTTCACCAAGTGGGTAGAAGCTTCATTATATACCAATGTCACCAAAGGGGTAATAGTCCGCTTCTTGAAAAGGGACATAATAGCTCGATATGGAGTTCCTGAGTCAATCATCACCGACAACAGCACTAATCTTAATAACAAATCGATGATAGGTTTATGTCAACAATTCCACATAAACCATAGAAATTCAACTCCCTACCGACCTCAAATAAACGGGGCAGTATAAGCAACCAACAAGAATATAAAAAAAATCATCGAAAAAATGACAACTACTTACAAAGATTGGCATGAGATGTTGCCGTTTGCTCTCATGGCTTATAGGACCTCAATTAGAACATCTACGGGAGCTACCCCATATTCATTGGTATATGGCACTAAAGCAGTCTTGCCAGTCGAGGTCAAAATACCATCATTCAGAATTCTGTCAGAAACTTAGTTAACTGAATCAGGCTGGGTAAAGAAGAGACTTGATCAACTAAATTTAATTGATGAAAAAAGACTCACTGCATTATGTCACGGCCAGTGTTACCAACAAATGATGGCCTGAGCATTTAACAACAAAACGAGGCCTCCATGCTTCAAAGAAGGGGATCTGGTGCTAAAGAAAGTTCTCCTAAATGCTTAAGATTCCAGAGGAAAATTTACCCCAAACTATGAGGGTCCATATGCGGTGAAGAAGGTATTGTCAGGAGGTGCTCTAATATTAACTCAAATGGATGGTCCAGAATTGAGGGACCCCATTAATACAGATGCTGTTAAGATGTACTATCCTTAGTCAAGGGAATTGAAAATTTGCCAATGTTTATGAAAGCCAATATTTAATACAAGTTTCGTTGAGTCTAGTTTTCATTTTTTACAAGAAAAGTTAATATCTCTGAATGATCGATAATTCCAACCAATTCTCATTAAAACAAACATTCCTAAACACACTACCCACCACTTCACTAATGAATGATAAACATTGAAATGATAATGAATCTCAATAAATTTTGTGATATAATTCTACCTACTTTTGAACATTAAAACCTGATGTATTAGTAGGATAATACTACCATCAAAAGAGCCATGCACACAAGAAAGGAAGCGCATCAAGATCTTCAACCCTGTTTTAAAGCAAGAGTAAGCGAAGGAGAAGCAAACCAGCACGAAGGTTCGGTTGTTTGGTTGCCATCCGCGATAAATTGGTAAGCATCTTATAATAAATAACTATCATCCACATCAAATCATTTAACTCATTCAATAGAAGCATTTTCAAAAGCATAGGTTAGTCAGCCCACATTGGGGCACTTCCCTAAACATCCTCTTGTAGGGTCAACACATTAGGGCACCTTTCGAGACATGTCTTCCTACCATAGGTTGGTCAGCCCACATTGTGGCACTTTCCCAAACATCCTCTCGTAGGGTCAGCACATTGGGGCACCTTTCGAGACATGTCTTCCTACCATAGGTTAATCAGCCCACATTGGGGCACTTCCCTAAACATCCTCTCGTAGGATCAGTACATTGGGGCACCTTTCGAGACATGTCTTCTTACCATAGGTTAGTCAGCCCACATTGAGGCACTTCCCTAAACATCCTCTCGTAGGGTTAGTACATTGGGGCACCTTACGAGACATGTCTTCATACCATAGGTTAGTCAGCCCACATTGAGGCACTTGCTTAAATACCTCTCTTAGGAGTTAGCCCATAAGGGCACCTTTTTGAGACATTTCTTCCTACCATAGGTTAGTCAGCTCACAATGGGGCACTTCCCTAAATATCTCTTCTCAAGGTCAGCCTATAGGGGCACCTTTTGAAACATTTCTTCCCTAGGTCGTGAGTCTAAGAAGACACTTCCCACCATATGTTAGTCAGCCCACAATGGGGCACTTTCCCAAATATCCCTTAAAAAATGTCAGCCCAATGGGCACCTTTTGAGGCAGGTCCTCTCGCTATAGGTTAGTTAGCCCGCGAATGGGCACTTTCCTAGACACCTTTTCTTGAAGTTAGCTCACAAGAGCACTTTTTAAAGCTATCGATTAGTTAACTTGTATGAGCACTTTTCAAATCTATCAGTCAGCTCAGACGAGCACTTTTTGAACCCATCGATCAGTTAGCTCAAAAGAAGCACTTTTCTAATCTATCAATTAGTTAGCTCATAGGAGCACTTTTTAAAATTGTCGATAATCGATTGGTCAACTCATAAGAGCACTCTTCAACGGTATTTCTCTTCAAATAGTCGTTAGTTTAGTCAGACGCTTCTATTGACAAGTAGCCAGCTCATAAGAGCGCTTCCTAAGACAATCTTTTCTTTAAAGTTGCTAGTCCGATAAGACGCTTCCTATCATCAACTATTCCACTTACAGTAACACACTCCTCAACAATTCTTGAGATGTTTCCTATCGCCAATTAGTTAGCCCATAGAGCACTTTTTAGGAGGATACATTACTCTAGATTGTCAGGTTGTTTAAGACCATTTTCTAAGCAATACCAACCATCACAAAATACTCGTAGGATTATTAGCTCATGTAGCATTTTCCTACTAGAGACCCAATTTCAGATAACCAGCCAAACTAAGGCATTATCCAATCAGTCAAGAGGCCAAAAATGGCTTCTTTCTTGTCTTTGTAGTTAAGTTTTACAAACTTTACTACAAAGAGGGACAGTTGTAAACACCCCATTTTGTAAACTTTACTCCTAAGTTATTGTAAACACCCAATTTTGGCCATAATAATCAATAATCGTCAATAATAATTAATTTCCATTTTTTTCCAATTTTCCTACATTTTTCTCTAATTTAGCAAAAATAGGAAAAACATTCAAAAAATAAAATAAATAGGAAAAATATATCAAATTTGGAAAATAATTGTAGAAATGGCAATAAAAGAGTTAAATAATTTTTACAAATTTTTGAAATTTCAAAAAATAAAAAAAAAATCGCATTGCATATATACAAATTGCGAAAATAAGAAAATCGCAAATCCGATTTGCTTCAATCGGTAGAAATCCGAGCTTATCCAGCTCGATTTCTTGTACCTATAAATAGAGGATGAAGTGGAGAGGCAGAGGCACAGATCAAAAGTGAGAAAAAGAGAGAGAATTGAAGCCTCGTCGGAGTTCTTCAACCCGCGACCACCGATCAAGCGTCGAGCAGCTACCAGGAGGCATTTTTGGAGAAATCCACCGCCACAGTTGAGTTCCCCACTCCCAAAAACTTAGGAACCGACACCTCAATCGCTTCGAAAGGCCGTTGGAACGCCGTCAACAAGTACTCCCAACCGCCGTGCACGATCGACCCGACCCAACCTGCTTTGATCTGATCCGACCCGACCAACCTGACCCGTGCACCGACCCAGATCCAGATAAGTCGGATTTTTTTATTTTTATTTATTTATTTATTTATCTATTTTATTTATTTCGAATTTATTTATTTACTTATTTGTTATTTATAATTCAAAAATGGAAAAAATGTTAGAAATTAGATTTTTTTTTTAGGATTTGATTTAGGATGAATAATAAAATAAAAATAATAATTATAATAATAAATAATAAAAATATAAAAATATATAAAGAAAATGATAAAAATATTAGAAAAGAATAATAATAATAATTTAGATTTTAGAATAGGATAGATAAAAAATCTAGGAGAAAATTTTTCAATAAAAATTATGAAAATTCATAAAAGTTAATAAAAATTATAAAAAATTATAAAAGTTCATAAAAATTAATAAAAATCAATAAAAATTTATAATAGTAGAAATGAGTTGAAAAATAGAAAAATGAAATTTTTATCACTTAGAAAAATCATTTTCTTAAATAAATCCAAAATTGGTTTTTCCTTAAAATTATTATTTAAAAAAAATCAAATTATCAAGCTTAGACTTAGATTTTTTAGAAAAATACTAAAATGATAAAAATATAAATCAAAAGAAATTTCATAATTAAAAATCACCAACACATTAAAATTTTTCAGGAAAAGCAAACTACGGCACGTTTGATCCTGAATAGCAGGATTGTAGGCACCTATTTGGGGCAACCTTAAAAAGGAATAAAAATCATTTTCTCAAAATAGGTTATTTAAAAAATAAAATAAAAAGACAACAAAAAAATAAATAAAAGACATTTCGAATAAGGTTTAAGATTTTAGGAGATTAGGGTGGTAACCTTAGGGTTTTAATATGTTAGCCTCCGAACTCAAAAACTCTGGTTTTCCCTTTCCTCTTTTCGCAAAAAACGAAAAAAGGAAATCATGACTACTAGTGGTTTAAATTGGAATTAATCTGCTCAATTAGTCTTAATTCAATTTTTCCCAACCACAGTTGGGTGGCGACTCCAAAACAAAACGAAATTCCTAACTCAAGTCGATGGTCTACATTAGATGAGCATATGGTCTAGTATAGATCGAATTAGGAATGTGAAATAAAAAATTAGACTCGATAGTTATTATCAAATTTCCTAAAATCATCACTAAAACCCACAACGACTTATCCAAAATAAAAAGGAATATATGTATATATAAGACTTTGGGATAATATTGCATTGGTATTTAAACCTCTATCTATGTTTTAAGTAATTATCTAAAATTTTTTATTGTAATTTTAATACCTAATTGAGAATTTTACCGTTAGGGGCTAGTACCCAAGTTAACTCCATTAATGAAACATCATCATTTCACCCACCACCAAACACCTTGTGTTCATGAAGAAAAAATAAAGGGCAATGAAGATGAAGATCACCGATGCCCAGAATCAAAAGATCATAAGAAACAAAGGATGTAGAACAATTAGAATTAAGGAAAAATCAACAATAACAATAGAATCAATGTTTAAAATTAAAGGAAAGGTTAGAGGAATGATGAAATGAGATTCAAACATTAACTTTAGAAATAAAAAGACGTCAAAAAAAAAAAAAAAAACCAAAAGGATTGCGGTTTTAAAAATCTAACAATTCAATCCTATTTGGAAGTTTTTATTGGATTTTGATGTTGGAAAGTTGTTTGGAATAACTAAATTATGATTGAGAGAGCTGACCACCGGAAGGAGAGAGAAGAGATGAGAGGAGTGCTGGTGGTTATTTGTGATGTTGAAGAAAGAGAGATAAATTTTTAATTTGTTTAATTTTGTATTTTTATTTATTTTTAATAAATTTAGTCGTTTAAAGGTAATATATTAATTAACTTAATTTGCTTAATAAATAAATAAATTACATATAGCAATGAGTTGGTATTTAAGAGTTTTTCTTTTTCTTTTTTTTTTTAATATATGATTCATTGACTCATAATACTATCTAATTAACGAAGTTATCTCAATACTAAAGTGCAAGGAGTGAGATGTTTACTTTGTATATTAAAATTGGTGATAAAAGAGTTTAAATAGTTAAATGTAAAATTGATCAAAACTCAAATACCAAATTATATTATCCATAATTGAAATGCAATGGATTAGAATAAAAATTCAATTCTTATCTTTGAAATAGATTTAAAGTAATAGGGTAATGCAGCATCCAGTCAAGGAAATACTCAATTTATTAAGGTCAAATCAACTGCAATTTTGGTCGATCATATTATTTGGTCTCGAAATCTTGTCACGTAAAATGAATACTTAACAAATAGCCACTAAAATTAAATACGAAACATTTAAATAAATACTTTAAGTGCTCTCAAACTGTTTAAAAATATCATGGTTTATATTGATATAAGTTTTCGAATAAATAGTTACCTACCTCGAAAAAGTAGATGAGAGAAGAGACGAGAGGAGTGCTGGTGGTTATTTGTGATGTTGAAGAAAGAGAGAGAAATTTTTAGATATTTTTTCAATTTTTTTTATCTAAAATCTAAAGTAACTAAAGTTTACAGTAAACCCAACTTTTTCCCATTAAATTTTATACCTAAATTCTAAAGTTATAAAATATCTTATGTAATTAAACTTTTACTTGATATATATATGGCAAATGCTCGTTGAATAGAAAATATACATGTAAACAATTAGAGGGGAGTAGTAAATTTGATAAGTAAAACTTCCATTAGTATGATATATAGTAATTTCAAATTTTAGGTAGGAAATTAAAAAAAAAAACACAAAAAGTTTAGATAGTAATTCTGGTATTATCCCTTAAACCAATTAAAAAAACTCAACCAGATATTGAACAATTATACTAATAAAATTCATTACACTAACTCTTCTCTTTTTTTTTTACATTTTTATAACTCTCCATCGAGAAGGTTAACTATCTATTTACTTAAAAGTAATAGAGATGAAATAAAATAATTGTTTCTGGAATGCTTTCTATGCCTTTTTTACTTGTAAATTGATCAAAGAATTCTTTTTTCTTCTAGTTAACTTTTATATTCCCTCTCTAGAGGAAATAGTTATTATCTTTTGTAGAATAGTATTTTTTATTCCCTCTTCTTATGGACAAAGATAATCATACCTTTAATAAATAACTATAAATTATATTCCATAATGATCAAATAAGGATACATTAATTTTAATGTTATAATTAATAAGATGAGATAAATACTGTATTAATTTTTCTATTTCTTATTTACTTTATTTTAGGAAGTAAACACATTGTAAGAAATCTAGAGGTATATAAAATCGTAAGGTAAAATTGGAATTTGGAGGTGCAAACCATTGTTTAGAATAGAGGAACAATGCAAGGGACTGAAATTTATAGGATACAAAAACTCTTTATTTTATCGATTCCACTAAACCTCCATTTTAGATTAATAAAAGGTAGGTAGACTTATCTTTATTAACTCCCTCTATTAGAAGCATGTCTTATAAGAGGGAGGTCTCGTATTAGGATTGTGTGATAGATCACTCTTTTAGATGGCACACTTCCATTTCATAAGTATTCCTAAGAGAAAAATGAAAAGTTTTCTTTTGTGCCTAATAAATATTTTTCTTTTCCAATTTTATAGCAACAACTAGGGGTATAAATGTTGCAAAACTCACTTGCAAACTATTTGAGGTTAGGTCGATGTTTAAATAGGTTCAATTCCACAATAATTGAGTTGAGTTTGAAGTCGAGCTTGAGCTATTAGATTAGTTTATTGTATCAAACTTGAGTTTTGTAATATTTAGCTCAAATAATGTGCAAGTCTAATTGAGATCAAATAAAATTTAAAATATTAGTTGACTTTAATTTAAGTTTGGATATCAATATTATTTTAATTGAAAGAAAAATATTTTTTACAAAATCTAAATGATTTCCATTGATTTGAATTTGAGTTCATTAAGTATCAATTTGAGTCAAATTTAAACTTAAAATTCTAAGCTCAATCAAATTAGAATCAAGGTAGAGCTTTTGAAATTTTTCATCAAAGTTGATTACGACAACGTAGGATATCGTTTTGACTTAATTCATTTAATACAACGAATAAAGAATAATTTTTTGTGTTTATGAGACTATACAACCAGAACTTCACTTCTATTTTGTTTTTTTTACCAAATTACATCTATGATTCAATTTCTATGCACGAGTAGTGGTTTTCTATTCAATTTCTTTCCCTTCATTTCCTAACCCGAGATGAAGTTACTAGCATGAATATCCAAGCTGTTGAAGTTACTTCAGAAAACCCCCTTTTACTCCCTCACAAATCATGCTCTTCCCTTTCTTTTGATCCAAGTTCCAAACACACCCTTTAGGAAACTTGTGAATATTGGTCTTAGATCACTCACTTTCAGCCCAATTCCCTTTAACAGGCCTCGAATGCCTTCCTCCTTGACTTCTGCAAAACATTTGACTTGTCCGAGGTCCCATCCAGTGGGCACAGTACCAAGAATTTGTGCCCACCTTAACCGTCTTCTTATTCCTAACTCCAAAACGACAATCTGTATACCTTACGCACTCCATGGAGTTCATCTCTCTCTCTTCAAAGTCAGCGTGTTCTCTGTCCCTCTTCACGCTCTTTAATATCTTTTAAACCCTGATTTTCCTTTTCGTTTAGCTGAGCAAAAAGAGAGGAAGGGAAGAGAAATAATGGCAGTGGCTTTATCTTCCTCTTTTTTTGCAATATCAGTGTCTTCATTAATGAATCATAATAAAAGAAATATCTCTCTTTCGTTCATTTCCAAGACCCCTTTGCGTTACAATCTTACATCTTCATGGAATTCAATTCACAGGTATGCTAATTACTGGTTAAATTTAATTTTTTTAACGTAAAAATTAAACTGGGTTTTTTGTTTATTGGCTTGTCCTTCCATTAATTGACTCAAAGTTTGAATCTTGTCTGGTTTATATGATGGAGCGCGAGAGAAAAATGAGATACTGTTCAAATGGGAATAATGCTTGAGTATCGTCGTAGTTGATCGATACACGAAGAAAGAATAATACTATCTTTTCTTTTCATGAACCAATCTTTGACTACGACTAGGCGTGTATTTACAAGTTGGAATCTTGTTAGCGTAGCTACGGCATATATTGTTTTGGGATTGAGATAATTAGAACTATTACTTCCTTCTAGCTTTGTATTTTTCGTGCATTTGGTATTTGAGTTGAGATTGAAAAAGGAGTAACTAATTTGCGAACGTTGTTGTTGTTGTTATCAGTTTTTATTTCGTGTCAAATCCGAACTAGAGTTAAAAAGATATTTGATATTTAAATATCGTGAAGAATTATTTCATTTTGTAATCGCACTAATTCTTGTTATGTTTGGGAGAAGTGACGAGCCTGCACCAATGTACCTAGAATTCCACTCAGCAGGGTGTTGCAAGGATTGCTTGTAAGAGAAAAAAAAGGGAGAAAAGCAAATTATAGTTACATACAAAAACTTTTCAAATTTTTTGAAGAGTAATTTGGAAATTTCTGAAGTCAGTGGGGTGGCTACCTGGCTGGCTACCCCTCTTCATGTGCCGCCTGTGTGCTTTATGGATGTTGGTTTCGTCTATATTAATAATATTGCAAAAGTAGATCTTATTTAAGTCTCATTGTTATGCTATGTCAGGAATTGCTATAAAGGTTCATTGTTATTTAGTCGGATTATAATTGCTGGGGTGTGGTGCTATCTATTTATGCAAATAATATCATTGAGGTTCTTACAAGATGTTACCTTCTTTCTTGAAATCTTGATTTGATAGGAAACAGTTCCAAATCAAGGCAACAGTTTTGCAAGATGACGAGGAAGAAGTAGCTGTTGAGGATTCTTTTAGATCAAGGAGTTTAGTTGACAGGGATGGGGAAGAAACTACTTCTGGAGAATCTCTGGGTACTTCGGCTAGTGAGTCAGATACTTGGATCATTAAGCTTGAGAAGTCTGTCAATATCTTTCTCACAGTGAGCATTCTCTTCCTTTTTCCCTGACTCTCTTGGATGCTGTATGTATAAATTTAGGAAATGTCCATTACTTTATTCATTGACATAACTGTGTATCATATAATAGAATCTACAAGAGATATGGAACAACAAGATAGTCTCCCACTGAGTCTGCAAAGGTTATCCTAACTAAAAATAAAGATAAAAGTTTAAGTAGATAAAGATCCCAGATCGCATCTAGATAAATCTAACTCTAACTACAATATTTAACACTTACCTTCAACCTAAGGAATAGGTATGTTATCATTCCTAAATCGCAAGAAATAGACTCTGAGTTAGATCTAGCTAGGGATTTCATCAAAATATTTGCTTTCCTGCTGTCTTCCAGGTATGTAGGACAAGCTGATTCTTCCATCTTCAATTTCAGACTTGATGAAATTCCAATGAATTTGCATGTGTTTCATCCTATCGTGTTTTATAGGATTTTTTATCATGATGATGGCATATTTGCTCTCGCTATATGCATAAGCTTTACTCTAATAATCCATTCCAAGTTCTTCCTTCAATTGTTGCAACTAGGTTATTTCACAAAACCCCTGAGAGATAGCTTAAAATTCAGCATTTCTACCACTCACCCACTATGTGTTTTTTGTTTCTCCAAGTGATCATTTTCCCCTATACCTTCCCGCTGTACCTCGAAGTAGAATTATTATCTATAATGTCACCTCTGCTTAATTTGCATCAATAAATCACTCAATGCTTCTCCAGCTTATTTTCAGAAATAGCAGTCCCCTCCAAGGACTACCCTTAAAATATATGATTGTCGGAATGATTTAGCGCATCCTGAGTCGGAGCATGCATCACTTGGTAACTGTACTCACTGCACTGAAAGAATTTCATCTCTCCCAGCTCATTAATTTCAAACTCATCATTGATATTTTCTTGAGCAATTCAATTTTATCCATGGCATCACCAGTGATAATGATGTCATCTACATACATAATCATTATCACTCCTATCCCTCCCATGGGCCCCCCCAACAACAAACACATGCCAATAAGTCATCTCCACAAAGAGAGTTTTGTCTAAATGCACTGGTGAACTTTTTAAATCGAGCTCTTGGAGATTGTTTTAAACAGGTTTACACACTGTCGTCTCTCTTTTTCTGAGCCAAAACTGGGGGGGTGCATTCTCATGTAAATTTCCTCTTCTGATTCACTATTAAGAAAAGCATTGATCATGTCTAGTTGATGAATTGGCTAGCTAAGGTTAGCACCTAGAGATAGGAATACTCAAATTGAATTCAAATGTGCCACTAATGCGAATATTTCCTAGTATTCAATCCCATATATTTGGATGTTACTTTCTGCTGCCAATCAAGCTTTGTTCCATGCTCCCATTGACCTTTGTACCCATTTCCTTCCAACTGCCCTTTTTCCTCATAGCAAGTCAACAATTTTCCATGTTCTGGTCTGATTTAGCACCCTCATCTCTTCCATGACCACTCCTTTCCAACTTGGGACATGTAAAGCCTCATTTCATTGGGAATCAACCTGACTAAGAAGAGCCTAAATAGTTAGGTGATAAGTGTGTCAATCAGGTATTTAGTTATAGGATACTTGATGCATCACCTCTTAGTTATGAAGAGCTATGTGCAGTTCCTTTAACTCCCCCTTCATATCCTTGGCACCAACTACAACTACCACATCACTCTTGACTACCACCTGACATCTCCCACATAGCACCCACCTGAACTCCCTAGTTGGAATGTTCAGTCCTATCATATGGTGATGATGGATGGCTATGCTAGAGAAATTTTGGCCTTCTGGTACGTTCTTTAAGCTCAGGATTAATAGTAGTTACTCTAGGTTTTTGAAGATGTGACACCAGAGGAGATGAATGGGGATTATAATTCTGATCAGGTAGCTGACTGTGAATAGCTGGACTTCATAGATGTGAGGATAATTCAATCAGTGTAGGAAAAGATTCTGTGGGATCCCAGTGACTCAAATGTGACTGACTCTCCACCTAGACTTACCATAGAAATTTTGATTCTCAGCAAAGGACACATCACTGTAGAGAAAGAATTTCTTCATAGAAGGTTGATAATGCTTATATCCCTTCCGACTTAGGGAATATCCCATGAACATGCATTCAACAACCCTATGGTCAAGCATACTCCTATCTGGTTGATGATTGTGAAGAAATGTGAGACACTCAAAAACATGAGTAGGGAATTCAGTAAACTAATGTGAGGATAATTCTTCAACAAGACACTCAAGGAGTGCAAAGATCAAGGGGTTTGAGATGGAAGGCAGTTAATTAGGTATGAAACAGTCAAAAAATTGCTTTTCCCCCAAAGGAACAGAACTTGAAAACACTAAGGGAGGTGCACACACTAGTAGGTGAGGATTTTTGACAGCTTTGCTTGGCTGATCAGCTTTTGAAGCACCTCTAGTTGCTCTGTAGTGATGTTCCGATGTGAAGTTTTTCCTACCCTTGCAACTCATGCAACCCGAGTTTGCACTTGTTTTTTCTTGGATTTTCAATTATCTGGCTTTCTATGCTACTTCCAATAGGTTTCACAAATATAAAAAGGCCCTTTGGCAGTGGTCACATCATTTTATTTTGGGTGTGCATCTCTCTGTGCATCCTTCTTCACTATACCAATACAAAATCTGCATATATGAAACACTCTCTTCTTGCTTTTCTCCTTCCTTACATTTGCAAATGCCTCTCATAGTGTTGGAAAATGTTTTTTCCCGGTTTGACTCGTACTTTGCCAAGTTCCAATTTAAGCTTTGTAGGAAGTCCAAAGGTGCAGATTATTGAGCTTTTAGGCATTTTGGCATCATCATCTTAGCCTTTCCAATTAATAGTGCAAATGAGGTCGGCTTCTTGCCACATATCCATTTGGAGATTGTAATAATCAGTTAGAGTCTGTGTTCCTAGTGTAGTAACACAAATTAATGACTTGTCCTTGAAGCATTGTGAGGTTTTCTCAAGATCCAAGGAAATTTCTTGGACCACATCCTGTATGTCCTCAGCAGTCTTGAAAATCAAATATTGCGTCCTTCCATTGAATTAATCAACCAAGCCATCACAATCAACTTCTAGGTCTCCCACATTGCAAAGTTCTCATCTGTAGAAGTTTTTCTGCATTACTCTTGTCAAATATCCAGGTTTCCTTCTATGACAAATCATCAACTTCACAGATTGACCCCATTTTCAGAAATTAACCTCATCTAATTTGTCTCGAATAATTCGCAGAGAGTGTTGATCTCCAATTGTGGCATGGTGGTTAGTTGCCAATTAGCTAGTGCTAGTTTTGTCATAGAAAGTGCCAAACCTATGTATGGTACCTGATAATATATTTTTAAGAGAGACAGGGGTTGGTGGATTGCTCATAAGGCCTAGGTAGTCACCCAGGGGTTTGAAACATGTAGAAATTTGGGAAATCTCTGTTAATTTTTTCATTATCATGAGTGTGTATATATGCACATATATACAAGAAGAGAGATAAGGAAAAGGAAGACATTTTCTCCATTAAATTTGGAGAGAATATTTTAGCCAAAGATAAACATAAATTTAAGTAGATGTAGATGCCACATCAATCTAATTCTAGCTATACTATTCAAAACATTATCTGGTAGGTTTTACATTTATTTTGCTTATATGTTTTATGAGAAGTGGAAATCATCAGTAGTCTCTTCTCTAGTCATTTTCACTTGAGTGTCAGTTCTATTTGCAATGACCAAGGGTTTTACGGAACTTTTTACTTGGGATAGCTCATTATATTTATCTATTACATAATCCTACATATTATTTCAGGACTCGGTGATTAAAATTCTGGATACTTTGTACCATGACCGCCATTATGCAAGGTTTTTTGTCCTAGAAACCATTGCAAGAGTTCCCTATTTTGGTGAGTTTTTCTTTTATTGCTTCTTGATTCAGTTTGCCATTTCCACTAAGAAGTTCAAGTTATCAATGTTAAGCTGACCTTACTGGGATACATATATGTATATCATATGACTGGTGAAGTAATTGGTTTTCTTGGCAGCATTTATGTCTGTTCTGCATATGTATGAGAGCTTTGGTTGGTGGAGAAGGGCGGACTATCTAAAGGTTCACTTTGCTGAGAACTGGAACGAAATGCATCATCTGCTTATCATGGAAGTAATAATCTTTTTAAAAGCATTTCTCTTTTTGGCTATTTCATACATGACCATACTAGATGGATGTATGTATGTCCAGAAGTGTCTTAGCTGCTTTTCTGGTCATGCCCTTCATCTTTTCTTGAGGAAGGATAATTGAAGGAGAATTGTCTGGACAATAATATGACCCATGTCCTTTGTAACCATGTCTATACTTTTAATGCTTCATTTTTTTCCTCTATCAAGACGATCATATGAAAATTTTTTATACAGGAATTGGGAGGAAATGACTGGTGGTTTGATCGGTTTCTTGCTCAACATATTGCAATATTTTATTATTTGATGACAGTAGTGATGTATGCCGTAAGTCCAAGAATGGCATGTAAGTTGATCTTGCTTATTCTCAGTTTCCTGATTCTACCTTGGCATCTTGGTGTCTTTATTTGTAGACATTTTATCATTATTACCTGATGAAATTGGGGAAACCCACCATCACTATGCTCCATTTATGGATTTCAGATTTCAGAGTTTTCAGATTTATCCTATATGTAGTTCAAACAACCATGAACACTAAAGCTCCATGTCAGAAATGGTGAATTATGCTTAAAGTGAATGTTATTATTAATTCTAATGATTACATCTCTTATTCATTCCTGCCACAGACCATCTTTCAGAATGTGTTGAGAGCCATGCCTTTTCAACTTATGACAAATTTATCAAGGCAGAAGGAGGTGAGACTGACTAGTTTCAGAAACAAGTTATTTTAGTTTTTCACAGTTCATGTAGTTCTTGATATGTTTCTGGAGCTTCTTTGCTGATAAAGAGTACGAGCTTATGATCATAGATTCTCTTGTTAGCTTCTGGATTGTATCTAGATTTAAATTTATAAGCATGAAAAAATCATATCAAATAAATATTTTCTGTTGTTGCCAGGGCATGAGAATATTATGAGATGGTGCCATCTTACATGGACAATGACTCTTTTACTTTTGGTTGAGTAATGTGGTTAGTTACTGGAGAAGAATGACCATTAAATTCTTTGCAGAGAAATTGAAAAATTTACCTGCACCAGAGGTTGCTGTGAAATACTACACAGGAGATGACCTATACTTGTTTGGTACTTATTTTTCTTTTGTCCTGTTAGTTTTGCTTCTCTATTTTGTCCTTTTGGTTGGTGTATGTCATGTATCTCTTGGTGTGCAATAAACAGCTATTATTTGTTTTGAATCTTCAGATGAATTTCAGACATCCAGGCCACCCCAATCTCGAAGACCCAAAATAGGTGAGGACTAGGAACTGGTGTCGTTAGCGTTGTTTGCATGCTTATTGAGGCTTTAAGTTGTACACAACCCCCACTCCTGGGTGGGCTGTCTGTACCCATCTCTTTCTCATTTTGCTGAAAAACCCTACGTAAAATTCATAGTATTTACCAATTAAAGCAATTGTTTGGGCAAATTACAATTTCTCCAAGACTAGGTGAAGTGTGCTTTTAGCTTCTCAAAGCTTTCAAAAATGTTCGTTTACCACCCAGACCACCGTTAAGGATTCCAAAGCAGCAATAGTGGGATCCTTTTTCATGACTGTTTGGATGCCTTAGCGATGGTGTTGGGAGCTAAATGTGCCTTTAAAGTTTCTGGGGAGGTAAAAGCATGTTTCTAGAGTTGAGGGGTGTGTCGGATATGAGTGACAGTTTTTGGGTGAATTTTCCATTATCCATAATTGTTTTTGCGGACATTGTGGTTATATAGAAAATCTTTTTACTATATCAATGAGCCTTTGGTTCGATGGGATTTGCTCTGGAGGTTAGACAAGCGTCAAGGTTTCAATTCATCTTGTCCTTTCACCTATGAAAGGAAGAAAAGAAATTTTCCTCTTCAATCAAATGTGGCATCCGAGTGCACGAAGGATTGAAACCATGATTGAAACTTTTGTAAATGCTTGCTCTTTTCAGAAAACTTGTACGACGTATTTCTGAACATCAGAGACGATGAAGCTGAGCATTGTAAAACCATGAAAGCCTGTCAAACTCACGGTAATCTCCGTTCACCTCATTCATATGTGGAGGATGCTTCTGAAGCCGACTCTGGATGCGTACTTCCCCAAGCAGATTGTGAAGGTATTGTGGACTGTATAAAGAAATCCGTTTCATCTCCTCAAAAACAGTAGTAAAAACAGTGTATACGATATTGTTTTGTGCAGCAACATTTATACTTGTATACAGCAACAATAGAATATGGTATATTTAGATAGATCTCTTGTAACTGAAATATAGTAATCTTCTTTGAGACTTCTCTGTATGCATGCATGGACATATAATGTACCTGCATGCATACACATATATATAAGACAATCCCTCAAGTTTACTTCATCATGACTGCCATTTTATTCAGGCGATTAAAGAAGTCATGCTAAGGTTGAGCTGTTAGTTCCTATGATGGGTGTTATTTATTCTTGCATACAGGGATAATAGAAGATGATGTATTTAGAAGAGGAGATAGTTAGAGCTAGGAATACAGGTCAAATGGGCTGATTTGCCCTGATCCACACCGGCCCATGGGTTGAAGCGAGCTGACCTACAGTGGCCCGCAAGGGTTGCGGGTAAAAAAGTTCGGCCCACCCCGTAAATTTTTCTTTTTTTTTTTACAAATTTAGAATGACATTTTTATGATCGTCTCTTTTTTTATCTGTTGTCTCTCGTTTTCTCTTTGCAATCATTTAATTTGTTTAACTCTACGAGACTGCGACAATGTGAAACTCTTAATTTTTCTTATAAATTCCTCATCCTCAATTCTCCAATAGCATTGGTATTTGGCAATGCATTTCATTTCACATTGAGCTCCCCAACATTGAGTTAAATTTTGATTTTTGGTACTTCAATTATCTTTATGTATTTTGACCAATGACCAATGTATCAAGTGAAGATGTGGATGATGGCAAAGATGTCGGTTTCAAGCTGTGGTGTATTGGTGTTGGTATTAAATCTCTCCTTCGTCCGGTCTGTCTTTTTTTTTTTTTTTTTTTTGCGGACTAGCGGGCCAACCCATGCTCACGGTGAGTTGCTTGCCCTACAAATTTT
Organism: Laguncularia racemosa; assembly: GCA_037954665.1. Taxonomy (NCBI): domain Eukaryota; kingdom Viridiplantae; phylum Streptophyta; class Magnoliopsida; order Myrtales; family Combretaceae; genus Laguncularia; species Laguncularia racemosa. The sequence goes on from JBBMOL010000068.1 coordinate 2,300,330, forward strand.
TGCGGGCTCCGTGGGTCAGCCCGCCCCGCAATTCCCAGCTCTAGAGATAGTGCATGGCATATTATCAACCCAATATATTTTCTTAATTCTTTTGTTGTTGTTTATCGTTTTTTTTCTTATATGTAAATTGTCGGTTCTAAAATGGGAATCAAGTGCTTTTGGAGGCATAGCTACTTTATAGTGGAAGAGGTTTTAAGTATTAAGGTAAATTGAAATTTTAACCCAAAATTATTTGCAGGTGAGGATGTTTTCTCTACACTTTTCGATGGAAAAACACAAAATACAGAGTCCAACAGCAGGAAAATAAGACCAGGGTCAAAACCCCACTAGAACATTATTACAACATTGTTTTTTGTCTTAACTCAAGAAGATAGTTCACAACAAAAGTAGGCGGCTAATGATACACAGCTGCATCACAAGGGCTATCCTGCCCTGCGTTAGCAAGCATATCAGCCACTTTGTTACACGCTCCCGTGGAGTAGCGGATTTCCGTTGATCGAAATTTCTGCAATATATCCCCTGCAGATCACAAAGATAGAAGGAAGTGGGGTTTAATCATTTCCGCAGTCCATAACCATCTTTTATTGCATTGAAAGAGTTCAGTTCCAGTATAATATTCTGCAGCTTGAGGTCCTGTCCTGTGCTAGAGTCAAAAGCTTCTACCAGTAGTTTTGTTTAACGTATTTGTGATGTAACTCTATCCATCATTTTGACGATTGTACAATTTTCTTTAGATTAATAAAACTTGAATTATCCACAAAAAAAAAAAAAAGCTTCTACCAAGTTCCACACTACCGCTTCCACTGGAGATACAAAGCTGATTAAATTTAACCTATATCAGAAACCGCCCCCATCAGTATTAAATTTAACCAAGTTAGAACCCTCTTATTCCTTTTGATCCATATTTCCCAAATCATCCATCGATAGGAATAAGCAAGCCCAAGGTTCGTCATTTTATTTTTGGCTCCAATGACTCTTCCTCACCTTTGTATTTTGTCTCAACCGTTCGTGCATATTCAACTCAGAACGATATAAGAAATTCCTGCAAGGAGTTTAGCATTTTCCAATTTGATCTCCACAAAACGGCATTTCATAAACAGATGCTCTGCACTCTCCTCCTCTTCATTCCCCATTTTGAAGTTGTCAACAATCATCAGTTGCCCTCACTAACTTTCTACCTTAGCCAAATCCAAATTCTCGTACAGCTTAAATAGTAATAATCATTCTATTTCCTTCCTATTACCTCCATATAAACGGATACTCAACCTCCCGAACAGAGAGTTATAAAAATGATCAAATTTTCAGCCGCTGACCTTCCCAGGATAAAATTAGATTGCTCCGGGCTGATTATATTATTGAAGAGGTGTCTTATTCTTCTAACTAGAATCTTAGTGATCACCTTACACACCGTCGTGCAGAGGCTAATTGGTCGCAAAATCTGTAATCCTATTCGCCCCAGAAATCTTTAGAATAAGAACAATTAGTGTTCTATTTATATCTAGGGGAATGCTAACCAAATCAAATACTCTTAAAAATAAAGTCGCAAATGGTCTCTCCTACTATGAGCCAGCAGTGCTTGAAGAAGCTTACATGGAAGCCATCAGCACCTGGAGTTTTATTATTTTCAGTACTCCCGATAGCAGATTTGATTTCTTCCTTTGTTTACCCCTCTCATCCTGCTTCAATTTTTAGACCCCGTTCAGAAGATTCCCCATGTTCTCACACATAAATGTGGCATTCCAGCTCAAAGACTTTCTCAGTAGCCTAGAGAAGAACTTTAGGATTATCTCTTTAACTTTCTCCACATTCTAATGCTAGGTGATATAAGGCAAGTATACCTATCAATTTGGTAGCATAGTGAATTGATTACAGATATTATCCTATAGAAAATGCGAGTACTCATATTAAGTTGCACTTTATTATCTAATCAGTAAATTTAAGAAATTGATTAAACTAAAAATCTAAAACTAAATGCTAACTAATTAACTAAGAAACTCAACTAAAAATTAGAAAAGTAAAAACAATTAAAAATTAACTTCAAGAATAATACACAAGTCCTTGCTTCCTATAGAATTTTTCATATGACATCAAAAAAAATTATCCAATTCCATTTTCAATTTCATTGATTGGGAGAATTCGTAAATTGAATCGATAGTTTTCTTAAGTCTATTAACCCTAATATCAAAAATACTTATTTGAATCTTTTCATAATAACACATTTCCATATTGTATTAAAGAACAATGAATTCTCTAAAAAAATATGAAATTAATTCTAGAAAAATTATATAACTCATCTCTAAGATTATATAAAATTCCCTTCAATCATGCTTAGTCTATTTACCCACTAAGTTTCTCGATTATAATGCATAATATCAAATAATTAGACTAATATTCTAGAAATATCAATCAAATCAAATCAAGCACATATAATTGAATTAAGAAATTAAAGACTTCATTGAAATTAAAATAAAAACTAGTCAAATGATAATTCTAGGATTCACAAGTCTAAATACTAAAAAATTAAGCCTTAATCGTGGTAACAATAGAAACCATCAATAATATAAAAGAATACATTGTCAAAAGATTCAAAGATAAAACCCTAATTTTAAAGTGTAAAAGTTTCTCTCCTTTGTCCCTCAAAGTTCTAGAGTCTCCATAATTCGTGTCTTAAGATATGAGCTAGGGCCCCTCTTTCTATTATATAGTAAATATTCAAATTAACATGATCATGTCGAATTCTTGCCAAAATGTACATGACCATTACACACGGTCGTGTCTCGTCCTTATGTATCTCCTGTTTAGAATTTCTTTGAAGCTTCCAATTCAACCAATTTTTAACATGAGTACGTTTGCTAACCATATCTACCTTTCAAAGCTCGTAACTTCTTTATCTCAACTTCGAATTGAGTAAAATTTGATTCATTTTCTTTCTTTTCAACTCAACAACTTTTTAAAATACTAAAATCAAAATATTACTCAATTAAGTATCAAATTCTTTAAAAACACAACAACAACAAAAAGTTATAGGGAAATATTATAAATCTTCCTTAATAAACATAACTAATTAAGCACCCATCATTAGTTGCTCAAATAATCAAAGAGGCCAACAATTCTTGTTTTTGGTCACCTAGCAATTACATGTGCATGAAAAAAACTCGTGTTTTGCTACCCTTTAATTATTAATTTTGACCTAACTTTAGATGCTCATAATTTTTCTTCTCTATCAAGCATTTTAGTCAACTCTTTCCTTAAGAAAATATCATTATTGAAGAGACCATAGGAATGTCTCACACTAACTTGAGCTACAAATCAATCAATCGTTTTCAAGTTTAAAGTTTAAAACCGTGTGTTGCCTTCACCCAAAAGACTATTCACTTCATCATCTAATTGTTCACATTGTTCTACCTCATCATCTAACTACCGATAGGTTCCATGTTATTATCTAACAATTGACATAGCTATAAGAATTAATGTAATGGGAATTTCAATGGTCATATGAACTAAATAGAGCAACAACATGTTACATCTTTAAATACAATGTATTTTTTTATATTTTTTAGGTACAAGTAAGGTCTTCGGCTTTCATTAGAAATGACATTTTGAAAATAAGGTTTTCAGCTTGGCCCACTGGCCATGTGATGCGGATATCGTAGCGGACACAGGTTGACACACGGGTGGATACACGGTCGTGTATCGCGTTAGATCTTCACAAAAGCTTACACGGGTTCGGGCACGGCCAGGGACACGGCCGTGTGTTCTATCAGGATCCTCACAGAAGCATACACGGGTTCGGGCACGGCCAGGGACACAGCCGTGTACTATACTCGTCACATGCCCAGAAACATACACGATCTAGAGGCACGGCCGTGTATACGATAGGGAATAAACGCGCGTATTATTATTTATTTCCACGTGTACGTTTATATTTCCCCCTTTTAGATATTTTATGGGGAAGTATATATATACCTTTGTCAGAACATTTTAGGGTTACATTTTATTATATCATTGAAACACACTTCGAGAGATAGTTTTCTCTTAATATTCAATTGTGCGCAATTGAGTTAATTCCCGAATAGACTCTGATTTGTCTTTGTTTATTCTTGAGTTCCAATCCTAGAATTGGTCTCGGTTTTACGCTTTCCTCGCTGCGTCAGTTGGTATCAGAGCAAGGTAATTTCCTGCAGAGATGTTGGCTAACGATGGTGTCGATGGCGGTCGCATTCTCGACCTTGATCGGGATGCGGAAGTCCAAGGAGTCAATCAATGGGCTCCAAAGGCAGTGGTTGAAACCATGGAGTAGAGGCTAGGGCGTGTAGAACAACGCCTGGAGGATCTGGTGGCGCGATTCGACGCCATGGTAATGGACCACAACGGTCACAGGGGTGTTGTTGGGAATCGACCGGGGGTAGCAGTTGCTCGCGGCAGCCCTATCAATGAATTTGTTACCGGAAATCAATGGAACCGGAGAATTGATGAAAGCTCTTCTGAGGAAGAGGAAGGATTTATGCAGAGGAGGGGACAACCACCGAGAAGGAGTGGTGTTGGTGGTGGTAGATACCGTGGAGTGGATGACTGGAATGATCAGGCGTATGGTGGCGGGTATCGACGAAACCACCAGGGGTTCGACCATGCTGAAGGCGGAGACTTCCGTCTTAAGGTAGATATTCCTTCTTTTAATGGTAATTTCAATATAGAGGAATTTTTGGATTGGCTGGCGGAAGTCGATAGGTTCTTTGATTATATGGAGGTTCCTGAGGATAGAAGGGTAAGAATTGTTGCTTGTAGACTGAAAGGCGGGGCATTTGCATGGTGGGATCGGTTGCAGAACCGTAGACAAAGGGAAGGGTGGCAACCTATTAGAACATTGTACCGCATGAGAAATCTGTTGCAGAGAGACTTCTTGCCACCCGACTACGAGCAAATTCTTTTCCAACAGTACCAACGGTGCCGACAAGGACAGAGGACGGTGCATGAGTACACCGCTGAATTCATGAGATTAGCGGAGAGGAATGATCTAAGGGAGACCGAGGGTCAACAGGTGGCACGGTTTGTAGACGGGTTGAAGCCTCAGGTTAGAGATAAGATAGGAGTGACGGTGTTCAGAACCGTGAATGAAGCCAAGAACTTGGCCCTCCGGGCTGAAATAATGATACAAGAGTAGAGCGTAAGGTTGGGAGGAGGTAAAAGAAATTACACTTACGATAATCCCGGTAGCAGTGGTAGGGTGATTGGTGAAAGACCTAGAGGAACTGTTGAAAAACCAATGGGAAGCATGGAAAGAAAAGAAGACAAAGCTGAAGGAAAGAGACCATTGGAGAGTAAAGAAGTCCCAAGGCAAAACAATCCATATGCCAAGCCAATATTGGGAAAATGCTATAGATGTAATCGGCCGGGACATCGATCCAATGAATGCCCGAATCGACGAACCGTAAACATTGTCGAAAGGGAAGAGGAGGAGGAAGTGTGTTGTGAGCTCGACAGTGACGAAGATTACTATGAAGAGGTTGATGATGTGGTGGAGCCTAACTATGTAATTAGAAGGATGATGTTAGCACCGAAACAAGAGGGTAGTTCACAGCGACACCAGTTGTTTTGCACTAGGTGCACGATTGGTGGGAGAGTGTTTGACCTAATTGTCGACAGTGGGAGCTGTGAGAACATCATTGGAAGGAGGTCGTGAAGAAACTCTAACTATCGATAGAGAAACATCCGAGTCCTTACGCCATCGGATGGATTAAAGCGGCAGAGCAAATAGAGGTGAAAGAGAGATGTCGAGTTCCTTTTTTGATAAGCAAATATCGAGATGAGGTATACTACGACATCGTCGATATGGACGCGTGTCATTTATTGTTCGGACGGCCCTGGCAATTTGACGTAGATGCCCAACATGCCGGGAAAGAGAACAAATATAGGTTGGAGAAGGAGGGAGTGAAGTATACGCTAATGCCATTAACGGATAAGCGACCTAAAACCCAGAAGGTGGAAGGAAAATCTTTTCTGACGATCACTCAGTCGGAAAGGGAAACGACCGAAGACATTAAGGAGTTCCACTTGATGCATGCTCTCGTAGTGAAGAATGCGGGAGAGGACATGAGTAACGCAGAGACTCCAGAGGAAGTGAAGGGATTACTAGAGGAATTTAAAGAAGTAGTTCCGGAAGACTTACCAGAGGGACTACCTCCATTACGAGACATCCAGCATCACATCGACTTGGTACCTGGAGCTAGTCTTCCTAACCTCCCTCACTACCGGATGAGTCCCAAAGAAACGAGGTCTTACAAGAGAAGGTCCAGGACTTACTCGACAAAGGATTCATTCGAGATAGCATGAGTCCATGTGCCGTACCAGCACTACTAACGCCTAAGAAGGATGGGAGTTGGAGGATGTGCGTGGACAGCCGGGCGATCAACAAGATCACAATTGGGTATAAATTCCCAATACCTCGCATTGAGGACATATTGGATCGGTTGAGTGGGGCAGTAGTATTCTCCAAGGTAGATCTCAGAAGCGGATATCATCAAATTCGGGTCAGACTTGGGGATGAGTGGAAGACCGCCTTCAAGACGAAAGAGAGGTTGTACGAATGGATGGTTATGCCATTCGGACTCAACAATGCACTGAGTACATTCATGCGCGTGATGAATCAGGTACTTAAATCATTTATAAGTCGGTTCGTTGTTGTCTATTTTGATGATATCCTAATATATAGCAAGACTCGGGAAGAACATCTAGTGCACTTGAAGGATGTTTTGACAGTACTGAAAAAAGAATAAGCTCTATGCTAATCTCAAGAAATGTGTATTTATGTCACCGAGGCTGCTGTTCTTAGGATTCATAGTGAGTGGAGAAGGGATCACGGTGGATGAGGATAAGGTACGAGCCATTAGGGATTGGCCTACACCCAAGACCATCACCGAGTTGAGAAGTTTCCTAGGGTTAGCGGGATTCTACAAGCATTTCATCCGGCATTTTAGCACAGTGGCGGCCCCCTTGACTGAGTGCTTAAAGAAAGGAAAGTTTCACTGGGACGGGGAAGCTGAGTCAGGATTCACAGTGCTCAAAGAGAAACTATGTAGTGCGCCGGTGATGGCCTTACCAGACTTCGACAAACTATTCGAGGTTAACTATGATGCCAGTGGTGTAGGTATTGGTGCGGTGCTCTCTCAGGAGAAGAGACCTGTAGCTTTCCATAGTGAGAAACTTTGCGAGGCCAGGAGAAAATGGTCCACGTACGACAAAGAATTTTATTTCGTGGTTAGAGCCTTGAGGATGTGGTGGCAAAGAGTTTATCTTATACTCAGATTGTGTCGCCTTGAAACACCTGAGCAATCAGACCCGCATTTGTAAAGACATGCACGCCAGATGGATACAGTTTTTGCAGAAGTTCCCGTTTCGCCTGATGCATAAATCTGGGGTTCAGAACAAGGTGGCCGACACATTAAGCCGAAGAGCGGATTTGCTAGTGACTATAAGAGCTGAGGTGATTGGATTCGAGCAATTGAAGAAACTGTACGAGACGGATGAAGATTTCGGAGTTACCTAGAGAAAATCCACCAATAAGGAACCCAATGACAGTTATTACATTCTGGAGAGTTATTGATGAGGGGAAACCAACTGTGCATCCCTAAATCCTCCTTGAGAGAGAAGGTGATCAGAGATCTCCATGGAGGGGGATTAGCCGGCCATTTAGGGTGGGACAAAACACTAGCAACAGTGGCTGCAAGATACTATTGGCCTCAGTTGAGAAGGGACGTAAGTCGGATAGTGCAACAATGCTACATCTGTTAGACATCAAAGGGACACTCTCAGAATACGAGGCTGTACACTCCGTTACCCGTACCTGAGAATATCTGGGAAGATCTATTCATGGATTTTGTGTTAGGTTTGCCTCGTACCCAACGAGGTGCTGACACTGTTTTTGTAGTTGTGGACAGGTTTTCCAAGATGGCTCACTTCATCCCATGTAGGAAGACGGCGGATGCCCAGAACATGGCCAAGCTATTCTTTAAGGAGGTGGTCAGATTACATGGAGTTCCCAAGTCCATCACTTCTGATAGGGACACCCGATTCCTTAGCCATTTCTGGAGGACACTTTGGCACATGTTCAACTCGTCTCTTAACTTCAGCAGCACAGCCCACCCCCAAACCGATGGGCAAACCAAAGTGACGAACAGGACCCTTAGAAATCTGATAAGAAGCATTTGTGGAGAGAAGCCAAAATAATGGGACCTGGCACTGTCTCAAGCAGAGTTCGCCTACAATAACTCCATCCACAAAACTACCGAAAGGTTACCCTTTTCAGTGGTCTATACCAAGGCGCCTTCTCACGCTTTGGACTTAGTTTCCTTACCCAAAGGTGTGGAGACCAATGTAGCGGCAAAGCACCTAGCGGAACAGTACCACACAGTGGCTTCGGAAGTAAAGGAACAAATTGAGAAAGTAAATGAGTAGTATAAGAAAGCCGCCGACAAACATAGGAGGAAGAAGTTGTTCGAGGTGGGAGACCCAGTGATGGTGTTCTTAAGGAAGGAACGCTTTCCCGTAGGAACATATAACAAGTGGCAGCCGAAGCAATATGGGCCCTACAATACTGTCACCAAGATCAATGACAACGCCTATGTGGTTGGACTCCCGGAAAGCATGAAAATCTCCAAGACCTTCAACGTGGCTGATTTGTCCCCATTCTACGCAAATGATGAACCCCTTTATCCATAAGAGAACTCAGGGTCAAGTTCTTCATTGGTGGGAGAGAATGATGCAGACATTGTGGCGGACACAAGTTGACACACGGGTGGATACACGGTCGTGTATCGCGTCAAATCTTCACAGAAGCTTACACAGGTTCGGGCACGGCCAGGGACACGACCGTGTGTTCTATTAGGATCCTCACAGAAGCATACACGGGTTCGGGCACGGCCAAGGACACGGCCGTGTACTGCGCTCGTCACATGCCCAGAAACATACACGGCCTAGAGGCAAGGCCGTGTATACGATAGGGAATAGACGTGCGTATTATTATTTATTTCCACGTGTACGTTTATATTTCCCCCTTTTAGATATTTTACGGGGAAGTATATATATACCTTTGTCAGAACATTTTAGGGTTTCGTTTTATTATATCATTGAAACACACTTCGAAAGACGGTTTTCTCTTAATCTTCAATTGTGCGCAATTGAGTTAATTCCCAAATAGACTCTGATTTGTCTTTGTTTATTCTTGAGTTCCAATCTTAGAATTGGTCTCGGTTTTACGCTTTCCTCGCTGCGTCATCATGACATCTAACTTCTAAAAGATGACGCTCACCGACCATTTTTAATGTGCAGGTATGCCTTAATTGCAATGAAAAGAAGTTCAAAATTTTAAGAATTTAAAATGAATTAATAATATTTTTTATATTTTATCATTTATACAATGTAAGGATAAATTATTAAATCCTTATTAAACGTATAATTTTTTCTTAATTCGTTTCTTGCTTTTTTTTCTTCTTTTTTCTTTTTAAAATACAAATCATTGTTTCCAAAATTGGAATCGGATGCTTTTGGAGGCATAGCTACTTCATGGTGGAAGGGGTTTTTAGTAGAGGGCAAATCACAATTTAAACAAAAAATTATCTATAATTGAGGATATTTTCTCCACACTTTCCATACGTAATTTTGCATCCTTAAAACTTTTCTAAAAATGCATCCACCTACCTATACACCATTACAACTCCCATACTCTCAATATGTAGATAAAGTCGAGAATGCAGGGTAGGCCAAACGGGTCAATCCATTTAATCTACAAAAAATTATGAATTAAGTTGAAAAATTTTGGTTCACATAAATTGCAAGCTTTTTTACCCACCCCACTTAACTTGCGGGTCAACTCGATGTGGGGCGAGTTGGCCTACATGATTAAAAAAAAAAAACAATTCATTGGAAAGCCACTCCCCAGTTGCTTGCTTCCTTCTTTGTACACAACTAACAATAATCGAAGTTATTTTTTACTTTTGAGCATAAGGTTATTTATATCAAGTAGAGTAATTGTTATGAGTTATAATTAAATTAAAAAATTGTTCAATTTTGTATTTAATAATTGTTAGTTTTATCTAATTATTCTATGATATATATATATATATTGTCAAGAACTAAAAATATATTATTATTTTGAAAATATATAATTTTCTAAAAAAAAATTATTGTGGGTGAATTGTGAGTTTACGGGTTAGCCTACCTAACCCACAAGCTCGTGCAAGGCAGGTTTGGCCCGCTTTTGATGTGGGCCAAGGCAAGTTAGCCACATCGACTCGCGGGCCAATGCGGATCATAGCGGGCTAACCCATTTAGCCCGCATTCCTAACTCTATATGTAGTGCCCTTTAGTAATTATTTAGAAGTTGTGGTGATGAATCTCAAAGCTTGAGCAACAAATTGGAACTTTAATGACATCAACAAAAAATAAAAAATGTGACAAAACATCTTTTTAGGATTTTTATGTGTATAGGTACTGACTAATGTTACGTTTAGTTTACTATAATAGAATATTATTAGAATAAAATTGTAATTCCTCTTATATTATTTTATTTTTTGATATGGAAATTTTTAAAATGAAAGTTATATAATATGAAGAATAATCATTCTCTGAAATTGGAATTCCTTATCAATTCCATATTACATGAAATAAATATTTTTTATAATATAATTTTTTATAAACCAAATAAAGAAATAGTTATTCCTCAATAATAAAGGTAGAATAATAATTGTATTCCGGTAAACCAAGTACAATATAATTATCTTGGCCCTTAGGCTTTAATTGACATTATACTCAAAATGAAAATTTGAAGTTTTTTCTTTCTTACTTCTATTTTGAAAGAAAGGGAGAAAAATCGTTTATTTAGTGTCATAACCATAATAGATAAATAATAATAACAATAACATAATGATATGTTCTAAAATGAGATAAATCCATGAATGTTCTCAAATGTTTAGGATCATACTTAAATCACTCATTGATTTTTTAAGTGAGTTAAATAATAATAATAATAAAATGTTTTGTTAGGAGAAAAAAAAAACTTTTTAGCCTATGATTCAAAAAGGTAATTAAAAAATGACTAACTCTCAAATGGCTTTCTAATATTGGCATCTACTTAAATATTTCATTAAAATATTGGTAATCTTATTTAACCTGTTTAGATTATAGATGATCTATCTTAGTACAATTTTAAATGATTATTTTTATATTGTGAAAGACTCATTTTGGTTATTGATGGTTAAATATAAAACGATAAAAATTATCTTATTTATTTTGCACACTCAATGCTAAAAGATTGAAATGATTTGACATTAATTTACAATCACTTAAAAACCCCGTTAAATTTACCAAAACCGAAACAACACATGGTAAATTCTATATCTATTTTCATTAGTGGATCGTGTTCATTTTTAAATTTATATAGAACTTACGACTCTCTAAAAGTACATGGCATTTACTATATATTATAAATATTAGTTTATAGCTTATAATCGTGTTATATTCGGCTTGTTGTGCCATTTTAGTTTTATTTTTTCTAATTATTTCCAAAATTTGTGCTTATACTATCATGTTAGTTATGTTCGAATTGTTAGCATTAAATAAAATACAAAATTTTTATTATATAAGCTCGAAATACCACATCACCAAGTTTATATAGTGTGCCTATTCAATAATAGTATGACATGCATCAATTACTGTCAAATCATCTCATTAAAAAAAAAAATCCCCAAAGAGAAAATGCAAATAATTTTATAGTTATTGAAATTTATTAGGAGAAATACATATTTAGTTTTTAAGTTTTGCTTATTTTTCTATCTGAATTTTTAATTTTTTATTTTTTTATTTAAGTCATTAATATTTTAAAACTTTTCTATATAAGTCATTTTTTTAATCCTATTTAAAAATCTATTTAAATTTAATATTTTATTTAAATTTAATTTCAAACATTGAATTCCTCATTTATAATTTTTCCATTCATAAATGTAATGAAGTGGAAGTAAAAGAGCTGATTTGGACTCAGGACATCCTCGAAGTTAGATTTGGGATTCGAACTTCTGAGAAGAGGCTTGCTTTTCTTACTGCTGTTTTTATCTGCTAAAATAGAAGAAATATTATTCTGTGCTCGCCATCCATCGGAAGTGTTTTCTTATAATGATTTTTTTTAAAACGTTATGTAGTTTTTTTTTTTTCCGTTATTTTTATTTTACTATTTAACAAAATATATTTGATAATATCATTTTATTAAATTTTTCTAATTGTGTCAAAAGTTTACACATGACAAATTTTAACGAATTTTTTGACAGAATTCATGAAAGGACTAACATAAAAAATTTCAAAATGTTAATGATTCGTATAAAAAATATAAAATATTAAGGATTGAAATAGAGAAGTGAATAAACATTAAAGGTTAAATATATATATATTTTCCAATTGATTATAATTAACATACCATTCATCATCTACGTCACTATGTATCAAAATAACTTGAATATTTTATTCAAACAAGCTATATATATAGGGTAAAAGGTGTTGTTAATGTCTATACTATGGATTTTGGACAATTAAGTGTCTAAACATTTATTTGTACCAATTTAACATATATACTTTTAAAAACAAGTCGTTTAAGTATCTTCATTACAAAATGGGTGTTAATTTTATATAGTTTATATGAGATAAAATAAAAATAGAATAAAAAGTAATTAAGTGGGATAAATATTATACTTACTAACTTGCACATAAATAAATTTTGGAATTAAATTTGTTATACAACATAGAATTAGTATAGAGAATACGTGCTGTATAAGTTAAAAATAAATATTATTAATATTTTATAGAATCGAATTTCTTATCAAGTTTTTTTAAAGTTATAAAATCCAATCCTAAACTCTATAAGATTTTGAATCATATCTTAAAACCCTATATATCATCTATTCATAACGAATATACTTAAATAACTTATCTTTAAAAATATAAATATTAAATTATATAAATAAAAATTTAAATGTTTAATTGTTCTAAATTAAAAATACAAATACTCTCAACACGTTTATCCTCCCATATATATATATATAATGCAACCATTCTCACGTAAAGTCAAGTCGTCTCGGTCAGTAGGAAGATAAAGTAAGCGTCCATCCAAGGGGACATAATTTAATTCCATGATTTGACTCATTTCCAATAATGACTGCAAAAATATCTTAAAACCTCAAATTAACATAAGAATTTTGCCCGCCCAACGTGGTCATCTCTCACCCTCACAAACACTCTTTTCTCTTTCTCTAGAGAAAAAACGTCACAAAACCACCCTTTTTCCTACTCCATTTGCACGCAGATTCATTCCTTTTACCTCTTACCAAACACCCACTTTCCATTTTGCATTATCCTATTATATAAACATTCTTGCACACAGACAGTATTATATAAATCCGGTATCAGTATCACAGTAGTCAGCCTGTACTTATCTCGTGCTATATACTTTTTAATACAAGACACCGTACTTGTGAGCTCACTTTCCTAGGTTGATAGTTCAGACTAAAACTTGTATTAGTCTGGACTTCCTGTCACCGCTCATATACACACGCTTTCATAGTTGTAGGCAGATAAAAGATATATATGGGAGGCGGTTCACGTTCAACTATGGGAGCCTTGGTCCCCACCATTATGTCTGAGACCCCGGAGGGGAGCACCGCCGCTGCAGATGCTCCACCACCATCTGGGGCGGTTGATGCTGTGGTGGCGCTGGAGGAGGAGGAGGAGGTTGATGATGATGATGGTGGTGGTGGTGGTGGTGACGCGGACAAGGATGTATTGTGTCCCATTTGCATGCAGATGATAAGGGATGCTTTTTTGACTGCATGCGGACATAGTTTTTGTTATATGTGTATTATTACGCATTTACGTAATAAGAGTGATTGTCCATGCTGTGGAAATTATATTACCACCAATAATATTTTTCCCAACTTTCTTCTTAATAAGGTAAATTCATATATACGTTGGAATGTAAGCACCCAGAAATGTTTAAATTAATTAAGTGTAGATTTTTTCCTCGTATTCGTGATTTTCTGTTCTGATATTGTGTTAAATTTGATGTTTGCATCGGCTAGTACGACGGTGGATTTTGTAATTTTTAGTTTATGTAATTAATATGTAAAAGTATGCTTATTAATGCCATAATTTGATTTTAAGCTGTACATGCTGTAATATGCTACATCAAGGTTCATGATGAGCATTTCAAATTCAGATAGCACTACAGAAAATATTTTGAGCCATGCTTTGTCTAAATTGAAAGCAGAACTCCAAATTAAGCAGAAAAATGTTTAATCTTCTTCATGTTGCAGCTAAAATTGGATGTGATTTGTTCTTCAATTATTGCCTTCTTCTGATACAGATGTTTTCGGGACCATGAATTAGAGGTGGATCATTAACTGTGTTCATGTTTCTTTTTTTCTTTTTTTACTTGGGTTTAAGATTATTTAGTATGTTATGCCTTTCAGATGCTCTGATTTTAACTATGCCCCAATATGAGTCTTATATGGCTGTGCAAGTTAATTTGACATTGCTTGCCCTGACAAGAAAAGTTTTCAATTTTTGCTATAATGCACATGCAACATATGCTGAATTTTGCAGTTGCTGAAGAAAACTCACGCTCATCAATTGGCCAAGACCGCAACGCCAGTTGAAAATCTTCGGCATGCATTACAAGAGGTCAGCTATTTAATCTCACAGGAGCACTCGTCAATGTTCTTGCTTACTGGGAATTAATGTGTTCTGCATTCTTTTTTATGGCTGGGGCATGCTAAGATTTTTAATTGCTCAGTTCAAATAAAGGAAGTCTTAAGCAGATTTAGCATTTTGCTAATTGTCCCTGGTAGTTTTCCAACTTATGTATTGATGTTTATCATGCCTCTAGTAAAGTAACTAATGAGTTTGTGAAGGATGTCTTTGGATCGAATCCACTCATATGTAGAAGTTTCTTCTTGATTCCTTCAACTTAATTTGATCTGTATCTGTATCTAATATGTGATTTTTATATTTTATCCTTCTGGTGTCGTTTTTGCTCATATAGCCAGTTTCAGACCTGTGCCAAAATGATACCAAGACGAAAAGGAAACGATGAGTCAAACAAGCTTATATGCTCTGACTAATTTAAGCACTGTGGCTCTGCCATTCACCGATTAATGTTTCTTTCATGCTGGTGTGTATAGCTGTACCTAATTGAATCATATCTCCACCTTGTTTGATTAATTAATCATATAGGAAAAATCTATCTTTAAAATGCAGCAATGTGTATATTACTGATTTTAATATGGACTCGATGTTCTAGTTTTGATGATTCAGTCTGTCCTGTCAGACATACTTCCTTATTTAGCGAGGAAAGTACTCATTAATGTAAATGACTGATTCTTGCAATCCTTAGACAGGGTTGCAAGGTGTCGCTTAAGGAGGTGGACAGCCTTTTGACTCTCCTATCCGATGAGAAGAGAAGAATGGAGCTAGAAGAAGCTGAAACAAATATGAAGATACTTCTTGACTTCCTCCTTTGTCTGCACAAGCAAAAGCTCAAAGAGCTTTCTGAGGTTAAGAGAATTATTCATTAGATATCATGTAATGCTGATAAGTATTAAATTTAACTTCACAATTAATTGATCTAAAAGTTTAAACCAATTAGACTGTTGTGGAGTTAAACTCAGCACACAATTAAAATAGGAGGTTGTAAGTTTAAATCCCTCCATCCCATTTAAATTTATCAATAGAAATTGTCAACTTTTTAGAAGACTAACCTACATTTCAAAAAAATTACAAGACCCCAGTTTTGAACCTTTCTTTTTCATAGATACAAACAGATCTTCAGTACGTTGAGGAGGACATATCTGCTGCTGAGAGACGGAGAATAGACTTAACTAGAGGGAAGGACAAATGCTCAATAAAGTTGAGGATGATGGATGATTCAGCGTCATTGAAACTTTCCTCTACTTCGATTGATAAGCATCAGAATGCTATCATGTCCAATGTCCAAGGCGTTGCAGGTTCAAACTATTTATACAACAGGAAAGCTGAGGATACTGGTTTAGCAATCTCTCAAGCACTGGAGATAGGAGATGCTTATAATGGATTAGAATCTCAAATTTTTAATCAACAAGGCCCATCTATAGCAAGGAAAAGGCGCATCCACGCTCAGGTTAGGAGCTTGCTCTTTTCAGTAATATGAAATATTCAATCTTTTCCGCTTAATAAGCAATGGATGCCCACATCAGAAATGACTAAAGTTGTCTACTCCAAAACTATTTGTCAGGTGCAGATAGATCCTTGAAACTCTCAAAACGTGCCTTCAGTTTTTCGTAACTTTTGATAATAAAGATTACCTCTCTAACTATTGCTGAAGTTTCCAAAATCATCTCTAGAAGACCCATAAGTAGTCGGCAGTTTTAAGGCTTCACCAACAGTATGTAAAATAAATGCATAATTTTAAAACTTATAGCAAAATGTATAGAAGCTTAAAAGGTTTTTTCACACCTGGCCAATATTTTTGCGGTATATTTTCCAGTTGGGGATCGTTAGCTTTTTAAGCAACAGGTTATCAGTTGCAGAGTAGATGATTGGCCCACCTAGATATCTGCACATTTACTTTCTTAGCATTTTTGCAGTTCGGTGACCTCCAAGAATGTTATTTACAAAGAAGACGCCAATGGACTCGTAAACTACATGAACAAGGAGAGGGAAGCCAAAATTTATTAAGCAGAGATGCATTGCATCCCGGTCTCAAGGAATTTCAATCTGTACTGGGTACTTTTACACGATACAGGTGAACATATTTGCCAAAACTTCATTCCTTCCACTGTGAACTTTATTATCTTATTGATACCAGATATTCTGATCTGTTGAAATTAGTCGACTGAGAGTCATTGCTGATCTTAGACATGGAGATCTGTTCCACTCAGCCAATATTGTCTCAAGGTTAGTTACAACATTTTTGCAAAAGAAGTGCATTTTCGCTGTCAGGTTATGGTGATGTTTAGCTACAAATGATAAATGCAGCATGGCTCGTTTTTGGCTGTATTCTTTTGTTTTTATGTGAAATATAAATGTTTCAGCATCGATTGTCACCACAGTAAGCTTCATTGAAATGAGTAAAGTATTGCTATGACTTCCTTGATATCATATGTTGTTCTTTTTTTTTTTCATAATTTATAAATAATGAATTTGATGTATGTAAATGGGATTTTGAATCAGCTATCTAACAATGAAATTTCCTCCTTAGACAATTTCCTCTTTTATAAGAGATATCAGGCCACTTTCCATTTTCCTATGGCTTCTTGGTTTCCTTTAGTTACTTCATAAAACTTCTCATTGTTGCAATCGCTATGATGGCTTACTCTGCTGTCAAATATTTTCTCTTCAGTATAGAATTTGACCGAGATGATGAGCTATTTGCTACAGCAGGAGTATCAAAATGCATCAAAGTTTTTGAGTTTTCGATGGTAAGTATAAACAGGGAGCTACCCAAACAAAGTTTCAATAAGCCTGGTTAAAATCCAGATTTCTAATTATCAATGCCAGCTGACATGCATACTTGGATGCCTTAGGGACGATGTGCTAGATGTAATCAATCCGTCTTCTCATATTTTATATGTAATATTCATCCTTACTTGCAGATTTGGAGATTATGAAGTTTATCGAGTGGAACCATTAAAGGCTTGTTTGTTTCAACTGTTTTTAGACTATATCTATTTCATATATGATCTATGCATGTTTCATGTCTACTTTGTATCAGTGGTATATCTACTATGTATATTTGTCAAACTGTTTTTTTTGTATCTTTACTAGCCAAACAGTTCTAACGAGGGTCAAGATGATATCAAAACAAAACCCAAATGATGACCTGAAAATACCCTCAATAGGTAAGGTGATGGCATAAGGATATGAATTCATGACCTTCTATACTAATCCCGTGTTATGTTTGGATAGTTGTGCATTCATATACTTTATATTAGAGCCTGTTTATTTTTATTTGATATTGTAACGACTTAGAATCTAGGATATCACAACCTACCACAACCCACTATATGTCTTTACTGTATAATGACACGCAAAAGCTCTATACTAGATCTATAACTTCCAACCAGTTCAACTTCCAGCTTCAAATTAAAATTAACTTTTCCAATAGATAAAAATGAATGACTTACAAGCAAGTCAAAGTCATTCCAACCACAATTATAATTGAAATTAAATGACAATTTTGATTCAATTACATGGCTAAAATCTTAGTTTTCACAAAATATTAAAAAATCATAAATAAGTAAGTCTATCAACTATAAACTCCCAAAATAATTATCTCTATGTCCATCAAAAGACTCCCAAATTATTCTTACTACTCATCACCGTAGTGGTAGTAATTATCTTCCTCATTCTCATCCTAGTAGTAATAATATACATTCCCAAATTTTTCATATTCTATGTATTCATTGTATCCACTTACAACTAAAAAAGAAAAAATTGAGCCTAAGCCTAGTATGTGGTGCCATAAGCACATGCAAGTGTCATCCAAGTCACAACATACATACACACAATAATGCAACTGTAATAACACAACTAATTCATTCATTATCTTTTAATTAGCCGGCAACCATCATAGGGATATTTATGATCTCATCACACCATATATATGATATATAATAGATAGACCTTATATTGGAAACTATCACTCTCAACCCCAACTTTCTAAATGATATTGAGAGCTACCACAGCGAACCCCAATACCTTTAAAATCTATTCAAGATCATTTTGATATAGGACTTCAGTAGGATAACGCTATATACTGATCATCAAGGTACTCCCTAGGAATCTTCTACTATAGGCTATTAGGCCAAGCCAACCACAAGCAACATACATAATTAGGTCCAATATCAATTAAATTTATTTAACAAACTATACTATCAAACACAAGTAACAAATAAGGTAAACATATATCCGAAATCCCGCTACATGCTCAACAACCCAATTTACTCAATTCATAATTCGATCAAAAGTTCATGAATAGCTATTCTTAGAACTCTAACTAATGATATTTTACTTCCCAGTTGTCTTAAAGAGTTTAGATGTGCAAAGGAAACCAAAAGATACAAGAAAAATGCGTTAAAGTTTCCCCTGGAGGTTCACAAGTAGGGTTTATGGGAATATACCTTAACTATGAACCTTCCTATGACCAAAGAGAAATGGGCATGAACATGAGCATGTTTAACTTGTGGGTTTACGGTCATGATCACCTGCATGATCCTTGGCCATGAACTCCCCTAATTGAAAATGTCATTCTTCCTACTCTTGATCATGCCCCATGATTTGCTTGCATGATTTGTTCTACAAGTTCACAAGTACATCACAACCGTGATCTTTGCTCGTAATCCTCTCAAAAAAACTTAGAATCATACAAAAATCTACATGATTATGAATCACTTATTTACTTCAATTCCATTTAAAACCCACAATTTTCACTCAAACCCTCAAACTTATTTTGCTACTTCTACACCTTTTACCCTTTAAACTATCAACCACCCATTAAAACGATACTTAGACAATTGGGATTACAAATTTGAATAATCCATGATAACAATTGAGAGCTTACCTGATTGAGTTATGTAGATTCACATGGAATTAGTTTAGACTACGTTATGTGCCTTTGTGAAGGTTTTTGATATATCCATTGTACAGAAAGGAAAAAGAAGAGAGACACAAATCGTAAAGGGGTTTAAATACCCTGACCACAAAAAGTATAAAATGTCCCTACTATTAAAACATTATTACTTTCTTTACCCCTACTTTTGGTTTTATTTATTTATGGTTTTACGAATATTTTTATATCTTATTTGTATTTAATCTGTATCTATATGTCTATAACTTGTATGTGTGGATTCTGCATCTAGTATGTTATCATTTAATTTTTATTGTATCTTATTTTATCAATCACATGGTTTTAAAACAGTGTTAAAATAATAACAAAATGATACCAAAAGGATGATCCAAATAGGCCCTTAATTTATTTGTGATGTGTGCTATGCAACAGTAACTTGTTAAATAAAGAAGAATGCTGACTCAGATGCTTTCTTAGTATCATTCCAAGCTACTATAATCTTCTGTTTTTGCTTTTGAAGCAATTAATCATCCTTGTTCATAGGGAAAGTGAGAAAATTTTTATTTTATAGTTTTCTGCATGTTATTCAAGTCATGTCTTCATGTAACTCCAGAGGTGCACTGCCCAGCTGTGATTGAGCCATTTCATGCTTGAATTTTGTTAGGTGATGAATGAGCCAGCAGAAATGCACTGCCCCGTTGTTGAAATGTCTACTCGATCTAAACTAAGTTGCTTGAGTTGGAATAAGTACATAAAGAACCAAATTGCTAGCAGTGATTATGATGGAATAGTAACTGTTTGGGATGTTACCACTCGTCAGGTATTTAAGCAACTCCCAAATGTCTCTGCATTGACTAAACATATAATTCATCGGACTGATCCAATGCATTCGTAGAGCATAATGGAATATGAAGAGCATGAGAAGCGAGCTTGGAGTGTAGACTTTTCACCTACTGAGCCTTCAATGCTTGTTTCTGGAAGTGATGATTCGAAGGTATGTGAGGAATGGTCATCTAAAGAAACAAACATCTCTTCTCCTCTTTGGTATTAAAAATGGATTCCGTGCAGTTGTTCAAGATGATTAGAAATTTTGTACTTCTTTAAAACTAGACTAAAATAATGCAGATTTTCTACTTTACATATATGATGGGATGGAAGGGAACAATGCTGTTATGATTGTAGGCAACAGCATGTCTCACGGTTGAATTTTTTCTGCTACATTAAACAGGTGAAAATATGGTGCATCAAGCAAGAAGCAAGTGTGATGCATATTGACATGAAAGCTAATATTTGTTCTGTTAAATATAATCCTGGATCTAGCTTCCATGTTGCGGTATGTAGCTTAAGCTTTTAGTTAAGTCGGTTGTGGAGTTAAATTCAAACACTTCTTAATAGCACATGCACCTGTTCTGCATTTAAAAATTTATAGTCATGCTATTTTTATCCAGAATTTAGAGCTAATACTTTGTTGAATGTTGGAGCGTTTATTTGAGTCGTTGGCAGTTTTTGCTCGAGGTGAAATTAAATTGAGTCTACTTTTATTAAACTAGAAAATGCTTATAGTATAAATAACATTTAATTAAATTTTTCGAGCAGGTGGGTTCAGCAGATCACCAAATCCATTACTATGACTTGAGAAATATTAGCCAACCACTGCATATCTTTACAGGGCATCAAAAGGCCGTTTCCTATGTGAAATTTCTATCTGACAATGAACTTGCCTCAGCATCAACAGATAGCACCTTGAGATTGTGGGATGTAAAAGACAATATGCCTGTAAGTCAGCAAACTCAAATGACTTCTAGTAATTGCACCTCCAATTCTAAATAAGATTTGTGGAGGCATAAATGCTTAGATCCACTACCAAGTGATCAAAAAGTTCAAGCCATAGTTCTATATTTATTTGTTACCATTGCCCTTTAGTTGTGAGTTGAGATTTTGATTGAAGCCAATTAAGTAGACTGCTACTCTGATGTTGTAAGAAATTTTTGCTCAGCAATGAACTGATGTAAATTGCAGTTTTATATATATGGTTAACAAAAATAGAGCAGTTTTAGAGACTTTTTTTCTGTGACTTCAGCTTCGCACCTTCAAAGGGCATAAGAATGAGAAGAACTTTGTTGGCCTCACAGTGAACAAGGATTACATTGCGTGTGGAAGTGAAACAAATGAAGTGTTCGTTTATCACAAGGTTAGAAAAACAGTTTGCTTTGTGACATGATCGGTCTTCCACATAAGAGAAACGTCTTTTGAAGTAACCTTATGTATATATTTGCAGGCTATTTCCAAACCTGCTGCCTGGCATAGATTCCCTTCTTCCAACATTGATGAAAACAACGAGGATGTGAATTCCTACTTCATCAGTGCTGTCTGTTGGATGAGTGATAGTCCTACAATTCTGGCTGCCAACAGTCAAGGAAAAATTAAAGTTCTTGTGCTTGCGTCATGAATTGCAAGTTTGAGGAAGAAAAAAAATTACTGATGCCACATATTTATGTAGTGTGTTGGATTTTGAAATTATGCATGTGACTGGAAAGATGGCCTCTTAACTTCTAATGCTTTATAAGAATATGCATCAAAGGGGCACTTCCATGTGATTGCGTTTGTGGAAATCATCAGAAGATCATCATCTTTTCAGAAGCAACAGCCTCATAGCTACTACACCTGCAAAAGCATGAACACTAACATGCCTGATCTGTTTGAGTGCCAGCATTCTAAGAGAATAGCAAGGGTATTCTACAGTTGCCAATATGATAATGCAGTATGTGTGGACTGTGTCAATTTCTTTAGGATTTTAGTATTGAGATACATGATTTATGAGTGAATGAAACCATTTGAAGCATCAAAATACTCAAAAACCCGTGCTGGTTTGGTTTGGTTTGGTCTGTTCTGTTACAAATTGTGAGAATTATCTAATCTTTAGATTGACCTGATTCATATGAGCTTTACCTGCTTCGTTGATCAACTTTATCCCTGCTCATTATCCTCTTTTAGCAGTTGGGTGTAGCTGAGCGACCCAGGAACTTTATTTCACATCTATGGGTTGGTAAGTAAACAACTCTAGAAGTCCTTTTTTTTTTTTTTTACGCAATAAGGCGGATACTTCAGATCCTACTCGAACGAAACGGAAGACGCTGTCGACAAAACTTCCATGGGTGTCTTTGCCGAATGAATAAGGACATGTAATCAAAGCCAACTTTTAGGATCTTCGTATTACATAGGATGCGATATGTTCCAAGATTCCTAGGATCGATAACTCCTAGTTACCAAGTGCTTATAACCAAGCCGGCTGATTTTATTTAATTGATATACCATTGTGTTCATTCTATAATCGGACAAGGAAGGACTTTTCGAACTCATAAATTTCATGAGGTTGTTGCCGGCCATCACATCCAAGGGGCCACACAACGCTTCGATGCTAGCGAGCCACTCCTAAATTTTAAACAAATGAACGGTAGATCGCACCTTATTATTACAGGTGGTTCATACAATTCACCATAATGGTGCATAACCACCCCACCACCATACGACAGCGACGCATAATAATAATAATAGTATACGACTCAAAAACTCATGGCTTGTCATGGGGTGTAATTATGAAGAGGAGAATTGACACAGCGAGGAAAGCATACCGAAACGAATCCGAATATAGATTGGTTTCACGACAACAAAGAAATATTCTTTGATGCCAAATTCTGGTTGCGCACAACCGGTAAAGGAGATAAATCTCTCTCAAATGTATTCAAAGTGTAGTAAAACGTAACCCTAGCTTATCTGACAAAATAGTATTTATACTTCCCCGTAAAATATCTAAAAGGGGAAAAATCTATACGTACACGTGAAAATAAATAATAAAATACACGTCTATAATCGGTCGCATACACGGCCGTGCCTCGAGGCCGTGTATGTTTCTGGGCATATAGCGGGCACAGTACACAGTCGCATACATGGCCGTGCCTCTAGGCCGTGTATGTTTCTAGGCATGTAGCGAGCGCAGTACACGGTCTCATACACGGCCGTGCCTCTAGGCTGTGTATGTTTCTGGACATGTGATGAACACCTTACACGGTCGCATACACGGCCGTGCCTTTAAGCCGTGTAAGCTTCTGTGAGAATTCTACTGGAACACACGGTTGTGTCGCTGGCCGTGCCTTTAGGTCGTGTAAGTTATACACGATTGCATACACGACCGTGCCCTTAGGCCATGTAAGCTTCTGTGTTCTCCACGATGCCCGCATCATTCTCTCCCACCAAGGAAGAACTCGACCCTGAGTTCGTTGCTGGATAAAGGGGTTCGTCATCCTCGTAAAATAGAGATAAATCCGCCACGTTGAAGGTCTTGGAGATTCTCATGCTTTCCGGGAGGCCAACCACATAAGCGTTGTCATTGATCTTGGCCACTATTTTATAGGGCCCATACTTTTTCGGTTGCCACTTGCTATATGTGCCCACGGGGAAGCGTTCTTTCCTTAAGAACACCATCACGGGGTCTCCCACCTCGAACAACTTCTTCTTCTTATGCCTATCAGCTGCCTTCTTATAGCGCTCATTCACTTTCTCAATTTGTTCTTTGATCTTTGACGCCAGGTGCTTTGCTGCTATGTTGGCCTCCATACCTTTGGGTAGGGAAACTAGGTCCAGAGCGTGAGAAGGTGCCTTGGTGTAGACCACTGAGAAAGGAGATTTACCGATAGTTCTGTGGATCGAGTTGTTGTAGGCAAACTCTGCTTGAGACAATGCCAGGTCCCATTGCTTTGGTTTCTCTCCACAGATACTTCTTATCAGATTGCCAAGGGTCCTGTTCGTCGCTTCGGTTTGTCCATCGATTTGTGGGTGGGCTGTGCTGCTGAAGTTGAGAGACGAGTTGAACATGTACCAAAGCGTCCTCCAGAAGCGGCTAAGGAATCGGGTGTCCCTATCAGAAGTGATGGATTTGGGAACCCCATGTAATCGGACCACCTCCTTAAAGAATAATCTAGCTACATTCTAAGCATCCGTCGTCTTCTTACATGGGATGAAGTGAGCCATCTTGGAAAACCTGTCCACAACTACAAAAACAGTGTTAGCACCTCGTTGGGTACGAGGCAAACCTAGGACGAAGTCCATGGATAGGTCTTCCCAAATGTTCTCAGGTACGGGTAAGGGAGTGTAGAGTCCCGTATTCTGAGAGTGCCCCTTGGATGTTTGACAGATGTAGCAGCGTTGCACTATCCGACTGACATCCCTACGCAACTGAGGCCAATAATATCTTGCAGCCACTCCTGCTAGTGTTTTGTCCCGCCCCAAATGGCCGGCGAGTCCCCCTCCATGGAGATCTCGGATCACCTTCTCTCTCAATGAGGATGCCGGGATACATAGTTGGTTTTCCCTCATCAAATAACCCTCCAGAATATAATAACTGTCATTGGGTTCCTTGTTAGTGCACTTTTTCCAAGTAGTTCCAAAATCCTCATCTGTTTCATACAGCTCCTTCAACTGTTCAAACCCCACTACCTCAGCTCTCAAAGTCACTAGTAAATCCGCCCTTCGGCTTAGTGCGTCGGCCACCTTGTTCTGCGCCCCGGATTTATGCATCAAACGAAACGGAAACTTCTGCAAGAATTGTATCCATCGGGCGTGCATGTCTTTGCATATGTGGGTCTGATTGCTCAGGTGTTTCAAGGCAACGCAATCAGAATACAGTACGAATTCCTTGCCCACCAAATAATGCTCCCACATTCTCAAGGCTCTGACCACGGAGTAAAACTCCTTGTCATATGTGGACCACTTCCTCCTGGCCTCACAGAGTTTCTCACTATAAAACGCAACAGGTCTCTTTTCCTGAGAGATTACCGCCCCAATACCCACACCACTAGCATCACAATCAACTTCGAATAATTTGTCGAAGTCCGGTAAGGCCAGCACTGGTGCGCTACATAGTCGCTCTTTAAGCACAGCGAATCCCGACTCAGCTTCCTCATCCCAATGAAACTGCCCTTTCTTCAAACATTCGATTAAGGGAGTCGCTACCGTGCTAAAGTGTCGTATGAAACGTCTGTAGAAGCCTGCTAACCCTAGGAAACTCCTCAGCTCAGTGATTGTCTTAGGTGTAGGCCAATCTCTAATGGCTCGTACCTTATCCTCATCCACCATGATTCCTTCCCCACTCACTATGAATCCCAAAAATAACAGCTTTGATGACATAAACACACACTTCTTGAGATTAGAATATAGTTTGTTCCCTTTCAGCACCATCAAAACATCCTTCAAATGCACTAGATGTTCCTCTCGAGTCTTGCTATATACTAATATGTCATCAAAATATACAACAACAAATCGGCCTATGAAGGTTTTAAGTACCTAATTCATCACGCGCATGAAGGTACTCGGTGCATTGCTGAGCCCGAACGGCATGACCATCCATTTGTATAGTCCCTCTTTCATCTTGAAGGCGGTCTTCCACTCATCCCCAGGTCTGACCCGAATTTGATGGTACCCGCTTCGAAGGTCTATTTTGGAGAACACCACTGCTCCACTCAGCCGATCCAACATGTCCTCAATGCGAGGTATTGGGAATTTGTACCCAATGGTGATTTTGTTGATCGCTTGGCTATCCACGCACATCCTCCAACTCCCATCCTTCTTAAGTGTTAGTAATGCTGGTACGGCACAGGGACTCAAGCTATCTCGAATGAATCCTTTATCGAGCAAGTCCTGGACCTTTTCCTGTAAGATCTCCATTTCCTTGGGACTTATCCGGTAGTGAGGGAGGTTGGGAAGACTAGCTCCCGGCACCAAGTCAATGTGATGCTGGATGTCTCACAATGGAGGTAATCCCTCCGATAAGTCTTCCGGAACGACTTGTCTGAATTCCTCTAGTAATTTCTTCACTTCTTCTGGCATCTCCGCGTTACTCATGTCCTCTCCCGCCATTTTTACTACTAGGGCATGCATCAAGCGGGACTCCTTGATGTCTTCAGTCATCTCCCTTTCTGATTGGGTGATCGTAAGAAAGGACTTCCCTTCCACCTTCTGGATTTTTGGTCGCTTATCCGTTAGTGGCATTAGTGTATACTTCACCCCCTCCTTCTCCAACCTATACTTGTTCTCCTTCCCTGCATGTTGGGCATCTACATCAAATTGCCAAGGACGCCCGAACAGCAAGTGACAAGCATCCATATCGACGATGTCGCAGTACACTTCATCTCGATATTTGCCGATCGAGAAAGGAACTCTACATCTCTCCTTCACCTCTATTCGTTCTGCCGCTTTGATCCATCCGATGGTGTACGGACTTAGATGCTTCTCTGTAGGTAATTGGAGCTTCTTCACGACTTCCTTACTAATGATGTTTTCACAACTCCCACTGTCGATGATCAAGTCAAACACTCTCCCACCAATCGTGCACCTAGTGCGAAACAATTGGTGTCGCTGTGAGCTATCCTCTTGTTTCGGTGCTAACATCATCCTCCTAATTACGTAATTAGGTTCTACCCCGTCATCAACCTCCTCATAGTACTCTTCACCACCGTCTGGTTCACAACACACTTCTTCCTCCTCTTCCCTCTCGACAATGTTTACGATGCGTCTATTTGGGCACTCATTTGATCGATGCCCCGGCTGATTACATCTATAACATTTTCCCAGTATCGGCTTGGCATATGGATTGTTTTGCCTTGGGGTGTCTCTATTCTCCACCGGTCTCTTTCCTTCCGCCTTGTCTTCTCTCCTGTCCATACTTCCCGCTGGTTTCTCAACCACTCCTCTAGGTCTCTCACCAGTTCCTTTACTATTATTACCAGGACTTTCGTAAGTGTAAGTCCTTTTACTACCTCCAAACCTTACGCTCTGTTCTTGTATCATCATTTCCGCTCGGAGAGCCAAGTTCTTTGCTTCATTCACGGTTCGGAACACCGTCACCCCTATCTTATCTCTTATCTGAGGCTTCAACCCGTCTACAAACCGTGCCACCTGTTGACCCTCAGTTTCCCTTAAATCGTTTCTCTCTGCTAACCTCATAAATTCCGCAGTGTATTCATGCACCGACCTATGCCCTTGTCGGCACCGCTGATACTGTTGGAAAAGAATTTGCTCGTAATCGGGTGGCAAGAAATCCCGTTGTAGCAGATTCCTCATGCGGTACCATGACCTAATAGGTTGTCACCCTTCCCTTTATCTACGGTGCTGCAATCGATCCCACCATGCAGACGCCCCGCCTTTCAATATGCAAGCAACCATTCTCACCCTTCTCTCCTCAGGAACTTCCATATAGTCGAAGAACCTATCGACCTCCGCCAGCCAATCCAAAAACTCTTCTATATCCAAATTGCCATTAAAAAAAGGGATGTCTACCTTAAGACGGAAGTCTCCGCCATCAGCATGGTCGAACCCTTGGTGATTGCGTCGATATCCACCACCATAGGCCAGTTCATTTCGGTCATCCATTCCACGAAATCTTCCGCCGCCAGCGACACCACCCCTTCTCGGTGGTTGTTCCCTCCTCTACAAAATTCTGTCCTCTTCCTCAGAGGAGCTTCCGTCAATTCTCTGGTTCCATTGGTTTCCGGCAACAAAGTCATTGATAAGGCCGCCGCGAGCAGCTGCTACCTCCGGTCGATTCCCAACAACACCTCTGTGACTGTCGTGGTCCATCACCATGGCGTCGACCCGCGCCACCAGATTCTCTAGGCGTTGTTCTACACGCCCAAGCCTCTGCTCCATGGTTTCAACCACTGCCCTCGGAGCCCATTGATTGGCTCCTTGGACTTCCGCATCTCGATCAAGGTCGAGGACGCGACCGCCATCAACACCACCATTAGCCGACATCTCCGTAGGAAATTGCCTTGCTCTAATACCAACTGACGCAGCGAGGAAAGCGTACCAAAACGAATCCAAATATGGATTGGTTTCACGACAACAAAGAAATATTCTTTGATGCCAAATTCTGGTTGCGCACAACCGGTAAAGGAGATAAATCTCTCTCAAATGTATTCAAAGTGTAGTAAAACGTAACCCTAGCTTATCTGACAAAAGAGTATTTATACTTCCCCGTAAAATATCTAAAAGGGGAAAATCTATACGTACACGTGGAAATAAATAATAAAATACACGTCTATAATCGGTCGCATACACGGCCGTGCCTCGAGACCGTGTATGTTTCTGGGCATGTAGCGGGCACAGTACACGGTCGCATACACGGCCGTGCCTCTAGGCCGTGTATGTTTCTGGGCATGTAGCGAGCGTAGTACACGGTCTCATACACGGCCGTACCTCTAGGCCATGTATGTTTCTGGACATGTGATGAACACAGTACACGGTCGCATACACGGCCGTGCCTTTAGGCCGTGTAAGCTTCTATGAGAATTCTACTGGAACACAGGGTTGTGTCGCTGGCCGTGCCTTTGGGTCGTGTAAGTTATACACGGTTGCATACACGGCCGTGCCCTTAGGCCGTGTAAGCTTCTGTGTTCTCCACCATGCCCGCATCAAGAATTCATCCGGGAAGAGCAAATGGTGAGATAAACAATTAAACACGTGGAATTCCTGGGTTCACTTCCTCTCAATGGATGCCTATCAATATGAAGTGGAAAACGTCGACATGGATGATAAGGTTATCGGAATGTGCCCATACTCTTCGATCGGCTATTGAAGGCTCGCATTGTGTTATCGGATATTGAAAGACAACCTTTGGAATTGGACATACCGATAAGCCCTGAAATGTCTCCATTATAGACAGCAGTGAATTGACCACACCATAACATAGCACCTTGGCTATCCATAACAAGCCTTCATTTATATTTTTTTATTTAAAGGTGAATTTTATTTAATAAAAAAAAATTATGCAAATCAAATCGACTGATAGGGAAACGAAGAATTAGGGTATAAAAAATTAAGAGCATCTCTATTCCCAATTCTTACGCCAAATTCAAGATAAAGGATTTATTTATTGAGGGTTTTGAAGAATGAATTGAGATTTTTATTTTTTTTCTAGTTTTTTTATACTTAAATTTATTATTATTTTTTTTCTAATAAGTAATACATAAAAACTCTTCCCAAGAATTTAAAATGATATATAAATCTCTTCACAAAAACCTATAAAGAGGTCCTTAAAGAAAAAGATTTCTTAAAATATTAATGTAACACCTAAAAACTTTAAATAGGATATTTAAGATTGAAGAAACCTTAACTTAATAAATGAACATATTATATTAATCCTACTTAATCCTTATAAAATAACCAAACTCAACGGATTAATGAGTGAAATCAATCCCATGGAGTAACATAATCCCACATGAAAAATAGAAAGATAAATAAAAATAACAAATACATAAAAAACCATTTGCTCTAAAAGCTACTAATAAATTAATATCAACTCATTCACCACAATTTTCAAACTAACTAAAACTTTTGTGGTGGTAGCAACCTAACACTAATTGATCGATGATGGTGGGAATGATTGAAAAACCTATATTTGATATCAATGGTGACAAAATTGTGGATATTAAAATCGACTGGGTAGATTTTAGTATTGTGAAGGAAAAAAAGGGGTTTAAAATAACTTAACTTAGGTTTCTATAAGAGTTTTTTAGAAGAAACTCGATTAATCCTTTTTTATTAAACTCTAGCTCATATTTGTAATGTTTATAAGCGTCAAGACTCTAGTACCTTAATAGTCTTACGTTGGTCTGTCAATGTAATAAATTATGTTTGAATTTCCTCCTCTATTGTTTTCGTATCATATAATACAAGAAGAATATGTTTTCATTTGATTGATTTGAAGGGAAAAAATCCTTAATAATTATCGACCAAAAAACAAGCTTTAATAGTTTATCTTAGGTGTCTTTGCTTAAAAAATGGTATTTTTCATATTAAAAGATAAAATAAAATATGGAGATTTTTTTTTTAAGTAACATGACCAAAATGAGGTGTAATTGTTAAAAACAATAAAGAACATTTAAAATATGTTTGAACTATTTTATCAATAATAAATTAAACAAACAATTTACAAACTTTTAATGTCATTTTATAAACTTTAATATAAAATTGAAAATATATACTAAATTAATGAAATTAAAGCATATTTATGAAGCTTGGAGGTGTGATGATGTAATTTAACTAAAATGTTCATAATAATGTCCATATTTAACTTTTCTTCTTAAAAAGGTTAAATTACTTTATAAAACCATTTTGCAAACTATAAGGGTTCTACGAAAACTTAAACTCATGTTGCATTACTTTGAACAAATTAGAAATACTAAAATGTAATCACAAACTTCTTGATTTTCTTGAGATCTTGAGTTAAGTTACAAATAAATTATTGGTATTACAAAAAAGAGAACAATTATGAAATTCAATAAAATTATGAATTTTATTAAAAATTTACAAATCAAACTAAAACACTATGAACTTATAATGGTATTACAAATTTTTTCGGATATTTAGGAATCGCTGATTAAGAAATTTAAGTAATTTTATCAACCATAAAGGATTTAAAAATTATAAACCAATTTAAAAAATATATATATACATTATTAATGACTTATGAATCTCAATTGTTTTTCTTTAAAGGTTGTGCTCATCCTCTTCAATCGGCTATTGAAGGTTCGCATTTGTGTTATCCGACATTGAAAGACGGCCTTTGGAATTGGATATATCGACAAGCCCTGAACTGTCTCCCGCTTTGGATAGCGATGAATTGACCCCACCATACCCACTTGTCAATCCATAACAACACTTTATTTATTTATTTATTTATTTTTTAAAGGTGAATGTTATTTAATAAAAAAAATTATGTGAGTCAAATCGATAGATAGAGAAAGGAAGAATTAGGGTATAAAAAATTAAGGGTATCTCTCTTCCCGATTCTTACGCTAAATTCAAGATAAGGATTTATTTGTCGAGGCTTTGAATATTTTTCTCTAACTTCTTCAAATCCGAATTTATTATTATTTTAATTTTTTTTAATAAATATTACATAAAAACTCATAAAAAATTTATAGTGTTATATAAAAACTCTCCACAAAAATCTATGAAAAAATCCTTAAGAAATAAAGATTTTTAAAGTGTTGATATAACATCTAAAAACTTTAAATAAAATAGTTATAATTGAAGATATCCTAACTAAATGAATAAGCACGTCATATTAATAATATATAATTCCTATAGAATAACAAAACTCAATCAGTTAGTAAGCAAAATCAATTCCATTGAGTAACTTAATCCCACATAAAAAATAAAAAGATAAATAAAAATAACAAATACATAAAAAAAATCATTTACTATAAAAGTTATTAATAAATTAATATCAACCCGTTCACCACAACTTTCAAACTAATTAGATCTTTTATGGTGGTAGAAACCTAATGCTAATTGATCGAAGATGGTGGGAATGATTGAAAAACCCATATTTGATATCAATGGTGATAGATTTGTGGAAATTAAAATTAATTGGGTAGATTTTAGTATAGTGAAGGAAAAGAAGGGGTTTAAAATAACTTAACTTAGGTTTCTGTTAGAGTTTTTTAGAGAAAACTTGATCAATCCTTTTTTATTAAACTCCAATTCGTATTTGTAATGTTTATAAGCATCAAAACCCTCATATCTTAATGGTATCATGTTGGTCACTCAATGTAATAAATTATGTTTGAATTTTCCTCCTCTATTTTTTTCATATTATAGAATACATGAAGAATATGTTTTCATTTGATTGATTCGAAGGGAAAAAAATCTCCAATAATTATCGACCCAAAAAAAAAAAAACTTTTATAGTTTATCTTAGGTGTCTTTGCTTAAAAATGGTATTTTTCATATTATAGGATAACATAAAATATGGGGATTTTTTTGTTTTTGGTTAAGTGCCAGGACCAAAATGAGGTGTAATTGTTACAAAGAGTAAAGAACATTTAAAATATGCCTGAACTATTTTATCAATAATAAATTAAACTAACATTTTACGAACTTTTGATGTCATTTTATAAACTTTAATGTAAAATTACAAATATATACTAAATTAATGAAATTAAAGCATATTTATGAAGCTTAGTGGTGTAATGATGTAATTTAACTAAAATGTTCATAATAAGGTCCACATTTAACTTTTCTTCTTAGAAAAAAGTTAAATTATTTTTTACAATCATTTTGCAAACTTAAGGGTTTTACGAAAACTTAAACTCATGTTATATCACAAACTTCTTGATTTTTCTAAGATTCTGAGTTAAGTTACAAAAAAATTATCGATATTACAAAAAAGGAGAACGGTTATGAATTTCAATCAAATCATGAACTTTATTAAAAATTTATAAATCAAAATAAAATGCTATGAACTTATAAGGTGTTATAGTTTTTTTAGGATATTTAGGGATCACTGATTGAGAAATTTAAGTAATTTTACCATTCATAGAGGATTTAAAAATTATAAACGAATTTACAAAAATAAAAAAATTATATGTTATTGATAACTTATGAATCTTAGGTATTTTCTGTTACCACTTTCGATAACGGTTATAATTTGGGTAAATTACATTTTACACAAATGTATCTTTACTTTTTCTTTTTTATTTTACACAGATGCATTTTTATTTTTGAGATTTAAGATCTTGTGTTTTATAATTATATTTGTCGCTCTCACTTAGCCATTTATGAGTTAGCATATATAATCGATTTACGATGATTGGTTTAATAAAATAGTATTATATAATATATTTAATGAAATACATCTAGTTATAAAACATAATAAAATTATAAAAAAAATAACAAAAGTATGGAAAAGAGTGGCTAGCTAAGAAGATGGTGATTCTTGATGGTTCCTTGATAGGAAAGAGCATGTTAACTAAGTAAAGGAAAATCTTCACTGAGGTGTTACGCAAAGTTCCAAGGTGAAGGAAGTGTGGAGGAAGGTGCACATCTTGGATGTCTCGAGAAGTACTTGATAACTTAAATACGCTGTCAGGGAGTGTGGAGGAAGGTGCACACCTTGGATGGCTCGAGAAGTACTTGATAACTTGAAGTATGCTGGCAGGGAGTGTGGAGGAAGGTGCACCACTTGGATGGCTCAAGAAGTAATTGATAACTTAAAGTATGCTGTCAGGAAAAGAAGCCATCTTGGTGTAATAATAGAGGCCCGCAAATACCTATAGTGCACCAGGCAACCGGATGTGGGCAAGAGTAGGTGTATTAAGTTGTACAAATTTAAGTGAAGAGGTTTGTTGATTTCTTTTTTTACTTTTTAAAGTAGTTTCCTATTTTGTATTTTCTTAATGCATAAGTTATAATAAATTATATGCATTGAGGTTTTACTTTTTGTGACTATATAAATGTCATTATGTCTATTAAATAAAGTAATTTAGAAAGCTAAAAAAAATCATCTATTGATATATGTCACGTATTATATACACATGATATATAAATATTAATAAGATTTTAAGATATGTAGTTTGTGCAAAGCATAATTATACTCCACATGTTCATAATAAGTAACGTAGGTGATTAATAAATCTTTTTTCACCCTAAAGATTTTTGTATATAAATTTAGTACAATGAGCTTGTGAAAGAATCATAGTACCATTGTTGCTACATCATAGAAGATTAATTTAGGCTTGCCATTTTTTTTTTATCTTGTTCTTTTAGGGTTGGTCAAAAAGAATTCTACTTGTCTCTTTTTTCTTTCTTTACTTCTTATATTTCTCATAGTTTTTGTGTTATGTGATCTTTAACCAAAATCCACATCATCTAGCAACAAAAATAATAAAAGATTACAAAAAATTGAAAAGGGGAAAAAAAAAAAAAACAGAACCTATTTATGAGTATACCAATCAAATTTGTCTATAGTTGAGTTACAATTAACCAATATTAGTAGGTCATGCGATTCATCTATGGTCATGTGGGTAGTGTGAAACATCCACTTGAAATTATAAAAAAAAAAAAAAAAGGAACTACAACATAAATTACGCCGAGTTGTAATTGGGCTATGTGGTAGTACAACATAACATGTGATTTTTCTTTTTTGGTTTTTGAGGGAAGTAAGTCATGCCACTCACCACCCCAGGTAGTTCGCAACTCAATTGCGAATGAATATCACAGTCAAACCATCCTAAGGATAAGGAGTGACTAGCCACGCCCCTATAGGGTTTCATTTTTTATTTGTTATTATATTATTTAACTTAATACTTTAATAATATTTTTTATCAGATCATTATGGACATACATAAGGTGACATGTGTCAAGAGTGAATAAATTTTTTAACAAGCTTCATGAGAGTACTCTTATAAGAAACTTAGGAAACATTAAGGATCTAAGGAAAAAAAGGTATAGACTTACAATGGAAAAGTAATCAAACTTTGAGGTCTAAATAAGTACTTTTCCCTTTATTATATTTAAAGTAAATATTATATTAACCACCCTTATGAATTTTGTAAATTACACTAACACTCCATTTCTTTCAAAATACAACACTCACTAACCTACTTTTGCCTACGTGGATGTTGATGTGACACAAATATTGATGTGTTAGCATTAATAATATATTTTATGTAAATATTATAGTTATATTTGTTAACTAAAATTAATAAAAAAATAAATTAAATTCAACAAAATAAAGAAAAAAATGCTGAATTAAAAAAAAATAGCATCCTACTTCACATATATATTATAATTATACACACATATATGATAATTAATCAAATAAATTGAAATAAAAAAAGAAAACACGGTAATAAAATAAAAAAGTGGTTATTTTAGCTACTCCAAGGCCAAAGGGTAGCCAACAACCACTTGGAAGGGGTTGCACGTTACCCCTTTTTTTTTTCTTAATTTTTCTTAAAATGTAAAGTGGGATGCTATTTTTCTAAAATAATTTAGTATTTTCTTTTTTCAATTATTTATTTATTTAACTTTAGTTAATCTATATATATATATATATATATACTATTATTAAGAGAATAACTGTTTATTCGACTCCATTGCCTTATTTGATAGTTTAAAAAAAAATTTGTGAGCCACTTTCCATGTTACAAGCATTCCCCTCTCTCCATGTTTTTCTCTCCCCCACACTTTGTCATTGCTCTTCTACAGTTTTACAATTCCCTTTCCACATTTCCATATTTTGCAGGATGGAATCATCCCTAAGATATATAAAAAAAAATTCTAAGTATTTGATAGGATCTCTATTTCGACGACGGTTTTATTAGATATCTTACAACTAAATTTTATTTATTTTTAATTCAATTCCTCCACCACTACAAACCTCAATTAGATTCAAATATAATACACTTTTTAGTTATTGGGAGAAGCACTCTCTTTCGGATTGGGGAAAGATTTCTCGAAGATCTTTTTTTTCCTTTTAAAAAATATAGAAGAAAAACAATTAATCTATTGATATTGAAAGACCCAAAAGATTCTTCTATCATATCATTTATAGGTCTCGTTATCATTTATTATTTTAAGGGAATCGATTTAATTTTTTAATTTTATATTTTAAATCTTCATCACTGATCAATCTGAAATCTTTAGTATTAATATATAAATTAACGATAAGATTAAAAATTTAGTTGATCCCTCCTATAGAAAAATCCTATTTTGCAGCTTTACAGCACTACACATCTATTACATATTTCTGCACTTATACAGTTGCGTTTCTAGTGCAATATTTGGACCACCATTAACAGCATTCTTTGCTTCCACTTCCTTTCCCAGCAAACATATCAATAAAGTATTACCAAAGAAACAAATTTGAACCAACAAAGCTGCGGTAAAAAAATAATAATAATAATAAAGTTTCAATCAGTTCAGCAATCGGGAAAAAATAAAAGTCTTAATGGATTTCAAATTAATTTTCAATTTCTGTCAATCCAGTAAAGTCCCTTTCGATGAACTATTTTCATATATTATAAAATAGCCCTGCTCCATTATGTTGTTGTTGAGCTAACAATATTATCAAAATATTTTTTATAATACTCTTGATTTTTTTTTAGATCATCCATATGCACTTTACATTTATATAAATGCTACATTAAAGCATGGGTATATAATAAATATGATATATATTGATTATATATTACTTTACGTGTGAATGAAGTAATGATATAGAAGTACTAATAAAATTTTTATATATGGCTTATTAATACTATTAATTTTTTTTTTAATTTGAAAGCTCTTTTTTTTAATGTGAAAAGGATTATAAAATTAATATATCGTAAAGATGCATAAATATATAATAATAAAAAAACTAAAAGTATCGAAATAATTGAAAAGTTTACAAGATTGCTAGATGCAATTTATCATATTATTCTTTTTTTCTTTTTCATATTTTAGTCAACTTCTTTTGAGACAATGGAATACTTCATAGCATGTACTTTGCCTTCCTCTTCTAACGTTTTCACATGGTGTTCGAATCTTCATGCTTGGCTAAAATTGGATGCATGCGTGGAGATTATAAGCATCCTTTTGCTTTCCTTTGCTTTTGTAACTTGCAAGCATCCCTCCTATGAACCCATGATTCGTACGAGCTTGTAGTTATTGCCTTTACCTTTTGTCGCTTTGTTTTATCGCACAGCTGCCAGATAACTTAGTAAGGAATGTATCCCCACTTGCATAATAGTTCAGTATTTGATGATAAGAATGCAAATGAAGTAAATTGATGGTTGCTTTACCTTTCGGTTTGGGAATATTTGAGTCGAGTTCAAACTTGAGTATATTGAGTTTGCTAACTTAATCGAATCTAGGTATAATCAAAGCTTTATCAAATTCGAGCTTGTTCAAGTTTTAACATAATTTAAACTGAAAAAGTATGAAACTTTTAAATGATCTTGTCTATCAAGCTTAACCGACGAGAGTTTGATCTAAAAAAGTACAAGCCTGAGCTCGCAATATTACTTAGCTCGATTTGATTTGTTCTACACTGATACCATTTGAACTTTAGGATAAATCGAACCATAAGATTCTTTTGTTGCAACATGTGCTAAAGTTTATATGAGCACCTATCATATATATATATATATATATATTATGACGGCCGTAGCCCGTTTTTTATAGTAGGAAAGTAATTCAGTGTTAGTACGACTCTTGTTGATATTTCGTTTCTTGGACGGCAGAGATTCCTTAGCCAATTGGTAACTTGTTTTATGATGTGATGTATACACGTCAAAAGATGATATTTGATGTATCCTATACAGTATTGATTCCATTATTGTTATATATATTCTGCTTACAAATGCAAGATGCTACCCAAAAAAATTAAAAAAAAAAAAAAGCAAGATGCTAGAGGCATTATTCAACTTGCATATAATGATCGATGTCCTTTTCATTTGGATTTTCAAAATAGATTTTTCCTTATGCAACTTTCATCATCAAAATATGAACTATTGTTTTGAAATTATTTTACAAAAGTAATGATTGGTAATATACTCGTTAAAAGAAAATTTAAATTAGGTATAATATTACATTTATACCTTAAACTGTCCATCAATTTACATTTAACTATATAAATTTATTGCATCTCGTATTTTACTAAGTTATACTAAAAAATCCTAGCTTTTGTGTAAATTTAAGACAAAAACTCGAAAGATTTCTATCTTGACTCCAAAGTGCATAACTCAACATATACACATACACACCTAAGCTTCTCCTATAGTTAGCTTAGCTCATCTACTCTAGTTTGCTAACTTACTTGCCTTCAAACTACCTTGTGAAATATCGTGGACTTATGCAATACTTTTGAAACCCCTCAAGTAACTTCCTCGAGACTCATTAATCTATACGATGCTTGATTGAAGTTAAATAGACCTTTTGTGGCATAACCAAACAACTATTTGTTAATTGTTATAGCCAAAAGTACTAACGTTGGAACCCTTAGATTTGACATCCACTAAAAAAGAAAAAAGAAAAAATAAATTATTAATTAATATTTACATACTTTTTATGTTTCAATCTTCAATATATATATTTATATTTTATTTAAATCCTTCATATTTTTTAAATCTTACAAAAAAAAATAAAAAGACTTCTATAAAATTTATTAAATTTTATTCATTTATGACACAGATTGACTTCAAGTCAATTCATAAAAATTAAATTAAAAATCTAATAATATTAAATATATATAATAAAAAATTATAAAAAATACAAAAATAATAATTTAAATTACGAAAATGGGTAGAAAAAATTTATATATATAATAACCGCATTGGTCAACTAGCATAAGATTAATTGAAAACAAATGCATAGTTAAAATTAATTGAAAATTTAATATATTTAATAAAAATATTATTTTTAAAAGGTTTATAAAAATTAAGAACTTAAATAAAAAATTTAAAAATTCAAACAAT
The DNA here is from genome assembly GCA_037954665.1 of Laguncularia racemosa. NCBI lineage: Eukaryota > Viridiplantae > Streptophyta > Magnoliopsida > Myrtales > Combretaceae > Laguncularia > Laguncularia racemosa. The sequence continues at coordinate 2,339,264 of JBBMOL010000068.1, forward strand.
AAGATAGATAAATATTAAAGAGTAAAAATATATTTTTTTATAAATAAATAAATTAAAAAATATAATAATAATCTCTTAGACTCTAGATTCCTCCTATATCGCTAGGCTTTCACGAGATTGCAGATTTTACCATAACATTTTAGTGAGCAGCTCAATGCAATTACCCGTTCAAATCATTGCCGCCCTTGAAATTGTAATATTTTATTTTATTTTTTTATAAGGAACAAGAGACGTCGTAAAGCGGTATTTGAACACAGATTGATTTAGTACGACAAGAAACGATTAACAGAGGCATTTATGCTTTTAACTTTTTTTTTAGTTTTATAATAATTATTTTCTCGATAAAAATCTATTGCGAGCGTGATATGTTGTCGGATTTAACTTTTTTTATTTATTTATCATATCGTTAGGATTTGCTCGTACAAGCCCAGATTTGCGCCGCTGTCTCGTCTTTTTTATTATACCCTTTTTTAACCTCGGTAGATCAGGATTTTTTACTTATAACTGCAAATATAATAATCGAAATTAAATTGATATTTAAGGTCAAATACAAATAAAAAATTTAAATTTAAAATAATTAAAATTAATAATTGATATTTATTAATAAAATAAAAAATTAATATTTTATTAAATAATTTAAATATAGCTTAACCTCTCCCATCCCTCGAACCAGCAAGGGATAGTACATAAATATTTACCGGTTGTTTATTAATTATTTTAAAATTCGATTTTTTATTTAAATTTACTTTTAAAATAATTATATGGCTTATAATTTTCTGATATAGTATATTACACGCTAGGGCAGCGGACTAGAGGCTGCTTGTAGGTAGGCTTTTGTCAACATTAGCAGGCTGCTAAGAAGCAAGAAGACATCTAACAATCAGATCATGCTGAAAGGCTGCTGAATAGTGCGCAGGATAGTCGGTTTCACGTGAAGCATAGACGATTTTGACGTCCTCAAAACGCTCTATGGCGACCCTGCAAACACGCAACAAATTAATAAATTTTCGTTACGGATTTAGGTATAGTTTGGTTTATGATATTAAATAGTATAAAAAGTATTATATAAATATAAAATAAAAAATAAGATAAATTTTTATTTTAATATCATATTTAATATGTTTAATATTAAATAAAATTTTTATTGTATCTATTATTTAAAATTATAAAATACTGTATTGAATATAATATTTTTAATAATTATATTATTTATATAATATCATAGTTATTTAATTATATTTTTAATATTATAAAAAATACAATTTGAAAATATTATTTAATTTATGTAATTAAAAAATTATATAGCATAATAAATATAAATTCATTGGTTGAAAAATTTAATAATTTATATTATAAATTACAATAATTTGTATTATATTTAATAATATAAATTATAAATATTATATTAATAATATTTAATAATATCATAAAAAATTATAAATTATATTTAATAACCGTAATATTAATTATATTAATATTATAACAAATTAGTATATATTAAATTACAATAATTTACCTTAATATTTAATAACTATAATTTTGATGCATACCATAAATTTTAATAGTAAAAAATTAAATTAATATTCTTAATATAATAGATGATAATATAAGAATTAGTATTAATAAATAAATATTATTATCAAAATAAAGTTTAATATTTTAATATTTTTTTATTCTGTATTTTAATTTTTTTTTGTATTGTATTTAAACTAATTTTTTTAAATCAAATGAAGGATGGTACATAAATATAAATATGTGAAATCAAATGTTACCTTAAAGTAAGATAATGATGCAACGTTTATGCAGCTGTAACTGCAGTTGAATCTATTTCTAGCTTTTTCTTTTCTTGTCTTTTTTTTTTTAAATCCCATGTGAGAAGCATATAGTAATGCTAGATAAACTACCCCAGATTCCTGCCATTAATGAACCTAACAACTTGTGAATTATTCAAGTTTAAGCGGCTCTAGTTCAATTAATAGTTGAATCAATCTTAAATTTTTATTAAGACTCAAATTGACTTGAAAATAAATTTATTTATATTATTAATGGACTAACTTATATAATACCCATGAGCAAGCTCATAGCATAGAATCATAAGAAAAGAAATCTCTTTTTAATATTGTTAGCAAGTAGGCTTATAAATATGCTTGCAAATAGATTTTATTTAAATTTTTAATAAAATAATTTGCGAACAAATTCAATTGTTCATCTAAACAAACTTCAATTCATACTTATTTATTTAAATAGATTCGAATTCAAGTCTTTCCGGTCCAATTATATATATATATAAACACCTTACGGGCAATGGTGGATGATTTTTCTACAAATTCAAAGTTAGAAATTTGTGTGATGTACACATATTTTAATATATTAGGCAAGAAAGATTCATTCTATTTCTATTGGCGGGATTTGACTGAAATGTAAAAGTTCTTTAAGTGCATTTCTTCGAACAATGTTACCGTTTGCGATGTCGATGTTGACATCTACGGCCGCATTTTCATTTTTCTTTTAAATTACCACCCCTTTACTTTCTATGCCTTAATTTCAAACTATTGATATTGAGCATTTAAACTTGTGAATATTTTTAAAGTGTGCACTCTATTTTATTATTTTGTTTTTACGTAAAATAATTAAAATAAATAAATAATTGCAGAAAATCATAGAAGAGAGGGAACTTTCAATTTTTTTATTTGTTTTTAGCTTTTGAATATTTTCCTATTCCTAATGTTTTCTTTTGTTTTTCTAACTTTTATTGTTTTTTCTTTAATAAAAAAGTCCATATAGATGTTTGAAAGTGCTATTTTCTTCTTCTTTTTTCAAGATTTAGAGGTTTAAAAGTTTAAATTTAAATATAGGGATTAGATATGTATACAATAAATATGGAAGAATGTATTTATAATTTGACTTCTATTCCTTTTTTGCCAAATATTATGCGCTAAGTAAAGCATTATTTATTACACAAATAAAGAGTAAGCATAAACTAATTTCATTTATATTACAAAGTTAAGACATAAATAACGAACTTTCAATTTAATGTATCTAATGGAGTAATTAAGGTTGTAAATAAGTTAAGCTATACATAACTTACTCGAGTTCAATTCACTTTAAAGCTTGGTTTCACCACTGGATTTATAAACTAACTAAGCTTGAGTTCAAAATAAAGCTCATTTATTTAAAGGAGTTAAGCTTTAGCTCATAAACACATGAGTGGATTCATTTATATTGTTATCAAGTTTGCTCACAAGCTAACATATTATATTAAGATTTATATTATATTAAAAATGTGACTTAAAAATGTAAGAATAACATTACCATAATAAAAGATTATTAAATATATATATATGGGAATAAGAATATAATTATATAAGAATGGGAAACAAATACTACAAACTAAAGAAAAAATTATTAAAATTTTAAAAATTATTAACAAGCCATTTGTGCATAAAGGATGGTGTCTATGCTTGCTTTAAAGATAATGATGGAGTGATTATTAACTCATGTCATGGACCTATGTTTTCTTGTTGCTCTTATTTTAAGGAATGGTAGACTTGGAAACATGTTATGCTTGGATATTACATGGTTTTGTATAGAGGTAATCTGCTATTGTTATCTCATGATTTGTGCTTGAAATCATATAATTTCAAATTAATTTTGATAAAAAAAAGAATAAAAAACAAATTTTGAAATTTTGATTTAATTGTGAGTTTTAATTCAAGCTTAAATTTGAGCTCAAACTTAGGCTTGTTTAAACTTATTTAATTAAATGACTGAAGAGTTCAACTATCAAATTTTGGCCCTATAATTTTTAATGTTAGTAAAAACTTAGTTATGCTCGAGTTTGATAGTATTTCTAATAAGCTGAGTGTGAATCTTCGAAAGTTTAGTTAAGGTTACGCTTAGCTTAAGTTGTTTACAACCCAGGGAATAACAAAGCTTTACTTGCGCAAATCTTATTAATGAATGATTTACACTAAAAATAAAGGTCGATTACAGAAAATATACCCATATTTTTATCCTCTTTTCACTCTTCATACTCCTTTTTTTTATTGCACTTTACATGTTCATAATTTCCTCCATTAGAAAAAAAAATTATGTATTAAAAATAGACATATGGATGCATATTATGCACCCAAAAAAAAAAAAAGCTTAAAAACTATTTTCCCACTCCACTATCTTTTATAAAGGGCTAAGGGGAGAGGACTGAGGGGTAAATATGTATTTTAAAAAACACTTCCCTTCTAATTTTGGGTGAAAAGGGAAAGCAAAGGGAAATGTAACACGGATACGAAAAAGAGAGGTATTGTAGATAAACAACCAATTGATTTTTGTGGTCCTTCCCCTTTCTTATATTTTTTCCCACTCCACTATCTTTTATAAAGGGCTAAGGGGAGAGGACTGAGGGGTAAATATGTATTTTAAAAAACACTTCCCTTCTAATTTTGGGTGAAAAGGGAAAGCAAAGGGAAATGTAACATGGAAACGAAAAAGAGAGGTATTATAGATAAACAACCAATTGATTTTTGTGGTCCTTCCCCTTTCTTATATTGAACAAACATAAGAATATGAAAATATTTCCCCTACTTTATTTTTTCTATCATTTTCTTGTGACTTTTCTCTACATTTTTTTTTTATTTTGCTCAATTCTCTTTTTCTATAATTTGCTAAACAAAGCATTTATATATCTTTAACAAAACTGCAGTTTAGAGCTACAGTTTTGTTTAGCAAGCTTTATACGGTATTTTAAATAGAAATTACATGTATTATATCCAATTTATAAATTGCATTTGGAGAATGAAAGTGCATAATGAAAGAGAAAGAAGATGCTCGAACTAATAAATTATGATGGAGGGATAGCGAGTTGTGACTATAAGGATATTTTAGAGAGAGAGAGATCATGTAGAATGAAAGAGGAAGAAGGAAGAAGACACCATGGCTAATAAATAAGACTAAATTGCATGTTGTAGATATGATTTCCATAATCGTTAGAACCAGTTGTTTCACTATTACATGTGATTTATAAATCGCAACTTATACTTGCAATTTCTTTGAATTTTTTTGTTGAGAGTTTGCAAAACATAATCGCGGCTCGAACTTATGATTTTATAGGGGTATTTTATAAATTACTTTTCCATAAACCCCTTTTTTAAAAATAAGTGTGTTTATAAGGGGCAAACTAACCTAGTTCTCTTGTAACTTAATGCTTTTATTTTATTATTGTTATTTAAAAATAAGTTTGCCTATAAGGGGCAAATTAACCTATTTCTTTTCTAACTCAATATTTTTTAATTTCTTGCTTTCTTTTCTCTCTCTCTACTTGCATTCCACATGGTTACATTACATGTAAAGTTGATACATAAATAATGAACTTTCAACTTTGTGCCTCTAGTAGAGTAATTAAAATTGTAAATAAGTTGAACTATACATAAATTACTCAAGCTCAACTCACTTTAAGTTTGGTTTCACTCAAGCTCAATTTGTAAACTTACTAAGCTTGAGTTCAAAATAAAGCTCGTTTATTTAAAAGAGCTAAGTTTTAGCTCATGGGCTCAATAGTGAGTTCATTTATATTGTTAATGAGTTTACTCACAAACCAATATATTATATTAAGATTCATATTATATTAAAAATATGACATAAGAATGTAAGAATAACATCACAATAATAAAAAATTATTAATATATATTATATATATATATATATATATATTATAAGACTAGGAATATAATTATATAAGAATGGGAAAAAAAATACTACGAATTGAAGAAAAAATCATTAAAATTTTAGTAATCATTAACAAGCCATTGTGCATAAAATGACGGTGTCTATGCCTAATTTAAAGGTAATGATAGAGTGATTATCAGCTCGTGTTACGGACCCATGTTCTCTTGTTGCTCTTATTTTAAGGAATAGTAGACTTTAAACATATCATGCTTAGATATTCCATGATTGTGTATAGAGGTAACCTACTATTGTTATCTCATGAATTCGTGCTTGAAACCATACAATTTCATATTAATTTTGATTAAAAAAAAGAATAAAAAACAAAATTTGAAATTTTGAATTAATCATGAGTTTTAATTCAAGCTCAAACTTATGCTTATTTAGCTAAATGAACCATGAGCTCTAGTATCAAATTCTTTAACTAGCTCGAACTTAAGCTTAAACCTATAATTTTTAGGTTTAATAAAAACTTGGTTAGGCTTGAGCTCAATAGTGTTTTTAATAAGCTGAGTGTGAATCTTCAAAAGTTTAGTTAAGGTTATGCTTGGCTTGAGTTGTTTACAACCCAAGGAATAACAAAGCTTTATTTGCGTGAATCTTATTAAGGAATGATTTACATTGAAAATAAAGATTAATTACAGAAAATATACCCATATTTTTATCCTTTTTTCAGTCTTCAAACTCTTTTTATTTTTTTGTTTATTGCAATTCACATATTCATACTTTCCTCCATTTAAAAAAATAATATATGCATTAAAAATAGACATATGGATGCATAGTAAGCACAAAAAAAAAAAAAAAAAAGCTTGAAAACTACTTCCCACTTCACTATCTTTTCTCCTATTTTGTTTTTTCTATCATTTTTCTCATGACTTTTCTTTATCTTTTTTTTTTTTGCTTAATTCTCTTTTTCTATATTTTGTCAAACAAAGCAATTTATATATCTCTACCTCAAGAAAATTAATTTGTGAAAGAGGAAGAAGGAAGAAGGAAGGAGACACTAAGGCTGATAAATACGACTAAATGGTGTGTCGTAGATACAATTTCCATAGTCATTAGAATAAGTTATTTCATTACTACATGTGATTTATATATAAATTGTATTTTTAATGTGTGATTTGCAAATTATAATTTATATTTGCGATTTCTTTGGAAAATTTAGTTTAAAGTTCACGAAATATAATTGTAGCTCAAATCAATGATTTTACAAATTATTTTTCCATAAATCCTCTTTTAAAAATAAGTTTGAACTAACCTATTTCTCTTCTAACTCAATATTTTTGAAATTTTTTCTTTCCTCTCTCTCTCTACATGCATTCCACATGGTTACATTACACACAAAGTACATTGTTAGAGAGACGTTATTGCAATCAATGCTGTCCTGGAGCCATAATGGCGCCACCGAGACCCAGCTGGAGCCATAATGGCGCCACCATTACCGGCGTGAAGATACATTACAAGTCTCTGGATTTTGGACCCCGCTGTCTCCTCCGCTCAAAATTCAAAAACCATTATATAAATTCAACATCTAATTTATAGTCACCAGCATTATGCTATCCATAGGAGCGTGAACGAGCTGCTTGGCTCGCCATTCTAATCAAGCTAAAGTTAAATGTGAATATTAATTGAATTGTGAATTGAGTTTATGTTGATATTTATTGGAGAAAAAATTATATATAAAATATAAATAAATTTAATAAAGTAAAAAATTGAATTTATTGAATATCATTTTAAATCAAATATAAATTTAAAATTTCTCACTTAATCGATTTTTAAGAATTAGAATCGAGATAGAGTTTAAAATGTCCATTTGCATTTTTGAAGTAAATGTCCCCTTCATAATGATTAATCAATTAGGTAGGCATGGTGGAGTGGTTGGTTCAACTAACTCCTTAGTCTTAAAAATTTTAAAATCTTCACCATCTAATTAATTTATTTACAGTGTCATTCATCATGCCTTATTGACATGAATTATTTTAACAATATCATAAGGATGGTATCTCAACATAAAATATGTTATGTAATTATAAAAAAATATAGTAGGTCCATAAGATTTGAATCCACCTTTTTTATTGTAATTATATAAAAAAAAAGAAAAAAAAGACGAGAGATTTGATTGAAGGAATTTTTTTAAATATTTGGCATCTTAATATAAGATTTCATTAATAAACTCTTTTTAACTAAATTATGTGAGCTCAGCTCAACACGAGTTTAATTAATAAACGAGCTGAACTTAAACTTAAAATAATACTTATTTAAATTAACAACTATGCAAAGTGAAAAAATATACCAACTCATATATGTTATTTTCTTTTAAACTGTATAACTAAATTTTTATACCTTTTCATGTTGTACATTTGTGTTAATTCTTTTTTTAATTACACAACCATATTTTTTAAACTCAGATAATTTAAAAACACAAATGAGTCACCTTTTTGTAATTTAACCAATAAATAATATAGTTATGTAAAGTGCAAAGATTCACAAAAATAATATAATTATGTGAAGTGAAAAGATTCACAAACTCATATGGTTTTCGTATAATTAACCTCTTATTTAGTCATAAAAGGAGTCTCGTTAAAAAATGCATCTGGAGTATTAATCGGCAAATTCATTATTTTATTTATTTATTTATTTATTTTTATCATAATGGGCATCATAGAAACTGGTGTTGAGTTCTTTAAATAATATCGTAAGGTCCTTAGGTGATATAAGTTTCTTTGATAAGGAACTTTGAAATATTTTTTTATTAGTTAAAGTGTATTATTGAGATTTGTAAAAATATTAAAATAATTTTAAGGAAATTTTGTGAATGAGGTAATCTTAAAGTGATGAGTTTTTTTTTTAAGTTTTTAAAATATTGAGATAATATATAAGAATTGAAAATGAATTTTTTTATATTAAATGTGATCGTGACATTTTTCTTAAAAAATTAGAAAAGAAAAAGTAGGTTTCAATGTACTTTATTATACTTTTTTTTTTTAAAAAAAAAGCAAACTGAAATAAAAGATCATTTAGATTGTTATTAAATATTTCAAACACCCGTTAACATATATAATTTACCCTTATATAAATTCATGGAAAAAGAAAAGAGAGTGGAAAAGAAAGAAAAGAGAGAAAAAGTAAAAGATGACAGGACAGAAAGAAAGTAGAAGGTGACAGAGGAGAGAGAAAAGGACGATGAGAAACAGAAGAGGAGGGAAGATGATTTAATCGACGGCTGACACTAGCGCCGTGTTTGAAAAGGTAGAAAATGGATAGAAATTATATATTTGATGATTTAAGTAATAAGTGGAAATAAATAGAAAATGAAAGAAATATGTGAAAATATTTTTATTTTAAATTTATTTTTTTATAAAATTAAAAGAAAATTAATAAAATTGAAATATAATTATAAAATATATTTTATAATAATATGCATTAAAATAACATTCAAGACAATTTTACTTATTACCAATTTTATTTTATTTTTTTCATTTCCTTCATATTTTTAATAATTTTCTTTTTCTTCATCAGAGCTTTATTTTAAAATTATAATGTTTTTAATACACGATTTTTCTCCTATTCTTTAAGAGTAATTCTGTGCTTGACCAGATTTTTTTGAGAAATAATTTTAAAAACTACTCCCTGACAATTGTTCTTATTGTGATTTTTTATTTGAGAAATTCGTAATTTTACTGGTGAGAAGACGTCTACCCATTTTTTTAATCATATGATGATATTCCATTTTCCAATGGCTGGCGTGACCGACCCCACCACTTAAAAAATTCCACGCTACAATGGATCGTGATGACCCGTTTCGTTTCTTCCACTTTGCTACGTCACGTCACGTCCAGTCCAGACCGGTCCCGTTAGGTTAGGCGTCAGGTCAGGTCAGGTCACGTCCGTGCCAGTTCAGTAATTCTAGTGCTTCTACCGTTCGTAGAATTCTTGTCGCTCGGATAAGGATGCAACTTATCCCCGTAGTAGGAAAAAATAAAAAATAAATAAAAATGCACAAATATCTAGGGAAAAAAAAGAGAAAAATACCGGAAAACACTCGCAACTGCCACCCCAACTTATCGAGCAGCTCGTACACCCTCCTCCTCTCGCGTTTCCGCATTTCCGTACGAATGTGGACCCTTTTATAAGGTGGAAGCATTGTTTGACTGCGTTGATCAGGGGCCCGTTCGGTATTTACTTAAATAAATGTGTTTATTAAAAAAAATAATAAAAAGATGAATATATATATATATATATATATAAGTATAATCTTTATCAAAAAATTAAATACCTAATTAAATTTTAGAAATTTGAATTTATTTACTATTTATTCATTTTTATAAAAAATACTAACTAGTATATTTCCTTTTTAATATATAAAAAATATATTTAATAAATTTCTTCTTTTAAAAATACGTAAACTTTACTTTTTAATACCTATTTTTAATCATCATTTTTATCATAATTATAAATATAATATTTAAGTAATATATTTTTACCAAATATTAAATTTCATATTAAATACAAACTAGGTACAAATAAAAAAAAAAGAACACAACAAAAATAAATCTTAAATTACATTAAATAGGCTTATTTACAACAAAATGAGTTACTATACTATGAAATCCTCATTTTATTTTTAGTTTTTTTTTAATAAGTGTAAATTTGATAAGTAAAAGTTAAATTAGATATATAAAAAAAATTAGTTACTTATTTAGCAACTCTTAATAGCATTTAGTTATTATTATTTTATAGTGTTAAACTAAATAAAATTTTTAGTTATTTGCTTCAATTGCATAGCAAACCAATTTACTAAATAAAAAAGAACTCAAAGTACTAAACAAACATATGTTAACAGTTGAATTACAGTACTTAATAAAGATACGATACCTTTGATATCATTTGGTTGTTAAGATTTTGTAGTGATAGACTAGACAATTTTTTTATCTTTCTTTGGTTTGTATATTTGGTTTAATTACTAGACAAAAGAAGCCCTAGAATATTTGACAAAATATTTAAATTTTGTACCATATAAAATAAGATTAAAAAATTTAATTTTGTAGGACAAAAACAAATATATTTTGAAATCTCAAAATTGTCCTCAATTGTTATATTATTGATTAAATTAACATTGTAGTTATTAAATATTAAGGTAAATTATTATAATTTAATATATATTAATTTGTTATAATATTAATTTAATTAACACAACGATTATTAAATATAAAATAAATTATTGTAATTTATAATATGAATGATTAATTTTTTAAATTACATAGCAAATAAATGGATTTGCATTTATTATTTTATATAATTCGTTCAATTATATGAATTAAATAATATATTCAAATTGTATTTTTCTAATAATATTAAAAATGTAATTAAGTAACCATGATATTATACAAAAAAAAATAGTTTTCAAAATACCATAATCAATAAGTATTTTGTAATACTAAATAATAGACTTCATAAAAATCTTTATTTAATATAAACATACCAAATATGGTACAGAAAATTATTGTCTTATTTTGTACTATCTAGTACTTTTTTTTGTAATATTTAGTACTACAAATCAAATGTTACTAAAGAGAACTGGATAATTAAAAATGAGGAAAATAACGATAAGGATTTTTGTGATATTTATTGTTTAAATATATAAAGTACCGTACTATAAAAAGTACTAGATAAAGATTTTTGTATTTCTTGTGATGTTTACTATTTAAATATATAAAGTACTACACTATACAAAGTACTAGATAGAGATTTTTTTTTATTTTTGTCCAGTAAATTTGATTTTTGTATTATATTTTGGATAATACAAAATATATGTATTTTATTCGGTACTTTAGGATTATTTTTATCTAATAACTAAGAAAACTTGCAAACTAAACAAAGAAAAAAATATTTTGTTAAGTCTAGTATAATAAATTTTTGACAACCCAATGATACCTAATGATATAAAAATTTATTTTACTAGATAAAATAAGTGCATCTTTAATATCAAACAAATAACCTTATATTATTATCATAATTTTTACTATTTTTTTTAATGTTAAGGTATTGTTGTCATAAATTTATTGTATTGCACTAGATGAAATATTTTATCATTTGTTTAGTTTGTGTATTTTCTTAATTATTGAATAAAAATGATCCTAAAGTACTAGATAAAATACTAATATTTTATACAATAAAAGATATGGTATAAAAATCAAGTTCATTAGAAAAAAACACAAAAATCCTTGTTTAATATTTTATATATCATATTTAGTGCAGTATTTTGTATATTTAGATAGTGGACATAATAAAAACTTTTATCCAATATAATATATATCAAATATGTAATAAGGAGCTATGTACTTAGATATTGTAATTTAAAAAAATTACGTAAATATTATACCGACAATAATTATTCATAAAATAAGTTTTGAAGACGCGGACGCCGTTTGAGATTTTAGATTAAATTAAAAATTTTAAACTGAAGGTGCATACTTGATATACGACTTCAATAGAAGTTGTAGCAATTTTTTTTTATGTATCAAGATAACTTATTCCGTAAACCTATAAAAGTTATAAAAAAAAAAAAGTTTGCTACAAACCTATTAATTATTATAAAAGTAATACAATAAATTTACATGGTATCATAACATGTGATTCGTAATACATAAAAAAAAAATTGTACCGATAATTTGTAATATAAATACAAATTCTCAGTTCATATGTTCATATTTCTATATTTCAATTTCCTCTACAAAATTCACTCTATCTCATTGTTTACAAATTTTTTTTCATAATTTCTGTTTGACGCAGGTTTTGGTTTATTGAAATATGTGTATAGAAATATCTTCATCAAATCAAGATCTCGGTATGTTTTCTTAAGAATTTTTTTTTTGTTGCTATTATACCATTTCGAATAAATGCAAAAAAAAAGAGTGTAATTATATATGCTCTATAATTTTTATTGAAATAGTAATTGTTGCTCATTAATTATTAATTAGTAATTAATTAGTTGTTAATATATGATTAATTAAAATTAGCAAATGAATTATAATATATTTTTATAAAAGTAATTGTTAAATTAATTTGTTATTAATTAACTTTTAATTAGCAGTGATTAGTCGTTAAAATGTCATTAATTAATTATTATAAAATTAATTAGTGAAAAATTTTGTATTGGCAGGAAATGTAAAATATTTGTATGTTTTTTTTTGTAGAATTAGTTATAAAATTAAGTAGTTATTAATTATTCATTAATTGAAGGTGATTAGTTGTTAATATATCATTAATCAATTGTTATAAAATTAATTAGTGAAAAATTTTGTATTAGTAGCACCAAATGTACAATAGTTGTATGCTTTTATAGAATTAGTTATAAAATTAAATAGTTATTAAGTATCTGTTAATTAAAGATGATTAGTAGTTAAAATTTCATTAATTAATTGTTATAAAATTAATTAGTGAAAAAATTTGTATTAATAGGAAATGTAAAATATTTGTATGTTTTTGTAGAATTAGTTATAAAATTAAGTAATTAATTATCCATTAATTGAAGATGACCAGTCATTAATTAATTGTTATAAAATTAATTAGTGAAAAAAATTGTATTGGTAGTAGCAAATGTAAAATAGTTGTATGTTTTTATAAAATTAGTTATAAAATTAAGTTGTTATTAATTATCAATTAATTGAAGGTGATTAATCGTTAATATGTTATTATTTAATAGTTGTAAAATTAATTACTAAAAAAAGATGGTATAGATAGAGCTATAACTTTTGATTCTTCAGCCTTGATGTAGCAAGAGAGATGTTGATCACAGGTTGTCTATGATAAAAAGGTAAACGATCTTTCACTTATTAATTTATGTTGTATTAGGAATAATAAAACATTTCACGTGTTAAGGGTATAAGATCAAGCAACTCTTGTTGTTCGAGGATGTGAGTTATCACTCCATCACGACGAGCGCATGATCCCTCTTGATCCTCGAATGGAGCCATACTTGCATTTGCTTGGATTTGAAGGTGTGAGCGACCTACCGTACATACCTTTGGATTAGCACATAATTGCAACATTAGTAGAGCAATGGTGGCTAGAGATGTACACATTCTACATGTCAATAGGGGAGTTTACTTTTACCCTACAGGATGTCAAGATCCAGTTAGGACTCTCCGTAAATTATCAGGCAAATATAGGGAGTAGCTGCCTGGATTGGGGTACGATTTGTGAAAAATTGTTAGGAGGCGAGGCCAGGACCTAGTGGTAAAGGGGGCCTACATTAGTATGTTGTGGCTCCGTGATATGTTTTAAATGCTCCCACTTGATGCCGAAGCAGAGCAAATCCATCGAAACACGTGTGTCTTCATATTGTAGTTGTTGGGGGGATTTATCTTTGCCGATGAATCGAGCTCCCTTATCTACGTGATGTGGTTACCCCGTGAGACGTACAGCTGGGGGTCTGCATATTTGATGTGATTATATCGTCAACCGTATGTCGCATCATCGCTGTTGGCACACGAGATTCGAGGGGTTACCGTTCTCTTATAGTCATGAGCATGGGATAGATTTCCTCACATAGCACCCCTTAACTGACATTGACTTTATATAGAAGTTGGATGTCCATTAGCGGCATGTTGGAACACAAGGAGGGATACATAGTATCACCTCACCTACGTTCTCGGTATATATCGAGATGCATTAGATAGGCAGAACATGTTACAGGTATTTGAGTAACCTATTTTTTTTCTTGCATTTCATAATATGGATCATTTACAATTAATATAATTTCCTATTTTTTAGGTGAAATTGGAGTTATACCATGTGAATCTCATTAATCTTTAGCCTGATTTTTACAAATGTGGCATGCACATTTGGACGGCTCGGGTGCCACTAATTTGTTTTTATAATGTTGAGTAGCATTTCCCAAACCAAGTGGCCAAGTAGTTTAGTGAGTTCCAATATATCCCACAACTGGTGTGTATGTAACTGAAGCTCCATCAAATTGACCTGTGGGGAAGGATCGAAGTTAATTGGTCAATCTAGTAAGCAATGTATATAGATATGTGGGAATAGCGACGCCAACAAGTGGTTCACATGGAGGGCCCTAGTGTTGTGCATGACAATTACATGTAGTGGTATGGCTTGATTAGCTGAAGCTAAATTGGACACACGGGGGGCTGTGCTTGGATTTTTGGTAAGTACAATCGACATCAACACACTATAAGTGAATAATTGCATGACTGTTTATTATTTAATTTATTTTTTCTTTATACTTGCAGGGTGATATCTAATAACAAATCTGCTTTTATCGCCGAATGTGGACATGGGCGTGAGAATAGCTGTTTAGGGTCTTCACTCTATGCATTAACATAGGGGGGGGGGGTGGGGTTACACTGTATTCACAGCTGCAACAACAACATTCCCGAGAGGTGGAGGTAGAGGTAGAATCAATACTAGTGTGGCAATGAACGGCGGGACGACGATGACGACTTCAAAATCGGGGTGGGACACAAGAAAATCCTATACAGGATCAGTAGATACCCAGTGTATTTGATGCGATGTATGCTAGCTTGGGACTGATTTTTAACCAATATAAGACACCACATCAACATTCTATAAGTGATCCTATTCTAATACCGTCGGCTTCAAAAAAAAAAACTCCCTAGAAAACAACCTATGTACTGGGGTGAATCATCAACTCAGCCTACAGAGTGAAGTCTCGTGCCTCGATGAGTATTCAACGATACTCCCCAATAGTATCTAAAACAGGAGTCTGAAGCTCTTTTAACTCTACGTCCAAGGCCAACCAATGCCTTCGCTCAGCTAGCAAGACAATTTACTAGGGGAAGGAGATAGAATGAGATAGAAATAAGAACCGATAATTTGTTATTAATTTCATATGTATATGTTCCATTCAAACTACTAAGTTAATGTATTTTTACATTTTGTAATGAATTACATATGTAATGTGTATATATATAAATTTACAACTTTTAATATGTGAAAACAAATTAACAAATGTGTAAAAAAATAAACATTTAATATAACTTCGAATATAACTTACAAAATTGCAAATATATTGTAAACACTCTATTTTTGTCCCCTAATTATTATTAATGTTTTTTTTTTCTATTTTTCAGATATGAAGAAAAAATAAAATAAATAAGAGTAATACACAAATAATAGAAAATAAAGGTAAAAATAACAATAAAAGATATTTAGGGATTTTTATAAAATTTTAGAATTTCAAAATAACATAAAATTAATAAATATTACTGTGCTCATATATAATTTGTGTGTAATATAAAACTGAGATTTGGGCCTGCTCAGTTGGCTTGTGTGCGCGCTTGAGATGTGTGCGGAGGGAGACATTGTGGGTTCGAGTCCCACAGGAGGCGCTTTGTGCTGTTTTCTTTTTTTTCTTTTCCAGTTGCCACGTAGTAGCATGCGATTGGTCGGAGCGGGCATGTGCGAGTCATGTGACCTTCTTCTTCCTCTAGACAGTAGTAGCAACGTCGAAGACAAGGGGAAAACGAAAAAAAAAAGAAAAGAAGAAGAGCTCATTAATGAACATGAATCAAACCTAATCAAATGAATTTTTCTAATCATCATCTATCCGTAATAGAAAAAAAAAGAAGATAAATCATGAAAAACAACTAAATCTATACGAATCAATTTAAATAAAAAAAAAGAGATAAGGATGGGTTTCAACCGTGAGTTCGATCCGAGCTTATCAAGAGGAATTTTGTGAGTATAAATAGGACTTGACTAGAGGAAGAATGGGGAGGAATCAAAAGGAAAAAAAAGTGAAAGAAACACAAGAAAAAAAAAACTCGCCAAAGCTCTCTCTCTCTCTAAATCTCGTCGTGGTTGCTCAAACCGCCGCCTTGGGTGGTTTTTGACAAAAACCAACACCGCTATTGGATTCCTCACCCTTGAAAGCTTCAGAACCCCCTATTAATCATGAAAACAACTAAATCTATATGAATCAATTCAAATAAAAAAGAAGAAGATAAGGATGGGTTTCAACTGTGAGTCCGATCTAAGCTTATCAAGAGGAATTTTGTGAGTCTATAAATAGGACTCGACTAGAGGAAGAATGGGGAGGAATCAAAAGGAAAAAAAAGTGAAAGAAACACGAGAAAAAAAAAAAAACTCGCCAGAGCTTTCTCTCTCTCTCTCTAAATCTTGTCGTGGTTGCTCAAACCGCCACCTAGGGTGGTTTTCGACGAAAACCAACTCTGGCATTAGATTCCTTACCCTTAAAAGCTTTAGAACCCCCTATTAATCAACGCTAACTACCGTTAAAACGCCACCGCTAAAGACCTCCGATCACCGTGCGTATTCGACCCAACTTGTGTCTAGGTTAGCCGGATTTCTTTATTTTTTTTATTTATTTATTATTATTATTTAAATAAGAATGTGTATGAAAAAAAAATTCTTAAATTAACAAAAAAAATGAAAATTTTTTATAATTATTTTACCACTTAGAAAATTTCTTTTCATAAAATTACATAATAATAATTGATGTTTTTAAAATTATGAGTCTTATTTAAAATATATATATTTAAAAGCTTAGGTTTAGAAAATTTTTTCAAATAATAATTAAATAGTAATAAACATAAACCCGATTGTTTTCATAATTAAAATTAATCAATTCACTAAGGTTTTATAAAAAGTGAACTACAGCCTGTTTGATCTAGAGTACGTAGGCACCTTTATCGAGCAACTATAAAAATATATATTTTTAAATTATTATTAGTATAATAGTTGTATCATTTTTTTTCAATATTTTCTTGTTATGCTAAAAAAGGGTATCATAACATAAATACATATTTCAGATTTTAGAATGATAAAGTGGTAACTTTAGGGTTTTAATAGGGCTGCTACCAAGTTGAGAATCTCTAGTTTTTCTTTCTTCTTTAAAAAAAAAACAAAAAAAGGGAGATTTCGTTGACTAGTTGTCTATATTAGAATTAATTCGCTCAATTAATTCTAATTCAATAATTTTTCCTAACTCCAGTTGGGTAGCAACTTCAAATAAATAATAAAATTCCTAGTTCAAGTCAAGAATTTATATTAGATGAGCATAGAATCTAATACGAATCGAATTAGGAAGACAATATAAAAATTTTAAATTAGACTCGACATATATATATAGAATATCAAGCATCTCCATCAAAAGTGTCAAAATAAACTAGATAAAATGGTCGAGGATTCACCTAAGATACAAAAGGGAAAAAGCTAATGTTAGCATCACAAATACATTGTCAAATGTGATGAAAGATATATTGGTTTTGATCATTTATCATTATTGTGTCAATGTGAGCACGTTCTTCTATTATGCCCACTTACTTTGCAAAGTTCACATGTGATTCAATCTGGATGCTTCTTAATGTCCATTTCCATGTGGTATATTTTTTGCCTCGATTTTCCCTTCTTCCATGCGAGGTTTCCCCTTGGGTAGAGTGTTGAGAAGTGTACTGGTTCCCAATCAAACTCGTCTCCTATAGGCATGAAGTGTATCATATATGTGTGCTTTCGATGTATCCATCTGTACCAATCAAGTATAAAGTGTCACATATCAAGCCTAAGTGAGGCAGCTATTGCATATACATGAGAGCATGGAATTATATATATTTGCCACTTTTGGCAACTGCATGTGTTGCGGGCAAAGTCAATAACATATGTTTGGCTCCTTCCCCTTAACCTGCTAGCAACGCGATGACTACCAATAAGGACTTCGAAAACTCTGTCATGCCTACTATAGTTAATGACCCTGTGGTTGCTAGCTCGTGAACTTTATCGGTCGATTTTTTGTGTTGCATATTTGGTGAAAATTCTACCATATGCCATATTCTTCAATGTCTTTGTACGCTTTTGGATGAAGTACCACACGCAGTTGTAAAACGTCTTATTTACTAAAGCAGTCACAGGTAACCCCCAAGCTTCCTTCGATATGGAATTATAGTTTTCAACAATGTTGGAGGTCATATATCTAAACCAATAGCAACTGTCATGAGCTAGTGTCTACATATCTAACGGCATATCCTTTAATCAGTCTAATGCATCTGGCTTAATAATCCCCACTTGCTCCATCACAAAATTCAACTTGCAAGATTGTATTTGTAACTCAGCGCATGGGACCAACCTCTTGCACTGCATGTTTTTATGTGCCAAGTTAAAGTTATTTGCGATGTGTCGTAGGTAGAACCGCCACACCACAAATGGAGGCCACCATCCATTTGTTTCTTCTTTGATTGCTGATTTGATGCCTGTATGTCTATCTAAAATGAGGCACATGGTTTCATGACCTTCATGATCACCGACAACACATTCCTTCAATTTTCTTAAAAACCAGCCTCGTGTTTCAATTGTCTCCTAATTAACCAGAGTGGATGCCAGCGAAAGTATATGGTTGTTGCCATCAACATCACAAGCAACTAGCAACTTGTGAGCATACTTCCCATACATAAAAGTGGCATCAATGGTAACAACCGGTCTAATGAATCTTCATATTGTGATGCACGGCCTAAACGCCTAGAATACTCACTTCAAAGTAGCTAGACATTGCATTGAGAAGTTTAGGCAGTGACACGAATTTGAAATGCTTTGATACCAAATGACACGAATTTGGAAATCGAATTCTTCCACACAAATCAAATTGTCAATAACAATCAAATGTTATAAATTTTTAGGGTTTTCTGGATTTTGGTACTAACAAATAAAATCAAAGATATTGATAAAATTACCAATCTGTAGATGCCAAGATTGATAAAATTAAACTGATTTGCAATCAAATCATAGAACGATAGAGACCACGTTCTATAAAACAATCACTAGGGTTAAAGAATTCCAAGAATTCAATAACAATGCTCGCCACAAATTCTATAGGAACCAAGAATTTGATAAGAACAACATGAATAAAGTGAAATCAATTCTCAATATTCAAAGAATCCAAAGAGGATTCACATACACTCAAAGTGTTTCTGTTTACAACCAAAATAACATTTGTCCTCGTAAAAACCCTAAAGAACACTATTTATATAATGTCTAATATAAACTGTGCGAAGCCATTCAAGGCCGGCGACCTCAATACATAGGCCAGCACCAAAGGCCGACTGCCTTCATGTAGGCCGACACCAAGGCCGGTAGCTTACTTTTAAGCCGGCTCCTCGGCCGGCGGCCTTGAAGTTAACTCGGCCGGCCGAACTTCGCCTTGGGTCCTCCCGATGCCTATGTCCTCTTTTTTTGGACCTCGTACTGCCACCTAGAGCTCGGATTGACTTTGTTTTCTTTGGCGCTCGTATCTTAGCTCTTAGAATCGTATCATTCTCTCCATGTTGAAAAAGATTCGACCTCGAATCTGTATCGTCCATCCTGCTAGACTACATAAATAGACTCCTCTTTCCCTTGGGCTTCTTAAGGCAAACCAACCTTGTTTGTTGTACCTCAATTGGACTCATAAGAAGAAACTTGTATGCCTTATCTTGTTGCTAAATGGTATACTCATTGGTGTATCCATCATATTTGGCTCTAAGGTCATACTGCCAAGGTCTTCCAAGGATCAAATGTGTAGCTTCCATGGGAACTACATCACAAACAATTTCATCAGTATAATCACCAATAAGTAATGGAACACGAACTTGTTTGTGTACATGAACAGCTCCCTGTGGACTCAACCAATGAAGTGCATAAGGTCTTGGATGCTGCTCCACTTGTAAACCCAACTTAGTAACCCAGCTTGCTGAAGTAACATTAGTGCAACTGCCTGTGTTAATCACAATCAAACAAGTCTTCCCCTGCACCATGCCTTGGATATGAAATAAATTGGCTCTCTGATTATGAACAGCTTCATCCTGCTTAACCATTAGCAAGTCTCCTTGTATTGGATTCGCTATAATGTCTTCATCATCCTTTTCTGCCTCAGTACTCTTCTGTTCTTCTTCCTCACTCTCAACTTTGTCCCCCTTTATGACCATAACCCTTTTATCAGGACATTGAGAAGCAATATGGCCAAGTCCTAAACACTTAAAACATTTTATATCCCTGCTCTTCTTCTGTTGTGTTTGGTCAACAGCCTCACTAGCGACTGCCTTTCTTTTTTTCCTTCCTTTCCTTCTCCCTCTCACCATCATTTGACTTATGGTGGTGATATGATTTCTGATCCTGCCTGCGCTGATGCCGCTTAACCCAACTGGCTAATTTAATCACATCCTCAAGAGTCTAATAATGTTGGAGTTCCACTACATTGGCAATGTCTATCTTCAACCCATTGATGAAACGAGCTATGGATTCATCTGATGATTCCCCAATATCACACCTTGCCATTAGTGTCTCAAACTCCTTCACATACTCTTCTATGCTTTTCTTACCCTGCCTCAAGGATTGCAACTCCATCAGCATCTCTTGTTTATAGTAATCTGGCACAAATCTACATCTTATCAACCTTTTCATCAAAGCCCATGAATGCACTTTCTCCTCATCTGCCCTATGTCTCTCAGTTTGTAGTTTATCCCACCACAGACTAACATATTCAGAAAATGCTAGAGATGCCATTTTCACCTTCATGCGCTCATCCCACTCATAGCAGTCAAACACCTTCTCAACCCATGGCACCCAGTCTAGGAATTCCTCTGGTTTACTACTACCAGTGAAAGGTGGAATTTTCAGCTTTATGTTTTCAATCCCTTTACGCCTATCATCATTGTTTCCTCTCCTACTCATTTCACTACGAGCATCAGAATCATCACTAGGATGTCTCCTCCTAATTCCTGCACCACTATGGCTTCTTCTATCCCTAACCTCTAATCTCTCCATAATCAATCTAATATTTTCTTGGATTTGATTAAACTCAGCCCTAGTCACAACCTCACCCCCATTATCAACATCATTCCCATTGTTGTTGTTTTGAACACTTCCATGCGACGACATCTTCTACCAATCAAAATTTCAGCAAAGATATTCACAAAAACCCAATTCTCAACAACAGCCCAAACACCAATTCAACACCCAACAATCGAATTCACAGCAATACTTATCAAAATAAATTCCCAAATTTCCAACCAACGGTAGTATTGAATTAAAACTACAATTGAGTTGAGATTCAACAACCTTACTGATTTAACCCGCGTTCTGATCGAATCCTTCGCTTTGAATCCTTACGAATCCAACCTTTGCTCTGTACAAATCCTTTTGATCCAACCTTTGCTCTAATACCAAATGACACGAATTTGGAAATCGAATCCTTCCACACAAATCAAATTGTCAATAACAATCAAATGTTACAAATTTTTACGGTTTTCTGGATTTTGGTACTAACGAATAAAATCAAAGATATGGATAAACTTACCAATCTATAGATGCCAAGATTGATAAAATTAAACTGATTTGCAATCAAATCATAGAACGATAGAGACCACGTTCTATAAAACAATCACTAGGGTTAAAGAATTCCAAGAATTCAATAACAATACTCGCCACAAATTCTATAGGAACCAATAATTTGATAAGAACAAGATGAATAAAGTGAAATCAATTCTCAATATTCAAAGAATTCCAAAGAGGATTCACATACACTCAAAGTGTTTCTATTTACAACCAAAATAACATCTGTCCTCGTAAAAACCATAAAAAACACTATTTATATCATGTCTAAAACAAATTGTGTGAAGCCATTTAAGGCCGGCGGCCTTCATGTAGGCCGGCACTAAGGCTGGCAACCTACTTTTAGGCCGGCTCCAAGGCCGGCGGCCTTGAAGTTAACTCGGCCGGCCTTTATTCAAGGCCGACTTAAGGTTGGCCGAACTTCGCCTTGGGTCCTCCCGATGCCTATGTCCTCTTTTTTTGGACCCCATATTGCCACCTAGAGCTCGGATTGACTTTGTTTTCTTTGGCACTCGTATCTTAGCTCTTGGAATCGTATCAGGTAGTTTATTGTAAGATTTCTCTCAATTCCTGTACACGTGCTCAATAGCCTATTTCTTCCTCTCTTAAACCCATCTCCTACTGATCCTATAGCTAAATTCTTGCTCAACAACAAAAGTTAACTCGGCCACCTTCATATCAAGATTGTTCTTAAGAAGATTTACAAATTGGCTGGCAAGGAAATTGCAATTTAGCTGTGGGTGATCCTTACTAATAAGTGGGCTATTGCATGTATGTGGACCTTCGAATCTTATCACCATGAACATGCCCTCTAACTTATTCTTTCGGGCTCAAAGCCTCCATTTACAATCGTTGTTCCTTTTCAAACAATAAACAAACCACAACAATGGACTGGTGTCGAGTCTAATTTTTAAATTTCCTATTCCTAATCCGATCTAGACTAGACCCTATGCTCATCTAATGTAGATCCTCGACTTGAGTTAGGAATTTCGTTTGATTTATGGAGTCGCCACCCAACTGTTGTTGGGAAATATTGAATTAAGACTAAAGGAGCAGATTAGTCTTAATTTGGACCACTAGTCGTCGTTATTTCCTCTTATCGTTTTTGAAAAGAGGAAAAGGGAAAACCAGAGTTTTTAAGTCCGGAGGCTAACCTATTAAAACCTTACGGTTACCACCTAATCTCCTAAAATTGTTCCTATTTAGAAATGTGTTTTATTGTGTTTTTGTTACTTTTTATTATGTTTTTGAATTATTTCAAGAAAATGATTTTTTATTTCATTTTATGGGTTGACCCGAATGGGTGCCTACGTACCTGCTATCCAGGATCAAACAAGCCGTAGTTCGCTTTTCTGAAAACTTTAAGTGTGTTTGTGAATTTTAATTTTGAAATCTCTTTTGCTTTATGTTTTTATCATTTTTGGGATTTTTTTTTTAAATCTAAGCCTAAGCTTTAATTTGACTTTGAAAATGATTTTTAGGAAAAAACATCAATTTTGGATTTTGAAGAAAATGATTTTTCTAAGTGATAAAACTTATTTTTTAATTTTTATGATTTTTACGATTTTTTTTTTTTCTGTAATTTTTATGATTTTCTATCATTTTTATTATTTTTATTATTCTTTTACAATTTTTTTATAATTTTTTCTAAGTTTTCAGGATTTTTATAGTTTTTTTATGATTTTTATTGATTTTTATAATTTTTGTGAATTTTTGTTAAAAATTTTATCCTAAACTATTATCTATCCTATTTTGAAATCTAAAGTTTTATTATTATTTTTCTAATATTTATATTGTTTTTCTACATTTTTTTATTTTTTTTTTGAATTTTTGAATTTTTATTATTTTATTATTATTATTTTACATTATTAAATTCTAAAAAATCTAATTTCTAACATTTTCCTATTTATAGAAAATAAAACATAAACAAATAAATAAATAAATAACCAACAAATTAATAAATAAATAACGAATAATAAATAAAATCGGAATGAAAATAAATAAATAAATTGGAAAAATCCGGAAAATCCGACTTACTTGAATCCGGGTCGGTGTGCGGGTCGGGTCGGATCGGTCGGTCACGGCGGTGGGGAGTGCTCGTTCACGGCTTTCCGGCGGCCTTTTGCAACGGGTGAGGTGTTGAATCCGAGCTTCTCGATGGTGCTGAATCTAATGGTGGCGGTGGTTTGCTCCCAAAACGTCTCCTGGTGGCAGCTTGGCTTCGATCGGCTGTTCACGGTTTTGGGTTTCCTCCGATGCTCTCCGATTTGCTTTCTTTTCTCACTTTCTCTCAATTGTGATTCGTGATCTGGCTTCCTCCACTCCTCCTCTATTTATAGGCGCTTGAAACCGAGCTGGATAAGCTCGGATTTCCTCCGATCGAAGCTAATCGGATTTTCGGTTAACTCAACCAACTCCGATTCATGTAAATCCATCGATTTGTTGCGATTTGATTCCAATTAGATGATGTTTATCTCAATTCTGTTGAAGATCTGTTGGATTTGTGCAAAAAATCGAATCGAAACGGCCGAAATTCGAATTTTTCCTTCGCCGGCGATCTCGGACTCGAGGTAGGAGATGATCACGCGCCTGGCGCGTGCGTTTCCTCCAGCCAATCGGATGCTGCCACGTATCCTGGATAAGTAAAAAAACTCAAAACGCGGAAACTGCTTCCCTTGCGATTCGAACCCGCGACCTCACCCTCCTGCGCGCGCCTTAGCCCGTGGTCCGAACCAGCCGGGCTAGCCCATTTTCCTGATTTTTCTAATTTCGCAAATTGCATATATGCAATGCGATTTTTTTTTGTATTTTTTGAAATTTCAAAAATTTGTAAAAATTATTTACTATTTATTATTGCCATTTCTGAAATCATTTTTCAGAATTGATGTGTTTTCCTATTTATTTTTATTTTTTTGAATATTTTTATTATTTATGCTAAATTAAAGAAAATTTGAAAAAAATTGGAAAAAATTAAGAATTGATTATTAGTGATTATTATTCATTCCTAGGGCAAAAATTGGGTGTTTACAACTGTCCCTCTTTGTAGTAAAGTTTGAAAAACTTAACTACAAAGACAAGAAAGACGTCATTTTTGGCCTCTTAAATAGATTTCGCCTTGGTTTGGCTGGTTACCTAGCATTTGTTTTGGTAGGAAAATGCTCCAAGAGCTAATAATCCCATGATTTAAGATGGTCCTAACAATTTAGAGTAATGTTCCCTCCCCAAACAGTGCTTTATGGGCTGACTAATTGGCGATAGGAAACACCTCAAGCATTGTGTGGAAGAAATGATGATAGGAAGCGTCTTATCAGACTAGCAACCTTGGAAAGAAAATTTACTTAGGAAGCGCTCTCATGAGCTAGCTACCTATCAACAGAAGCGTCTTATTAGACTAGCAACTGTTTGGAAGAATATTTCCGAAAAGTGCCCCAAGAGCTGACTAATCGGGAGAATTTAGGAAAGTACCCCTCATGGGCTGACTAACCTTAAGATAGATTTTTAGGAAAATGCCCATCTTGGGCTGATTAACCTATGATAAAATTGATTGAACTGTCTCAAAAAGTGCTCTTATAAGCTGACCTTGAGAACAGATTTTTAGGAAAGTGCCCATCTTGGGCTGACTAACCTATAGTAGAGTGTCTCAAAAAGTGCCCTTATGAGCTGACCTTGAGAACGGATTTTTAGGAAAGTGCCCATCTTGGGCTGACTAACCTGTGATAAAATTGATTGAACCGTCTCAAAAAGTGACCTTATGAGCTGACCTTGAGAACAGATTTTTAGGAAAGTACCCATCTTGGGCTGACTAACCTATGGTAGAGTGTCTCAAAAAGTGCCCTTATGAGCTGACCTTGAGAATGGATTTTTAGGAAAGTGCCCATCTTGGGCTGACTAACCTATGGTAGAGTGTCTCAAAAAGTGCCCTTATGAGCTGACCTTGAGAATAGATTTTTAGGAAAGTGTCCATCTTGGGCTGACTAACCTATTTAAGGGAATGTTTAGACAAGTGCCCAACTATGGGCTGACTCATCTTATGCTTCTGAATATGTTTTCTACGGACTGAGCTAAATGATGTGATGCTTTTCATGATAGTTATTATTATTATTTATTTTAATATGCTTGCCAGTTTATCATGGATAGCCACCAAACAAACGAACCTTCGGGTTGGTTTGCTTCTGCTTCATTTCTTCTCATCTTGACATGGGGTTGAAAATTTTGATGTGCTCCCTTTCTTTGTGCACCTGGCTCTTTTGACGGTAATGTTATCCTATTAATGCATTCAGTTCTAATGCTCAAAAGTAGATAGAATTATATCACAAACTATATTAAGATTCATTATCATTTTAGTGTTTATCTTTCATTGGTGAAGTGGTGGGTAATGTGTTTAGGAATATTTGTTGTGATGAGAACTGATTGGGATTGTTGATCATTCAGGGATATTAACTTTGCTTGCAAAAAGTGAAAACTCGACTCAACGAAATTTATATCGAACACTGGCTTTCATAAACATTGGCAAAATTTCAATTCCCTTGCCTAAGGATAGTACATCTTTACAGCATCTGTGTTAATGGGGTCTCTCAATTCCGGACCATCCATCTGAGTTAATATCAAAGCACCTCCTGACAGAACTTTTTTCACTACATAAGGGCCTTCGTAGTTTGGGGTAAATTTCCCTCTGGAGTCTTGGGCATTCGGGAGAACCTTCCTTAGTACCAGATTCCCCTCTTTGAAGTATTGAGGTCTTATCTTCTTGTTAAATGCTCGAGCCATTCTTTGTTGGTAACACTGGCCATGACATAGTGCGGTAAGCCTTCTTTCATCAATCAGATTCAGCTGATCAAGCCTCTTCCTTACCCAACCTGATTCAGTTAGCTGAGTTTCCGACAGGATTCTGAATGATGGTATTTCAACTTCAACTGGTAGCACTACTTCTGTACCATATACCAATGAGTAAGGGGTAGCTCCCGTAGATGTTCTTATTGAAGTCCTATAAGCCATGAGAGCAAACGGTAACATTTCATGCCAATCTTTGTAAGTTGTTGTCATTTTCTTGATGATCTTCTTGATATTTTTATTAGCTGCTTCTACTGCCCCGTTCATTTGAGGTCGGTAGGGAGTTGAATTTCTGTGGTTTATGTGGAATTGTTGACATAAACCTGTCATCGATTTATTATTAAGATTGGTACCGTTGTCGATGATGATGGACTCAGGAACTCCATATCGGGCTATTATGTCCCAGCAGATTATTACCCCCTTTGTAACATTGGTATATGATGACACTTCTACCCATTTGATGAAATAGTCAATCGCTACTAGTATGAATCCGTGGCCGTTAGATGCTGTCGGAGTGATTAGGCCTATTATGTCGATTCCCCACATGGAGAAAGGCCATGGTGCTGATAACAAGTGTAGCTCGTTGGGCGGAGCATTTATCCGGTTTGCGTAGACTTGACACAGATGACAGTGCTTGACATATTTTATGCAATCTGATTCCATGGTCAACCAATAATATCCTAACCTCATGATTTTTCAGGCTAACATATAGCCATTCATATGGGGTCCACATACTCCCTCATGTACTTCCTTCATTAGTTCGCATGCTTCATTTTTGTCCACACATCTCAACAAGGTGGTATCAGATGATTCTTTGTAAAGTATAGACCCACTTAATAGGAAATGGCTTGCTAACCTTCTGAGTGTTATTTGGTCATTCCTGCTAGCCATTTCAGGGTATTTACTTTCTTGGAGGAAAGTCTTGATGTCGTGATACCAGGGCTTGTCATCTTATACTTTTTTAATGGCTAAACAGTAGGCGGGCTTACTTTCGATGTTTATTTTCATCGGTTGAACTTGGCTCCCCCTGTTATCTGGATCATAGATGCTAGTGTGGCTAGTGCATCTGCAAACTGATTCTGAGTTCTCGGGATGTATGTGAAAGTGATTGCCTTGAATTCTTCAATTAGCTCTGTCAAGTGTTGATGATACGGTACCAGTTTGGGGTCTTTATTCTTGTATTCCCCTCTTGTCTGTAGTATGATAAGTGACGAATCTCCATATACTTATAATTCGCAGATTTCCATTTGACAGGCCATTTTGAGGCCAAGAATACATGCCTCATATTCTGCGATATTATTGGTATAGGGAAATGTAAGTCTCGTCGCTGCAGGGAATTGAGTGCCATCTGGGGATATCAATACTGCCCCAACCCCACAACCGAATACGTTGGCGGCTCCATCGAAAAA
Source organism: Laguncularia racemosa (assembly GCA_037954665.1). Lineage (NCBI taxonomy): Eukaryota > Viridiplantae > Streptophyta > Magnoliopsida > Myrtales > Combretaceae > Laguncularia > Laguncularia racemosa. The sequence continues at coordinate 2,367,583 of JBBMOL010000068.1, forward strand.
CAGTTTCCATTTAGCATTCTGCTCTATCCCAAAGTCTTCTACTGGCATATCTTCCCCTATCCATATATTCTCATCTGGAAATTGGGCCTGTAATTCTTGGGAATCTGTCTCGATAGGGTGTTCCGCTAATTGGTCGGCTAAGGCTTGCCCTTTCATCGAGTTCTGATTTATGTATGTGATGTCGAACTCGGATAGGAGCATTTGCCATTTAGAGATCCTCCCTATCAAAGCTGGTTTCTCTGCTAAGTATTTCAAGGGATCATGTCTTGTTAGTAGCTCAATATGATAGTAAAGGGTGTATTGCCTTAGTCGATGCATGACCCAAATTAAAGCACAACACGTCTTCTCCACCTCTGAGTACCTCTGTTCCCCATCTGTGAACTTCTTGCTCAGATAATATATGGAACGCTCTCTTCCCTCGTCATCTTTCTGCCCCAGCACACATCCCATGGATTCAGGGAGTATAGTGAGGTATAAGAATAAGGGCTTTCCTTGCTTCGGGACTATCAAGACCGTAGGTTTTATAAGATAGTCTTTGATTGTCCTGAATGCCTCTTCGCATTCGTCGTCCCATTCTATTGTGGCGTTCTTCTTCAACAGACGGAATAATGGCCGGCATTTGTCGGTGAGCTGTGAGATAAAACGAGCTATATAATTTAATCTTCCCAGCAAGCTTCTCACTTCTTTAACGGAGCGTGGGGAAGGTAACTCTAATATAGACTTTACCTTATCAGGGTCGATTTTAATCCCTTCCTGGCTTATGATAAACCCTAATAATTTCCCCGTTGTGACCCCAAAAGTGCATTTCTCTGGGTTTAACTTGAGCTGAAATTTTCTTAGTCGTTTAAACAATTTCCTCAAGATATCCATATGGCTTTCTCCTTCTTTGGATTTGGCTATCATGTCGTCGGCATATACTTCAACCTCTCGATGCATCATGTCATGAAGTATTGCTACCATGGCTCTCTGATACGTTGCCCCGACGTTTTTCAAACCGAAAGGCATGACTTTATAACAGAAAGTTCCCCACGTTGTGATGAAGGTTGTTTTGGTTTTTATCTTCTTCAGCCATTTTTATTTGATTATATCCTGAGAAACCGTCCGTGAATGAGAAGAGATGGTTTCCCGTAGTGTTGTCTACTAGAACATCAATGTGAGGTAGGGGGAAGTTATCCTTTGGCGTAGCTTGGTTTAAGTCCCTAAAGTCTACGCATACACGTACTTTTCCATTCTTTTTCATAACGGGGACTATATTCGCTACCCATTCTAGGTAATCGGATACTTCAATGAACCCTACTTCTAGCAGTTTCTTGACTTCTTCCTTAATCTTTAACAAGACGTCAAGCCTAAATCTTCTCAGTTTTTGTTTTTTAGGTTTGACATCTTCCCTTGTGGGAAGCCTATGAACCACTATTGATTGGTCTAGCCCTGGCATGTCACCATATGACCAGGCAAACACATCCGCATATTCCGTTAATAGCCCGGTTATCTCACATTTTTGCTCGGCACTCAAATTGGTCCCGATTTTGAGGTTCTTAGGGTTTTCCATGCTTCCTAGATTTACTGTCTCCACAGGCTCGTCGATCGAAATTCCGCTTTGTTCATGTTTTTGCCAATTTTCTTGTATTATTTTAGGGTCTAAGATATTGCCTTCAACAACTAACCCAGCAGCGTTGGAAACGATATCAGCGTTTTTATTTTCTATCTGCGCGAAATATCCCTGATGTTCGATGGTAGGAGATCTAAGTAACATAAAAATGAAAGTATATATATAAGAAAAACAAATTGTAATTGAATTTGATAAAGAGTCTCAAAAATTTGTTCAATAACTATTCTCTACTTTTGAGCTAACCTAGAGCTATTGATAGGATAACAAAACCAATTGTTTAGAGCCGGATGCTGGTTGGACGTGTGGGGGGTTGGTTTCCCATTGTTGACGTCACCTTCGTTTATCCGAGGCTCTTGAATAATATTTGCTCTTCGGAAAGATTATTGGAGAGGTGGAATACACATCTGGGTGTTGCTTGGCTTTTCTTTCATTCTGCCTTTGACACTTCTTGCCTGTGCTTCTTCCCTAGCCGTAGGGACGTAGTCAGCGCTAGTGTTGTTGCAGTTGCTGCTGTTTACCATTTTGATCTTTAAGCGGGTATGTATTGGGCTTCTAGAAGGGTTCGGTTGCTTGGGAGCTATTTTGATACCTAGCGCGCATTTTTTCTTTTTTTTTTTTAGTATGATGTTTGCAAATGCTATGCATGTGTCACACGAATGCTAAAAATAAAAGGGTTGACAATTGATTGACGATGTAATATTGAAACTTTACTTTTATTAATATTGAATAATTTTTGGAGTTCGACATTCAAACAAATAAAAGATTACAATGATAATCTATTTCCTAGCTCTCTTGGTCTTCTGTTGTGGAGACTCAGGCTTCCCGTTGATGATGGCTTCTAATTTTTCAACCCTGGCTTTCGTCTTGAGTGGGAGTGATCTCGCGTGGCCCAATGAAGAAAGCCGCGGGCTCTATTTCTCATAGGTGGAGCATAGTCCGTACCAAAGGCAAATTCACCTCTATCTTTGTTAGTGAGAGGATGGGCCTATCGTTTGTTGGACGAAGGCCTGCTCCTCTGGGTTGTACAAGGTAAACCAATGGTCCAGTACCAACTTTGGGTCCAAAGGTTTGTATACCCGAATTTCTTTGCGGAGGAGGCGGTCGACTGCGGTGCTAGCCATCTATTACAAACGAGAAATCGCCTAATTACAAATAGAACTATGAAAACATTACAGGGAAATAGATTTGAACTCCATGAACAAAATAACAAACCATTACATCGTCATCAATTGTCAACCCTATGATGTTATGTATGCAAGTAGGTTGGTTCTAACTGGTCCCCAAGCTCTATGGCCTCCCGCATTCTCGGAGAAATGGATCTCAGGCCATATCGAAGCATTGGGTGGGGTAGCCTAATCAGTCCCAAACGGTGATCAACTCACTTCGCCCGAAACCTACACAATAGCTCCCCGTCTTAGGTTTCTAGGACGATCCGGGTTCGACCGCATCTATTCACACAAACATATGCATGCAAAACCCCCCACAATAAAGAAAACTAAAAATCTAACTAATCCCTGAAAAGTTAGTAACAGAATAATAACTGAAACACATTTCTTAAAGAGAACAATTCAAAGATTCAGGTGGCTAGCCTACTGGCATGGGTCCCCAGCGAAGTCGCCATCCTGTCGAGTCTAATTTTTGAATTTCCCATTCCTAATCCGATCTAGACTAGACCCTATGCTCATCTAATGTAGATCATCGACTTGAGTTGGGAATTTCGTTTGATTTTTGGAGTCGCCACCCAACTGTTGTTGGGAAATATTGAATTAAGACTAAAGGAGCGGATTAGTCTTAATTTGGAGCACTAGTCGTCGTTATTTCCTCTTATCGTTTTTGAAAAGAGGAAAAGGGAAAACCAGAGTTTCTAAGTCCGGAGGCTAACCTATTAAAACCTTACGGTTACCACCTAATCTCCTAAAATTGTTCCTATTTAGAAATGTGTTTTATTGTGTTTCTGTTACTTTTTATTATATTTTTGAATTATTTCAAGAAAATGATTTTTTTATTTCATTTTATGGGTTGACTCGAATGGGTACCTACCTACTATCCAGGATCAAACCAGTAGTTCGCTTTTTCTGAAAACTTTAAGTGTGTTTGTGAATTTTAATTTTGAAATCTCTTTTGCTTTATGTTTTTATAATTTTTGGGATTTTTTTTTTTAAATCTAAGCCTAAGCTTTAATTTGACTTTGAAAATGATTTTTAGGAAAAACATCAATTTTGGATTTTGAAGAAAATGATTTTTTAAGTGATAAAACTTATTTTTTAATTTTTATGATTTTTACGATTTTTCTTTTTTTTTTCTGTAATTTTTATGATTTTCTATCATTTTTATGATTTTTATTATTCTTCTACAATTTTTTTATAATTTTTTCTAAGTTTTCATGATTTTTATAGTTTTTTATGATTTTTATAATTTTTGTGAATTTTTGTTAAAAATTTTATCATAAACTATTATCTATCATATTTTGAAATCTAAAGTTTTATTATTATTTTTCTAATATTTATATTTTTTTTCTACATTTTTTTTATTTTTTATTGAATTTTTATTATTTTATTATTATTTTTCTACATTATTAAATCCTAAAAAATCTAATTTCTAACATTTTCCTATTTATAGAAAATAAAACATAAACAAATAAATAAATAAATAACCAACAAATTAATAAATAAATAACGAATAATAAATAAAATCGGAATGAAAATAAATAAATAAATTGGAAAAATCCGGAAAATCTGACTTACCTGGTTCCGGATCGGTGCGCAGGTCGGGTTGAATCGGGTCGGGTCGGGTCGGATCGATCGGTCACGGCGACGAGGAGTGCTCGTTCACGGCGTTCCGGCGGCCTTTTGCAACGGGTGAGGTGTCGAATCCGAGCTTCTCGAGGGTGCTGAATCCAATGGTGGCGGTGGTTTGCTCCTAGAACGTCTCTTGGTGGCGGCTTGGCTTCGATCGGCAGTTCGCAGTTTTGGGTTTCCTCCGATGCTCTCTGATTTGCTTTCTTTTCTCACTTTTTCTCAATTGTGATTCGTGATCTGGTTTCCTCCACTCCTCCTCTATTTATAGGCGCTTGAAACCGAGCTGGATAAGCTCGGATTTCCTCCGATTGAAGCTAATCGGATTTTCGGTTAACTCAACCAACTCCGATTCATGCAAATCCATCGATTTGTTGCGATTTGATTCCAATTAGATGATGTTTTATCTCAATTCTGTTGAAGATCTGTTGGATTTGTGCAAAAAATCGAATTGAAACGGCTGAAATTCGAATTTTTCCTTCGCCGGTGATCTCGGACCCGAGGTAGGAGATGATTACGAGCCCGGCGCGTGCGTTTCCTCCAGCCAATCGGATGCTGCTACGTGTCATGGATAAGTAAAAAAACTCAAAACGCGGAAACTGCTTTCCCCGCGATTCGAACCCGTGACCTCACCCTCCTGCGCGCGCCTTAGCTCGTGGTTCGGACTAGCCGGGCTAGCTCATTTTCCTGATTTTTCTAATTTCGCAAATTGCATATATGCAATGTGAGTTTTTTATTTTTTTTGTATTTTTTGAAATTTAAAAAATTTGTAAAAATTATTTACAATTTATTATTGCCATTTCTGAAATCATTTTTCAGAATTGATGTGTTTTCCTATTTATTTTTATTTTTTTGAATATTTTTATTATTTATGCTAAATTAAAGAAAAATTGAAAAAATTTAGAAAAAATTAAGAATTGATTATTAGTGATTATTATTCATTCCTAGGGCAAAAATGGGGTGTTTACAATTGGAATCTACAATAGTGAAGTTGCAATGGTTCTTCGCATGGTAAGACTTTACTGCTTAAATCATATCTGATTTTGTTTTGAATCTTGTGCCCTCGTAGAAATTGTCACTGCTACTTGAACCACTGTAAATATTAGTTTTATCTTACTCAAAATAAATGTAACTAATATCACCCTTAAAGTTGTAGTACGGAATATGATCTTTAACTACTATACTTGGTGGTTTAGCTTGCTCTGATTGATATATTGGTTATCTCAAGTGGGTATGTATGATTAGAGACTTTTCTTTTGGTACTTCATCTCCTTTGTTCTTATTTTCCCTATCAGAACTCTCCTTGTTATTGCTACTCTCCTCCTCGATACCTATTCCACTATCGGTGTTAGTTGCAGTCTTCGCTCCCACACGAGCTACATACGGATTCCATGTGTCTGGTTATTATAATACTGGGGTAATTGCTTTATCTATTTCATTTTCATCATTCACTTCCATTGGGGTTGGAATTGAGGGTTGAAATGTCAATAGCTTGAGCTACATTTCTGCAATGTCATGTGAAGAATGCAGCTGATTACTTGTATCGAATGTCTGCTTTACCGAGTGGACCCCAAATAGTCAGAAATTCTAATGTACAATTGTTGTATGCCACGATCTTCATATGATTCAGCCGTTTTAATAAAATTTTCAATATTTTTGTCATCTCTTATTGGTATCAACACATAACATGTATTACCCTCATGAAACATATGATGTTTGTGAATTATCTTAACCCCCACTTTAGTTGGATCGATTCTAATGTTGCGACATATTTTGTATAAGAATTCATTATAGTTGATATTTTTCTTTATTTTCAACTTTTTTACCGAATCTTTGTTATATTCTGAATCCTAGTTACTGGCCGCAATATTTCCAAACGCATAGATAATTAATTTCATGTAGTCAACCATGGTTTCCCTATTCATAGTATATATAAATTACGAACTTTTTCAAAAAATATGACAATTCTTAATAACAACATTATAAAAATTTGCACAAAAAAATCTGTATTATTTGAAATTTTATTTTTTTCCCCATTATTACCAAATGATTTTTTTCTAAAAATTTATTAGATATTATTTTTTAATAAAATTTTTGCTTCTAAAAATTTCCATAATTTCCGTATCATTTTACAACACTAAAAATTGTTTCACAATCCAGATATTAAAAATTTTCATTACAGTATTTTTTTTATACTTCCAATAACAACATTCTTAAAATTTGCATAAAAAATTTCTGTATCATTTCTAATTTTAATTTTATTTTTTTTCCATTATTTTCAAACAATTTTTTTAAATATTTATCCAAAATTATTTTTTAATAATATTTTTTTTGCTAAATATTTTAATAATTTCGGTATTATTTTATATGCTGTAAAAATTATTTCACATTTTACATATTTCACATTCATCATAATAACAAATCCTCAGTCTAATACAAAAATTAACATCACATATTAGTATTACAATATCTATATAAAATCATATCCAATAAACTACAAACTAACAATAAGTATTAACAGTTTCCATAAAATATAACATAATAATAATATTTTTCTCAAATATTACATCAAACATAGATAAAAAAAACTTCAATTTTTTCAAAAAGAACATACCACAATTGATTATTTATTGAGGAAATGCTTAGATCTAAGCAAAATACTTTAAATCCTTTCTTTGCTTTGCAGAATTAGTTCTTCTTCTTTTTCCTGCGTGTGAATGTGACAAAAAAACTAGATCCAATATGTTGAGTGGGTTATTTTATTTTCGTAGAAAATTTTACTTTGTTTTATTGTATTTATATTTTTTATTTTGTATAGCGTTATTACGTGATTTTTGTTTTAGATCGAAGTTAATGTAAAAAAAATAAAAAATTGGATGATAGAATTAAAGTGAGATCTTACCTTACAGTACAATCTATATTGAAGGCGCGAACCTTATTTACATCTTCAAGCATTGAAGGCATTTGCGCTTTCAATTTAAAATTTTTAATTAAATCTAAATTCATAAATTATGTTCGTTTTTTTAAAATTTATTTTAAAAATAATTATTATGGATATAATAGTTATATGATTTTTTTTTAAAATTATAATATTTAAATATATAATCCATGTAATAAGCTGTTTTTCTTGTCTGTTCAGTATTAAACGCCACTTCTAGGTGAGTTCTATTAAATAGTACTATTATATTTTCCTTATGGCGTGAGGATCAGCTATCGGAACGTTAGCTATAACTATAAAAATAACGTTATCCCATCCGATCCGTAGACACAACTTATGCCATTTCCTTTGGGAAAGCTGCCTCTTCCATCGCCACCCGTCGGCGTCAGCCTTTGCGCTTCTTCACCCTTGGGCACCTGCACCTGTATCTGTCTCTGTCTCTGTCTCGGTCTCGGTCTCTCTCTCGTGATTCGGTTCCCTTGCCTTTAGCGTCAATCTCGAAGCTAATCTTGTGTATAAAGCGACCCTCAATCTCCACCGTTCTCTCTCTGGGAGCAATTAAGCTACTTCCGCTTCACTTTCTTCCTAACCCTAAACCTAAACCTGGTTAACTTTCGATAGCAATGTCAACCACACTTCCGTTCGAGCTCCTAGTCGATATCCTCCTCCGATTACCAGTAAAATCCATTCTCCGTTGCCGCTCCGTCACGAAACGGTGGCGATCCACCATAGACGACCCCGATTTCCACAGGAACCAAATCAATCGCTCCAAACTGATCTCGAACCTTGACCCTAACCCTAGCCTCTTCGTCCGCCACCACTCCAAGATATACAAAGTCAAGCTCGATCTCGACTTGAATACAATCCGTGACCCCGAAGACCTTAACTATCCTCTCATGTGTTACAGCGACCAGATTAAGATCCTAGGATCTTGTAACGGGTTGGTGGTTATTAAAAACGCGGCCGATGATGTTGTGATTTGGAATCCCGCGATGAAGCATCACCGTTTCTTGCCTTCTTTCCCTGTCGGTTGTTCCGGTGCGTCAGTTTTTTCAGTTACCGTTTACGGGTTTGGATATCATGGCGCCACTGATGATTATGTTTTAGTAAGGTTAGTTCAGTTTTTCACGGATCCTTTTGAGTTTGAGCTTAGTTTGTATAGTGTAAGGAAGAATAAATGGAGGAGGAGTGAGAATTCAGTTATGGGTTCAGGTTCAAAATCTGGTTCAAGGTCGATGGTGATGGCTTATTCGTTGGTTTATCCACATAAGATGGGAGTTTATGCTAGTGGGTGCTTGCATTGGGTTATGACTAGGGATTTAAAGACGGACGAGGCAAGTTTTATTGTGGCTTTCGATTTTAGTATCGAGGATTTTAGAGAGGTGGAGTTGCCTGAGGTATCTGATTGGAAGTTCGATATGGATGTTGGGGTTTTGGATGATTGTCTTTGTATGATAGCGAATTATCAGCGTGTTAGTGTTGATGTTTGGATGATGAAAGAATATGGGGTCAAGAGTTCTTGGGTTAAGTTGCTTTCGGTTGCGGTATCGGAAATTGGGGTCAATAAATTTGTGAGGCCTTTGGTTTATTCGCAACGGGGTGGTTGGGTCCTTGGGCATGGGGATGATGAGATCTTTTGGTATGACCTTGATAGCAAAACAGTGGTCAGAAAGAAGATTCCAGGTGTTCCTAATTTCAAGGAAGTGGAATTATATTACGAAAGCCTTATTTTGCTTGATAAGTATGGAGCATTCTATAGAAAGAAGCAGGAGCAAGAAGAAATGGGTAATGTGAAGGAGAGGTAAGTAGAAAGAAAGTAACTTGTTTTCTTAATTGTTTATAGTTTGAGTTATTTTTGCAAACTCAACCCACCCAAGAAGTGGTGTTCTTGCAAGTAATTAAAAAGCATAACCTGTTATGTGGTTCGGAGTTTTTTTTTTAGCGCTCTGTTACCTGGACTCGGGTAATCAGGCTCCAGTATGGGTAATGTGAAGAAGAGTTAATTAGAAAAAAAGTAATTTGTTTTCTTAACTGTTTATAGTTTGAATTATTTTTGCACACTCAACCCACCCAAGAAGTGGTGTTCATGCAAGTGATGAAAAAGCATAACCTGGTATGTGGTTTGGGGTTGTTTTTTAGCACTCTGTTACCTGGACTAGGGTAATCAGGCTCCAGTATGGGTGAGGATCTAAGCTGGATCTATTCTGCTCGACAGTAAAGGATTCGGAAATTGGCATGGATATTGAGGACTTTGGCTAGGTTACGGGATCAGTGGCTAGACTAAGATATCTTTTCTTATTATTCTTAAGAAAGACGGTACTTTTGGACCGTTTGCTGCAGCTGCTGCTAATTCTTTTATTGGTTTTATCTTTATTGAAGTTAAATAATTATTTCTCATTAAAAAATATTCTAAAAGTATTTTTCATGTATTACTTTAAGGGGCATCTATAAAATTACTAAAACTCTTTTTGGGACTGTATAATTGTATGGTGGTATGGCTGGCTTTTTTAAGCCGTGTATCAACTGATCAGTGAAAAAAATTATTACAGATGTAGGATGTATTTTTCCTCAAAAAAAAAAAAGTTTTGCAGAAACTAATGTAACAATTTTAATTAATATTTAAATATTAAAGAGTTTGTTATTAACATTTAAAGAACCAGGTTGGCCTTTTTTGAGTATTGAAGGAAATACAACACAAAGAAGTTGTAATGCAGCTTCCGTCTTTTGTTCACATTGCATAAAATAGCTGCCTATGTAATGCATTCGCCTTGTCTGCATCCATCCACTGTACAAAAGAAGTACAAAGTAGCTGTCTATTTAATGCACTAGAGTGTCGGTAAATAATATGTGAAATTAACTCAAACTTTTAAAACATATGGAGAAAAGACATCTCCTTTGAGCAAAAATTGGATGGTGCTGGAAGCATTCAAACTGTCTCCATTTGTCTTTTAACATGTAGGAAAAAGGGAGCCACATGTTAGAGGGATGCAAGCGGGTTGGGTTTAGTAATCTTGCTACCTGTTTCAATAAGCAAAATCTAAAGCCTGTTTTAAACTTGTTAGTATTTTTTTTTAGAACTAAAATTCTATTGTTAGTTTTAAGTTTTTATCTATTTATTATTACTATTTTTATAGAATATAGTTTATATTCTTGCAAATAAATAAAATTTGCACTTTCAGCATGTCTAATTATACGAATTTTAATATTGTTCCAAAGTTATATAGTGACAGTTTCTTTTTGTTTTGAAAAACTATTTAATAAATATATAGGAATATTTACTTGCTTAATTATAAAAAAAAATTTATTAGGTTTGTATTCTTGACAGGTTTAATATTTGTCTTATAAGATTTAAAAAAAAAACCTATAACCTGTCCCAAACCCTATAGGTTCTATAAGTTGAGTGGTTTGGAAATCTGACAGTTCCTATCCTGCTTGCATCCTTAGTTGGAGAAGAACTAGTCTGCATGCGAAAACGCTTTTCCGATGTATCTACAAAAGCACAAATGGAAGGAGTTGCTGAAGTTAAGTGGTCCCAAGACCACCTGACTATTTTCTCCCTCCTTCCTACACCATCTTCTTCTCCTTGATGCTGTTCCTTCTTATTCAACCTTTCTTTGTAGAAAAATTCATTCTGAAATTCCATACCCCTCCATTATTGGCATACTAAATCCCAACTAGTCCAGCTTCACTTTGAGGGGTCTGCCCCAAATTCACACCAGTACTGAGGTTGCATTGGATCGACCTCAGTGTGGCCCTGGAGAGTACTGAGTCCACACAACAGAGGTTTGGCACAGAGGGAGACTGGTTGATTGTCTTGCTTTAATGCTCCTTCAACTGTCATGGTGAAGGAAGAAATATGAAAAGGAATAAATGCTCTATTTTCATTGCTTTTACAAGCAAATTATTGTGCCAGATGTTCCTTCTTGGCTTCTTTTTTGTGAGCCACTTAGTGAATGGGAACCTGGTGGTCTCTCCTGCGTGTCATACAGGATTTTAAGTGGATAGGTTTTATATTAATGACTTTAGTCATATTGAAGGGGGGAGAAGCAGTATATATTCATTTTGGTTGTGACTTGACTACTAAAGCATATAATGTATGTCTTATCTGTTGTTATTTTTTCTCTGTTCAGGGATGATTTTCTTTCTGTGGGTTTCAAGCTAACTTTGTAAGGGCAGTGCCAAGCTGCTAAAGCTCAAATTTTGTGTTGGAGAGGTATCTACTCTGCTCTGCTCTGCTCAATACATGCTAAACCATAGATGATAAGGTGTCTGCATGATATACACCGAGTTAAAGCTGAAACATGAAAGAGTGTTTTTGGTGTGTGTTTAGTGGGAAACAATTTCTAGAATTTTTTTTTGAAATATGTCATAATTAAAACCTTAGAATTATTAAATATGATAGGATGTGATTGCTAGGAGTTTTTATCTACCAATGATGATGGCGGTTGAATGTGGAAGCCAATAGTTATAGTGGTGGTTAACTATTAGGGAAGATGTCTATGAAAAATAAGAAAAATGATTTTTGATATGCCTAGAAGCTTAGTAATCATTAGAGTATCAATCCACTAAACAACTAACTAATGGGTCTTTCTAAGTATGGAAGAAAAGAACAAGGAAAAAAGGGGTATTTTAGCTGAAAAGGTGACTTTCCAGTGGATATGAAGCACCACACAGAACTAATCGTGACCCAATCTAGACTCGATATGACTCACAAGTTTTGACCAGAGGTTTACTTGCCATAATCCCCTTTGGAGCGGCCCAAATTTGAGAGCTAAAGAACTTGCCCCCCAAAAAAAGGTGGTGGAAGAGAAGTAAAACTTTGTATTCAATGTTCAATGATGTGGCTTATATAAAATGGGACTATTCATAGTAATAAGTCCTAGGGCTATAATTTTAAGAGGATAATCTGAATAAGTAGATACAAAATGCCCTAGTTAGAATTCAAAATGTAATGACACAAAAAGAACATTTTAAGAGACGTGCAAGTATCAGGTATCGGAGACACGTGTCAATTAAGCACTGTTGGTATCCTGGTAGAGAAGACAAACTGTACTAGTTGGGTAAGGCCTTTGCTCGAACCAATAAGGGATACGCCCAAGGCGAATGGGTTGGACTATGGTTGTGTCAACTTCAGGATTGGTTGGTGGGTGATGGAGCCAGTTGGTCCGACCTGTCTGAGGGCAGTGGTCTAGTGATTGCTTCTTCTATGTTGCTTGGGTTGGATAGTGTGTTGGTACCTTGGGCTTCTGGCGGGAAGAGTTTAGAGTGAAAGGTCAAGGCAAGCTAAAAGGTTGGAGGCTTCTTGTTCCTGGGAGAATAATAGCTCGTCTTCATGAGGGTGCCTGGTCAAAATCTTTCGTGCTAAGCTTTGCAAACCCCGGGCATGGGCTCAGGTGACAGGCATGATATATTGATTCCTATCAATTTCCGTACTTGAAATTTCTTCATCATGTATTGGAGTTTATATTGTTGTTAGCCACCTTCCCCTTTGGACACCGGTGTTGGGTCTCACCTACTGCTTATCCCTAAAGGACTCTAAATATGTGCAACCCCTTGAGATTGTTATGATAATATTAGACAATTGCAAAATTTTGAAGAAACATCTTGAAGATTGTTTTCTGTAAAAATGAACACACCCTTAGTCATATTAGTTTTTCTTTGGTGATGTGTCAACTTGGAGGCAAACACACATCATTGTACATTTCTGTGATCCAAATAAATTAGAATGGATAGCTTGGACAAACCAATCATCTTGCATAGTATGGCGAGGCTTACCAGACTGTTATGATCCCAATAGCAAGGTTTGGAATTTGAATATTGCCTGAAAATATGCCATTTTAGCGTGGGATTTATATGGATATTGAAAGACAATATGAGGTTCTCTGAAGGTGATCATTTTGGTATTGGGGGACAAAATGCTTATAGCTTTTGTATTGAGTTTGTGTATTATGTGATGAACTTATGTGGGATTGTCATGATCATGCTTCTTAACCTTTTTTATTTGTGAGGGTATATGCTTTTTTAGTGTCAAAAGGGGAAGATTGTTATGTTATGATGATAACAAAACATGTTATAAATATTGACTAAGGTAATTTAATGTGCTCTGTGCAGTTCAATGTTTGATAGATATGCCAAGAGTATTTGTATGTCCTAATTGCTCCTCTGCCAATGATTTTTCCTTAATCTTTGTCTCCAATGTAATGATACTATGCTCTAATTTTGTTAACAACGAGGTGCCTCCACATAGATCCTGTCCTCCTGTTCAGACATAACAGAAAGTTCCCTTTTTGCGTGATCTGTTAAAAAATAGGAAAGTGGATTATGTCCAAAATTTGTTTTGAGTGTAGTTTGATGCGATAGCCAAATTTTACCAAATGATAGAAACTGGGTCTTCAACACTAGGAGAATTTTGTCTTGGTGAAACTTGAAAGTGTGGTGAAACTATTAATGTTTCATATCTTTTATTGGTTTGATATAACGTCTATGCGGATCTGATGTATCTTCTATTGAAACTATATCTTCTATAGAAATTCGTTGTTTTCCAAAGTAGTTTCTGTAATTTGTGTGCATTGTTTGTATATGACCTATGAACTTTGAACTATGTGCATAGTCACTATTACATCTACGATGTTCGAGACGCAATTACATCTGTTGTGATGTTTCCAGAACAGTCGGTCAATAGTTAAGTCAGGTGAGTAATGGAGAGAATATATCCAAGTGGTCCAAAATTTCTAGCTGATGTTGTTTTGGTATTCTCGATGCCTTGATGCCTTCTGAATTACATTTTTGCTTCTATAGCTACCAGGGTTGTCTTACTGCTCTAAATGAAGATCCAACTCCCCCTGACCCGTTGCAAACTACGACGACATCCTGGCAAGCAGATGAGGTCTCCGGTATTTCCAACCAGAGTTCACTGAGAAAACGTATCAGACCAGCATTTTTCATGTTGAATCTTTGCGCAGAGACTTAGGAAGAGCATGGATGTGATATCCTAGTGGAAATTTTGATTATGTAGGGAGGTTTAGAAGCTTAATAGTCACGTGAATGAGTGTGTTGCAGTCGCCACAAGCATATCTGAGCTTCGTGCAAAGAGATTAGAGAACTATGGGAGGGGCTAGTAGCGGTGCCGTTGACCCCTGCCAAATGCCTTTATATTTTATATGTACATGCCTATGTATGAGGATGATCATCATGCATACCTATAAATGATTCTTTTATTTTCTTTATTTATTTACTGAATTGAATTGAAAAGTAGTTTACATATTTTGCAGCTACTGATGATATCAGTGCTGCTGTTAATTTTATGTTGACGAGTTGAGTTGGCTTGTGGACACAGTGGATCATGCGCAATGATTCTGCTTTCCAGTCGGAGGATCTTCCTCAATCATCAACGAGAGGGGTTGCATGTTATTGCTGCTCTTGAAAACTGACTACCACTGAAAATCCACGGCAGCCAGAAGGTTCAAAGCTCTCTCTTATATACAAAAAGGGGTCGTACAGAACGGCGTGGATGGTGTTAAAGAGGCTGTGTGGTTTTGCGGGCTGTTTGAATGTGTGATAGAAGAATATTGCTTTAGTGTTGTAATGAAGATATGTATTCAAGGACTTTCGCGGTTGTACTGCAAATTTGGTTTTAACGTTTGTATGACGCCGTCGTGTTTGGGGTGATGAGAGTCTGCTTTTCTTCAGAAGGTTGTATTGTAAAATGGTGAAACAGAAACTGAGTAATCGAACGAATGTCTCTATATACTGGATTTGAGGTTGTAGTGTAATACGGCTACGAAGTTTGTAGATTGCAGATAATGTTGGATGGGTTTCTGCTGTCTTCCAATGGCTGCCTGTGTAATCATCTGGGAAAGGAGATTTTGAAATTATTGAACAATTCTATAAAGCGTGCACGATCAATTGTGGCATAGGAAGAGATTCTTTAGCTGCTAAGGGTCTCGGATTCAATACATCAAGCTTGCACTTTTTTACTGAAAAGAAAAACAAAGGATAAAGGAGAATTTGCTTGGTTTGGTGCTAATGGGAGTATAGAAAAACCACTAGAGTGAGATTCCACTTTTAGTACCTTCCTTATGGACGATTATTAGAAGAAGTTAGTCATTTGGTGACTCTTAAGGGTGGTGGTTTTAAAGAAGATGTTTATTTATAAATTATGGAACAACTTAGATTGGTACATTTTTAGTCATAATAGGTGATTTATTTTAATATTATCCCTGACTTAAATGAAATTTAGTTGTTCTCTTAAGAGGTTCGATTCAATTTTTCTTTTAAATCAAAATTAAATTACAAATGTGGTTTAGTTGTTTATGACTGCAAATAAAATCGTATGGTTCATATTAGGAATTTTTTTAACTCAATTTTTTTTTTTGTTTGGTTGATGGATTAAATTAATATAATGTAAGAAGTTATATTTATATAACATGTAATTTTATATAAAAAATATTAAATTTATTTAATAATATTAAGTATTGATATTATATAAAAGGTAAATTAAGTTAATATTTATGGGACTAAGAAATCTTAAATGTATATCTGGAATTAATTTTATTCATAAAGTTAAAATATGATAGAAAATTTAAGTTAATATATATATATATATATAGTTTATAAATTTTAAGTTAATATATATATAGTTTATAAATATATATATTTTAATAAATATAAATTATTTTTTAAGTAGTATATTGCAATCATATAATTTTTAATTACAAGTAAAATATTACTATTTATATTTTTAAAATGATTTAAGTTCAATTTAACCTTTTAAATTAACTATAAATTTTTTGTTTAATTTGACTTAAAAATTTTCAAATCAAATTATAAAGAAAAAAACATATTTTCAATTTCGGTTGAGTTCCATAAGGCCTGATTATCTAGATATTCCTTTTCATATATATGAACTGTTAATTCTATATATTTTATACTTGGTAAAGGAGCTTAAATTTTTTATCTTTAGCTCAATCACCCAACTCTTTCTTGCTTTATATCATTGTTTGCAGCAATGGCCTTTCACACCAACGGTAGATAGGAATCGAATTGTTTCACGTCTGATAATGCTCGAAGACCCCCACCGTGTTCCTTCAATTGAAGGGCAGTATGATAGATTTTCTTATTCGCCTACCCATCCCCCCTTCTTTTGATTTTCATTTAAAGGATGCTTTTTGTCATCGGATGAATCTGTGAATGAGAAAGTGCCAATCTTTAAAAGGAACTGCTCCCTAATCAACTCGATTAAACCTTTATTTGGACTCATCACGTGCTTCATTTGAACTCCTTAAAACTTAATATATCCTCCAAGTTTGATTAGATTTAAAATTTCATAAAAGTCCATAATATATATATATATATATTATATGGATATAAAACTCTTAAATATTGTTATTTTTATTTTTTTTTAAATTATTATATTTGTAATAATTATTTAAGTTTTGAAAACATGAATCAAATTACAACTTTTTTTTCCTTCAAAATCTACAAAACTAAAGACACTCACGAAACTAAAGCAAGACAGTTCCAAAATTTGACTTACATCTTCCAAATTTTGACGCGAATCCAATATATATATTCAATTTTGTAAATTTAAAAAGAAAAGAAATTAAAAATTAAATTTATACCTTTAAAATTTATTTTTAAAATAATTTGAATGAATATAATATTTTAATTTTTTTTCAAAAAAAAAATAATATTTGAGAGTATTTCCCCTAATACATAAAGAGTACTTTCTTTTTTATTTTATTTTGTTTTTTACTTTTGGAAAATGCAAAAACTAACTTGCCCAGCTGGTAGTTTCCTCGTCCGTCATCTTGACATTAAGCTACGAATTTAAAATGCCTTTGTAAGAGTCACAATGTTATCCATTGAAGAAAAACCGTACCTTCAACATCAAGGTTTTAACACGAGAAGAAACTTGTAGGGTTTGCTCAATTATTAATTTCTTCACCACTGAATGTTAAAAATTAAAGGTAATTTGGCATCATCTCACGTTCCTGATCGGTGTAAGATCACAGGGTATGAATTTTTATACATTTTTTTCTTAGAAAATCCATAAATGGTGATATACAGATATTTTCTTTTCTGAAAAAGAACAGATAAAAGGTAAATGAAGGAGAGAGAATGTGGACGAGCAACAATCATATCGTCAATTTACAAAAATGACGAATGAAACGATATCTCGGCCTTCTTTTAGCATTGATCTTCCTCGCCATCTTAACAGAGAGAGAAGAGACATGGAACTCATCTCCTCCTTAAGCTCATCAAATGGAGGATCATCCTAATCACAGCAAATATAAACAAATAATTAAAATAGAAAGAAAGTGTTGAAGTGAAGAAGAAGATGGAGCAAATGATGAAGAACAAGAAAACCCTAGCACGTGCCGGAAACTCGACTCCACAGGTATCTCCATGAAGCCTGGACGGAGAGAAATCAGGTTGTGGAATGGAATGTTGGAGGGGTTTTCTGCGCGTTTTTATACTCTCCATGTCCGTAAGAAACCCTAGCAGCAGAGAGATTCCTTGTGGAATGACTCAAATGCCCTTACTTTTCATTTTCATTTTTTTGTTTTTTTTTTTCATATTTATCTAATAATAAGATTTTTGTACGGTATTTTTAGATATAAAAATAAGCTAGATTGAATCGATAATTCGGCCTGTCAAGAACGGTTTAACATTAACATTTGTTGAATTGGTAAATTTTATGTGAATCGAGGCAATATTAAATTAGAAAAAAAGGAAAAATAAAAACCAATTCACATGAATTGACTTAGAATCGGGATAGCCCAAATCGGACCGTTCATGAGCCGAGTCAATCCATTCCCTAGTCTAAGAGTTCCCCTCCCCTCGATACACAAAATCGTTCTAATAAATTAAAATAAAAAGCATGTTATACCTTCAATATATGCTTATAAAATATTAACAAAAGGAGATGAAGATGATATGTTTCTCATTTTTTTTTTAATGTACATAAATATGAGTTTTAATATATTATAATTAAATATTTGTTATCCTCTATGGGCATGATTAAATCTGGACCCTATATTCTTTGGGTCCATAATCAAACCACATGCAAGAAACCGAGTAAGATTTAAATGGATAATTCGGTTTCATTTTCTTTATTAAATTGGGCCCAAATTCATCTTAACTAAATACTTGCTTTTCTTCGGGAGAATTTGATATATAAATATATCCAAAAAAAAAAAACAATTACAATGAAATTATTTTGAAGAGTTGTGTTAATGATTATTTTTTGAGAACAATTGTAATATATATATATATTATTGAGGAGAGTGAGGACGATTTCTCACCATTTTATTACAGTATGGTAAATAGAATTAACTCCTCCTTTTTGTGGCAATTTCATCTTATAAAAAAAAAGTTTATTAAATTATATACAATGTATAAATATAAATACTTTAATCTCTAATCTAATGATTCGATTGAAAGGATTTGTCACAACTCAACCACATAGTTTGATCTACTTTGAGTCAATTCAAACCATAAAAAATTTCAATTTAAGCTGGTTTCATATCATATATGATAAGATAAATTCTTTAGAAAAAAAAATTTATTTTGAATAACTTGAGATCCTTTTTTATCAAAAAAAAAAAAAACTTTGATGTAGAAATGAGGGCTAATAATTAGGTCGTCTTTGCTAGTATTATTCATTTGGGCTCAAGACCCACTGCACTAATAATCTAGCTAAAAGAGTTTATCTAGTTTTTTTTTTTTTTTTTTTTTTTGAGACCAATGTCTTATTACATACTTAGATCTCCCTTTAATTCTATCTTAACTATTAGTATTAGGCATTAGTGTCAGAATAGACTTCTAGGGGTTTTAGACTCACATCATGTTCTTTTATATAAATAATAAACAATGATACATCCAAAATAATTCTAATTTTTTATTCAAATTTTAAATAGGAAAAATTCTATTTTATGCATTTATATATACATATAACCATCTTTCCATATAATAAAATTGACTTAATGGTATAGAGAGAACTTTAATATAACGACTCTCGCATAAAAATCGAAGCGTTCATTTTCAATAATAAAGAAAGAAAAATCATTCACATATAAGTTAGCTAACGATCATTCTTAATAGACCAAGGCTTGGAGATGATGATGATTGGGTCAAAATAAATAAAATTAGTGAACTCAAATAGCCAAAGTCAACCATTGTTTTGAAAAACCCTAAGTTGTCTTTTGGTCAACAGAAGAATTAGCTATTTCTAAGTAATAATTATTATCTAGAAGAGAAATGGCTATTATCTAGGAATATGCTTTCCATTATTTATGATGGGGATCAAGCATCTACTAGGCCTATTACTAGAGCCTAAGTGAGTAAGAGGCTTGAGTATTTGGTTCTTAGGATTCTTACAGGTTTGGTGACAACTGAGTTTAGAAGGCTAAGTGTTGGCATCAAGATTGGCATCAACAACCTCTTAAGCTTATTGATGTCAATCTTGTATCAAATTCACATGACTTAATTTCTCTCTTACCATCCAATTATAGAGTTTCACTACCATCCAAATAGTAACCTTGAAGTTGTTTAGATATCGGTTCATATATTACAAATTTTTATTTACATTTTTAACCTCTTAATTATGTATTAGTCATTTTTTCAAAGACATTTTTATGTTTAATTATGTTTTATTTAGTTTTCTATTAGTTGTTGTAATCCTTATTTACATTACATTAGAGAACACTTCCCCTTTTTTGATCGAGTCTTTTCTCTCTTACATCTATTATTTTTATTAATTTGTTTTGATTGTAACGAGCGAACCACTTAATCTATTTGTGTATTGAATCAAACCAATTGAGTGTAGTGTGATCTTTTTTATTGCATAATAAAGAGTTTTGTATATCCTTAATCATATAAAAACCTCAAAGTACAAACATCAATTTTCCTTCAATGATTGCTTTGATAATTGAAGAATTGGTGATTTAGTGATTGTTCATAGACATATCAATTTAGTTTACATAAATATTGTTGTTGTATGATTCTTGCTATGGGCTTTAGGCATTGCCTAAGCTGTTCAAGACGCTTAAGGAATTGGAAATTGGCATGCACAACGAACACATGTATATTAAGAGGGCACCACATGTTATTCCAACGTAACTACTTTGATAATTAAGTTAGTTAAGATTAAGTGTGGAGAATGTGTGTTAGTGTAAATAACATACTTTGCATGGTGATTTATGAGGCCTTACATAGCAAAGGAGAGAAGGTAGCTATTAGTTGACATGACCATATCTTCGGGTAGCTATAAGTTGATATGCACTCAATATCCCCCACTATTCTTGGATTGTGATGAGCAAATTTTGGAAAAGGCAAAGAATCATGGTTGATGTTGTTTAATGCTAGACACTTGTCCCTTCTTATCCTTTTCCTCCCTAATTTTTCACCCCATGACTTGTCATAATGGATGGGCCTTAGAATTGGAGGCGCACTACCAATAAATATTTATTACTAGAAAGATTTTAGAATTTGGCTCATGATTCATGAGAATGCCTTTGCGGGTAGGACTAGCAAAAAAATTGATCGGACCAAATTAAATTATAAATTAGGTTTGAAAAAATTGCAAACTGAATTGAATTGAACTAAACCAAATATCGAGAAATAAAAAGAATGATAGTGAAAGTTTAAAGAATGTATGACTAAAAAAGAGAATTTTATGTCGTTTATTTAATTTCTTTTCTTATTTAATTTTCATTAAGTAACTTACTTTCTTTGTGATTTCATAATTTTATTTATTGACTAATATATAAATCGAATTTACCTAAATAGAGACAATAAAACCTTATTAAATATATCAAATGGGTATTGAAGATGATAAGTGATATCGGTAAAATGATAATGAATTATATCTTTTTTATATTAAGTATAATTTTTTATGACTTACTCACTTATATGTAGACAAAAATTAATAACACATGTAATAATAATAATTTAAACTATGTATCCAATTGGACTGAGCTCTTTTTTTTTTTCCTTAGTTTCAAAAAACTTACAATAAAACTATATGATTAGGTTCAACTTAAAAAAAAAATGAACCATAATATACAGTACGATTCAGTTCAGTTCAAGGGTGAATTGTATTGTTACTAAATGACTTGCTTTGTTTCATCAAAATTTTAGTTGTACCTTGTGGGTTCAATACTTACCAATTGAATGCCACCAATTGAAAAGCACTAGGGTTAACCTATTAGAACCTAGGGTGGATTGACTAAATGGATGGCTTACTCAACTATGTCATAGGCTTTACTGACTAAATTGTCTTCCCTTTCCCATTTTTTCCATTCTAAAGATTTGAAAGTGGATCATTTCAAATCTTTATCAAAAGCATTTAGAATTATTGAATTAAATCGTCCTAGGCATGTATAATCCATTTATGAACATCAATGTTCTATTCAATCGAAAGAAGATCAACTAAACCTAAATTTACTACCTTAGATAGGCAATTAGAGGTTAAGGAATAATAATAAGCCATAAGGAAATTCCAAGATTATAATCAACTAGTTGAAGGTCCTCCATTTGGATAGCTATTAGATTATGAGATTGGAAACAAAAGGAGTAAGAGCTTCATATAGGGCTCTTGTCTTGTACAAGATATGTAGATGTTTCTTAAGGTTTCTTTTTCGAGGTTTAATTAGTAGTTTTAGAGTACTTGTTAACACGACCCTCTTTTATATAGCCCTTTTAACTATAAATGGAACTTTACTGTTTTAAGTAGCTCTTCCTTCAAACTAATTTTAGCGGTACTTTTGATCCAATTTTCCTCTCTTTAGCAAACGGGTGGAAATAAGAAGAGCTTCCCATTGATTTTTGTTGTGCATTCTAATTGTGAAATGGATCCTAGTTAGGTTATATTTTTATGATAAAATTAATTTTAATCATGCTTTCCTTGTAACATCAATCTTAAAAGAAAATAGGATTAATGCCATACTTGGTACATGAAGTTTATTCATTTTTATAATTAATTATATAAAATTTAAAAGTATTAATTTACTACTTATAAAATTTTTGATATCATTTATAGTACTCGGATGATATAATTAATTGTAAAAATGAGTAAAAAAATTAGGTTATTAATTATAAGAAGGGGCAAAATTTGGATAATTAATTACAAAAAATAGGTAAAATTTAAACAGTAAATTGACATTTTAAAACTTCAGATAATTAATTACCAAAATGGATAAAATTGAAATATTAAATATAACATTTATCCAAATAACTAAATAGCTTTTGACTTTAGTAAGAAAAATAATTAACTTCAATAATGTCCCTTCCACCTAAAGCTAGCAATTCATGTTCAAAATTTATGAATTCTTACAAGTCATAAATGTATTTCAAGTTCAATAAATGAATTAGGGACTTTAAATCTAGACATCACCATAAATAAATTGGTTATACAAGTTGAGAAATGGATCATGCTCTCACCCTCTTATTGATCTAATTATTTATTTATTATACATTCACTTATAAATCTAACAGTTTGAACTTTAAATGTTTTTAATTGGATTATTAATGAAGTTATAATGAAATTAACTCCTTTATTATATGGATCTATCATGTTGATAAGTGAATTTGTATATTAAACTTAGATATATACTGTTTAAATACCATATATATATATATATTAACAAATTCACTTCAAATTATGTTACCCTACCACTCCAAAATAACATAAGTTGTGCAAGCACTTGATGATTTCTTTATCACCCATGTGTTAAAAGCCGAATAGATTGGCTTTTGAATCCTGTCTGGCTTGCCTCACATACTAAGAGGTAAAGCCCAATAAATCTATACTTTTTCGACCTGCAACACCCCCCACCACAAAAGAAAATTTTGACTTTGAGTAGGAAAAAGAAAGGCAAATTCATCATCATCGATCAGTGTTTCCCAGTGGTTTATATATTTGACATGTGTTAAATCTTTTTCAGAGAATAACACATGCTTTTGTTGACTATATGGAACATAATAATGTTGTTAAAACAGCACACACACACACACACATATATATAGTTAGGTCTCTCCAACTTATAAATGCAAGCAATTTGAACTAATCTCATATGCATTTTTATTTTCTAGACTTTTTTTTTTTTGATAAATGATACTTATTAAAAGTTGAATATAGAGACTTTTACCATTTTATATAACTATTTGTTCATGAATCTGTAACTAATATTAAAAAGGTATTTTTTAAAAATAAATCTTTAAATATTATCACGGGACACTCACTAATAAGATCCTATTAAATCGAACAATATTCTCTAAATTCAAGCGAGTAGTAGACCTCCATTTTGTTCCAAATCTAGTTTGTGCATGTAGACAACATCAACAAAATCCAATATCTATTAATCAAATACGTACAGTACGAAAAGTTCGATTTCGTACTCTTTTTTTTTCTCATATCAAAAGATAAGGGAATATAATATGTGATTATTAAGGGTCTAATGACATCCTAGATTTGGTCGGTACGAGATTACTAAACTCTCCTAAATCCACATTAAAAGAAATTTTAATTAGTGTCGTATGGGCGTCTCAACTTGATAATCAATCATTTGCACATTCCATGTACTTATGACAATAATTATTTTATTTAATCTTCGTATAATTAAGGAAACAGCCAAAGAAGAGTCTTAATCATCAATAAATACATAAGACAAAGTTGTTTCTTACTAGAGAGAGAACACATTGTTCCTGTCTTACAACTGTGAACCACATACCCCAACACAACACTACTATATCAAACCATGCAAACTACTTCTTCTTCTTTTTCTCAATGATTTTGACAAGACTCGACACTAGACAACATAAGGTTTTACATATTTGACGTGGACATGATTGTCATGGAACTAAAGACAAACTCATTTATTTTCAAATTAGCTAATATGAGCAAGCACTAAGCAGTTGCGATCGGGCCCAGATTGATTGTAGATTCCATAGCTTTCATGGCTTCAAACCTTGGTTCTTTGGCTTGGAATTTAAGTCCAGCATACAGCTTCATGTAGTCCTCAAACACAAATTTCGGATAGGCCTGTCCCTTCTCCTCTTTCTCAACCAACTCCGGTGCCGGATAGATAATTGCATCGCTTCCCGGGTTGTAAAATGATGCCAGCGACATCCGGTTCCCGTCGCTCTGAGCAACCACCCGATGCTCAATGCTCTTGTACTTTCCATTAGTGATCACCTACACATGTATATTCATCGAGGTTAGTTTCTGTCCAATCGACTGGATGGTTCAACCATTCATCGTATGGTTAAAAGTTAAAATCGACTTTCATTTCAATTTCAGATGACTGACTGCAAGTTAATCTCGTCCATATAAATGAAAAGGAACCAAAAAACCATCAAATCCTAGAATTTGATGGGCATATAAAAGAACTACACGTGGTAGACAGGACAGCGCATCGCATCACAATTATAATGTTTTTACAAGCTTATGAGTTTGTGATGGAACGTACCTCAAGTTGGTCACCCAAGTTGATGACAATGGAGTGGTGCATTGGTGGGACATCAATCCATCGTCCATCTTTGAGGAGCTGGAGGCCACTGACCTTATCATCTTGGAAGAGAAGGATGATCCCACCAGCATCAGTGTGGGCCCTAAGTCCTTTGATCAGGTCTGGTTTAGGGCATGGAGGGTAGTTGCTAACTTTAGTGCCGAAAGTAGGGCCTTTGGAACCATAAAACACTTTCTTCAAGTAGCCTTTCTCTAAACCCAGGTTCTCACAAAGCAAGTCAAGTAGTAACTCAGCCAATTTCTCCAATTCCAATGCAAATTGCGTCATTGCCTTCCTATAATATACGAAATAATAATAAAAATATTAGGCAATTCTTCGAGTTCATCTGAAGATGATATGGTGAAAACTTTCACATTGACTGACTCGAAGCAAAATCTAGTGTTACTTCACTTTTTTTTGGGGAGGAAATCGAACCCCTCTCATCTGTTTGGTTTTATTAGATGGCCCGATTAAAATAAAAAAAAAATTGAAATTGAAGGTGATATGGTACCTAAAATCATCTTCAAGATCAGGAATTTCAGCCATGTTAGAGACAGGAAGATGGCGCAAAAAGAAGGTGCTTTCCCAATCCAAATCCTTGACTTCAGATTGAACAGCCTCAAGGCCTTTGCTTGCAACCATTTCTTTGAACTTGTTCTCCATGGACTTCTTGTAATGCTCCTTTGTCAGCCTCTCCACTGAGTCCATCAGCTCATGTGATATCCCATGGTTCACCACCTTCATTTAACAAATAGTCGTCAATAACATTTTATAAAAATAATATTCAATATACTAGTAGGTCAAGTAACTAAAAATTACCCAAAAGATTACATATAATTATATATGCATACATATGCTAATATTTCATATTTATTTCATGTTAGCAATAAAAAAAAATGACAAATAGATGATGCTTTCTATGTCTGTTAATTTGGAAATTTTATCTATTTCGTTTTCCACCATATACTAAAAATACAAAAAAAGAAGAAGGAAAAGTACCCCTAACCACTTAGTTGGAAACTATAAACATACTGGTTTCCAATCTAGGAAGGAATTGAGCTTTCATTAGGATAATAACATGGCAAAGCTTGCCAGTTAACTGGATTGGTTATAACTAAAACATTTTTTTTTATTTAAATTTACATATATATGACAAACATTTTTATTTTTCTTTTGTACCTCAAAGAATCCCCAGTTTTCACAAGCATCCTTGATCTTCTCCATTGCTGCTGCTCTCTCTTCACCATTCAATGTCTCCATGTTAATGATTGGGAATACCTCCATCTTTCTGTCTCTTTCTTTGTGATCTCTCACTTGTCTCTCCAAGGTTTATGTTTAGTATTTCTTGCTAGTGTTTTGAGGAGTGAGATATATGAAATGGGTGGGTGTACTTATAGGCTAAAGAAGAATAGTATAACAAGAAAAGGACAACGACTGAACAAGAGGATGAAAAAAAGGACTAGAGTTGTGGTGAATCATACTTTAGAAACATAATATCATTCCAAATTTTTATCCCAATTATTATTTTTTTTTCTTCAAAAAATAGAAGAGCAATTTTGTCAAGTTGCTAGAGCAAGGATGTGATCACCCATCACTTGTTGGACCCACACCATTTTGGTCATGATAGAGAGAGATGTACTCATCATCTGTAGCCAGTGATGCTGCAGTATATGTAGATAAAATGGATAGTCTAAATGTACCTAATTTCTTTTATTTCATCCTATATTGAAAAGACATACATACATCGTGCGTATGTTTCAAAATACATGAATTTTTCCAACGTTGGGGGTCCAGTGTTGGTGAAACACCCCAAATAATAATGATAAATAACTAGACATGTTTATAAGAATAATATATTTATACATATACATATGCATACATACAATTACACATATATGTGCCTCAACATACAAAATTAATGCTTTAGATAAAAATGGTTTCAGCTTTCAAATAAAAATAACTATGGCTTCAATTGAAATGAAAAATTAAAAATGACTTAATACTTAGATTTTTGTCAAAAGGGAACTTATTAGCAAATTAATTAATTTTCTATCCTAAAATTGGTAGAACAAATTTATAGGACCTTAGACTATAATCTTAGACCCTAACTTAGATGAAATCATATATCAATAGTCACTGAACGAGATAAAACAAGACCACACAAACCTCGATAATCAATTACATTAGATAGGTGATTGGCCACTTTATCGTTGTAGCTAAGCAAATCATGCTAAGTGGTCAACCATATCTAGCTTAGTCATTGATGCTCCTATAGATCAACCAGAGTTCTTTGTTTTTCCCTAGATTTTGTTCTAAACTTTTTGCTAGCCAACTTTCAACAATAAATTGAATTAAATGCATCTTAAACCTAATTTTGTCACCTAAAGATTTGATTAAAATAAAGAAAAAAAATATCAATTTAGTCTTCAACATTTGTTATATTTTTTATTTCAGTCCTAAACGTTTAATTAACGTTTACAAAAATTTGTAAATAAGTATGTTATTATTGTGCCATTAATTTTTACATTAAGAATGACATGTAGCACGATTTAATTGGTTGAAATAAATTATTTCATCGAATTAGATTGTGCCACGTGTCATTCCTTAATGGAAAAATTAATTTTATTGTTAAAATGCCTCATTGGAAAATGTTTATAAATATTAGGATTCAAATGCAAAAAATTAAACGTTTAGGACTGAAATAAAAATATAGAAAATATTAGGAACTAAATTTATATTTTTTCTTAAAATAATTTAAGCATTAATTTCCATAAATTGTTAAAATATTTTTCATTTATGAAATTATAAGATTCATGGGAAGACTATACTATAGGCTATAAATTATGGATAGAGCAAATGTAGGTGAGTTGTTACTTTATCTTATGTTAGTTGGTTATCTATTTTAATATTATTAAATGAATCTAAATTATATCTAGCCACTAATTTGAATGATTAAATGTTGTTTAAGCTTATATCAAGGTTGATAATCATTCTATATATAAGTAGATCATAGAATGGATATTCATCTCCTATTAAAGATCAAATATTTGAAATGAAGTGGCTAGTTGTTAAGTGTTAATGCAAGGAGTTGATATGGGTGAAGACATCTAGAGAGAAATTCTTAAGGGGTTATAATAGTGGCATGAGGCTTTATTATGGACAAGGGCAATGGATTAGACTATCAATGATTGAGATGAGCATTAAACCTAGTATAAGACAATTTTTATGCTTTTGGATTTAGATATAATTGAAAATTAGGGAAATCTACTAAAATAATATATATATATATATATATTATATATATATTAAATTTGCAAAATAGCATACTCGAAAAAATTATTTTAAAAATAGGTTGTGAAGATACAAATCTAGTTCTCACCTTCAACAATTTATATTGAAGGCATGGATCATGTTAGTGCCTTTAACAATTTGTTTTTTTTTTGTTTTTTTTTTATCATTGAACTTTTTAAATGAAAAATCATGTAAAAAAATTAAAAATTTTCAAATGAATTTTTTTTTTGTTTTTTAAAAATTAAAAGGTTATGTAAAGAATAAAAAAAATAATTTTCATAAATTTAAAAATTATAAAAATTGATTTAAAATTTATTAAAAAAATTTCACACCCCTTTGTGCTTTATGTTATAATATACAAAAAAAGAAAAAAAAATTGATGCTAATGTAATTTGCTTTTTTAACTTTGAAGGTTTATAACTTTATGCTTATGTGGAGTTACAGAGCTCATAATATATATATAAAAAAGACTAATTTGAATCAACTATAGTTAAGACCAAATTGTTATATTTTTATGGGCTACTAGATATTGAATTGATAAAAAAAAGAGAGAGACAAAGTTATGACATAGTATACTCATTTTTTTTCTTTTTTTTCCCCAATATATTATAAGATAAAGCATAAAGGGGTGTAAATTATTTTAATAAATTTTAAATTAGTTTTTATAATTTTAAATTTATGAAAATTATTTTCGTTGTTATTCTTTATGTAAAATTTTATTTTTTTTAAAACAAAAAAAATTAATTTTCTTCACATGCACCTTCAGTATAAACTTTGCAACCTATTTTTGGAATAATTTTTCTAGGTACGCTATTTTACGAATTTAAAAAAAAAATTTATATTAATGCAAAGCTCTTGAAAATTACTTATGGTTTAGGGTATTATACATATGCATATTAGGGTCAATGGATCCAAGTGTTTTAGTTATCAATGCCCAAACATTGAATTTTCTTCTACTTACTATCATTTAGGTCCATAAATAATTAATTGTTACTATAAATGTTGCTTGTTTTGATGTACATTGGTTAATAAAGTTGAGTTGCATGCAATTTACCATGAATAAAAGTGCAGTAGAGCAATCACTTGCCGATGTTGTAGTTCATCCCTACTTTTGAGAACCTAATTTAAAACATTTTAATGAATTAAAGACTTAGACTAGAAGGTTGGAGAATGTAGGGGTGTGACAGTTGACATGTTGTTTGATAATGTGCCATATTTGGCATATCGCTAGACAACATGCCAACATTAGCTAACTTTATTCAAATTATTTTGAATGTTAGAAGCTAGTGTTGATAGATTGTTTAGCAACATGCTAACATTATTTGAACATTGCCAACCAATATGGGCATGTCTGGATGATTAATATGTGGATGTTATACTCAAATGATAAATATGTAGATTGACACTAACACATGCCTAGCATATTCGAGTTTACCTGTCTAGACCCAAGCATGCCCAAGCTGGAGCAGCCTATATTTGGACTATGGGTGGGTACAGGCTAATGAGATCTTAGGCTGGGTGATCTCCTAGTTAATGGGGTTGGATCATGAATTTTCCTTAACTTTCAAGTTTTGGGCATTTTCCTCAAGGATAGAAGGGAGGTAGGTGCCTCATTTTGCAAATGATATGTTGCTCTCTAAGAAGCTTCTTAGTAGATATGACTTGTTATCACTTGTTCTTGTCATATCAACATTTTTGTTTCGGTGGACACATTTTGCTTCATCCAAGTTGAATGCCATACAATGAACAATATCATGATGAAGAATTAGATCTTCGCGGATACCATTGAATTAGAAATTGATTAAAGACATGTGGCGACCAAAGTATGCGAAACGAAGGAGTTGACCAGGTTAAGTTCATTTCGGTGTCTATGTACATCTTCTAAATCCTATCCTTTTATGAATAAAACCTAAAATTATGATAGAAAGGGTTTAGTGTTACTCATCACGTTTTGCATATTAATTTCTAAATAGAATTATGAGCAAGATCTTATACAGTTAAAAGGCAAAAAAGCTACGCATGCATGCAAATGAGAACATCGAGGATGGCGAAAATAGGGAAGAAAAAAGTGATCAAGCGTTGAATTAAGATGTGGGATGGAAAACTACTTTAATCATCGTGGATCGGATGAAGAATATTTGGTATTGTAAAAGATATATGTACAATATAGAAAGCAAGAGAGTGGGTTTCTATTTTCTCTTTTTGTTTTTGGTGATTTTTTTATATCTATTTTCCTTATAAAACTTAAAAAATCCAAAGATTAAATGTATAATAAACGGTTAAGATTGTTGTAACTTAATAATATAAATACTAGTTTTTAATGTGATAGACTGAGTTCAATTTCCTCTTCCCAATAATTATAATATCTATAGTAATTGGAAAGAAGAGAGCGTAGTAAGTAGTTTGTAAAAAAACTACTACTTATGTTGTCTTTTCCAAACATAATGGGTAGTTATACAACCTATATATATACAAGTGATATATATTTCTTAGTGAATCTTTTTTAATGATAAGTGGTCACAAATCCTCGTATATGTTAAAGTTTTATTAATCCATACTTATCACTAGATAATAATAATCTATGTAGTATATTATTTCCAATAGAACCTTTCTCATTTACAAGACTAATTAGAAAATATATACGTGGATAAATTTTATATTTACTCTATTTCTTCTCTCAATCTCCACGTTCTCCTCTTAGATTTTATTATATTCTACCTAAGCAACTATATTAGCCAAAAATAAATAAAACCAAAATGGTCGTTCAGTAATTTCATTTCAATTCATGTTCATCAAATTCTTTTATCATACCACAATACTTTACGCGTACTAATAATTTATTTCAGTAGATTACTAAAATCTTCTCTCCATGTAGCAAATCTAATACTAAAACTGAGAAAGAAGAAAATATTATAATTTATTTGACAATGCATGAATTTGACTCATATATATTATCCATAAGATATATTGTATTACTTTAACCCAATTTGCCAAACCAACGGGAGGTTAAAAGACCTTTTTTATCCACTTATCTCAAAAACATTTAACTGACATTTACTCGATATTCACTATCTTGACTTCATAAACCACTGTCATTCCTCCCATAACCTATGTGAGACATCACATAAAAATTTGAGTTGCCAAAATAATACCCACACAAATGCTCCACATGATGGTGAAGCTAATCTGCAGGTGGCTAACAGGTATAAAGAGATGGAGTGTCTGTTGTAGTGAGGCTTCAACAAATGTCGCTCTTGCCAAGCTTCTAGGATGATGAAGCCCTTAGGGAGAAGGGAAGTGAGAATGAACCGAAATAATAAGGACGAAGGACGAAAGACGAGAACATTGCATCTTCAAAGAGAAGGTTGTGAGATCTAAGGTGATGATGGGAGTAGAAGATAGTGGTTGTAAAGTGTTGCAAGATTGGGAGAGATAAGTGATAATAATACATAGAGCTAAGGTACTAATACCAAGTTAATATGAGATAAGAATTTTTTGGTCGAGTGGATATATAAAAAGTTCTATTAATTACTTATTTGCTTAACTATTGATAACTATTTATCTAGTACTTTAGTTTCACTCTTGAGAAGCAACAACTTAAAAAGAAACTTCACTTGAAATACCCATGGTTTCTTGAGTATACAACTATTATACCAGCATAAAATATAACTTTGTCTTAGATTCAAGTTCGTTTTGAGTGATTTGGCCGCCAATCAACCTAGTCTATTGATATTTTATGAATGAATTAAAAGTACGTCATGTCATAAAGAATTGCGAGTGTATTATATAATCGATTTTAAAATGATAGTGTTATATGTTTTCCCAATATAGTCTAGAAGATATCCCTACTATTTATCAGATTATGATTTTTTTTAATGGTGATCTTGTCTATAGCCCCTTTAATTGTATGCAATCACATATAAATAATTCTTTACAAGTATCTGATTATTTTCTTTTTTACTATTATATAACATCATGTGATTAGAGAAAATATAATTAATTTAGAAGTGGGAAAACTTTTTTCCTAACATCATGTGATTAGAGAAAAATGTGCACATTTTAGTGAAGCTATTAGTAACTTAGCCAACCATCATTAAAATGTGCACATTTTTCTATTTGTTATATATATATATAATTGATGCTTTAATTAGTAAAATTCAATTGTAGTTAGCCAATTGGACTGAACTAAAGAGATTTATAACTGTGAGAACAAAACTAAAGTTACAAGTCATTCGAACTTTCTAACTTGCCTAGCTTTGCCATATAGATTGATGTAAATAAATTTTATGCTGAGAGTAGTTTGATATCTTTCTCATTCTTGATAAACTTATTGTATATCTTTAACACTTCATATTTATTGGATATTAGTTTTTTTAGACAGGTTTATTTGATTCTAACCATTTAGAGTTGTGCTAAAGAGAAGATCAGTCGACTAGCAGCGATCTTAACTATTGGAGTTGTAGGAATGACCTATGCAATTGTTCTTAGAGTTTTCAATATCATCCATCCCAGTTCCATAGGATTACAAATAAGGATTTCAAGATTTTCCTTTGATATATCTCATATTATAGTGTCTAGTGAAACACCTCTACTAGCTTTGTGAGATTAACCATAGATTTTCAAGTTTTCTAAATCGATATAATTATAGTGTACTTCACCATTTTTGCGACAGTGAATTTCTTCTCATCTTTTATGTGATTTTCTCCCATGCATCAGGATTACCTACATAAATCCTTGAGTGAATCTTCTTTTCTTTTTTCTTCTTATTTATTTTGTGTTATTGCAATTCAAATCACTCGATGCTTTTGACATAACAAGCTAGTACTGGTTTTATATGTATAAAATTGAATTGCAATGAAGATGGCATCAATGAAGTTTGACATTGAAAAGTACGGTGATGACACCTATTTGCCTTCACTGTATAGTGGTTCATTACTCTACCTATCTAGGTTTTTCTTAAGCTAATTATAGATTTATAGTGAAAATATGTAACCTTTCAAAACAAACACTTCCTCACAAGTACAATAATCAATGAGGTAATTAAAATAAGAATCCTCAACAAGTTTAGTACAAATAAAATGAATACTTAATAGTTATCATTCTTCCTTTTCTTTTTCACATATTTGGAGTCTTGTGCAACTCTCTTTATATAGTTATCCTCTAATGCTTTAATATGGAAGAAGTCGTTGGATAATAATGCATATTCATATTAGCTTTCATAAGTAGTTCTTTTATCTATTGATCATTCCTTTTACTTCATGAGCTTCACTAGGTAACCTCCTAAAATTTGTAAACCTCATCATGAAATAAACTTGAATAGTTAAATTTAAAGTCTAAGATATTTCCTTCTTTACTATTTTGTTGCTTCCAACTAATTCCGACCATTCCTGACTTGGTTTTAAATTTGTTTCAACTTAATTTCATGTTTCAACTCAGCTTTTGGTTCCACTTGTTTATGATTGGATCTAATTGGAAGTTCTAGCTTTTTGTTCTATAGACTTTTAATAATGTCTTTTCCATTCTAACCATATACTTAACTAAATGTCTAAACCGGCTTTTGATTTGTCAATATGAACCATGAATCAAACCTTATATTTAAATAAACTTTTCACAAATTTATTTCTTCAAATATCTACAACTTTATTCCAAAAATAATATTCAATCCTTAGAAAAATTATCCAACTTTAGTAAAACAAATTTAAACATATTACTTAAACAAGTTTGAATAGTGAAGTTAGGCTTTCAATTAATCAAATGAACCGATTTAATCTTTCATATATTAAAATTTTAAATTACTTCTTATTTGTATACTCAATAAACTTGTTAGTAAACATTTAACATATGTTTTGTTATCATCAAAACCAAACTTAGGAGACTTAACACTTTTTATTCAATTTACTCAATAATTCTAGGGTTTTAACTTATAAATACTCTATGAACAGTGCAACTAAGATGGTTTTTGATAATTATGAATTGATTTCTTCCTCATATTTTGTGTTTATCACTTCATGCTAAGTTAGATTGGTTAATTAAAGGTGCACTAAGAAGATCATTGAACCAAAGGAAGGGTGATTGAGTGATCGATCTTGATAGTCAACTATTACTCTTGACCAATTGAATAGGAGTGTAAACAAGTTAAGTTAAGATGAAAGTTTTAAACTCAAACTTGAGCTTTAATCTCATTCAGACCTGTTTCTTTTAATTATGAAAAAATTGAAGCAAAAAACTACACTCTCACTCAATTTGCACATAAACTTAACTTGAGTTCAATTGAACTCATGGGCTTATGAAGCTGAATATCATGATGTTTAAGTTTGACCCAATACACTATTCCAATAGGTTGAACTTGAATTTGAGTCAACTATAGATGATTCATGCTTGAATAAATATTTTTTGGACTTGAGTAGCTTGTAAGTATATTGTGACTCATTTACAACTCTTTAGTTGATTAAAGATGTTGATAGTTGACCAAAGCTACACATGGTGGCTTCTATAATTATCTCGAGTTTACAAGTATTGTGGTTCTTGTTTCCTACCCTAACTCAAGCTTATAAATATGTGGTTTGGGGGTTTACTTTGATATATCTCATATTATGATGTCTAAAGAAATACTCTTATAAGTTTCCCTAGTTTAATGAGAATATGAGGGTTGTAAGAGCATTAGTGCAATTATCGCGTACTCTCATTCTTTTCATTATTAGTGAATTTCTATCCTCCTTTTCCCTTGGTTTTTCTTTTCAATGTTAGAGTTTTTCACATAAATTATTATCAATCTTTTTCTCTTTTTTCCCTTACTTACTCCATTTGAGCGATTCCATGCGCTTGTAACTTCTAGTATGACAATTTTTTCTATTACAATTAAATACTTAAAAGCATATTCACTATATCTATAACACTTATATGTTGATATAAATGATAATAATATTTTAGGTGATTTTTTTTTCTTTTCTTTTTTTCTTTTTTATATTTATGTAATTGATAGGAATACAAACCAACATTCTACCAGTCATATTAGCAATGTCAAAAGGGTGAGTGGGGTACTGTGGGCCAATCGAATTGACCAGGATTGGGGACCCTCTTCAATTCCTCAACTCTTGCCCTCTCGACAGTCATCACTTGCAACGTCCGTTTAAGATGGGGTAGTGGACGAACAGAGTCTCTTTCAATGTTGACTGAGTATTGGATGGTTGAAGCACAATTATTTGAAAGAAGAACCTCGGAAGTAGCATAAAACAAAACCCTAGTTGAATGAGAATTTAACAACATTGGACGGTAGTCATCAAAACACAGGTTTCATAGTACTTCCCATCTGCACTGATTGAGGGCATATTACAGTCCATTACGCATTACGCAATATCTTCGTCATCGTCCCCATTTTAATTAACCAATAAAGGAAATTAATCAGACCCAAACAAAAGAAAAAAACGAATTTGATTGGACTCAATTTATTCCATACATTACAACTATGTAACGTACATAGCAATTTGTTAAGGAATTTAAATTTGACATAATTTGTTAGTATATTGAAACACTATAATATTGTTTTGTAAAATCAATACATACTGTAAAACACTAGAATAGCATAATAACAAGATATCAATGAAAATGAATTACCTGTGTGTAAAACTAACAAAAGTTAATATTGTGGAGTATATTTTATTAGATAAACTCAAAATTATTGTAGTAAATGTTAGTATATAGCATGCACCGATAAAATTTTAGTCAAAATGTTTTGTACTTTCCAAATCAAATAACATAATCGTACCAAGAAAAATATATTAGTCAAGAATGTGAAATGTCAAAATAATAACTATTTGAACTTTAAGTGTTACATTTTTTTTTTCAATATTACACCTAAATTTTAAAATTATTAAACGTCACGCCTAATCAAACTTTTGCTTATTAAATTTATTACCTATAGTCTCATCTTTTACACATATATGGATCATCAACCAATGAGTAGGAATGCAACTGAGGCGGGTCGTAATAAGGTACCTACCTCGATTGACCTAATAAACACCCTATAAGGTTTAGGGTCAGGTTTTGAGATATAGAATAAAATTCAATAGGGTTTAAAGTTAAGTTATAGGATCGAGAAAAAAATCCGATGGGAAAACTTGATTAATTTTTTAAAATAATAAATTAGTATTATAATTTATAATAAGTATATTTTATTTTATTATTTTTAATTTTTATATTTAATTTCTTTCTTCTTTTTATTATAAATAGATTAATAATAAATTA
This sequence comes from Laguncularia racemosa, assembly GCA_037954665.1. Taxonomy (NCBI): domain Eukaryota; kingdom Viridiplantae; phylum Streptophyta; class Magnoliopsida; order Myrtales; family Combretaceae; genus Laguncularia; species Laguncularia racemosa. The sequence continues at coordinate 2,403,970 of JBBMOL010000068.1, forward strand.
AAAAAAAAACAGATGAAATCAATTGAAGTATGAAAAAAAAAAGAAAAAGAAGAATTAATCACCATTTGGGTTGCATCATTTGTTAATGGGGTTGGGTTGAAAAAAACCCTATTGGATGGGCAGGTTTTGAATATATAAATCATTTATTGGATTGATTTCGTGTTTTAATAAACCCATCCCAAACTTGACTCGTTTACATTCCTATCAATGAGTTTTCAGGATGAGTTGACTTTAAGGTGAGCAAAGCAAGTAAAGTATTAATTAGTAAAAATTTGATTAAATATAACAATTATCAACCTCAAGTTTTATGTTTAAAATTTGATAAAACTAGATTCATTATGACATTTATAAGTTTGAACTTCAACCAAAAAAACCTCCAAAATCAAGCAATAATTATGAGATTATCTTTAATGGAAAAAGGGTTTAGTCAACATCTTTCACAAATCTAAATAATAAATTATTCTTAAATAACAATGAAAGTAAAGTCTATTCATAATAAAAAAAAGTTTTCACACTCTGACAGTGCCGATACAGTATCATTATTCATTTGAACGATCGGCATCGCTTATGCCCACATCTTTGATCGTGAAAGGACAGCACAAATGGCTTGGTCAAGTCAACTTGTATCCTTGCAAAAACGCCCATATGGACATAATACGCCTATATTATGTGCTCGAACAAGTGTCGCTATGTTAAGTTTGGCTTGAGTTCTAGGTTCTATGCACCAAAGCTTTCACTAAATTAATGGTGGAAAGCACATGTCATGTATCCACTTGGTGGCTAGTTGTGGTCCATCTCATTCTTCAAAACTTCTACTCTGAGCAAAGGGATAGAAATGGTGTGTTATATATACAATTAGATAAATGTTTTATCGAAACAATTATTCTGCGTACAATTCTTAAATATTTTAAACGTTAAAAAGCGAATACAAGGTAAATCTAACTTGAATTGCATTCGATTATACCAGCCTAATGTCCTTTTACCCTGTAATTGTTTTACAACCTTAATTTGAGACTTTTCCTTGCGCATGTCCGATGAGTTCAAAAATGTCGTTGCCATGATGAGTGATGACCAAGAATCTCTTTACATCAAATAAAGTTTCGATTCACTCCGTCACCTTCACGTGGGTATTGCTCCTTTTGCCTGCAAGTTTGAATCGGAAAGCAACGGGAACTATGGATGGGCGTGCATACTTGCCGGTTGCGGTGGCCTCTTTATTTGTGTCATTGTTTCTAGCCGCCCACGCTTTTAAATGACAAAGTTATGTCAATTAATAAAGAGCATACCTCCTTCTTTTCTTTTTTCTTTTTTCTTTTTCCCCACTTAGACATCGTTTTTTTATCTCCATGAAGTAAAATTATCATTTCCAATCAAAGTGCCCATCAACAAATGTTCCCGAATAGGGCTGATAAAAAATCGATTAAATCAAATTGAATTGAATCATAAATTAAATTTAAACTATTTCAAATCATTTTTTTAGTATAAAAAAATTACAAATCTAATTGAATTACCTCAAATCAAATCAAATTGTCTCAAACCAAACTGAATAGTAAGAAGTATATATAATATATATATATATACACTAAAGGATGAATGGTATCAAATTGAACCATACCTATTCCTATTCCTAAACACCTATTAAAAGATTGAAAGAGGATGATATATTGGAAAACCATCTTGTTGGATTTGAAATATTTGGAAAATGTATTTTTTAACTCTATTTTACTATTTTGTCATTAAATATAATAATTAAAAAAATTTAAATGAAGAGTAAAATGGTTATATAGATTTAAAAGTTTTGTTTTAAAGACCTGATGATTTAAGCAACCAATCTTAAAGATAGGAAAGAGTTATATGGGAATGTATTTGCAATTTGCCAAAAAAAAAAAAAAAATTACCACACTTTTCAAGATTAATTATACATTGTATATTAAAGCAATTATATGGAAATATTCAATTTTTTTTTATTTAATCTCTTAACATATGTATAGGAAGTATTTATTTACGTTTTCCTTAATGGAAACCCTAACAAAATGTAAGGATAGAAAAACAATAGAAATATATAAATATATAACTCGATTTACCCCTTATCTCCTATTTTGATTTTTCACCCTAGTCGTTTATATTTAGAGAAATTGCCAATCTTATATCATATTTTGGAAGAAAAAAAAAAGGATGTGGAAAAGATATAAAAGCATATACGGTAAATTATTAGTGTTAAGCAATGTATAGATTAACAAGGTTTTGTATCATTTAAACTAGGGTAAAATTAATATTATGACTACTTGTATCCTTTGAGTAATTGGATATTAATTTTTGAGGCATTTAATTGCTTAATTTGAATACAAGCGGGACCATACATTCATGATACGTGTGTTTGAAAAAAATAAAATATAAACAATATGATAAGAGATAATCATGGTAAAGAATATATGTGTATTTAAAAAAATAACTAGCTTTTTAACAGTAAGTGTATTTACCTTAAAAATTAAATTATGAAAAATTGCCAATGATGAAATATAAATAAATAAAAAAGTAAGACTAAAAGTTTAAATTTTATATAATAGAGATAAGAAAATGTATTTATTATATATATATATATATAGATAGATAATAGTAATTAAATATTATTTGTGAGATCTCTTACTCTTAGTGGCTTAATTCAAAAGGCAATCATTAGTAGACTAGCATGATTGGCTGCATGTGACAACGAGCTCTTTGCCCTTTCTGTAGATTTCATGCAGTCCAATTTCTTATTCTTCTTAGTGGTAGCTATTGGTTAAAATATAATAATATAGAAGTAGAGATGACAGTGTGACTCTAGATCTAGGTATTCTATTTACATTTGCCAACTTCCTCGCTAAGCTATTAACTGTTAGAGCCACAATATTATGGGTGATGGTAATATACTGGTCATCCTCTACTTTGCAGGTTAGTTTCTAAGGTAGGTTTGAATTTTTAGGAGGATACTAAGGATAGTTTTCGCCACAACTATCCCATAATATGATGCATGTAGTACAAGCATCATTTTATGTGGTTGTCTTTGGGACATGTATCTATCTAGGAAGGGTTGTTAGAGTGCCAAATGATCTCCACAAAAATTCAGTGCAATATTTATTCTACTTGACAAGTAAGCTTTTGAAATGCATTCGGATTTTTTTTTTTTTTTGGTAAAAAGAAAATAGATAGAATTACAAGTTAAGTTAAGGGATCAAGTTCAAATAATAAATGATCAAATTTTTAAATGGTTAAAATAAAAAATTAATGTTATTCTAAGTAATTTAAACAAAGAATTTTATTATGGTGTTATTATTAATAGTAAAGAAATTCTTTATATAAACTATTTAGTATGTTTATGGGATAGTAATAGATTTTTTATTTGAATTACTTAATATGACGTTATTTCTTTATTTTAATTACTTAAAAGTTTAATCATCTATTTTAATAATTTAATATAATATTGATTCTTTATTTTAACTATTTAAAAACTTGATTTTTTATTTAAATTTAATTTAAATATTGATTTCCTTATTTGTATTTTTTCCCAAAAAATAAAAAATAAAAATCAAATTCTAGAATCCTCTCTATCATATCATAGGTTGATTGTGTTGACCACTAAATCTAGTAAGAGGAAGGACCTAAATAAACTTTTCATGTCTTTTCCTACATGCTAAGATGAGTTCAGCCATAGTAGTGGAATCTTAGCTAGCTATATGGTGCCTAGTGCTAGCACATGCCTTGTTTGGTCGCCCACAAACTGCTGCATAGGGGGATCCAAATGCATGCAAATACAACTTCGTCCATGCCTGTTGTAACTTGCTGTCTTAAACTTATCCAACACTACCTTGTTCGATCACTTGGCTTTTATCCCTCTCTCCGCCATGTGCATGCCCAAGGACCAAGATATCTCTTATCTTATCCCTCATGTTTGCTGCAAGGAGGAATATCTAGTAGTCCTAAAAACTGACATTTCACTCCCTTATAATGCATTTGTTTTAGGCAACATATGATTTCGGGAACGAAAGAAAGGAAGAACACCATGATCATATCATAACCGTTTAATATACTCTTCACAATGCGTGTAAGGGTGTTTATTTTATGAAAAATGTTTTCCAAATCAATTTTTGGATACTTATATTAATAAAAAATTTAGAAATATCAATTATTATCATAATATATTTCAATATTTGCGGTTAATAGTGGTTTTTAGTAGTAAGTGATAATAGGAATTAAAGATGGTAAACAATTACTAGTGGTGATGGCTACTAGATCATGGAAAACATCATCAAAAAATGGAGAAAACGATTTTTAAATTTGAAAAAACAAAGAAATCATTTTCTCTATTTTTTTTAGTATTTTTTTATGATCATTAACCACTATTATTAGTGATCGGTTGCCATTGTCTTTACCTTCATTATCGCATATGTATGACATCTTGAGATAATAAAATTAGTATTTTGAAGATTCTAAAACGTTTATTATAATAAAATATCGAAAACTCCAGGAAATGTTTTCTATATATAATACACCTTGAGTCGTAAATCTTTTGTAATATTGAATTAATAAATCTTAAATATTTTCACAAATTTATTGCACAATCAAACCGTGTTTCATACTTTGAGGTAAACATATGACCTAGTTCGACCCGCCTTGAATCGATCCGAACTTGTCGATTCCCTAGTTTAAAATATATGAATCGAAACTAGCTTTAATTTTTTTTTTATTTATTCTTTACCAATTTACCATATGAATTTGTTGAACTAGTGGGTTTATAGGTAAATCGACCATTTTAAATCGATTTATGGTTTGAGAATTGACTAATCGATTCAGATTGAATTATTGTTTTAACCTGGCCTTTACCAATATCTACTCCATGGTAAGGAATGAATACAAAGGGACTGAATTGCATGATTTGAAAAGGTTTAAAAGTCAATTGAATAATTATTACTCTACGATTTGACTGCAAAAACGGAGATAAAATTAAAATATTGTTTTATTTAAACCATAATACATACATTCGATAAGGGAAAAGATTATTTAAGCTTTTCAATTATAATAGAGGAAAAGATTACTCTTGATGAAATAATAATATGTTCACGTGATGGAGAATGGCTAATAAAAATTCTTAATTATTTTATGCATGTGAATGATAATATTTATATTTTATTAAACTCTAATCTTATCGATTGTTTTCAAAAATAAATATCTATTGAATAATCTTTAAAAGTATATGAATATCTATTTTTTGAGAACTTACTTAATAGATGATGATTTCTCAAAGTTAATGTAGAAAATATATACTTATTTATTAATTTTTTTAAAAGTAATTTCGACTTGCCTCTTACTGAACCGTTTGCCATTAAATCAAGCTTTAGGCACGTTTTGATAATTTTATTTCTCATTTTCTACTTCTTTGAGCCAACAAGGGCGAAATAAAAGGTCTGATCTTCCTTCTGCCATGTGGCATTTGAGGAAACACATACAACATAGTAATATCTCCACAGTAGTTGTACCTTATAAACTGGTCAAATCCGCCCTAATTTTCCGCATCTTTCACCTGATTTTATTGGCATTTGATAGCTCAAAATTTCAATTACAATTACACATCTTTCACCTGATTTTATTGACATTTGAGAGCTGTCTACTGCAGCCCCACAGTGTTTTCATCAGCTGGTCACGTTTGATGCAGGGAAAATGAACTATTGATAGGTGGAACTTTGATATAAAGACTTGGGTTACATGATTTCTTGCAAAATGTTACCGGATGTTTAAGATATTTATTAAGAAATTAAATAAAAATAGTTTCAATTTTTTATATACTTGTAATTACATATTTTATGTAATTAAGATTAGAAAACATAAAAAGCTTTTTTTTATTTAAACACATAACGGGTACCCTTGATATTTATTGCTGTTTTCATAGATAAATATTTAATATTTTTAATTTTGTAGCGTGTTCCACCAATTATGCACACACTAAGTCTGATAAAACAAATTTCTATAACAAAATATTAATTTATTATCTAGTTATATATATATATATATAATTGAAGGAACATGATGGAGACTAGAAATTAAGAAAAAGTAAATATCTATCCCTTCTGTCCCGTGATAAAGAAATAGGAAAAAGTTGCAAGAGAAATTAGGCTGGATAAAAACCCTATTTTTCCATGCCACCACCAATAAAGCTACATCCATATAGTGAGGAAAATTATTATAGTCCTAAAGGTCACATATGACAATACATGAACTGACACTTCACCAGAAATGTTGGTTGTGGTGGAGTGATAGAGATATGCATTTATAGGCTTACTTTCGTTTTCATATAAAAGGTGAAGTTGATACTGTAAATTCACAAATACAATCCTGTGAATGTAAATGTAATAGCAATGGCAGTCCTTTTGATATCGGCTAATCTATAGGTGGGTTCATAATAATGATGTTGAATAATATTCAGGAATCTGGTAATCTACTTAATGTTCATGGAATACTTGATTAATGGTTTAAAAAACTTTTGAATTCTTTGCAAAGTTCATGATAAACATGATAAAAAAGTAAACGCGTGAAAAGTAAAAAAAAAATCTTTATGTAGTTTCTTGATAAGTATCCGAGAAATGTTATCCTTTAGATAACAACCTTCATGAACTTACATTGTACTAGATACAAAAAAAAAGCATTAAAAACTTAAATATATATATATATATATATATAAAGGATAAATTACATTTTCTCCATCAATGTTTTGGATATTTTTATGGTGACATATATGCATTCTATTTTCCATCATTGCTAGGTGTATCTTCATGTTTGGATAGGAGTTGGATTTGGAACATATAGGTAAGGATATAGACAAAAAGTAAAGTCTAAAGCTTGAGGTAGCCAATAAATAGCTAAATCAGTTGACTAATGAGACGGGATGGTTGATCATGCCCTGTGATAGTTGATTGATGTGAGTCCATGGTAAGTTGAAAGGCACTTTTATTACTTGTCCTATTGCCTATTTTGCATTTTCTTGTTACCAGGCAAATTTTGCTCTTATGTACTAAGGTTTGAGCCATATAAACTCTATGAATATGCTAGTAATTGTATTAGGAAGAATAAGAAAGAGCCATGTATATGCTATGGACTTGATTGTGTAGATCTGTTGTCAAATGTCATGTATCTATCCTCTAATTCATGAGTTGGTGGGATATTTGAGCTACTAAAAATTCAATTGAATGTAGAAATTATTAGAAGCATTTTAGAATTATCAAGATACTCAATTTTAAAGCATTTGGGCAAAAGTACAAATGAATGCAAAGTCAAAGCCTGAAGCAGTAAACTAATAATCGAATTAATTGACTGGTTGGGTTGGTCGGTTGCCTATGCCCAATGATATTTGACCCATGAAGGCCATAATCCACCAAAAGCTACTTTGTTACCTTGTGTGGTTTCCTATTTCTCTTTTCTTTATTGCTTGTGAATTTAATCTATCATTGCATAATAGAATTTGGCTACTGTAAATTTATGAATTATGTAAATTTTAAAGATTCAATTTTTAAGGGTTCATTAAGAAATTATGAGTAATAGTGTATCTATATCATTGTATCAATAAATATGTTTAATTTTTTCCGTGATTTTTCATTTTAGAATTTAGGTTTTCATCGTTAAACTTTATGTAAAATATATATTTTCTTGTAATAGTATGGTGATGGTATCTTGGCTTCTTTAATTCTTAGATGCCCATCATCATTCCTTATGTGCCCCCAATCATCGATCCCATTGTATAATTGCAGTTTGTCAGGCGAATAGATAGACCACTCCATGATTTACAAGTTCACCAAATTCGCTGGTAAAGAATTTATATAATCTTTTTGGACCCATCAAATATTTGTTGGTATTTCTTGGATTGGATAGATGAGCTAACGATAATGTTAAAAACTTGAATAGACTTTTGAGCAAGTGGTACAAAGTTGAAGAGAAGTAGGGCTCATTTCATGATATATTATTGTCTAGAAGGCGAATGATGATTCCAACCTCATTTACTAGTGGGACAATGCAACCACATAAATATATACATATATCCATAAATAGTGTACTATCTGTAATCATGGAATAGATTGAAACTAATAGCTTGATTATTAGACAATTTGGTGTTTAAAATTTTATTATTTAAAATTTTAATATTTGTATTTTAAAATAATATATGATGTACTATTTCTAGTAAACGCTAAATTAAAAAAAAACAAAGGTATTAAATTATCCAAATTTGAAAATAAAAACATTTCCTGCACTTATTTCCTGTTATTATTACTTTTAAGTAGTAACACTTACTACTAATTATTATCGAGTGTAAAAAACCAATGCAATCATTGCATTGTGGTATACCATAAATATGTTATCTTATGGACATTTTTTCCATTTTAAAATTTTGAGTTAGATTCAAAAGTAAGCCAAGGGAAATTACAAAAATTTTCAAAACTCTACGGTATTCATAGTACAAATAGCATATATGCGAAGAAATGTTGAAAGAAAAAGTTGGATGTGTGGATTAGAATTGGGCTAGTTGGTAAAGGTAGTCGACCACTAGCCTCGTAGATGGATCAATGGCTATCGTTGGTGCATTGGCTCGTTGCAATTTCATGTTGTATCTTTCTAAGTGTATAAGAAAATTCATTATTTTAAGTGTTAGCCTTTGGAGCATTTGCAACTCTATGTATATAGAGCACTATAAATTCTAGAATACTTGATTTTGAGAGTTGCTCCAAATAGTTGTGAAAATCGTGTACTATGTTGTTATAATAGTAGATCTATTTACAATTTTCTTAATGTTGTCAAATTTGAGTTGACCCTTGTGGTTTGACCCCAGTTTAACTTCTAATCAAACTTGATTCTTTCCTTTAATCCTTGACCCTCACACATATCTGGATCAACCACCCGGATCAAGTCGAACAACACTGATTTTCCTTTAAGTTTTTTCCTATGTTATTTTTAGGTTTTTTGTGCTAAAATTTGTATGTTAAATGTTCTCTTTCCAAACTTTGTTTAAATTTTGTTCTTGTATCATTTGTCATTTGTAACGATAAAGTTAGATCAGGTCTTTAATAGACAATGTCAAGGCTGCATGTATTTCAACACCTATTGCAAAAATATGATTGCTAAGTGTGAATCTTAAAGTGTATGCTCCTAATGCACATAATGATCTAATAAAAACATCACACTTAATTTTAAAACATAAGTTCTTTCTCATAATAATAATCTAACAAAGATTTAAAAATCATCCATTATAAAATAAACAAATGAAAATAAAAATTATTATCTTAACATTAGGCTTTAGACTGGTCAAATTCTATAACCTATTAGACTTTACATAGTTAAATAAGTTATGTGATGAATATTGTATGTCATAGGATAGATTATAAATTCCAAATTATGAAACTATTCCCCATAGTGTAAGGTACTACTTATAACCTCATTTTCTCCGATGGACTTATCTAGAACCTATTCCATATATATTGCATATTTTATCTTATATAATACCCTACCATTTTTTAATGTGTGTAAACTACTATGTGTGGTTGTCAAAATTACGACTCTATCGAGAATCGGAAAGTATAAAATTGGTAGAATTATATAAAATCATGCAGAATCGGCAGAATTGGTGACTTATAAAATTGTATACCTAAACTTATAATTTTCTCTAAAATTTGTATCTACATGATTTTACACCCATTTTAACTATGAAAAACCTTATAAATATGTAAACTTGTAAAATCATACAATTAATTCATGATTTTGATAACTATATGTATTCGACCCATAATTTTATAGAAAATTTCAATCAAATTGGTGTTACTTACCTTTCATGTTAAACCAATATGCAGTCAAACCATTAATTTTACATCGCTTGACACTTAATTTGCTTATATTTAAATTATTTATAATTTATATTTAAAAGTAGTATTAGTTTTTAACTTGAATATCATGGTTCTAGAAATAAATTGTTATAATACTTAAATGAAAAAATAAAAAGAAAATGGAAAAAAATTCATTAGTTTCATAAAGTATCTTGAAATAAGTATATTCTATAAAATACAGGTTTTGGGACAATTCTAAGGGGCTATGCAGTGGATTTTGGTTTTTTTTTTATTATTTTTTTCTTTCTAAATTTATATTTATAAGTTGTGGTGTAAAGTAGGATTTCCTATCGCAACCACCTTAAACTAGCTCACACCTAAGTGAGAACAAGACTTATGATGGATAAAAGTGGTGAATAAGAAGCCTCTATGTTATTTTATTGGAGTTTAAAAGTGAGAAAATGAGAAAGAATAGTAAAACTCGAATAATATTATTCTTATTATGTGGGTTTACTATATGAATCATACTTTCCTATTCCACTCCATCATATAAAATATGAAATTGGAACAAAATGGACACAAACTCAACATAAATTCTGCATGAATTGATCCACACAAACTCAACACTGATTGTTCTTCATGTAATGGACCATCATGCACTGTACAAATACAATTAAACCCAACATGAGCTCGAATTTTCAATGTCGCAACGAAAATTATCACCCCTATCAATAAGATTACTTGCTTTCACTTTCTTCAATTGCATGACAATAATTTGATGGCTTTGAAATTTCCATAGTAACTATTTGTTCATTTTCCTTTTTATTTTCCCCTCTTAACATGGTTTTGATTTTAAGCAAGCAATGGTAAGTAAGCAAGTATTATTGGATAAGCTATTAGAACTTGATGAGTGTATGAACATGGTTGTGTGATACCTAAATATATATATATATATAATGGCAATAGCATTGAAAATAATATGTTGTTAAGACGAAGGGAAAAATAGTTTTTTTCCTTGGGAACTATAAATTCTCCTTGTTGCAACACTACAGTCTCTTGTCCCCCCTTTTCACAAGCTCTGTACCTATAGGAAGCTTTCTCACTCACGAATCTCTTTCGTCAACATGCACAGTTCCCATAGTAAAGTACACAAAATCACTTCTTTCTCAATCACTTTTTCACATAGATTAGTAGTAAGTCCTTTTGGGGATTTTTGGTATAGAATATATGAAAAATTTGTAAAGGTTTTGGATGGAATCACAACTTTTGGACAATTGAAGCAAGTAAGCCATAGAATACTCATATAGATTTTTGTTGGTTTTGACACTTTAATTTTTGTAAAATTTGACATAAAAGAGTTAGTTTTGGGAATTAAGATGGAAGAGGAGTGGATTTAGAAAGTAGGAAGAAGAAGAGAATTGCATCAAGAGGTACAAGGCCAAGTGCATGGTCGTGTACTCAAGCGTGTACCTTGTTCTTTTTGCACAAAGAAATACACGACCATGTATACAGTCGTGCTTCTTCCCATGTTCTTCTACACAACTGTACTTCCTTAAAACTTTCATGTTATGCTTCTCTTTTTGTTTCTTAGTATCTGTTCTTCTATCTTAAACTACTTTAATCCAAAATAATGCAACATGGGTGGGCAAATAACCAAATCACTTATAGTAGCAAAACCAAATAATCGTAGGCAATGTCTTAGGTTAGTACTGAGATTAGTATACTTTTGTTATATAACCGGTTATGATAGTATTAATAGTTACAGACAAATCAAAAAGGTTTCTCTAAGTATGTGACTACCTTGCTTGTGGTTTGTATTTGATAGCATAGTATTAAAATACACATAAATGATATTCGGTTAAGAATTGGTTGTTGCTTGTGCTTGATTTAGCCTAGGAGCTGATTGTGGTAAATCCTTAAGAGGCACAACTATGATCTTCGTGTGACGTTATCTCTAGTGGAGTCACGTATTAAAATGATCTTGGTAAGTTTAAGATGACTTGCGAGTGTTGGAGTCGGAAGTAGCAGTTCCCAACATCATAGTATCGAGACTGAAAGTGGTAATATCTTGAATATATAAGATTATATATATTAATAAAACTTTTAATGACTACAGTGTGCAAAGTTATGATAACTTCTATGTTGTTTGACGGATTTAAGTTAAAGATAATAAAATTGTTGGATGTTTTGTGTTTGCATTTGAATGTATGTGAATCTTGTTTGTGTGTGCCATGTGCATGTGCTTGTGGATAGCATGTATTAAGTATTAGCTCACCTCGTTTGGATTTTTTTTTTTCAAGTACATCATATTTTGGGAGTGGGTTCAACTCTAGAGCATCGAGACATGTAATAAAGTAGGTTATTATATTATACTTTTGATTAAGTTAAATTTGATTTTAGATTATCTAGAAAATTTTAAAATTATGTGTATTAAAAATAAAGAGGAGATATGTATCTATGATATTTGAGAATTTATTTCATACTATGCAGATATATAAACATTATGGTTTTAGACAGGTTAAGAGCCTTAGTGTGTCCTTATTTAGTAATGACATGTAACGAACTATGACATCCCAAGTTCCAAGGCGTTATAGGTTATTTATAAATGATGATTTAAATTGTGGAAGCCTCAAAACTCATATCGTACTATGATTGTCTTATTGGAAAACATCAAAATCACTATCAAAATTTTGATATATTTTTTTTGTAATTTTTACTTAAAATTTGAAATTATTAAACATTTTATACCCGATTCAACTTTTACTTATCAAATTTACTACCTTATATCTAATTGTTTATATTTATATTTTTTATTCAATGAGCATTTGCTACATAAACTTTCTCAAGATGATGAAAATGGTAAATTTGATTAATTATTATATTTAGCAATTTCAAACTTCAGAGGTAAAGTTTAATAAGTAAAAATTTCATTAGATAGAATATTTAGCAACTCAAATTTGAGGTATAAAATTTCAACAAAAAAAAAAAAAAACCGAAATTTGAGTAGTATATTTTACATTACTTCATCGGTTATCGATAAATGTTGCAATGACAATGTAAATAGAAAATATGGGAATAATATATTTGTGAATCTATGAGAACAGTGGGCAGTGGGCTATTATTGAAACTTTTTAACTTTATGATGAATATGTAATATATTCTATCTGAGCATCTATTGAAACTCAATTTCGTGAATTTTAGGAATTAAAATAAAATCTCAGTATGAGAATTGTTATTAAATGATAGCCAATTCGAATCCATCACCACAATCAGCTTATCTACTGTGTGCTCTATTCCTCACGAATATTAGGAAGTAAATGGGGTACGATGCGTCTAGAAATAGGAGCATCTTTCATTCACTTTTTTTATACGTATGAAGAATTTTTTAGACAATATAGAGAAAAATAAAACTGTATGTAAACCCAATTCGTATATATATGTATTAAAATCAATAAAAGATGTATTTATTTCTACATATCATCTATCATGACTATTTTGAAGTCCGATTATACCGTATACATTATTATTGAACCATAAGATCTTGTCAATATGTTTTTTTTTGGCTAATAAAAAATTTTGGATGACTTCGACTCTAATTACCTCTCAAGAAGTAAAGTGTCGTCATGTATTTTGTGAGTATTCGAATCTGACACACCATACTCTTTTAGGATAAGGTACGATAATCTACCAATAAATCCTATTATTGAAAATAAAAATTAAATTTTACTCTTTTAACAAACCAAGATCCGCCCTTATCAATTAAGTCAACAGCTGTCGACTTATTAACATAGTTGAGAATCATATTCTTGGTAGATTTGTAACTATCAAAGAACAGTTGTAACATCATCGTGTATTTAACATGGAATTCGACTAGTAATAAGAGCAAACTGCCCAAAAATGTAAGAAGACATGGCTAATTCTAGCTTGCAAGGAAACCCTACTTGAAGCATCGACATAACATAAAAAGGGGAATTCAGAATTTGTCATAATGGAGGTACTGTATATGCAGAAGATGATGCTGTAAAGTCAGTGTTATTCTTGTGAACAAAAAGAAGCTTGTCCCTTCAAAAGTAATGGAAACTAGCGGATGTAAATACAATACATTGAAATAAGGACCAAGTGCCCTACCATTATCATAACAAACCCTTTGGCCTTTGGGGATAGGGCATTCCTTTTTTATGTACCTGAAAGACATACCTTGCACGCAACAATGAAATATCTATTTCAAACTCAAGTTAAGAACCATATGCTTCCTTTTCCTTTTCTAAAATTCGTCTTTGATTCTTTTAGGGCAAGCCACGCTGTGCTTGCTTATCTCGAATGCTTTCTTTTTGCTACAGTTGAACTTTTAACCAAGCTTCTTTCTTTTCGCATTCCTTTATTTCATAATCTTCTAATGTTATACATTTGATTTATATGGAATAAAATAATATTAAAATAGATTAATCATACAGTAAATTGAAAATGCATTCCCTCTTTTTTTATTATGCCTTTAGTTGTCTATCTTAAGGGTAGCAATTCATGTCAATAGGCTGTATTTGTGTTCATTTTATATCATGTACATGTTAACTAGTGCCAAAAGAACATGAAGGTGGATGAAGATTATAAATAACTGGTTTATAACATAATCTTATTTATTTGTGTTATAATTGTATTTTTGAAGTCGTGTCACTTTTATATTTTCTCTCTATAGTTGTATTGTGTTCATATTATTATATCACGTCTGAAATTACCAATGTTATTCCTATCTTTGAAATCTTAGAACCCCAAATGTTTAAGAAAAATGTTTTTAGACCCTAAAATTAAAGATAAAATTGTCATATAGAAATATAAAAAAAAATCAAAATTTTAGATTTAAATACTTAATTCAAAATATAGAAATTAAGCACATATAAAATAAATAGAAAATGTGTATTTATAATTCATGCATAACCATTTATGTTGAATAGTTCAATGTATGGTAGGAATAATGGAGGAAGCTATTCTAGGAATTGGTTGAGTTGAAATGAAATATATTTAAGGAATAAAACGTGAAGTTCTATACTCATGTCTCGTTCATTGTATAGGCAAATTTGAGGGATTATTTTCATGATTTGACAAATATGATAAAAAATGTCCATGAATTATGGAGGTGTCATGATGCAAAATTAACTCAATTGGGATACACTATTTAGGTAGGCCATATCATATGATAGACTAAAAATTAGGCATGATAATCAATTTGTTTATAGAAATAGATACATATTTCATTTGACTTTCTTACATCTATATATGAAGATCGAACCCAGGTATCATTTTTCCATGTACTACCTGTTAGGGTCGGTCGCACAAGTAAGTTAAAAAAGAAAACAAAATAATGACACAAGATTTTATCCTGATTCACCTATTAATTAAAGCTACGTTTAGTAGAGAATTCCACTAAAATTAACACCTTACTCTTTTGTTTTTTTTTGTCACTCAATTACAAGTGATAAAAAAAAAGAGAATATATAAAATAACTATTCATAGGCTAAAGCCCAAATTTTTAATAAATAAATATGGGTTTCATTACTAAAAGTCCCCTGGCATCCAGGGAGTGTTGCCCCCTTGAAACCCTTACTTGGGCGACTTCCCCGGACCTTGTCTACTCAACGTGGAGTGAGACCCATGTGCTTTCCTGTCGTAGAGAAGTATGAGCCACACCCCAATACTACCTACTCCTAATATTCACACAATTTTATTTTTAAGTACATCCCATTTGCGTATATCTATATTCTATTCTATGTAACCATGGTCACACTTGCTTCACCTGGATACTACGTATGCATGACCAGCTAGTCATGTGCACTTCAGTGATTTTTCTAATTTTTGTATAGCAAGATTAGACAGCACAACCAGGAAGTCACCTTCACGTAAAAGGCAAACAGAAAATACTACAGCAACTTCATATGAATTTCCATGCTTTTACAATTGGTTGTCTTATGTTTTATCAAAATGCAAATGCACGATCTATATATCTCTCTCTTTAAGCAATCGTTAAACCTAAATTAAAAATAGCATGTAAGAAACATGTATCCTCAAACATAACTTTACATTACACGTTCTTTACTTAAAAACTTTAAAACAAACAAAACTACATATTTAAATAACTTCTTGAATTAGGGTTTTGAAGTACAGAGAATATCTAAGTAAGATATGCATGATTCAAGGCATTTTTAATGCAAGACACATGGGAGTTACTTACCAATTTTAAACAATAATTGAATATAGCCAAACAAAGACCAATATGGTTTATGCATTTATAAAAGGATAAAATACATATCTATAAACTATAAAGGTATGAAAACAACTTACTCTACAAAATGATTAAACAAATTGATGTATCTAAAAATAGTAATTACGTTGGACATGAGGGTTAATTAAATGGAAAAGTACCTAATCACTTATCAAATCTTCCATCTCTTCTGCCCAACCAACATGATGGAAAACACCTCACAAGAGAAATGATAACACATAGTGGACATCCAATGGCCAAAGAAAAATTAGCAGACATCCATGCCCATGGCTCCTGGATTTCTGGGGGGAAAAGTAGATCTAACCATCTGAAAAGGAAAAGTTATGATTGACTAATGCCTCCTTTCTTCTTTATTTTACTTCTCAAACTAGAATTATTGTAGTAGCTTGTTTTTCTGAGGGTTCCTTGCCTAATGAAAACTCCTGCTAAAGTTGAATCATATGCATTATTCACTTACTTCTACCAAACACTAGGAATAATTTCCTGAATGGTTTTTGTTTACTACTCAATACATATATCTGAAATATATTCATAACTAGTTAGGTGTATAAGGTTGCATTATGAATAAAAGATGTCCATGGAGAGATCTGGGGGAATTCCTTTATTACTATCATTATTACTATACAGAAGAAGAGATCAAAACCTATGTTAACCTATAAAACTTGCAAAGATGAGAAATGGACTATCCTTATTGCCTTACTATTGCACCACCCACACTACATTGCTTTACCCTTCGACTAACTCCTTTTTGCTCTGAAGAGTATTAAATTTAATAAAAATAGACCCTAAAATTGATTTTAAAAAAATTATAACTTTCTATATATGGAGAAGGAAATTAAAAAAAATGTAATGATAGATATTATTGAAAAAAAAAATAGAGTCTGATTTCGAAACACCTCTTACCATATAGGTATTCATCATGCATTATTAAAGTGATGGAAAATAAAAAGATAAAAAAAAAAAACACAATGAAACCTTTATACAATTTTTTGGCTATGAAAGTGAAAATGAAAAGTAAAAGAAAAAAAAGGAATGGATGGTAGAATTTACATATATTACAACTATATATATATAAGGAAAAGCATTTCCTCACTGAGAAAATGATGTACATATTTTAAAATGGAAAGTTATTTTTCAAATTAGTCTTCGCAAGTCTTCTAGCTCTAGATTCTAGGATAATGATTTCCATTTGATTTTAGTTAAAAATAAAAAAAAAATAAAAAAGAAATCAAAAGACTGTCTATAAAATTAACTAAAGAAGTTTCAAACATGAAAAACAAGAAATCATCTATATTTTGTACTTTTCTTTAACGTAAAACATTTGGCATTAGGTGCTCATTGTAATATGCTGTTGGACATCAGAAAAACCTTTTGAGCAATTATAAGAGCAACCTAACACATGAAACCATGACATATTTAGAAAAATATTTTAAAGAAAAATCTTTTTCATTAAGAAGTCATTTTTCTTAATACAAACGGAGTCTTAGGATTGAATGTCTTGAACTTTAATAATGCAGAATACATGCATTTTTGTAGTAAACAATAGATAATTAATTAAGTAGGCCTGCTATTTGAAAAACAATGGGAGCCTCGGAATATATTTTAGAGGCCCAATAAGTAAAGGCCACATCAAGATTCTCCATATTTTGAAATTGACTTTTCAATATTATTGACAAGGAGATCAACTCCTGACCGTATCCTTAATTTATGGGCAAATTACAATAAGGCCTGTTTTGTTGATTTTTTTTTTTATTTTTTTTTTCCAGTTTGATATCTATTTAAATATATGTATTTATCATGAATAAGACACCAAAATGATAAAAATAAAAATATATATATACGCCTATTATAAAATTAAATTCATAACATATTCTTATAAATTTAGACTTATTTATCTATTGATTTTTTATTTTTATAAAAATACTAATTAATATATTTTTTAATAAATAAAAAATATTTTTTAAACCTTTTCTCTTAAAAGTACATGAATTTTTATTTCCTAATTCCTAATTTCTAATCATTATTTTTATCATAATTATGAAGATAAGATATAGATAAGATAGTTTTTCAAATAATTTTCCAAAACCATTTTCATCATAAGATTGTTTAGATTATCTTTTTATTTTTTTTATTTGTATCATATTTGCATATGATTTATATCTATTTGAAATTTAGCATTTGGAGAACCATTTTATCTGTATCTTATCTTCATAATTATGATGAAAATAACTATTGAAAAATGAGGATTAAAAAGTAAAAATTTACGTATATTTTAAAGGTTTAAAAAATATATTTTATGCATTGAAAAATAGGATATTAATTAGTATTTTTGTAAAAAAAAAATAATAGGTAACTAAATTTAAATTTCTAAGGATATATGTAGACACTCCTTTTTTGCCCCATTAGTTTTTGTTTTTTTTTTTAAAAAAAAAAAGCTTAGCCCAGCTGAGTGAGCTCCTGACCACACATGCTGCAGGTCTTAGGTTCGAAACACGGGGATGTAAAATTGCGTCCCAAATTGTTTTCGCCTAGGCTTGTGCAACACACGCGCGCAGTGCCGCTTTCCGAATTCACAAATCACCAGAATAAGCAAGGAAATAAATTTTTTTTGTCTCCTATTTTGGACCCGATTTCTTTCATTTTTTGGCTAAATAAAATCAAACAAAAAATGGAAATCAATAGAGGGTATGGAGCAGAATTGGAAAGACATCAAATTTGAATAAATTGATAAAGGGAAGTGCACCAAAAATATACTCAAAGTTTGGCCCGGAAAAGGAAATACACATATGGGTCCAATCTTTTTTGAACAAAATCTTATGTGTAATATTCTATTTAATGGCACGTTTAAGGCAAGTGAAGCTCCTTAAACACGAATATATCTTTCAATACTTCAATTATCGCAAAATCGTATTCAATTTTGGCAAAAAATATTCAAAAGCCTTAAATAGCCATTAAGCTAATTTCGGTAAATATAAGTTTCCTCGTTCAAAATTGATGCCATAAAGCTATAAATAGGACAATGGGGAAACGTTTAGGGGAGGGCTTTTCAAAAAGAAAAACAAAAAATTCGGTCGAAATTGCTCAACTTGCAACCTGCAAGTTCCCATTCTCTCTCTTCGATTTCTCTCAAACAAGAGACAATCGAAACAAATCAAGACTACCAAACACTTTCCTATCACTTGAGGAGCGAAACCTAGTAGTCAATTAGGTGTAATCTTCTAGGATTCACTTCAATTGAACTGAAGAACAAGATACACGGTTCACATCGTTTGAGCTTCAGTTTGCTTCGAATTGGGAAGGTTAGGAAGTTCAGATCGAGAAATTAGCTGAGGGGGTTTGTTTTCCACGTCGCTAGGAATTGTTTCGATTGTTCAATTTGCACCGTTGTTGGCCGGAGCCGCCCAAACCACCGTTGACAGAACCACCCGCATGGTAAGCCTCCAAATCTTTGTCTAATTATTTTTTTTTTTTGAAATAATACATTAAATAATAATATTTTTTTCTTTAGAAATAATTAAATAATTAAATATTATTTGTTGCATTTGATTATCAAAAATAAAAATAATAAAAATAATAACAATGTACATATTCATGTTTGTGTTTTATTACTCATCTAGAAAAATAATTTTTTTGAAAAATAAAATTTTTTAAATGGTTTTTTAATAAAATTTAGGATTATTTTTTTTAAGGGACAAAAAATATAAGGTTTTAGAATTCTTTTTTTTTTAAATAAATGGTTAATAACGTAAAGTGAAATTTTATCTTATATAAAATAAACCAACAAATTAAATTTTTATAAAAAAGTGAACTACGACTTGTTTGATCTTGAATAGCGGGTATGTACGTAGGCACTTGCGCGGCGACTTCAAATGATAATTTTTTTTTAGTTAAACATTTTTTTAAATAAAGTTTAATTTTGGAAAGTTAAAGTGGTAATCGTAAGGTTTTAATAAAATAGCATCCAATTCCAAATCTCTAGTTTTATTCAAAATATTCTATGCGGACTAGTAGCTAAATTAAGACTAATCTGCTCAATTAACTAGTTTTCTCGATCTCGATCAGGTAGCGACTCCTTTTTCTCCAAGTTAGATAAAAAAAAAAATTTTCCCTAATTTTAGTTGAGGATTTACATTAAATGGGCATAAGGTTTAGTTTAAATCAAATTAGGAAAAATGAATAAAAAATTAGGCTCAATAAGATGACGACTCCATTAGGAACCCAAGTGGGCTAGCCACTAAAACCTTCCAAAAATAAATTTTATTTATTTATTTATTAGAATTATTCATTGAATTTTTATTATTATTATTCTTTATTATATTTTGTACTAACTTTTTTTTTATGTAGGATTAGGATTTATTTATTTCCAATGTGTGTTAAATACAGCCAAACCTAGACCATCTTAGGACCTTAGAAGGGGAGCCATTATGTACGTTTCAAGCGCAATGGAATGACCATCGTTCGAGGCCGAATAGGCTACCCTACTCAAACTTTGATGTAACCCATGTTCCGTTTCTTTAAAAACGTGAGAGGATACAGAGTTTGGGAACTTTTAGAACTTATCTTGTGCATGCATGAAGTTATAAATTGGTAAGTAAACGCTAAAGTGATGTAAAACAAAGCTGCAAATACAAGTTTTGAAGTATTTTTCCCTGTAAAATTAATATTGTAATTAGAGATGTAATTTATTTTTTTTTAGAAAAATGCAAAGTAGGAACTTTTGTAACAAAAGATTATTGGTTGTAATTTTCCAGATGGCTAGCATTGAAAAACCGTTAGACCCAAAGGTCATACTAAATTTCTAGTTCACCCTCTACCTAGACCCAAAGGTTATACTAAATTTCTGGTTCACCCTCTACCATCCTAAAGAACAGGCTTACATTAAGAAGAAGATTGGGCCAATTCTATCTCTCATGAAGATTGAGGCCAACATTTCCCTAATTCAGGCCATGGTACATTTCTGAAAATCAAAATTCGTAGCATTTTTCCTTAGTCCACATGAAATCACGCCAACAATAGAGGAATATACTCAACTTCTCCAAGCCCCTCCATTGGCAAATGGAGTATATGTACCAAATCTAGAATCAAAGCCAGCTAGCATTTTCAACAATGTATTGGGAATCTGTAAATCGGTAATTAACGAAACACTAGGAAAATGTAATGGACATTACATCCATCTAACAAACTTGCAAACATGGTTTGGAGCCCAATATGATGCTAAAGATCGGAAAGATGTCCTATGTGGAGACCTAAAAAATTTCAAACAAAACAGAGTTCATGCTTATATATTATCAACATTTGGAACCCTCCTATTTCTTACTAGGGTTTTTTACATTCATTATAGGGTAGCTGAGCTAATGACCTAGTCTCTAAAAGGGAAATCCCATATTTCTGCTCTCTTAGTTGAACAAATTCACAACTTAAACTTTGTAAAGAGAAAAAGGCATGACATCTTTAGAAGCAACATCAACCTTCTCCTAATTTGGTTTGTAAGCCACACCAAATGCTTTAAGCTGAACATGATTAGACGGTTATTAGCCTATCAAATCGATCTCATCGAATCTTGTGGAGAAAGAATGAAATTACCTAATGACATCCCTAGCTACTCTTGGGTTGAGATACTTGAAAAATTTACTATAGATGACATCCTATGGATTACTAGATGGAGCAATTGCAACAAAATCATCCTAAAGTACAAAGATTTTCAAGCAGCTCCATTAATCGGGATTAATTAGTATACAGGCTACCATCTACATTCAGTGGTACATCAATTTGGCACTATTCAAGATATAGTCCATAAGTCATCATTGCAATCAATTACATTTGAATATCAAAACCCTAGCATGATAATTGCTGATAAGGTAGCTAAGTTGTTGGGAATAAAGGCTTTGTGGGAATCCCAAATTGAAAGCCTTAACATTGATTTAGGCAAATTTGAAGGCGAAGTTGGAAAACATCGGGCCACAAAGGACTTCATCATCAATTAACTGTACAAAACCAGCAAGAGAATCTACTGAGCTCCCTATATCACACATCCTGCACCAAGTAATCCTTGCCCAGAGATGAAAACCTATATAGAATCGGTGCAAGCTTGAATGGAGGTTCACTTTGATTGCATGGAAGTTGAGGTAGATACTTGGAAGAACAAATTCAAAAAGTCACAAAAAAAAAAAAAAAGCTTTGGAAGCCCAACTAAGCATGGCTCATCAGAAGATCAAAGAGTTAGAAGCCCCAACCAGTCAAGTGAAGGGACACAAAATGAAGCCATTGCAGGAACCAGAAGCCAAAAAAATTGGAAAGATTAGACATTAGGTTGTTTTTTTTCTTTTACAATGTAATCAAAACTTTGAGATTTGCAGCAATAATAAAATTTCAATAAAGCTTTAACTATTACTTGCCAATTTCCATACTTGCATCTACTTGAATCATGCATGCATAATAATAAATCTTTTTGTACTAACAAAAACCTATAAGTGTTGATCTGAATAAGTTTCAAGATAGTGCTTAAACAACAGAACCCCATAAGAAGTTCGTGTAACACTCGTTCCAGAGTTAAGATGTCAAGCAACAACAACACCAGTGACAATGCTACTGATCAAAGAATGATTTCGTTAGAATAAACGGTGCAGAATCTTAATGATCAAGTCAAATTTCTGGTAGAAAGTCTTACTCTCTTGCAATCCACTCGACCGAATCAGGAAAGCAATTCAAGGGGTTAGAAAGGAAAAAATGTTGAAATTCCACCTCCCGAAAATGAAGAAATCAACTCTATGAAAAATCCTACATTTGATGTGGAACCTAAATCAAAGGTTCAAATCTCGTATCATCTTGAAAATCTGCAAAGGCAAATGGAGGAAAGGCAGAAAGAGATGGAGAGAAAACTTTACCAACAATTTACTGACAAAATAAGAACTTTGGAAGGGCTAGATGGATATGAGCCAATAAGCATATTCGACTTGAGAGTTTTTTATAATGTTGCCTATCTTGAAAAATTTAAAGTACTAGAATTTGAGAAATATGATGGTACCGGATGTTTAAAGATGCATACCAAATTATATGTCTGAAAAATGAGCAAATATATGCAATACGATCAATTAATGGTACAAAATTTTCAGGTTAGTTTTATTGGACCTACCCTAAGTTAGTATACGTAATTAGACCTCAACCAAATCAACACTTGGGAAAGGTTAGCTTGGGCATTCTACAAACAATACAAATTCAACATTGAGGTTGCTCCTTCAATGTAGGATTTAAGAAGTATCCATAAGAAACATAATGAGTCCTTCAAAGAATATGCTTAGTGTTGGTGAGCTCAAGCTACAAGGGTCAATACCCCAATCTCTAAGAAGGAATTGACATCCATCTTTATCAATACATTAGAGAAACCCTATTTCACTCACCTGATTGGGCAAACCTCTTCAAGTTTCGCAAAAGTAGTAGTAGTAGGATGCATGATTGAAAATGCTATCACTTCTGGAAAATTGCCCGAAACATCTAGAGCAACCTCATCCAAACCTTTGAATCATATCAAAGGAAAAGAAACCACCATTGGCATGGTTAATTCCAACAGAAATAATTAGCCAACCTCTCACCTTTCTTTCTAAACAACCGACCTCAAATGAACAAACCTCTTAGATAATTTACCCATATCCCAATTCCATTAAGCCAAGTTTTCATTAGCCTCAAAGCTGATAATCTAATCCGCTTTGAAATCCCTAATGAAAGATACAGACCTAGAAACTATGACCCCAACCTCAAATGTGAATACCATATGAGGTAGGTAGGACATTCAACAGACGGATGCTGGAGATTTAAAAATAAAATCCAGATCTAATTGATGTAGAAGTAATGCAATTAGACTTCATTGAGTCACCTACTCCTAATGTCAACAATAACTCACTTCCCAATCATGGCCCTACTATCAAAATGATCACCTTAAAAACACTTGAACCATAAATTGATTTAGATAAGTTGCCAATAGAATAGATAACGTGGAACTTGCAACAAGCTGGCTTTCCACTATCAGTCAATCCAAGCAACAGAATACGAGCCAAGTCAGTCATTTCTCAGTTGTTATTGGAAGGTAAAATTCAATTAGCAAACATTTGGGAAATGCTAGTTCCTAAGCCTGACAAATTAACAACTAAAAAAGAATTAAAAAGAAGATCGCATGCAGGTGATCTTACGGTTGGTTTATTAGGACAACCTTTAGGGAAGTTTAATTATTTTATTGACTATTTTATCCAACTGCCAATTTATGAAGAGCTTACTCCAAGTGGTTGGGGTTCAAATGTTGAAAAGAAAGACAGCTCCCAAAATGAAAAGAAAAATGATCAAACAGTTAACATGATAGGACTTGACTTTAAACCAGTGCTCCTAAAATGTTACAAAGAGCTAGAGCAAGAGCAAAAAATCTCAAAAGTTAAGAAGTATACTTTCCATATTCCCTTAGCACCTAAAACTTACGAGGCTGCCCCCATTTAATTATGAGGTGATGAATAAAGGAAAATCTCCAAGTTCTATCATTAGAGGGATCACTAGGTCAGGAAGGGTCTATAATCCTGAAGAAAAGACCACAAAAGGGCTGAAACTAATGATGAAGTCATAAAACCAGAAGTAGAAGAAGAAAGGATAACAACCTTTTCAAAGATGATTAAGTCCAGTGAATACAAAATCATGGACCAATTATCAAAAACTCCAACTCAAATATCCTTTGTGGGTCTTCTACTCTCTTTCGAGCTTCACAAAGAAGCCTTGTTTAAGACTTTGAAGGAGGTCAAATTGCCACAGGGAATGTCTACTGAAAAATTGGGATATATTGTCAATTTTATTTTTGCCATTGATTAGATATCCTTTTCAACAGAAGAACTAGGAGAAGAAGGTAATCAATAAACTAAACTACTTTTCATAGTGGTAAAGTGCAATAACATGATTGTTTCTAGAATCCTCATTGATAATGGGTCATTCCTCAATGTATACCCTTTAGCTACTCTTAAATTACTAGGTATTGATGCAGCTAACATCGAACCAAGTTCTACCACAGTGAGGGCTTTCGATGGATCTAAAAGAAGAATTATAGGGAAATTTGACTTAATGGTTGAAATTGGCCCACAATTATTTGGAATTCCTTTCTAAGTCTTAGACATTCCAAGGTCTTTCAACTTGCTCTTTAAGAGACCTTAGATTCATGTAGCTCAACCCATTCCCTCTAGTTTCCACCAAAAGGTTAAATTCATTTTTAATGGTCAAATCATCATTATATTAGGCGAACAAGATTATGCCATTTACAGAGAAACGGTCATACCTTACATAGGAGAAGAAGACCTAGATCACCTTGGACTCTAGATCTTTGATGGGGTTTACATAATTGTTAATTCCAAAAGACAGGGAAGTAAAAATGTGCAATTCAAAGAGGGTCAAATAGGGACATTTGGTCTTGGATATGTCCCTACTCAGGAAGAACAATTTCAAATGAGATTCAAGCAGGGAAGAAGGGGTGATAAACTGTACAATAGCTCAATGAGTTTTCCACCAATCCAAACATCATTCGCCCACCCCGGCCACTACAAAGACACCGATACTAGCAAAAGAAGACAAGTCCAACAAGCTCACCAAGAGGCAATAGCAAGAATCAACGGGCATATCTCGTGACTCCCAATTACTTCAAAATTGGTTCTCTTTCCCTTTAAATAGCAATAAAACTGCTTTAGAGTAAGAATGAATCATGGTTCAATATTCATTGAGTTTTCATTTCAATAAATGTAACCCACATAAATGAAAGCAATAAAATTTTGAATTCATTTCTTCTACTCGTTCATTTTTTTTCTCTTACACTTATCTAGATCTAATGATGAAAATTGGGGATATATCTCACACATAGAGAATAAAAATGATATCACCTCTAACTCTACTTGTTTAGATGAGGTCAATGACCACAAAGTGATTCAAGAAAACTAGCAACAACATGAGCAATGTAGGATTTCATTTGATGAGTTGATTGAAATAATTAACCTAGGAAATGAAGATAACCCTAAGAACCTTAAGATTGGAGGCAATCTTAATAATGAACAGAAAGACGATTAACCTAGCTATTATTCGAATACCTTGATATATTTGCATGGTCTTATGAAGATATGTTGGGACTTGACCCATCAATCGTATTTCATAAGCTACCTACACAAGAAGATATCAAACCTAAGAAACAAAAATTAAGACAATTTCAACATGATATTTTATTGAAAATTAAGGAAGAAGTCAAGAAATTATTAGAGGTTGGGTTTATTGAAGTATCGGATTATCTCAAATGGGTAGCTAACATAGTCCCTATAATAAAGAAAAATGGGAAAGTCCGTATATGCATGGATTTCCAATATTTAAATCAAGCCACACCAAAAGATAATTTCCCTTTACCCCCACGTAGATGTCCTGGTAGATAATACTGCTGGAAATAGTCTTTTTTCATTCATGGATGACTTTTTAGGGTATAACTAAATCAAGATGTCAGACAAAGATAAAATCAAGACAACCTTCATCATAACCTAAGGCACCTTTTGTTATAAAGTTTTGCTCTTTGGTCTCAAGAATGTTGGGGCAACATACCAAAGAGCAATGGTTACGTTATTTCATGACATGATACACTAGGAAATTGAGGTGTACGTTGATGATTTAATTACTAAATCTAAGAAAGGAGAAGACTACGTAGATAATCTAAAAAAGTTGTTTAAACGGCTAAGAAAATACCAATTGAAACTTAACCCAGAAAAATGTACTTTCGAAGTTACCTCTAGGAAGCTATTAGGTTGTATGGTTAGTCAAAAGGGCATCGACGTAGATCTAGATAAGGTCAAAGCAATATTAGAAATGCTACCTCCGTGCACACTTAAAGAAGTCAAGGGACTACTTGGATGCCTGAACTATATTGCTTGATTCATTTCTTAACTCATAGATAAATGTCGCCCTTTATTCAAACTACTTAAGAAGAATGCCGCCACCAAGTGGAATGAAGAATATGAAATGGCTTTCATAGAAATCAATCAGTATCTCATGAATTCTCCAATACTAATGGCCCTTAAAATTAGGAAACCATTATTCTTATACCTGACAATACTACCTGAATCTATAGGGTGCATGCTCAGTCAAAAGGATGAAGAAGGAAGAGAACAAGTCATTTACTACTTGAGTAAGAAATTCACTGAGGGAGAACAAAAATATTTGCAAATAGATAGAACATGTTGTGCATTAGTTTAGGTCATGCATCGACTCAGACAATACATGCTCTACTATTTAATTGAATTGTTAACAAGACATGGCCCCTTGAAGTATTTAGTAAAGAAACTAACCTTAATTGGTAAGATTTCTAAATGGCAAATGTTGTTGTCTAAATTAAACATCAGCTATATAAACTAGAGTTCAGTCAAAGGTCAGGTTATAGGTGATCAATTGGCTAGACATCCACTTGAACGAAGTTCCCAAGAACCGCAAACACAATTTCCAGATGAAGAAGTATTGATAACTGAAGGTGATCCTAACACTAAAGAAGAAAAACTTCTCAAATGGAAATTGTATTTTGAAGGAGCTGCCAATGTATATGGTTGTAGAATAGGGGCAGTGCTGGTTTCACCTAAAGGCAACCAATTCTCCATAGCGACAAGACTCGCATTTCTATATACTAACAACATTGCTAATTATGAAGCATGCATTCTCGGTCTTAAAATGGCCTTGAATATGGGAATTCATGAATTGGAAGTGTATGGGGACTCCTCACTCATCATTTGTCAAACCTGAGGAGAATATAAGACCAAAGATCCAAAATTGATACCCTATCACCAACATTTGTCAAGGTTAATGGAGAATTTTGAAAAGATCATGTTCACCTACATACCAAGGATGCAAAATTAATTTGCCAATGCTCAAGCCACATTAGCATCTTTGATCCAAATATCAAGAGAGGTAGAAATCTATCCTCTCAAGATTGAGATTGAAGATAAACCGGCTTTTTGTTTAGCCATCGAAAAAACACATGATGATAAGCCTTGGTATCATGATATTAAGATCTTCCTTCAAGAAGGAAAATATCCTGAAAAGGCCGATTGAAAAGATCGAAAAGTGCTTAGAAGGTTAGCAAGTCATTTTCTGCTTAATGGGTCCACAATATATAAAAGATCTTTTGACAACACATTATTGAGATGTGTAGATGAGAAGGAAGCAAACACTCTCATAAAAGAGGTACATGAGGGAATATGTGGTCCGCATATGAATGGTCATATGTTGGTTAGGAAAATCATGAGATTGGGTTATTACTGGTTGACTATAGAAATTGACTGTATCAAACATGTGAGGCATTGTCATCCGTGTCAAATTTATGCCAACAAAATAAATGCTCCACCTCAGGAACTTCATACACTTTCTTTACCATGGCCATTCTTAATGTGTGGTTTAGACATAATTGGACCAATCAACCTGAAAGCTTCCAATGGTCATCGATTCATACTGGTGGCTATTGATTATTTCACTAAATAGATTGAAGCTTCCTCATATATCAATGTCACTAAAGGAGTAGTTGTCAAATTCATCAAGAGGGACATTATTGCTCAGTATGGATCTCCTGAGTCGATTATTACAGATAATAGCACAAACCTAAATAACAAGCTCATAACAGAATTATGCTAACATTTTGGAATTGATCATAGGAATTTTACTCCATATCAACCACAAATGAATGGAGCTATAGAAGCAGCCAATAAAAACATCAAATGGATTATTGAGAAAATGGTTGTTACTGATAAAGACTGGCATGAGATGTTAACGTTCGCACTTATGACATATCGAACCTCCATTAGAACATCAACAAGAGCTACACCTTATTCTTTGGTATATGGCATTAAGGCAGTATTACCAATTGAAGTTGAGATTCCATCACTTAGAGTGTTGTCAAAAACTCAATTAGATGAAGATGATTGGGTGAAGAAATGGGTTGATCAATTGAACCTAGTTGATGAAAAGAGGTTAGCGGCACTATGCCATGGTCAACGCTACCAACAAACAATGGTTAAGGCTTTTAATAAAAGAGTGCGAGTTCTAAAGAAAATTTCCCCAAATGTACAAGATCCTAGAGGGAAGTTTACACCCAATTAGGGCCATATTTTGTGAAGAAAGTGTTGTCAGGAGGAGCATTGATTTTATCACGAATGGATGGCCCGAATTTGAAAGGCCCAATAAATTCTGATGCAGTTAAAATGTACTATCCTTAATGAACCAATAGAATCTTACTAAAGTTTAATGAAAACACCGGCAATTATTGGTCTCTTGATGGTCTAATTTTTATTATCTATGTGTAACGCTGATGTCCTTAATGGATGTTTGTGTTGGACTGATTATCCATCCCATCATTGATAAGCTTCTTTTTCTTGTATTTCTATACACATTCAAACATGAGAAGTTGTGAGGAATAAAATAATAATAAACGTTGAAAACTCTTCAAATACTATGTCATGATTTCTTTTTTTTTTTTTCGAAAAGAAGTTTTTTGCTATTTCAGGTGAAAGTAGAGATAGAATTTGAGCAAAACAAATTGGAATGGTAAAACTTTGGAATGAAAATGAATCTCATACAAGCAAAATTTATCCAATAGGAAAGAGCTAATGAATGAGTTTTTTTAAACTTCGACAAAAAGGTTCATTGTTTGGGTGCTATCTGTGAAACCAAGTAAGATCTTCCATTACACATGAGTAACAGAATAGTTAGCTCACAAGGGTACTGCTAAAAAAAATTCATCATTCCTTAGGATTGCCAGTCTATAATAGGCACTTTCCTATGCAAGTTAGTTAGCTCGCGGGGGCACTTTTCTAAAGTTCACCATTTCTTAAGATTATTAGTCTGTAATAGACACTTTCCTATACAAGTTGGTTAGCTCATAGGGACACTTTTCTAAAATTCACCCTTTCTTAAGATTGCTAGTCTATAATAGACGCTTTCCTATACAAGTTAGTTAGCTCACAGGGACACTTTTCTAAAATTCACCATTTCTTAAGATTGCTAATTTGTAATAGATGCTTTCTTATATAAGTTGGTTAGCTCATAAGGGTACTTTTCTAAAATTCACCATTTCTTTAAATTGCCAGTCTATAATAGACGCTTTCCCATAAAAATTAATCAGTCTATAAGTGTACTATTAAAAAAAATCATTACTACGAGTTGCTATTCTATAATGTTCATTCCCAATATCGGTTAGTTAGCCCATGACGGGATACTTTCCTAGATATCCTCCTTTTACAGTAGCTAGTCTGGTGAGATGCATCACACTATCAAAGGCACTTTCCTAGACATTCTCTCTTACGGTTACAAGTCTAAAGAGGTACTTTTTACTATCGGTTAGTTAGCTCACAAAGAACTTCCCCAAACATTTCACCTTTTAGGGTTACTAGAAACATTTCCCGCTCTTAGATAAATCAGTTAACTATAACATTATTTCTTTTAAGCAAAAAGGATGTCTCCTTGTATCTTTGTGATTAAGTTTTCCTCAAATTTTACCACAAAGAAGGGCAGTTGTAGATACTCACTTTTTGCCCCATTAGTTTTTGTTTTTAATAATAAAAAAAGGAGCTAAAGTTGATTTACATTTTGTGTGCATAGCATTATAAGAAAAAAGCTTGGCTCAACTGGCCGAGCTCCTGACCACACATGCTGTAGGTCTTGGGTTCAAAATGCAGGGGATGCAAAATTGCATCCCAAATTGTTTTCGCCCAAGTGCGTGCAGCACATGCGCGCGTATGCGCACTTCTGATGAACAGTGCCCCTTTTTGAA
Source organism: Laguncularia racemosa (assembly GCA_037954665.1). Classification (NCBI taxonomy): domain Eukaryota; kingdom Viridiplantae; phylum Streptophyta; class Magnoliopsida; order Myrtales; family Combretaceae; genus Laguncularia; species Laguncularia racemosa. The sequence goes on from JBBMOL010000068.1 coordinate 2,434,880, forward strand.
TTCACAAATCACTAGAATAAGCAAGGAAATAACTTTTTTTTTCCTCCTATTTTGGACCCGATTTTGGTCATTTTTTGGCCAAATAAAATCAAACAAAAAAATGGAAATCAATAGAGGGCATAGAGTAAAATCGAAAAGACATCAAATTTGAATAAATTGATAAAGAGAAGTGCATAAAAAATATACTCAAAGTTCGACTAAAATAAGGAAATACACATATGGGTTCGATTTTTATTTTTTTTTTTACAAAATCTTGTGTGTAATATTCTATTTAATAGCATATTTAGGGCAAATGAAGCTCTTGAAATACGAATATATCTTTCAATACTTCAATTATTACAAATTTGTGTTCAATTTTGGCAAAAAATATTTAAAAACCTTAAATAGCCATTAAGCTAATTTCGATAAATATAAGTTTTTTCGTTCAAAATTGATGCCATAAAGCTATAAATAGAACCATAGGGAAACATTTAGGGGAAGGCTTTTTAGAAAGAAAAACATAAAATTCGGTCGAAATTGCTCAACTTGCAACCCGCAAGTTCCCATTCTCTCTCTTCGATTTCTCTCAAACAAGAGAAAATCGAAACAAATCAAAACTACCAAACACTTTCCCATCACTTGAGGAGTGAAACCCAGTAGTCAATTAGGTGTAATCTTCTCAAATTTGCTTCGATTGAACTAAAGAATAAGATGCACGGTTCACATCGTTTGAGCTTCGATTTGCTTCGAATTGCGAAGGTTAGGAAGTTTGGATCAAGAAATTGGTTGAGAGGTTTTATTTTCTACATCGCCAAGAATTGTTTCGACCATTTAATTTGCACTGTCGTTGGCCAGAGCCGCTCGAACCGCCGCCAACCAAACCACTGTCGGCCAAACCGCCTACAAGGTAAGCCTCTAAATCTTTCTCTAATTATTATTATTATTTTTAAATAATAAATTAAATAATAATATTTTTTTCTTTAGAAATAATCAAATATTATTTGTTGCATTTGATTATCAAAAATAATAAAATAATAAAAAATTATTTAAATAATAATAATAACAACAATGTACATATTCATGTTTGTGTTTTATTATTCATATAGAAAAATATTTTTTTTTGAAAAATAAAAATTTTTAAATGGTTTTTTTAATAAAATTTAGGATTTCTTTTTTAAAAAAGGGACAAAAAATATAGGGTTTTAGAATTCTTTTTAAAAAATAATAATAAATGGTTAATAACATAAAGTGAAATTTTATCTTATATAAAATAAACCAACAAATTAAATTTTTATGAAAAAATGAATTACAATTTATCTGATCCTGAATAGTAGGTACGTAGGCACCTACAAGGCGACTTCAAATGATAATTTTTTTTTAGTTAAAATTTTTTTTAAATTAAGTTTAATTTTGGAAAGTTAAAGTGATAACCGTAAGGTTTTAATAGGATAGCCTCTGATTCCAAATCTTTGGTTTTATTCAAAATATTTTATATGGATTAGTAGTTAAATTAAGACTAATCTACTCAACTAGTCTTAATTTAATAGTTTTCTCGATCTCGATTGGGTGGTGACTCTTTTTTCTTCAAGTTAGATAAAAAATAATTTTTTTTTCTAATTTTAGTCAAAGATTTATATTAAATGAGCATAAGATTGGTTTATTTTATATAAAAAGTATAAATCAAATTAGGAAAAATAAATAAAAAATTAGGCTCGACAATATATTAAGTATTCAATTTTACAATAGAGGTATATATGCATTTTTATTTTTATCTTTTTAATATCTTATTCTTGGCAAATATACATTTTAAGCAAATGTCAAATGGACGCCGAATACACAAAAATAAATAAACCAAACACTTCTAAAAAAACACGGCTTGGTCTTGCCAAAATTTCTAAGAAGTTGTGTATATTAACTTCTACATCATTGTCTCGAACAAGATTAAGAGTTAAAGAGTTGAAGGATCGAACCTAGATTAAACTAGGTGGAGCAGAAGTTGTTAAATTTTTTAAATATTATGTATATTTTAGTTTTATGTGTGTAAAATATTAAAATCAACTTAATCATATAAAAAGTAAATTAAAACTTGATCATTTGTACCAAGTTAAATGCAAATAAAAAACACAATTCAATATTGCATGTTTAAATAAATGCATGAACTGAGAATTAAATACAAATGTAAAATATGAATGAATGAAAAGTTAATCAGAAAGCAACACACTTAGAAAGTTAAAAAAAATAATTACTACTATTTTTTTTTAACTCAAAGCCGACTAATGTAATCAAAGTCAAAAGAAGGATAAAATATTTAGATGACACTTCCTTGTAAGGTTAGATTTTGAAAGTCAGAGACTCCAAAAGGTTAGATGTTGAAAGTCAGAGACTCCAAAAAAGGATTAGAAGAAGGTTGCGGAAGGGATTTTAGATGGAGTTTTTCACAATTTATTTCTTTTTTTAATTAAATTTATTTTAAAATAAAAATATATATTATATTTATATCTTCAAGTGTAATTTTATTATAAAACTTAATATAATGTAGTAGTTAGATGATTGTTTTATATATTTAAGGTCATGGGTTCGACCCTAATTAGAGTCACTTTTACTTTTTCAAACTGCATAAAATAATAGTTAACTAAATAAATCCTCAATAAATACTATTTATTTATTGATAACTTTATAATAAGTAATAATTATATCCAATACTATAAGTGTTTTGATTATATTTCATAAAATATTAATGAATAATAACATTTTATATTACTTGAAGTATTAACTTTTTTTTTTCTCACTATTAATATTATGAAAATGAATTAGCATTATTAAATAATGAATTATCTAATTCTTTATATTGAAAAAACATACATGCATATATATTTTTATGACATTGCTAACAAAATAATATTATAAAGTCAATATAAAAAAAATATAAAATACTATATTATTTATATTATGTTATCATTTTTATTCTACTTATAATTTTTTATTTAAATACTTATGATTTATTTTTATTAACAATAAAACTTATACGAGTTTTATGCTTCGATTTTATTTTTTATAAATCGAAAGTAACACTTTGACTAATATATATGTCCAATAAAATGTTAAAAAGTTTATTCTTTTAATATTTTACAAAGTATATTAAATATTTATAATCGATATATAAAAGGAGTTTAAATTTACTTTTCTATTTAATATTAGATTACATTGATAGTATATTTATTTCTATATTTATAAGATATATTATAATTATAATGATAAATGAATATTTTTCTATGAGGGATTCTAATATTAATTTTAATACTATAGATCTGATTTCTCCAATAATGTGATTATGTACGATTACTGATCAATTCATGTGGAGTATTAGTATTATTAAGGCCTTTCTCTCAAAATTCTGAATCCAATTACTCAATGGCCCTTAAAAAGGAAAGAATAATGAAACAAAAACCCGTCATTTAAGAGTAAAAATTTTAACATCAAAAGTAGAATAATATTCTAATTATAATCTTGGAGCATGCACAGTTAGACACATACGATGAATAATTTGGTACTAATGATGCAATTATCTTTTGTTTAATTTTTCTACTATTTTCATGCATCTCAAAATAAAAGTAAAAAAATTATACTGGGTAAATTTAAATGTAGGTAATCATTTTTGAAAATGTAAAATATTAGATTGATTGACAATAATAAAAAAAAATTATATAGATGATTTAGCACAAAATCCTATGTGCAACCCAAGTCATCACTACAAAACCATGATTATCAAAAGCTTAAGTCGATAGCATAAAATAAAATAAAAAATTAAACCAGTTTCTTTATATTTTTGTTAATTCAGCCGTGCATTAAAAAGAGCAAATAATATAAAATAATAATAATAATTAAAAAAAAAAAAAAACAAAGTCTCATGAGTACGAAGCTACCCTCTTCACGGCCCAAATTCAAACGGAAGTCCTCCACAGTGGATACCAACTATCAAGCCTTTTTGCTTATATAAGAGTGTAAATGTACTTGAATTCAATTTAATATTTATTTAGTTTGTCTTGATAATAATTCAATTTGATTAGGTTTGCAAGTTAATTAATTCGAAACATCATTAAGATACCAATGTTATTTTAATTAAAATAATAATATTTTTAATAAAATTTAATTAAAACATAATTAATAGATTTAAACTTAAATTTATTAAGAATCACTTCAAGTAAAATTTGAACTCAAACAATAGCACTCTCATGCCATCTTTTACATTCAAACAATTGCACTTATAATATGGGTTTCGATTTATGAGTAGCCCTGGAGCACTTGGGCAAAGTAATTAATAATAATAATAATAATAATAACTTATTATGCTTCCAATATTGACAACATACATTAAAATGAAAAGTTCAAAGGGCCCAATAGTACTTCGGCCCAATATAGCTGATCCAACATGGAAACCCAACAAGGGAAATAAGCCCAAATTGGATTTAACGTGGCCCCCTATTCCTATTGCTATTGAGTTATCAATATTTGCAATGCTGAGTAAAGGATGGTGAGACATTGAAGAAAGCACATCTATATATGTAATTTAGGTGCTTTTTTCTTTTTTATTTTTTCTCACAAAATGTGTTTGCTTCATGAGGGAAAAAAAAAAAAGTGTTTGATTCGATTATTGCCCAAATTCGCAATTTTTGCATCAATTTACAAAATCAATTGTGATTCAAGCCACTTCGAAGATGTTTGATTTAGTAGCTAATGCTGCTCGAACTAAGTTTACATTCTTCTTTTCTTCCTAGAATATCTATCTTATCATTATTTGCATATAAATTGATTTGATTTGCTAATTTCCTGTATCATTAAGCTAATTACATTAGAAGCCATCTATGCTTATATTAAATATCAATTAAGTTTTGTATGTTTCTTTTTCTTCACCAGTAAACCTGAATTTCATTCAACTAGAAAAATGTTATACTAACCGAATCAATTCATACAAAAGGACTAGTTATAGACGAAAAGTTAGGGTTCTGAAAATTCCATCAAATGGATCGGTATATATCTTCAAAATTTAATATATTTCACCTATAGAATAATATGATTTCTCATAAAGGAATAAGGTCATCTAACTAGCAAGTACAATAAATCCTATAGATTGGATAACATAATTCCATGTAAGGAATTCAACAAAATGAAAAAAAAAAAATAACAAACACATAAATTAAAGGTATGTATTTTTAAAATTACTAATAAACCAATATCTCAATTACCATAAGATATCTATTTAAAGTGATTAAGTGATTCACTAAAGTCTTTATATCTGTATGAAAGTATAATTAAATTCTCTATATTTGATTAACATGTATGTGTGCATCCCACACACATGCACACTTACACATAGACATGCACGCGAACACACACACCCAACACTTGCACACATGTTGTCATGCAAGTCTTGCTTTGCACTTAAGCTCAAAGTAGTGATGTAGAGATAGCAATCAATGGAATGACTAGAAGAGAATGATAAGGGGGGGAAATGATAGCTTTAGTATCTTAAATACACAAGTAGCAAATAAGGAAGCATAAGGAATCTTAGGTGTTGACCTTATAACTTATGCAATTGAGATTAAGATCTATAATTATATAAGTTGCTTATTTGGTCTTTAAGAGTAAAGACTATGTGGTAATATGTTGTTTTTCTAATCTCTCGAATTGTTCTTGAATGAGGAGGAGTAGCTGAATATTAATAAGCTCTTGAGTTTGATGACATTTGTCTAATCTTTTCGATAATCAATGGATGAAATAGAGCTTGCTCATTTTATAGTTATCTTAAACAAGCTTGCTGACAAGAAAAGGTTAATAGCCATTCTCATGAACGCATGCTACCTAAAAAATATTGGAGATAGAGGAACGGGTTCAATGATCCATGAGTTGAACCCAAGGCAAATTTTGCTAAGTCATATTATTTAAACTAAATTCCTTGAGTCTTGTCACCTCGTCAAAGGAGTCAAATTGAAATTAATAATGAGCATAGTCCAAATAGAGCAATTTTAGCCCTTTACACTATATAAAAAAATAATAATAATAATAATGAGTCAATTAATGTATTTAGATATTGTCTCATACTTACATTAGACAAATAAATATCATTATGGACTAATATTTTTTTTTTAAGACACATAGTAGATATTCGATACATTTTTTTCATTATCATCAAAACTTATGGAGAAACTAACACTTACTTAAATTGACTATTTCAACAAAAGCATGGAACACTAATGCAGACCAAAAGAAGCAAGTAGATCTTATTTTATTTTGTGTTATTTAGGCTAAATATGATGTTATTATTATTATTTTCTATTTGATTTGATTTTTAGTTCTTTTTTACTAGATTTGATTAGATTGATATCTTATGTTTAAGATAGTACATCTTTTATTTTCTAATTTCCTTAAAAATTAGTTTCTTAGAATATAGGTTTTGTAAACAGCTACAAATGGCAAAACTTGTAATCACTTTAAGATAAAATGACATTTATTAATATAATTACTCTCTCCGATAAATTGACGCAATGTCTTTTCTTCCTTTTTAACAGTGCGATTCCATTAAATCTTTCCTATTGAAATGATTCTATCAAAAACTTGTTAGTGTGAAGCCTTCAAGAAAACTGTTATGGTGTGATATCATAACAATAAGTCTAAATTTGGTGGTGTGAGATTGCTAGATGTATATTTCTAGACTCATTGTTTCTTTTCACTAAAAATAAAATAATATTTTATTTACTTTATGGTGATTTCTTAATATTCTTAATATATCATTATCTTATTTATTTTCAAGTTTAACACAATTTCCCATTACCTTGATTTTTTTGTAATTTTTCACTTCCATTGTCTTTACATCAAATTTGATATTAGAACCTTCTAATACAATCATATTTTATTTTCACTTTTATTGTGCCCTTTTTTTTTAAAAAAAAACATATTTTACATATTTCGTGATGATTTCTTAGCATCCTTAGCATATTTATCTTTTAGATTATCCTTTTTTTTTCTTATTTCTTTTGATTTTTCCATAATTTTCCATTACTTTAATATTTTGGCAATTTTTCACTTTCACTATTCTACATTAGATTTGGTATCAAAGCTTACTATTGTCCTTTCCTTAAAGCGTGACTTTGTACAATTCTTAGATTAAAATTTGTTTAGTTATTCATTTTTGAAATTCTCTTTAAAGAATATGTCTATGTGAGAAGAAGTTATATCTATATTAGTCACATTTAGTCACCAACTCGAAACCCATTGATCATTATTTTGACGACTTGGGATTTTCTAAATTACCTATTGGTAAAAAAAATATATATATATAAAACTAAAATCCAAATCTCATGTAATATCCAATAAAATAACATAGAGCACAATTCTGTTGAAATTAAGCATGAACATGAAATAATAAACCTAAGGAAATCAAGAGGAGCGTTGTGAGTCTTTTAATTCTGTCCCTAAGGAAAATATTGCTAATATCAAACTACTTCTACTTGTTATTCAATCTTTAAACCCGATTGTGTCAATTAGTGTCCAAACTTATGATAATTCAATGGAAATTTGAGAAAAAAAATAATTTAAATAATAATTTTGCTATAGTGATTCATCATGGAGATGTGAAGTATATGAAATGAAGAAATCATAGGCATTGTAAGATACAAGAACAAACAATGCATCAATTCACTAGAGTTGAAACTTCTTAATCCGAAGAGAATTGATGGTGTTCATGGAAATTTGCAATGCCATGTGTTCAAACTTGATTTTTGTAGATTAATATTTGATTTGGATGGATTAAGAGAAAAACTTAGAGATTTCAAGGAAAAATTTTTTAAGAGAAGAGGAATGACTCTAATTAAAAGAAAAAAAAAACAAATAGATTTTATTCTATTTTATATTATTTAGATTAGATATGTTTTGATTATTATCTTTTATATGATTCAATTTGGTTTTTTATTTCCATATTTGATTAGATTGATTTTGACAAATCTTTCATTTTTTAGTTTTTTTAATATACCCATAAATAGTTAAAGCTTATAATCACTTTAACACATAATGGTATGGATTAATATAATTAGTTTTTATGAGAAATTGTGATGATGTATTTTCTTCCTTTTTATTGGTATGATTCCATTATTAATTGTCACAACAAATCCAAAATTGATAATACAAGACTACTGGATATATCTTTCTAGGTTCATGATTTATTTTTATAAAATAATAACAACATATTTCATTTATTACATGATAATTTCTTAGTCTTCTTAGTACTATTTACTGTTTAGATTTTTTTTTTTATTTCCAAGTTTTCTATAATTTTCCATTACTTCAATATGTCACAATTTTTCACTTCCATTATCCTGTATTAAAAAACATTAATAATTAACATATTATTTACGTGTATGTATGTAGAAGTATCATATGGGTTATATTGCTTTGTTATACGTTATGTGATTAACATGTTGATACATGTTATCTCATATTATTATAAAAGGGCATATCAGAGGGTCTACTCTAGTTGGTTACAGCCCCCAAAACTTTGAAATTCTATCAAATTGTGACATTGATTTGTAAAAATGTTTGAGAGAAACATACATACTTTGCATGATTTTTCCTTTTCAATTTATGCCTCACCTCTCTTTCGTTTGAATTTAGTTGTCATATTAAGATTCGAGTGGTTGTATAAAAATGTATACTAATGCAGAAAGGGCAGCATCCCAACATCTAAATAGGCCCCACTTAAAACTAGCTTTGGGACTGCACTTAGCAAATTCATGTAAAAAACAAAAATTGGCATACAATTAGTCGGATCCATGCAATTGGCTATCCTGCTGGCCACGTCCAATTCGACCCAAAGTGTGATCATAGGTGGCCCGAACCTATGGATTAGGAGTTGGGATAGTCGTATAACAATAGAAATTTATGGTTTAGTTTAGTTTAATTTTGTTGAGAGGCTATTTTGGATTCAAGCTTCAAGTCTAATTTGACTGGCCAAAGCTTTAATTTGAGCTTCAAAGGCTTAGTCCAACCTTCTTGATCTCTTATCAAGCCCCTATAGTGGAAATCACTCTCAATAAAGCTTAGACCAAGTGTTAGCGAGTTTCACCGACCTGCTCTAATGTCGAATCAAGCTACCAAAAGCAAAACAAGATGAAGATCTCTAAACAGTTTGGGACCCAAGCCTTAAGGCTAGGTTGGTTAGGTTCAACCAAATGCTCAAACAAATAATGCTTTAGAACAAATCTTGGGGTTATTATATCTTTTCTTGAAATGGCTCAACCTCATCCCTTATAAATAAGGAATAAGACAACTTGGTAAAAGATCTAGAGATCTAGAATTCTCTTTGTTCTCACGCATATTTAGTCTCTCCTACAATTGTACTAACTTAAGCATCAAAGTAGTTATACTAGAATGCCTTTCTAGCACCCCATATCCTCTTTTTTGTCTTGCAGGTGAACTTAACTTCCTCTCCAAATCCCTAGCACAATAGATTTAGTTCGGTTTTGGTCCAATTTAGGGGTTAAATCGAACCTAGCCACATTTAAAAAGGTTTAGTTTAAATCTTTAATAATTTCTTTAACAATTTGGGATTATGAATTGAACCGCTTCAAATGTAGTTTAATTTGATTCAAACCACTTTTAAAAATATCTTATTATAGTTGATAATACTAATAATTATCAAAATCTTTAACCAAATATCGATATTTAAATTGAGGAAAATAACACATAGTTTGCCACAAAAAAAAAAATAAAAAAGAATTAAGGAACATTACATAGGAATTAAAGCAACAAAACATTATACCATGTAACATTGTATCTTAAGCGATAGTAAAAGTGTGCAAGTATACCTGAGAGATGGGAGACTAGAATGAAAGAAAAGAGGGGATTGTGGAGGCTTAGAGTGAGATGAGAAGCAACAAAAAGAAAATGGTAAATAGCATTAAATTGAAATGTTGATAAGGTTTGAAAGTAAAAAATATTGTTTATTTTTTATTTTTTAATGAAAAACAGTTTGGTTCATATTCAAATAATTTGATTCAATTTGACCTTTTTAATTGAATTATGAACCATTTCAATATAAATCGAATAGTAAATTGATCCTTAATACATAAGAACCATGTTTTGCAACTAGGTCCAATTCAATTTGTTCCATTTGATGAATAGCTCCATTGTTGCAAAATTTTAAGATTTATTCTTGTACCTTTAAAAACTTTAGACTTTTTATCAATTTCAAAATTTTTAGTTAACTCAATTTTTAATTTATAAAAAGAAAAAACATATTACATTACATCATACTACACTAACAAAATACCGTAATACATGAACTTTAAGGATAAATATGATTTTACTACCTGGAAATACAAATGATAATAGAAAAATTACCAATTTTACATTAATGACATATATTTCTCATTAAATTAGCTAATTGTCGGTTTAATAGTTCCTGATTTAATTAAAAAAAAAGTCGGTTTAATAGAAAGCAGCACAACAATTAATAACTAGAGAGCGGCCCCATTTATGACAGAAAGAGAGAACAAAGTAGTACAATTAGTAAATGTCATACATATAAAGTGTAATTTTAACATTAAATTCACAAATACTAATATATATACATCAATAATCCTTTAATTACGTAAATATAAATATCTATAGTATGGATAATTTTAAAATTATAATTTTCTGAAAAATGAAATTCCAATTTTACCTTTCCCTTTTCTTTTTCTTTTTTGTTCTTTTTTTCACCATCTTCCAATGGCGGGAAACAAACATGATAAAGACATTGTAGCGAATCTAAAGGTCCAAGTCCCAACCAATGGATGACGAAAAAGTGATCTGAACCGTCAGAAAATGTCGAGAATCTCAAGGATCGGACGGTTGCAGAGGGGACAGGAACCTCGGTTCAACCATAACTCCCTCGAACACACCCTACAAAACGTATGACCACATGGAATAAATGCAGCTCCCTTTTTCCTTCCCATGCACACGCAACACATTGAATCACAAATCCCATCTCCACCGTTGCCGCCGCAATTATCCACCATCACCGGCGCTACCTTCCCCACCTCCACTCCATCCGTCTCCTCCAATAACTTCAATAACGACATCCTCAATGGTGTCCCCGGAGCGGTTGTCGTAGGCCTATCGAACCTTAATCTCGACTCGATGTCGCTCCCCACTAACCCATTCGACTCTTGTGCCGCTCTGTATTGGCGTTCTGCCGCCAGTGCAGCGGCGAGGTTCATGTTCGAGGCCATCGGAGTCTCCGCCGAATTCCGATCCTAAACAATTAATTAAATTAACAATTATAAATAATCATTAAAAAAACTATAATTGAAAAATAGAAAATGTTAATATATATTTCCAAGATATTTGTTAAGAAATTATTATAGAAAACTTTCATAATTATGTATATTTATTTTTGTGAAATTTTTAAATCTTTTCAAAGGTGTCCCGATCATGAAAAATTTACATAGAAAGTAGGAAAAAATGATTAATTAAAATGATTACCTCCATATTATCAGCTCTTGATTGGTCATCACTTTGACTGGCATGGTGATCGGACTGGACCGCATAGCATGTTTGATCCAAAACGGTATCATCACGTGTCGTATTTGGAGCCAACGCATCGTTTTGTTGTAACCGGGGTTGCTCTGGCAGCTGCTGCTGGATCTCGATATCTCTGTCTTCGTCGTCATCATCATCGTCGCGGACATTCATCGTGGTAGGCCTAATGCCCCAAATAGGCCCACCACAGCAGCCGAATCCCAGCCGTTCTGTAAAACTCTTCCTCCGTCTCCCCAGTACATCTACGCCGTTCATTCTCTCCCTCAATAGGCTTAAGATGGTCGCGGTTCCACCAGATCCCCTCCCTCTCTCCGCCTCCACCGCTTTCTGTAATAATAAGACAAGCTCACTCATCTTCTCGCAGCGACGCAAACCCTAAAACTCTAACGTAAAAATTTATATATACAACAACGTAAACAGCAACATATAAATATATACATATACGCAGACTTATATATATAGGTAGAGAAAGAGAGAGAGAGAGAGAGAGTGAAAGTGAGAGGGGCGTTACAAGTATTGTGATCGGTGCAGAGATAACATCCAAGCATGGAAGACTCGTGAGTGTCTTCAAAATGGCACCACCTTCTCTAAGAGAGAGAGAGATTAAAATGGTATGAAGAGGTTGATATATGTATTAAATAATGTGGAAAATAAGATGGGTTTGGTTTCAAAACCTGACCAAATCCGCCATTTTTTCAAAATAAAGAAAGAGAGAGAGAGAAAGAGTATAAGGGAATCAAAAGTTGGGCCAAGAGTGAACGAAGAAAGAGAGACAAAATAGAAGAGAGGAAAGATATGAAGACTTCGATAATCAAAAGGAAAGAAAAGATAGACTTGGATGATCAAATCTCAGTGGCGGGTTCATCCTTTCTCTATCTTTCGTCTTTTTGTGGGTTTTAATGTTCAAGCTAGGCTAGGAGGAGGGAAGGATGCAAAGGGACGTGGTTTTTGATAACTTTGTTGAGTAGGTTTTATTCTTTCTATAAGTGGCAGTACTCTTATTGTTCATCAATTATGACTTGGGTGATTAATTTGGGACATATTAATAAATGAATTTGTTAATAACAGACAATTCTTGTATAAACCTCGTGTACTATATATGACTTCAACAACCTAGACTATTATAAAGGTTATTACAGTCTGTTTTATTAATAAGATATATTAAGTTAAATTTTTTTCTCAATATGTAATGAACTTGAAAAAGAAAAAAAGAAAACCTAGACCCTTTATATTTAAGATTTTTTTTTTTTGGGTGAAATTTACAAATTTAATAGTTCAAAATGCTTGATCAATGGATACATGGATTACAATTCATATAAGCATTTCCAAGTTTTTAATGTATAAAAAGAAAAATTATTATGTAAGTAGTTGTTTTTTTTGTAAAATATATTATTAGTATTAAACAACCTAATAATATTCAGTTTCGAATACTTAATAAGTACTTCAAAAAACTTGTGAATAAGATAATTTATATTTTTAGCACGTCTTGTACCGTACAGCATCCATTTAAAATAATCTATTAATTCATATTAATTTATCATTTAGGTTTCTTTATTTTTATTTATTTTGTTTGTGTGTTTTGGAGTTTTTGCTTTAATTTGAAGAAGAAAGAAATAAAAGCCGCCGCCTGAAGCGATAAACAAAGTCAAGAGGGAAATAAAGGTAAAAGCCAACGCCATTGTCCCTTGAAGCCGGCGCTTGAGCCGAGGAGTTGCCAAGTGGCTATTTCAACCACTGCATGTGGAGGAGTCAGTTTTTGTGGCTTTATCTAGTTAAATTAATTGCAGAACAAAAGTTAAAAATTGTTAATTAATAATAGGTGGCAAGTCACGACGTATGATTAAGGTAGCTTTAGTGCAGGGCTTGTATTATTGGCATCAATAGTTGGTCTTATATTCTACACTATGTTAGGTAACTTAGCACACTCTAAATAAAAATTTGCAAATGGCAAAAAATACCAATGTTGGTCCCCACCTTGTATGTTTGTAAACATTAGTTTAGATTACTAGCTTTCAATTTGATGTAATTGGATTCTTGAATTGAATGAATATATCAATAAGATTCTCTAGAGGATAAATTGACTAAATAAACCTATGATTAACATGGGCATGAGACACTACAAGATAGGTATGTTGAATGTTATTGCAGTATTGTGAGGGCAAATTTTAATAGCATTATAGATTCCATCACAATGCATCATCCTATAATTGTATGTCTGTCAACATTCAAATGCAACTTGATTTTAAATAAAGAAAATGGTCAAAATAGACAAAAGTCATCAACACTTCCCACAAATTCAACTATAAAGCCTTTTTTTGGGGGGAAAGTAGATATTTTGTTATCAAATATCTCAAGCTATAACTTAACTTGAAATTTTAAAATTTGAACTCAATCGAGTTTGTAATTTTAAACTTGAGCTAGACTAGAAGTGACACTTAATGAGTCAAACTCAACTCGATTAAAGTCATTTAAACTCGATATATATATATATATATATATTTGTAAATAAAAATAATATAAACATTCAAATTTAACTTGAAACTCGATTAGCATTAAATTTGATTAGAGTTTGGGTAGGCTCATGAGTTAGTTGAGCCAAACAATATAAAGCTTAAGTTTGAACTTGATTCGATAAACTACTCAATTAGCTTAAATTCAAGCTTGAGTTGACTAATGTTGACTAAAACTCAAATAATTATCAAATTGAATTCAAGTAACTCACATGTTGATTTGACTCATTTACACTTTTATAATAAGTAAAGAAAGAAAGAAAAAAAGATATGTAGAATTTGTGTAGGTAACTCCAAAAATATAAAGGTAAAGAACCATGGACAAGATTGAATTGACCTATTATAGTGTAGCAACAATAATATAGTAATTCTCTCACAGTCTCAAAGCTATCAATATATCTATAAGTTTCTAAGGTATTTTGCTCTCTCACATACTCTACCTAATATGCATGACAATATATACATGGCTTACAAGAATTCAAACTATCATACACATTACAAGAAATAACGTACACATCACAAGCTAGTTAGTCCTTGCTCAACATATCACTCTTTACCTCTTACATCGTCAAGTTATTCTTGCCCTAGATCATGATGTTCATAAATCCGCAAAGCTAAAATGGTGGAGAGTATAGCAAGATGATTGCTTGGTCTTTAATCTCAACCTTAACATTAATAAATTTTAAATTGCTAATCAAAGACATGAAATTTAAAATATGTTGTCATATCAATGACCAATTACTCATGTAGAGTGAATACAATCTCTACTTTAATTCTAATTTCTTCGTAGGAGACTTGGTCATATATGGTTCTTCAAATTTTCTTTAATAATCTTACAGTCATCTTCTCCTCCAATATCTCCTGCGAAACACTACTCATCTAGCGTAACTAGATTGCCATTAGGGACTTCTCACTATAGGTAGCCCACTCATCATCCTTCATGGACTCTACCTATTGATTCAAAGCCTTTTTCAAGGACCACACCAAGATCATTTGAATTCAAACTTGCCACAATGCAACCTTGAAGCTCCTCAATATCATACTTAGTGACCATTTCTTCAATGTAAAAATCACAAGTTTAAAATCCCTGATCGCTTAACCTTGCTTAGATATTGATTTAATGGAATAGAATCTAGATCTTCTATTGATGGATGGCTAAACATAAATTATAAGAAATATAACAAGTAAAGATAGAAAGAAAAACACATAAAGTTTACATGGAAACATAAAAAAAGGAGTAAAAGATCTTGAGCAATACCAAACCAATCCACTATAATGTAATGAAAATGATATAGTTCTCTCAGTCATTGAGTACTTAATTTTTCTAATAAGTTATTAGGATTTTCTACTTTTTCATACACTTTACTCAATATACATAAGAACATATATAAAGAGTTACAAGAAGCCAAGGCCTTCTACACATACAAAGAAATAACTTAAGCACTAATATATATATATATATATATATATATATATATATATATATATTAAGAAACCATTAAGGACATGTTAACCTTAATTTAACCCTTTTTGCTCATTTCTTTTCCTAAATAATCACCCATAACAATCTCATATAACTTCAAGACCTAAGTACAACACCCATTGTTGTCAAAATTATGATTTAACATGTATAACCATACAATTTTACATTTCCAGGAGTACTTCCCCAGTTAACTTGTTTAAAAAGTCATTGTGGATCAAAATTGTGGTAAACTTGCAACTACGGATGTCAAACTCATTAGAATCGCTAGTTTGCATGAAATTTTACCGTTTGCGCATAATTTATTCATCTAAGCTATATTAATCGAGTTGCCACACTTTTAAGTCAACCCATCAAGCTTTCCTATTCTCTTTTGCCTTTCTCGTCTAACTTAACATAAAAAAAGTACCTTGACCTAACCTAACGCCTTTACCCTAAAGTTCCTCTTAATTCCAATTTGCTTCTTAGTGAGTCCTCTACTAAGTCTACTTCTCTTCAAATCAACTTTCGCTTCCTCAAAACCATAGCAAACTTGATGACTCTATTTCCAACTCATGTTCACTATTCAACTTGCTTCGACTCGCTTTGACTCAATAGGGTTTTTTCATCAACCCTAAACTTGCCCCGTTTAACAAATGAAGCACTCGAACCCAACCTCGATTTTGACCTAAATGGTAATTAAATGAAGTAGTGTTGGCCAAGCATGCACATGAGAGAGAGTGATAGAGAAAGAGGGGTTTTCTGATTAAAGGGCAACTCCATTCCATCCAATCTAGACCAACCATCCTCCATCGATAGGAAAGCGTTGGTTGCCATGTGAGAGAGAGACTAAGAGAGAGAGATAGAAAGAGGGGTTTTGTTTTTCGGCAAGTAGGGCAAGAGTGGGGGGGCTGATGGAGGGGGGTTGTTTCCTTTCTATTATGTTTTGTTGTAAAATAAAAAATGTTAATGAAATGGGAATGCCAGAATGGGAATATGGGATTGGGATATAGGCAAGGGCCGGGCAGTGGGTAGGAGCAGGGGCAGGACTCGGGAGTCGAACTCGAGGACCAAACTAGAGAGGTAAAGACAGGCTAATGGGTGAAGCAAACAACATAGTAGTGAGTAGAGTATAGACATGAGAGTCTATAGTAGAGTGAGATTGCAGAGTGCACTAGTTGCAAAGCGGACCGACAATGATGTAATGTGCGAGAATTGGAATTGGAAGGGAATGGATCACGAATGGCTTTTCTTTCTTTCTTTGATTGGTTCAGTTTAACAAGAATGGAAATGCCAAAAAATTAAAAATATAAAAATAATAAAATAAAATATACTGATTATAAATTATAATATTAATTTATTATTAAAAAAATAATCTACTGGGTTTTCCCATCGGATTTTTTTCTAAATCTCGTAACCTGACCTTAAACCCTATCGGATTTTATTTCATGTCCTAAAACCTGACCTTAAACCCTATAGGGTTTTTATCGTATTGCTACCATCATGTCAACATTACTACTTATACCACCAACAACATTTCTTCTTCATCACCATTATTGCCACCTCAAAATTCCTATACACTACTACTATCATTATACTACATCATCACTATCATTGCCGCAACTTCACCAACACCACCACTATAGCAAATTCTAAAGCCATTGCATTATTAACACCTCCACCACACTATTCCTTCCGCACCACTACACCACCACTATAGCAAATTCTAATGCCACTGCATTATTAACACCTCCACCACACTATTCCTTATGCACCACTATCTCCCCCATATAGCCATCTATCTATCTTCATTATTACCATTACCAAATCACCATCCATAGTGTGTCAATATCATCTCAATGGTACTACAAAAGTGGTCAAGAGTCAACAATATTGGCCATATTATAGTGGCGATGGTGGCAATAACAATAATGATAAGGTGGTGATGGAATTAAAAAATGTAAAATAAATGCACAATAACATTAATAATATAACTATCAAAATCATTATTCTAGTATAATATTTATGTATATCAATTAAACAACATATAATATGAAAAAAATCTTATATAATATTTAGCGCATAAGATATAATATAATAAACTTATATTATATTTTTCTTCTTTTACATTTGTTATTCTCTTTATCTTATATTATACCGAACAACATCTTGCCTTATGTATATACAACTCCAAAATTATGCCCTAAAACACTTGTTAACATAAAGTTGCGATGTGGTGATAAATAATGGTCTAACCAATACTCTTATCATTTGTAACATAGTTGTTATTAGACAAGGTTTGCTCAAGAAGATGGAAATTATTTTAATATTATAATGGAGGAGATGTCCTTATAATATGATATTTTAAATTATGATATTTTTTTAAATGCTATCTAATTGTTAACAATCTATAATTTTTCATTTATAAGTGTTTAACATAATATATTTTTAAAGATATAAGTAAAAAAATGGATTAAAGATGATATTTTAATAAGTTCAAACTTCATATTTAGAATTTGACAAGGAAAAAAAAAAGAAAAAATAGTTTTAGGTGTGAAATTAAAAAAAAAAGAAAGAAATAATCAACGTTCAAGTGTTGATTTTGATATTTTCCTAAAACAATTTTTATAGTTTACATTTTTTTTTTCTTTTGGGGGAAACAGCTCATTCTTAATCAAGCATTTCAAGCTAATGATGTAATCTTGTGATGATATAAATTATCAATATCTAAAGCTTTGCCTTCTCTCCTCAAACTTGCGTAATATAAGGGTTACGAAATAGCTGGGAATGACAACTATAGAAGTTAAGAAATTAAATAAAAAAGATAATTTTTTTATGCATTATTTTTTTATAAAATGTATAATCAATATAAAAAAAAGTAAAATTTTTCTTTTTTGAAACTCCTACTCATACATACACTAGATTAAAGAGTTTGTATTTTGCGAAATACAGATGTTTCAATAGTAATGCAGTATATGTTTATAATATGCATGCATTATAATACACGAAGGAGGCATGCCATATGTGTAATTATTCCCAAGAATGATATTTTAAAATATTATACAGCTATCACAAAATTTATTAATTTTCTTGCGATATTCATAATTGTTATCGAGAGAAGGAGATTAACAAAAGAGAGGCTTTCCCTTATTATCGATTTTCTTAATGCATACAAATTTATGCACCACAAAAAGCCTATAAAATATACATAGAAATAATAATGACATTGATTTGATTTAGGAAATAAAGAGTACCAAAACTTTGCATGATAAAATCGATAAAATATCAGCAAATTCACATATAAAACAAATATAAGAAGAGCAAATTGATAAATTATGAAGGTCTCATTAATTAATTTTATGTATTTTTTATCTTAAATATGATTGACATCCAAGCATGGCAAGGGAGCTATCAAGCGAGTCACGTACGATATCCATGCTTTCACGGCACTTCACTACAATGGGCTTACTTGAAATCACGTTGGTTGATGATGAAAAATATAGGATTAGATATACTTTATTGTAGACGAAGATAATATTTGATTGTTATTATTTTATGATATTTTATTAAATAAAATTTTTAATTTTTGTTTAATTTACATATTAAGCAAGTCATTGGATAAAAAGGGCATCAAAGTATTAAACTAAATCTAAAAAATTTGTATCATATATCTTATAATATAAAAAATTATTTTATTATACAAAATAAGTACATTCTCAAAAAAAAAATTATGTTATCATTATTCTTTTTGTTATTGTATCCATGTCAAAGTTCCTCTTATGGTGATGCTAAAATAATTTTATATTATTACAAAAATTCGTATCCTATATATTATACATAAATCAAACATGTCATAAAAAAATTATATTGTAAACATTACTTAAAAATAAAAGAGTGATAAAAATAATGAGTGGAATATAATATTATTTTTATTTTTTTTTACATATATCGGTATGATAACTTCATTTGTATAAATTAAGATCTTTTATGGTTTTGTCTATAATTTTAACATGAATAATTTAGTCTATTATTGTTAAAACTTTACAATGTAAATAAAAATTAAAAATAAAATTAAAATTTAGATCAATTGCATAAAAAATATAATGAGAACCATAGAAAATTCCCTCCAAATTGGATCAAACCTAAGAATTTTTGGCAACTGTCCATTATGACAGATAATAGGCTTCCAAAAGTCGCACATTTTCATTGAAGATGTAAGTCGAGAATCAAGCCGCAATTACGTTAGAAAATAGTATTTATGCCTCGTGGTTGGTCTCACACGAGGACTTACGTGCTAAAAGAGACGACCATAAAATAAATGATGCGTATGTAAATCATCATGCAGCCACGTTGCATGAAATAATGCAATAGAATAAGTTAATAATGCAGGTTTCGAAAAAGTAAGTGTTTAAAAAACAATCATTATTCATATTACGAAAATATAAGTATATAAAATCAATAAAATATATAATTTTATTGAATAAATTATAAAAAGAAATTATGTATTTTAAATCATTTATAAAGAAGTTATCTCAATTTTGATTTTTGATAAATAGATTATTTGTATTTTTTTAATTTTATATTAATAATAAATAATTATATGTATCAGTATTCTACTACTAGCTACTCAATTGTTTTTCTTTTTTTAATTCTTTCGTTTTTCCTTTCTTCTTTATTTTTTACAATTTTTTTATATTTTTTTATTAAATTATATAATTTACTCATATTACTCCATTAATTAACTATTTATTAACTAGTAAAATATTGATACATATCATTATTTATTATTAATATAAATTAAAAAAAACATATATTACATCTTTATTAAAAAAATAAAACTTAGATAATATTTTTACAAATAACTTAAAACATAAATTATTTTCTTATAATTTACCCTTTATTTTATTTTTTAATCAATACTCTTAAAATACCCATCATCATTTTGCAATTGCGATGCCTTCTCTAAGTTGCCGCGTTGCAATAAGGTTATATAATTTTAGGGCCAATGCAATTTCTCAATGCATGCGAAAGTGATGAAATCATATAAACAAACCATTGGAATTTTGGTTGGTATGTGAGAAAGTTCCATCAATAATGACGACTTTGATGTTGACAAAGCCAGAATATTAAGCTGTCCACAGGTCTCTTTTTCTTTACACGCCACCTTTTTTTCTTGATGTCATGACTTATATTGAGATGTGTTTTTTGTTTTTTTTTTTTTTTAAGGAGGGAAAAGGGACCCATTCATAGTTTAGTTTAATCTACTTTGATTTTGTTGTCTATGTTTTCTTCCTTTTTCAATGAGGTGGCCAAGAAATGAACATGTTAGTAATGATGTTATTTGAGGTTCTAGCTAGGTTTAGGGCTTGACTTTTCCACATAGAACATGATTTCATATATTATTGTCCGAGTTAAGAAGTACACGACAAGATTATGAGAATCTAGCAACATATGAGCAACATTAAGTGTCTCAGTCGAAAGAAACAGAGATTTAAAGGGAAGCTCAGGCTGAATTGGCAATCTTAATAACAATTCAAGTGAATAATCCATGTAAATTATGCAACATTTGTAAATAATTCATCTTTTAGACGAGAAAATCATAAAAAATATACATATAAAAATAATTATCAATTATGAGTTAAAACAAACAACTATCAAATTTTTTTTCCCAAGCATATGCCTCTTTCCTCTTTCTTGAAGAATTATCTTCTCAAACAAGTTAAGCCTTGGTGTGTCTCTAGTAAGTGTGCTCACAATAAACACAATTATAGCACCAATTAATCTTAAATACAATTATACAAATAAATTACAAGATGAGAGAGAAGTAATAGTTAGGATTTTAGTACATATCACGGTTTGTGAGGAGAGAGAATAAGAATTCCTCACATGCTTTACTAACAAAGCCTTCTCACATGTAATAAAATGATACATTGTTTGTAAAAGAGCAATATTTACTTCTCTATATTCGTAGGCCCCGGTATATTTTTGTTAATTTGTATGTTAAGTCCAATAGCATGTCTTATGACAAGTGGAGCAAAGATGTGAGTTTTATCTAAACCTACGGTGCTAGACAAGGTAATGAGAAGTTTTGAGCTTTGATTTATGTTCTATCACCTAACCTACACCTTTATATTTAAGATTAAGATTTCATTTCTAATTTACTTACTTTTAGTAGGCCTTCTTAGCATGATATATTCATGCATCATCTATAATTTAGTAATTGGCAATCCTGACATATTGTGGTTAAGTTTAGAAATGATTATGAAATTTTAATAAAAGATTTAAATTGTACTATTACTTAAACAAAATCGACAATTGCCTAAATATATTGTAAATTTGAGGATTCATGAGTACTTTATATGGAGTGGGTATAAGGGATTAGATAGTTCTTTAAAATAATTGGTGTAAAAGGTGATATGATATCCAATTTTGATAAGTTTCCATGTTAGTGCAATCAATGATGAATGAGAAAATGCAACTAAGAAACTCAGATCTCTAATGAAGAGCTTTTTGCATAGAAGGCTATGACAAGTTCAAGTGATTTCACTGAATGTCTATTTTCTTGAAAATGAATATCAACAATTGTTATATTTATTATTAAGATTGGGATTAAATAAAATTATAGTTTCTATGATGTGCTCAAGAGTCCACAAAAACAAACATATTCAATACTTAATTTTGATGGTACAGTTAAGACTACATGAAGAATTTAAATGGGTTATATTTTGACCCCACTCTATCAATATTATGTAAATCTTATTGAATTAAACCTAATTTTTTAAATCACACCACAAGTATAAAGAATTAAGTTTATACAAACTTTGTTTGATATTGAGCTTCATAAATGAACTCTATTTTACAGTTTAAACACCTACAAATGCTATTTATGGATGTAAAGGATTATTTTGGTAATTGAGCCTTTGGCACAATTTAATACGATAGACCAATGTAATGAGCTAATGACAAGATCTAGAAAATTGAATTCAATCAAGGATGTTTTATAAGGCAGGCTCAAAACAAGGATCACTAAATCAGTTTTTCTATTCTCAGTTTTGCCCAATTGTCTCATATGTGAAAAGTAGTTTTAGAAACAAAGCCATGGCCCATTTTATAACTAAGTGGTTTTCTTCCGTTTCTTAAAAGCTATTGGGTTTATCTAAGCCCATGTTAAGTTTAACCCTAGGTTAGGGTCCATATAAGAAAAGAAGGGATGGATATAAATTGTGAGCGATTTAACAATCATCAACAACATCATATATCAAATATCCATCTTAGAGAGATCAAATAGTTGAAATTAGCCTCCAAAACTTATAAATATGAGGCTAATTCTCTCATATGCATAAATTTTGCATATTGCTAAGTTTGAGAGCAATATAGAAACTTTGTAGAAATGTCTCTACAAAAGATCAAATTAGCTATATGTGAAGAAAGGATAATGAACATTCAAGAATACAAATTTTAATGTACCGGCAGTTACCCTTGTTCCTTCTCTAACGACTTTTCCTATCACATCTATACACTTATTATCAAACATCTTCTCATTACAAACATATTCAGTGTCCTATTAATTAAATTGTCATGCCATTAAAAATAGTAAGACCAATGAATGAAACAATAACGTGAAAGAAGTCATGTATTTATACATAGATGATATTATGACTCTAAAAAAACAAAATAAATACTTGAACTTTTATTATTTTTCTATGTGAGTCTTCCAATGTCTAAAGTCCTTATTCTAAGGTACTCTAACTTCAAATAAGGCAATTAAATCTTGATTTACAATTTTTGATTAGTAACCATTAACTTTTGATGATATGGCTTTTTATATGCATACATACATCATACCCATGTGCCGAAAAACCTTAAAATTATTTCTTTGAATTTTATTGATTTTATATCTAAGCCTAGCTACTTTTAAAATTTCAGGAAAGATAAATGGCAAGATAAGACTCAATTGACTTATTTCAAGAAGGTTGGTTCAAATAGAAAAATAATATAAATTAGAGGGTTGGTGTTGCAATGATCTTATGACAAAAAGATAAATATCTATAAGAATACCTTCTCCACAAGGTGTGAGCTATTGAATTATTCAATTCAAATGAATTTGTACCAAATATTACAATTATCTTCTTCTTTTTTTACAATTATATATTACACAACTTAAGATCAAATGGGAATTTAAACTTATTCTAGAGAGAGAACAGCATTCATACTGAGTTGCGGGGCTTTAGTTATATCTTAATTACTCAAATAGAGAGGGAATGACTGTTTCTTCTAGCTTCCAATATTCCTTACTAAAAGTATTACTACATTTACTTAACAGGAATAATAAGAAAATCTCGTGAAATAAGAAATAACTATTCCTTACCAAAATTCTATGAATAATCACTACTTGGCTATTTTTTTTTTCTGTATTTCCTTCTTTGATTTTTATTTTTATTTTTATTTTTTAGAGCAAATTAGAAAAAGATTTTACATATAGTAAGGTGGTTAAGTGCATGATCTTACAAGTATAAGGTCACCGGCTGGAATCTCGTATCAATCATTCTATTTTTTGAAGTTGCAATGTTTTTTTGTAGCTTGAATCGTTTTGTCTTTTTTTTTTTCTTTAAACTTTTTCACAATAACATCAATTATCTAACTATTTGTATTGAAAATGATATTTTTTATAATATTGTTAATGAAACAATCTTGTAAAGCAATAAAAAAAAAAGAAAAGAAAATAAAATAAAAGTTTATCAAGACTTATATTTATATCAAATTGATCTTTTCTTTTTTACTTATAATTATATCAAGTTGAATCTCCTAGTGATGAACATGTTTATTTTTTTAATTTTTTACGAAGTAGATTAAGTATCCTTAATCATTTCATTAAAATTTTAAAGTTTTCTCCTATTGCGTATTAGAAAAAGCTGTTAAAAACATTTAGTAATTTTTTCTCCTAAGGAAGAAGAAGGTATATTACCGATGCTCATAAAATTCTTCCTGTTCAGAAACAAACGAAAAAGGATGGAAATTGGAATGCTCCAAACAAGACAAGCCGGAGAACTTCTAGTAAAGCCCAAGACTGAAGTGCCCAACACAACCATACTAAGATGCCACATCCACATAGTTAAGGTTAAATTTATGTCTAGTAATCATCTGATAAGCACTGTTTTTCTTAGGATTAGCTTACTTGTCTGCTATTTTATGGCGTAATTTCTTGTGTTCATCTCAAGCTTGGGTATATGATGATGGTGATAATGACAGTAATCCTAATAATTTACGTGAATAATAGAGTATGGATTAAAAGGGATTTATTTTTTTTTTCTCCAAACAGTTCCTTTAGCATGTAATCGAATCTTTTCAAAGCTTCATTGTTAACACACCTTCCGATCTTTTTATTTTTCTTTGGCAAATGTTAACGATATTCTAATACGTCCGTTAGCAATGTAAAAAAAAAAAAAATTATAAATCTTTTAAAAATAAAGTTAAATAATGCTTCCTTATAGCAGTTTCAAATTTTACCATTCTATTATCAAGTCAATACATAAACTACTTAATATACTAATATATCACACATTTAGATAAATAGAGTATAGGTACTAATAATATTTAAATATAATAATATAAATTTTTATTAATATTTTATACATCATTAATCTATTTATATAATATATTAATATCATTAAAGTTTTCGTAAATGGAACAAAATGATTGAAGAGTTGCTATTTTCGGGCATTAAAATTACATTTTGGGTTCAGGTAGATCTATTTATAAGCCATTAAGTCGATTAGGCCCACTTTGGTAAGTCTAAAATCAGAATGTTTATTTAATAACTTTATCAAGCTCATATTTGCCAAGCTTAATAAGACCAGGATTCTTGTGACGAGGGTCAACTAATATATCTACATCTACATTATGTATATATAGAGTAGTAGTAGTAATCTAATACTACTACGAGATTAAACATATTATATGTTAAAAATGTATACTATTATAAGATTTAAAAACCTTTCAATTTTTATATTATGATTTTTTCGAATTTGATCTCTTTATATAAAGTAGAAATCATGGGTTATAGAAAAGTAAAAAATGCCAAAGCGATAAAAGTTGACTAGTTTATTATATTAACTTTAATTGTTTGTGAGGTAAGAATTTTTTTTTTTTTTCATTTGAAGGGTAGTTGAATGAATATTTTTTTTCTAAAAATAATTTTTAGGATGTATGACACTAAAACTAAGTCTTTTATATTTCTTTAATACTATAGATTACCTTGTATTTTTAAGTGATCTTAATACCCTATAAGATTACAAGCATCTCTCTTACGATATGTTTGATTAATTTCAGGAAAAAAAAATAGAATTTCTATTTCCTCCCTCACAAAGCTATTACTATATTTAGTTTGTAGAATATATATTTTATTCATTTTTTTCTATAAAATAAGAAATTTCAATTTCTTTATAGACTAAATGAATAACTACCCCTTAATCTTTCTAGTCAAGCCATCAACTCATATGAAGGTATATCGATATTTTTAGATATATATTTCTAATTTATTATAAATATCATTTTAAGTGTAAATCAAACAAAGTAATTTTATTCCGTAAAAATTACAATTCCCCCCTCCCTTGTTAAATTTCCACTAATTAAACATGGGATTAGTCTTTAAATCAAAGCAAATTTAAGGAATAGCTGTTGGATTTCATAGGGACAAATTCATTGAAAATTCATTAACTCCTTTTCTGTAACCCCCTTATGGTTCATTATGGCTATTGCACTACACATTAGGGAGAGTTATTACTTACACCATGAATTCAGCTACTATCTATAATAAGATTGTTTATTATTATTTTATTGAAAATTTAGCTTTATATATTAAGTCTTGATAAAATATATTTGATCTCATTAACTATACCTTTATCTCTCTGGTCAAAGAGAAGAAAAATAAATAAATAAATTATGTATCTACTCGTTAGTGCATATTATTTTTGCTTTTCTTTCTTTTGAATATCGATTTTACTTCAAATTCTAAAATTAATTACTTTCAAACCTATGCAAGAAGAGGCTAGGATGACCTTAACGAATTGCAATCTTTTTTATTTATTTATTTAAGCGTTTAATTTCTAGATATTATTTGACCGCGAAATTAATTTCACTAATTTTAACTTCGCATTCAAATTCATTTTGGATTTATCTTATATTTGATCTCAAATTTATTAACGAACTACAAAGCTATATTTGCTTCAAAATAAAATGGATGGTCGACTAAATAAAATGAATTCATTAATTTTTTAACCTTATTAATATATATTTATTACATTTCATTTGATTTTTTTACGATAATTATTTCAATAATTTTTTATCTCATTAATATATATTTATTAAAATCAATTAAGGATATTTTATGAATACCGCTATTTATTATTCTATTCCATTGATATTTTTAAACATAAAAATGGATTTAGCATTTAATTATTGATTTCATTTTGTTCTATTTCAATGTATTCCATTCTATTGCAAATTATTTTTATATACTAAATATAATATTATTTTATTATAATCCTTCATATTCAAGAATGGCTATGGAATGGGAAAAAAGAAAAAGAAAAGGATTCCTATAGTGTGTTAGCACCAATGAGAAATTATAGTAGGAAACTAATTCTTTGCAAGATAATAATACTAATCTCATATCTTGCATCATGATGCATAGTATTATCTTTTTTTTTTTTTTGGAAAATTCTACATTTTAGATTATCATTCATAGTTCTAGATGAAAGTTTTTTACATTATAGTGTATTATTACATTTCTATTAAGATTTATTCTTTGCATTAAATTTTAAAGATTTCTTTTATCAATTTCTAGTTAACTTTAGTTGTTTTCTAATTATAAAAAATATGACATTATATTGCATTTTATTGATGAGACACCATAATAGTAACAATAATTTTTGGTGACACAAAATAATAATCATAATATGTAAATCCACCTCAATGCTCCTTGCAGTTACCCCTTTTAAGCTATAAAACGAGTAGAGCAAAATAATATATTATTGAGTTAGAGCTCAATCTTAACTTGAATTTTCAAAACTCAAACTCAAGCTTGCTCAAATTTTAAAACCTCAAGCTCATCTCGAGTCTTTCTTTCTCTCTCTCTCTCCCCTCCTCCTCCTTCTCACTAAAGCTCCTTAATAATTAAGTTGGCTGCTCCTTTTTCTAAACTTCTCTGTCTTTACCATTTTAAATTCACAACTACACTACCATTGATCTCAATATCAATAGATCTATCACTAATGATTTTAAATTTAGGTTTTATTTATTTATTTTTACCATTTCGATCATCACCACAAATTATTGGCATTACATTACATTTCATCACCACAAATCTACTCCAACATATTTAATTAGTTGCAAGATCATAAGGATTAAGTTGATATCACTTCATCAATAGTATTTACAATAAGTAGGTTTTTAGGTATTTGTTATTTTTCTTTTTCCTTTTTTTTTTTGGCATCTCTTATGTGAGATTATACTTTCTCATTTGTGATATATATTTCACTCATCAATTATGTGAGTAATGCTCTTTTAGGAAAAAAAAAAGTGGTATCTCATATGTAAGACATGTTGACATTAGAAAATATGTGCTTGTTTAATTGGTTAGGTCTTCTTACTCACAACTCTACACTTGTGATTTCTCTTATATCAATTGATTTGATTGATGTAAGGTTTTTTTCTATTGAGTAAAATCATATTTATTGGCAAAGAAAAAAAAAAGGAGCTCATCTTGAGTTTTATCAAGTTTAGAATTTTGACTCAATGAGTTCGAACTAGACTCTGTTAAGCTCATTTACATTTAGTTTTTCTAAAAATTATTTTTTTCTTATAAAAAAATTATCAATATTCGATTAGTATTTAAGCTTATTCGAATTTGGTTAGAGATAAATATTATAAAATTTGAGTTTAATTTAATAAATTACTCAACGTTGCTTGAGTTCAAATTTAAATGCAATTTAACAATTATCTAAATCGAATTCCAGTCATTCACAAACTAAATACTTTAATTTCCCACCAATGCCCATCACATTCCATGGGTCCATGCAAGACACCCTTAGGTACCGTTTGGTTACTGGTACTAGACATAACAAGGAGTATTGGACTGGACTAAAAAAGAAGGACTGGACAAAAAAAAATTTTATACCACGTTTGGTTTGTTTAGTACTGGACAAGGATTTTTGTGTTGTCCAGTGTTTGGATTGCAAAGTACTGGACTGAACATAGGTAATTTGACTGTTTTGCCCTAGAGAAAGCTTTTGTGCTGTCCAGTGTTTGAAATTACAAAGAACTGGACTAGACGGAGTAAAATTGATAATTTTGTCCTTTTTAATTATATCATAGTTATTTATATATATTTGATATTATTATAAGAAAAAATGATTTGAAGGTTTAATATATTATATTAAATATTTTAGGAAAAAAAATTATGTTATATTTAATGAAATAATACGTTATTTATGATTTTGAATATGTCATTGAAGACTCATACTTCTGCCACGACAGGAAAGCACGTGGGTCCTGCTCCACGCTGAGCGGGCGGGGGTCCGGGGAAGCCGCCCCGGCGGGGGTAGCAAGAGGGCAGCGCCCCCTGGATGTTAGAGGGCATTTAACAATTAAGCCCACGGTTGTTTATTAAAAGTTTAGGCTTGGATAAGAAAAATACGAAGAAAAATGCTTTTTGGAAGGAACAAGGGAAGAGCACGACCGTGTGTCAAGGAAACACGCCCACAGAAGTACACACGGTTTTAACACATGGTTGAAGGCACGGTCGTGCCCACAGAAGTACACACGGTTTAACACACGGTTGAAGGCATGGCCGTGTGTCAAGGAAACACGCCCACAGAAGTACACACGGTTTAACATACGGTTGAAGGCACGGCCGTGTGTTGAGCTTGAAAAATACAATCCTCTTCTTCCGATGGTTCTTTCCAGGCTTTTCCAGACTTCCGAAGCAACCTTGACGATGGACTCAATCTTAGACCAAACAAGATCGAAAGAAGATTCCATAAGCAACTGTTGATCGTGGTTGGTTTCTGCTAGAGACAACTCCATTCTGCTTCTATGGTTTGATTTTCTGCCGGAGGAGGAGGAGGATGGCGGTGCTTCGTGGAGAACAAAAAAGGGCTTTTGCATAACCAAAACAATTTTTCCAAAATCAGGTATCAATTAGCGAATTGGATTCAATTGGAAGTTGGCATTAGAGGAAGAAAACCTGAAGATTCTTCTCTGCATTTTCCAGTGGAGGTGACGACGGGCGATCGGCGGCAGAGGGAGCCATGGAGGCTTATCTTGCTGCTGCTCTCGGCGTCAGTTGAGTGCGGAATGGAGTGTCGTGTTGTTCCTGTCGTCAACACGGGGCTTTTCGTTTTGGTGGAAAACAAATTTGTCCTTTCAACGAAACAAATTTCGTTTTCGCACTTCCGGCCGATTACATGAGGAGCGGCAGTGAAGGAGCGACGCCGATGAGCTCTCGTCAGTCCAGTTCCCGGTGCAGCGCTGATAGGTCAATAATTTGAGAAAGAAGGAAAAGGAAAGTAGAAGGGGCTGAGGAGAAGGAGGAAGGGTAAATTGGGAATTTTGAAAAAAAAATAAGTTTTTTCCAGTGCCAAATTTTTAGTACCGAATTACACATGGTACTAATATATCTGATTTAGTCCAGTACTATATTTGTATTTAGTTCAGTACTTGCTTCAACGATTGCAACCAAACGGAGGACAAAAAAATTTGTTCAGTCCAGTGCTAGATTCCAATGCCAACCAAACGTTACCTTATAACACAACCACCAATAAAGAAAAAAGAAAAAAGAAAACCCAGAAGAAAATTCTAGACGAGGCCTCACGCCAAAGCCATGGTCGGCAATTTCATGCAAAACGCCTTAAGTCTATTTCCTGCCTCGTGTGCGCTTGTCTGCTTCTTCTCGGCGAACGTGTCTAACTCCGTCCTTTGTTTTAACGACCCACGTGTCGGAAACATGAACACTCTCCTATCCTACAACCTGGAATTAAACACTCACTCACCCACATCATAAAAAGACAATACTACCCTCACCTATTAAAAAAACAAAAAATTTTGAAATTTAAACTACAGTTTAGCTCTATTTTGATTTGATCTTTGAAAGAGGATATTACAAAGATAAATTCAATCGTCAAAATCAAGCTTTTAAGTCCATTGATTATTTTATCCGTAGGTGGAAAGAGAAGACAAAACCAATCATTTTCATAATTTTGGTCTTATAAGATCGATTTAGTATTATATATATATAAAAAAAAAACATTTCAATTTATTAATAATCTATTCAATAAGCTTTAAATTATTTTCTAATAGATAAGAAGATGAAAATTTTCATGAGGTTTGTAGTGTACTTTATACATAATGTAGCTTTAAAGTAAAATTTAGATATTTGATTTTTTTAATAAAAACATATATATAATTTTTATTTATTTTTTTAATCCTTGATTTTAGCCACATACTTATGTTAAAAAAGATATAAAACAAATACAAAATAAACAAAAATAAAACAAACCAAACATGTAATAATCGAACCATTTGTTGTGTCAAGTCCAAAAAATGCTATAATTATAAGGTCCTTATAAATGCAATGAGCTTATTGTTTTCTCAAAACGCATAGCTTGATAGTAGGGTCAAAATCGTCCTTTTAGCAGAGTCTCCTTCCAAAATTAAAATCTAATGTACGACTTTGTGATGATCACCGTTCTCTTGGCAGTTGTATATCATTCGGTCACCCATTTTCACACAAGCATAGTTTGTCAATAGAGAGCGAAACTTCCCTTTGCTCCTCCCTCTCAGTCCTTACAAAACCTTAATCCTAATCGATTAAGCACACCTCAACCTCAAAAACCATGTCCGCGGTCTCACTATTCAACCGATTCCCATGCAAAACCCTCTCCGTACCCCCACCAAACACCCTTTCCTCCACTTCAAAACCCTCACTCCTCTCCCTAAACCATAATTCCCGCTCCCTCGGTTCAATTTCTCACTCGGTTGTTTTCTTCCGCCCCCGGCCCGTGTCTATTGTCCGTGCCGTGACGGATGATGATGAATGGGGCCCTGAAAAGCCCCTGGGTGAAGAGCCTAACCCTGATCCTTCCTCCTCTGGGGACAGCGCGGTGGCGGTGGCGGTAGCGGAGGAGGAGAAGGAGGAGGAAAGGGTTAGTGAGATTGAGAATTTGAAGAAGGCATTGGTGGATTCGTTTTATGGGACTGATAGAGGATTAAGTGCTACTAGTGAGACTAGGGCTGAGATTGTTGAGCTTATTACGCAGCTTGAATCGAAGAACCCGACACCCAATCCCACCGAGGCGTTGAGTTTGCTTAATGGGAAGTGGATTCTGGCGTAAGTTTGCTTCCTTTTTTTTTTTTTTTTAAATTTAGTTTTCTTCTGTATTTATATGCTGCTTTTGTTTTGTTATCATTTATTTGAATGATGTATGCTATCATCGGTGGCAGACTCATAATTTTTCCTGAGCGGATGAGCCGCACGTAGGGGGAGATCGTGAAATATATGGTTTTTCTGGCCATTATAGTATATACATATACATATGCTCAAAATTTTTATATATGTTTATGGACAATTTTCGAAAATGATATACATTATTTTGAAGTGGAGTGAATAGATTTGCATAAGACTTGATTCAAGGGATGAAGTTTTTTTCTCTTGTCTACCTCTCCAATCAATATTGCCTTGTATTAAACATTTTTGTGGTAGTATGTGATTGGACCGATGATGATGATGGGAACATTAACTGGAGAGAGGGAAATTTTATCTTCATTCCTTAGCTGATGAGCAGAAAACGAGGGTTCTTCTTATTGTGGAAATGGTAGCCTAAGTTATAGCTTTATTGATTTAGAAGTGATCAAATAGAATGATGGATGTATAGCAGCTGGTGATGGTTATGTTTGTGCTGGAAGTGATCAAACATTGAGGACATAGGAGGAAATTGCTTTTCTCAATTCTACTAGAAAATTTTCATTCAAATAAAATATGTATGCCATTGACCAAACATCTGAAAAACATTTTGTGCGAAACAAGTGTACCTTTAGGAGGAATTGATTAGATTTATAGCGAAGGCCTAATATTTTTGTCTGGGCGTTACAAATTAAGATGCTCACATTTGGTATATGTTGATGTGTTTATTTATTTATTTATTATTATTATTATTTTTAAATGCTGGTATCCATGATCATCATACATGATCATGGTAGAATAGATTTGATAATTGTAGTAAAAAATAGTTCTTGTGATACGGATATATAAGTTGCCACACTCTATTTATTTTGATGCTTTTAAAGGACATTAGTAAAAATTTGGCACTTTTGTGCTTTGTTGCCATTGATTTGTTTTCAGTTCTTGTATCTGGGAATGCTTATAATAACTTCATGGAACAGTTGATTCACAACTGTTGTAAGACCATACTGGAACTGTATGGTCTGATCTGATTACTAGGAGTGGTAAAATAGTGGAAATTTTACAAAGGCCTTGTGTTGTTAAGTACATGACATAGATTTTATAATAAACAAGTATGTATATAGTACTTGATATGGTCTTGATATAAGATCTATTCAGTGCCATCTGTGAACTCAGGGGTCAAGATTGTAGCATTGAAAGGAAAAGAGATTGGTAAAACTGACTTTTACATCTTTACATTGGAATGTTAAATAAGGAAAATGATAGTGGGTACTCTGGGACTCTTGTTAAGAGACAAAGAAGACACGTTTACATATTTCCTTGTATTTGCTCTTTTATAAAGTATGTAATCAGTTTTAAAAAGATGAAATATTTCTTTTTTGGGCCTATTGACTAATGCACATGGTATTCCTTAACAGGATCCATTGGAAAGGGCTAACACCATATGCAATAGTCTTTCAGGAGGAAGGCTTTAGTAAACTCTTAATGTGTCAATCTTCGTGTTGGATGCCATTTGCTACTTGATTTAATTTGCAGAGTTTCTTTTAAGTACTGATTAATCTGTACTTCCATATGAATATTCTCTGAAGGGAAACTCATTCAGTACTATGAAAAAAAGTGTACATTGTATGTTTCTACTTTGTGTAAGGACAAATTGAAGAAAAATGAACATTGTGTCTGATGCTTCTATGAGTTACATACTTTTTAATCATTGAATGAGCATGAAAAGGTATGCTGCCTGATTTATATATCTCAATATATGTGGAATCCTGAAGCTCCTAATTTAGTAATAGATTGCTTTGTATACTAATGACTATAATCCTTCATCAACATATAATCAGAGGAAATCTAGTGAGGATGGAGATTTTAGATGTTTTCTTTTCTGGCTTTCATCTGGTTTGTCTTAAATCCTTTGGCTGCATTGCATCCTTTATCTCTTTCTGCATTAATTCACTTTTGTTAGCTGCTCATGTCAATTGATTGTGTTACAATGCATTCAATTATGAAATAGGAGAGCTTTATTTATACTGTCGTCTAAAGTGGGTTGCTGCTGACCAAGCATAACTTGTGCCAGGTACACCTCTTTCTCTGGTTTGTTCCCGCTGTTATCAAGGGGAACTCTTCAATTAGTGAAAGTTGATGAGATATCTCAGACCATTGATTCAGAGAACTTTGCAGTCCAAAATTCTGTCCAATTTTCAGGGCCACTGGCAACAACCTCCTTTAGTACCAATGCGAAATTTGAAGTTCGAAGTCCTAAGCGTGTCCAGGTTTCTTTACTATTCACAATCTACTTCCTATTTGTTTCTGTCTTTCTTTATCTTTTTGGCTTAGTTACAGATACCTTGACAGTCTTGCACTAAGGAACTTGTGTGATTCATTTGATCCTTTTTTACTCAGTAATTAATGCAGTTTTTAATCAGTTTAATCATTTCAGATCAAGTTTGAAGAAGGCATCATTGGGACTCCCCAACTGACCGACTCATTGGTATTCCCAGAAAATCTTGAGTTCTTTGGACAGAAGATCGACCTCAGTTCTCTGAGAGGCTTGTTTACC
Source organism: Laguncularia racemosa (assembly GCA_037954665.1). Taxonomy (NCBI): domain Eukaryota; kingdom Viridiplantae; phylum Streptophyta; class Magnoliopsida; order Myrtales; family Combretaceae; genus Laguncularia; species Laguncularia racemosa. The sequence goes on from JBBMOL010000068.1 coordinate 2,469,418, forward strand.
TCCGTTCAGGACACTGCTTCCTCGGTTGCAAAGACAATCTCCAGCCGACCCCCACTTAAGTTCCCCCTTTCAAACAGCAACGCAGAATCCTGGTTACTGACTACATACCTGGACGAAGAACTCCGTATCTCAAGGGGAGATGCTGGAAGCATCTTTGTTCTGATTAAGGAAGGCAGCTCCTTGCTGTCTCCCTGAACTGCTTCTCTACATGAAGCATCCTAGTAGAAAAACGTGATAATTGATGAATACTACATCTATAGCGGACTCTACATTGTAATAAAGAACTAAATCATGTTTTTCCAAGTGAAATAGGTAATTTCGCAATAAGTATTATATTGGAATTTGTTTCTAAAGGAAATCTAATCAGTAATGGTTGCTTATACGCTGTAATGTTATAAAGTAGCCAATTCTTGTTTGTTATGTAGTTAATGTAAGTCAGAGTCTCTCTTTACCCTGTATGAGTTCCCATATTGGTTGTATCATTTCATTGCTGCCTTCTGATTTGCTGCCTGTAAAGTATTTGTAAGCCACTAGTATATTCACTATTTTTAGTTCATGTACATTTGCAAAATGTTGTAGTGATATTATGCATTGCTAGCAAGGAAATCAACATCATATTGATTATATTTACTGTTCTAGCTTCAATGCTGTTATTTTCCGCAATGGATAGAATCACTGGCAACTTTATTAGACATATATGCATACCAGATTTCCCATACAGTAAGCAATGCAGACTGGAGATTCTGCATTCTCTGTGTTTGCTCTATTTTGAGATTGACAGGCACACTAGATAAAACAGTTGTTACTAGATAGGATTGCTCAATATTGTTTACAATGTATGAACAAATCAGTGCAAACATCATGGAATACCTCTAATATCATGCTCCAGGACTCCTTGGTATTGATGGACAGGTAGTAGTTCAAGAGGCCCCTCAGGGCATTTGCATTGTCTATTCTGTTTGTAACTATCATCTCAATCATTGAGTCTCTAAAATCCTGTTGTGGATCATAAGAGTACTTCTCCATGGCTGCAATTACAATGAATTTGGTCCTATCCACTCTTTGCCTGCTTCCTCCAGCATGTCTTGCCTGCCGCATTTCCTTTACCATCTGATCTAGTCTCTCCTGAATCATGGCATGTGCTAAGGTTGAGACTGATGCAAACCGATCAGAATTGCTATCTGCATCATCTGGAGACAAAACACTGAGCTTGCATCCACAGCAAAAATTCCGGGTTCTTTTCTGCCGTAGTTTCTGCTTCTGGCATTCCCTGCAGGCTTCCATTCTGAGGCTAGGAAACGAAGCTCTAAAGAAGCTACTGCAGATGCTTCCCTTTGAAACTATTTGGTAAGCAAGGTAGAGAACATATGATTGTGTCTTTAGCTTTTACTTATCAATGAACTCAAGGCTAAAAGGTGTGGCTAGAGAAAGATTTACGAGCTAGGAATTTTTATAAAGTACTATGGTCTTGATTCTTTTTAGGGCAGTGTTAGGCGGAAATAATGGAAGCTTTTGTAATTGTGGTTAATATGGAAAGAGCAAGATACTTCGAACTTTTTATGAGGGCCTCTTGTGTTGTAGGGTAATGATTCTGATATACATAAGAAAAGAAAAAGTACATTTTTGTTGGCTTCCCGTTGTGCGCGTGACATTAGCTTTTTCTCCCTTACTAGTCTTAAATGTTATTTTAGCTACAAGTGAGCATAACAATGTATAATCCCATTAAGAAATTGTTCTCTTTTTCAAATTTGCTCCATAGCAGAGGGTTTTTTTTTTTTTTGGTTGGCGGGTGGGTGGGGGCGAAAGAGGGGTTGGAACCCTTTGTTCTTCTTGCTTAAAATTACAAGATAGTTCAGACCATGACTAACTAGGCTTGATAATAACATAAATTATAAGCAACGGCAAGTTTGATTAACTTTGTTAGGATATAATACTTTTTTTTCACTACCAACTTATTCTTGTGCTTGATTTGCAAAATAGTTATTAATTGGATTTTTATTATTGTAAAATGAAGAATAACAATTTTTTTTACAAAATCAAAGAAATAGCTGTTCTTGGGCCTTTTCGGTAGGCTTCTACCCAATAGTCAAGCCATGAATCAGGGTAATGACATTTTGCATTTAATTGATTATTAATATCATATGTTATGTGCAACCAAAGAATTTAAGGAGTTGCAATATCATTCTCATCTCTACTCCACATGTGCTAGTGATTTCCAAGTTAGGGAAGATCATCCTTGCAATTTTTTTTTTTTTCAGTAGTTAGTAAGTTTCAGGTAGTAAATTGTATATTTTTGTCAAAGTAATGGCAGAACTTGGGGACAATACACCTTTGATACCTCCTTCCCCTCACATGGGCATTTATTTATATTGAAGAAACCTTTTTGACTTTTGTGTTCTTCGTGTACCCTGTGGGGAATTACTTTCTGCTTCAAGGTATTTGATGTTTTTGTTCTAATATCCCTATTCTTCCATAAGTACAGATTCAGAAACTGAATTAGACTAAAGTTAAACTCAAGCTCCATTACTAATCTAAAGTCCTTATGTTATGAGAAAAGTTAACCAAGATCTCCTCGGAAGAAGCCCTAGCCCCCAGCTAGATATGGTTACATGTTGTGCTGGGCTGATCTATCTTTCTATGTATTAGCAATATCAAAGGTGTAAGATGCCTTTTCTAATTGAGATATATTAAGGCTACGTCTTGCATCGAACGCTGGAATGCTTGTAAAGGAACATTGAGAAATTAAGAACAGATGGAACTACAATCCATTGCGGATGATTAGGAAATTGCTATTAAATTATCTCAAATACTTAAAGCTATTTATATCAGTTTTGGCATTGAGTCTAGCATTTCAGACAATTTCATAAGGATTCTCCATCATCCTCATATCTTTCTATTTGTATTCCTATACTAGGAGCATCCCATATGGTGCATTTAAATTTTGAAGCCAAACATAGCCTTAAAGTCTCAATGATTGTAGTACGAAATTAAGCTTCCTGCATAGCCTATGTTAATTGGACAATATAGTTTCGATGAACCTTTGTGGTTCACTGTCCCAGGCTTAACTTTAGGAAAAGCCATGGAAAAAGAACAATGGCTGGCTACTTTTATAGGGTTGTTTGATCATTTTATTCTCCTTTGAGTCACCTTGTGATATGCACTGTTACACTTATGATGGTTGATCTTCCTTTTTTCTTTTTTAGTAATTATAATAGAGAGAATGATTAATTTAATTTATCTTACTAAAAGATGAATATTTATACTATTAAATTATAAGATTTTAAACGGTTAAATCACATTTTTTGAGTAGTATGCTTTTATTACTTTTTATCTACCAATAATCATTTTTTTTTGTCCATTTAAAACACTGGTGAGCTAATGGGTCACTACATTGTGCTCTCTTGTGTAAGCATGCCAACTATTTTGCCAATCTAATGCCAATTGGATAGTAATTTAAGCTCTACTTGTATTTATGGATGCTAATTTACAAGGTTTTCCTGTTTATACTATAACATTAAACCTATTTAATTCATTTGAATTGATCTATATGCGTTATACTTAAGTTTGTACAAAATCGGTTCTATGGTCTATTCGAAAAATGAGAAAGATACAAAATATAACAGTAGGGATATCTTTTACTTGGAACAAATAAGTAAATATATTCTAAAATTTATTTTCAGTGAATCTTCGATGCAAGGAATAACTAGTGCACTGTGTACTTTATATTATTACATAGTATTATTAATTTTGGAATAGAATAAAGATATCAAACTCGAAAAATACCGCCACAGCACTTGCACAATTTATTACCTCCAGCATCCCTATAACCACCATGGCACCACCACTTTCCACCACTCATCAATTTGATGGTGATGATGTTTATAAAATTTATTGTGTCATTGATGGCAATATAACAGTTGTGATTGTGGTGTTGGTCGATCATTGGATTATTTTATAATTATCCTAACTATACACTCATGTAGAAGTAATCATACTTGTTTTGAAAAATATAAAAGTTTTTTATGTGTAAACTTGGCTTACTTATTAACAAGGTGGTGTAATTTCATCCTTTGCAAATTCTATTACATTCATATCCAGCTAAATCATTACATCTTTGTTATAGATCACCTATCAAAATGCCTCAAAGATTGAAATTAATTTGTGTTTGATCTTAAAAGGTTCTTTAAATTTTTATTTAAACTTTCATTTGATTGTGTATGCCTCATTCCTTCGGTCACCACGTTTTTCATTTGGCAAGGAGGTCCTTTCTCCCTTAAAAGACATACTCCGTTTAACCATGTATATTCTACACTTGGTAAACATTCCATTCCACGATTTCTAAAATTCCTCTTTATCTCAAATTCACCAATATTATTCATATATGAATAATACTCACCTAAAAATTTGAATACCTAACTAAATGAAAAGAAAGGAACTTTTGAGTTGGGGATAGATATTATATAGTAGTTAAAAAAATGATATATTAATTTAGAAAGTTGTAAAACAAGTTTTAGTTTTAAGCTTAATCAATTAATTTCAACATCCTTTGATTTTTCCTAAAAATCTTATATTTTCTTTTATATAATCTCAAAAGAAGACCCATCCTTTTTCAACCCTCTATGTTATTTTAAGATAATAAAGAAGGAATAGAATATTTATTCCTAAAATAACATATATTTTCTTATTTATTTGATATTTTATTGAGAATAAAGATGTAAACGAGTTGAGTACAAATGGTACAATACTAAGCTTGAACACCACTCAAAATTTCAAAACTTAAACTTGACTCAAATATGATCGAATCTAGAATTTTGAGTTCAAGTTTGAATTTAACTTGGAATTTCAAAACTCGTTTAAGCTCAATTTATGTAAATTTTTTTTCTGATGTCACAATATTGATATGTAAACTCACTTAAACTCAATTAATATCTATATTCAGCTCAAGTTTGATTAGGCTTATGAATCAACTACTATGAAGCTTAAGCTTGACTCGATTAGCTATTTGAGTAACTCAAGCTCAAACTCGACACAACTATTTATGAGTTCATCTTGAGTAAATATTGAGCCAAACTCAAGTAGTTCGTAAGTAGGATGACTTGCTTACACATTAATGAAAAAGTGATTACTCTAAATGGCTTTTATATTCCTTCTCCACAAGATATAATTATTACCTTCCATTAGGGGTTATTAATTACTCATGGTCAGAGAATAGGTTTTATAACTTTGTGACAATTTTATTTGCATCAAAATTACACTACCACCACTAACCTTACAACATCAACACTAATGCTCCCAACACCAGCACCATTACAACTATTGCCTTTACCATTGTACCACCACCATCATCATAAACTCACCTCTACATTACCATCACTATCACTTCTACTATACCACTATGATAGTCGTCACAACCTCACCACCATCAGCACCTTTGTATTATAAACACCATCATTGTTGTTGCTACTGTGATCATCATACCATCACCATTGTTATAAAACCTACCTCCACTACTATCAATATCTACTACTTACCACTACTTCTACCATAACCACCAACATTACCATTGTTGTCACCACCGCCATGTCATCGCATCATCACTAGTAGCCACCAACTTACTACCGCACACACCACTACTACCAATATTACCATTGCATATACATCATTCTTGTATTAATACCAAAATCACCACCACCAACATGAGCATCAACACCCATCACTACCAAAATGATATTGATGAAAGTAGCGGTTTGATGATGGTCACAGTAGTAGAGGTAGTGGTGCTGCACTAAAGGCACTATGGTGTTGATTTGAGGTTGTAGTTATGTAATGCTTGTAGGGTGGTGTTGAGACATGGGAGATAATGCGATGGTGGTGTATAGAGTGATGGAAATGGTGATAGTGGCAATTAAGGTTGTCAAACCCGTGAGTCTACTTATAGTCGCTAAATGGTTTATAAAATCGAAATGTAGCTACAACTTATGTAAAATAGCTTTCAAAGTTATAAAAAGGTTTACTATTATCATAAAAAACATGAAATATAAGATGGAATAAAGAAATTTAATATAAATTTTAGTTATAAGTTATAATAAAAATTATATACTTATAATACTAATAAATTAGCATAAGTTATTAAGTTAATATATAAAACTATAATATAAATAACAATACCAATATTAAATGAATTACAATATAAATTATAATAATAAAATACAATGCTAAAAAAAAAAATCACCAACCCCTTTATCATATTCAAAAGTCAAATTTATCGTCAACTCTTGCTTTATCATCATCACCATTGTTATCATCTTCTCATAAATACCAACACTATTATTAGTATTACTATCAATATTATCTTATATTATAATTCCAATTCTTTTAAAAAATTAATAATATTAATATATTGTGAAAGTTAAATTGTATTTTTCAATTTTTAACCTATTTGACTAAAATATGTAAAATCGATGAACTCAGTTAAAAATATAAGATTTTACATGTAGACTCGTAATTCTACTAAGAGTTTATATGAAAATGATTTTATGCTCGAGTTAATTCGAAAAGATTTCCTAAAATCGTAAATTCATAGAATTGTATGGGTAGAATTGTGATTTTAATAACTATGATTACAATGATAATACTTTTTATAAAACAAGATCATATTGGTACGTTATCTTTTACACTTGCAACTCAATAATGTAATATAATAATATCATATAAATAATGGAATGGTAATTCCCTATAACAAAAATTTGTAGGAAGTACAAATAGGAATATGTAATACTTGGTTATTCTGGGTAATAATTATTTGTAAAGACTAATTTTTCAATTTCCTATCATTTTTATTCGAAAAAGTAACAAGCTTTTTGTTTCCTAGATATTTAACACCATTTTACAATATGCACCGAGTGAATAGACCATCAAAAGGTATTTAATTATAAGATTTTTATAATTTAGTACTATAAATATTTGTCTTCGAGTTTTAGAAAAATAAATAAATAAATTTGGCAACACCTCTACGACTCTTTTTTGCCATTGTCAAAATTTCGTTGGTGAATATTGTGAAAAGGAGCTTTTTCTGTTATATGCTTTTAAAAATGGATTAAACAAACAACTAAAAGAGGCAACAGCTTCACCATACAAAAGCTGAGCCCCAAAATCATTATGTCCCTATAATTGTCGAATCAAAAAAAAAAAAAGTCTATTTTGTATGAGGTAATCATCTCACTAAAAAGTTAGGACAATCCATTATGATTGTTGGATTAACCCAATATTCATTATTTGTTTCTGGCAATATAATATCATCCTAAATAAATATGGATATTTTTAAATCCTTGTTGGCTTGAAAATATTTCAATAGTCTTTGCTTCTCCATATATCAAGTATCTGTGTTTTTTATGTGGATGATAATTCTTCTAATTTACTTATTTATTTAATTTTTTAAGGATAAATTATAAAAAGATAACTTTTGTTTTGGGTCTTTTATAAATAGCTTATTTAAATTTTATTTTTTTAATAAAAAGATGATCTGTATTTTATAGTTTAATGTTAATAATAAATATTAACATATGTCAACATTTTATTGATCCGTGTCAACATATTTTGTGTTAATAATTTTTTTTTCTGTAATTTGTGCTGCAGCAAATGGAATATACTATCAATATAATCTTGCAAGATAGCAATAATAGTATAGGGAGGCTTGAAAATGAGTGTAGATACACTATTAGTCATGGGTCTTGGGTAATAATATGAGTTGTACGTGCACATTGTCTTTTGATGTATTTTGATTTTACCGAAAAAAATAAAATGTATATTTAATAATAATAGTTTAATAAATTAATAATGTATGAGCCAATAACATGTTGACATGCGTATATATTTATTATTAACAAAAAGTTATAAAATATTGGTCATTTATTTGTTAAAAAAATGAAAAATGATCAAAGAAACACAAGTTATATTTTTGTAATTTACTCTTTTCTTAATAGAGGGACACAATTATAATATGATCCGCTATAATTGGATATATAAATTGCCCTATAAGAATCATGTACCAAATATACTAGTATAATTTATGTTATATGGGTAGTTTTAAGAAGTGTCCTCATTTTCTTTTTAAACTAAGAACTCATGGAAATTGTCATTAAAATATATTAAGCCTTAATTAGTAGAGCAACACTTCTAGTTCTAATTTATTTATATTAACATGAAACGGAAAAAAAAAGAAACAAAAATATTTAGGTATTTTTAAAGTAAAAACAAGGAAAAAAAAATCATTGAGCAAGTCTTTTATTGTTGTCATTGCTCTTCTTTGATTGTTTAAATAAATCAAAATAAAAAATGCTTTCTACTGTTCTTAAGGATAAAGAAGAGGCAGAATAAGTGTAGAACCAAATTTTTATGGTTTGATAGTTCAAGTGTCAAGAATAAGATTAGGAAAGATTTAGCTTTTAGAAAGTAGATTAGCTAATACAATCTTAATCATTAAAGTACTTTAATCACATGACAACCTTTAAAATAAGAAAATTAAGATTCTCAATTTCCATTAAGGATGTCCTGAGGACATTTTAAAGGTCACATAATTCAATCACATATGCAATACGTCATAGAGATATATAGAAGATAAGCTTTAAATTTGCTAATTAATTAGTATCAATCAGTGAACCTTTGATCACTATTACGTATACTTTAAAAAAATGGCAAATTGCTAAGTAAATAAATTACAGATGCATTATATTTTAGTTGGCATAAATATTGTTATTTCTTAGGAATGAAATAGTTTTGAATTAGCAAATCCACTCTCTACCATGAATTGTGTAATATGTTATTTAAACAAAAAAAAAAACCTAAGTAAATAAATTATTTATGTGAATATTTGGAAAAGAAAAAGTTATTATTTTGAAGAAAGAATATATATGTGTTTTTATAATACCACTCTGAATAATTTTCGTATACTTATTTGTTGCCCTTTAATATAATAGTTTAATAGCAAGGTTGATATAACTTAGTAGCATGAATACGATGTTCCAATTTTCATAAAAATTGTAAGATGATAATAGTTGGTAATATATATACATATAATAGATTAATATAATTGATAGAAAAATTAATACCAAATTGAGTTAGTTAATTATAATCAGTATAACGAAGACTCTTATAGTATAATAATATAAACGGGTTCTTTTAGTGGTACAATTTGATTCGAATTCCTCATTCTATTATAATAATAAAAATATATATATGTACACCAAGGATGTATGATACCCATGTGCTACCAAGTTGTCAACTAAACATTACTTAAATTCCCAATTTTGCCCCTCTACCTGCACTACCAACCTTTCACTAGCGGTTCACTCCAACTTCAAACGGCCCTTTTGACATCCTCCTTCAAGTTCTGCTTTGTTGTGGTCTATTGGAAATGGCTTTTGGTAACTGTCACCCATGCTTGTTAAGGGGGAAAAAATGGGCAGCCTATGAAAAGGGTAGGTAGATCTAATGATGATGGATGACCCATCTCAACCTAACTTAGAAGATAGAGAAGGGTTTTCTTTAGTTTGCAATGGTGTTCTTAAGACACGTGAAAAAAATAGCATTACTATGTTCTATTTTTCTATTTTATAGAGTTTTCCTTATTTATACAAACTTTTATGTGACAATTGATTGTAAATTGTAAAACTAAACGATTCGGATTAACATAAGGATGGATGAAGGTTATTACTAAGTAGAGAATATTTATTTTACTTTATTTTATTAATTGCAGTATTAGGTAGAAAATATGAATAAAATTATAATTTTTCTTTATTTAGTTATTAATTGCTGTACTAATGAGAATATAATAATTGTAATATTAAATTTTTTTATTCCAAAATTTCATCTTTTAATATTTATTTTCAATGAAGTAAAAATAAAAAAATTCTAAAAATTAAAATTTATCCTCTATTGTAATAACTATTAAATAATGGCTTATGAAAATATAAATTTAATAATAGAATAGTTGTTTTATTTTCTATTTATTACCTTCAAGTAAAAAGATCGTAAAAAGTATAAACTTAACAATTTACTTATATGCCTTGCATCTCTGCATTTTGGTTTTAAAAAATAATCTCAAGAAACTTCTCCACTTAAATAACTTTTTGCATACTGTTTTTCTCAAACCAGCTAATCTTTTTTTATCTTATTTAATTGCTACTTTCATTATCTATATAATTAAAAAGACAGTGTTTACGTCTTTTGATAATTTTTTACTCTTCGTTTTCTCTTATAATCTTTTTTTTTAAAGGCAAAAAGGTTTTGATAAAGATATAATTTTATGCATATTGTCGTGTTAATACTTTATTCATTGTCCAATTTCGTAAGCCATGTATTTATTTATTTATTTAAGGTAGAAAGATAGATATAAATATAATATCTCATATAAATAAAGTTTTACTTTGTGTATTTTTCCTGCCTACATCCAGATATTTTTTTGTTTTTTGTATTTTTAACTCCAGCCATCTACATCTAGATTAAGTCATGAAGCACGATCCCCTCGTGTCACGATTATTGCGAAATTACCAAACTAACCTCCTCACTTACACGTCCATGTCACCAACCGCCATTCAGTGACGGAGTATCCAAAGGCCAAATTACTGTCCTACCCTTCTCTCAGACTGTCTCAGGCTCTCAACTCTTCTCCTCTGCTTAAAGAAATAAAAAAAAATGAAAAATGAAAAACACCCTCACGATCTTATCGCTACCGAATCACTTGCCTCTCTGTTCGTTTCCATTTATTCTATCTCTACAAGAATAAAAGATCGCTTGAAGTCAGTGTTAGGTCAAAGGAAAAGCGAAACCCTAACTACTAATGGCTCCAGCTTTCGTACTTAACGGCCAGGTTTTCCTCTGCCGGCAAAGGTTCTCCGGCACCGGGTAACACTGGAAGATTTGCGTCTGTTTATAGCGAGGTTCAGACTAGTCGGATTGATCATAAGCTTCCCTTGCCTTCTGTTCTGCATGGCTCTTTTAAGATCGTCGATGGTGGTCCTAGTACTTCCGCCGGAAACTCAGGTGATTGGTTATGTTTTCTATTTCATCTCTAGATTTTACTTCTGTTAATGGCGAATGTGACTGTGCTAGTGTGTGTGTGTGGAGAGAGAGAGAGAGAGTGCGAGAGATATTTAGGTTCGGTTGTTGTTTGCACGGATTATAGACTGTAGATTCAGGTTTTGCATCTCTTACGCGCCGAGAAATAGAGAGAGAACGAAAGGTTGTTGTGATTGCTGAAACTTGCTTTGCTGTTAATTCAGTGTACGCATATCGATACTGTTGCTCTAGGTGGGGGGTGGGGTGGTGGGGTTGGGGGTGTTGTGATCGCTAAACTCGCTATGCTGCTAGAGGGTACTAGATTCATATCATTGAGAGGAGAGAGAGAGGTGAAACTTGCTACGTTGCTAAGGTCAGTATGATTTTTTTAATGTGTAGATCTATTTGATCTGGTAAATGTCTCTGCATGTACGCAAATGGTGCCAAAACGTTCACATTAACGTGTCAAGAGTGTCTATGTATGGTGTATTAAGACTTCTGTCATGCGTATTGAGACTTATTATTTCTGTAGAAGTACTGTTTCAAATTGCCGCCTATGTATATGGCCATGGTGCAATGAGATTGAAAATTTGATGTAAGTGCATCAAGAATTTAGAGTTTATTAATTATTATCTGAAGACGAAAAAGACTTGAGAGTGTAATATACATTTGAGTTCTTCTAAATGCTTAATATTTATTGTCCTTGGTGTGTTTTACAGCTGAGATTGCAAAGCTGTTTCCTCATCTCTATGGACAACCATCTGCAATGTTGGTCCCAAGTGATGCGTCTGCTGCTCTTCCCCAACAAAAGTTGAAGGTTGGTGTTGTTTTGTCTGGAGGCCAGGCTCCTGGGGGGCATAATGTTATCTGTGGGATCTTTGGTGAGAATCTGTTAATTGAAAATTTCCAATATAGTTGAGAATACTGATAACTGGATTCCTCTTTTCTGCCAGATTTCATAATTATTAATAGAATTCTTTACCCTTTTCTGGTGCTAGATTACTTGCAAGATCGTGCAAAAGAGAGCACTGTGTATGGTTTCAGGGGTGGTCCTGCTGGTATCATGAAGTGCAAATATGTTGAATTGACTTCTGAGTACATATACCCCTACAGAAATCAGGTACGACTTTTTGAATATCAAAAAGCGGTGTATTGGTTTAATTTTTCAGTCAATTAGTGCATACCCCAGCAAAGTTCTGGAATAATTTTTTGTGAAATAGTTTATTAATTTAAAGCTATTCCTCCGTGTCTTTGCTATGTGGTAATATTTATTTAGATTGCGAAGTAGATGAAATAAAGTTCTGATTTTTCTTTGTACTGGTTCTCTTTTTGTTAGGGTGGCTTTGACATGATCTGCAGTGGAAGAGACAAGATTGAAACACCAGAGCAGGTTTTGGACTTTCTTTTGTTGTAAAACTTTGCTGGCTAGAGCCAGTAATGTCCACCAATAATTAACAAGAGAAAGAAAAACATTGGTAGTTTTTAAACAAAGTAATACTGAGAATTTAAAACCATATCTGCAGTTTAAACAAGCTGAAGAAACAGCCAAAAAGCTTGATTTGGATGGCATAGTTGTTATCGGTGGAGATGACTCAAACACGAATGCTTGCCTCCTTGCTGAAAACTTCAGGTACTTAATGTAACATTTGTTGTAGAAATAAGTCTGTTCTGAACGTAATTACCTCCAAAAAATAAAAAATAAAAACAACACTAAAAGCCACATTCAAACAAATAGCTTATGGGGTTTATGTTTATTTTAATTATTAGGGTTAAAAATATGAAGACCTGTGTTATTGGATGCCCTAAAACTATTGATGGTGATCTCAAGTGCAAGGAGGTGCCTGTGAGTTTTGGATTTGACACTGCATGCAAGGTAAATTCCTGGCTCCTTAGGGGGGTCTCAAATCCTCTCTCTCTCATGAGGTTTTCAATCTCAGACAAGACATCATCTTTGCTCTGCGTGTAATAAACTAGAGCAAAAAATTAGTTTGCCTTAACCAATCTACATATTTGGATGTGTTGGGATGGTTTCTAGCAGTCATTCAAATTCATCTTTCATCTATAGAAGTACATTGAGTGCATGCTACACTTTGCAGATATATGCAGAAATGATTGGCAATGTTATGGTAGATGCTCGATCAACCGGAAAATATTACCACTGTGAGTACACATTATTCAGATGTTACTCCCATCAACTGTTTGTCTTGTAAGCCATATATACATTTCTGTTCTTTCCCTACACGCTGCCATGTAACCTTGAAGTGTTGGTTGAATGAGTATTATTTGTACCTCTCTCATCTGGTTTTGAATCCTTTTTATGCTGAATTATTTTTCTGTTTCTTCAATTTGTCAGCACTAATGATGGCAAGTCCAACTTATCTAGTTTAGCCAATTTAGTTTCTTTTTTTCTCATGTCATAAAAGATTCAGTTGCAATTCTTATGTATGTATATAGTATTGCCAATGGTCATATTCTGGGATATGAAAACTGTTGTTTTTAAAGTGGCTATTGCTTTATTGTTATATCCCTGTGCAGCCACCATAACTACCAATTTTTTGCTCTGGCTGCAATGAGCATTAAACTAATGGATGATACATATTTACTGCTTATACATAATGTTCACTTTTGCAGTTGTAAGGCTAATGGGACGTGCTGCATCTCACATTACGTTAGAATGTGCTTTGCAAACTCATCCAAATATCACAGTTATTGGAGAGGAGGTACATTTATTAGAACTAGTGTCTTTGTGGAGTGTCATTAATTTCTTGCATAGAAATTATAATGTACAAGTTCTTACTTGTTTGAAATCTTGAACACAGAGAATTTGAATAGTTTATTTTAAATGAGACATGAAGAAGGAAATGACCAACAACAAGAAGCTATATATTTTAATGTCTTAAGGAATAGGAGACTAAACAAGCTATATATTTTAATGTCTTAAGGAATAGAAGACTAAACAAGCTATATATTTTAATTTCTTAAGAAAGAGAAGATTAGTCAAAATGGAAAATGAAGGACCAAAAGCTTTATGTAATATATGTTTAAACATGGGACATGGCTTTTTTGCTTTCTGTCTCTTCCTTGTCTAATTGGTGGAAATATATAAATTCCAAATATAGCTCAACATGCAGATCAAGACATGCATTGAGGTCACCAGTTGAATGTATAAATTCCCACACATACCATAGGCTTCAGTGTCTGACATTTCATCCAACTAACTCTATTCCCATCCCTACATATGATAAAATTTTGCAATTGTTTTCTTAAATTGGGCTAGGGCATATTTTCTGGAGATGCTTAACTGTTCCAAGTTGTTCGTAATTGATGCAGGTTGCTGCAAAGAAGCTGACACTGAAAAATGTTACTGACTACATGGTAGATGTGATCTGCAAACGTGCAGAACTTGGTTATAACTACGGTGTCATACTTGTTCCAGAAGGTCTTATTGATTTCATTCCCGAGGTAGGTGATAATGGTTGCTGGTGGCAGATGCAAGCTCCTAAGATTAATGTTGCTTAGCGTTCTTAATTTCTACTAGAGGTGGCCATGCTGTTTTTGTTTATTGGGCTGTATTTGAACTGGCCACAGGTGCAACAACTTATTGCGGAGTTGAATGAAGTCCTGGCTCATGATGTTGTTGATGAGGGTGGACTATGGAAGAAAAAACTCCAGCGTCAATCCCTGGAGCTCTTTGAATTTTTACCTCAAGCAATTCAAGAGCAGTTGATGCTTGAAAGAGATCCACATGGAAATGTACAGGTAAATACAAGAAATTTCTACTGCTTCACATTTTGGCTGATTTAATCATCTATAAATTGGGTTTACGGTGTCCTTGTAGGTTGCCAAGATAGAGACAGAGAAAATGCTTATTCAAATGGTTGAAACAGAGTTGGAGAAGAGGAAACAGGAAGGTACATACAAGGGAAATTTCAGGGGACAATCCCATTTTTTCGGGTAATGTAATTGACTTTGTGGAAACTCTCTCAACAATATCTCTCTTGAGCATGCATTTTAGATAAACTTGAATCTACTCATATCTAGTCTGGAATGGATCTAAGAGACATACTATTATGTGCCACTGTTCTTATTTTCCTTGTACTCTGCGCTTTTCAGGTATGAGGGAAGGTGTGGCTTGCCAACTAATTTTGATTCTACATATTGCTATGCCTTGGGTTATGCTGCAGGAGCTCTCCTTCAGAGTGGGAAAACTGGCTTAATATCCTCAGTATGTGTTATTCCATTGTGCATCCTCTGTTCATTTTATTTCTTATTGTTGTCAATCTACTTTGGTCACATGAGAAATGCATTGACCATATGAGACAATGGTTGACCTATAAAATTGTAACTTACATTTTCTTGAATTTTGTCCATCTGTGATGCCTTCAGGTTGGGAATCTGGCTGCACCTGTTTCAGAATGGATGGTTGGTGGAACTGCACTAACCTCATTGATGGATGTGGAGAGGAGACATGGTATGCCAGTTTTAATGCATCTAAATTTTAATTGCCCTGAAAATACTCACAAATGATGAAACTTCTCTTGCTCCTATCAGCACTTAGTCCAACGGATGGCCCCAACTATGAGTCTTTTGTCTTTTCTTGCTAAAAATGACTTGAAAAGTTGCAGTCTTCCCTCAGCCTACAGAAGTATTTAATCTGGGCAGTTGGCCCTTAGCATACGAAATGAAGAGGTTGCATGCAGCACATGCTACCAGTACCAAATTTCTTTTCATTGTCTAAGGTTGCTTAGTTCTATAGGAAAGGCAATATCGACTACTCTTTGGTGGAAACATCTAGAAATGAGTGTCCGTTTAAGTTGTGAAAGACTGCCTTGATTTGTTATTCCTTTTTATTCTGTAGCTACCTTGTTCTTAACCTTATCCTGTACTGGATCCGTTCCTGACTTTCAACTCGTTTGCAGGTAAATTCAAGCCTGTGATCAAGAAGGCAATGGTGGAGCTTGAAGGTAAGAGGTTTTTTCACTTAAATAAGTAGTGAGTGACTCATAGGAATTCTTTAATTACGAGTATTTTTGGTTACACTCTATCAACTTACCTGGAATTCTAATAATGTGTTGCATTAAGTTCAGTATTTTTTTTGTTGTTGTATATTCAGGTGCTCCATTCAATAAATTTGCTTCACAGCGGGATGAATGGGCCCTCAAGAACCGATATATCAGTCCCGGTAAGCATCATTTATGGATCTAAATATTTGCATATATTCTCACAATATTTCTTCCACCTTATGCTTTGTTTCTCTTTGGCACATCGCATCTTTGAATATAACTTACATAATACTCATTTTGGTGAGGGTTATTTGATTATTACCACAAATAAGAGTTTCAATTTTTTTCTTCATATCCTAAAAGTCATAGAGTTCAGGAATTTTCCATTTGATATCTTTTAACGGCTAAAGCAATGTTGGAGTATTTCACCTAGACGAGAAGATAATTAATGCCTTATTAAATGCAACACTTGCCAGTTGAATTCACTGCAGGTCCCATTCAATTTGTTGGACCAACGGCTGATGCCGTCAATCACACCCTGCTGATGGAACTGGGAGCACAAGTTTAACCATGGAAGAACCTCTGCAAAGAATACCCTGGAGAGAATGTAATTTTTGCTTAAATCCGTACTTTGTTATCATCTGGCCTTTTGCCTCTTAGGTTGAGTTTTGTAGTATGTTTACTTTAAGGTAGAACTATCTGGGGGTGATCCTCATAAAATTCTATTTTGCGCTTGATTTGATATCTATAAACTGTTGATAAGTGAACCATGCAAATGCTAGATGTAATGGCATTATGGGATTTCATTTGTAATGAAAATAATTACTAGGATAAGTTTTCTCGTGATGCTTGATTACTTGTTTTCTACCCATTGTATGTAGAGACACATGCTGTACACACAAAGATTGGGAGAATGCAGAGTGCCAGTTCCATCGATATTACATTACACATGGTAGTTAGTTCTTCCATCTCTTGACTAGTCAAATTCAAATGAAATACATAGAAACGTAGCCTGGTGACTTCTTATATGCATGCATCAAAACTCATAATCATAGCTACAATGCTGTAAAAGGAAAATTGGACATCTACTCCTCTACCTATCCTGCCCTGGCTATAGGAAAGAAGTTGACGCTAGCGTTGTAAGAAGGTAATGGGGGTAGCCTGGATACGGGGAGGACCATACTACAAATGTAACATCCTCTTATCGGCTCAAACTGACCAGCGTCACCATAGCATATCTCTCGATCCAGTAGTTCGCTTGGAATAGAGTGGAATAGGTGATATACTCTCAATTTACTATGTATCTGGCTCCATGGATGACTTAACTCTGACCTCGATCTATTCAAGACCACTTCTAAAGATCGAGCTCCACCCATTAGTGTCAACCACTCGAATAATATCCGTAGTTGGTCTCGATACTGCATTAATGTCTCCGTCTTCAAAAGAGAGACATAGCCGAGTGTAAATAGTATATGAGAAGTTCAGAAAGGTCTAAAAAGTTGCATATATATGTCAAGTGTAACAATATCTAGAACGAAATGATTTATAGTATGAAACTATCAACCGAAATTGTATCGCGAGCTACTTGGCATCCATTTTCATTCCACTTGCACCTGCTTTGAATAGCAAAGCACAAAAAAAAAGAAAGAAAGAAAGAAAGAAAGAAAGAAAGAAAGAAGTATTTCCGTATTCTATCAACAAAGTTCCTATATCTGTTCTTGTGGATCCTAAAAAAAGAAAAAGAATATGCTAAAACTAATTATACTCTAAATCGACTAATAATACTCTGAATTCTAAGATAAAAATTTATAGGTATTTTCCCATATCTAATTACTTACTCTATTTTAAATCTCTGAAAATCACTAATAAAAACAAGAAAAAAATGAGAAAAGAAAAAAAAAAGACAGATTTGGTAAATCAATAACAGAAATTACATATATGGCAGTGAGTGTACTTTCGTGTCCCTTCTCCATTATTTATATACTTACTTCCTATCATTGTTCTATCTAAAAACAATAAAAATCATTAAATAAATAAAATAAGAAATAATTAACAATACATGTTATGTAACATGTGCTGTTGACATGTCAAATAAGTGGTACTACGTGTTAGATATGTGGCATGTTGTTTGATACAAGGCACTAAATTTAGTACCATGTGTCAAATAATGTGCCATATTAGTTTTACATAAAGATATTATACGGTTGATTAAAGGAATATTTATTTAAACATTATGTGTAATGTTGATTCCTTATTTTAATTAGTTAAATGTTCGATCTCCTATTTTATTTACTCCCAAACATTCATGCTTTCCAATGTAATTTTCCCTAAAATAAATAAAAAGAAGGGATCGAGCATGAAGCTTGCTATCAACTCCATGGTAGCTACGCAAGAAACTATTCTCTTCCCCCCTACGAAGACAGCTATACAAGATTGGAACAATATTCCCTTCCTCCTCCAAGCTACTTCAAATTAGGTTGGAGCTGATGAAGAAGTGCAATGTGCATGTTTCTTTGCAAATTGCTTTACTACTCAAAATGATAATGAAGGATATAAGTTCGATACAATGAAACACTTTAATAAGGTTGGAACCAGTGAGGAAGTCCAGTTGGCGTTTTACTTTGCTAATTACTTTATTACTAAAGATGGTAGTGGAGAATATCAGTTCAATGCAATGAACTAGTAAGTATAGTATACTAGATTTTGAACTTTGATATTTATTAGTGAATGGTGTCATATACTTAAGAGGGCAATATATTTAGGTAGCATTTGAATTGCAATATTGACCGGTACAAATAGCACTGAATAAGAAAAACATGACAGTATAACTATCTTGTACTATATTTGATATGCACTGTATTAGATAAAGTTTTTTTGTGATATCTCCTGTTTGAATAAATAAAGTATTATACTAAATATAATATATAAAGTACTGGACAAAGATTTTTATATTTTTGTATCATATTTTGGATGGTACAAAGTATTTTGTTTAATACTTTAAGATTATTTTTGTCTAGTAATCGAGAAAATACACAAACCAAACAAGGGATAAAATATTTTGTTTAGTGCAGCAACCAAACAATACCTTAATGTGGATTTATGAGAGGAAAGGGAAAATGAAAGTAATTGGGCAGGGTATTATGAACTATTACTATTTATGCATGCTTGATTGGCTGATCTCTGGAGTTTTTGAAGGGCTAGATGGCAATTTTTTGCTACAAAACTAGCAATAATCATGTGTGTCCTAGTCCTATCATGTGAATTGGGATATTCCTTTATATATAATGAATTCGTTTATGTATAATGAATGACCATGTATTAACAATGTATTATAGATGAAGTAATTTTTTATTGAAAAAAAAAGGGTTTCTTGTCAATTTTGGAATGCATGGTTAGCTAAAGCAGTGAAGGATTTTGAACTCCTACATTGAGTGAAATGAGGGTCCTTTAATTAGCAAGGTTTGCCTTATATGGGCATCAAAATACTATTTCAAAAGATTTGTGTTGTATTATACTAGAAATGTCTCATATTTGTATGCCATCTTAGTTAAACAAACCAAAAATGCACATTATTTCTAAAATTTAGCTCAACTTGATAAAATGATATCACCCAAGGTTTCAATAGACCTTGTTAAGGATTCGTAGGGCAAGTGTGGCAAATTAAGTTATCAAACAAGTAACAATAATTCCACATACTTTGCCGCTGATTGTATGCCAAATAGATAAGTGTACCCAATTAAGGGCATTTTCCCGAATCACATTCTGAGTTAAATGGGATATATTAGTAGACACATATCTACGTTGTGTGTACAAAAGTTAAATAAAGTAGTATAATAAAAATTTTAACCTAACATAACGATTCACTTAGACTATATATGTGATGGATGAATGAAGAAAGGAGAAAAAAGAAGAAAAAAAAGATAGAGAAAAATTACATAAATAGTCTAAAAAATGCATGAAATAATAGAAGAAAGAAAACAAAAGCATTGGTGCATTATAAATGTTTTTATTAAACTAAATAATACTATATTAATTATAGTGCAGTTGTTTCACAATAAAAAAAAAAGCCATTATTTGCCAGCAAAATAATTAAGGAGACATTAATCGGAGAATTTGGTGCAAAGTGAAGTGATACATCTCCATGTACACTAAAAGTGCCTAGTAATTATGTCACCGAGTGGTGAAACTTTTAATCCCAAAAAAAAAAAAAGAATTAAAAACAAAATGAAATGTGAAAAACCAAATAGAGAGTCCATGGTAATGGAATTAAAAATAATAATAATAATTTGAAATCTCAATAAGACAGAAGTGGATAGAATTATGAAAATTATATTCAATAAGACAAGTGAAAATTCTGATTTTGTATATTTTTCACCCAATTTTATACTACACTTACACTTAATGTATATATTTTTATATGTTTTATAGGAAAATATAGGGATTCAGAGAAGATATTACACAAGTTATTCAAATATATGAATTACATAAAACATGGACCGAGCCCATCTATTTTCACATTTGAGGCTCGTGTCTAAGTACTGTATAGCCGCAATTACAGTGTCACATCACATAGGTCCAATAAGAAGCAGGCTTCACGTGATTTGAAGGCCCATACAATCAATATCCCAAACACCATCAGGCCATTTACTGTCCATGAAACACAACACATTGCCACCATGTCCACAAAACTTCAATTGGCCGATTGAAGAAAATTGCAATGCAGCCCACAGTGTCACTGTCCAAACCCTTTTTGTCTTTAATCAGTCCTAGTCCAGTCTTCAACTTGAGCAGCACCAAAATTATAACTGAGTTCTTCTAACCCTTTTGATTTTTCTTGAATTCTTTTGTGTTGTTTTTGTGTCTATCCTGAGCTAAATTTATTATTATGGGATTTTATTATATGTTAATATTTAATTAGTTGTGATTTTTAATTATATGATTTTATTGTTTGGCTAAAGATAATTTTGTTGATAGAACCTAAAAAGCTTGAAAGGGAATGGATGGTTCATATCAAATTGGATCAAAATTAATTTAGTTGTCAACATAGACACATGCGCTTTAAAGTAATTTTAGGATTCACATGCTTAATGCTATTAATATTAAAATTCATGAAATAGAAATATGTGTGATTTTTTATGTTAATTAGGTTGGTAATATTTGTAAGAAAAATTTATTATGAAACCAATAATTATAGATAAACCACTCAAAAGGGTGTTCTTGCTATTTATTTTTTACTTTTATAACGAAATTAAAATAGTCTAGTAATTAGTTTCCAATATTTGAGGACGACCCAGTTCTCACGAGTTTTATTACTATGGTGCACGACTCAGTCCACGCTTTTATTAAAAAATTATTTTAAAGAAATCGTGCACATCAACAAGCTTATCTATGCTCGACAAGCATAGTTAGTCTTCTAACTCGGTAACATTTCTCATAAAATCTTTTTGAATTGATTTGATTCGTAGAAGGAAAGGTTTATCTTTATTTGATGTATTATAGAATATGGCAAAAAACTTAAATGAGGCATAAATTAAGTCATAATTTTATTCACAAAAAGCAACAAATGTTATGATATATTATATAAGAAAAATTATAAGTAAATGAATCAACATTTGGGTTTAATTTAAATAAAAAATTAAACTTTTAAGTAATCAAATAGATGATTGAATTTTAAATGATTAAAATAATGATCAATGTTATACTAAGTAGTTTAAATAGGGAGTTCATTATTATCTAATAAATATGTTAAGTAATTCAAATAGAAAATTGTTATTATTGGTAACAATGTCATAATGAGATCCTCATTTAAACTACTTAACGTAATGTTAATTATCTATTTTAACTACTTAAAAGTTGATCTTCTATTTAAACTTAACCTTAAATATCAATCCCTCTCTTATAATTTTCGCCTCTTTTTTTTTTTCTTCTCACACTTAAGAAAAAAAAATTATAATGTAATGTGTTAAAAAAAAAAATTAGCTCCTCAAACATATCTTTCTCATTGAACATCTCTAAAATGAAATCCTAAAAACACACTTTTATAGAGGGCATTATCTATTTGTTCCATAATTTTTATACCAAGCAAAAGACCACATACCACATAACTATCTCCTCCTCATAATAGTGTTAGGGCTACTAAAACATGTAAGATGTTGCTTATTTAACATCATTTATAATGATAAGTATATTTTTAGTTTTTAATTTTACCTATTTTCTATTTGAATCCTTAACATTTTGTTAGTTTTATTTGAGTCTTCAATGTTTTTAAAACCTTACAAAAAATAGAATTTTCATTAAATACATTAATTTTTTTATTCATTTTGAGTATGTATTGACTTCTAATTAATCTTAGGTTAGTTGGTTAAGATGGCTAGGGTATACATACACATAAATTTTTCTAGCCCCATGTCATAATTTTAAATATTATTTTTGTATTTTTTATTATATATATCATTAAATATATTTAATATTATTTTTTATAATATTATATAAATAAATATATTAATTTTATTATTTTTTCAATTTAATTATTATAAACCAATATGAAGTTGATATGTGTCATGGATTGATGGAAAACTTATTAAATATAATGAAAGTCCTTTTTTTTTATTGTAAGGTTTTGAAAATGTTGAAGATTCAAATAAAAGAAAAAAAAAAGTAGATGACTTAAATAGAAAAGTAGTTAATATTGGAAAATAAAAGTGTACTTTTCTCTTTTATAATATATAATATCGAAATCATTTGCCTTTTTTGTATTTTAGGTTTTTATGGTAGTATTCACTATAATTCAATTGCATTTATTTTTCATTATATTTACCTTTAATTTTCAACATTTACCACAATGCAATTAATTGTTTACTATTGTATTTTGACGGTTTCAACATTCATTCATATTCTTTTCATTCCCATTTATTAACTTTATTTATTATATATATCTATCGTAAAATAGACCATGAATCATTGCTTTCACCTCTTCCGTTTCTCTCTCCCATTGTTCTCTTCCTTTGATTTATTTTTGTTTCTTAGTTGAATTTTTGTAAAATAGGGGTAATATATTACTTCACACTATAGTTTTTCTCCTTATTCAGGATATCGGATAGACAAACTAATCTTTGTATTGGAAAATTGAGGCCAAGTATTAAAATGTGTTAACATAAAGGATGAATTCTTTAGCCTTAAAGTATCAAAAGCGATAAAAAATGGCCAACATATATGGGTTGGTTAGGATTATTGGATGAAATCTATTGAAGTTATATTTTGTAATGATAAAAATTGTGATCTTTATCTTTAAATAGTGAAAATTTAATTGTTGTTGTTATTCTTTCAATTGAAATAATGCATTATGTACTTTAAGTTTATATCTTCAATTTCAGTTGTATGATTATTTGAATATGCTCTTCTTCTTTTTTTTTTTTTCTAGCACTTTGCTAGAGAAAATTTTATTTTGATGCAAAGAGTATATCCTTTTTGCAGTGACTTTTAATACTATCTACATTAAAGAAATTAAAGATCATCTTTTTGTGTATATTCATTTTATATTTTGATGTGATGTTTAACTAATTTTTATTTATATATTAATTTTACAAGTTTCCATTTTAAGTTTTGCGAAAACCAATCCAAGTTGACAATATGGACCATAGAGGTGATAATGAGAGTGATTAGGCGATGTGAAAATAAATGGATAAAGAAATAGGTGTTTAGGAGTTTTTCTAATGTAATAGCTTTTACCTCTTTTTTAGTGGTTGTTTGTATTTGATAGAAATCAAAGTTTGTTAATTTTTTAAATATATTTTTCATTTGTTTATGTACACGATAAAGTATTATTCACAAATTGTCATTACAATATTTTACCTAAATATGAATATAATTTGATTTATTGTATGTTCATTTTAGTTAAACTTATTGTATCGTTATAAATGAAATATATTATAATATAAAGTATTGAAAACTTTTGTTTCTTAATATTTTACACTTTATCCATTTCATTTTAAGGTATCATTACTAGAATTATATGTTTTATTAAACTGCCATTAATTATATATAAGTGTTAGTTGAAAAAGAAAAGAAAGAGATATTTTTGTTTGATTCTGATCCATTAGAAAGGAGACCATGGATATATTAAAATGAAAAAAAAAAAGCACTCTTGAGTGGGTATTAACGAATCCAAAAGGAGTTGATTTTTTTTTTCTATTAGAATATGAATGACAAATGATGCACTTTTTTCTCCTCCTCCTCCTACTATTATTATTATAAAAGTAAATAAATATTATTTATAATATAATAATTATTATTAGCAATTTTACGTCTATAAATATGTAAATTAATTTAATGCAATTAGGAGATAATAAAAGCTAATGTGCAATTTTATAGTAAAAACAAATGATATTAAAGTTTTTCATGACCATGATAATGGTTTTCAATGTGATAAATAGAATGGAAATAAATATATTCAATGAACTTAAAGAAGTATGAATACACACTACCATTTGTCTTTATTACAATATGTTTTATGGGAACAAAGTTTATACTTAAGTCATAATATAGTTAAATTACATTTGCACTTTTTAAGTTATTGGGGTTTTATTTCCAAATATATTAATATAATATATAATTTCAAAACTTGTACCTTTTTCATATCCTATTGTTTCAATACATTTTAATAAGCCACTATGCTGTCATTAATATTATATAAGATTAACCATTAAAGTAAATGGAATTTTATTTATATTGGTAAGTATGTATATTGATTAATTAAGATTATGAGATACTACACTAAGGATGCATTTGTAAGGTTAAAAAGCCAAAGATTTCTTAATAATGTTGTATTCCCTATTTATCAATTGTTTAAAGCCATTAACTATTAGGGAAAATATTGATTGTTGAGCGTACCCCTTTTCTATACATTTTTAAAAGTTGTGAAATGTAAAACTGAGACTAATAATAAATGTTTACAAAGAAAAAGAGTAAATTAAGTAGAATTTAAATTGTTATTGTAGCAAAGAACGAAATAACTTATGGAATAATGTTTATGGGGTATTATATCAAGCTCATACAATCATTGTATTCTTGAAATCGTTACATCTTTTTATATTGTAAATATTATATTACATTGTTATGCCTCAAAACCTAAAAGGTGTAACAATCCACTACGTGTTTCACTTAAATAAAATACATATGACTTATAATTAACTAAGTGGGTTTCTAATCTAGTTTTAAATACTTGAAATCATTTAGTTAAATTTACAAAAGATTTAATAGTCTACTTAATTTGAATTGTTGTTGCTAAAGATGCTATGTCTTCAAACTAGGCAAACATAAACTTAAGTCTTAAGGCCTATTGGGTCTATACTAAAATTCTATAAACAAATTAAAGCAATTCATAGAGTTACAGATGACTCCTAAAACATATAGTTTATAAGAGGTTTGGTAAACATAATCTAAAAACTATCTAAGCTAGTACATATCATCCTTGTTCGCTACATCCTTCGCATTAGCCCAAAGCTCCTCTTTCGAGCTAAATTCCATAATGTCATATGAAGGGTCTATAGAAGAGTTATACACACCTAAAAAAGAAGGGAGTGAGCTACAAAAGCCTAATATATAGTAATAAAAGCACACATACAAATGTCACACCAGGCTTAATTCTAATGCAAAAAGCAACAATTTAATCAACATAATAGTTAGTTTAAATAACAATTAGTATTGAGGTACTCATGAGTTCAAAGCACATGATGGGGAATTTGAGATTCAATACCACCATAGTGGTCGTTAGGAGATATGATAGGAGTAGTCAAACTTCACATTGACATGCAAAACCTTAAAACCAAAAAGTAGCTTCGTTTAGATGTCATCACCGTTATGCAGTCTTCATTGATCACAATCCAATTATATCATATCACTCATCAAGTCCCATAAACCTCGAGCGACTCTTGATATATTCTCTTTTCACTTTTAGTGCCCCATTATCTGATGTGATTCCACCTATTAATTACTCATCAAGCATCTTCAATGGCCTAAGCATATAATTTGCCATGTTATTTTGGAGTATATGATTGTAATAGTAATCCCAATCCAAAGGTGTCACTTCTTGACTCAAGTAACCAAGCATATGTAACATGTAATTAATTTAGCCAAGTTTGATTATTATTTTGTTTAATTAATTTCTACCTTAGCACAAAACACACTTGTTATTGCTTGCTTAGAAGGTTGAAGGTCTCCTAAGGCCATAAATTGATTCATGATGATTGTAATCATTTAATTGGTATGTAATTAATAAGAGAAATTACAAGTTAGTAATTTATACTTAAATAATTAATTTTTTTGGTACTATTATGGGTTTAGGCTTTTGAGATTCTATATTAATAATAGGACATAAGGGCTTAATTAGACTTAAACTACAATTAGATCTATGCATTATTTAAGACTTATTAATTTAATTAACTCATTCTATTATTCTTGTTAATTATCAATTTAATAATCTAATTTCTATTAATCCTTAATCTACTTTAGGTATTATTTCTTTAGATTCTTTAAGGTTAAATATTGAAAACTAAAAGCATACATTTCCGTTTGAAAGACCATCTTTATTATGATGCCCACATGTTAAGCCATTTGAATAGATTAGACTCACAACCTTTGATATGCCCCAACATTACATAATTTGGACCAATTAGAATAAAGTTACATAAATACTAGTTTCACATATTGATTCAAAGAAATGAAAAGTAAAATATCAACTCTTTAACATTTGCAAATGCTCTTGATTTTTCAACTTCAAAAAAGATTTACTTTCTTAACCCATGTTTATAACTAACAATAGTTATGCCATGGTTAAATCTTTATGTTTCCACAACTAAACAATGTAAAATTAAAAGGGAGGGAAGGGAAGGTTTTGTGGTTATCGGTTACTGAAGGTTAGTGAGCATTATGAGGTTGTTGCTAATTAGAGTGACATTGATTAGTTGGTAGTGATGGAGTTTTATGGATCTAGGTATGGTAGCTAGATGATGGTTAATGATGTAACTTAATAGGTAGTGTTGGTGTTATACTTCTAGAGATGGTTAGATTACTTGTAAAAGAGAGAGAGATTAGGTTATGAAGGTGCCAAAGGTTACTTTAGTGTAGCCACTAATGCTTAAGTCAACACAAACGAATGATAATGAGTATTTAGGAGAGTTAAGAGTCAAAAGTCCTTTACTTGGTAGTCCCAAATCCTTATATGTAAAGATTGTAGGTGATCTTTATATGAAAAGTATATTAACTCTAGAGATCTTCTAATATTGTGGAGGGTATATCTTTAACCAATCATTTTTCTTATCTGTAGTATTCTTTCATACTTATCTGTTATGAAGATGTGCATGAACAATCTAAGCTAAAGGTTAGGAGGTGTGGATCGAATTTAGGCAATTTTGTGCTAGAGCAGTTTAGAATAGATTAACCTAGGTAAGTAGAGCTCAAACAAAGGTTTAAGTAGGCTAAAATGGGCCTTAGGGGTCTATACCCAAAAGGTCTATCAATACTTGTCCCCTTGCTCTCTTTGGTGATGGGTCAAGAAGGAGGGTTGATCGCTATATGGACTACCAAGGTCTTGGAGGCGAGTCGAAGCATTTTGAAGGTCATTTCATATTAGGGGTTATGAGCTCTAAGTTGTCATTTTTGACCTCTTTGTGAAATGAATCAAAATGTCTTTGAGTGGCCAAGTAGGCAGGTGACTTAAACTAGGTTTCCTTACATTAAATATTACAAAGAAGATATGATGCGTCGATGAAAATTGAGCAGTTAGCTCAAGGATGGTAGTGATTGGGAGCACATCAATCATTGTTAAAGTTTTCTATACCAACATGATGTGGAGGGTTATGGAGCTTTAAGGAGCAATGCTGTTGAGGGATATGATCAAATGGCGTAAAATGTGAGGGGTCATGGATCTCTTGAGCAAGTATTAATTTGATTTTTCTTTTGACATATAAATGCATGTGCATTAAATGCACTATACAATTGTTGACACTTTGTTGAATGAGACACAAGCGAGAAAACATAAAGCCAGTACAATCTGTATTGTCCATTTAAATAGTGGGGCGAGTATCAAAATTAGGTCGGGTAACGTCTAATTACGTCCTTTCAGTGGATGTTGCTTTGTTCTCTGTACCCATGCCCATATATACTTGGTACTTTTTGACATTTACATACTTTTTCCATTTTGTACACTCTTGAGAGATTAATGTCTTTGAATTTCACATAACTTTTCTTCATTACCTTCTTTACCAATCTACATTTTCCTCCAAATCAAGTAAGTATGCCTTCATCTTCATCTTGTACCCATTCTAATAGAGAAGGGAGGGGCATTCCCCTTCAGGTAGCAATAGAAAAGGTTCTTTAGTGCAACTTTAGCACAATTGAGGTGTCTAGTGGAAGTTTGGACAGGGAAATTGATGTAGTGGCGGCTATCACACAAATTCCCAAGGATGTATACATTAACGATGGTGAAGAGCACTGACTAACATAGCTACTATACACGTCGATCAAAGAAGGAAACACCTTTAATAGGATTTGTAGCCCCATGTCATATAAAGAGTTTATAGAAGTGAGGAAATACTTCAAGCTTCGACCTCTTGATTGGAAGATTGAAAATCCATAGATTGACAACAATGCTACTTTGACAGTCGGTTGTTGGTTTTGCCTTTATTTGAAGCATACGGAGTTTGGGTTACGAGCTCCATATAGAGTTTCAGAAGGAGTTTTTCAACTACCACAAAGTCTCATCGACCTAGCTTATACTAAATGGCTATAAGTTGCTGATTGCATTCAACGTATTATGCAAGCATGTCATTATTCGAGCTACTTCATAACTCTTTTGTTATTTTTATGGATTAATGAGGTTAAATGATGGCTAGTGTTATTAGACTGGCTAACATAGGGGGAAGATGTTGGACGAGTTGGAGTCTTCTGTGCGTGGGTGGAAGAACAAGTTTCTTGTAGTGGCATGCAAGCTTGATCTGGACTTCTAGACATAGTGGATTGAGTTGATTCACACCTCAACAATATGCTCATTAGGTCCATGTGATAAGGCTGCTGCACATTGAATACTAGTTGAGCTATGGAAAAGATCGGATAGTTTATAGGATGCCATTAAGGTTGTTGATGAGCACCTGTATGATGGGAAATTAACGGATAATATAGCTCTAGAAAGGGAGGGAGGTACACCTTTGACCTTAGTTATGCCAAAGGGAGCTACTGTGAAGAATCATGTTTATCCAAGCCTTTTGGGAGGATTCTCCCTATGAGCTCTTTGCTCGACATAGTACTTTCATAAGATCACATTATATTTAAATTTTCTTTTGGATTTATATTAAATTTATTTCAATATTATAAGAAAATATAAAGAAATGATATTTAATGGTGTTTATTGTGAAAATTTAGGTTTTGAGGACCCAAAAGTAAATTACAAGTTAATTGGAGGAGTTTTTCACAAAATTGAAGAAGCGAGCGGAGGATTGCACTGAAGGCCGCCGACCTTAGGCCGACCTACATTCAAGGCTGCCAGCCTTAAGCCAGCTTACATTAAACCGGCCTCAAAAGGCATTAAAGCCGCCGCCTTCAGCCGGCCTACATTGCTCCCTGGATATCCATTGCGAAAATCTCTCCAAAATCGTATCTTAATTAATTTGCTGACTCAACTCCTCATCAGATCAACCTTATCCTCCTCCTCTTTGGATCTATAAATAGGCCCCTTGTGTGAACCTTGGGAGCATCCCTTTTGTTTAGCATCTTTTGTTTAACATCCTTTATTTTTCTTCTTTGTTTTAGCATCAATTGTCTTCCTTTTGAATCATTAGAATTCCCTTAGGAACTTTAGGATTTTATATTCTCTTTAATTCCTTTACATTTCATGTTATTCCAAATTTTAGTTTGAAGAAAGAATGTTATTTTGCTGAAGTTTTCTTTCAATTGAAGAATTCAAGAAATCATTTTGGAAGATTGAAGTTCTACAAACTCTTGAAGATTATAGCAATTGTTTCATTTACTTTATTTTCTTCTATGCCATTTATTAGTTTATTCTTGTTGTTCAATATGAATTCCATTGCACCTATTTATTTCAATTGTTTTTATGCAATTCATACTATAATGTTCTAAATCATCCTTGTGGGAAACATGATGAAGCCATAATTCAAACTAAAATGATCATTGTATTCATGTTATAGGAAATATAGATATACGGAATTTTCATATAAGAAGTCCTGCTATGAATTGTATTTTGTAATTGAAATCAATGCATAGGAATGTAAATGACTCGAAAGAGAAATTTAGGTTTTATCAGGAATTCTTAAGTAAGATTTAATAATTCATGTGGAAGCATCGTTATTGACTTTTATTAGAAATTGACCTAAGTGTTTCATGTAATATTTTTATTAAATTTTTCACTAGGGGATTAGGAGAAATTATTTTAAAGATATTAGGCAGTCATATAATTGGGAAATTTATGATTGTGAATTAGAATCCTCATTTGATTTTAATTAGCGAGAGCTATTAAATTAAATTGGGGTAACATTGCTTTAAAACTTGATAAAGGATTAAGGTTTTGTTAATTTCTTGTGAAAATCCATATAGTTATGAGTTATTATAACATGAAGGCAATATGATTAGTAGAATTAGGGTGGATTCTATTTCCCACCATCAATTCATCATTTTTCAAACACAATTCTCTTTTTGGCATTTAGTATAATTCATTCAATTCTCATCAAACATCATTGCCTAAATAATAGTAGAAATTGATATAGGTCTATTACTTAATCAATCTTCGTGGTTCGACACTCTTCTCTCACTATATTACTTGATCTGATCCGGTACACTTGCCAGTATTTATTCACGCTCATTTTATATTTCTTTTTTGCGTGGATCAAGTTTTTGGCGTCGTTGCCGGGGATTGATTAATATTAGACCATCTTCAGATTCTATTGTTAATTTAGGCGCAATTATTTTGTTATTTAATTTGTTATCATTGTGTGATCGTTTCCTGTTCTCTTTGAATTTCTTTTTATGCACAAGAGTAGAAGTGTTGAACTTCTACCAATTAATCTTGAGATAGAACGCACCTTGCGACAACTTAGAAGAGAGCAGAGAAGAAAGGAAGAAGAGAACATGGCAGATGAGAACAATAATCGGATTCAGGGTGTTGGTAGAGCACTTCGGGAATACACGATACCTGTTGTTTCAGGTCCTGCAATAAGAAGACCAACAATTCAGGCTAACAATTTTGAGTTAAAACCAACACTCGTTCAAATGGTTCAATCAAATCAATTTGGAGGATATCTAAATGAGAGTCCTGATGAGCATATTGCAGTATTTCTTCAATATTGTAATACAGTGAAAATGAATAATGTATTTGATGATGTAATTAGGCTACAACTTTTTCCGTTTTCACTTAGAGAAAAAGCTAGGGCTTGGTACAATTCATTGCCACAAGACTCTGTAACCACTTGGGTTGATCTCTCATCTAAATTTTTAAGGAGATTTTTTCCACCAGCTAGAACTGCTAGGTTAAGAAATGACATCACAAACTTCACTAAGTTTAGTGGTGATCACTTTATGAAGCATGGGAAAGATTCAAGGAGGCAATTAGAAAATGCCCCATCATGGATTACCAGATAATCTCCTTATTGAGATATTCTATCTCAGTTTAGATGATACATTGAGATCTCTGGTAGATGCTGCTTCTGGTGGTGCACTAATGAGTAAGACATATGATGAGGCTAGTGCTTTGATAGATGAAATGGCCTCTAGTGCACATAATTGGCAACATGAAAGAGGTAAGTCTAAAGTGGCATCTGTCAATGACATGGACACCTTAACAGCTCAAATTTCTGCTCTTACCGCCCAGGTAAGTAAACTCACCTCTGCACCTTCTTTCAATGTTAATCAATTTTCTTGTTGTGAGTTATGCTCAGGACCACACTCAACTCTTGATTGCCCATCTGGAAACTTTTCCTCCTCATCCCATGGAGGGCAAGTAAATTTTGTCAACAATTTTCAAAGAGGTAATCAAGGACCTTATTCAAACACCTACAATCTAGGGTGACGTAACCATCCAAATTTCTCATGGAGAAATGATAACAACGCACTTAAACCCCTTGGATTTCAAAAGCAAGGTCCTAATCATAATACTCCCCATCAACAATATCCTAATCATAATACCTCTTCTCAGCAAGGTCAGTTTAAAATGGAAGAACTCATGATAAGTTATATGCAAAAGACTGACACAATGTTGCAAAATCAACAAGCTACCATTAGGAATTTTGAAAACTAGCTTAGTCAAATGTCTCAACAGTTGAGTAATAGACCATCTGGGTCTTTACCTAGCAATACTGAGCAGAATCCTAAGGGTGTAAATACTATTATGTTAAGAAGTGGTAAGGAATTGGTTGATAAGAAACTTGAGGAAGAGGAGGTTAACCTAGAGAAAGATAAAGGAAAACAAAAGTAAGAGGAACCAAAGCAAAATTCACCAAAAGTGAAAGCATATGTTCCTCCTATTCCTTTCCCAGGAAGGCTGAAGCAACAACAATTGGATTCACAATTTGCTAAATTTTTAGAAGTCTTTAAAAAATTGCAAATTAACATTCCTTTTACAGAGGCACTTCAGCAGATGCCATCATATGCTAGGTTCATGAAGGATTTACTCACAAAGAAGAGGAAGATTGAAGGGAATGAACCATTGATGCTTACAGGGGAATGTTCTATGATCTTACAGAAGAATTTATCCAATTTGCCAAGAAAACAAAGAGATCAGGGAAGTTTTACTGTTCCTTGCACTATTGGTAATTTTCATTTTGATAAAGTACTTATAGATTCTGGTGCAAGTATAAATTTAATGCCTCTATCCATTTTCAGAAAACTAGGACTTGGAGAATGTAAGGAGATGCACGTCACCTTACAACTTGTGGATAGAAGTGTCAAGTACCTAAAGGGTATAGTGGAGAATGTCCTAGTAAAAGTGGACAAATTCATCTTTCTAGTTGACTTTATAGTCTTGGAAATGGAAGAAGATAGAGAGGTACCCATGATTTTAGGAAGATCATTCCTGGCAATAGGTAAGGCATTGATTGATGTGGAACAAGGTAAGCTTACTTTGAGAGTTATGGATGAACAAGTCACGTTTAATGTATATGAGGCTGCAAAGAAATTTGATGACTGTAAATCCTGTTACACTATTAATATTGTTGATGAGCTTTCCTATGAGTTCATGGAAGAGAATGCAGATGTGGACACGATGGAGTCAGTTCTTAGGGATTTAGATGATTGGAGTGATGATGAGGATGAACCCCGAGAAGAACGTGCTGAACAAGTTTATGTATTCAAGACTCGACACTATGAGGAGCTGAGGACCTCAGAGAAGAAGCCAATTCCATTGTTGACACAACCCCCGATGCTTGAGCTTAAACCATTACCTAATCATTTAAAATATGCATATCTTGGAACAAATGATACTTTGTCAATAATCGTTTCTTCTTCTTTGACAGGTGATCAAGAGCAACAACTTTTGGATGTTCTTAGAGAACATAAGGAAGCTATCGGGTGGACCATTGTGGATATTAAGGGAATTAGCCCTTCAATTTGTACTCATAGGATATTTCTTGAAGCTGAGTGTAAACCTACAGTACAACCACAAAGAAGACTTAACCCAACTCTTAAGGAAGTTGTAAAAAAGGAAGTGCTTAAATTGTTGGATGCAGGCATTATTTTTCCTATCTCTGATAGTAAATGGGTTAGTCTAGTTCAAGTAGTGCCAAAGAAAGGTAGCATGACTGTGGTAAAGAATGATGCCAACGAATTGATCCCAACCCGTACTGTAACAGGGTGGCGAGTTTGCATAGATTATAGAAAATTGAATGATGCCACCCGTAAAGACCACTTTCCCTTACCTTTCATTGATCAGATGTTAGAAAAACTTGTAGGGCATGATTATTACTGTTTCCTTGATGGTTATTCTGGGTATAATCAAATTCATATAGTGTCTGAGGATCAGGAGAAAACCACATTTACTTGTCCCTATGGCACTTTTGCATTTAGGAGAATGCCCTTTAGTCTCTGTAATGCACTTGCTACTTTTCAGAGGTGTATGATGTCTATATTTTCTGACATGTTAGAGAATTTTATTGAAATATTTATGGATGACTTCTTTGTTTTTGGGAAGTCATTTGAATCATGTTTGACAAATTTAGGCTGTGTGCTCAAAAGATGTAAGGAAACTAACCTACTTCTGAATTGGGAGAAATGCCATTTTATGGTAAGAGAGGGAATAGTGTTAGGTCATAAGGTGTCAGAAAAAGGGATTGAAGTTGACAAGGCAAAAGTGGAAGTAATAGAGAAGTTGCCACCACCCACTTCAGTAAAAGGAGTTAGGAGCTTCTTAGGACATGTTGGCTTCTACAGGAGATTTATTAGGGACTTCTCTAAAATCTCTAGACCTCTGTGTAATTTACTTGAAAAAGATTCTGCTTTTGTGTTTGATGAAAATTGTTTGCAGGCATTCAATATATTGAAGGAGAAGCTCAGCTCTGCACCAGTGATTGTTGCACCAAATTGGAGCTTCCATTTGAGTTGATGTGTGATGCTAGCGACTATGCCGTGGGGGCAGTACTAGGGCAAAGAAGAGGTAAGATCTTTCATGCTATATACTATGCAAGTAGAACCTTGAACGAGGCCCAGAAAAACTATGCTACAACAGAAAAAGAGCTATTAGCAGTGATATTTGCTTGTGATAAGTTTAGGTCTTACTTGATAGGTTCTAAAGTAATAGTATACACATATCATGCTGCTCTTAAGTATTTATTTGTTAAAGCTGATGCTAAACCTAGGTTAATTTGTTGGATTCTATTGCTGCAAGAATTTAACTTAGAAATTAAGGATAAAAAGGGAAGTGAAAATGTGGTTGCTGATCATTTATCGCGTTTGGAATATGATTGTTTAGAACCACCCATCAATGAAAAATTCCCTAATTAGCATTTGCATGCAATAGACATCCATGAATTACCTTGGTATGCCGACATAGTTAATTACTTGGTTAGCAAAATCATACCATATGGTTTGTCATTCCAACAGAAAAAGAAATTTTTGCATGATGTGAAGTATTATTTTTGGGATGAGCCGTATTTATTTAAATCCTGTGCTGACTAGGTAATTAGACGATGTGTGCCTAAAATTGAACAGCTTAGCATAATACAACACTGTCACTCCAGAGAAACAGGAGGTCACTTTGGGGTAGAAAGAACAGCAGCAAAAATTTTATCTTGCGGATTTTATTGGCCCAGTTTGTTTCATGATTGCAGGAACTTCATTATGACTTGTGCTCAATGCCAAAGGACTGGCAATATTTCAAGAAGACATGAATTACCACAAAATAATATACTTGTAATTGAACTTTTTGACGTTTGGGGAATCGACTTTATGGGTCCTTTTCCCTCATTTTTTTCAAACAAATATATTCTTGTAGCTGTTGATTATGTTTCGAAATGGGTAGAGGCAGTTGCTCTACAAACTAATGACAGTAGGGTTGTCATTAAATTTTTGAAAAAGAATATATTTTCAAGATTTGAGGTACCTAGAGCTATAATAAGTGATGGGGGAACACATTTTTGTAACAGGCAATTTGAGAAATTATTATTAAAATATGGAGTTACTCACAAAATTGCCACCCCTTATCATCCACAAACGTGTGGACAGGTTGAGGTATCTAATAGGGAAATAAAGCGCATCTTAGAGAAAACTATCAATGCATCCCGAAAGGATTGGTCTTTAAAACTTGATGATGCATTGTGGGCTTATAGAACAGCTTTTAAAACACCTATTGGAATGTCCCCCTACAAGATTGTTTATGGTAAATCATGTCACCTACCTGTAGAGCTTGAGCACAAGGCATACTGGGCCATAAAATACCTTAACTTTGAGTTGCAAGCTGCAGGTGAAAAGAGGTTGCTCCAATTGAATCAAATGGCCGAGATGAGAGAGGAAGCATATGAAATGCGAGAATTTACAAGGAGAGAGCAAAGCGATGGCATGATAAGAACATCTTACAGCGAGAGTTCATGCCTGGTCAAAGAGTCTTATTGTACAACTCTCGATTGAAGTTGTTCCTAGGTAAGTTGAAATCACGATGGTCTGGACCATTTGAAATTGTTAATGTGTTTCCTTATGGTGCAGTTGAGTTGAAGGCAGAAGACAACCGTACTTTCAAGGTAAACGGTTATCTTCTCAAACATTACTACGAAGGGGAACATGTTGATAGAAATGCCACAACAACGGATTTAGGAGATTCAAGAACTTGAACTGGAAAAGTTGGGCTAGCGACTATAAACTAAGCGCTTCATGGGAGGCAGTCCATGCTCAATAAGTATATACACTAGTGTTTTAATTTCGTTACAAAAAAAAAAATCTAATTCAAGGCTGGATAAGAGCCGCCGATGCATTCAAGACACTCCAAGGATGACAGACATTTTGGGGAGGAATTTTCTTCCTGATGAACAATTTTACACCAGGGAAGTACCGGTATTTCAATTTTTGCATTGACATTCTTTTCCTTAATTTTATGATATATTAGGAACAATGAGGACATTGTCCAATTTAAGTGTGGGGAAGGGATTATAAATGTAGAAGTATAATGATTGCACACATCATGAGCTTACAAATCCCATGCTTTATTTATGTCCTTAAGTGTTTATCATCAATGAAATCCTGAAATTGACTTAGATTGGTGCCCTACTCGTTAACTGTTGTGACTAGTTTACATAGTTAAAATTTAATAGTAAAATCTCTAGAGAACGGGGTTTACCTTATGTTTAGCCTTTGAACTTAAGATTGAGTCCTTAAGTTGAAAAAACAAGCAAGTTTACTTCAAGGAAAAATTGGTTGGGATAAATCTCTCTTGAAATTTCTTTGAGAATACCTTAACACCTAGTGAAAGAGGTAAAGGAAATATTTTACTTAGTGATCCCTTAAAAAAAAAAAAGAGCCTTTACTCCAATAACTCTGGAAAGTGAGTTAAGAGTATCCAATCTTAAATGTTAGTGTGAGGAAGAGTTCGTAGGGGTCCCTTTAAAACTTGGTCACTTAGGCGATGAGCCCAGGATGTGCCGACTCAATGAACTCACAATAACGAGAAGGGCGGAAAGGCAAAAATTTAGTACCTTAATGAAAGCCAGGTTGATATGGGCGAGCTTTGGTCCCTCAGAAGAGTGAAGTCTCACTCCACTGTCAATTAAGGCAAATAAAAAAAAAAAGGGAGAAATTCTAGGAAAAAATGGATACCATATGCTTTCACTTCTTGTTATCTTGTTTAGAGAAGTAAAATTGAGGGAGATTATACTTGCTAATAACCAATGAAGTTTAAATGAATGTTTTTCCTTATAGACTAAGTATTGTTTTTTATTGTTAAACACTGGGATTAAAAATCTGTTGTATTTAGATTAACTACTAAATTTCAACTAGATATACTAGTTACAAATTTCAGTATGGTCAGAACAATGGGCACCAGAAGTTTAATGATGGATTTCTCTTGTTTAAATCAATTGTTTTGCTTGAGGACAAGCAAAAGTTCAAGTGTGGGGATGTTGATAAGATCATATTATACTTATATTTTCTTTTGGATTTATATTAAATTTATTTCAATATTATAAGAAAATATAAAGAAATGATATTAAATGGTGTCTATTGTGAAAATTCAGGTTTTGAGGACCCAAAAGTAAATTACAAGTTAATTGGAGGAGTTTTTCACAAAATTGAAGAAGCGAGCGGATGATTGCACTAAAGGCCGTCGGCCTTAGGCCGGCTTACATTCAAGGCCATCGGCCTTGAGCCGGCCTTAAGCCGACCTACATTAAACCGGCCTCAAAAGGCATTAAAGCCGCTGGCCTTCAGCCGGCCTACATTGCTCCCTGGATATCCATTGCAAAAATCTCTCCAAAATCGTATCTTAATTAATTTGCTGACTCAACTCCTCATCAGATCAACCTTATCCTCCTCCTCTTTGGATCTATAAATAGGCCCCTTGTGTGAACCTTGGGAGCATCCCTTTTGTTTAGCATCCTTTGTTTTTCTTCTTTGTTTTAGCATCAGTTGTCTTCCTTTTGAATCATTAGAATTCCCTTAGGAACTTTAGGATTTTATATTCTCTTTAATTCCTTTACATTTCATGTTATTTCAAATTTTAGTTTGAAGAAAGAATGTTATTTTGCTGAAGTTTTCTTTTAATTGAAGAATTCAAGAAATCATTTTGGAAGATTGAAGTTCTACAAACTCTTGAAGATTATAGCAATTGTTTCATTTACTTTATTTTCTTCTATGCCATTTATTAGTTTATTCTTGTTGTTCAATATGAATTCCATTGCACCTATTTATTTCAATTGTTTTTATGCAATTCATACTATAATGTTCTAAATCATCCTTGTGGAAAACATGATGAAGCCATAATTCAAACTAAAATGATCATTGTATTCATGTTATAGGAAATATAGATATACGAAATTTTCATATAAGAAGTCCTGCTATGAATTGTATTTTGTAATTGAAATCAATGCATAGGAATGTAAATGACTCGAAAGAGAAATTTAGGTTTTATCAGGAATTCCTAAGTAAGATTTAATAATTCATGTGGAAGTATCGTTATTGAATTTTATTAGAAATTGACCTAAGTGTTTCATGCAATATTTTTATTAAATTTTTCACTAAGGGATTAGGAGAAATTATTTTAAAGATATTAGGCAATCATATAATTGGGAAATTTATGATTGTGAATTAGAATCCTCATTTGATTTTAATTAGCGAGAGCTATTAAATTAAATTGGGGTAACATTGCTTTAAAACTTGATAAAGGATTAAGGTTTTGTTAATTTCTTGTGAAAATCTATATAGCTATGAGTTATTATAACATGAAGGCAATATGATTAGTAGAATTAGGGTGGATTCTATTTCCCACCATCAATTCATCATTTTTCAAACACAATTCTCTTTTTGAGCATTTAGTATAATTCATTCAATTCTCATCAAACATCATTGCCTAAATAATAGTAGAAATTGATATAGGTCTATTACTTAATCAATCTTCGTGGTTCGACACTCTTTTCTCACTATATTACTTGATCTGATCCGGTACACTTGCCGGTATTTATTCACGCTCATTTTATATCTCTTTTTTTTTGCGTGGATCATACTCTTTTTGTTTCTTTGTTTATTTCTTGAATGCTCAATGTCTTTTGTTCTTGTAAATATGCAACTCAAGGAAAGCACTCAAGCTAAGATGCTCATAAGAAAGAGGGTGACCTAGGCTACTAAGAAGGGTAAAAAAGTACCACCTAATACAGTAGAGCCACGGAGGGGTCCTACTTTAAGGTCTCATAAAGTCCCTTTTACAATCAAAGATGAGGAGAGATAGGTTCCACCACCCCCTACCTAATCTCACTGGCGACCCCACTATTAGGGAGAAGATGAAGGGGAAGGTTAAAGGAGTGACCCAACCATCAAAGAAGAGACCCTATGCAAAGGCGATTGGGGATAAGCTTGCAGCTGAGTAGAACATAATGGTTCACCTTGGAACTAAGTCAAACATTATAGAGCAAATGGTTTACCATTAAGGCATATACTACTGAAGGATGCTACCACCTTGAATAGATACTTACACGACAAGCCCAAGGATAGGGTTGAGGTAATGCTCTTCTAAAAGGTCTATGATGTAAGTACCTATTGAATATAATTTGCTTGTTGTCCTTGTATAGTACTTTGTCAATAACTAACCCATATGTTTATCATTGCAATTTTCATCCCACTTAGTCAAAACCTTCGAGTTATGGGGTATAGAGCTCGAGTAGGTAAGAGAACTAAAGTCTAAGCATGAGCTCCTTGTTTCAAAGCACCAAAGGTTGTATAGTAGGTATCGTAAACTTTCTAACAACATTTGTGTGTTGTTACATAATTTTAAGGATGTGGAGGTTAAGGCTAGAAGAGCCTAGGAAGAATCCCAGTGTCGTGTAATGGAGCTTCAAGACTTGAAGATGAACACATAGGTTGAGTTGGAGACATTAGGGGCTCAGATAAAGCCGGAAGCCAAGACAAACGTTAAGCTCTCACTAAATGTTGAGGAGGTTAAGTGGTCCAATAGGGTCATCTCTAAGGAAGATAGAAAGCTTATTACACAACTTGAAGATGCACATAAAGAGCTTAGCGAGAGGAAAGCAGATAAGATGAGGTTGATTGAGGCCTTTAGAAAGAAATCCAACAACTCTATCTTGAGGTTGAACAAAATCGAGTTTGTCTGTTGGACTTGAAATATCATGCGGTTGAGCAAATCGATTGTGTTACCGTAGAGAAAGAGATGTTTAACAAAATCATGGGGAGTAAAGGGTGGGCTGATCTTCAAGATCTTAAGTGGATCGAGGGCTTTCAAATGGCTAGGCTAGAGATCTTAAAGGTGTACATTTTTTCTGTAATGAACCATTCAAGCTTGAGGAAGGCATCGAAGGAGAGGTCGACGACGAAGGCTATATGGGTGATGAGGGTGCGTGTGAGGATGTTTTTCGAGAGCAACAACCCAAGAATGAATAAGAGCAAGATCATGGCCATGCCTTAAGTCAAGACTAGCTTAGGGATACTACTCTTCCTCCTCCTCCTCTTAGTTCAACTCCTCTACAGGATCCTCCACTACCTTCTAAGCACAACCCCTTTCAGAAGATAGTTGCAGCTAAGATGGATGAAATTATTGAGGCTTTAATTATCCCTTCCCCATAGAGCTAGGAGGAATTTTTCTTTTCTTCATAGACTATATTTTTCAAGTTGATATGTCAACTTTTAAGTTGTAAATTTTGATGGACTTCTATTGATATAAGTTGTCTATACTTAGCTATTTTGTTTTTTTCATTGCATGAATATTCCTTTTGAGTGATCTTTTTGTCAGACTTTAGGGAAGATAGTTATGGATGCTTGCTTGTTTTTTTTTTTTTTTCCTTTTGTGCTTTGCTTTTCATTATTGTTTCTACCTAATCTTTTGTTTTGGTTTGTTTATTGTTTTATGACTTATGTTTATGAGGGTCCTCGAATGTTTAGACTCAAATCTCTTCAACAAGCTAACCATGAATGCCTTAAATAGACCTTAAGAGGTCGGATGCTCTGATTGTTCGATGATAGTTCAAGAGCCAAAAAGTCCATTCTCCCCTTAAGGGGTTAGGACATATGGTCGTCAAGAGTCCATTTTCTTATAGGTATAAAAGCATGAACTTGATGTAATTTGGAATCCATTAACTGTAATAAGGTTTGGACTAAGCATGATCAAGAGTTTATCCACCTCAAATAACTTTGGACTTGATAAGTATAAAGGGTCAATTCACCTCAGGTAGGCTAGGACTACGATAGTTTAATAGAATGCAAATAAACAGATATATAAGTAATTATAATCGAAATTTGTGAAATATGATAATTCCATTGATTAACCATGATTGAGTTTACAAATAGTTAAACACCGATCGAATCAAAACATAGCTTAAGATTATTGGAATTCTAAGTCCAGGGAATAAGTTGACCATTTAATCTCTTGAGCTTGTACGCTCCATTGCCTAGGTCCTTAACAATTTTGACTAGATCTTCCCAGTTCGACGCGAGCTTTCCTTGACCTTTACGAGATCTAGGACTTCTAATCTTCTACAAACTAGATTGCTAGGCATGAAGACTTTATTCTTCGTGTTTTTTTTTTCAAAATAACGAGTAGGTTAATGTTGCCATATCTCTTCTATTGTGTCAAGATTGGCATGTAGTCTAAGTTGATTAGTTGACAAGTCTGTACTTTGAGTTTTGATGTTAAGAAGCTTTAGTTTGACTAAGTAGATGGCCTTGGAACCAAAGGCGAGCTTGAATGGTGTTTCCCTTATAGAGGGCCCCACAGGATGGTTAGAAGCTCTTCTACCCATTTACTTTTGGCTTGGTTCACTCTCTTTTTGAGGCTATTGAGCACTATCTCATTCATGGCCTTGACTTGCCCATTGGACTAAGGATATATTAGTGAAGTGCAATGAACTTTGATGTGATGGTCATTACAAAACTTCTTAATTTTTTTTTCAAACTAAGTCTTGTTGTTTGCTATTAGTACATATGGAACTTCATATCTACTAAAGATATTATTAAGGATGAGGGCTTCAACGTTGCTCTCAGTGATCTTGGCTATAGCTTTGGCCTCTATCCACTTAATAAAATAAGTGAAAACAATAATAATAAACTGACACTGACTTAAAGCTCAAGGAAATGGTCTTTAGATGTCCAAATCCTATTGGGTAAAGGGCTAAAGACTAGTAAGGGATTGCAAACGGTTTGCTTGGAGTATGCTATATTTGTGTATTCTTTTGGAATTACACAATTTTCGTACGTGTTGCTCTGGTCTTCCCTCATCATAGGCTAATAGTAACTAAGTTTGAGTACTTTCACATATACAGCTCAGCTTTTGACATGGTTGCTACATATTCTCGAGTGTAGCTCTTCCAACAACCTTTTGCCTTCCTTAGGTTGGACACATCTAAGGAGTGGTGTACTCAAGCCTCTCTTATAGAGGAGGTTGCTAATGATAACATAATTTGCGGCTGTGCACATGAGCTTCCTAGCCTCCTTTCTATCTTGCAGGAGAGTATTGCTCTTTAAGTACTTGATAATAGGATCTATACAATATGATTTAGTTGGCATAGGACGAATTTCCATGACTTGAGCCCATTTATTGTTAATACTCTTATTCGAAAGGTGCTCGATGAAGACATTCTTCTCTCGTTTGTCTTGGTTGTGAATGCTTGTGGATACAAGTTTTGATAGCTTGTTAGCTTCAGAGTTTTCAACTTGAGGGACCTTGGTGATGTTCCAAGAAGGGAACCTCGAGGTAAGATTTCAAATGACTTAGAGGTAACTAGTCATCGCTTTATCTTTAACTATATATTCTCCTTTTACTTGTTGAACAAAGAGTTAGGATTTTGAATATATTTTTAGCTTCTTGGCACTTATTTCCTTTTCTGTTGAGACTTGCAATTAGAGCTTCATACTCCACTTCATTATTACTTGTTGGGAATTTAAATTTGAGTGTGTATGACACTTCTACCCCCATGTGGTTCATGCAACATAAAGCTGGCTCCACTCCCCCTTACTACCCCACCCGAGTGGACGAGAGAGTCTATAGTGCTTTGTCATTATTGTTGGACATTTCATCATTTGCCATGCACTTTACTATAAAATTTGCAAAGACTTAGGCCTTTATCACTTCTCGTGGTTGGTATTATACTTTGAAAGGACTCAACTTTAGGGCATACTTCATCATTTAACCTAATGTGTCTGACTTATGTAATATGTTTTGCAGTGGTTGATTAATCAAGACTATTACTTGGTAAGCTTCAGAGTATGGCCATAGTCTTTTTGTTGGAATTACCACTACAAGGACAAACTTTTCCAACTTTATGTTACTTCGAGTCCTTGAAGGATATGGCTAATGTAGTAAAATGACTTATACTCTCTCCCTTCAACTTGTACCAGCATGGTGGAGAGAGCACAATCACCAACCAAAAGTTATAAGAATAGGTGTTCCTTTAGGACCGGCTTTGAGAGTATAGGTGTAGTTGTCAAGAATTGCTTTAACTTGTTAAAGGTAGTTTGACACTACTCGATCCATTGAAAATTAGCCAAGTTCCTCAAGATTTTGAAGAAATTAGAACATTTGTTCCTAGTCTTGGACATGAACTAATTTAGTGTGTCAACACGTCTTGTGAGCCATTATACCTCCTTCGTCAATTTAAGGGGTTGCATTTTGAAGATGGTTAGTATCTTTTCAAGATTAGCCTACATACCACATTGGGTGATCATGTATCTAAGAAACTTGCTTGAGACCACACCAAAGACACACTTTTGG
This sequence comes from Laguncularia racemosa, assembly GCA_037954665.1. NCBI lineage: Eukaryota > Viridiplantae > Streptophyta > Magnoliopsida > Myrtales > Combretaceae > Laguncularia > Laguncularia racemosa. The sequence continues at coordinate 2,513,383 of JBBMOL010000068.1, forward strand.
GGGTCAAGTTTCATATAATGTTGCCTCAAAGTATCAAATGTTTCCTACAAGTCTTGAAAATGGTCTTTGGGTAGTATGCTCTTAATGATCATATCTTTGACCTGTACATCAATGTCCCGCTCGATTTGTTGCTTGAACATTTTTTTCACTAACTTTTGGTATGTAGCACCAATGTTTTTGATGCAGAAAACATGTTAATATGTACCTTATTTTCTGGTTCCATCTTAATCTGGTTGTACCAAAAAAATGTGCCCATAAAACTAAGTAAGGCATAGTCGGAGGTATAATCAATTAGTTGGTTGATTTGAGGGAGGGAAAAGTAATCCTTTTAGTAGGCTTTGTTAAGGTTTGTGTAGTGTAAACACCCCATTTTTGCCCTAGGAATGAGTAATACTCAATAATAATCAATTATCAAAATTTTCCAATTTTTTCTAATTTTTCTCTAATTTACCATAAACAATAAAAATATTCAAAAAATAAAAAGAAACTGGAAAACACATCAATTTTGGAAAAATGATTTTAGAAATGGCAATAAAAACAATAAACAATTTTTACAAATTTTTGAAATTTCAAAAAATACAAAAAAATAAAAAATTCGCATTGCATATATGTAATTTGCGAAATTAGAAAAATCAGGAAAGTGGGCTAGCCCAGGTGGTCTAGACCATGGGCTAAGGGGCGCGCAGGGGGGCTCGGTTGCAGGTTTGAATCGCGGGGGAAGCAGTTTCCACGTTTTGCAATTTTTTCACTTATCTAGGACACGTGGCAGCATCCGATTGGTTGGAGGAAGCGCACGCGTCGGGCGCGTGATCGTCTTCTACCTCGGGTTCGAGATCGCCGATGGAAGAAAAATTTGTATTTCGGCCGTTTTGATTCGATTTTTTACGCAAATCCAATAGATCTTCAACAGAAATAAGATAAACATCATCTAATTGGAATCAAATTGCAACAAATCAATAGATTTACACAAATCAAGTTAGTTTTTTAACCGAAAATCCGATTAGCTTCGATAAGAGGAAATCCGAGCTTATCTAACTCGGTTTCAATTGCCTATAAATAAGAATCGAAGGGAGGAAGCCAAATCACGGATCAGAATTGAGAGAAAGTGAGAAAAGAGAGCAAATCGGAGGAAACCCAAAATCGCGATCGCCAACCGGAGTTGAACCACCACCAGGAGACGATCTGGGAGCAAACTACCGCCACCATTGGATTCAGCACCCTCAAGAAGCTAGGATTCGACACCTCACCCGTTGTAAAAGACCGCCGGAACGCCGTGAATGAGCCTTCTTCGCCACCATGTCCGACCGATCCGACCCGACCCGATTCGACCCGCTTCGACCCGACCCGCGCACCGACCTGGATCCAGGTAAGTCGAATTTTCCGGATTTTTTTTTATTTTTTTTCGAATTTTATTATTTTGTTTGTTTTTATTTGATTTATTAGTTGATTATTTATTTATCATTTTGTTGGTTAGCTATTTATTTATTTGTTTATGTTTTATTTTCAATAAATAGGAAAATGGTAGAAATTAGATTTTTTTAGGATTTAATAATGTAGTAAAAAAAAAATAATAATAATAATAGAAAATGTAGAAAAAAAATAAAAATATTAGAAAAATAATAATAAAACTTTAGATTTCAAAATAGGATAGATAATAGTTTAGCATAAAATTCTTAACAAAATTTCACAAAAGTTATGAAAAACTTAATAAAAATCATAAAAAAATAATAAAAATAATAAGAAACTAAAAAAATCATAAAAACTTAGAAAAATTATAAAAATTGTAAAAGATCATGAAAAATCATTCAAAAATTCAAAAAAAATGAATTTTAGCACTTAGAAAAATCATTTTCTTCAAATAAATAAAAAATTGATGTTTTTCCCTAAAAATCATTTTCAAAAATCAGAACAAAAGTTTAGGCTTAGATTTTTTTAGAAAAAATCCCAAAAATGTTAAGAACATAAATAAAAAGAAATTTCAAAATTAAAATTCACAAACACACTTAAGTTTTTTCAGGAAAAGCGAACTACGACTTGTTTAATCCTAAGTAGTAGGTACGTAGGCACCCATTCGGGTCAACCCATAAAATGAATGAAAAATCATTTTCTTGAAATAATTCAAAAACATAATAAAAAGTAACAGAAACAAAATAAAAACACATTTCTAAATAAGAACAATTTTAGGAGATTAGGTGGTAACTATAAAGGTTTTAATAGGTTAGCCTCCAGACTTAGAAACTCTGGTTTTCCCTTTTCCTCTTTTCGCAAAAACGAGAAGAGGAAATCACGACGATTAGTGGTCCCAATTAAGACTAATCTGCTCCTTTAGTCTTAATTCAATTTGACCCAATAACAGTTGGGTGGCGACTCCAAAAATCAAACGAAATTCCTAACTCAAGTTGATGATCTACATTAGATGAGCATAGGGTCTAGTCTAGATCGGATTAAGAATGGGAATTCAAAAATTAGACTCGACAGGATGGCGACTCCACTGGGGACCCATGCCAGTAGGCTAGCCACCTGAATCTCTTCGAATTATTCTCTTTAAGAAATGTGTTTCATCTATTACTCTGTTGCTAACCTTTCAGGGATTAGTTAGATTTTTAACGTTTTCTTTGCTATGGGGGTTTGCATGCATGCATATATTTGTGTGAGTAGATGCGGTCGAACCCGGATCGTCCTAGAAACCTAAGACGGGGAGCCATTGTGTAGGTTTCGGGCGAAGTGAGTTGATTCACCGTTCGGGACCGATTAGGCTACCCCACCCTATGCTTCGATATGGCTTGAGATCCATTTTTTCAAGAATGCGGGAGGCCATAGAGCTCGGGAACCAGTTAGAACCAACCTACTTGCATACATAACATTGTAAGGGGTTGACAATTGATGACAATGTAATGGTTTGTTATTTTCTTCATGGAGTTCAAGTCTATTTCCCTGTAATGCTTTCATAGTTCTGTTTATAACTAGGCTATTTCCTATTGTAATAGATGGCTAGCAGCGCAGTCGACCGTCTTCTCCGCAAAGAAATTCGAGTGTACAAACCTTTGGACCCAAAATTGGTACTTGACCATTGGTTTACCTTGTACAACCTAGAGGAGCAGGCCTTCATCCAGCAAAAGATTGGCCCCATCCTCTCATTGACAAAGATAGAGGTGAATTTGCCTTTAGTCCAGGCTATGCTCCAATTATGGGAAATCGAGCCTGCTGCTTTCTTTATCGGGCCGCATGAGATCACCCCTACCCTGGAGGAGTATACCCAGCTGCTGCAAGCTCCCGCACTGACTAATCAAATCTATGCACCAGACCTTGAGGCCGGGCCAGCCAGTACCTTCAGCAGATTATTAGGCATCAGTAAGACAGCAGTCAATAAAGCCCTAGCAGACTGTAATGGATATTGCATACGAATGGATGATTTAGAAGCCTGGTTCATCGCCCGAGAGGACAATGGGGATAGGAAGGACATACTGTGTGGGGACCTCAAAACTTATAGACAGAGAAGGGTGAATGCCTTCATTTTAACAGCATTCGCCACCATACTGTTCCCCACCGGGACCTTCTATATTCATTACCGGGTTGCAGAGCTGGTGACCCAATTTCTGGAGGGAAGATCTTACATCCCGGCTCTACTAGCTGAACAAATCCGAAACTTGAATTTCCTTAAGAAGAAAGGCCACGGGATCCTTTGCTCAAGCCTCAACCTTCTACTGATATGGTTTGTGAGCCACCTTAAGTGCTTCGGGTTGAACATGGTCCAAAAAACCTTAGCCCAACAGGTGGATCTTGTAGACTCATGTATAGAAAAGGTGAAGCTACCCGACGACCTCACCAGCCACAGTTGGGTAGAGGTACTTAGAAGTTTCAGTGCCGAAGATATTCTGTGGACAGCCAGGTGGAGTTGCTATGACGAAATCATCTTAACTTGCAGTAACTTCCAAGTCGTACCTTTAATCGGAATCAGCGGATGTATCGGATATCACCCCAACTCGGTGGTTCGCCAGTTCGGTACTATCCAGGACATAGTTTATCGGCCCTCGCTAGAGGCAGTTACCTTTGAGTATCAAGATCCGAACCTATTAGTAGCTGAGAAGTTTGCTAAGCTGGCAGAGGTCAAAGCACTTTGGGAAGCTAGAATGGAAAGCCCGAATGTAGACCTCAGGGAGCTAGATGGAAAAGTGGGAAAACACCGAGCCACTAGAGAGTTTGTAATCCGCCAACTATACCAGACAGGGGAAAGAACATATCGGGTTCCAGACATCACCCAACCAAGACCAGACAAGATCAATCCAGAGACAGAATTATACCTAGAACAGGTCAAGGCCCGAATGGAGGTATACTTTGAAGCTGCAGATTATAAGAAAGACATCTGGAAGGGACGCTTCAAGGAATCTGACCAAAGGAACAAGGCCTTAGAAGCGCAATTGGAGAAGACCCAAGCCAAAGTCAAGGAATTGGAAGCTATCATCAATGGGAAGTCTGAGCCTCCACAACAAAAGACTAAAAGAGCTAGGAAATAGATCATTATTTGTAATCTTTTATTTTGATTATCGAACTCCAAATTTTCAATATTAATAAAAGTGAAGTTTCAATATTACATTGTCAATTAGTTGTCAACCCTTTTATTTTTTTTAGCATCCGCGTGACACATGCATATCATTCTTGCATTCATTACACTGAAATAAAAACAAAATGCGCGTCCAGGTATCAAAATAGCTTCCAAGCAACCAAACCCTCCTAGAAGCCCAGTTCTCACGCGCTCAAGAACAAAAATGGCCAACAGCAGTGACAACCGCAACAACACCAATGCTGAAGCTACCTCGGACTCTAGGATCATGTCCCTAGAACAAACGGTCCAACAACTGGCTGCCCAGGTTCACCTCTTAATTGAAAGCATCAGCCTCCTGCGCAACACTCAGCCGACCCAGGAAGAGTATTCAGGGCCAGAAAGGGAAAAGCAATGGAGGGACAGCCTCCGGAATATGAAGAGATCAATTCCCATCTTAACCCGGCCTTTGAATATGAGCCAAAGGTTAACCAGGGGCCAACCTCTGACAACCTGAAAAGAGAGATGGAAGAGAGGCAGACGGAGATGGAGAAGCGACTCTTCCAACAGCTCTATGATAAGATGAAAACGATTGAGGGCCCCGATGGATTTGAACAGGCCGGAATCACCAACCTGCCAACATACAGGGAAGAGGTATACCCTAAGAAGTTCAAGACCCCAGAGTTCGAAAAGTATGATGGGACCGGCTGCCCCAAAATGCATACCGGGCTATATGCCCGGAAAATGAGCAAGTATGCTCAATACGACCAGCTTATGCTCCAGACATTCCAAGACAGCCTCACAGGCCCTGCACTAGTCTGGTATGCCCACTTGGACTTCAACATTGTCAACACCTGGGAGAAGCTGGCCCGGGCGTTTTACGATCAATATAAGTTCAATATTGAAGTCGCCCCATCTGTAATCGACCTGGGGAGTCTCCAGAAAAGACACACTGAGCCATTTAAGGAGTATGCTCAGCGTTGGAGAGCCCAGGCCGCCAGGGTAGCAACCCTGATATCCGAGAAGGAATTGACATCCATATTTGTCAATACCCTGGACAAGACCTACTTTTCACACCTGGTGGGCCAGACCTCATCCAGTTTTGCAGAGGTAGTGGCTGCGGGATGCAGGATTGAGAATGCCATTATCACCGGCAGACTCCAAACAATGGAGCCTCCCAGGGTCACACCGACACAAAGGCCTTTAGGAGGAAACAGAGCTAAAGAGTCCACTGTCAGCACGGTCCATTCCGGGAAGGCAGAAAAATTTAGGACTCGTGTGACGTTCCAGACCACAAGTACCTCAGCACAACAACCCACGACAGGTCATACCTAGGCCGTCAGGGTCCCAAGGCAGTTCACTCCAATCCTTATACCTCTCATTTGGGTCTTCGCTCGGTTGAGGGCAGACAACTTGATTAGTTTCGAGATCCTTAACGACCGGTATAAGCCCAAGAACTTCGACTCAAGCCTCAAGTGTGACTACCATATGGGTCAAGAGGGGCATTCTACAGATAGGTGCTGGAGGCTCCGGCACAAAATCCAAGACTTAATTGATGCAGGAATCATACAGCTGGATTTCGTGAACGCCTCAGCACCCAATGTCAACACCAACCCGCTGCCCAATCACAAGCCCACCATTAACATGATCACATCAGAGGAGTCGGCTCCCAAAGAAGCCCCTAAAAAGAATCCAACTGAGCAACAGAAGAAGCAATCCCACCAAGCTCCAGAAGAAACCCCAAAAGCACACATTAAGAGAAGATGGTTAGCCGGAGACCCAACGGTTGGCACTTTGGGAGAATCACACGGGAGATTTTAGTATTTGGTAAACTATTCTTATACCCCGACTGAGCAGGGGCCACCTAGTGGATGGGGACCGGAATTTGAGAAGGAAGACGACCCGGCAAAGGAAGAGGGGAAGACTATCAACATGATCAACTCTCATAAGAAGCCCAGGGTTATACAGTGCTATAAGGGACAATCAACTGAGGTACAACTCCCAAGAAAAAGATATGTGTTCAATGTCCCAATACCGGCAAAGAATTACAAGGCTGCACCATTCGACTATCGGGCCCTCGAGCAAGAGCGGCCTCCTATGCTGGGAGGCATCACCCACTCTGGGAGATTATACGATCCGAAGTATAAAGGCCTGACTGAAGAGCCCATCGTGGAAAAAGGAGAAGAAGAGGAAGGGGGCCTTGCTGCATTTATGAAGATGGTTAAGGCCAGCGAATACAAGATCATGGAACAATTAAATAAAGTTCCAGCACAGATATCACTCATGGGCCTTCTCACAACATCCGAGCCTCACAGGGAAGCACTCTTTAAAGTGCTAAAACAGATTCAAGTCCCAGAGGGCATCGCTACAGACAAAATAGGTCACGTGGTGGACTCCATCTTCACAATGGACCAGATATCATTCTCTCCAGAAGAGCTAGGAGAAGAGGGAGACCAACATACCAAACCACTGTTCATAGTGGTCAGGTGCAATGACACCATTGTCTCTTGGGTACTTATCGACAACGGATCATCCCTCAATGTTTGCCTATTGGCAACGCTCGACTTATTGGGGGTCAATCTAAGCAACATAAAACCTAGCTCCATGGTGGTCAGAGCCTTCGACGGGTCCAAAAGAGACATAGTAGGGGAGGTAAACCTACCAGTGGAAATCGGTCCATAGATATTCCACATCTTTTTCCAGGTCCTCGACATCCCAAGGTCTTTCAAATTTCTTTTGGGACGACCCTGGATACATGCTGCTGGAGCCATCCCCTCTAGTCTCCACCAAAAGGTCAAATTCATTGCAAACGGGCAGATAGTCACTGTACTGGGCGAACAGGATTACGCCATATACAAAGAGACTGCCATACCTTACATTGGGGAAGTAGGTTCAGAAGACCTGGGGCTGCAGATTTTCAATAAAGTGAACATGGTGACCAGCAAGGAGGGCCATCAGTTTAAAGAGGGGTAGCACGGGACGTTTGGACTAGGGTACATTCCTACTACTGCAGAAGAAGCACAAGTAAGAGGTGTCAAAGGCAGAATGAAGGAAAAGCCAAGCAACACCCAGATGTGCATCCCACCTCTCCAATAATCTTTCCGAAAGGCAAACATCATTCAAGAGCTTCGGACAAGTGAAGAGGACGACAGCAAAGGGAAATCAACCTCCCGCACGTCTAACCAGCATCCGGCTCAGAACAATTGGTTTTGTTATCCTATCGGTAGCGCTAGGTTAGCTCGAAAGTAGAGAAAAATTATTAAACAAATTTTATTAAGACTATTTATCAAATTCAATTGCAGTTTGTTTTTTTCCTTCTTATATATATATGCTTTCATTTTTTATGTTACTTAGATATCCTACCATCGAACATCAGGGATATTTCGCGCAGGTAGAAAGTAAAAACACTGATATCGTTTCCAACGCTGCTGGGTTAGTTGTTGAAGGCGATATCTTAGACCACAAAATAATACAAGAAAATTGGCAAAAACATGAACAGAGCGGAATTTCGATCGACGAGCCTGTGGAGACAGTAAATATAGGAAGCATGGAAAGCCCTAAGAACCCAAAAATCGGAACTAGTTTGAGTGCCGAGCAAAAATGTGAGATAACTGTGCTATTAACGGAATATGCATATGTGTTTGCCTGGTCATATGGTGACATGCCAGGGCTAGACCAGTCAATAGTGGTTCATAGGCTTCCTACAAGGGAAGATGTCAAACCTAAAAAACAGAAACTAAGAAGATTTAGGCTTGACATCTTACTAAAAATCAAAGAAGAAGTCAAGAAACTGCTAGAAGTAGGGTTCATTGAAGTATCAGACTACCTAGAATGGGTAGCAAACATAGTCCCCGTTATGAAAAAGAACGAAAAAGTACGCATATGCGTAGACTTTCGGGACTTAAACCAAGCTACGCCAAAGGATAACTTCCTCCTACCTCACATTGATGTTCTAGTAGACAACACTGCGGGAAACCATCTTTTCTCATTCATGGACGGTTTCTCAGGATATAATAAAATAAAAATGGCTGAAGAAGACAAAACCAAAACGACTTTCATCACAACATGGGGAACTTTATGTTACAAAGTCATGCCCTTCGGTTTGAAAAACGCCGGGGCAACGTATCAAAGAGCCATGGTCGCAATACTTCACGACATGATGCATCGAGAAGTTGAAGTATATGTCGACGACATGATAGCCAAATCCAAAGAAGGAGAAAGCCATATAGATATCCTGAGGAAATTGTTTAAACGACTGAGAAAATTCCAGCTTAAGTTAAATCCAGAAAAATGTACTTTTGGGGTCACAACGGGAAAATTGTTAGGGTTTGTCATAAGCCAGGAAGGCATTAAAATTGACCCTGACAAGGTAAAGTCCACATTAGAATTACCTTCCCCAGGCTCCGTTAAAGAAGTAAGAAGCTTGCTGGGAAGATTAAATTATATAGCTCGTTTTATCTTACAGCTCATCGACAAGTGCCGGCCACTATTCCGTCTGTTGAAGAAAAACGCCACAATAGAATGGGACGACGAATGCGAAGAGGCATTCAGAACAATCAAAGACTATCTTATAAAACCTCCGGTCTTGATAGTCCCGAAACAAGGAAAACCCTTATTCTTATACCTCACTATACTCCCTGAATCCATTGGATGTGTGCTGGGGCAGAAAGATGACGAGGGAAGAGAGCGTTCCATATATTATCTGAGCAAGAAGTTCACAGATGGGGAATAGAGGTACTCAGAGGTGGAGAAGACTTGTTGTGCTTTAGTTTGAGTTATGCATCGGCTAAGGCAATACACCATTTACTACCATATTGAGCTGCTGACAAGACATGATCCTTTGAAATACTTGGCAGAGAAGCCAGCTTTGATAGGGAGAATTTCTAAGTGGCAAATTCTCTTATCCGAGTTCGACATTACGTACATAAATCAGAACTCGATGAAAGGGCAAGCTTTAGCCGACCAGTTGGCGGAACACCCTGTCGAGACAGATTTCCAAGAGCTACAAGCCCGATTTCCAGACGAGAATATATTAACAGTGGAAGATACGTTGGTAGAAGACTTTAGGATAGAGAAGAATGCTAAATGGAAACTATTTTTCGATGGAGCCGCCAATGTATTCGGTTGTGGGGTTGGGCAGTATTGGTATCCCCGGATGGTACTCAATTCCCTGCAGCGACAAGACTTACATTTCCCTATACTAATAATATCGCAGAATATGAAGCATGCATTCTTGGTCTCAAAATAGCCTGTCAAATGGGAATTCGCGAATTAGAAGTATATGGGGATTCGTCGCTCATCATACTACAAACAAGAGGGGAATACAAGACTAAAGACCCCAAACTGGTCCCATATCATCAACACTTGACAGAGCTAATTGAAGAATTCAAGGCAATCACTTTTACATACATCTTAAGAACTCAGAATCAGTTCGCAAATGCATTAGCCACACTAGCATCTATGATCCAGATAACGGGAGGAGCCGAAGTTCAACCGATGAAAATAGACATCAAAAGTCGGCCCGCCTACTGTTTAACCATTGAAAAGATACAAGATGACAAGCCCTGGTATCACGACATCAAGACCTTTCTCCAAGAAGGTAAATACCTCGAAATGGCTAGCAAGAATGACCAAAGAACACTCAGAAGGTTAGCAAGCCATTTCCTATTAAGTGGATCTATTCTCTACAAAAGATCATCTGATACCACCTTGTTAAGATGTGTGGACAAAGATGAAGCACGTGAACTGATGAAGGAAGTGCATGAAGGAGTATGTGGACCACATATGAATGGCTACATGTTGGCCCGAAAAATCATGAGGTTAAGATATTATTGGTTGACCATGGAATCAGATTGCATAAAATATGTCAAGCACTGTCATTTGTGTCAAGTCTATGCGAATCGGATCAATGCTCCGCCCAACGAGCTACATTTGTTATCAGCACCATGGCCATTCTCCATGTGGGGAATCGACATAATAGGTCCTATCACTCCAACAGCATCCAACGACCATAGATTTATACTGGTAGCGATCGATTACTTTACCAAATGGGTAGAAGCTTCGTCATATACCAATGTCACAAAAGGGGTAATAGTCCGCTTCTTAAAAAGGGACATAATAGCCCGATATGGAGTTCCTGAGTCTATCATTACCGACAACGGTACCAATCTCAACAACAAATCGATGACAGGTTTTTGTCAACAATTTCGCATAAACCATAGAAATTCAACTCCCTACCGACCTCAAATGAATGGGGCAGTAGAAGCAGCTAACAAAAATATCAAGAAGATCATCGAGAAAATGACAACAACTTACAAAGATTGGCACGAAATGTTGCCGTTTGCTCTCATGGCTTATAGGACTTCAATAAGAACATCTACAAGAGCTACCCCTTATTCATTGGTATATGGTACTGAAGCAATGCTACCAGTGGAAGTCGAAATACCATCATTCAGAATCTTGTCGGAAACTCAGTTAACCGAATCAGATTGGGTAAAGAAGAGGCTTGATCAACTGAATCTGATTGATGAAAGAAGACTTACCGCATTATGTCATGGCCAGTGTTATCAACAAAGAATGACCCGAACATTTAACAAGAAGATGAGACCTCGGTACTTTAAAGAGGGGGATCTGGTACTAAGGAAGGTTCTCCCAAACGCCCAAGACTCCAGAGGAAAATTCACCCCAAATTATGAAGGCCCTTATGTGGTGAAAAAGGTTCTGTCAGGAGGTGCTTTGATATTAACTCAAATGGATGGTCCAGAATTGAGAGACCCCATTAACACAGATGCTGTAAAGATGTACTATCCTTAGGCAAGGAAATTGAAATTTTGCCAATGTTTATGAAAGCCATTATTCGATACAAATTTCGTTAAGTCGAGTTTTTTTTTTTACTTTTTCCAAGCAAAGTTAATATCCTTGAATGGTCAATAATCCAAATCAATTCTCATCACAACAAATATTCCTAAACACGTTACCCATCTCTTCACCTATGAAAAATAAACACTAAAATGATAACGAATCTTAATATAGTTTGTGATATAATTCTATCTACTTTTAAGCATTAGAACTTAGTGCGTTAGTAGGATAACGTTACCGTCAACAGAGCCTTGTGCATCAAGAAAGGGAGTACATCAAAATTTTCAACCCCGTGTCAAGATAAGAAGAAATGGAGCAGAAGCAAACCAGCACGAAGGTTCGGTTGTTTAGTTGCTATCTACGATAAACTGGCAAGCATATTAAAATAAATAACTATCATCATATCATCACATCATTTAGTTCAATCAATATAAAGGCATATTCAAAAGCATAAGATGAGTCAGCCCATAGTGGGGCACTTGTCTAAACATTCCCTTTAATAGGGTAGTCAGCCCAAAAAGGGGCACTTTCCTAGATCTCTTCTAAGGTCAGCCTAAAGGCACCTTTCTAGACATCATTCCATTCTAGGTTAGTAAGCCCATAGGGGGCACTTTTCTAAAAAAACTTTGTCCTCATGGTTAGCCCATAAGGGGCACTTTTTGAGGCAATTCCATTCTAGGTTAGTCAGCCCATAGGGGGCACTTTTTGAGGCAAATTCAATTCCAGGTTAGTCAGCCCATAGGGGGCACTTTCCTAAAACTTTGTTCTCATGGTTAGCCCATAGGGGGCACTTTTTGAGACAATTCTATCGTAGGATAGTTAGCCCATAGGGGTCACTTTCCTAAAAATATGTTCTCATGGTTAGCCTATAGGGGGCACTTTTTGAGACAATTCCATTCTCGGTTAGTCAGCTCATAGGGGGCACTTTCCTAAAACTTTGTCCTCATGGTTAGCCCATAGGGGACACTTTTTGAGGCAAATTCAATTCTAGGATAGTCAGCCCATAGGGGGCACTTTCCTAAAAATATGTTCTCATGGTTAGCCCATAGGGGGCACTTTTTGAGACATTTCTATCATAGGTTAGTCAGCCCATAGGGGGCACTTTCCTAAAAATATGTTCTCATGGTTAGCCCATAGGGGGTACTTTTTGAGACAATTCTATCGTAGGTTAGTCAGCCCATAGGGGGTACTTTTTGAGACAATTCTATCATAGGTTAGTCAGCCCATATGGGGCACTTTCCTAAAAAAATTTTTACCTCAAGGTTAGCCTATATGGGGCACTTTTTGAGGCATTTTATCAAAGGTTAGTCAGCCCATGAGGGGCACTTTCCTAGACTCTCCTGATTAGTCAGCTCATGGGGCACTTTTCGGAAATCTTCCTCCAAACAGTTGCTAGTCTAACAAGATGCTTCTGTTAACAGGTAGCCAGCTCATAAGGGCGCTTCCTGAGTAAATTTTCTTTCCAAGGTTGCAAGTCTGATAAGACGCTTCCTATCATCATTTCTCATATATTCCTACACAATGTTTGACATGTTTCCTGTCGCCAATTAATCAGCCCATAAAGCACTTTTTGGGGAGGGAACATTACTCTAAATTGTTAGGTCCATCTTAACTTGTGGGATTATTAGCTCTTGGAGCATCTTCCTACCAAAAAACCAATTTTAGGTAACCAGCCCATCCAAGGCGTTATCTAATCAAGAGGCCAAAAATGGCGTCTTCCTTTTTTGTCTTTGTAGTTAAGTTTTTCAAACTTTACCACAAAGAGGGGCAACTGTAAACACCTCATTTTTGCCCTAGGAATGAGTAATACTCAATAATAATCAATTTTCAATTTTTTCCATTTTTTTCTAATTTTTCTCTAATTTACCATAAATAATAAAAATATTCAAAAAATAAAAAGAAACTGGAAAACACATCAATTTTGGAAAAATGATTTCAGAAATGGCAATAATAAATAATAAAAAATTTTTACAAATTTTTGAAATTTCAAAAAATACAAAAAAATAAAAAATTCGCATTGCATATATGTAATTTGCGAAATTAGAAAAATCAGGAAAGTGGGCTAGCCCAGCTGGTCCAGACCATGGGCTAAGGCGCGCGTAGGGGGGCTCGGTTGCAGGTTCGAATCGCGGGGGAAGCAGTTTCCGCGTTTTGCAATTTTTTCACTTATCTAGGACAGGTGGCAGCATCCGATTGGCTGGAGGAAGTGCACGCGCCGGGCGCGTGATCATCTCCTACCTCGGGTCCGAGATCGGTGACGGAAGAAAAATTCGTATTTCGGCCGTTTTGATTCGATTTTTTTACACAAATCCAATAGATCTTCAAAGAAATAAGATAAACATTATCTAATTGGAATCAAATCGCAACAAATCAATCGATTTACACAAATCGGAGTTGGTTTTTTAACCGAAAATCCGATTAGCTTCGATCGGAGGAAATCCGAGCTTATCCAGCTCGGTTTCAAGTGCCTATAAATAGGAATCGAAGGGAGGAAGCCAAATCACGGATCAGAATTGAGAGAAAGTGAGAAAAGAGAGCAAATCAGAGGAAACCCAAAATCGCGATCGTCGACCGGAGTTAAACCACCACCAGAAGACGATCTGAGAGCAAACCACTGCCACCATTGGATTCAGCACCCTCAAGAAGCTAGGATTCAACACCTCACACGTTGCAAAAGACCGCCGGAACGCCGTGAACGAGCCTTCTTCACCGCCATGTCCGACCGATCCGATCCGACTCGATTTGACTCGCTTTGACTCGACCCGCACACCGACCCGGATCCAGGTAAGTCAAATTTTCCGGATTTTTTTTTATTTTTTTCGAATTTTATTTATTTTGTTTGTTTTTATTTGATTTATTAGTTGATTATTTATTTATCATTTTGTTGGTTAGTTATTTATTTATTTGTTTATGTTTTATTTTCAATAAATAGGAAAATGGTAGAAATTAGATTTTTCTAGGATTTAATAATGTAGTAAAAATAAAAAAATAAAATAATAAATAAAATAAAATAATAATAGAAAATTTAGAAAAAAAATAAAAATATTAGGAAAATAATAATAAAACTTTAGATTTCAAAATAGGATAGATAATAGTTTAGCATAAAATTCTTAACAAAATTTCACAAAAGTTATGAAAAAATTAATAAAAATCATAAAAAAATAATAAAAATAATAAGAAACTAAAAAAATCATAAAAACTTAGAAAAATTATAAAAATTGTAAAAGATCATGAAAAATCATTCAAAAATTCAAAAAAACGAATTTTAGCACTTAGAAAAATTATTTTCTTCAAATAAATAAAAAATTGATGTTTTTCCCTAAAAATCATTTTCAAAAATCAGAACAAAAGTTTAGGCTTAGATTTTTTTAGAAAAAATCCCAAAAATGATAAGAACATAAATCAAAAGAAATTTCAAAATTAAAATTCACAAATACACTTAAGTTTTTTCAGGAAAAGCGAACTACGACTTGTTTGATCCTGAGTAGCAGGTACGTAGGCACCCATTCGGGTCAACCCATAAAATGAATGAAAAATCATTTTCTTGAAATAATTCAAAAAATAATAAAAAGTAACAGAAACAAAATAAAAACATATTTCTACATAGGAACAATTTTAGGAGATTAGGTGGTAACCGTAAAGGTTTTAATAGGTTAGCCTTCGGACTTAGAAACTCTGGTTTTCCCTTTTCCTCTTTTCGCAAAAACGAGAAGAGAAAATCACGACGACTAGTGGTCCCAATTAAGACTAATCCGCTCCTTTAGTCTTAATTTAATTTGTCCCAACAACAGTTGGGTGGCGACTCCAAAAATCAAACGAAATTCCTAACTCAAGTCGAAGATCTACATTAGATGAGCATATGGTCTAGTCTAGATCGGATTAGGAATGGGAATTCAAAAATTAGACTCGACATGTAGTCTATACACATCCGCCATTTCCCTTTGGATTTTCTGACTAGCACATAGTTGACTTGCTAAGTTAGGTAACATTCTTCCCTTATGAATCTTACTTTTAGCAACTTTTGCATCTCTTCCTTAATAGCTACCTATCGTTCTGAAGAAAAATGTCTTTTCTTTTGTTTAACGACCTTAGCATTGCTATTGGTGTTGAGGCAGTGCATCATCACTTTAGGAGAGATGCTTGGCATATCCAATGGGGACCAAGCAAATACGTTGTTGTTGGACTTGAGGATTTTGACAAGCTATTGTTTCACTTTGGCAAGCATTGAAGTTCCTACCCACGTGATTTACTCGATGTTGCTACTAAACTAGATTTCTTCTGTCTCTTCGATTAGTTCTCTTCTAGACCCTAACTTCTCCTTAGGTTCAACCCCTACATTGAAGACCTCCTCCCTTTTTAGGGTCTTTAGATATAATATGTGTGCTAACTCTTGATCGCCTCAGCGTACACCTACTCCATCCAGCGTTGGAAATTTTTCCTTTAGGTGTCACATTAAGGAGATCATCCTGAAGGTGTTTTGACTTAAGTGCCTTAACATTATTGTAAGGCAACTAATAGTTTATCACCAGGAACTCTATATTTTGTTGGGTTACAATATCATCATCCTTAAACTCTATAGGGAGGGTAAAGATGCTCATAGCCTTACGGGTTGGTTATTGAACCTATACAAGTCATAATTGTAGGGCTTTATTTTCGTTTTGAGCTTGGGCTGCATCTAGTTATAGACATGGCTGGAGATATTATCTACTGCTTGTATTGACTAAGATCTTTCCGACATTGGATTTGGTAATCCTTATGCTGATTACCAGGGCATTGCCATAGGGGGTTTGCACCCCCTCAAGGTCTTCATCTGAGAAGGATACAAATGTGTCCACTTTTAGTCCCTTGCCATGTAGGCTCATCACATGTCGACTGATTGGGGCATTAACTAAGCTTGAGGAGCTCGGTTGGCTTCCGTTTGGGGCCCCTCAATGATGGTATTAATTACACCATTAGGGGCTTGGTTAGGGCGGTTGTTGTTATTCTCCAACTCTTTGTGACTTTCTCTTCTCACTATCTTTAAATAAGTTGCTTAATGAAATTGTTGGGATCAGCAATGTACTCCTAAAGATACTTGCATTGGATGAGATTTTGAAGAGCATTTTTAAGTTGGTAGCAGTCATTTGTGTTATAACCCCTATCTCTATGGAAGTTGCAATATTTGTTGGAGTTCTTCCTACTTAAATTGCCTTGTAATCTTGTTGATTTGGGTAGAATGCTCATGTTGTGAACTTTCATAAAAATATCCCCCACTAGCCTATTCAATGAGGTATATGTCATGAAATTTGGGATAGTGCACTTCCTATCTCTTGCAGCACTATCCAAGATAACCCCTCGCCTTGTTTTAGGCTTAGGAAAATTTTGATAAACCCCTTGTTGTTATTTTCTTATCCAACCTATTATGGTTGTAATGCCTTCGGGTGAGTATAAAATCCTCCTGCTGAATATACTTCCTTGTTATCTCCTTGAATTCATCAAAATTAGTAGGCTTGTTTTTTGCTAAGAATTTGAAGAAGTCATTAGTGGACTTAACACCCTAAATTATCGCTTTAAGGGTGACTCTCTTATCCACGTTAGGAATCTCTAACATCATAGCATTGAACCAAGTAAGGTAATCCTTGATTGGTTCACTGTGACCTTGTTCGATCAAGTTCAGGGTTGATAAGTTCTTTACAAGGAGCTTGCTGGGCAAGAAATGCTATTGGAACTGGTTAGCCAACTCATTGAATGAAGAGATGGAGTTAGGTGGTAAGTTATTATACCACATCCGAGCAACCTTGCGCAAGGTGCTCGAAAAAAGCTTTCCAGACGATCACATCATTCAAGCCATGCAAGTTTATCATTGTCTAGAAGTAGCAAAGGTGACCGGATCAGCAGTTCCATTATATGTCTCAAGTTGTAGGAGGTAAACATTTAGAGGTAAGGCCTTACCTTAAATCATTTAAGTGAATGGGGTTTTGTTGATAGAGAACTAAGCTATGTGATTAGCTTTCTTGCTCTTCTTTAAGTTAAAGAGCCACTTAATGTAATCATTGATTTGGTTAATGTTAATGTCATCGACCTGCTTGTTAGCTTGAGTGCGAACGTCAAATGGCTCGAGTTTGTTATTTTAAGCAAGATCACCATTGTAGTTGTGTAATGCGTTGGTAAGACTGTGTGGGAGTAATCTCTTCTTTGTGATGTAATAGGTAGAATTGGATTAGTAAGAGTAGGGTTGTGGTGTTCTACAAGTCGAGCTTGCTGATTTACTTGTTGAATGTGCATCACTAATGGTAGTGGTGGAAGGTTATTTTGTAGTGGTTTTAGAGAATAGGTGGATACATTCTCTAGTTCTGGCATGTTATTGAGTTGATCCAATTCAGTTACATGGGCTTGAAGCTATACATTGTCATTATGTATGGTCTCATTTTGTGCTACTACATTTTGCACAAAATTTCCAAATCGAGGAAATGTTGTAGGTCAATTTGCGATAGGTTGGTGTTTTGGTTTTGGGGGACTTACTAAGATGCTGTAGATTGGACATTCTGGTTCACTACTAAGGCATCCATGTTTTCTTTGGATGTTGTGGTCTTTGATCTAGGTGCCAAATGTTGGTGTTGTACTTTTGGAGGTGGTTGGATCACTTGTAAAAGAGAAAATAATCAGGTTATGGGAGTGCTGGAGGTTGCTCTAACGTGGCCACTGTGATGCCTAAGTTAGTACAAATGAATGATAATGAGTATTTAGGAGAGTCAAGAGTTAAAAGTCCTTTACCTGTAGTTCCCAATATCTATTTATAGGGATTGCAAGTGATCTTTATATGAAAATTGTATTAACTCCTAAGAACTTCTTTGAATATTGTGGAGGGTGCACCTTTAACTAGCGCATTTTCTTATCTGTAGTATTATTTTGTACTTATCTATTCTGAGAATATACACAAACGATTTAATCTAAAGGTCAAAAAGTGCGATTCAAATCTAGGCAGTTTTATACTAGAGTGATTTGGAATAGGTCAGCTTAGGTAAGTAGAGCTCAAATAAAGGTCTAAATAGGCTGAAATGGGCCTTAGGAGTCCATACCCATGAGGCTTTATCAACAGTAAGTAGGTGAGCTAGGGCTTTGTTGCTAATGCTTTGATTCGAGTTTGCATTTGCAATTGATGGGAATGGTGGTTGTTTTAGGTTTTAGTTTGTAATAAGTGGTGGTTATGGTTCATGTGTGGGGTGGGGTGAGGTTATTCAAGGTTTTTAGTGTATAAGGTAGTAGATATTTGTTAGATTTAGGTTTACAATAAAGGGGTGTAGTTACTAATTGTGGTTTAGGAGTGAATGGGTATACGATGAATATGGAAAGATGCTTTACTCATATTCTTTTTTGTATCTACCAATTCCTAATTTTAGAATCGAGAATAGTCTATTAATATTCGAGACTGTCCCAAAACTTATACCCAATAGAACATTTAGGGTACATGATATTCCTATAGAACATGTGAGATTTTTTTATTATATATTTTTTATAATATACATTTTTTTATGTAAGTTGCCTAACAACCTATTACATTTTCATGAATTTGTAACTAGTACATGATAATCTCCAATAATTAAATCAAATATTTTTCAATCACATATTTTTCATAAAGACATATTTATGAACTTGATAATATAACTTCAAATAATTTATCATGAAATATATAAAAAAGATTGCAATCTATCATAACAGTACTTTGAAAAGAAAAGGAGAAGTAGCAAAAAATGAAGGACGTAAGATGCTTTGGATTTTTTTCTTTTTGCAATGGGTTTAAGCGTCAAGTATGTGTTGGATTCAAAAAAAATTATAATTTGTTATGTTTAATGCTTTAATTGAGGATTTTTATAGAGGTAGGTACAATAGATTCTAAAACTTTTACCTAGTACACCGTAAAATATAGGTTTTAGGATAGGTGTAAAGTATGGGTATGCTATATCTTATACCTAAGAGGACCATGTTCTACAAAGTTGAAATCAGATCTTCTGTAACTTTTAATATTACTAGGAACTTATTTGATTATATAGGATAAAGTAGGTTTCAAGTTTTGATAAAGTTATTTGTTTACCCCTACAAATAATATGGTAGTTAGTTCACAATTTGGGTTTGTAAAACAGACCGTAGTGGTGGTTGCTAAGGGTTTGCAATACACTTTTGTGGTGGTAATTGGCATGGGTTCTGTTGGTAATGTGGACAATCCTTTACTGGAAAAACGTTTCATATGATTTTTCTTTAATTTTCATTAGTGATGTAAAAGATAATTACGCGTATCTTTTTTTTTTTAATTACTATAATGTACTTTTGAATTTATAAAGTAACAGAATATTACTTTTGCTATTTTATTGACCCGTGGCACATACGATTAGAAATAGTGACATGTTATTTGAGTCCTTTATTTCATTCTCAATCAATAGTTAGGCTTTTATTGGAGGAAAATTAACATAGGATGACGAAACTAACAAAGTTAACTGAGCGAGTAACGATAGCAATATAGCATGCAAAGTTTAATTTGGATATATGATAACAAGTTCAAAAGTTTTGATAATAAATCAAAATATTAATCATAAGTCAAGTAATACATTCAATATTATCCCAAAATTTTATAGAACTTGGTGTTCACTTCCAAAAAAATCTTTGAATAAAAAAATGAGTTTATGTTTTTTTTTCCTTAAAAATTAATTGCTTCCCACATTAGGATTTTGGGCATTAAATATTATAAGCTTATCTTTCTATTTTTTTTTAAATATTTCTTTCATCATATGATCCAACTTCGATGATACTTTAGCATTGAATCCTATTCTACATTAAAAAAAAAAACCAAATATCTTTATTCATGATTAAAAAAAAAGGTTTTCATTAAAAGTAATGTATTACATAAATTATTTAATAATAAATATAAATAAATAAGAATATTATGTTAGTTTTTCCAACACGATGGATCCATATGAAACATTTATCTGTTTATGCTGTGTTGACAATTCATAGAACGTATTATTTCCAACTATGTCTTTTTGCTATTGTCATCTTTTAATAATGCCATGTGCTCAGAACTTCCTGAACCATGACAAGCTTTCGGTGGATTCCACACTGAAAGGAAAGTTCAAAAGTTCAAAAGTCAAATCAGTTGATAAGCGATTTAAATTTATCATGGTACGTATGATATAGGAGGCAGCCACATGTAACAAATATATAGTTGCAGGTCATTGGTGTTTTTGCTTCTTTTGAAGGGCTCTACTAGTACTAGTAAAATGAGTAGTTATGTTTATGATAGTGCATAACTATAGTATAGTAAGTATCTAAGTATATATTTATTGCTCTTTTAATGTTCATGAGTAAGTATCTTTCTGTTTTTATCTATATCATGTTTGGACTAATAATTGTTATAATTAAAATGTTGATGAAGTAAACCGTTAACTACATTAAAGCTACGTCAGGAAAAAAGAAAATCTACTTCCTTCTCTTCTTCCTTATCCTCTCTTTTCAAAGAAAAATTAAACCTAACCCTATCTTGGAAACCCTAGAGGCATCCTTCCCTTATTGTCCACCCCACCTTCAACCATCTTCTTCCACCTTTTCCTCTCTTTTCCACTTATTTACACCCGCACAAAACCAGGTGTCCACCTTCATACTTGCTGGCTCTTCACTCTCATCCCCATCTCCGGCTCTATTTTCTTAGCAAGCTCATTTGCCTATCGCAGAAGGTTGTTGCCCACTGCACTGCCGTGATACCCTATGTGTTTAAAAAGGGTAAATTGTGATATTTCATATGAATGAAGTTTTATATGACTTGAAGATATTGAGTAATAGTATATAAAAGTTCAATAAAAATAATATATTAATACTAACTAAAAATTTTTAGACTAAATGGTTAAAAAAAATCTATTAATATTTATTGATTTAGTTATTAATTATTTTTGACTTGAGATTTATTAGCTTAATTACTTTTGATATGAGATATTGCAACTACCGTGCACTACCCTATCTCTACCTCTGGCATGCTTCACCATCTGTACATGTTTATTCTCAGCTTCAACACATGGATAGTGAAGGTTCGTATTTGCTTTTTTATTTTTTACCTTTTGGTTTAGTCTTTTACCCTTTATATAGGTGATTTACCCTGTTACAGTATTAGTTCTTGGTTTCTTGGTAGAACCTTTTTTGTTCGAGGCCTGTTAATATTGATTTTTAGTTGAAGAAATGTGAACTCTAGGATTGTGCTTGTGACTCTCATCTCATAAGTTTACTTTCCCATGTTTTATCAAAGAAATGAGTTGTTATTCTTTGAATGAATATATATATAAGATAAGATAAGAGAGAAAAGACAATCAATTACGTTGTATCGGTTATAGTTTACATTGAAAGAAGCAACAATTATAGGATGCGGTTCAAATCATAATTAAAATCACATTTTACCATTCAAATTAGTTAGGCAAAGGGTCAATCATAAAGTTTATCTTGTTATGGAGAGTTGTCACTTGTCAATCATTATTCGAGGAACTGCCATTCACATTGAATTTGGAAAGAATTTTTCTTCTTCATATCATTAATGTGATACTATTAACAATTACAAAAAAAAAAAAAAAAACCGAACTTTACTGCTAATCTGATATATATATATATATATATATATATATTCATTAAATGAGAGCTTTCTTTCCTTAATAACGTAGAATTGACTTTTAATATCCCTTTTAATATTTTTGTCCCACATTTTTAGTATTACATTATAATTTAGGTGCAGTCTTATATAAATATGAAAAAAAAGGAAGAGGATGTACGATATTAAACAAAAGAAAGATTTCATTTTAGGCCAATTTGACAGGTTCAAGACCTGTGAATTCGGACTGTAAAAACCATAAACCTACCAATTCCCATTCCACGTCCAGAGGCCCAGTTACCTCATCCAAGGTCAACGTTATGTCATTTCTAAGTAATCTTATCAAATTTAAGTATTAACATTCTCATTGTGAATCCTTTTTTAATCAATATCAAGCATGATTTAGAGATATCGCACATTCTAGTTGATAAGGCAACAACTCACCAAGAAAATTTGCTATCCCCTAACGATGATGACCTACACTTACTAATATCTTCATGAATCTGGAGCTCTAGAATTTCCACCCTAAGTTGATCAAAAGCCATGGATACGATAAGGAGGAGAGGAAACATATAATCTAGAAGGTGTAATACGAGGAAAGAGAAGGTAAAAATCTAAAGACCCATAAGGCTTAACTGGACCAGCAAACTAATATTAGGTGAAGAATACGGGGTTGTCAGTCT
This sequence comes from Laguncularia racemosa, assembly GCA_037954665.1. Taxonomy (NCBI): domain Eukaryota; kingdom Viridiplantae; phylum Streptophyta; class Magnoliopsida; order Myrtales; family Combretaceae; genus Laguncularia; species Laguncularia racemosa. The sequence goes on from JBBMOL010000068.1 coordinate 2,536,064, forward strand.
GACGAATACGTATGGGTGTGCACACAGGTCTTCTATTAGTACCTGACAATCACATGGCACATGACTGCAATGGAAAAAACTTTAAGTCAGCACAATTGCATTTCAGTCAGCCGTGGGACCATTCTGGTGGTCCGATACATACAGGACCCCACCCTATAGCCCTATCCCCAGAAAATGTCCAATGTCCTCAGTCTCCTAACACCAACACTCTGTTTAGGATAAGGGAAAGTGGAAGAAATAAATGGGGAAGGAGAAAAATGGCGGAAAATTTTGTAATTCTGTGTTTGGGCAAGAGGTAAAATAGAAGGAAAGGAAAATTGAAGTCCATAGTAATTATTCTCGCCCCAAAATTAGAGAGAATAGGGAAGGAAAGGGAGAAAATATTTATAATTATTTAATGGTTATTTATTTTATTAAAACAAAAAAATATTCTTTTTATTTTTATTTTTTATAATTATACAATATACTTTATTTTGTTTTATATAATCATTAAGATTCTTTCCATTTTCCTTTCCTCTATTATCCAAACATATTGGAAGGGAAAGAATGAACTCCTCCCACAAATCCTTTCCTCCAAATTCTTTCCTTCCCCATTCTTTCTTTCATATCAAATATAATATAAATCGATGCATTGATATCACTTTAATTATATGTTATTATATTTGAAGAATTTTAATTTTAATTTCTTTTTTTTTCTTTATTTGTTCGTAGTAAAATATGATCTTATATATCCATTTCTATATGAACTAACCATGCATGGTAATTGCTTAAGTACAGGTTAAGAATTCATTTTTAAATTATGTGTATATTATCATTTTGGACTTTATATTAATCCGAAACTCGGAGTGAAAGGTAAAGGGTTGTCCCATATAAATCTTATTAAAACTTCAAAATGTCATCCCTTATACAGTTGGTGTGTGAGAAACGGACGGAATGAAACTAGATTGCTATCACATGTTATATGAAAGATAGCATGTGGAGTAGGGACCAAATGCATTTAATAAATCCACTACAGAGTTTTTCCATCTCTATTGGCTTTCTTCATCTATGATTTGTTGCCTCTTATATCCCACACCCACTAACTCATCATACAGCCCCAAGCCACACACTCTTCAAACAATGCTTCATTAGGTGATATTTAATATGTAGTAGTACTTGTAAATACTCATAGTAGTAGGAAATGGTAAATCCTTCTAGATTTTGTAGAGGGTTATTTTAGTTATTGAATCCTTAGACCAATTTAATGACATGAACCAACTTATTTGACTAGTGGTGGGATTTAAGGAGTCAAACTCAAGAAGAATTATCTAGATAGATTAGAAAGTACGAATTGACCTATTTACTCTCAACCTTTCTTGGTTATCTCATGTGCAAATAAAGCTTTCAATAGACTTTTTACTAAGGCTTCTGTGGCTTGTTTCATAAGCCATTGAGCTTGGCCAAGCCCATTTGCTATTAAAAGTTTATAGAAGTTACAAGAGAATTAAGGGGGTCTCATATCATCCATTGATTGTTAGAACTGATCCTATAGACATCATCAACAACTCATCTCATTCATTCATTTATGGAATTATCTTACAATCAAGATTGACCACTAAAATCTATAAATATAGCTATATAAGTTGGTTAAAGGAGCTAACTTGGCTCGACCCACTTTGGCTCGTGGATTGAATGGGTTAATTAAGCATGACTCATTTAATAAGAGGGTCATAATTTATTGATCTTAACCTAACTCATATGGGATGATGAATTAAACAACTGGCCTATTAAGCTAGCCCATTTATACATTTTAATGGTTTTAATAAATAAAAACTACTTCTTTAACCTATTTATGTGTATTAGTGGGATATATAAGCAAACCCACAACCTACTAACAATAATTTTTTTATTTAAAATTGTATAAATTATAAAGTTCATCGCAATTGTATTTCATTTATATAGCAAAATAATAAATTGACTTAATATTTTATCTCATAATATGAATATTACAATTGCAACATTTTTATAATATTGATATTATAAAATAATGGAATAATTAAAAGATAAAACCAACGAGGAAGATGGATGGATTAAGAGAAGAAAGTAAGAAAGAAAAATGGGAAAGATGATGATGAATGATGATATGAGCCTTAAGTATTTTAGTTTATTAGATTAAGTTTCAAAATAAAGTAAATTAGTGACTTAGTCTTATATTGTGAATGTGATATGCAATAGGGGTAGACAAAAAAATCGACCAAACTGAATCAATTTGAAAATTGAACCAAATCAAATAAAAAATATGGGTTTTCTTTTTCTTTTTTTTTTTTCAATTTGGTTTGAAAAGTTTTTAATCTTTACCAAATTATAAAACCAAACCAAACATTTTGAAAAAAATATAATGATATTTTATTTATAAATAAATAAATTCTATTTTTATAATATAACAATTATTTTTTTAATTTACATTTATTAAGAAGTATGTTTTTTTTTAATTTTATGAAAATAATTTAGCAAATATGTAAATAGGTTAACTCAAAATTTATTTTATATGCTAGTTTGAAGAATAAATTAGCTATATTACACATTTAAAACTTTTTAGTTAATTAAATATTGACTTTATCAATTTCTTATATGATATTAACATAGGTTAATATTAAATAAATTTAGTTTTGCTCATATAAGATTACATGTTAAGTAAATATATTTCTTTAGAAAACAAAATATAGTTTAATCTGTAAATTAAGTCGAATAAAACTACATGTTTATGGTTTGATTTGGTTTTGAAAAAAAACCTTGAACCAATCCAATCTCTGCCCACTCCTAATATGTGACTAGGTTAATTTATGCCAATTTTTTTCTTTTTATTAATTTTTTTTTGGTTGGTGGGTCAACCTATGGACTAAACGGGTTGAGCTTGTTTAGTTGACTATTTAAATGGGTTGAATTTTGAAGTAGGTTAAATGGGTCAGTTTGCAAACCATAACCCACTTGAACAACTCTATCTATAAATAGAGACCTTCACCTCATTTGGATCATCTTAAGCATTGTCAAACTTTTCAACTCATGAATGAGCAAAATAACAAATCTATCAAGAACAAATGAAGAAGTAAAAACAATCAATTCAATTTATTGATATATATGCGCTCTTGAAAAATCAAGTTTATCAATCACTCTTACACCACTCTCTAATGCCATCCCTCTATATGTTATCAATTCGAGATTTCTCATGTTCACCTTGCACACATCTTGCGTATGATCAATTGTCTACAACAACCCCACCTTATAGATTTGAAAATGAGTATCTAAACCTTAAATGCTAAAAACATGCCTTTAAGCGCTTATCACTTTTCCTTAAATAAAAAAATAAAAATAAAAATAAAAATAGCATTAATAATCAAAATGTATTCAAAAACAAAATTATGAAAAATGAGAGTTCTTTATTTTATTTTACAAATAATTTTTATTTATTTTATTTAGAATAAAATGATTATATAAAAACTTAAAAAGCATATATTTTAAGTTTTCAATATTAAAAATATTTAATTTTAAAAATAAAAAGTTAAGTATATATAATATTAATATAAAAGAATACAGTTACAATTACGAGGACTCAATCTTACACTTCTTTAACTATACATGTTGTGATTTGTAATTGATATAGACACACTCAGAACTTCCCATCCAATGAAGATGGGTAGAATTTCCCAGCTACATGCCACTGTTTTCACCCTCACTTCTCTCGTCATTTTCTATTCAAATGAACAACAGCAGGTTTTATTAATATCCTACAACCGCTACTGTTGCACAACTTCCAAGTAATTGCCGACGACAATACTGAATAGTGAATTCTGATATTGAGAAATGATCTTGAGGAGATTTTCTTTTGTAGGTGATGGGGCATCCTCCTTTTGTACTTCCTTCATATATCTTCCATAGTTTTGCATTTTCTCAGTCTAGGAAAAGAATCTAGTACAATATTCATGATGCAGGAAAAAAATAAAATAACAACAAAAAAAGAAGAAGTGAAAATTATAGAAAAGAAGTTTTATATCAAGGTCAAGGCCAATAGTTGTAGAGATTGAGTCACCCTTTCAACTCCCATAACTCAAGTGTATATAAATACTTTGTAAATACGTACCCGTGATATAGATATTAAATAAAAAATGGTCACATAAAGGTAAAATGTTAAATGATTATTTAAGTTGATTGATAGTTGATTTATAAAAGATATAAAATTAGGTATCAAAGCTTTTAGCAAAAATGAATAATACAATTGTTGGATTATACAGATAATGTGGATAGCAATGGGTCCGTTTTATGGATGCCTGAAAAACAACAAAAGAATGTAATTACATAAAAAACCACATTCATACAAAAGAATGTAATTATATAAAAGACCACATTCATAGAAGGAAAAAGGACAAAAAATGATTAAGGCACAAAAGAATTTTGTAAAGAATTGTGATAATTATATTAGCAAGGCTAACTTACTAAATCTTACACTAAAAGTACAGATAATACTCTTCAAAATTATTTGTAAACACAAAAAAAAATTGAGAAAATGATCCTGGCTAATATACCAATTTTGTTTTAAGTAAATACAACGGGGAGGAGGGATTTGAATGTAACTAATTCCATCGGAAGGCCACCATTGAATATGAGGATCTTGGCACCAATATGCTAAGTTGGTCACTCTTATATTTGTCTAGGATTAATTTCATTTCTAAAATTTGAATCTTGGACTGATTAGGTCCTGCAAACTTATGAATCAACCAAATAAGTCACGAACTCACTGAAGTTACAAACTCATCTAAAATTTGTTTGATGGCATTCGCAAGCTCCCTTAATTATGTCGGCGTCCAAAGTATGCCAAAAACTAGTTATGCCATGTATTAAACTACTCCATATTGGACTCTACACACATATATATACAATGTATGTATTTATTTTTTGAATGATTAAATATAGACAAAAGGTTACAAACTTAATGGATTGTTTTATTCTAACAATCTTTCTCATATAACAATTACGGTGAGAATATTATGAACCTCAAGTTCTTCTATTTTAGGCAAACATGTGGGAACTGGCATACAAATTATGGGGACATATTAATTGGTTAAGACTGAAGTTCATGAGCTAAATCAGCCCTTGCTAAGGGTATGTTATGTATGAAAATTTAATATTCAATTCGTCACTGGCAATATATCTATAATTATAAACGCTTTCAGTTAACATTTACATTTCTCGATGAATAGCTAGTTAATTCTATTCCATTTCAATAGAAAAATAGTGATGATATGGATAATATTAAAAGTATAACAATTTATTCTCGCACTTAATAAACCGAATACACACTCTCTAAGGAAAAATATTTCTTCTATTCCGAAACTAGTGTTTCTATTTTTACCATAATCTATTACCAACCAAATGTAACGTAAAACCTGAAGAGGAGTATTGGCCGATTGATCCAAAATCCTTTGAAGCCGACAGGTACCTTGATTCCAACAACAATATAATGTGCCAAAAGTAGTGAAAATTGCCAAGTTTACTTTAGGAAGGGTTGTCGAATGTTGATGTGTGAAACAAATATTGCTATGAATATTGAGAATGTGATAAGAAGACAGTGGGATACCTAGATGAGAGAGAGATGTTGAGAATAGAAAACAAGATATTATAATTAGAGAAATGGAGAGTTTGGCATTTTAACTCCTTTAGAAATTAAGAAATCCAAATCCATTTTGTAATACCCACATAATATTATAGCATTGATCATTATAAGTTTCATTGTATTAATATATATATTTAAAAACAAAAGAGAAGATTAGCTTTATTCATTCAAATGTTTGTAAATTATTTTCTAATACAAGGCATTTCTTTTTGATATAATAAAATTAGACCCCTATAATAAGCATTTAGACGGAAGAAGTTAGAAATCACAAAATTTGTATTGATCTTTCTTGACTTGTTGGTGAGATAGTCTACTACCTTATTTAATTCTTTATATATGTGCTATATTCAAGCTTCCAAACTTTGCATTAACTTCTTTATATTTTGCATAGTATAAAACACGTACCATGGATAATGTGCATCCTCTTCAAGCCATTTTATTGCTACCAATAAATCAACTTCAATCTGAATATGTCAAAGCTTGTATTGGTAACATAACATCAAGCCTTGTTTTATGGCCAAAAGTTCCGCTTGAGTTATGTTTTCGGCCGTTATCAATCCACCAAATGCAAACAATACTCTACCTTCTTCATCTTAGACTATACCTCCACCAGTGGCCTTACCATTAGATAGTGATGCATCCATGTTAAGCTTTATAAAACCTGCTTATGGTTTGGACCATGACATACAATTTCTTACGTTTGCTATTACATTCAGGACTCAGGAGTAACTGAAATGCAATTGAACTTTCTGATACTACTTTCCCTATCACCCAATTTGGATTTTTTCTTCCTTCATATTTTTGTTCTAGTCTAAATTTCCAATAGAGCCATAGAAGATATGCAATAGTTGTAATTACCTTTTCATCACCTCTTTTGAATTTTATACACCACCATAACATAAATTGACCAAATGTTCTAAAACTTATCAATGTAGGAAGATTGAATACCTTTGAGAGCTTTTGCTAATATTCTTTAAAAACCCTGCATTCTAAGAAGCAATGTTTAATTGAGTCACTCGCTTCCTGATAGTTCCAACATCATGAAACTAACTGTATTCCTCTCTTCATTAGTGTCTCATCTGTAGGAATTGCTTTTTCCTGCAGCTTCCATAGAAATATGGAAAATTTGGGAGGAATTCTACTATTCAATGGATGAGTGAGATGAGTAATTGAAGCGTTTTATGAATGCTTGATGAATTTCCATGTCTACTTGTTTGAAAATTTCCCATTTTTTGATAATTTCCATTTGATGGAATCTAAAGATGAAGGGTCCCATGACATTTTGGAAATCTTTGCAGCTTGATCCGTTCCTAATTACCATTGCAGTAATTCCTTATTCCAACCATTATTTGATCTGTAATCACCAATATTTTCCATGCATACATCTTGTGATGGCATTAGATGCTGAAATTTTGATTTTTCAAACCAATTATCTAGCAAAAGTTTTCTAAATTCCATAGAATATATGATGTTCTACTAGTGCTCTTGCTCTAATTGTTCTTTTCTAGACTAGTGAATCAAAGTTCTTTTCCTTTACTATGTCTTCTAGTTTTCTTATACCCACGCCTCCCTCTTCAATTAGTGTGCATAACTTCTTCCATTTAATCCAATGAATTCCTTTTTGGTTTTCAGATGTCTTTAAGAAAAATCTTGCAAAACATCTTTCTAAATCCTTAATTATATATATAGGTGGTTTATGAGCTTTCATCACATACAGGAGAATGGAATTAAAAATGCATTTGATTAAAATCAATTTGCCACCTTCTGAAAGCTAAAGATTAGCCTAATTTTCAATTTTGTTCTTTGTTTTCTAGATTAAGTCAAAGAAGATGTGCTTTCTTTTTCTCTCAACAATTAGTGGACAACCCAAATATTGTAAAGGAAAATCTCCTCTTAGGAATCCTAGTATTGACCTTACTTTAACAACAATAGGAGAGTTATCATCTCCTATAGTTTGGAAAGCACTTTTGTTTCTATTTATTCTCTAACTCGATATATTCTCATACTACCTTAGAAAAACTTGTAACTTCTTGATTAATTTTCTACTGCCATTAATAAATAGAATACAATCATCTACAAAGGCTAAATGTGATATGCACTTGGGATTACCTGCTTGATAAGTCATCTCTGGGTTCTTGTTGATTAAATTGTTTAGTCCTCTCGATCATACTTCTAAACAGATAACAAACAACAAAGGTGATAGTGGATCTCCTTGGCATAAACCCCTTGATAATTTGAAGAACCCTATAATGTTATCATTAATATTCAAGGAAAACCAATAGTTGAAAAATAGTTTAAATATCATATGGCAAAAAGATGAACAAAAACCAATACTGTTTAGTACATTTATTAGGAATGACCAATTTACTCTATCATAGGCTTTTTCCATGTCTAATTTGATTACTAGATTTTCACCTCTAACTTTCCTTTTTAAAGAATGTAAAAGATCTTGAGTGATCAAAATATTTTTCATGATATTTCTACCTTTTATGAATTCTATTTGATTTTCTACTAAACGCTTTAGGAGAATGATCCAAACATTTATGATAAAATGTTTAAAAAATATATTATAAAAACAAAAATTTATTAAATATACATGCATACATATGTACATACACACACACACACACATGTATTTGTAAGCTAAACTGTCTTTAAAAAAAAAAAAAAGGCAAGGATCACAAACCTAAGTCGAAGTTAGGTTGGATCCAAGTTCGAGTTGATCAAAATAGTAGACAATCAAGACTTCCAATCTTATATATATATGTCGAGTCTAATTTAAAAATTTTATATTATCTCCCTAATTCGATTCATATTAGATCCTATGCTCATCCAATATAAATCTTCGACTTGAACTAGGAAGTTTTTATTTATTTGGAGTCACCACCCAACTAGAGTTGGGAAAAAGTTATGAAATTAGAATTAATTGAGTTGATTAATTCTAATCTAAATAACTAGTCAACGAAATCTCCTCTTTTTATTCTTATGAAGGAAAAAGAAGAAGAAAGAAAAAAAATCAGAGATTCTCGACTCGAGGGCTATCCTATTAAAACCTTAGAGTTACCACCTTTTCTCTCTAAAATCTGAATTATGTTAAGATATCTTTTTTTAGCATAAAAAGAAAATATTAGAATAATGATACGATGATTATACTAATAATGATTTGAAAATATTTTTTTTATTCTTTTTAGAGTTGCCCTATAAGGGTGTCTACGTACCCACTATTCGAAATCGAATAGGCCGTAGTTCGTTTTTTATAAAAATTTTAGTGGATTGTTTTGATTTTAATTACGAAAACATGTTGGGTTTACGTTTATTATCATTTTAAAATTTATTCAAAAAAATTCTAAGTCTAAGCTTTATTATTATTATTTTTATTTAAAAAAAAACTAAAACCTCTAATTAAAAAAAAATCAATTCTATTTTTTTATTAAAAGAAGTTTTCTAATTGATAAAAATATTTATTAATTTTTATTAATTATCTATTAATTATAATAGACATATATATTTATTTTTTAGAAAGCTCTAAACCTAATTCTAATTAACATTTTCTAAAAAATAATTCCCCCTTTTTTTATTTTCATATATATTTTTTATTTTTTTCATATTCTAATAATAAATAAATAAATAAAATTCGGTTAACCTAAATAAGGGTTACGATTCGCAGGTCGGGTTGGTTTGAACCGGGTCAAATTGGGATAGATTGCGATAGTCGGAGCTCCTTTGACGGTAGCTTTCCGGTAGCTGTTGAAGGCGGTTGAGGAGTCGAAACCTAGGTTCTCGAAGGCGTGGAGTCGAGTGGCGGTGTTACTTTGCAGGAAAGATCGCTTCTAGTGGTGGTTTCTGTAGTAGTCATCGGCGGCGGCTTGAAGAACTTCGACGAAGGCTTCAAACTCGTGTATTTCTCTCTTTTGATTGCTCCCCTCGCTTCCTCTCATCGAGTCCTATTTATAGACTCCAAAAACTGAGCTTGATAAGCTCGAATTTCCTTTTAATAAGCTAAGGTCAGATTTGCGGTTGAAACCCGTTTTAGATTTCCTTTTGATTCATGTAAATATTTGATTTTTGTTAAGATTCATGTTAATTCGATGATGTTTATCTTATTTTAGTCAAAGATCTGCTGGATTTGTGCAAAAAATCGAATCAAAACAGCCAGATTTCGCTTCCTCGCTGTTGACACCAATCTCGAACGAAGGTTGAAGACGAGCATGCGCCTGGCGCGTGTGATTTCGTCGTCCAATCGTGTGCTGCCATGTGTCACCTGGAGGAACAAAAATCAAAACGGCACAAAGTGCCTTTGCCTAGATTCGAACTTGCAACCTCACCCCCCTCGTGCTCACCCAAGGCCAGCGATCGGACCAACTAGGCTAGCCCACTTTCTCGTTTTTTTATTAAACGCAATTTGCATATATGCGTTACAATTTTTATTATTTTAAAATTCTAAAAATTTATAAAAATTACTTAACATCTTTTATTATTATTTCTACCCTCATTTTCCAAAATTGGTGTATTATTCCTATTTATTTTATTTTTTTCATTATTTTTCCTTCTTTATGAAAAATAGAAGAAAATTTGAAAAAATGAAAAATGAAACATTATTTGTGATTAGAAGGCAAAATTGGGGTGTTTACAACTGTCCCTCTTTGTAGTAAAGTTTGAAAAACTTAACTACAAAGACAACAAAGACACCATTTTTGCCTAATAGACCGGGTGGATAACTCCATAGTTGGCTGGCTATCTAAACCTGGCTTTACTAGAAAGTTGTTTGATTATCTGTTTGAGTAGGGAAAACGGTCCATGAGCTAACGATCCTATATTGTAAAAAATGATCACTTTAGGAAGATTAATACTCTTTACGGAGTGGCCTTAGACAAAGAAACATCCCACCAGACTAGTAACCTAGAGGGAGAGATCATCTAAAAAATTGCTCTTATGAGCTGACTAATCGATGATAGGAAGCATCTCATTAGACTAACAACCTTAAACAAAGATTGTTTAGGAATGTGTTCTTATGAACTAACTAACTGATAATAGGATGTGTCTTACAAGACTAGCAACCTTAAGGAAATCATCTAGAAAAGTGCTCTTACAAGCTGACTAATCGATAATAGGAAGCATTTTACTAAACTAGCGACCTTAAAAAAGAGATTATTTAGGAAAGTGCCCCATTATAGGTTGACCAATTGATAATAAGAAGCGTCTTACAAGACTAGCAACCTTAAAGAAGAGATCTTTTAGGAAAGCGCTCTTATGAGCTAACTAACTGATAGTAGGAAGCGTCTTACAAGACTAGCAACCTTAAAGAAGAGATTGTTTAGGAAAGAGCTCTTATGAGCTAGCCAATTGATAATAGGAAGCATCTTACAGGATTAACGACCTTAAAAAATGATTATCTAGAAAATTCCTCTTATGAGTTGACTAGTCGACGATAGAAAGCGTCTCACTAGACTAGCAATTGTAATAGGAGGATATTTAGGAAAGTGCCTCATTGTGAGCTAACTAATTGATAGTGGGAAGTGTCTTCTTTGGACTTGTAACCCTAAGAGAGGATATTTAGGAAAGTGCCCCATTATGGGCTAACTAACTGATAGTGGGAAGCATTTCTTTGGACTTACAACCTCGAAGAAGAAAGTTTAGGAAAGTGCCCCATTATGGACTAACTAACTGATAGTGGGAAGCGTCTCTTTAGACTTACAACCCTGAAGAAAAAAGTTTAGGAAAGTTCCCCATTATGAGCTAACTAACTGATAGCGAATTCCTAAGTGAGAATATTATTTTTCCAATAATAGTCAAAAGTTTAGGATGACTTAAAACTTTTGAACAAATGATAACTAAAACTTTTCTAAAAATCTTCAAGACAATTGCACTTCTAAACTTACGGATAAGGTGACAAGGTATTAAAGTATTTTTTAGCAAACTTAAAAAAAAAATCTAAAAAAATTGTTTATTTATTTATTTTTTAAACCTTGCTAGCAAGTAAAGAGTTTGACAAGGTTCCCAAAAACACAAATAAAGGGTAGGCCTCCCCTACTACTCAATAATCACTTACTCTTTTGCATCATTTTACTTGGAGGGTTTGGTTTAATCTTGAAAAAGTGGTGTCTTGGTTTAGTCAATCATCTCTTGGGGGGTTTCTTGTAATTAAGAATTATATCTTCTTCTTGGGGGCATCAATATTTAAAATTTGGGCCAAACAACGCCAATGAAGAATAACTTTAAATTCCCTCGTTCCATTTGGAAACAGATATTTCACTCTTAATTGGTTTAATCTAAGAGGACTTCCTTACAATATCTCGGTTTAGATGTCACTCTTGACTTTTATTCAAAAAATTATGGTCTTTCTTGTAAGTAATATGCTTTGATCAATCTGTTAGGCCTTTTTGAGACTTGTAATGCAATATAGGCTCTTGGTTATTAGTTTCAGAAAAGTACTAATGTTAAGGTCTAGTTTGAAAGAATCATCATTTCAACTTAGGTTTACAAGTCAATAAACCTTAAGAAAAAAACTAAAATAGTACTTGCCCTTGCAATTTTTGCTTAAGATAAATTATTTTCAATGATTTGGAGAAGTCTTTGGAGAAGGGTGGTATATATTTGAATTGTAATGTTTGGGTTCTTGTATTTGGTCTTGGTATTTTCAAGTATTGTTAGGTTTTTTTTTTATTATGTATAGGTTTAACCACATTCTTAGGCTTTTCTCATTTCTTTTCTTTTCTTTTCTTTCTTTCTTTTTCTTTCTTTTTCTTTTTCTTTTGAGCCCGATGGTGATTATCTCTTGTGGGTCTTGTGTGTTTTTTCAAAATGTAGACTTTTCTTCATCAAAAGAAATAAATTATCCACGGCAAAAATTACCCCTGAATTATTGTAACTAAGGCAAGCACTATTTAGTTAATTCCTTTTTTCTTGATTGGTGTCCTTATCTTCTTAATCATCCCATTGTAGGGTAATTCAAGACATGGTTAAAATTTGAAACTCTCTCTTTTTTTTATATAAGCTCAAATGGGGTTGGCACAGGATTATTGTGTTTAAGATAGCAAAAATGAATGCCTAACATTATTTTGATTAACGTATCAAATTCAAGATAGACCTCCTTTAAGGAATGAGTCAAAAGCCTCACATTAATAACACTTAACTCTTGAGTGTTTAAGGGTTAGTGTTTAGGATGTGGTTTGCCTCATATCATCCTAAACCACTCGAACAAAATGAGATATCCTTCCATTTTACCAGATTTGCTCATATTCACCATGTCTCATGATGTCTTTAGGAGTTATGTGCCCCTGTCAAGTGATTTAGTCTTAACTTAGCTCTTTTGGGAAGCTAATTAAGATAGTCTTCTTTATGCCTTCATTGGTAATTGGGCATAGCCACTTCGAAAATGTGTCCCAAAATTAATTATCTCTCTATCTGTTTTATATAACTTCTGATGAAGAGAAAGTTCAAGTGTAACCCTTAGGATTGGAGAGAGTTGGAAGGTTTTGTGTTTCGAGGCTAAATCAACATATGAGGACACCTTTTGAAGTGAATGGGGTCTTTCAAATTGAGAGTAGGTTATAGAGGTCTTTGGCTTTATGTTCTGAGTAAGTGACTGTGAGCCTTAGGTTAAGCTAACAATTCAAAAGCAACTTTTAGGACCTTAAGAGGATCTCTTATTATTAGCAACTCTTCAATTTTCTTGGTTTTGTTCCTTTCTTTATTGTTATTATTTTTTAGTAAATATGCAAAAAAGATGCTCACACAGATGCAAAAGAAAAGGGGCCAGCATTTGATTAATGATATAATACTGAAATTTTATTAATATTGCAAACTAGGAGTTCAGTGCTTTTATTGAAAACATGAGGGAAAAAAAAAACAATATCATTTAGCCTCCTAATTCCTAGACTTCTTCTTCTTTGGCTGTGAAGGTGTTGATTCTCCATTGATGATGGCTTCTAGTGCTCTAACTCTCGCTTGAGTCTTCTCCAACTAGGCTTCTAGGGTTGTGTTTCTCTGGTTAGACTCCTTGAATCTACTTTTTTAGACGTCCTTCTTGTTGCCCGCGGTCTCAAAGTGGACTTCCATCCGAGCCCTAACCTGTTCCATATAGGTTTTTATCTCTAGACCCATGTTGTTTGGCACAGATTGAGTGACATTCGAGACTCGATACACCCTTTCTCCTGTTTGGTATAATTGGTTGATCACGAAATCTCTTGTAGCTCGGTGCTTGCCTACTTCCCCATCCAGATCTCCGAGGTCTATATTAAGGCTCTCAATCTGGGCTTCCCATAAGGCTTTGACCTCTGCCAGCTTGACGATCTTCTCAGCTACCAACATGCTTGGATCTTAGTATTCAAACGTGATTCCTTCCAATGATGGCCTGTAAACTATGTCTTGGATAGTACCAAATTGATAGACCACCGAGTTTGGATGATAACTTGTGCACCTATTGATACCAATCAATGGAATAGCCTGAAGGTTCTTTCATGTTAAGATGACCTTACTGCAGCAGCTCCACTTAGCAGTCTAAAGGATGTCGTTAGCACTAAAACCTTTGAGTACTTCCACCTAACTATGGCTAGAAAGATCATCGGGTAGCTTCATTCTTTCTATGCAGGAATCTACAAGGTCTACTTGCTGGGCTAATGATTTCGTAACCATGTTTAGCCCGAAGCATTTAAGATGGCTCACAAACCAGATTAAGATGAGGTTAATGTTTGAACGGAGGATTCCATGACCCTTCTTCTTCACAAAATTCAGATTCCATATCTGTTCAGCTAGTAGGGCTGGGATATAAGACTTCCCTTCCAAGAACTGAAACACTAACCTTGCGACCCTATAGTGGATGTGAAAGATCCCAGTGGGAAAAAGGGTAGTTGCAAATGTTGAAAGCATAAACCCGTCTTTACTTGTAACTCTTGGGATCCCCACATAAGATGTCTCTCCTGCTCCCATCATCACACCGTACTATGAACCAAGCCTCTAATTCATCTATTCGGAGGAAATATTTGTTGCTATTTTCCAACGCTCGATTGATCACTGTCTTGCGAATACCTAGGAGTCTACTGAAAATACCGGCTGGCCCAGCTTCTAGATCTAGCACATACACCTAGTTGGCAAGTGAGGGGGCCTGCAGAAGTTGAGTATATTCCTCTAGAGTTGGCGTGATCTCATGCGGCCTAATGAAGAAAGCTGCGGGCTCAATTTCCCAAAGGTGTAAAACAACCTGAATCAAAGGCATATTGATTTCCATCTTCATTAATGAGAGGATGGGCCTTATCTTTCCCTAGATGAAGGTCTGTTCCTCAAGGTTGTATAAAGTGAACCAATGGTCCAGTACTAGTTTTGGATCCAAAGGCTTGCAGACCCGGATTTCCTTACGGAGGAGATAGTTGATTACAACACTAGCCATCTATTAGGATTACAATAGGAATTTCTAATTACAAATGAAATCTCTTACAAAATATCAATAATTCTCTTACAAGTAAATGTATTTGAACTCCAAAAAGAAAAAGAACAAGGAAATTATATCATTAATCATTTGCCAGCCCATGACTTAATGTATGCAAGGTAGGTGGGTTTTAAAAGGTTCCTAAGCTCTATAGCCTCCTACATTCTCGAAGAAATGGATCTCGGTCCATATTGAAGAATTGGGTGGGGTAGCCTAATCAACCCAGAACGGTGATTATTTCACTTTGCCCGGAACCTACACAATGGCCCCTCATCTTAGGGTCCTAAGACGGCCTAGGCCTGACCTTATCTAATCACACAATTGCATGCACGAAAACTCAATAAAAATAAAAAACTAAACCTTATTAAATCCCTGTATTACGAGTAGATACAAACATTAGTGCAGGTGATATTTTACAACATAATAGCTAATTAAAGATATCTAGAAATGATGATTTCAAAAGGTTTAGGTGACTAGCCCACTATGATTTCCCAGTGGAGTCGTTATCCTGTCGAGTCTAATTTAAAATTTTTATATTATCTCCCTAATTCGATTCATATTAGATCCTATGCTCATCTAATATAAATTCTCGACTTCAACTAGGAAGTTTTTATTTATTTGGAGTCACCACCCAACTAGAGTTGGGAAAAAATTATGGAATTAGAATTAATTGAGCGGATTAATTTGAACCTAAAAAAATAGTCGATGAAATCTCCTCTTTTTATTCTTATGAAAGAAAAAGAAGGAGAAAGAAAAAATCAGAGATTTTCGATTCGGGGGACTATCCTATTAAAACCTTAGAGTTACTACCTTATCTCTCTAAAATTTGAATTATGTTAAGATATCTTTTTTTAGCATAAAAAGAAAATACTAGAACAATGATACAATGATTATACTGATAATGATTTGAAAATATTTTTTTATTCTTTTTAGAGTTGCCCCATGAAGGTACCTACGTACCCACTATTCGGGATCAAACAGGCCATAGTTCACTTTTTATAAAAACTTTAGTGGATTGTTTTGATTTTAATTATGAAAACATGTTGGGTTTATGTTTATTATCATTTTAAAAATTTTTCAAAAAAATTTTAAGTATAAGCTTTATTATTTTTTTATTTAAAAAAAACTAAAACCTTTAATTTTAAAAAAATCAATTATATTTTTTTTATGAAAAGAAGTTTTCTAAGTGATAAAAATATTTATTATTATTTTTATTAATTTAAATTTTTTTATTTTTTAATTAATTTTTATTAATTATCTATTAATTATAATGGGCATATATATTTATTTATTAGAAAACTTTAAACCTAACTCTAATTAACATATTCTAAAAAATAATTCCCCCTTTTTTTATTTTCATATATATATTATTATCTTTTTCATATTCTAATAATAAATAAATGAATAAATAAATAAAATTTGGCTAACCTGGATACGGTTGCAGTTCGCGGGTTAGGTTGGTTCGAACTGAGTCAGATCAGGTCGAATTACGACGATCGGAGCTCCTTTGACTGCAGCTTTCTAGTAGCTGTTGAAGGCGGTTGAGGAGTCGAAACCTAGGTTCTTGAGGGCGTGGAGTCGAGTGGTGGTGTTACTTTGCACTAAAGACCGCTCCTAGTGGTGGTTTTGGTAGTGGTCGTCGGCGGCAGCTTGAAGAACTCTGGCGAAGGCTTCAAACTCATGTATTTCTCTCTTTTTCTCTCTTCTGATTGCTCCCCTCGCTTCCTCTCATTGAGTCCTATTTATAGACTCCAAAAACCAAGCTTGATAAGCTCGGATTTCCTTATGATAAGCTAGGATCGGATTTACGGTTGAAACCTATTTTAGATTTCCTTTTGATTCATGTAAATCTTTGATTTTTGTTAAGATTCATGTTAATTCGATGATGTTTATCTTATTTTAGTCAAAGATCTATTGGATTTATGCAAAAAATCGTATCAAAACAGTTGGATTTTGCTTCCTCGCTGTTGATGCTAATCTCGGACGAAGGTTGAAGACGAGCATACGCTCGGCGCGTGCGATTTCGTCGTCCAATCGCATGCTACCACGTGTTAACTAGAGGAAAAAAAATCAAAACGGCACAAAGTGCCTTAACCTAGACTTGAACTCGCGACCTCACCCCCCTCGCGTGCGCCTAAGGCCAGCGACTAGACTAGCTGGGCTAGCCCACTTTCTCATTTTTTTATTAGACGCAATTTGCATATATGCGGTATAATTTTTATTAATTTTATATTATTTTAAAATTCTAAAAGTTTATAAAAATTACTTAACATCTTTTATTATTATTTCTAACCTCATTTTCCAAAATTGGTGTATTATTCCTATTTATTTTATTTTTTTTCATTATTTTTCCTTCATTTCTGAAAAATAGAAGAAAAATAAAAAAAATAAAAAATGAAACATTATTTGTGATTAAAAGGCAAAATTGGGGTGTTTGCAATATATATATATATTGTCTCTAAAAAAAAAAGGGCAAGGATCACAAACTTAAGTCAAAGTCAGGTTTGGATCTAAGCTTGGGTTGATCAAAATAGTGGACGATCAAGACTTCCAATCTTATATATATATGTATGTATGTATGTATGTATGTATGTATGTATGTATGTATGTATGTATGTATGTATGTATGTATGAGCTAAATTGTCTCTTAAAAAAAAAAGGCAAGGATCACAAACCTAAGTTGAAGTCAGGTTTAGATTTAAGTTTGAGTTGATCAAAACAATGGACAATCGAGACTTCCAATCTTCATACGACTTCCAACATGAATTGTTGTAGTAGTAGAGTATGAAAATGGCTCAATGGAGGATAGTGCAGCTACTGGTGTTGTTACTGCTGGAGCTTCATGATGGAGGATTAAATCAAGGCTTCAATCGATGGTGATAGGTTTAGTGGAGTTGGTTCGAAGTGGTGGAGGGGACTTTGAAAGTGGTAAAAACTCCAATGTACGTGATCTTAAGCTTACTATTGTGGAAGTGCTCAGTCAAGCTGGAGAGAGAAACCGAGAGCTTAGAGAGAGAGACCTTTAGAATCTTTTACAGAAGTGGGAATGGGTGGTTTCTTGTGCTCTGTCATTATTTGGAAGGCTTACTCGAGCTTCTATTTATACTGTAGGAGTGTGTGTTGAAAACGAAAAGTTCCCTTAACCATGAATTCGTGGAGTGAATTTTAAGATTTAGTTAAGGAATATTCTTAGGTTTGATTCAATTGTGTACGAATTACAATAAAAAATTGCCTCCTTTACATTGATTCTTGCTGAAATTAAGTATGGAAACTTCCAAAATGGAGGTTTTTGGTCTGCACTCAATTCGACCTTACTGAAGAGTGAATCACACGATCTTACTTTCCTCCATTTTAGATTGTAGATTCATTTATGAATGGTAATGTATTTGGATTTGTTTTGGGTTTGAATCCATAAAAGGCCATGTAATCTTCGCAATTTTACGATTAATTTGTTAGGATTATGAAAAAGCTATGGTAAAAAATGCAAGGGAAGTTAGCTGCTCAGGAAGGAAATTCACTTGGAAGCTCGTCGTGTTGCTAGAGGTACAAGAAGCCAAAATGGTAGGTTCAACCTACGTCTTCTATTCTAAAAAAATTGTGCACATCTACGCGATGGGGGAATCAAACTTTGATCTCTCGTGTAGTGCATATGTATGTTTTCCAACTAGGCTATTAGCCTATGCCTCGGTTTTGTAATGCAAACATATTACATTTATTTCATCTTCTGTCCTTAAAAAAAAAAAAATTATGTGCATCTACACACTAGGAAATCGAAATCTAGTCTCTCATGAATGTGTGTGTGTTTTCCAATCAAGCCATTAGCTTATATCTCAATTTTGTAATGCAAATAAATTGCATGTATTACAATTTTTTATTATTTTTATTTTTAATATATATAATAATAATAATAATAATAATAATAATAATAATAATAATAATAATAATAATAATAATAATAATAATAATAATAATAATAATAATAATAATAATAATAATAATAATAATAATAATAATAATAATAATAATAATAATAAAATATAATAATAATAATAATAATAATATATTAATAAAATATAAATAATAATAATAATAATTAATAATAATAATAATAATAATAATATAATAATAATAATAATAATAATAATATATAATAATAATAATAATAATAATAATAATAATAATAATAATAATAATAAATAATAATAATAATAATAATATAATAATAATAATAATAATAATAATAATAATAATAATAATAATAATAATAATAATAATAATAATAATAATAATATAATAATAATAATAATAATAATAATAATAATAATAATAATAATAATAATAATAATAATAATAATAAACAACTAGATGGAAAAAAAATGAGGTGTCTATAGTTGCTTGTCTTTAGGTTGAAGTTTGAGGAAAACTTTACCATAAAAACTAAAGAGATAAGCCATTTTTGCCTAAAAAAGCTTTATTAGATGCTCTAATGAGCTAACCATTTAAAAACTCAAATGAAGGTGAAGAAGTTGTCAAATTAAAAAAAGGATTTAGTCTTCTAATCTTGAAAATAGGGATAACACTTCTTATGAGTAAGTGATCTATTTACTTTAACTTAAGATAGCACTTTAAAGAGCAAGCGATCTAAAAACTAGATAACACTCTAATTACCAAGCGATCCATTTACTTTAACCCAAGATAGTGCAAGTGATTCTAAAATTGGTAATGCTCTAATGAGGAGGTGATCCTAAAACTAGACAACGCTTTAATGAGCAAGTGATCCATTTACTTTAACCTAAGATAACACTCTAATGAACAAGCGATCCATTTACTTTAACTTAGAATAATGCTTTAATGAGTAGGCAATCCACTTCCTTTAACTTAAGATAGCGCTCTAATGAGCAAGCGATACTAAAACTGGACAATGCTATAATAAGCAAGCGATCTATAGGGATTATGATAAAAGCAATCTTATAACTTGAAGAATTAGAATGAAACCGACATTTGGGATAAAAGTTCCCTTGATTTAGAATGGATTAAATGACAATGGTCACTAGGAAAAAAACGTGACAAAGACTTTTGACTTGGATTTGAATGTATAAGACTTAACTATTGGGGGCTTGGTCAGACGTTCGAATCGCGGAGGAAGCAGTTTCCGCGTTTTGCAATTTTTCGACTTATCCAGGACACGTGGCAGCATCTGATTGGCTGGAAGAAACGCACGCGCCGGGCGCGTGATCGTCTCCTACCTCGAGCCCGAGATCGCCGGCGAAGAAAAAATTCGTATTTCGGCCGTTTTGATTCGATTTTTTTGCACAAATCCAACAGATCTTCAACAAAGATAAGATAAACATTATCTAATTAAAATCAAATCGCAACAAATCGTTGGATGGGCACGAATCAGAGTTGGTTTTTCAATCGAAAATCCGATCAGCTTCAATCGGAGGAAATCCGAGCTTATCCAGCTCGATTTCAAGCGCCTATAAATAGAGGAGGAGATGAGGAAGCAAGAACAGAGATCAGAATTGCGAGAGAGAGAGAAAAGAGTGTAGATCGGAGGAAACCAAAGTTGCGACCGCCGATCGGAGTTGAGCCACCGCGAGGAGACGTTCTGGGAGTAAACCGCCACCACCATCGGATTCAGCACCCTCAAGAAGCTAGGATTCGACACTTCACCCGCTGCAAAAGACCATCCGGAACGCCGTGAACGAGCCAACCCCGCCGCCGTGTCCGACCGATCCGACCCGACCCGTGCACCGACCCGGATCCAGGTAAGTCGGATTTTTCGGATTTTTTTTATTTAATTTTGTTTATTTATATATTTTAAATTAATTAATTAATTTATTATTTTGTTATTTCTTTAGTCATTTATTTATTTATTTGTTTATGTTTTATTTTTAATAAATAGGAAAATGTAGAAATTAGATTTTTCTAGAATTTAATAATGTAGAAAAATAATAAATAGATAAATAAAAAATAAAATAATAAAAAAAATAGGAAAATAAATCATAAAATTTTAGATGTCAAATAGGATAGATAATAAACCAAAAAAATTCCCAAAAATCACGAAAATCAACAAAAATTCCCAAAAACCACAAAAATCCCCCAAAATTCTCAGAAATCACAAAAATAACAAAAAATCATAAAAAGATAAATAAATAAGTTTTAGCACTTAGAAAAATCATTTTCGTCAAATAAATCAAAATTGATGTTTTCCCTACAAAAATCATTTTCAAAATGAAATCAAGCTTAGGCTTAGAGTTTTTAGAAAAAAAATCCCAAAAATGGTAAGAACATAAACTAAAAGAGATTTTCATAAATTAAAATTCACCAAACCAACTTAAGGTTTTCAGAAAAGCGAACTACGGCTTGTTTGATCCTGAATAGCAGGTACGTAGGCACCCATTCGAGTCAACCCATAAAATAAATGAAAAATCCTTTTTCTTGAAATAAATTCAAAGACATAACAAAAATTAATAGAAACACAATGAAACACATTTCTAAAGATGAACAATTTTAGGAGATTAGGTGGTAACCGCATAGGTTTTAATAGGTTAGCCTCCGGACTTAGAAACTCTGGTTTTCCCTTTTCCTCTTTTCACAAAAAACGAAAAGAAGAAATAACGACGACTAGTAGTCCAAATTAAGACTAATCCGCTCCTTTAGTCTTAATTCACTTTTTCCCAACAACAGTTGGGTAGCGACTCCAAAAATCAAACGAAATTCCTAACTCAAGTCGAGGATCTAGATTAGATGAGCATAGGGTTTAGTTTAGATCGGATTAGGAATGGGAATTCAAAAATTAGACTCGACAGGATGGCGACTCCACTGGGGACCCATACCAGCAGGCTAGCCACCTGAATCTCTCCAAGCTGTTCTCTTTAAGAAAAATGTGTTTCAATCATTACTTTGTTACTAACTTTGCAGGATTTAGTTAGATTTTGGTTTCTTTACTGTGGGGGTTTTGCATGCATACATATATTTGTGTGAGTAGATGCGGTCGAACCCGGACCGTCCTAGAAACCTGAGACGGGAAGCCATTGTGTAGGTTTCGGGCGAAGTGAATTGATTCACCGTTCGGGACTGATTATGCTACCCCACCCTATGCTTCGATATGGCCTGAGATCCATTTCTTCGAGAATGCGGGAGGCCATAGAGCTCGGGAACCAGTTAGAACCAACCTACTTGCATACATAACATCGTACGAGGGGTTGACAATTAGATGACAATGTAATGGTTTGTTATTTTTTCCTTGGAGTTCAGGACTATTTCCCTGTAACATTTTTATAGCTCTGTTTGTAACTAGGCTCTTTCCTATTGTAATAGATGGCTAGCAGTGCAGTCGACCGCCTCCTTCGCAAAGAGATTCGGGTGTACAGACCTTTGGACCCAAAATTGGTACTGGACCATTGGTTTACCTTGTACAACTCAGAGGAGCAGGCCTTCATCCAGCAGAAGATCGGCCCCATCCTCTCACTGACTAAGTCAGAGGCGAATTTACCTATGGTCCGGGCCATGCTCCAGTTATGGGAGATTGAGCCCGAAGCTTTCTTCATCGGGCCGCATGAGATCACCCCTACCCTGGAGGAGTACACCCAGTTGCTACAGGCTCCAGCACTGACTGATCAGATTTACACGCCAGACCTCGAGGCCGGGCCAACCGGCACCTTCAGTAGACTGCTAGACATCCGCAAAACAGCGATCAACAAAGCCCTGGCAGACTGTAATGGGTATTGCATACAAATGGATCACTTAGAAGCCTGGTTTATTGCCCGAGAAGACAATGGGGACAGAAAGGACATCCTGTGCGGAGACCCTAAGACTTACAGACAGAGAAGGGTGAACGCTTTCATCTTGACAGCCTTCGCCACCATACTGTTCCCCACCGGGACCTTCTATATTCACTACCGGGTTGCAGAGCTGGTAACCCAATTCCTGGAGGGAAGATCTTACATCCCGGCTCTACTGGCTGAATAGATCCGGAATTTGAATTTCCTTAAGAAGAAGGGCCATGGGATCCTCCGCTCCAGCATCAACCTTCTGCTAATATGGTTCGTAAGCCACCTCAAGTGCTTCGGGCTGAACATGGTCAGGAAAACCCTAGCCCAACAGGTGGATCTGGTGGGTTCTTGTATAGAAAAGGTGAAGTTACCCGACGACATTACCAGCCACAGTTGGGTAGATTTGCTTAGAAGCCTTAGCGCCGAAGATATTCTATGGACAGCCAGGTGGAGTTGCTGCAATAAAATCATCTTAACCTGCAGTAATTTCCAAGCAGTACCATTAATCGGGATCAACGGATGTATCGGATATCACCCCAACTCCGTAGTCCGCCAATTCGGTACCGTCCAAGACATAGTTTATCGACCTTCACTCGAAGCAGTCACCTTTGAGTACCAGGACTCGAACCTGTTGGTAGTCGAGAAATTTGCTAAGCTGGCAGAGGTCAAAGCACTTTGGGAGGCCAGAATCGAAAGCCCGAATGTGGACCTCGGCGAGCTAGATGGCGAAGTGGGAAAACACCGAGCCACCAGAGAGTTTGTAATCCGTCAGCTATACCAGACAGGGGA
Source organism: Laguncularia racemosa (assembly GCA_037954665.1). Lineage (NCBI taxonomy): Eukaryota > Viridiplantae > Streptophyta > Magnoliopsida > Myrtales > Combretaceae > Laguncularia > Laguncularia racemosa. Next base: position 2,559,702 of record JBBMOL010000068.1, read on the forward strand.
AAGAGCATACCGGGTTCCAGACGTCACCCAGCCAAGACCAGATAAGATCAATCCAGAGACAGAGATCTACCTGGAGCAGGTCAAGGCCCGGATGGAAGTATACTTCGAAGCTGCAGACTATAAGAAAAACATCTGGAAGGGACGCTTCAAGGAATCTGACCAAAGAAACAAGGCCCTGGAAGCACAATTAGAGAAGTGCCAAACCAGGGTCAAGGAACTAGAAGCCATCATCAGTGGGAAGCCTGAGCCTCCACTATAGAAGACCAAAAGAGCTAGGAAATAGAGCATTATTTGTAATCTTTCATTTTTATTGAACTCCAGAATTATTAATAAAAGTGAAGTTTTAATAATACATTGTCAATCAGTTGTCAACCCTTTTATCTTTTAGCATCCGCGTGACACATGCATATCATTCTTGCATCCATCATACTAAAAAAGAAAAAATGCGCGCCAGGTATCAAAATAGCTTCCAAGCAACCGAACCCACCCAGAAGCCCAGTCCTTACGCGCTCAAGAGCAAAAATGGCCAACAGCAGTGACAACCACCACAACACCAACGCTGAAGCTGCCTCAGACTCTAGGATCATATCCCTAGAGCAAACGGTCCAACAGTTGGCTGCCCAGGTTCACCTCTTGACTGAAAGCATCGGCCTCTGCGCAACACCCAGCCGGCTCAAGAAGAGTATTCAGGGGCCAGGAAGGGAAAAGTAGTGGAGGGACAGCCTCCGAAATACGAAGAAATCAATTCCCACCTTAACCCAGCCTTCGAGTATGAGCCGAAGGTCAACCAGGGGCCGACCTCTGATGATCTGAAAAAGGAAATGGAAGAGAGACAAAAGGAAATGGAGAAGCGACTCTTCCAGCAGCTCAATGACAAGATGAAAACTATTGAAGGCCCTGATGGTTTTGAACAGGCCGGAATCACTAACCTGCCAGCATACAGGGAAGAGGCATACCCTGACAAGTTCAAAACCCCAGATTTTGAAAAGTATGATGGGATCGGCTGCCCCAAGATGCATACCAAGCTATATGCCCGGAAAATGAGCAAGTATGCTCAATACGATCAACTCATGCTCCAGACCTTCCAGGACAGCCTCACAGGCCCCGCATTGGTCTGGTATGCCCACCTCGACTTCAACATTGTCAACACCTGGGAAAAGCTAGCCCGGGCCTTTTATGATCAATACAAGTTTAACATCGAAGTTGCCCCATCTGTAATCGATCTAGGGAGTCTCCGAAAAAGACTTACTGAGCCGTTCAAGGAATATGCTCAGCGCTGGAGGGCCCAAGCCGCCAGGGTAGCCACTCCGATGTCTGAAAAGGAATTGACATCCATATTTGTCAATACCTTAGACAAAACTTACTTTTCACATTTGGTAGGCCAGACCTCTTCCAGTTTTGCAGAAGTAGTGGCTGCAGGTTGCAGGATCGAGAATGCCATCACCACTGGCAGGCTCCAATCAATGGAACCTCCTAGGGTCACACCAACCCAAAGGCCCTTAGGAGGAAACAGAGTTAAAGAGCCCACAGTCAGTACAGTGCATTCTAGTAAGGCAGAAAAACCTAAGACTCGGGTAACTTTCCAAACCACGAATACCCCAGCCCAGCAACCTACGACGGGTCATACACAGGTCGCCAGGCCCCCAAGGCAGTTCACTCCAATCCCCATACCGCTCAGTCAGGTCTTCGCCCGGTTGAGGGCAGACAACTTGATTAGTTTTGAACTCCCCAACGACCGATACAGGCCCAAGAACTTCGACTCCAACCTCAAGTGTGACTATCACATGGGTCAAGAGGGGCACTCCACAGATAGGTGCTGGAGGCTCTGGCACAAAATCCAAGACTTGATTGACACAGGGATCATACAATTGGATTTTGTGAACACCCCAGCACCCAATGTCAACACCAACCCGTTGCCCAATCACAGGCCCACCATCAACATGATCACGACAGAAGAGTCAGCTCCTAAAGAAGCCCTTAAACAGAATCCGGCTGAGCAACCCGCTTCGGGAGAGACTCCAAAAGCACACATTAAAGGAAGATGGTTATCCGGGAACCCCACGGTTAGCACTTTGGGAGAATCACACGGGAAGTTTCAGTACCTGGTAAACTATTCTTACACCCCGACTGAGCAAGGGCCGCCTAGTGGGTGGGGGCCGGAATTTGAGAAGCAAGACAATCTAGTAAAGGAAGAGGGAAAAACCATCAACATGATCAATTCTCAGAAGCCCCGGGTTATACGATGCTATGAGGGACAATCAGTCGAGGTGCAAATCCCGAGGAAAAGGTACGTATTCAATGTTCCCGTACCAGCAGAGAATTACAAGGCTGCACCATTCGACTATCGGGCCCTCGAACAAGAGCGACCTCCTATAGTGGGAGGTATCACCCGCTCTGGGAGATTATACGATCCGAAGTATAAGAGCCCGACCGAAGAACCCAATATGGAGAAAACAGAGGAAGTGGAAGAGGGTCTTGCTGCATTTACAAAGATGGTAAAGGCCAGCGAGTACAAGATCATGGAACAATTGAATAAAGTTCCGGCGCAGATATCTCTCATGGGCCTTCTTACCACATCTGAGCTACACAGGGAAGCACTCTTTAAAGTGCTAAAACAGATTCAAGTCCCGGAGGGTATTGCTACAGACAAGATGGGTCACGTAGCAAACTCTATCTTTACCATGGATCAAATATCTTTCTCTCCAGAGGAGCTAGGAGAAGAGGGAGACCAACATACCAAGCCACTATTCATAGTGGTCCGGTGCAATGACACCATCGTCTCCCGAGTGCTTATCGACAACGGATCATCCCTCAACGTCTGCCCATTGGCAACACTCGACTTATTGGGGGTCGATCCAAGCAATATAAAACCTAGCTCCACAGTGGTCAGAGCCTTCGACGGGTCAAAGAGGGACATTGTGGGGGAAGTGAACCTACCAGTGGAAATCGGTCCACAAGTATTCCACATCTCCTTCCAGGTCCTCGACATCCCAATGTCTTTTAACCTGCTCCTGGGACGACCCTGGATACATGCTGCTGGTGCCATTCCCTCTAGTCTCCACCAAAAGGTCAAATGCATCACAAATGGGCAGATAGTTACAGTGCTGGGCGAGCAGGATTACGCCATATACAAGGAGACTGCCATACCTTACATTGGGGATGAAGGTTCAGAAGACCTGGGGTTGCAGATTTTCAATGAAGTGAATATGATGACCAGCAAGGAGGGCCATCAGTTTAAAGAGGGGCAGCACGGGACCTTCGGACTGGGGTATGTTCCTACGGCCGCGGAAGAAGCACAAGTGAGGAGTGTTAAAGGCAGAATAAAGGGGAAGCTGATTGACACCCAGATGTGCATCCCACCTCTCCAACAATCTTTCTGAAGGGAAAATACCATTCAAGAGCTTCGAATAAACAAAGAGGACAACAACAAAGGGGAATCAATCTCCTGCATGTCCAACCAACATCCAGCTCTGAACAACTGGTTTTGTTGTCCTATCAATAGCGCTAGGTTAGCTCAAGAGTAGAAAAAAATCATTGAACAAATTTTATTGAGACTATTTATCGAATTCCATTACAGTTTGTTTCTTTTATTATTATATATGATTTCATTTTTTTATGTCACTCAGATCTCCCACCATCGAACATCAGGGATATTTCGCGCAAGTAGAACGTAAGAACGCTGATATCGTTTCCAACGCTGCTGGGTCAGTTGTTGAAGACGATATCTTAGACCACGAAATAATACAAGAAAATTGGCTAAAACATGAACAAAGCGGAATCTCGATCGACGAGCCTATGGAGATAGTAAATCTAGGCAGCATGGAAAACCCTAAGAACCTCAAAATCGGGACCAGTTTGAGTGCCGAGCAAAAATGTGAGATAACCGAGCTATTAATCGAATATGCAGATGTGTTTGCCTGGTCATATGGTGACATGCCAGGGCTAGACCAGTCGATAGTAGTTCACAGGCTTCCCACAAGGGAAGATGTCAAACCTAAAAAACAAAAACTAAGAAGATTTAGGCCCGACATCTTGCTAAAAATCAAAGAAGAAGTCAAGAAACTACTGGAAGTAGGGTTCATCGAAGTATCCGACTACCCAGAATGGGTGGCAAATGTAGTCCCCGTTATAAAAAAGAACGGAAAAGTGCGTGTATGCGTGGACTTTCGGGACTTAAACCAAGCCACGCCAAAGGATAACTTCCCCCTACCTCATATTGATGTTCTAGTGGATAACACCGCGGGAAACCATCTCTTCTCATTCATGGACGGTTTCTCAGGATACTAATCAAATAAAAATGGCCGAGGAAGACAAGACCAAGACAACCTTCATCACAACATGGGGAACTTTCTGTTACAAAGTCATGCCCTTCGGTTTGAAAAACGCCGGGGCAACGTATCAGAGAGCCATGGTCGCCATACTTCACGACATGATGCATCATGAGGTTGAGGTGTATGTCGACGACATGATATCCAAATCCAAAGAAGGAGAAAGCCATTTAGATATCCTGAGGAAATTGTTCAAACGACTGAGGAAGTTCCAGCTTAAGTTAAACCCGGAAAAATGTACTTTCGGGGTTACAATGGGGAAATTATTAGGGTTCGTCATCAGCCAGGAGGGCATTAAGATTGACCCTGACAAGGTAAAGTCCATATTAGAGTTACCTTCCCCACGCTCCGTTAAAGAAGTAAGAAGCTTGCTGGGGAGATTAAATTATATAGCTCGGTTTATCTCACAACTCACCGACAAATGCCGGCTGCTATTCCGTTTGTTGAAGAAGAACGCCACAATAGAATGGGACGACGAATGCGAAGAAGCGTTCAGGACAATCAAAGACTATCTTATAAAACCCCCGGTCTTGATAGTCCCGAAACAAGGAACACCCTTATTCTTATACCTCACCATACTCCCCGAATCCATGGGATGTGTGTTGGGGCAGAAAGATGAAGAGGGAAGAGAACGTCTCATATATTATCTGAGCAAGAAGTTCACAGATGGGGAACAAAGGTACTCAAAGGTAGAGAGGATGTGTTGTGCGTTAATTTGGGTCATGCATCGACTAAGGCAATACACCCTCTACTATCATATTGAGCTGTTGACAAGACATGATCCCTTGAAATACTTGGCAGAGAAGCCAGCATTGATGGGTAGAATCTCTAAATGGCAGATGCTTCTATCCGAGTTTGACATCACGTATGTAAATTAAAACTCGATAAAGGGGCAAGCCTTAGCCGAACAGTTGGTCGAACACCCTGTCGAGACAGATACCCAAGAAATACAAATCCAATTTCCGGACGAGAACATATTAACAGTAGAAGATATGCCGGTAGAAAACTCTGGGAGAGAGCAGAATGCTGGGTGGAAACTGTTCTTCAATGGGGCTGCCAACGTATTCGGTTGTGGGGTTGGGGCAGTATTGATATCCCCAGACGGCACTCAATTCCCTGCAGCGACAAGACTTACATTTTCCTATACCAATAATATCGCGGAATATGAAGCATGTATTCTTGGCCTCAAGATGGCCTGCCAAATGGGAATCCGCGAATTAGAGGTGTACGGAGACTCGTCGCTCATCATACTACAAACAAGAGGGAATACAAAACTAAAGACCCCAAACTGGTACCGTACCATCAACACTTGACAGAGCTGATTGAGGAGTTTAAGGCAATCACCTTCACGTATATCCCGAGAATTCAGAATCAGTTCGCAAATGCCCTAGCCACACTAGCATCCGTGATTCAAATAACAGGAGGAGCCGAAGTTCAACCGATGAAAATAGATATCGAAAGTCGGCCAGCTTATTGTTTGACAATTGAAAAGATATAAGATGATAAGCCCTGGTATCACGACATCAAGACCTTCCTCCAAGAAGGTAACTAACCTGAAATGGCTAGCAAGAATGACCAAAGAACGCTCAGAAGGTTGGCAAGTCATTTCTTATTAAGTGGGTCTATACTCTACAAGAGATCATATGATACCACCCTGTTGAGATGTGTGGACAAAAATGAAGCATGCGAACTCATGAAGGAAATACATGAAGGGGTATGTGGACCTCATATGAACGGCTACATGTTGGCCTGAAAAATCATGAGGTTAGGGTATTACTGGTTAACCATGGAGCCGGATTGCATAAAGTATGTTAAGCACTGCCATTTGTGCCAAGTATACGCAAACCGGATCAATGCTCCACCCAACGAGCTACATTTGTTATCGGCGCCGTGGCCTTTCTCCATATGGGGAATTGACATAATCGGCCCAATCACCCCAACGGCATCCAATGGCCACAGATTTATACTGGTAGCGATTGATTACTTCACCAAATGGGTAGAAGCGTCACCATATACCAATGTCACAAAAGGGGTAATAGTCCGCTTCTTAAAAAGTGACATAATAGCCCGATATGGAGTTCCTGAGTCGATCATCACCGACAATGGTACCAATCTCAACAATAAATCGATGACAGGTTTATGTCAACAATTCCACATAAACCACAGAAATTCAACCCCCTATCGACCTCAAATGAACGGGGCAGTAGAAGCAGCTAACAAAAATATCAAGAAGATCATCGAGAAAATGACAACAACTTACAAAGATTGGCACGAAATGTTACCATTTGCTCTCATGGCTTATAGGACTTCAATAAGAAAATCTACGGGAGCTACCCCTTACTCATTGGTATATGGTACAGAAGCAGTGCTACCAGTGGAAGTCGAGATACCATCGTTCCGAATCTTGTCAGAAACTTAATTAACAGAATCGGATTGGGTAAAGAAAAGGCTTGATCAGCTGAATCTGATTGATGAAAGGAGACTCACCGTGCTATGTCATGGTCAGTGTTACCAACAGAGGATGGCCCGAGCATTCAACAAGAAGATGAGACCTCGGTACTTTAAAGAGGGCGATCTAGTACTAAGAAAAGTTCTCCCGAACGCCCAAGACTCCAGAGGAAAATTCACTCCAAATTATGAAGGCCCGTATGTGGTGAAAAAGGTTCTGTCAGGTGGTGCTTTAATATTAACTCAGATGGATGGTCCAGAATTGAGAGACCCCGTCAACACAGATGCTGTAAAGATGTACTATCCTTAGGCAAGGGAATTGAAATTTTGCCAATGTTTATGAAAGCCAATATTCGATACAAAGTTCGTTGAGTCGAGTTTTTTACTTTTCTACAAGCAAAGCTAATATCTCCGAATGGTCAACAATCCCAATCAATTCTCATCACAATAAATACACCTAAACACATTACCCACCACTTTGTCAATGAAAGATAAACACTAAAATGATAATGAATCTTAATGTAATTTGTGATATAATTTTGTCTACTCCTAAGCATTAAAACTGAGCGCATTATTAGGATAACATTACCGTCGAAAGAACTTTGTGAATAAAGAAAAGTGGCACATCAAGATTTTCAATCTAGTGTCAAGATAAGAAGAAAAGAAGCAGGAGCAAACCAACACGAAGGTTCAGTTGTTTGGTTGCTATCCGAGATAAACTGGCAAGCATATTAAAATAGGTAACTATCATCACATCATGAAAGGCATCACATCATCTAGCTTAGTAAGAAGCATGTTCAAAAGTACCAGATGAGTCAACTCATAATGAAGCACGTGTCTAGACATTTCCTTTAACAGGGTTAGTCAGCCCAATATGGGCACTTTCCCGAAAAAAAAAAAAACCTGTTCTCAGGGTCAGCTCATAAGGGCACCTTTTGAGACAATTCTATTTTAGGTTAGTCAGCTCTTAGGGCACTTTCCTAAAAATCAATCCTAGGGTTAGTCAGCCCAATATGGGCACTTTCCCGAAAAAACCTGTTCTCAGGGTTAGCTCATAAGGGCACCTTTTGAGACAGTTCTATCTAAGGTTAGTCAGCCCAAGATGGGCACTTTCCTAAGAATTTTATCAAGGGTTAGTCAGCCCAATATGGGCACTTTCCCGAAAAAACCTGTCCTCAATGGTCAGCTCATAAGGGCACCTTTTGAGACAGTCTTATCTAAGGTTAGTCAGCCCAAGATGGGCACTTTCCTAAGAATTTTATCAAAGGTTGGTCAGCCCAATATGGGCACTTTTCTAAAAATCCGTTCTTAGGGTCAGCTCATAAGGGCACCTTTTGAGACACTACCACAGGTTAGTCAGCCCAAGATGGGCACTTTCCTAAAATCTATTTTAAGGTTAGTCAGCCCAATATGGGCACTTTCCTAGATTCTCCCGATTAGTCAGCTCTTGGGGCACTTTTCGGAAACATCCTTCCCAAACAGTTGCTAGTCTAACAAGACGCTTCTGTCGACAGGTAGCCAGCTCATAAGGGCGCTTCCTGAGTAAATTTTCTTTCCAAGGTTGCAAGTCTGATGAGACGCTTCCTATCATCATTTCTCATACATTCCTACTCGATGCTTGAGATGTGTCATGTCGCCAATTAGTTAGCCCATAAAGCACTTTTTGGAGAGGGAACATTACCTTGAATTGTTAGGAACATCTTCAACCGTAGGATTATCAGCTCTTGGGGCATTTTCCTACTAAAACCTAATTCAAGAGGTCAAAAATGGCGTCTTTTGTTTGTCTTTGTAGTTAATTTTTTCAAACTTTACCACAAAGAGGGGCAGCTGTAAACACCCCATTTTTGCCCTAGGAGTCAATAATTTTCAATAATAATCAATTTTCAATTTTTCCTAATTTTTCCCAAATTTTCCTAATTTAGCATAAAATAATAAAAATGTTCAAAAAATAAAAATAAATAGGAAAACACTTCAATTTTGAAAAATGATTTCGGAAATAGCAATAATGAATAATAAACAATTTTTACAAATTTTTGAAATTTCAAAAAATACAAAAAAATAGAAAAATTGCATTGCATATATGCAATTTGCGAAATAATGGTTAGGCGCGCACGTGGGGGGGGGGGGGGCTTGGTCAGACGTTCGAATCGCGGAGGAAGCAGTTTCCGCGTTTTGCAATTTTTTGACTTAATTAAAATCAAATCGCAACAAATCGTTGGATGGGCACGAATCGGAGTTGGTTTTTCAACTGAAAATCCGATCAGCTTCAATCGGAGGAAATCCGAGCTTATCCAGCTCGATTTCAAGCGCCTATAAATAGAGGAGGAGATGAGGAAGCAAGAACAGAGATCAGAATTGCGAGAGAGAGAGAAAAGAGTGTAGATCGGAGGAAACCCAAAGTTGCGACCGCCGATCGGAGGTGAGCCACCGCGAGGAGACGTTCTGGGAGTAAACCGCCACCACCATCGGATTCAGCACCCTCAAGAAGCTAGAATTCGACACTTCACCCGCCGCAAAAGACCACCGGAACGCCGTGAACGAGCCAACCCCGCCGCCGTGTCCGACCGATCCGACCCGACCCGCGCACCGACCCGGATCCAGGTAAGTAGGATTTTCCGGATTTTTTTATTTAATTTTGTTTATTTATATATTCTGAATTAATTAATTAATTTATTATTTTGTTATTTCTTTAGTCATTTATTTATTTATTTGTTTATGTTTTATTTTTAATAAATAGGAAAATGTAGAAATTAGATTTTTCTAGAATTTAATAATGTAGAAAAATAATAAATAGATAAATAAAAAATAAAATAATAATAAAAAAAAATTAGGAAAATAAATCATAAAATTTTAGATGTCAAATAGGACAGATAATAAACCAAAAAAATTCCCAAAAATCACAAAAATCACAAAAATTCCCAAAAATCACGAAAATCAACAAAAATTCCCCAAAACCACAAAAATTCTCAGAAATCACAAAAATAACAAAAAAATCATAAAAAATCATAAAAAGATAAATAAATAAGTTTTAGCACTTAGAAAAATCATTTTCGTCAAATAAATCAAAATTGATGTTTTCCTTAAAAAAATCATTTTCAAAATGAAATCAAGCTTAGGCTTAGAGTTTTTAGAAAAAAAATCCCAAAAATGGTAAGAACATAAACTAAAAGAGATTTTCATAAATTAAAATTCACCAAACCAACTTAAGGTTTTCAGAAAAGCGAACTACGGCTTGTTTGATCCTGAGTAGCAGGTACGTAGGCACCCATTCGGGTCAACCCATAAAATAAATGAAAAATCCTTTTTCTTGAAATATTCAAAGACATAACAAAAATTAACAGAAACACAATGAAACACATTTCTAAAGATGAACAATTTTAGGAGATTAGGTGGTAACCGCATAGGTTTTAATAGGTTAGCCTCCGGACTTAGAAACTCTGGTTTTTCCTTTTTCTCTTTTCACAAAAAACGAAAAGAAGAAATAACGACGACTAGTAATCCAAATTAAGACTAATCCGCTCCTTTAGAGTGGACAAAATTGGCCCTAAGGCAAATGGATTGACTTTAACTTAAATAAAAATTGGCTATTGGAGCCAATGTGCTGAAAAGAATGAACTTAGTCATTCAGACCAACTAAGAGTTTTCTAAATTTAAACAACAATCTTATGAAAATAATTTTTTCTTTGTTTTTACTTAAGATTCACTACTAGATATAAATTCTTTATAGATTCTTAAGTACTCTTATTAAGCAATAAGCCCATAATGATTGGTTTTGTCTAGGGACCATTTCTTTAGGGGATCTCATTCTTTAGGGCTTTGAACTCTTTCTTAGAGGCCTTGAGCTCCTTTATTGGAATATTGATCTTCAAAATTGAGGTGAATGGCTTTTATTTCACTGAGAATGGCTTCAATCATCTATTTTCTTGAAAGTAGACATCTTAGTAATGATCAATTTATTCTAAGAAGACTTTCCTTACCTTCTCTCAGTCTAGATTTCACTCTTGTCTACAATTTAAAAAATTATAGTTCATCTTGTAAGTAATATGCTTAAATCAATTTATTAGGTCTTTTTTGGATTTATAATGGAACATAAGCTTTTAGTTATCGATCTAAAAAAATGTTAATGAAAAGGCCTATTTTTAGAAGGATAATCATTATTTTGATTTAGGTTTACAAGTCAAGAACCCTTAAGAAAAACTAGAAGTGTATTTGCCTTAGTTTCAAAAACAACTTATATGCGGGTAGGGCAAGCATAAACTAGTTAATCCCTATTTTCCAAACCAATGGCCTTATCATCTGATTGCCCTGTTGTAGGGTGGTTTTCTATTGGGTTTTGAAAATACTTAATGGGGTTGACAAGAAATGAATTCCTAACAACATTTTGAATAGCGTATCAAATTTAAGATGAACCTCTTTTGATGAACGAGTCTGAAAACCTTACAATGATGACATTCAACTTCTTAAGTGTTTAAAGGCTGGTTTTTGAGATATGGTTTGCCTCTTTTCATCTTAAGCTTTTTAGCTGGTGAGATGTTGTATTTAATTTCTTTTCTTATTTTGGCTTAAATGGCCAAATGTCCCTAAAAGATCTCGATGCCTCAAGTTGAGTACCTTAAACATTAAGAGAAATGCCAATAGATAACTTTTATTCAAATGATTCATTTCCTTTGCTATTATAACTTTAGTAAAGATTAACCCTCTTAACTTGCTAACATTTGCCCCTCATTCTCTTGCCTTAAATGATATCCTTAATCATTTCAAATGATCAGTCAATTTATTATGTGGTAGCAGTAGACTTTCCACATTAGGGACTAAAGATTGTCCTTCATGGCTTAAGGAAGGATTGTCTTTATACATGGACCCGCTAACTTCCAAGAGGTCTAGTTGGATAATCTTTGAATCTATGAGGTCTTGAACCTTATTCTTTAACCTCTGACAGTTTTCAATTGAGTGACCTATTTGACTTATATGATAGTCACATTGTGTGTTTAGGTCATAGTTGCTTAGCTTGTGGTTTAGTTTAGGGGTTTCATAGGATATGATCCCAACTTCCCTTAACTTAATGAAAGCTTGAGCCATCGGGATCTTGAATAGAGTAAATTCCCTTCCATAACCTTGAACTTGTATTTTCTTACTTGGTGGGTTTGGTTCTAACTTCTCTGTTTTTGGCCCCTCATCATTACTAGAGCTCAATAATTCCCTTTGAGTTTGAAGGAGTGGTGTTTTCTCAACAAAAGGAATCATAGGTTAGAATCTTTTCAATATAAGGCCCATAGCCATTTCTAGGTCAACAATCCTATCCCCTAAGGTCATTACTTTTTCTTCCAAGGCTATGAGTCTTTTTTCATGTGATGCAGTTCTTCGTTAAACGATAGGCTTCTTCCCTATAGCTTTTTCTTTCCTGATGACCCTAAAAGCTTTTAGCCTTTACACCTCGATTTCAACTAGGGTTCGATCATTTAAGTTTACCTCTTGTAGATGACCGACTTACTTTAAATCATGGACTAGTTGCTCAAAAGGCACTAGTATTTCTTCCAAACTTTAGACCATTTCAATTTCATCTTAATTCAACATGTTGATAATATGCCCTAAGTCGTGGATAAAGTTTAGTTGGATTGCACCTGCATCTATTAAGTCTTGGATCTTGTTTTTCAACTCCCAATAGTTATTTGTAGCATGTACCTATTGACCCATGTGGTATTCACATTGTGCATTTAGATCATATTTTCTTGGCTTGTATCTTGGCATCATATCTTTAGGATACACTAAGCTATCTCTCCTTAGATGATCAAAGACTTGTGACAATAGGACGAGGATTTGAGTGAATTTCCTTCTAAGTATCTTTGGGCCTTTCTTGTTTTGTGCGGGCTCTGATATTGTAACATTTATAGTTACCTTAGAATCCGATAGGGCTAGTCTTTTTCTTATCAACTTCTCCATTTTGATGGCTTCTTCAGTTCTGCTGCCAGCAGCTACTATATCTCCAAAATTGGACACGGTGCTACTAATCAAATGTCCATAATATGGTCCATCTAGTGTTTTGATGAACACAGAGGTGAGATCTTTTTTTAAGAGAGGAGGTGTGACTTTGATTGTCATGCCTCTCCATCTTTTGGCATGTTCTATAAAGGTTTCCTTGTTACTTTTGTTTATTTCTCGAAGATTCCATATTAAAGGGACTATCTCTATGTTGAACTTATATTGATTGCAAAACACACAAGCTAATTTATCCCATGTATCAATCTGATTTAGATCTAGTTAGGCATACTAAGTCATTGCAAGCCTAATCAAATTGTTTTGGAAAGTTTGGATCAATAGCTACTCATGTTTGGTGTAACGAGCCATCTTGTGTAAATACAACCTTATGTGAAGCTTGGGGAATCCAGTCCCATCATATTTTTCAAAGTCTGGTACTTTGAATTTTTCTTGATAAGCATCTATTTTATATGTGGCAATGTCAGTGATTTGATTGAACCCTTTATGATCTCTTAAAACTCTCATCTTATTAGAAAATTGCTAGAATAATTTCTTCTCCATTTCCATTTGTTTGTTTTCCAATTCCTTTTTTAGGTCATCAATATTAAGGCTCATGTTGCTTGTTGTGTTGGGTCTAATTCCTTCTTTAAGGTGAGCCTTTAAATGCCTCTCTTGTGAAGGTTGGAGGGCCTTGAAAAGATTGATACCTTTGGTGAGAAATTGGATTTGTTTAGCCATCTTCTTCATAATCTATTCTAGAGTAGATATCTTTGAGTTAGCAAAGGTGTCGATGCTACTATTGTTGTCATTATGAGCCTTGGTAGTAGACCTAATCACTTAGAGGCGAGAATCCTAGGAGAATCTACCGTTGTTAGCAAATCTTTCTTTGCTTTTTTTTTTTAATTTAAAATTAGCTCTAAAATTAAAAGAAAAATGACTTAGACATTGATTGAAGCAATAGTTGCGACTCTAAGATCCTAAGGAGATGGAGATGAGTGGAATAACCAATATTTACAAGGGGATGAAATATGATGATTATTATTTATCTACGTGATAATTTCTTTTCTTTTCTTTTCTTTTTTTTATTGAAAAATGAACTAAAGTTACAAAGAGATCAAATGACTCATGAAGAAGCATAATTTATTATTATTATTACTCATGAGCTTGACAATTATTTCTAGATCAATTGATGAGGTTGAATATTCTTAATCTAATCCTGCAAATGTGCTCCTAGTTGTTGCAGCATCTTTAGCGTTTGCTTAAGGACACCTTCAGTTTGTTTAGCTTGGGCTAAGAGAGTCTGCATGTCTAATTCTACCCTCTTGGTTCTTTCTCTCCAATAATTCACCTCTATTTCAAGTAGTTGGACTCGAGAGTTGGGTATGCTTGGCATATTTGTTAACTTCCAGCTAATTGATTACCATTGATTTGGGCAATTATCAATTTCATGAGCAATATTTATAACCATTTGATCTTTCTTTTAAATAAATAAATATGTATGAAAACACACGAATGCAAGAACCATTAAGGTAATGCAATACTTATTGAGTTACGAACTTATTTAGACTTATTGTTTACATCATAATTCTAATATATAAGGAAATATACTTATAAAGAATTAGTTTACATATTACAAAGGTATTTACAAGAAAATAATATAATATTTATTTATAGTATATATTCAAGATACATATAAAAGGGTTTACATAATCATTTACAAGACACTCTAGCATTAATTAGATTGCAACTTTAATCAAATGCTGCAATAACTTTATAGTTGATGAAAAGTGTATGCCGTTTAGGTGGGTTCTAAAGGTTCTTAAGTTTTATAGCCTCACTCATATTCAAAGAAATGGTTCATAGGCCACATCAAAACTTGAGTGAGGTAACCTAATCAACCTCAAGTGGTGGTTGCCCCACAACACTTGAAGCTTACATAATGGCTTCCCTCCTAAGGTCATATGATGACCTAGGTCTGACCATATCTAGCATACATTGATATTTAAAAACCCCTAACAAATAAACTCCAAATGTTACATAAAAAAAAAAAGTTAGTACAACTATTTACAGATGAAATATATATATTTATAAGTAAAGACTTTAATAAATATTTCAAAAAATAAGTTCTATTTTTGGAAGATTTATATGGCTAGCCCACTTAACATTTTTTAGTGGAGTCATCATTCTGTTCAGTCTAAATTTTTCATTTTTTTCTAATTCGATTTATACTAAACCCTATACTTATTTAATGTAATATTCTTGAGTTTGATTCAGTTGTGGATGAATTATAATTGAAAATTGCCTCATTTACATTGATTCTTGCCGAAATTGAGTATGGAAACTTCCAAAATGGAGGTTTTTGGTCTACACTAAATTCGACCTTGTTGGAGCATGATTCACGTGATCTTACTTTCCTCTATTTTTGGGTGCGGATTTGTCTATAAATGGTAATGTATTTGGACTTGTTTTGGGTTTGAATCCATATAAGGCCACGTAATCTTCGCAATTTTACCATTAATTTGTTGAAATTACAAAAAAGATATGGCAAAAAATGTAAAGGAAGTTAGTTGATCAGGAAGGAAGTTCACTTGGAAGCTCACCATGCTGCTAAAGGTAGAAGAAGCTGAAATCATGGGTTTAACCCACATCTTCTATTCTAGAAACAATTGTGCGCATCTACACATTGGGGGAATCGAACTCTAGTCTCTTGTGTAGTGCATGTGTGTGTTTTTCAATCGGATCGTTGGTTTGTGCCTTTGTAATGCAAACAGAGTGCATTTGTTCCATCTTGTGCCTTTGTATGCAAATAGAGTGCTTTTGTTCCGTCTTTTATTCTAAAATAAAAAAAGTTTTTATGCATGTTTACTCACTAAGGGAATTGAACTTTGGTCTCCCATGAATGCATGTGTGTGTTTTCCATTCAAGCCATTGGCTTATGTCTTGATTTTGTAATGCAAATAAATTGCATTTATTTTAACTTTTTTATTTTATTATTATTATTATTTTTTAAATAATAATAATAAATTTATAAATTAACAATTTATTATTACTTTTTTAAATATTCATAAATTTATAAATTAACAATTAAAATTATTTTAACTTTTGAAATATCTTATCATATTATTATTATTATGATACAATCTTATTTATTATTTATAATTTAAGAAAATCCAAATCCAAATTCAACTCATATCTATTTTTATATACTTATTTTTCTCGTAAAATGTGTATCCCTCCCTCGAAAAAGATGAAAATTTTCGAAGTGTCATGGACTATTGACACAACTGAACATGTGAAGGTAAGTGATCCATAGCTACACATCAAAAAGTCTTCTAGTGGCTTCAAGGATTTCTGCTGAGCAAAAAGGTTTCTCTTAGGAGCAAAATTGTCTCCATCAATATGTTCTTCATTACTTACTGTGCACATTTACTGCATACATGTGCAAAGTGCAAGTTTCCAATAATAGCTCTAACCATAAGTATCTTGCTTTAGTATGTCAAGACAAGAAGAAGACTAGGCACCAAACGGACAAGCGTACTATTATGAGAAATTTTGAAATGACTGTTTCATGCATTGTAATCTGTATCCAAACAGTGAAAGCTGTTTAGTTCCTTTCATGGTATGGAACATGAATCTAATCCAAAAACCTAAAAATGATGGAGCTGAGAATTTGAATAGTTGTCGTGTACTTATAGATTAGGATTAGTTCCACGTATATTTTCTTATGTTTATTTTATATATATTTACTTTTAGGGCATATATCATATTTATTATTTAAAATTTATTTATTTTTACCATTAATTATCTAATACTTACAAATATAAATTTAAATTTATAAACTTTTTAAGATCATTTATACATATAGTTTAACTTTATTTAGATTGTTAGTTATAATAAATAAATAAAATTTAGTAATTAATTGTAAAAATAATAAAAATCAATTTTTAAATGTGATATTTATCTTTAATCTTATTACTTTTGGTGTTGAGTCTTTAGATCCTGAATCTATCGTAATGTATTTTTATACTTTTATAATATAATCGTTTTGCTTTGAAAGAAAAGTAAGAAAAAAATAGTTAGAATAAAATATTTAAAATTTAAAACTAAAAGAATTATATAATTTTTCTATTTCTTTTTTTTTAATTCTACTAGAGATATAAAAGTATATATTTGTAAAATTTATAATTCTACACACTTAATTTCAAATGTAATTTACAGTAGCACTTTGCAAAAGTTTCTATAAATTATGCATGTGTCACTTCATGAGTCACAAATCATAATCCTTGTCCTTTCTCATAATTTCAGGATAGTTGCTCTTTCATGCATTATGGATCGGAATTGACACTACATTCTCTCTCTCTCACTTTCAATCAAAAATAAAAATCCAAGGACAGAGAAGAACAATAAAATAAATGTGATTTGTATAATGTTAAAGTTGGGATTGTATTGAAATAAATTATTTATAAATGATTTAAAAATAAATATTTAATTTAAATTATTAAATAATTTATAAATAAATCTTTTATTATTAATTTTATTTTAATAACTTCCTTTTAAAAATCTCTAATATTAGATTATTCAAATAGTAAAATGTCAATTTCTTCTAATAATTGTCCTGTCGAAAATGGCTCAATAAATGATATGTCCTTTCCCGGAGACATCCATCATATTAGTGTCCCCGAGAAACATGCCCTATTTTGGTTGATTCTTGGGTTGGGATATCTCTAAATAACAATAACTTTATTTACTTTAACAGTCATATGTATATTAACTAAATAAAAATATAACTCAACCATATAATTACAACTCTATTTTAATCTTATTATTGATCTTCCAATGTTTCTTACTCATACGTAACAAAGCGAAAAAACTTGGTCGAATTAAGCACGACTACGAGCCCGTTAAATGTTGCATTCTGATGCGTGATTAACCACCAAAAAAGAAATCATCAAAAATAAAATTCTTACAACATATTTTATTAACTTTATAAAGATATAATAGAATAGTTATTTTTCTCTTACAAATTCTTATATTTAGTTAATAAAATAACTATTTCATAGAATTGCTATCATTATAAAAAAAAAAAAGAATTATAATTCCTTCATTGATTGATCTTTTTCAATATATTTATATATCTATAGATAAAATCCTAACCTAATAGTCAAGTCATGGATTGCATAAGAGTCTATTGTTATTTTTAGATATATTCATTATTTATTATTAATGTTATTTTAAGTAAAACTAAATAAAATAATAACTATTACTACTCTATTCTATTTCATTCTGCAAACCAAAAACATTATTAAACATATAAGGCTCTTCTTAAGACTAATAATCTCAAACCCATATTCATTATTTTGAAACATCGAATTTGAAGTCATAACTCATTTAAAAGTGGGAAATTATTTATAGATCAATTCCTAAATTTGCTTCATAACTCATTTAAAAGTGGGAAATTATTTATAGATCAATTCCTAAATTTGCTAAAACTCTTGTAACTTAATGGTATAAATATTGGTTTTTTTTAATAAGATGTATTAGATTTAATTGCTCTCTTTTCTATAGTTGCTGTAATAGTTGGCAAAAAAAAAAAATTAAATTCAAATTAAACTTGTTTGGCTTGAATGATTAAAGGCAAGTGAAAGGAAATTGAGTTTGACTTCCTATTTTAATCGTTTTGGTGATAATATCATGTGAATTTAATTGTTGAATGTGCTAAACTACTTTGAAATTTTATGAGTAAACTGGATAAATAACTTTTCCTCTAGGCATGGATCCCCGCACTACGAGCAGGACTGATTACAGTGAAAATGGAGCAAGACGGCTTGTCATGGCATGAGATGGAAGCGAATCAGCCGCCACAGTAACGCCCAGCACAGGCACAATCGTCGGCACTTGGCCTTTGGTCGACCCGTCCAGGCCGATGTCCATGCCCTTAATTAAAGATATGAATGAGCTTGTTAGGGTATCTCCATCTCTAGTTGCAAAAGGTCAAAAATATTTTTTTGGGATTCTAAAGAATGAAAAGAGGTCCTTATACTAAAAGATTGTAAAAATTGCTCAAACTAATTAATTTACTTTTTCTAACAAAAGTAAAAAAGTAATTGACGCGAGATCTTAAAAAAAAAATTGTTAAAGAAACTCTCTTCGAAAGCCCAAGCATGAAGTAAAGAAATCCTTAAGATAAGAGGTTCTCAAAGTGTTAAATTTTAAATTAGATCCTCAAAGATGAAGATGTCGATCTAACGTCTTTTTTTGATTGACTACTATTACAACTCTAGAAAGGAAAGAATCGAATTTGATTAATTTCATATAAAAAATAATATTTGTACTACTAAACTATAACGCCCTATTTACTTTATCATAATAAAAATTCTATTATGACTCTATTTTGTATGGAATGAAGATTACAATGTTTACTTCAACGAAACCATAGAATAAACATTCAAAGATGAAAAACAATTACTAAAATCGTCGAATAACCATTCTCATAGAAAATCTTGGAATTCCAATTTTGTGTTTCCCTTTTCTTTTTTCCCCTTTTCTCCTACACTGTAGCAATCGGATCATCGTCATCGTCATCGAATGAGGACGTTGTCGAACAAGGAAAGCCATAGATCTACCGTCGTTGTTGTCATTGTCGTCGTCGTCTGCTTATTCCAAGTTGTGTTGTGTTTTCTATTGGCTTCCTTCTGTTTTCTTTTGTGTCCAAGTTGCTTTGTTTTCTTCACCATTTCTTCAACCATTTTCTTCTAGCAAATTATTGAGATCAAACATTATTTCATTTATTCACAAGTATTTTCGTTATTTTATTTAATATTTTATTTTTATTTTTTAAAATAAATAATATAATTTTAATTATATTATATCTAAATAAATATTATCGTATCAATTTATTATTTATTTTATTTTTTAATAATAACTATTTTAAATCTATTCTATTTAACAAAATAAACCTATAATTATCTTGCTTTGATCTAAAGACGTCGTCTTTTTTTTTTTTTTATTTTAGGGAAAATTGTGTAATACTGAACCACATAAATGTGACCATGATTATTAGATTACATCAAAACATGATCTACCAATCGGTCGCTGTAGAAATCATAGTTGGACTATAATTGTGGCGTATTTTGTTGCTTACCTGCTGCCACTCGATGAGGAGCTTGGTGGGTCTTTTCCCATTCCATGATAGCTATCCTTCCAGCACATATGAAACGAGTTCCACAGGAGCAATTATAATCACATTGAGGCCTTTTTATAAACGTCATGTCTTTGTATAAATCATCATTGTTCCACAATAATTGTACGGAGACTCTTTAGCTGCTGAAACTTTTCATGCAATAAAATTAAGGTTGGACAGCATGGGCGATCCGGATCTAGCTATTTGCTTTGCTCCTAGTTCCAATAAGGATGGAAAGAGCTAGCTAGGGCTTATAGTTAACTAGTATAAATACTAGTTTTTAATAGAATATATTAAATATATATATATTTCAAATAGTTATAGTGCATACTAGTTGTTAAAAAGATTTTATTTTCTTTTTTTAATATATTATAGTAATAATAGAAAGAATTGTTACAATTAAATTGTTTTGGAACCTCATTAATTTTCTCCATATGTTATATCAAGAATGAAAAAAAAAAACAAAAAATTGTATATTTCCATTTGTTTTAGGATCTTCCCACTATTTTTCATTGGGATGATATTGATAAATAAGTAATTTATATAGTATATCTTCATGCATATGAAACTCTTTCTTCCCACCCTTTTATTAAAATAAAAATAAAAATTAAATTAATCATATATCACTCAATCCAATTTTCCATCTATAACCCTATTATTCCATATAATAATTTTACCCTCTTTGAAGGTTCAAGGTGTTCATAAAATAGCATAACAAATCAAACAAGGTTGATATCTAAGTTTTTTTTTAATATTATTTTGCATATATATTTTTTAGTATTTTACAATTTGCATACTTACGTTTAGACACAAGACGTATGTGGATGAAAAAAGCCCAAAAATGTCACCGAAAGGAAGAAAGAAAAAAAATTACGGTTTTTTTTTCTAATAAATTTATTCCACTTGTCTATTTTTTTTATATCTTATTAATATTTTATAAAGTATCAACAGTCAAAACACGGATAACAAAGTAAAAAAAAAAAAAAAATGAAGTGTGAAAACAAGAACTAGCTCACCAAACATTCATGTCAAAGCAAAGAAAAGGATAAATCAATTAACTACTCCGTTCTTCTGTTTGTCACACGTAAAACCAAAGCAGAACTGTGAATTTTATTGACAAGATGTTGACCTGCCCTTAAACTCTTCCCTATTCCAACGTTAGATTTATTTATTTATTTACATGTTATATTATATGGAAATTAATTAAAATATTACTATTTAAAAAAAATAATTACGAAATACAACACTTATTATTCTTAAAATAAGTAATAAATTTTGAACACAATCTGTATCTTTACTTGAGTCAATTTTAATTTAATTAAAAATACATTCTAAATTCATTACTTTACAACTTATTTTAAAAATAACTTTTTCAAACACTTTGTTTTGTAATTATTATTTTTTTAAATTACGTTATTTCAATAAATTTCTCTTATATTATATCTATGTATCAGAAGTTTATTTACTACTAGGCACTCTTTTCTTTCTTTATTTCCTTGTAGGGACCAATCGCTCTGCAACTCTGAGCTGCCTTTGCCTCCCTCCTTAGAAAGAAGAAAGATAAACAAGATAACAAATCCCTCCTTATTTCACCTTGCATCGAATCCGACATTAATGGATAGTCCAACTATAATACCGGATACTTTACATTCCCAAGTTTTATCTTCAAGCTATGGAAAAACAAGAAGAAGAAGAAGTCTAGCAAGAGGAAGGAGGAAAACCAGTGGTTATACCAACTCTAGCTCATCCGAATTCGAGTTTTGCATGGTCCAAAACCCGAATTCGAGTCAACCGGATCTTCTCTCAGCTGATCAGCTCTTCTCTGGTGGTGTTCTCCTCCCTCTCCACCTCCTCTCCCTTAACATACCCGACCCGGAACAAACATCCGGTAATGGCGCTGAACCCAACCCTGTTACAGTTCTCAACCCGGGAACTCGGCTTCCTCAAGACCCGGATCTGGACCCAACTCCACTCGAGGCAGCCACCGGGCCTAGGCGGTTAAGGGGTATATTCAAGAAGAATGAGAAGAAGATGGCGATGGAGAAGAGTCAATTATTAGATCATGTGGAGAAGCCAAAGGTGAAGAAGAGAGAAAAAATGGGCCAAAGTCATAGAATCAACTCATCAGCGGAGCTAAATATTAATATTTGGCCCTTTTCGAGGAGTAGATCAGCGGGAAATGCCCCGACCCGGTCCGTGGTGACTTTTGGGGCTCCGAATATCCGAAAGGTCAATAGTGCCCCGTGCTCTAGGAGCAACTCCACCGGCGAAAATAAGTCTAGAAAATGGCCTAATAGTCCTAATCGGGCTGGGATACATTTAGGCCGGACAGGCCCGATTTGGCATATGAAGCGGAATGGATCCATGAAAGGATCCGACCCGGTTCATCGTGGCACTCGGAAGGAGATTGTGACTAAGGAAGAAGTGGAGGCTCCCAATGGTCATGTGGTGGGTGGTCGGACGAAGCCTAGGATTTTGAATTTTAATGTACCAATGTGCTTAGGCTATACCCATAATTTGAGTTGTAGAAGTGATGATGATGGTGCAAATGGTGTTGCTACCACTAACATCGGCGACGGTAGTAGTGGCAGTCGTAGTAGTAGTGATGCTGCAAATGGTGGTAATGTTTTTAACTTACGTAATCTATTTAGCAAAAAAGTGTACTAGGAAGGAGTTGATGGAACTAATACTGTATGTAATCCTTTCTTGGTCCCTTTAAATGTCTCCCTAAGGTATTATTGGCTTGTGTTCTATATTAATGGCCAATATGTGAATTCCTTAGATAATTTCTTATGTAAAAAGGTAAAGTTTACTTTTGTCACATGTATAATCCCTTTTATCTCTTTGGTGCTATGTAATTACTAGTTTAGTACTAAGATACTCATTAAAGTTAATCTTATACTTATGCATTAAATTTATATCTAAAATATCCATCCTTATCTTTTGTAAATTTAAAAATGTTACGATTCAATTTGGTTTAGTTTTAAAGATTTTTCCTATCAAGCCAAACTTGTTTTCTTTCTTTCTTTTTTTTTTTGTTTGTTTGAGAATTTCAAACTAAAACCAAAGCAAACAAAAGATTTCCAAAACCAAACTAAATTTTTTGATTTGGCTTAGTTTGGTTTCTTTAAACTGATGTAAGGGGCAATATATTATTTTAATATGTTATTGTTTAAACCTGGTTTGTTTTGTACAAAACTATATATTAGATCATTGTCTGTATTGTTTCTTTATATAGTTAAATGCTATATAATTGCTCGTCGCTTGTAATTACCATATTATATTCTATATGTAATTATGTAATATGCTCTATAACATATGTTGCTATATGTCATATATGCATATAATTAGATTTATAAATAATATTACATGCCATTATTACATGCCATATTGTTTAAGATTTACATAAATATATGGTTGTAACTATGTACGTATTATTTGTATATATTTTGTATCTATCATAAGTATACCATATTTCAATTTTCTTTTTGATTCAAACCAGATAGAAAAACCAAAAGAACCAAAAATTCATTTTATTATTTATTTATTTATTTTACCTTTTTCGATTTATAATGACCCTATTTGTAGTTCTCTTGTATTACTAGCCAATTTGGTGTCGAAGTGACAAATTAGAATAGATATGGATCCTTTCAATTTCAAACCAAGACAAAATAATGATAGTACTTCACTTTCACAGTCAATTGGTGTCTACATTATTAAATAAAGGAACCATTTTTAATATGATTTAATATCCATTTTGTGTAATCTGTTGTTTCCCTTGCTTTATCCCACTTCTTTTGCTCGTAGTGGTGTTTTGTAGGCCAGATAAGATTGGGATTTCATGTTTGCTAAGTTTAAATCCAAGGTAGCACAAGTCGAAGTATGTACCCTATGCTTAGAAGTTGTTATGTTGCTTCTCTTGATCATTCTTTTCCCTTTTGAGTTTGTTGCAATCATTCTGCACGTTAATTTGAGCCCATCCAAAGGATTGTGAGTCTTGTCGAATGGAGCTTTTGCCAAGAATAAGGGTTAGATATCCACTTCTCGCATTGCCACCAATCCCCACTTTGCTTTATAAGTTTTAGGTGTCCTTAACGTATCTTTTGATCCCCCAACAATATCCCTTCGGCTGCTACGACCATGACTTATGGGAAATTGAATTGCAATTTCACTCACCCTTTTTAGTTACTATGTATATCAATAAGAATATATCTATCTTATATGCAATTTCACTTCCAATTATTAATTTTATTGGTCAAATAAAATAGCTTCACTCTTTCGTTATATTTCAATATTCAAATTTTGAGTTTTTGATAATTAATGAGATATATTGATAACTTCACATTTATTTGAAAATAAAGTTTTTATAAACTGTATTTTGAAAAATAAATTTTATGAAACAATCTTATTTAATTTTTGTAGTCTCATCATAAAATTCAAACTAAAACAAAATACATTTTATTATAAATCGAAGACCCAATTTTGAACACACTTATGCACTACTTGATAGACATTTAGCTAAAGTTTCCCTATTTTATTTTTAAGGATGATAATTGATTAACAACATATTTTTTTCATGGTGGCCCAGCTTTAGGGTGGACGCTACAACTGCTCCTATGGGTTTTGTTCTCCTGTTTTCCCCATTTTTCTTTTTTTTTTGTTGTGATTTTTTGTTATTTTATATAAAATCCTATGGTCTACATTTTAAGAACATCCAAGCTATTATTCATTAATTTAACTTGCCATTATTTCATGGCTAACTCGACTCGTGGCCTACAAAAGTGTGTATTAGTCGCCATCTTAAAGCCTTACTTTAACTAATTTTAGAGAATAAAATTATAAAGAATACAAACTCCTTATTTTTGTTAGAAGTGTTTAAAGAAATGTGGATATGATCGAAGAATGTGGCAATAAATAAGATAAGGAGAGAGAAGAATCAAATTAAAAAAAAAAAAAAAGAAAGAAAGATTATATGTGTTACATTTTTCATAATCAAAATCTATGTCTTCATCAAGTTAACAACAAAAGAAAAGAGGACTTTAGAATGCATATAAATTAGCCTATGTTTATTTATTAGCCAACTATATGATTTACAAGAGTTGTAAAGAAGGAAATTGATATCGTTTTATTCAAATGGAGAACAATAATAATGTCATATGATTTAAATGACATAAGTTTCATACAGTCAATTAAAGAGAAAAACAAAAAAGAAAAAAAAATCCTATAAACTTTTATAACTTTTCTATTTATTTCTTCGAACTATTTTCTTTTTTATTGCTCCAACTTGTTTCTTTGGAAAAAAAAAAAAAAAAAGCCTTTTCATCAACTCCATTAAATTTTATGTGTCATTTTGAATAGTAAAAATCACATACGTTGAATTTCATATTTGTACAACTGATTTTAATTAATCCATTCTTTTACTTTTTCCAAAAAAATAAAAATTCAAACATAAACCAAAAATGTTATTGAAATAGAACCAAAATTTTGATTATGCTTGATAATGATGTGTGGGGTTTTAGTGTTGGTAGCCTGTAAAGCCCATCCATAGAGATCACAATGAAGTGATCGTTTATACAAGGAAGAGAATAATAAGTAAAAGATGAAATTATCATCTATCAGATTGTCAAGTGAAAAAAATGATATGAAAAGCTACCAACATTGACAAGAAAAACTAAAGATTTTAGCACAAAAGAGAACCTAATTAATAATTCAGATATTGTAAACATCAAATTTTTTTTTTTAATAATAAGAGAATGGCATCTCCTAAAAAGGTAGATTAAATCAAGAGGAATATTATAAAGGCTGATATTTGAAAGACAAACCTAACATTGTAATTCCATCACTCCCTATATAAACTCCTTAAGACACAATGCAATGCAACTACTAAAAAAAAATGATTAAGAATCATAACTAGTTTTTAATGTTACACAAATATTCCATAAAAAATCCTTACTTACACTATACTATTCCTAAATCTGTTTGCCAACATGAGTGATGCTGATACTCACTGAGTAAGAATAATAAATAGTGGCTTCCAAAATGGAAATGTTTATTTGTATTGTTAAGTCCACGGAGGATGATCTTGTTCTCCAACTTGTTGCTCTTGGAGATGCTTTCAAATGGGCATTCAACACTAGTGTATTAGGTACTACCCTATTCTATTGTAAATGTGTTGTGGGCTTCTGGTCATAGGGTGTTTCATGCTTTCACAGTAAACTATGGTAGCAAAATTTCTGCCATTATATGTTTATGAAGTCTAACTGAGGATGGGATTTGCATGTATAATCACTCAAGGGAGCATCGGAGCTTGCATTTACAAGGGAAAACTGATAAAAGAGTGATATATATATATATATGAGGTGTATTGCGTTTAGGATTAAAGTATAACAAATGTATTAGTTATCAAGGTTATTTTAGCTCGTATCATGAACATTCATCTCCCATTGATATTGACCAAGTTGGATTTTCTATTTCTAAATAGTTGTAATATATAGTAGTTGGAGGAGAAAAAAAAAAGTATAGGTTACCTACTAAATTAAAAAATAGCACCATTGTTCTTTACATTGGATTTTTATTTATGCACTATTGATTATATATATGCACAATAAGCATTACTATCATGAAATATTATCTAGATAATTTTTTTATGATTATTATATTCCAAATACTGCTCGTTCACTTTACTTCATTAAACGAAATGAGACTATAATGTAATAGCTATTATTGAAGAATAGAATAAATTTACAATAAGATTATTATTTATTGATTTTGATTTTAATAGGGGTATTTTGGAAGAGGAAAAACTAATTCCTATATCGAATTGCTATTAATAGATTTGAGTGACAAAATGACTATTCAATACTTTTTATAATAGAGATTTAATATAGAATCATTATTACTGACTTAAAATGTAATTAAACATCGTAATAGCTATTACATTAGGTATAAAATCATAATAGAATTCCTATTACAACGAAAATCATTGTTACCTTAATGAACAATATTTTATATTATAAGTTTTAGAGGAAACTTAGTTGTACAATAAATAAATTACTAAAGAATATTTTACTTATAACATAAGATCTACAATGAGACAAGAAAGGTTTATGGGAATATAATATATACAAACACACGTCAAAATGGACTTCATTCAAAAATGACAAATGCGTAAAAGGCTTGCTTAAAGAGTTGATACATTATTAGTAGATCAATAATGATTTCCATGACTCCCAACACTAATTGAAGGCATATCCATTTCCTTTAATCACATATACTATATAAAGGTAGAAAGAAAACGAAAAATTCTGTAGAACATTTACATTGAATTTGTTTGCTTACGTACTCTAAATTGAACAGTCCACAAAAATATATCTTTGATTAGCTAAGGAAAATTGGAAATTCTACTTATGAAAGAAAATACAACTATAACTCGTTACTCTAATCCTAAAGACGGTTAAAAGACAACATTAAATTAGCTATTAAGGATCACAATCTAACTATATCTTATATAAATTACTAATTTAATAGTGGAAAAATTATAAATTTAGTCTTCAATGTTTTGTAGCTTTTTTATTTGAGTCCTAACTCTTTTTTTTTTTCTATTTTAAGTCCTCAACATTAACAAAAATATACGATTGACTCTTTCCGTTAATACCCGTTATTTTTTCCATTAAACAGTGACACGTGGCATACTTCGATTAGTCTACATAATTTTTAAAAATAAATAATGTAATATAGTATAAATAAATAAATTAAAAAGGGAAAAAAATTCTAGCCACCCCATTACCCTTTAGGATGGCTAAAATGGCCACAACATGAAATAAGTCATGTATGGCTACCCAAATTGGAAAAAAAAAAAAAAAAAAAAAAAGAAGAAGGAAAAACTCAATCAAGTCACACGACCTAATCGGGTTTTTTACTTTTCTAACAATCCGAAGGCAAAGGGATGCTAGGAACTTTTCTTTTTTTTTTTAATTTTTAGTTTTTCTTTTTTACTTTTTTTGAATCTTTTTTACTAAACTAAAAAATATATATTATTAAAAATAAACTATATTTATACATACACATATGCAAATTATTAAGTGAATTAGTAATGCATTTTTTTATTATTTTTCATATTAATTTCTTTTTTTCTTACTTTATCTATTTTTTTGAAGATTTTATTATATTATTTATCTAATAAAATTGTGTAGATGAATCAAAAAGTGACATGTGTCATTGTTAATAGGAAAACTAATAGAGTAATTTTTTGCACATTTTTGTAAATGTTAAGGACTGAAATGAAAAAAAAAAGTTTAGGACTTAAACAAAAAAAGGTACCAAATATTAAAGACTGAATTTATAATTTTCCCTTTAATAATAGTACTATATAAGGTTTGATTAGTGGATTTTTAATAGCCAACCAATGTTAATCTTGATAAGAAAATAAATAAAAGAAGTACTAATCACTTTTTCATATATTTGAAATGGGTTTAAAAATTACCCCAAGTGTAAACCTTGAAATTTTCTAGATCAAGAGTTAGCCCTAGTGGAAGTATTATGAAATATATTGGAAAATGAACATGAAAATGCGACTTTAAACTTATGATTTACTCTAAGACAATCAACACTAGTGTACTTGAAACTTAAGGGACTAAAACCTTAGATGAATCCCAATCATAGAACATTGCATTAAGTGACATAAACCTTAACTAAGGTTTAATTAAGACCCAAATTCAAAATTCCAAAATCCTAAATCAATTAATCAACTCTAGAGTCATCTTAACGATTGTCGAAATCAACCTCAAGCTTAGAAAAAACCTAGGTTTCAACTCAATTGAAACCAAAACCTTAAAAGAAATAATTTACCTTATGAATAATATAAAAGATCACATAATTTAATGAAAACTAATCCTACTAATTAATCAAACTAAACAATGTAAATAATAGAAAACAATTTCCACTAAATTACCCCGAATTGGGGTGAAACATGTGGGGTAAATTGGCCAATTCACACCCATTATTAGCTTAAAAAAAATAACTCAATGTTATCTTTGGAAATTACCCTAATTAACCCACATTGATTGACCAATGGACAAAACAAATAAAGGCACCAAATCACCTATTAACCGTCAACCACGTCCAAGGGAGGAGAAGGTGACAACACATGAGATCCAAGGGTCTAAAGGGCATCAAGTACTCTTAGGTGTGTAGGTCTAGGTCATAGATAATTACCAAAAATGTAAAGTGTTTTGACCTAAGACATTCTTTTAACCAACATGCAAACTCATTGACTAACTTACCCTATTAACCAATGTGACTAAACCATCACTTAAGCAAGCTAAATCACTTCCATTTTCTCCCACTTGCACGTGAAGCTTGGATACTCCATAATTTGGAAAATTTCACTACAAAACTCTACAAAAACTCTCCAACAGAACCCCTAAAAATCGACCACCATCTAAGCACTAAACCGCTACCCATAATGCCACCATTTCAACAAGAAAACACAACACCAAACACCACCACATCAAGCCCTAACTCTAAAAGCTTTACAAGCCATTTAGGAGGGCATTTGAGGAGTTAAGAATCAAAGGAAAACCAAGGATCAACATCATGCAAGAAGGAAAGCAAGGAAGTGAAGTTAGGGAGCACTAACTAAAAGGCCATCAAGTATAGGATACTAACCTGCACCTATATCTTTCTTTTTTCTTATAATGTATCCATGTAAATTGGACTAAAATAGCTAGGAATGTTCTAATTTTGTAGCTTTTACTTATATATTTAAGTTGTACCAAGCTAGGAATTCAAGAATGTGATGTAAACTTAAGCTGCGTTAGAAGACAATGTAGTATAACCACCTTATAACGAGATAGATGTGTAAGATTTGGAGATAAGTGATCTAAATGAGTTCAAGACCTTATTTTACTCTTCTGGTCACCATGTTTAAGGAGCTATGAATCATTTTTTTTTCCTAATGTATTAAATAGACCTCGATCTTTAAGAGCCTTAAATAGTGGTTAATATGTATTGGAGATGGGAAAAGTTAGAAATGTGGAAAACCTACTCCCAACTCACAAAACCAACACCTAAAAAGGATTTTTGTTCATGTTTTCCAAACTTTTCAAAACACGAACATGGTAAAATATCTTTAGGAAACAGTTGAAAATGAAACCCTATGATTAAATACGAAAAACAAAATACACAGATAAAAAATAGATAAAACCAAAAATAAGAACAATCAACCTTGAATATTTGGCTAAAACCTCAAATCCACAACAAATGCATGACCCTCCACACATGCAAGAAAAGCCCAAATAAGTCCCTAAGTTGATTAGAAATAATTTTCTTTAAACATTAGGCTCGATTAGGAGAAAAAGGCTTTAAAATATACCCAAACCATGAGCACCCAAAACTATTTAGAGTATAACTTAATTTTCCATAACCCAAATGACCAAAATGACTAAAAAAAAATGAAATTTTCATGCAAAAACCTTTGAAATGATTATAAATATGCCAAAAACAAACATAGGACGAAAAAGTTATGATTAAAACACTAAAACCACCCAAACTAATAAAACCAATGAATTTACTGTAACCAATTGGAATCGATATCCTACTTGAGCTTATAGAATTCTATTTATCTTACCGGGTGACACTGATTTCAAGGTTGAGCTACCCCTGGATTATTATGACTAAAGACAACATGGTTAGGTGAGTGATCCGATGACTATTGTTCCCGTTTGTATTTGTAATTTAGTGCACATGTATATAATTATGACTTATGAAATTGCATATATGTGTAGGGGAATCAGGAAATCTGTTGTGTTTGATTGATGTGATTGTGATTGCTAAACTATTTTAAATAATATTTAACTAATTGATTATTGGATTCCTTTGCATTTAGATTAAGGATAATGCGAATGTCTGTGATAAATTGGTTAGTCATCTAGTAATTAAATCTAATGATATCTAACCCTAAATAAAATTGATCATGTATCGCATATTTCTGCATATAGGAAGGTCATTGGCATCGTGTGGTGGTATGGAGAGGCCACATAGAGGTGTACTTCATATGTAACCTTGTTTCAACCTTTGGGAACTACTTGGAATCGAGAAATCCCACCCTTTAATTGAGACCAAGTCTGATAATTCACTGCTTGCGGGTGGATGAGCTTGTAGGCCTTTCACATCTACACCTTACATGGGCATAATTATGTATACATATATTTTTAAGCTTATTTTAATATAGCACAAATATATAAACTTTTATGAATGATCTTAAAAGAGAAAGCCTAGGGTGATTAGAACCTAGAGCTGACATGTAATTCATGATTTCCCAACCCAAGCAACAAAGGGCGATAAATCCGTACTGTATACGATTTCCAGATAATCATATATTCTATTGCATACATATGCGTGATGATGCATTGCATATACTTGTTTAAATAACTTGCTTGTCAATTGCCTATCGGTTCAATAGGAGGGCTTTCTCACTAAGCTATCATAGCTTACACCCCTATAGTGTTTCATTATTGCATAATCTTATTTGGCTAGAGCTTAGTAAACATATGCTAGAGGTTAGCATGCGGCACCAAGGGATGTATGAAGGGTAAGGAATGAGCAAAACGATCACCTTTATATATTTATCTATATATGAACTTGAATTTATGTTTTAGCTATACTTTTGTCATAGTAGAGACTTAGAGTACTTCTTATCCACTAGACAATAGTAGTAGCACTTAGATATTTGATGGGATTTGATGGGACCCTAGTTTCTTAATATTGTCATGCTTATTATGTTATGCTTAATTAATTTGTCTCTATATACTAGGAAATGCCAAATTCTGTTTAGGTAATTAGATGTGAGTATGCATTATATACTATAAGGCAAATCCTTGAGTAACAAAGGGGTTATTCTTAGATTTTCAGTACAGTGTACACAGCAAGTTGTTATGTCTAAAGGGCCCACCGAGGCGTGACACCAAGTTTCAACACACTCAGGCAGACAAGATGGACTTTTGTAGTTAGCACATGCCATGTGGATTTACTATGACATATGGAAATTTTTAGAAAATTAAAATGGTACTTAAATTAAAAAAAAAATTGCGACACCAAGTCTTCAAGCTATTAATTTAGGACTAGTTAATTATTATTATTTTTTTAGTTCAAACCTTACAATGAGGACATGAAAGTTAGTAGAAGTTACCCCATAAAGTTCATTTTTCAAAAGTAAAGAGTACAAGTGCTTTAATTTAATTATAAACATAAATTAATTGTTATAATTCATTATTTTGCGAAAACACAAATAGCAAATTCTAAAACATAATGAAATATTAGAGATGGAACAAGTGACATATAAAATTAATATGAAAATATGAAAATATATCTTTAGAGTATGTTACTATGTTATGTACACATTATAGGTATTATATTTATACACTTATATTATATTATGTAACCAAAACTATGTGAATTATACTCGTAAAATGGAACATTAGTAAAATAATTACATAGATCACTACATAGTGGTTGGGAGTTACGATGGCAACAAGGGAGGAATTGTTAGTAGTCATTCACTAGCTGAAATAAGAATTTAAGGGACACCTAGCATATTTCAAGTAAAGTTGTAACTTAGGAAGGAGAATAGCCAAATCCTCTCAATCTTGCATGCAAGCTCTCACCAACCTGACCCTTAACTCGCTCTAGGAAATCAATTAGTGAAGGTGGAACTTTAGGGTCATCTTTGGTTCGACAGGCTAGGTGAAGCTGCTAGAGCACCGATTGGGGGTCCAAAGGTGGGGTGGTGAGGACCTTTTCTGACAAGGTAGAGTGGCCGGATGGTGGCTGGAGATTTGTGTGCCTGGAAGCTTTGTTTCCCAGCCGAAAATTGATAATTTTTCAAATAAAAAATTGATTGAAACCGAAATTCCAATCGAAAATTGGTATCAATGGCCCATAGTGGAAATATAAGTAGGAAAAACATCCAGATTAATTTCTAGTAAGTTTCTTTATGGAAATTTGCATTGATAATTTTGTCGTTACCTTATGTCCATAGGCCATAGTCATCATTGCTTTGCACTATTACAGAAATGTTGGATGGGTTTTCGTGATACCATGTCTTGGTGTAGGTATCACTGTCTGCCTGAGTGCTCTCTTCGATTTCATGAATGCCAATGTTTTCTCTTTCTTTGCAGGCACAGTATCCTTTTGCAATGGAACAACATCCATACTAATGTTAAATTGGTGGAGCAAGCCTTTTTGTGGCTGATGTGACTTACAAATTGGTGATATGACAAACTGATGATAAAGGTTGTCGTGGCGATTGCTAGACCAGCTGCAAAAATCTTCACTTTTCAGCCTAATCTATGGAATGAAAGTAGGGTCTATTAATCAGCTACTGAAACGGATTGCAAACAGTATCCTGTCTCTTGCAATACACTTCATTTGGCAACTCAAGCACTGCATTTAAACGATTGAAGATATAACAAGATATCTTCAATTAATATTCAATTATTTTATCTTTATATTAAGATTCAATTAAATTCCATATATTTTAACCGGATTATTTAAACCTTTATATTTATGGTTGTATGTAATAAGTACTCTAAAACACCCAAATAATGCTTATATCTATTCTTCAAAATTCCCAATTGAGTTGGTTGTGCTCTGTCATATTCTTGAAAAACCAAAGGCATACATATATCTCTTATCTAAAGAAGTCCCATTTCCTTTCTAGATATGTTGTTATGTTTTACACATTTTTTTCCAAATAAAAAAAGAAATGCTCCACCAAGATCGTCAATACCCATTTTGACTTCACATAATTTAGTTTTTTAATATGATTGTAAAGCTTTTTACTCTATTTGATTTCTTATATTTCTCATACATAGAAAAAAAAATGGATAAACTTAAAGTATTGACTAGACAAGAACTGTTATATGATTTACATACATGAATTTAAGGAGAATTGCATAAATCATTTGATGATTTAGATAGGGTTTCCTTAATGTACTTAGTCATTACATGTCATAGTACTTGATCGAAAATAAATGAATTCAATATAATAGTCATTTTTTTTATAAATGCTATAGTTTTTTGTTTCATCTTTTAGTATTCAATATCAAGACCCTTATACTTTAGTGGTATGGATACTAATTTTCCTAATGAGATAGATTAAATTTGAATTTCCCTTTCCCCATTATAATCGCCGAAAAAAAATCTTTCAATGTTCAGAATCCTATTAAATTATAGTACAAATGAATTTAGATTATTAAATCCCACATTATTGGTAATAGTCATGAGCATGCAAGTCTATACTTTTACAATCTGTCATTGCACTAACTATAAATTTTTATCTTTTCTACATGTTTAGTTTCATTGGTTTCATGATCAGCTTCCAACACTAAGAAGGGAGGATTTATATTGAAAGTGGAGTTGTGGGTGTGAGTTTAGACCATGGTTAAGATCTCTAAAAGCAATGAAAACTTTGGAAAGTTGTATCATATGTGTTATTCATGTAGATTCCTCATATTGTGTTTTCTAACCAAAATTGTTATGCCTCAAAACCGAAAAAAGAATAACAACCCACTTTATGCCCAACTTAAGTAAGATGAGGCTTAGTAAACCATCTTCATTAACTTTGACAAATTTTAACATTCAAAAAATCATCCATTAGTTTGGAAGAACATTTGCTGATTAACCATTTGCCAATTAACCATGTGATAATCCTTGGCCAATTTTTAATACTTGTAGAAATATTTAACTTTTAGTTGACAAAAACATTATACTGATAATCCATCAACACATAATACTATGTTATGTAAAAGTCCTTATAAAAGTCTAAAGCTTATAGGCCCAAAAGCAATTCCAAAATCTAAAATGTTTGAGTATAGTTTAGTAAAGTAAAATACATAAACTCTATATCAAAGGAAGTCTATCTAAGTGATAAGCAATGAAAGGAATCTAAGCATTGTCATCACACCAACTATCATTAGCCTAATATCTGAAATATAAGTCATAGCCAAGCTCTTCATAAGTTTTAGCAATATATAAGTTGCCACTTGAAAATATTAAGTCTCAAAGGAGTGAGTGAAACCTAGAATACAATAACCACACAAACAAATGTGATGCCACTCACATGTATACCTATTTCTAATGCATCAAGTAAGTTTCATTAAAAGGTAATTATTTAGTATAAATAAGTAGCACAATTCTAGTATCCTAGAATCTAGAGTAACTCATGATTTTGAATAACGGATATACGGATCATAGGGGTTCAAAACCCATTGCAGCAAACAACCGAAGGTTGATTAAGATAGTCAATTCACCATGTCTAAAATTAAAAATATTAATAGTCTTATATGAAGATCACCATCATATTAACCACCAACTACCGTGGTCTATCTATAATGTATTATTCGTTGTCTCTCATAACACTAGATAATGCTCGTTATAACTTCCTCCCATGTTCATTAACATGTTAATAGTTGTGGTTCCTTATTATCAATTACCTTACACCCTAAAGCTACTAACTTTACAACTTTTACTCAAATGATTTGAGTAGCATTTAATTAACCATACTCTACTTGAATCTAAAATAGGATTTAAGTTACAAAATCAAATATTTTTTTATATTAGGAATATGTATAGGTTTTTCCTAATGAGTAACAATGATAATAGTTGAAGATATCATAGATCTAATAATAATATAGATAAGGTACTGGTTTAGAACATAATTACAAAAGGTATAGGTCCAAGAGGGAAAAATAGTCAATACTAATATTAAATTGCTAATAAGCCCAAAAAAAGAGGCAAAATGACTATTTTTCTCTTAAGCCTTTAATACTAAAATAAAAAAGACACATAAGATATTAAGAGACATCATCTTGAAATATATCAAAGTGTGTCTCATCTAACAAAGCAAGAATAAATATATTAATTAATTAAGGAATGTACCTTGATGTAATAATATACCCTATAAAATAACCCTAAATTGAAAAATAATTGTTAAATCAACCAAATATGATAAAAATATACTAGGGAACACCATAAACAACTTTGGAATAGATGAAACTACAAAAGGAATGATTAATAAAATTCTAGAAAATAATAGATTTTGGTAGAAAATCCCACAATATAATAAAAAAATTATTACAATTTATACACCTATCCAAATTTTGCCAATAACCTTTCACCATTCTTTTATAATAGTACCTTGCTTGGCATAAAGAAAGGGATTGGATTTCACCTATGATTAAATCTAGGAGCAAACATAGTTTTTTTTTTTTTGGAAAAAGTGCAAAATTAATTCCTAACGTTTGACTTTTTTTTTTTTTAGTTCTTAATTGTTTTATATTTTCTATATAAGTCTCAACATTTCAAAAAAAATTATTCGATTCCTTCCATTAACTCCATTAAAAGATTTATCAACAACAGACATGTGTCAGCTTTTAGTAGGGTTATAATGATTGTTGTAATAAAAATATCGTGGTAAATTACATGGATAACCCCTAAAAGCTTTTAAAAATGCATCAAAATCCTTTTTCTTTTTTAAGTCGTATTTGGATCCCTTGAAATCACTGTGAGACTCACTTTGTTCATGTGTTAGGATGATTTGTAAATTTTTTTTGCTAACGTGAACAATTAAATTAATATATTTGATTGACAAATGTTAAAAGATACTAAAAAATTCAAAAGATAAAAAATAAATAGAAAATTTGCTGGAAAAT